>OY041603.1:2500-1252500 GCA_955876795.1 Eupithecia tripunctaria | reverse complement strand
ATCTTTTAAAGGGCAATGTATACGCTTCTACAACAAAACCCCTACTGAGCTGCAAAAATTATCAGTAAATAAATTCAAACAAATTGTCAAAACTTTATTATGCAAAAAGGCTTACTATAAAATATCAGATTATCTAGATGATAAAAAAGCTTGGGACGGATTTTGCTCCAACTCGAAAAATAACAACTAACAGGCTAAAGGTTTCTTCGTCGTTTCTTTACTTTAGTCTACATACCGAAGCGATCGAAATCAAAAAATCCACTTTATTTCCGTGTCAGTGTATTTTTTACTATGATTTGACCTTTTCTAAGTGTACATTTATTGTATTTATGGAAATAAAGCATTTTTTTTGAGTTTGATAAGTGGCGTTTGTTACTAAGATGGGCCAAGAATGAAGAAGAGCCCATGTTGTTCCCAGTGTAACCCAGATTAACGTGTTCGACTTGAAAGGTATTGTTGTATAAGGTTATTGTTATGTTTTGGGTATTTTTTTTGTATAGTAAAAATATCTATCCATGTAATGTACCTATTGTATTAAGTAAAATAGTCATCTAGTACCCATAACACAAGCTCTGCTCAGCTTGGGCTAGATGGTTCCATGTGGAATGTCTAGCATTATTATTATTAGGTTTCGAGGGAAAGGTTTGTATGAGAGACATTTATAACTATGGCAAGTTGCGAAAGATACAAGGACAAGAAGATTACTTGGAGTAACATTTGAGAAGTTGATTCAGAGTATTTGGTATTAGCCCAAATAAATTGTTTTTTGAATATGATCAAACCCAACCTGACTATGATATTTTGGTGATTCGCAGTACACCAGGAACTCGGTATAAACTGAAGGTAAAGCTGCAATATGGTGAACCTATTATTGGTTTTTGCTGCTGAATATAAATATGTTATGGATATGTGCCGCTCAGAGACTGGTATAGCGCTTTAAGTTCAGTTTATACCGAGTTCCTGGTGAACGGCGAATCACTAAAATATAATAGCTTCTGAGCTTCTGATGCTTCAGAAGATCGAATGATAAACTAAACATTACAGGTAACTAGCTACCATATTATAATATACCAATCAATTTCAATCAATTTTGTGTATTTTATCAATGTTTCTCTGAAATAAGCAAAAAAATAAATAAACATGATCAATAGCTATTTTAAATTTTAATTATTATACCACCGAGACAGTTTAAGTACAGTTTAAATGTTAAAAATGATTCTTATTAGTAAAATTGTAAAGATTGTGTTTTAATGGAATATAAAATTTTATATCAAATATGGTTTTGATGTAAAATAAACAATTAAAAATTATGTAACTGTTAGTTTATTAATTAAACGAATGCGTAGTTAAAATTTTCTTAATTGCGCGTCTCCTGCATTGTCCTAAAAGGGGCATAATGATAAATTCTAATAAGCTTATTTTAAGTGACTTTTTGCTATTCAAAGTGATGCCATTTAATAGTTTTTATACCTAATTTGAGATGTTTTAACTTATTAAACAGTTTTAAATAATAACCTTAATTTAATAATTAATTTTAATGGAGGGTACTTATAATATCACTAACATTATTTTAGGTTAAAAAAGCATATAGGACTCTAACGGGACATGTAATTTCAACAGAAAACGTCCCATGTTAACAAAGAACGTCAATTAACTAAGACGTTTCCGTAAAACAACGTTTAACGTTCACAACGGACCCCGCTACTTCCGCCATAAAACGTCCTATATTAACATGGAACGCACTATCTCCAGAAATAAAAGGATAATAAATATATACTGAAAAGCGTATATCTAAGCCGGGGCATCGTAACAACATACCAAAAATTCTCAATGAAAAGTCTCACCGTTTAAAAGTTACACAAGTCAACAACTTCTCTGACGTCTACTGAAAACTATCAACTCTACAGAACGGACTTTGTTCTACGGATGAGTCGAAATGTTTAGTTGTTTGTTTCTTCTTCACCCCAAAACTATTGAACATACTATTGAAAATTTTAGCTTGATCCAGCTATAATTTTACTGTATGTTGTTATCAGATGCTGGAGCTTATGTAAATAAATCTAACCTCTCCTTTCATTCCCTTGATAAGTGCTCGGAGATTAGTTCCCTCTGTCGGTAAGTCGGGGTTGTGGACTACTCGCACCATGCCCGTCCATGAGCCTGGGTTGGCTGCATTGGGAGCTGGAAATAAATGTCATTTCACAGTGTATCAATAACTCAAAATTGTTCACTGCACTATTTGTTTTATGTAGTAGTAACATTGTGCATTTGTAACCAATGGTTGAGTCTGTTTTTTTAAAGCTGTGCACAGAGAGAGCTGTTTACTTCTTCAGAAACCCGGTTCCAATTGTGCACCACTCAGTTACTCAGGAAGTGATGACCGGTGTAAGTATATGATCGTGAACGAGTTACTCTGAGAGCTATGGCTATAGCCTCTAGCTGTTTTGAATGGCAATTGGCACATGTATTTTATGTATGTGTTATGGGTAGGTAAAGATTTCCTGGGTAAGAAATCTAGGACGCGGAACCAATTAATATAGAAGATTACTCATTTAGCAGAAAAGGAAGCAATATGAAGTAACAAACCTTTGATACAATAAGCTAAATAATTCCCGCTCAAATGAATGGCGAGCAGTTGTCCATGATAGAACTTTGGCTCCCAGTTGTAGTCAACTAGGTTAGTCAGCTTCACTTTAGAGCTGCCATGGTCGTGGTTTCCAGCATTCATGGTCACCACTACGTCTGTAGCTAATACCTTTGTACTACACACTCCATCACCTTCAGAAAATGATCTGGAAGCAACAGATATTAAGTTAGTATATTAATAAAGAACCTCTGTTTTTAAACTTGTGATACATTCGAGGAAGTAAGATTAAATTCTGCTTGGTATGCTGAAAATTATCATGATCAAAATTTTGATGACAAACGAATGTGGCAACAGGTCGAATCCTCAAAATATCCTCACATAGGATCCCTGAAACTAGAGATACGCTCATACACCTGTACTTTACGGAATATTGTTGCAAATTCTTATTACTCCTAAAGCTTGAAATCTGAGTAAAATAAAGAACTAAAGATTGTCGCTGCTTACATTGTTTGAGTGTCATCTGTTAGTTTTGGAAGCATTGTGGACGGTTGCATAACTTCTCAACTTTGCACAGTAAACATGAATTTCAAAAGTAAGTGGCAAATAAACACTTTTGTGCAATTGCAAAAAGAAAGATGCAAAAATTACAATCGCGGCCTGCAGATGCCGACCGACATTAGCAATGCGTTTCGTTCACAGCGAAGATTATAACTAACCATATTATGGATGTTAGCAGAACAATTTATAATCGTTTCATTTGACTTCTAATTTGAGGTTATTTCTCGATAATATTTTGTTTCTTTGAACTTTTATGAGCAATGGGCAAGTGCGCTGCTTCACCAAATTTTTGATAAAAGTATATAAAATGCCAAAAATAAAATATTCATTTTATGAATTATAAAAAATCGTGTCGAGTTTAAAAAACGAACGAAACGCAATTTGAAGTTTGTTTTCATTTACACCTATTTTTTTACCATTTTATTATGAATATTATGATTGAAATTAATTAAAATCAAACGAAATCTTTAAAAAAATTTATCCATATTTTTTGCAAAAAAATATGCAGTTTTGTGATTGTGTGTTCGTGTAAGCTACTAATGGGGAATTCTTTACTGTCATTTTCACCACAGTATCTGTCATAAATGTCATAATCAATAAATTTGTAATAGAAAACATGCCTTTCATTATTTGACTTGACTTGACTGACAGCTGACAAAGCGAGTGGATTGATTTTTGCAAAAATGGTGAGGATTATCGTAAATAGTAAAAATTTATTACTGAAATTTACACCACACCCTCAGCTATCTACAATGGCCACAATTTCTTGCAGTCGTTTACAGATAAATTTGCGATGCTCATGCAGCGGCCGGGTGGCGACAATGTCCAGAAAGATGACGTCCCTTGGTGGATGCGATATGCTGGTCGGGGGCTGGGGACAGCTGGCAGTTTCAGTGAGTTCCTTTGTGCACTAATAATCGCTTTTGTTATTATTAGCCAAATGATAAACAATTGCGCGACAATGACAAGTCAACTCGTTGAGTTTTATTATCGACCTCCCTTGTACTTAGGTACTTCAGGGAGGAGGAGTAGGAAGTTTCCTCCTGTAGATTCCTATGGGTTTACCTAGCTATTTTTTAATTTGGAGCAAAAATCTCTTACTTCAGAGATTTTAAGTTTTTGAAGATTCTAATGTCTTCTATGTTTTAATGACATCAAAAAGTTACCTACAGAATAAATCAAATTAATTATAGATATCTCATGAAGCCCTATTCACATCACATTCTGATGAGGATTTAAAAGAGAAACAAACCAAAACCTATTACATTCATACCCTGTATTACATTCTAAAAAATAACTATCTGTAATCTAAGCCCCTTTTTGCATAGTTAAAATCTAAAACAAACCATCTTTATTATTATAATAAGGAGCACCCTTATTATAATAATAAAGATTTCTAAACTCATGCAATTTGAATGGACCTATTTATAATACTTATGGATGTGATGTCCACAAATGTGAAGAAAGCTGGGATATTTCTAAATTTTACTAAAAATGATGTAGACCGCGGACTGTTGGAAATAGTTTTTTTTGGGGGGTTTGGGCCCCACCCACGCTCACACCTCACACATGTGCAGGTTTATCCATCATTTCTGGGAAACCCTGTATACTGGGTAAAAATGTGTTCAATATCCATTGAATAAGACTAAGTAACTTATAATTATATGGTCTAAAATTGGAAGGTAAGGTATAACACATAATTATATTGTATCCATTTTGAATGGAGCATAAACATAAACAAACTGCCTATACTTAAACTGAAATTCACTTTGTTGGCGCGTCCTTTTATACGTAATTTACCTTACTTGTCGATTTTAGATCCTCCCTTCAATAAAAATGGCTTACAATTATATCTGATACTTTACGCCAAGCAAGTGATATTTTGTTATTTGTGTCGTACTTTGTTATCTAACATGCTTCATTCAAAATGGATAAACCATATGGTTAGAACACAATGAAAACTAGTAGAATCATCAACCTTACTATCCATCTACAACAATGTATTTGGATTTATAGCATCAAATGGTCTGATTTTCACACACCTATATTTTGTCCTAGAGAACCCTTCAGATAATCAGTTTTATATCACTCATTAGCTGTCAACAAAAACTTTTAACAATGTGAAACTGGTCTGAGTTGGTAGTTATAATTATAACAGTTAGACATGGATGGTGTTAGCAAACCCATTAAACACATGATAGCTTATTTGTGAGTAAAGTGACAAGATAAGAAAGATAACATTGAGATTCCTACTTTTTGTAGATAATTACTGTAAAAAGTAATGCTTTTGACTATTGTGACCTAGTGAGTTTTTGTTGCATTATTTCATGGGCTAAAAGGAAAAGACTGATTTTTAACAAAACACAGTACAAGGTTTTGTTAGTGAGGAAGTTTATCTTATAAAAAAGTATCTTATTCCTCAAAAGGTATCTAAGTCTTCATTTGTTACTTAATTTTTGTGTGTTAGATTTAAATGTTTAGTAATTATGTCAATACTAGTGCGCCCCGCGGTTTGGCGCGCGTTGATCATATGAAAACGTTTAAAGTAGATTTTTATCCCATAAATGATTTATGGGATAATAAGTAGCCTACATTACATTGGAACGTACAATACACTTACCCTCAGAACGGATGAAAGCCTACTCGAACTTTTTAATGCACTAGAACAGGTAAAATGGACCGTTATTGGCCTTAGCGAGGTGAGAAGATATGGAGAAAAGATTGAAGAGTCCGATGACTACATTTTTTATTACAAAGGTGAAACGCCTGGGAAATATGGAGTGGGGTTCCTAATCAAAACCGAAATCAGAGAGAAGAGAAAGAAAACCTTACAATTGGAGCGGAACTCTGGACTATAGTGCAGATCTACTCCCCCACAGAACAGGCCAATACTACAGAAATTGATGCATTCTACGCCAAACTGAACGCTTCATTGATAGAGCACGCACATAAAAATTTAATTGTAATGGGAGACTTCAATGCAAAAGTAGGAGAAAGACGAAGAGGTGAAGATACGATCTTAGGACACTATTGCTATGGGCGAAGAACACGGAACGGCGGAAAGCTAATAGAACTAGCTTTTGAACACAATCTAAAAATCTTAAATACCGAATATATAAACCGAAGTAGATGGACATGGGAATCACCAGATGGAGTTCATAAAAACGAGATAGACTACGTCCTCACAAATAGGAGCAATCTATTCGAAGACTGCAGAAACGTCAAACACATGAATTTTAACACCAACCACCGAATGGTTCGAGCAAGACTCACTGTTAAACAACCAAATAAACGTAGACCATTCAATATAAAAAAAAACAAACACCTATTGTTAATGAAAGCACAAAAATAGTATTAAAATCTAAACTAGAAGACTTCTTGCGAACAACCCAAAATTTGGATCTGCAGGTCAAATATGACAAACTCAACGAAGTTCTCAACAAAATGGTGAAACAACAAAGAAACACAAAAACATACAATGTCAGACCGAGTAAAACAACTAGTTGAAAATCGATTACACCTAATAAAGAAAAAAGAAAAGAACAAAGAAACAAAGAAAGAGATAACAAACCTAAGCAAACAGATAAAAGAAACCATGAGAAAGACCGAAAACTACACAGAATAATCACATTTGAAAGACAGAGAGAAATAAAACAGGCGGTACAAAGAAAGCCCTAAAAACTCTTACAGAAAAACGAGAATGGATACCACAGATTAAAAACAAAGAGGGAAAAGCATAACTAAACGGCCGGACCTACTCGCCACAGCTACAGAATTCTATCGCGATCTATATAAGAGCCAAAATGAGCTACCTGAAACAAATCTGTTAGGGGACGATGATGACATACCAGAACTACTACCGAGAGAAGTAGAACTAGCTATAGAATCTCAAAAAAAAGACAAAGCCCCCGGACCCGACAACATATCAAATGAACTCTTGATGGCTGCCATGCAAGAAATCGTAAAATAATATTTGACCAAGTATTGGAAACCGAAGTCATTCCAAAACAATGGTTGACATCTACTATTATACTAATCCATAAAAAGGGAGAAAAGAACGACATAGGTAACTATCGCCCAATCAGCCTTATGTCAAACATTTACAAAATTTTCTCTGAAATAATCCTTCACCGAATAACAAAACAACTTGACGAAAATCAACCAAGAGAGCAAGCTGGCTTCAGAAGTGGCTATTCAACACTCGACCACATTCATGTGGTAAAGCAACTGATCCAAAAAAGCAAAGAATATAATATGCCGTTACTGCTGCTTCGTATATTTTAGCAAAGCCTTTGACTCCCTCGAGCATGAAAAAATATGGCAAGCTCTTAACAACCAAGGGATTGAAAATAAATACGTAAGAATTATCAGAAACATCTACAGAAATAGCACTGCAAGCATAAAATTGGAGAGAGAAGGGAAAGAAATAAAAATAGAAAGAGGAGTACGCCAAGGAGATCCTCTATCTCCAAAGCTGTTTTCAGCAGTCCTGGAGGAAATATTCCGAAAGCTGGATTGGGAAACCTTTGGCCTGAACATAAACGGAGAAAAACTCTCACATCTCAGGTTTGCCGATGACCTGATAATATTGTCCAACACACCGGTCGAACTCACGAACATGATACAAGACCTAGACAAAGAAATCAGCAAAGTAGGGTTATCTACGAATACCTTAAAAACTAAAGTCATGACTAATAGTAAAAGAGAACCTATAACGCTAAACGGGAACCCAATCGAGTACGTCGAGGAATACACATATCTCGGACAAATTATTTCGCCAACTGACCTAACTACAAAAGAAATTGAAACAGGGAATGCTTGGAAAAGGTATTGGACATTTAAAGAGATAATGAAAAACAAAGAAACTAGTGTGAAAATCAAAACAAAACTCTTTTATTCTTCCAGTGTTAACATACGGTTGCCAAACATGGGCCCTTACTAAAGCACATAACAAAAAGCTGGAGGTCTGCCAGAGGTCTATGGAGAGAAGCATGCTTGGCATAAAGAAATCGGACAGAGTGAGGAACACAAAAATAAGGGAAAGAACAAAAATAGAAAGCGTTACACTAGTAGTAAGGAAGAACAAATGTAGATGGACAGGGCACACCCTAAGGGGAACCGAAAAGTGGAGCAAAATAATTACCAACTGGCAACCTAAAAACAGGAAAAGGAAATGTGGAAGACCTTACAAAAGATGGGAAGACGATTTTAAACTGTAGCTGGGAAGCTATGGCCAAGAATCGCCAGGAATAGGAACGTGTGGAAGAGGTTGAAGGAGGCCTATGCCAAACTAGGGCAAACGGATGGAACAGAAACTATATTAGATTAGGACAAACTAGCCGTAAGAAAAAAAATGTAACATCCGAATAAAGGCTTTTATCATTATTATTATAAGTAGCCTATGTTTGATTCCAGGATTAGGATAACCTGTATGCAAAATTTCAGCCCGATCCATTCTGTAGTTTTGGTGTGAAGAGGTAACAAACATCCATCCATCCATACATCCATAAAATATAGTGTGATTGACCAAGTGAATGTTAGTGAACAAAGGTCTCCAGTTCAACTAGTCATTTTTTCTCTTTGTCAGCATGTCCGTACCGTACTCCTCTACAGGTCGTATTTTACAACCGATCATTAGGAAATCTCGTGTACAGATTCTATGTTTTTTTTTGTCGTTGAGGTTTTTTGAATGAAGGTGTACTTCCCGCCAAAAAATGGGGGCTTTGGAATATCTCCGCTTTGAGAAATTTGATTTTGATAATTTGATTTTTAAAAATAATCATAATTGTCATAAAAACTTGGTAAAAATATATCTGATCAGGATTTTTGGCATACACAAATTTTATTATTATTATTATTAGTATTTGTGTGTTAATGAAATAATTCTCATTTCGTAATTTTTTGTTAAAAAAGTAAGTGTTCGCGAGGTCTACTGTTCGGAGACCTACTAGTTTTAAATTACTAGCTAAGCAACAACATAATTATAACCCCACCCCAACAGCCTCAATGTATTGGTCCACGGCTGGACCCAGGCCCCACCCTAATAAACGCTTTATTGGCTTTTATCTCATGGGGCGTAATGCCCCATTATTTGATGGTTTGAAATTGCAGGGTCCTGTGACTGTTCTAGTTTTGGTCTAGGCAGAATAACAGCGCCTTCTGTACACAACAGTTGGCATTATGCTGAGTCTAGGCCATTTTGCTACTCAAACTCAAACTCAAACTAAAAAATGCTTTATTTCCATAAATACAATAAATGTACACCTAGAAAAGGTCAAATCATTTTAAAAAATACACTGACACGGAAATAAAGTGGTATTTTTGATTTCGATCCCTTCGGTATGTAGACTAAAGTAAAGAAACGACGAGGAAACCTTTAGCCTGTTAGTTGTTATTTTTCGAGTTGGAGCAAAATCCGTCCCAAGCTTTTTTATCCTCTAGATAATCTGATATTTTATAGTAAGCCTTTTTGCATAATAAAGTTTTGACAGTTTGTTTGAATTTATTTACTGATAATTTTTGCAGCTCAGTAGGGGTTTTGTTGTAGAAGCGTATACATTGCCCTTTAAAAGATACATTAATTTTATGCAGCCTAGTTGTGGGTACAGCGAGTTTATGTTTATTTCTAGTATTTACATTATGTATATCGCTATTTTTTTGGAAACTATTGATATTTTTATGAGTATACAACAAGTTTTCATAAATATATTGACTTGGTACTGTCATTATATTTATTTCTTTGAATTTATCACGTAGGGATTCTCTGGGACCCATTTTATAGATGGCACGAACAGCCCGCTTCTGCAGCACAAATATGGTGTTAATATCTGCAGCGTTCCCCCAAAGCAGTATCCCATAAGACATAATACTATGGAAGTAGCTGAAATAAACTAGTCTAGATGTGTCCACGTCTGTGAGATCACGGATTTTTTTGACTGCATATGCTGCAGAACTAAGTCTCTTCGATAGCTTATCTATGTGTGGGCCCCATTGAAGTTTATTATCCAAGGTGATTCCTAAGAATACGGTACTTTCTATAATTTCTAACGTTTCTCCATTTACGTTTACATCAGCCTTAACTTGTTTAACATGAGGTGGAGTAAATCTAATACATTTCGTTTTGGTTCCGTTAAGCAAAAGATTGTTGACACTAAACCAATGAACTACCTTTGAGATTGCTTTGTTTACATCGTCGAAATTAGTGTTTTGTCGTTTCATTTTAAAAATTAATGAAGTATCATCAGCAAACAATACAATCTCGTGATTATTCTTGACAAGATGAGGCAGGTCGTTAATATAAACTAAAAATAGGAAAGGACCGAGGATAGATCCCTGCGGTACACCCATTTTACTACTGCAGCACACATTGGTCACCTATTTAGTTTGAAAATTCCTTTACAGTATATTGTTCCTTTATTCTAATTTGGTAACTATGTATTTAATGTTCATTTATATTGTGTGTATTGTGGTGGCAAATAAATGATATGTCTATGTCTATGTCTATGCCTATAAGTAGTCCCCCCCACGCTTTGCATGCGGTTTGGGGATCGCAGTTTGGTGTTAGAAGTTAGAACTGTTCTGCGCGCCCAGTCCCTCATTCGTCTCTTACAACACCCGCGGGAGGAAAGAAAACATACCTACTTCTTATCTACTTCTTGGTCCATTATAAATGCATTAAACTCTATTGACTGTGGGCGTTGCTCTATTATGTAGTTATAAAGTTTTGCCACTATTCTGGTCCTAGTCTCAAATATTGATCCACCTACTCACTTGACCCAATACGCTTGCGGCACAAATATGTATTTAAAGAATTCAGATGAAGCGAAATTTTGTAGCCAGATCATAGCCAGATTGATCGTTTTTATTTATGTCTAATAGAGTCAATAAAAGTCATACATAATTTACAGATTTATTTATATAAGAACCCAACAAAAGTCTTGTAACAACAAAAGTTATTGTTTATAGACGATGTGTTCCTCTTATTAATGGATTTAAAATAAATTACTTAAATGTATCTTTATCTTTATGTCTACAACTTTTAAGTCATTACCATTAGTCACTCTCAACAAACATTAAAAAGCTCCTCCTTATTTTGAAGTGGGTTATAAAATCCTTCGTCCCATTATCTTCCACCCATTATAGGGCCTCCAAAAACTGAGAAAGTACCATCTTAACTAGTGACCTGTTTACAGCAATCTTGATTTTAGAACGTCGTTGAACAGTATTAACATAACTTATGCATAAATACCTAAGTATTCAGTTCAGCGAATATGCTAATCAGTTCTGCCTATCAAATCTCGTTACTCACACGATAGTGACTACATAATCGGAAATCTGTCGTAGATCCTCAATTATTTGGACCGATTAAAGAGGGTTTCAATAGTTTACCGCTACTTGTCCGATAACTAAACACTTACGATATGTATCATTTTAACTAGGCTTTGATGTTACACTCAAAAGCGGTAGGTACTACAAAAACCAACGTAAATACTTGTCTAACAAGCATTTAGCTAAACATTGTATAAACAGTTACACAATTCAATACAATACAATGCAAACACTCTTTATTGCTCACCACGATACTGAAAAACAGAAAAGAAAAACATAAAAACAGTTGCACAGTGGGCGGCCTTGTCGCTAAAAGCGATTTCTTCCAGGCAATCTAGACATGGGTTTAACAAGAGTTTAACTCTCGTTTAAACTAATGTCTAATCCGTGCCATTTATGCAGTACCCGCGCGGCTCCATGACTTAACAGCCTCCCAAAGACATTTAAATTTTAACCTAAGTTTTTTTTAGCCAAAAGGGTTTGAAATGGGTTTGAGTACACCATACTTATTTATTGATGAAAACAAAAAATTACATTACACAATGTCATAATGATAATCATTAATTCAATTAAAATACAATTACTTAGCTAAATTTTTTTGATTGTAATTTTTAGAAAGATAATTAGTATTAGGTGCATAATGTAATGATATAGTACCTACGCGTATTGACGCGTTGGATGCAACTAGAACAGGACCATGGTAGTTGGCACGAAATTCCGGAGGCCAATGTGTGATGAGATGAGCCAATGACAAAAACGACTGGAGGATAATGATAATGCTTTAGCGCATTCACTTCGCCAAGCTTCGCTGCTTTGCGAGCACTCGTTGAACAACGACGGCGGCGGCGCAGTGCCTCGCTGGCAGTCAAAGTGTTAAACACATCCCTGTCTGTTTCCAGTCGCCATAATCCTCGGCCTCCTAAACTGCACGGGTATAATCGTGCTGAACATCGGCTGCCTCATCGCCGGCATCTGGCAGATGCTGGCCGGCTTCATAGTGATCGTATGCGAGGCGCCTTGCTGCTGCTTCTTCATCGACTACGTGCAGACTCTCAGCGATAAGGTAGAGAGTCGCCCCTACTGGAACAAGGCGGCGCTTTACTGTGGGTAAGTTTACTAGGTTTAGTCTTATTTATTTAAACCAGGGCTATAAGAATAAATAAAAACTGTCTATTCTTATGCCAGGACCTCGATTTTTTCTCTCTTTGACCGTTTAATTATTGATTTACATGTTGTTATTATTACATAATAGGTGATTACTAGCTGTATGGTGCTATTTTACCCCTGGGTGTCGTAAGAGGTGACTTAGGGATATCCATCCAATTTACTGGTAGCTGAATAACACTGAAGTTATTCATATTTGTTCTTCTATGTTTAATTTAGTTTATCATACTGCAACAAAATATATTGCCAGTTAGGTATATAGGCCGGTTTCATAGTATGTGGTATATCTGCCTAACGGGGTGGTTTTTTGGGTTTGAGAGTGATGGCAAAGTACGAAATCACGAATTAGAGAAACATGACCCCGCTTTATAAGAAAACAAAAATGTTAAAGATAGATGTTTTGCACACATTTTGATATTTATCTCAGGAATAGAAAACAATTTCTCTTCGGTTTTTGCATCGCTAAGAAAACTAGAAGTATTTATTTAGTTAAGTCTTTTAATTTTTCGATTGGTTGTTTCAATAACTTGTTATTAGGTAAAATCAGTTTTGGCGCATAGAAAATTCAGTGCACGTCCCTGCTCTGTACTTCTCACTAGCGAGAAAACCATATCTTGTCATCCCGCTAGAAATCCATCTCGTGGCGGTTTTATTGCACACTTTTAAAACGTTTTCGTAGAAAAAACTGTTGCAAAAATGCTGGTAGTAACTAGTCTTACATAAAACTATAGTTTTTTGACGAATTCATCACGGATGTAAGCGATGGTAACGTTGGTGTTCTTCCAACACAAATAAGGTTCGTAGTTAACTCGCTTACATCCGTAATAAAGTAGTTCTACATAACTTCCATGCAAGAGTTCCTACGGTCATCACATCACAGTAAGAGTACAGTTATCCTAAAGCCTAGGTTATCGTATAATCTAATTATACTTTTCACCAAGCGCCTCGCGTCGAGTCGCTTTGTTTAATTATAAATCGGAAGGCAGAGTCGAAACAATGCAAGATAATGAATGACTCACCTAAACATTATCTCGTTTGGTTATCTATACAAATACAAAATACAAGTCTATTTGGATCCAAACATTTAGTATAGATAGAGTACAATTTATAGGGTAAATGCGTCGAACTTTTTATTTTATTCGATTATTTACGTTAATATTAGGTCCTTACATATGAAATTGGCGTTTTGTATGGGAGGAACAAAAAGTCGAATATTTTTTAATATAATATATTTAATTAATCAAAGTATGAACCATTATTTTCGATGCACTTTTGCCATCTTATAGGTAGTTCATTGATCCCTTTACTAAAAAAACCAGTCGGACGGGAATCAATAAAATCTTTGAAGGCGATTTGGACTGCCCCATCGGAGTTGAATTTTTTCCCTTGCAAGAAGTTATCCAAATTTCGAAAAAAATGGTAATCTGTTGGAGCAAGGTCCGGGGAGTACGGAGGATGTCTTAGACTTTCCAATTGAAGCTCTTCTAATTTAGTAGCCGTCTGTTGCGCAGTGTGTGGTCTAGCGTTGTCGTGAAGCAGCAGTGGCGTGGAGCGATTGACCAGCCTAGGTTGTTTAGCCGCTAGCTTTTCCATCATGGTTTGCAATTGCTGACAATAGACATCAGCCGTAATAGTCTGGCCAGATTTGAGAAAACTGTAATGAACAATACCGGCACTAGTCCACCAAACGCTTACAAGTAACTTTTTTGGGGTTAATTTTCGCTTGGGGCAGGATTTGGCTGGCTGGCCAGAATCCAACCATTGCGCTGAGCGCTTCCGATTATCGTAAAGAACCCATTTTTCATCACAGGTAATGATTCGGTTTAAAATACCTTCATTATTGTGCCGGTTTAGTAATGTAACGCAGCAGTCGACGCGCGTTTGCCGGTTTGCTTCAGTCAATTCGTGAGGTACCCACCTTTCAAGCTTTTTAATCTTCCCAATTTGCTTCAAGTGAATTAAAACAGTTTTATCACTAACATCGCAGCCTGCAGCTAGCTCGGACGTGGCTTGCGATGGATCCGCTTCCACAATAGCCTTCAACTCTTCATTATCAACTTGAGTCTCAGGCCGTCCACGGGGCTTGTTCTGCAGGTCGAAATTTCCAGAACGAAAACGTTGGAACCAAAAACGAACTGTGTTTTCTTTTGCAACACGACCGCCATACACATCATTCACCCTTCGAGTTGTTTCCGCAGCACTAGTGCCACGGCGGAACTCGTACTCGTAAATAATGCGATATTTTAAGTTTTCCATTTTGTAAAATGAGTGACGCAAACAGAAAAAAACAGAAGAAAAAAAATAAATGAATGACGATCATCGAAGCACAAATACATGAGTCTATAGCTGTACAAATTTGAATTTGGAATTCCTTACCAAAGAGGAGAAATTTGTGATTAAAGTGGCCAGTACGAAAAACGCCAATTTCATATGTAGGGACCTAATATATAAAAACAAATACAACAACCCACAAAATTTTAAATAATCAAAAAGTAAAACTGCACTCAGTTTCGGTTGATAAAAATTGCATTCTGTGACGTCACGTTTCACCGATTCATCTATGTCAACTCGAAATCAAAGCTCTATGACAATACAAAAATGTACAAGTGTGACGTCACGGTTCGGCTGCCAATAGCGTCACGGTTCGGTTGCGTTTAGAAATTTTCAGATTGAGATTTAAAGTATCAACTTTTAAATGATTTAATTTCCCAATCAAATACGTAAAAATAAATAAACCGATATATTTCTGTATCAATAGGACATAACGTAAAAATGACTAAGACAGGTTTGTGAACTCACAAACTACGCTTGGCAACATTGAAAGATTCGTAGGGAAAAATTCGAAACAGATCACGTGACATAACATAATGTAAACCATAATGTTAAACCTATAAATTTTTGAACTTTTCTACTATCGCTTTCGACATCGATTGTTACATTGTCTAGAGACCCTCTGTACCTGGAATTACATAGGCAGGCATACAAAATAGCTATTTTGAAGTCGCATGCTTTATTGTGGGCTGGGCTCATTGATTTATTAAAAACGGAAGATGAGGTACTGGTTTCTCGAAAGTGGCAACCTCAAATTGTGTAAAATTGTGTGCTCCCACCTCAGTCACCGTCTGACCGGGGCGACATGGACGGTCGTACTAGCGAGAAATATTGTTGTCTCGGTCTCACTTCGGTCTTAGGTACGTCTTTCCGTCTTTGTTCTTCTTTGTATTGCACACGACTGGAAATATAACTGTGAGCGTATGTATTTGCGTGTAGTTCTAACACATGCCAATTTTTGAGTAAGCGCTGGGAGATCGTAACCTATCTTCCCTTTCTAATAAATCAATGGCTGGGCTGGGAAAAAATATATACAGTCGACCAACATTTGCCCCGCAAATGTTGGATTGGAATGTAGATGGAATGTAGATATTTTTTTCCGGTGTCTAATTATCTCTGAATAATGCTTCGTTGCATCTACAAAGATGGAAAATGCGAAAGCAGAATGTTTAAAATCAGAACCTAGTTTGGACTACTTGTTAGGAGACAAATTATACTAAAAGCACAGCTTACCTATACAGGGTGTAACATAAGGGGTGTATTATCGGTGGCTAAGATGTGGGAGACCTCGTTCACACGCGTTGTGCTTATGGAAACATTTACAAACTATTTTATCCCACGGGAACTGATTTATAAGATAAAAAGTATTAGAATTACCTGTATGCAAAATTTCAGGGCGATCCTTTCAGTAGTTTTGGCGTGCAGAGGTAACAAACATCCATCCATCCATACAAACTTTCGCATTTATAATATTAGTGTGATTTTATTAAAATTTCAGACTAGCGCTGCCCCCGTTCTTCCTCTGCTTCCTGAGCATCAGCACCTGGTTCGGCAGCGGGCTGATCTTCGCGACCGGCGTCATCTACGGCATGATGGCTCTCGGCAAAAAGTCAGTACACACCGTCTCTCTCTCCCTCCTAGCCTGTAGCCTCACCTCTGTCTACCTCTGGAAGATACTGCGGAGGATTTATAAAGAGTTGTCTGTTGATGAAGTTTGGTCGTGATGGTGTCTATAGAGTCAGAGTCAGAGTCAAATCGTTTATTTCTTTAGACTTACAAAATAAGCACTTAGACAAGTCAAATTTTTACAGGCCGACCAAACTCAAGTTACAATTAATTAATGAGTTTATCGGGTATTTCTCGCGTAGCATCTTTTATTATTTCCCCTGGTACAATTAATTAATGGTTTATCGGGAATTTATCGCGTACCATCGTCTATTATTTCGCCTGCGTTTCAATTCTCTGCTGTAACTCCTATAGGCCGGCCAAATTCGAGGTACAATAATTAATTATTTTATCGGGTATTTATCGCGCACCACCTTTTATTATTTCCCCTGCGATTCAATTATCGGCTATAACTCCGTGCACATCCAACAGCCCCGTGACCATGATCGCTGTAACGCGGTAGAAACGTAGGGGAATTAATAACAAATTATGTTAACAAATCAAGTTACAATTTTTGTAATCAATGTTCCAACGAACCTATAAATTACTTTCGTAGTTTGACGAATTCGTTATTAAGTCGTTTTAATAGTGGATAGGTTTTTCGAGGCAAGGACGCCCGAATCTATTATGTATCTTACATTCACATATGAATAGAGTTAGGTTACGTAGATTCATCTGTGTGAATTAACCTAATTGAAACGAGTTAACCAGGCCAATGTATTCTGATGTCTTAACCACTTACTGTTATCAAAGTAATTAATTAACTAGCTTTTGATGTATCGGTGTGGGTCACTTGCTCCTACTAATGTGTTGTGTTTCTTATTCTAACAAGCGAGATCCGTTGGGTATTTGACTTTATGACTATTGTACGTGTTTTATTTCTAGTTGAAAACAAATAAGACAGAGGTTTACTCACGTTTAATTTGATGATGAACTGTGTGCGTCAAGTTAGCAGCCCCGCCATGGAATTTGGTGTATTCAGCCAATAAATGTGCCTTAAAATAGTGCTTCTAGTTCTCGAGACACGGCTTAACTTATGAAAAAGCTGAATTAGCGAAACGCGTTTGCGTCGCTTACTATAAACTATACAGTGTCACTACAAATATAATGACTGAAATAGGTAGGTACCTTAAGTTAGAGTCTGTTCCCCAAACTAGGTCACGATGACCTGTATTGTGGGGTCACAGGGAGAATAAAGAAGTATTAAAAAAAGACGTGTGGCACTCGGGGACAGCCACGGTAAAGCTATTGCAATGCCATCTAGAGGCGAGTTGCTGAACTAAAGAGACAAACGTCATATTTCAAAAAGTCATTAAAAGTTCTACTATTCATCGATAGATGGCAAAACTAAAAAGTATCACCGCTGTTCCGGTCGGAGTGGGGAGCGTGAGGTTTTTTCGTTATGGAATTTCTGGATTCGGTCCCCGCGCTCAAGGCCCGCGATAGAAGCTATGCAATAGCTTAAAACCTCTAACCTAGCTAATAAGAAGTAGTTATTTTGTTTCGCCATAGTCAAATACCCAACATGTGTGTGTATGTACCGATGGTCCAGGGGCTCTCGTGACGACATGGCTGCGATGGCGGGCCAGGCCGGCACGCCGCCCGGCGGCGCGGGCGCTCCGCTGCAGTCGCAGGACCATAGCGTCACCCTCATGGAGGACCCCGACGTTTGGCGCCCCAACTAAGAGGCAATAACACTGTTTGCTTGGCTTTACTCCTAGGTGACATTCCTATAGCTGCACTATGAATGGGATCTGGAAATCAAAATGTTATGCGGCATTCATTCAACAATAAATGGTCTTTTCCTCAAGTAGAAATGTTGACAAATAATGTTAAAGTATTAAAATAAACAAATGAGTTACTGACCAGGGGCCCAATTCTGCTAAGCAATCGCTTAACTATTGACGCAGAATCGTCCATAGATAGATGAAAGAACCTCTATAGTTGTGCTACTAGAGTCTGTTCAAAAAGAGAAGAGTCGTGGGAAATGAGGGCGCTCGTGTGCCAATTGACAACTTTTGTTGCATTGACTACACTGCTCTGTCATAGTGCAGTACGACTAAAAGTGTTAGTGCACCGTAACGCCTCGCCGCTTCACTTTTTGAACAGACTCTATCTTAATCTTTTGACACATGTCAAATGCTTAAATGTGACGATGCCATTGTCATAGTGAAACGATTCGTTCAGTGGAATAAGGGCCCGGTTTATTGACTAAAAACAAGACCTGGCTGTTAAACAGCATTTAGATTTAGCATCAAACTCTCACCTACGAGGCAAGCCAAGTATAGCATTATACTAAAACTGCATGGGTCAATTCGCATCCGGCTCGAAGGAACAATTTTGCACAGGTTTTCGTTTTTGCACTTTTTTTTTCAGTTGCACACACATCGCATGGCAGTACACGGAAGCAGTTGGCTAGATTTATTTTTAGGGATTTGTTTTGTTATGTGAATGTTATGTTTATTTTCTGAGCAAATCAATGTAGGATGCCTAATTAGTTTTTGGTACGCTAAGTTGCATTATTTATAGCATTGTGATGTTGAATTTAGAGCTTTATTCAAGCGTGAATACCTTTACTAAGGCCCGTGCTGTGAAAACTGGCGCAGTCATGGATCTATGATATAAGTGACGTTCATTCCTTAGAAAAATGTTACTCAAGCATAGATAGATGACTGAGCAAGCTTTCGTATACAAGTCATAAGACTTTATCCGTGCTGTAGTTGGCTAGTCATAGACTTTCTGTTTTCACCATAGGTCAGATATCACGTCAACAGTGACCAATGGTGAAAGAGCTTTCAAATTCGATTATCACGTTTGAATTTAGTTCTATCGCTTGCAAAGCTTTACATGTGTGTGACGTTTCAGGGGTTCCATAGAAGACATGCGGACGTCGGCCGCCAACCTCGAGGCGGGGCTTGGCCAGACGTCGGCGCCGCGCGCCAACCTCGTCTCCAACGAACAGCCTGTCAGCTTCACCGGTGCACCCTCCCGGCACTGACCTAAAGTCTACTTTACCTTGCCAATGTTCAGACGCAAGGTCTATCTTCCCTTGCGATGGTTAAGGCGCGCTGTGCTCGGTTTACTAATATCAACGCCTCGTGGTATTATCGGACCTCGGGATAATCGTAAGGTCTGTTTTACCTTGCCAGCTATCTTGGTTCAACTGCGCGGCAACCGTTTCCTTCATTATGAATGCGATTCTCCGTCTCTGTCCGAGTAGTAGGTATATTCTTTGAGGAGCACATCTTAAAAGACGTAAGCATTTTCTATAGAATATAATGAATAGTGTAGAGCTGCCAAACCAGTGTCCTCCAAAACGAGTTTTTAGTTTCTGCTGATTTTCAACTTATAAGAGATTGTAGATATTTTTACTGTTGTTTACAAATTTCACCTAGTTATAGTATAGTTATGTATTCATAGCTGCACGTTCATAGACAAGAATAGATGCATGTATGTGTGTTACCATAAATATCCTTGACACCTGAGGCTATTTTATTCTAGCATCAATTTTGTATTCATTCGAAAGTCATTGATCACTTTTTGAATGGACCAAATTTTAAAATATGAAATAACCTTGTTTGTATTTATCGCAGCTGCTATTTTTAAGAGAAATTGTATCATTTATAACTTATTTGAAGGCTGTTATAGTTCTTAGTGCATATTCCAATCGTAGGATCGATTTTATTGATCATTTCACATATCTTTTGTTTAGCAGGGTAGAATGAGGTTTTATTTATCGGTAACAAAGTAAAATTTTAACCGTTAGTTCTCCATCTAGAAAATGCTAGAAATTTATGTTTTTGTATTCGTACAAATCCATGCGTTCTACGTTTATTATAATATAACATTATTTATGTGTTATAATATATTATAAATAGCTTTATTTATTTCTAATAATTTACTATGTGATAAATGTTACTTGCTTGACTGTCCTGTTTAAATGTTTGCATTCCAAATTGTACTGAAATGGGTCTTTTCTTTAGTTTTCCATTCAAAATAGGATTTCAAGTGTCAATTCCTAGGAAATTGTATAATGTATGAAATGTGTTTATAGTAGTTAATTCAAGTTGGTGTAGTATATCAATTGCTTGACAAATAGTTCCATGAATTATTACTAGTAAATTAATACACTTTCGTAACCTATTTATATAAGTACTATTAGATTGTATTTAATGTATTGAAGCTTATGAGCTTTATCACACTGGCGATTTGCGAGCGTATTTAGAACGAGGCGAGGGCGCAGCGAGCACACCGCCTCGACGCCGCGGGCACGCAGCCAGCACGACGCGAGCGCAGTGTGCCCTCGCCAGAGCGATATGGCTCTAAGTGTAATTTAATAGCAAAATTGTCTTAGCATAATAAAAATATCATATAAATGTTGTTACATATTCATTGATGTTTAAAAACCACTGTTAAAGTAATTCCAAGATATATTAATACTGTCTTATCAAATAACGTTCTAACATTCGATTTTGAATACAAAAATATGAGATTGTATGAATGTTCGATTGTGTAGTTTGGTGAACATGAGAACCCGTCGGCAAAGTATTATTGTGTATAAGGAAGACCCTAGTCTTAGGTAATGTTTGGTAGGTTTAAAGTTTGCTCACACACAGCCAAGTATAGGCCTTAGCATAGTACTATTTAGCTGCTGTTTTAAATTTATTTTAGACTGAAAGAGTGAAGTTAAGGGCTTCCTATTTTGGTCTCCTTTTTAGGTAATTTTACATTAATTTATTAATCATTTTTATTTTTAATTATTTTACAAAGAAGTTGTAAATAACTTTATGGTAATAAATTAATAGAATCATGTTTTTTTGCCTTTTTGGTTTTTATTTAAAATTGTTTTGTGGCTGTTAACACCTTCATGGCCCAAGACGCAGGTGCCAGTCTCTATCTGCGTGGAGCTGCGGCGCGCCCCTGCGGGTCGCACCGCAGAGCTGGGCAGTGAATGCGTTATACACTAACACCTTCATGGCCCAAGACGCAGGTGCCAGTCTCTATCTGCGTGGAGCTGCGGCGCGCCCCTGCGGGTCGCACCGCAGAGCTGGGCAGTGAATGCGTTAACATTGGAACAGTTTAGATAATTTGAATGTTAATTTTTACTTGAACTTAATCATTTTAATACATATTCAAATTTTACAATGAGTATCCAACATTATTTATAATTTAGGTTGCATTGGCCCTCTTCTGGGCAAATACCTTCCAGTGTCACTCAATATAGGCGAACCTCAGAAAAAATTTTTTTTTCTTCCGACGGCCAATTCAACCAACCGAGTCCCTATAAAAAAAATGTTTTGACTGTTCCTTTGTTATTTTGAAGACAAGTATGTAATCAAATCACGTAATACGTATCTGTATGTATAGAATAAGGAGTTGCAGTTATTTCTTGTCAAGTTAATGTTACTGTTTAGGAATGCATATCTGTAATAAATGTGTGTATATTGAAATATAGCCTATTATTTCTACAAGAAGTATACCTATACACTAGCCAAACTGGATGTAGAATGTTGTAAACAAACCGCCAATACAAATTCACTCTGTAGCCTCTGTACGGAATTTATATTGTCGATTTGTAAACCTTGAAACTGAAGAATCAATAAAAAGAACTTTCTAAGAGATTTTTCAATCTATTTTTAAATGTGATAGTAGCAGTTGCATCCCATCGTGTGACGTGTCCAGATTTTGACTTTTTTCTATGACATTGACGCGACGAAACATCGTCGATAGCTTTGATTATTTGTATTGAATAGGCTCCGAAACTACTTGACCGAATTAATAAAACTCTTTCGTCAAAACTTACCTACTTTTCAGGGAGTGACTTAGGCTATATTTTATCCCGGATTCCCATAGGAACAGGAACTACGCGGGTGAAACCGCGGGGCGCTGCCTGCGGTAGGTACCTACTATAAAATTGATACGATTAGATATTCAACCCCAGACGTGTCGTCGTCGCTTCGTTGGAATTGGAACCCTTAACCTAAAGTTATTTTTTTCTGCTTATCAACATGAGCTTTCTTAAATAGGTATTTTACTAAAGATTAGGTAATAATAGACGACTTCTTAATTTTTGGAAAGTAAAACAAAATTTTGAAATATGAAAATTTATAATGACTTAACTTTTAAAATAGGTGTTTACATAATGTATCAGATACACAATTTAATTAACATAGGCTTAATATAGACTTTTACAATAGGAGCCTTAACATACTGGCGATTTAAAGGCGAGGCGAGTGCGCAGAGAGCACGCCGCGCCGCCCGCGCCCGCGTCGTCGCCACCGCACCGTGCAGCTCGCTCTGTCGCTCTGAATTCGCCTTCAAATCGCTGTTGTCTACTTCCTTTGGTCCGTGTTAAATAGCTGTAACAGGAAAAAAAGCATTAGGAATCAAAAAGAGTACCTAAATTCTACAGAGATGTGGAGCAGGCTTGTCTAATAATAATTAGTTGTTGTTAGGGCAAAGATAAAAAATGTAATAGTAAACTTTTATTTTGAGGGCTAAATGGTTTTATTTTTAAACAGTAACTATGATCTTATAATGCCCTCCGAATTTCGGCTATGGCGGCCAGTCTCTACGAAGACTAGCCAGGTGCGCAGCAGGACATGCATTATACCTAATATTATTAGGTATAATGCACAAGTGTGCGCGCAAACACAAAGGCACTCTCCATTCCCTAACTCTCATAATCCGATTGGACGGCAGAACGACACGACCGGGGAGAGGTTAGGCTTAGGACCAACTGCTTAACGTGCTTTCCGAGGCACGGGGGTGTAACACTGCTAACTTCCTGACTCCGGGTTGCTACTGTGAATTTCTTGACAGAAAAATCCCATTATCAACTATTGGCTCGACCCGGAATTTGAACCTAGGACCTCACAATCCGTTATCCCTTCAGGTGCCAGACTTTGATTTAGCTAGGACGTATGTTGCCAAAGTCAAAATGGCCGCCAGACTTTTTTTACGCCGCCGGGCGCTTAAAACTGAAATTAGGGCTGTTTTCTGTTTAAAATGATACATTAAACTGTATATTTTCGTTATCTATGATATATTATGTACTTATCTTTTGTCATTTTTGTAATAGAATAATTAAATTCGTTTTAGTTCTGAAGTTACAAAAAAAACTTCTTCGTTTTATTTTTAGAAGGGCCTAGTTTTTTAGTTAACATTTTATATAATTTGTTTTTTATTAAAGCAGGATTAACCTAGTTTTATGTAATGTAATAAAAGTAAAAATCAGTGGGTATTAATACAAAAATCTTACACAACATTGTAACAAAGTCAAGTGGGCTGTGAAGACCAAGTGAAGACTGATGTTTACGAGGTTTGAATCAATTCAAGGAGTGCTTGACGTCAGATATGTAGCATGATATCGCTAGCTCATTCTATTCTACGTCATAGGTATATTAATGAAAAGAGAGAAAAACAACAAGGAATTTATGGTTAACGGTAAACATAGCTGCTAAATTTCTGCCAGCCACGGGCGCGTGGCAATCATAGTCCATTTTTTTTACCCGTGGCGGGCAGACTGGCACCTTAAAGGTTATCGTTGAACATGCTGACCGCTAGACCAATGAACGAGGCAGTCTATGATCTACGATCTTTTTGTCATAAAGCTGCAAATTAGTCAACAAATCCCAAAATCGTAAATTAAAATTCACATGCTTGGAGTCGAGATATAAAGAGATACGAGTATAGGTAATTGAACAATATTTATTGAAGAAAGGATCTCAAATCAGTATAGTAAATTTTAGGTTAAGTCCTGCGAGTTGGTTTATCTTTTGTGCCAGAATGAATATAGCTCTATAGCCTTTATCCGATGAATAGCGATATATTTGGTTTTTTAGCAGTTGTAGTCTCGCAGTACCTAGTTGCAAATTGCAACTAGGTACTGCGGGGTTGGTCCCAGTTGATCACGCGTGATATGATCACGTCGCATTTGATCACGGCAAACTGCGCCAAAAAGTTTCATTTGATCACGCCATACAAATTTTGCCTAACTCTATAATTTACGATTGTTAGTATAGTGAGTAGTTTTATTTATTAAATACTGCCGAATGTTATTCTTAGAGTATGTTAATTGTGATTCTGTGGTTATGGTATCAATATGATCAGATTTATCTCTGTTTTCAAAATTAGTCTCTTTTCTTGTTCACAACAAACTGCGCCTTACCGTTTCATCCGATTACGCCATACAAATTGTGCCTAACTTATTATTATAATAATAATTATTATAAGGTATAATTTACGTTTGTTATCATAATAAAAATAATTTTGTGATATCTTGTGTTACTTCTAGTTGGTTTGCCCTTATTAAATAAATAAATTTTCATTTTCAAATACTGACGAATTTTATTCGTATTGTTTGTTTATTCATATATTTAGATTCAGTAGTTTGAAAAATAGAAACAGAGAGCAGACGAAAATTAAACATTATGTGAAAGAGAGATATCAAAATAAATGATTGATCTCTCTGTTTGTTCTCTGTTTTCAAAATCAGTCTTCGAGAAAAACGAGATTACTAGTTTGATATGAGTATTGATTGTTATACAATAAATAAATATAGTTTTACTAACTTAGTATCGAAAACCACATTTATGTACAAGTTAAACTATAAGACAAATGATAGTGTTAAAATCACAGTAAGGAATATTAGAAACACAATCAACAATTTACTAAATCAACAATGTTTATGGGTAAATCAGTCATAATTAATGTCTTAAAATAACAGTCATAATGTACCTAACATAACCAGAATTATTAATAAACAATTGTACATTTGTTTAGTAATTAAATAATAATTTGCGTGGTAAATTATGTGGATTTTCAATTAGTATTAGATAGGTTGGTAGGGTAGCATAAGTCTTCAACCTACAGGAAAATAAACAACAAAATTATCAATAAAATATATGGACATATAAATATATTACCTACAGCCTGTAACATATTGAGTGGATGGGTGAGATAATCCCCAGGCATCGCGCACAACGAAGAAATTAACAGTAGTTCTATCAACAGAATGACACAACAGAACAGGTGGGAATAGTAGGGATAAAAGTCAGGTGTAAAGCATAGTCTTTTAAACCACAGAATTAATGAGAATAAATCCCTGTAGTTCTGTCAACAGAACTCAGGTAGGAGTAAACGAAATTAAACAATAACTTTAGTTTTTTGATAAATGGATTGAAGGAATAGTAGTTTAGGTACGTAGGTACCTAGAGTACCTACATACTCAAAATAAAATAACTTTTACGCATTTATTTACTTTCTTGACTCGAGTTCAGCGGTCAAGAAGTTTTTTAATACATTTTGAACATTAGATACGTAACTTTACATTAAGAAGACAACATACTTAATTAAAAGTTTATTGAGAAAACTCCAAGCTCTAATATTGTACATAATTATTTTGATCAGGAATTTCAATATGTACTTTACTGATTTAAAATGTCAGACAAATTAATTATGTTAATTTATGTTTTGAAATGATTTCTTTTTGCAATAAAATTTATTATTATTATTATTATTATTGTATCGAGTATCTATGATGCCTACAAATGTGTACAGGGGTAAGTATTTTCCCAAATTTACATCCTGCAGGATTATATATATTCGTTATAGGACACCCTATAGAAGGCTGTAAAAACTTTAAGATAAATAATAATGTCAGTACAAACCTAAACCTAGGTACATTCCTATTTATAATGTGTTTACTTGCTTAGCAATGGTATGAATCGACCATTTTCAATTACAATGCCCTGATTGACAACGTGCATACAATATAATTAATTAATTAATAATTACTTACATTTTATTTTTCAAATAATTGACAACAAACTTTCAAAATATTCAATTAAATTGAGAATTCTACAGATTAACATTATGGTGCGGTTTTACGTTTTAAACTTAATCGTTTGTTTCGTGAGTGCTGCCAGTGCGTGCAGAGGTGCGTATACTCAAGTTTACGTCACGTCACGCGTGAAAAAACTCTGGTTTTTACCACTTTCTAGTTTCTACAAGTAACTCTCTTCTTAGTCGGTCACTCTCGGCTCGGCACAGCGCTTGGTTGCGTTGTGGGAGCAGTCGGTCATGGTGGACTGTGTCAGAGAGGTGATGAGGTCCAACCATCTGGTTAGAGAGCGACCACGTCACCGGCATTCTGCCTTGCACCACGAGACGCTCCATCGAGTCTTCATTCCGTGCCACGTGCCCAAAGTACTTCGGTATTCGTATCTGCACAGTCGACGATAATCTCTCCTTGACACGAAGTGCTTTGAGGATGGAGACGTTAGTCCGATGCGCGGTCCACGGAACCTCACGATCCTCAGAGACATCTCTAGTGCATCAATTTTCTTCCGAACCTGAAGTCTTAAGAGTCCACGCCTATAACAAGTACTTAAGATACCGCAGTTACTTCACGCGTGACCAACCACATTATCTTATGTAGTAGGTACATTAAAGATCAACGTTCAAAATTTATTTTCTTATTTTACAAAAGTTCGAAATCTCTACACATAGAATTATTAAACGCGCGTGGTGTTTTGAGCCAAATCTCACAAAACCTCACGTAGGGGAGAAATGGTGATTTATCACAGGTAGGTCGCTAGACCTACGAAAAAAATGAAAATGTAAAACATTTATATATTCTATGATTCTTGTTTCAGCAAACATACTGGCAATAAGAGTAACAAAAAACGAGGTAAACCCGACAGATAAAAACGAACTCATAATAACATCAAAAGAAGTCGCTGTTCTAATAACAGTTGATGCTACGATTCCCACTCAGCCGAATGATTCATTTACAATTAACGCACTCACCTGCAGGGACGACAGGTGGAACCATCTTGTCATAAGCAATCAAAATTTTCACCAATTACCTACAGATTCAGACGCCAATAACACAGTCTACAAGTTTCTAAGCACTCACAAACTAATAACACCAAAAGTCACCAATGAGACATGGCAATGGCGTTGTGAACTGTCTACGCATCGGGATGGATGTAAATGTAATGTAGTTCACAAGTTTCTGGTAAAAGTAATTATTTTTAATCATAACGTAACGAATGACGTAACACGTGGAAAGACACCGTTACATGAGTATCGAGGACCTGCAGAACCAAAACAATTGACATGCGATCCTAAAGTTATAGACATTAACAGACCTAAAAGCGATTTACAGGAAGATATTGGTGTCAATTCGCCTAGCCTGCAGGCAAATCCAGCAAAGAACCATAAGCCTACAGAAATAATATTTGCGAACAGAAACCGTACAGAACTGACGTCTAGAGATCGAAAAGGTAAAAACCAGAGGACTACTGAAAAAAAGGATGGAATGGACAGAGGGGTGAAAGTGGGAGCTACAAACAGTTTTAAAGATGTAAACAACTCTTCCAGCCAGGTTGTATGTGGCGAAGCAATAACACCAAAAACTTGGATGATATTTTCGTTGGCATCGGTGGTTACTTTTTTAGTAGGATTGGCAATTGGTGTCTTCTGCAGACGCGCTCGGGCACGGGACCCGGAGCAGCAGACGAAGCAAACAGATGACCAGACGGACGAAAATATTTATGACGAAGTAAGTTTTTTTTTTAATTGGTCTTCTCTTAATTGGTCGCGTCTAAAAAGTTTGATATTATGGACGCCTGGGGATCGTGCCCCTGATTATTTATTTAAAACATGATGCGAAATACATGCACAATCAGACTTTTGTTTATTTCACTACCTACTAACTTTTAAATTCACTCGTTTTCTTCATTACAAATTTGGCAGGCTGCTTACTAATGTGCACTAGCTGCGCCCCGCGGCTTCGTACGCGTTGTTTCTATGGACGTTAAAAGGTGATTTCTATCCCACGGAAACTGATTTATGAAATAAAAAGTAAGTTCATTCCAGGATTAGAATAACTCGTATGCAAAATTTCAGTCCAATCCGTTCTGCCGTTTTCGCGTAAGAAACATCCATCCAAACTTTTGCATTTATAATATTAGCGTGATAAGTGTGATTCAATGTTAAGGCATTCCTGGGGTGTTAAGCACAATTGCTCTCCTAGCTTGGTCTACTAGCTAGCTCGACAGCCTGACTGTCCACAACCAAGCTCCTCTTGTGACTGAATTACGAACTTTACATACATGAAACTACAACATGTTAAATTCATTTCAGTCTGGAAACATGCCATGCGTGTCGAACACCCTATGCAACCAATTATGGGTTAGAAGGGATAAACAAACTCGCTCACTTTGTTGCTAAATGAAGCTGTTTGAATAGTATGAAAATATAGTAATATAGTTTTATATTTTTGTTTTAGGTGGACGCTAAAGCCATCAACAATCGCCCCCCTCTCCCCGCTCCAGAACAAGCCGTGTACATCTACAATAATCCTTATGATCATACTCTTAGATATAAAAACCGATTGATTTAAATGCTAAATGGAAGAAAGGATTTTATTTTGGATTTATTTAAGTAGTTATGATAATGCAAATAATAGAGATTTGTATGTGATTTTCATATTGTATTAAGTATTTAGGTAGGTTTAATAAACAATTATAGAATAGAAACAAAAACTTGTATTTACGATAAATTCTTGGGAGTTTTGTTTTATTTTTTATATAATTTTTATGTGTGTATCTTACTTGACCACTAAGCCCACAACAAAAAGCTAGCAACTTGCCAAAATTCCAAGGAAAGAAGTATGATGGGGATAAAACTCTGTGTGTGACAGAACCAAACTGGCCAAAATAAAAAAACTCTTGAAAACAAAGGATGTAACAATAACCATCAGAAAACTGATGTGGAGATGGACTGAGCACACAATCAGAGGGAGAGAAAAGTGATCTAAAACTATAATGTACTGGTACACAGGAAACAACAGAAGGAAACGAAGTGGGATGTCTGAATAAAAGGCTTAGATTATTATATTATATCTTACTTGATATCCCTTTGCCAATGGTCAACTGATTTTACTGATTCTTTCAATATATAGGGTTATAGAGAATAATTGTAGAGAATAGCTGATCCCATAAAACAATTATTCCCGAAGGATAAGTATTTATCTCGTAAAGCTAACAACATACTTAATTTTTGTCTCTCAAGGAATTGATGAGGTACACCGTGAAATGTATATAAAACATAATAATTTGCACAATCATGGTTGAACCCTAAATTTCTCCTAGCCCAACATGAATTGGCTGATCTTATTTTCAAACTTTTTAAAGAAAACCGATTGCGGTAATTAGGTACCTGCTGGTGTACCTACATTTACAATATTGTTACAAAAGAAAGAAGGATCTTACTCGATTTCTCTTTGAATATAGCTCCAGTGATCGTCCCATGCCTCTGTATCAAGCACTTCTTTTTCTCTGTTTCAAGGCACACGGTGGGCGGCTTCAGATTAGGCTGAAGCTTGCAAGCCTGCTCCGAAATTGCGACTATGATGCCCGCAGAGTCGACGTGGACAGATCCTTTCGAAGCCAGGCACAGGCCTTGATGATCAGCTACCAAACACCCGTTGATGTTAGGCGTCGACATTATCTCTTCGATAACTTTGTCTAACTCTTTTTCCATGTTTGCAAAATAAATATGTAGCTGATTCTTGAATTTTAAAAAGATAAACAAAATGAAACTTGTTTTGATTTTGCATTGCAACTTGACGGCACGATATGGCACGGTACAGTAAAGTGACACTGATATGACACATGACACTGAAGTTGACATAATTGTGAACTTCTTTCGGCCCTCGGGGGCCCATGGGAATAATTGATTTTGTTGTAAAAAAACTATAAACCGACTTCAATTTTATGGATCCCATCGTCAGAACTGGACCAAATTCAAATGGCACCCCACGGGAAGTACCAGTTTACAAATAAATCATGACAAAGTGACAACTTCATTGATGAGAAGATTCTAAGAACATTAAAAAAATCGAACCTCTTTCTTTTTTTGAAGTCGGTTAAAAATGAGGAAAAGCAGAACGAAGCTGCGAAGTAGATAGTAGGTAAAGAAATAAACTGCACATTTTATAGTTACCTACATAGCTCAACTGGAATTACAGAATTACACAATCCTATGGTAGGGCTTATTCCTAAATTCCGTTTCCGAGTCTTGGGCACAGAATCTGACACAGGTTCGCGCGAAATTCAAATACCTAATTGCCTATTTTTACAAGTATTTAGAAGTAACTATCTAATATTTTCTGCGTTTTACTAATAAAACATAGGTAAAACCATAAAATTTCATAAAAAAATAAATACGAGTAAGTACCTACCTACCTGAATTACATTTAATCAAATTATTTATTTAGGTAAAAAAAACAATAGTTATTACACTTTGGTAGTAAGTACCGTTAGGTTTATCCAGACACAGATTTAAGAGGTAGGTACTCGTAAGTATATTAATTAAAGTAGGTAGATAGGTACCTACTTATACACTAACCTTTATTACGTATGTAATTCATTATGAATGTAAGCGGGTTAACTACGAACCTTGTTTGTGTTGGAAGAACACCAACGTTTCATCCCCTAACGAGGGACATCTTCAGGGCGAGTACGGTTCTAGACGCGCGCGTTCTGCATCCCTTCGAGCAGTGCTCGGAGGGATGCGGAGATCGCGCGTCTAGAAGGTCGACACAAACAAGGTTCGTAGTTTACCCGCTTACATTCATAATGAATTCGTCAAACTACGAAAGTTTCTATAGTAAAATACGTATGTAATGTTGAAAAGCAAAACTAATCACTTAGGTAGGTACCTACTTACCTATCTAATAACATTAACTACCTACATAACTCTAGCTAGGTAGTGCCGTAAGAATAGTCAATTTATTTTTATGCTATTGCCCAAAGATGTAGTGCCCGCTTAGATAGAACTCATTCTGCAAATGAACTTGTTTATTTTTTTCTCGCAAAAATTACCGTCTTTTGATTGCTAACAAATGTTAGTGTACAATCGTAAGTCGGTAATCAAATCAGTCGTTAGTGCGGCGGCGCCGAGCGAGCGTGTGCGTGGTGCGTGTGACCTCAGTTATTTCCAACATGATCCAGCTCATTGTTTACAGTCTGCTGATATTCCTGACGCTGCTGGCGATTGCTGACCTCATCAGCTTCTGCTGGGAGGATGACAGGGTCAAGAAGAGATGCAGGTTTTTTGCTGGTGCGTAAATCCTTTCTTAATTTTTTATTGCACACTAAAGTTTAAAATATAATAGTTACTGGACATGTAGGTACAGGCGAGCTTAACCCTAAAATATATTTCTTATAGCTTACCTATTGATTAAAGAGAGTATAAAACAAATGTGGATAGATAATAATGTGTCTATCTACCTATCACATAAAAATACATTGTAGTTTTTGAGTGAGTGGCAATATGAGTAGGTAGGCTTTGTTTATGGTAGTTAGTTACCTAAGGTCATCTAGTTTTAGTAAAAAGTTTTATTTAAATATAGTTGTTGGATATTAAGAGCAAATACTGTGCACTGGTAAGAACTAGGAGTGACAAGCGCCAAGGTCAATACCGTTATGAACTTTATTATTATAGTCGGTTCATTATCCCATCCGAATCCGAACTAGGTAAGCTAAACTTAATTTAGAACCAAACCAGTTCCCAAAAACCAGCTTTCACAAGGTAAGTAGAATGTGAATTTGGAAACATTTTAATGCTCTTACTAATTTTTTAATACATACCTATACCAGTGATGTTTTAATAAGGTACAACCTCATATCTGGTACCTCCAACTATTGAATAATGCTTCGATCTTCGTAGTGTCGAGGACGACATTTTTCTCGACGCGTTGCCCACTCGTTTTTCAAGAACCTAACAAACTCCGGATGTTAAACCAAAACATTCTGCAAATAACAATGCTTTGGTAGGGTAGATGCGCCTGTTATGCGTCCAGGCCCCATTCACGACCTTTCGCGGCACTATTAGTTACTTTTTGTCGAAAATAGCCTTATTTGCACTCTCACACAAAGACATTAAATTATATCAACAACCTGGATGTGTAAGCTACGCATACAAGCTAACTACACAACACAAGCACCAGCAATTATAAGTAAAATAAATTAATCAATTTGTGGTCCGCCGTCAACAAGACCAAACGTGTCTATATCAACGCGAAAAATAGCAGCGTGTCGCAAATTCAACGCTAAGTTTTACATTATTTTTATGCATTTCAGAGTTGATGGTTATTAGTGTGACTTCATTTTGGATTAAAAAATATGAATTTGTGTAATTCTGCCTAAATTATAGTCAATAAATTTGAAATATTACGTGGACGAGAACTGTTCCACGATATTTTGAGAAAGTCCCGTTTTAGACCGGGCTGGACGCGAATCGGACATATCGTGTCAATAAGGTGGTTTCTTGTATTAATTATTGTATGAAAATTTACTCAAACATTTTATTAAATTTGAACCTTATGCTCGTAAGGTATCTAAAAACCATATTTCGTCCAGGCTCGGAGCAACGAACTATAAAATACTAAGTCATGAAATTTCTTATGGTCGGGAATTGGACAAGATTAAATGACGTCCTGATTTCGACCTTAGCTTTATTGATTATGTAAACTTAACAATAATGTAATAGAATTTTGTATATTAAGTCATTGAGTTATCCAGTATTGTGTATTTAACATATTTCATTCAATTTTACTTTATTTGAAATAAGCTATATGCAATTTTATTTAAAAATATTGTGGTCGAGAACTACTATATAAGACCAGATATCGACCATCTGCGTATAATTAAACACAGTGCCAGTCATCAGAGTTCTAAATATAGAATACTAATAAAGGTTATATGTTTATTAGGTATTTTTGTATACTAGTAGCTAGTGATAGCCACTACTACTTTCAAAAATACCTATACAATACAATAAACCTCAATAACCAAACTGCAACGATTCCAAAGACTGGTGTGCTCAGCGATAACAGGCTGCATGAGAACTACACCGGGCGTTGCCCTGGAGGTAATCCTAGACATAGCGCCACTAGACTTATATATACAACAAGAGGAGACCTTATCGGCTTTGAGACTACAAAACATTAGATTCTGGGGGGGCATAGAAAACCCTCACACTCAGATCTTAAACAGAGCCTTAACCTATGAACCTCTCTAAGCCGCCCCCTGTGACAGAATGCCCAGCAAACCTATACAAGAGAAACACTACCAGATACAACTATATGAGGAGAGACACCTAAAAGAGATGAATATGAGAGGCCCACGTCCACTCCTCCCCTAGCATTCTCACAATTCCGAACATGGATAAGGCAAAAAACCAGAGGAACGCATGCCGAACGATGGACACACCTACAGGAGTGCCGCCAGGTAAGGCGGCCTTCCTACTGCCCGCGGTGCTTCCTAATTCCTAAATCCAACCAACAAACGAGGCAATGACAAAACAACCCACTAACACGCTAACCAGCGTGGTGGGTCATGGCCCAAACCCTCAATGAATGATAGATAGCCCACAAAAAGGTTCAAAGTGCCCGGCGTTGACGTGAAGGGCGTTGACGGGTACCATGCCAGCCTTGTGGTCAGGGGTGCGAAGAATCCTCGGGTGAGGTCACACCGAACTTTGAGGTTTGACCATCACCTAGCGCTGTTGGAAGTGGAACATTAAATGGCATTTTCTGGGGTTAAGTGAATTCCGTAGAGAGGGGGCGGACACCTAGACCCTAGACTCGGGCCATCTTCTTTACTCTCGCGAGGGTGATAAAACATCCCAGCGTGACGTAGGTTTCCTCATCAATAATGCCCTTGCTAACTACGTTCAAGAAATCTCCAGTACCTATGTTGACAGGTATTCAGGGAACAGTAAGTCAGGTCTGCGCACCGACCTCGGCATAATCGGATGATGAAGTGGAGCATATTTATTGATTATTGATCACCGACTGCTCCGAGGCTCTCTGGATATCAACCTAAAGCTTGAAAGAAACCGTCTGATGAAATCCACGCTCCGACCTAATCCAATCCAAATCATGGCGGGCACCGAGAAGTTCCGGCAGCTTCTGGGGAATAGATTCGCTGCCTTGGATCCCTCTGATGACTCTGACGAGGCCTTACACAATCTGGTTGAAACGTTGTGGCACAAGGGCATCAAGTTCTGCCAAAATCAGCGTACTGGCAAGCAATCCAAACTCTCGGATGTGTCTTTCGGGCTGATGGCAAAAAAAGACGGGAAACCACCTAAGTGACTTCGTCAGACAAGTCCGACCTGAACCGAGGGTACAAAGTATTCACTCAGGAGCTTGGCTGGAGCCACCTGACGAAGCTTAGAATGCACGATGGGAGGACATTCTATGGCAGATTATACGTTGCACATACCCCTCGTTCCCAACGACGAGACCACAAGACCAAGATTTCAGGACTCTGAGGCCTATGTCCAGCAGAGGACTAATACAGGCTGAAGATTATGATTATTCTAAGTAAGTTTCCTATCAGATATATGGTGGTCGAGATCTGGGAAAAATAGGGTCGCAAACTGGAATTTTTGGACGAGAACTGGTAAAATGAGGTATTTCGGATTAAAATATTATTTTAAAATTAACAGTTAAATTTAAGAAGAAAGTCTATTTTTCATGTGAAAATAGAGTATATTAGCCATGTGGTGCAATCAGTTTTATTCTTAAAAGCTCAAAAAAATATATTTATTTCGATATCTGAATCTGACAACTCCGCTAATTGGACGCAAACAGGCGCAATGACCCTATCTAGATATTATTTACCTATGGGGTTAACTGCAAATAAGTGCATTTTGGTAGAGGATTAGGAATGTATTGAAACTTTCAGTTAATAATGTGTGTATGTGGGGTGGTAAATTTTATGGGACTAAGTTCGTATTTAACTGGATTAAATCCTATCACACTAATATTATAAATGCGATAGTTTGTATGGATGGATGTTACTTACCTCTTCACGCCAAAACTACTGATTGGATCGCCCTGAAATTTTGCATACAGGTAGTTCGTAATTCATTTGTAATTTTTTCCCATAAATCAGTTCCCGTGCGATAGAAATCACCTGTTAGGACCAACGCGTGCGAAGCCGCGGGGTACACCTAGTCACACTATCACACTAATATTATAAAGGCGAAAGTTTGGATGGATGTATGGATGGATGTTTGTTACCTCTTCACGCCAAAACTACTGAACGGATCTGGCTGAAATTTTGCATACAGGTAATTCTAATACTGGAATAAAACATAGGCTACTTTTTATCCCATAAATCTGTTCCCGTGGGATGAAAATCACCTTTTAATGTTTTCATAGGAACAACGCCTGCGAAGCCGCGGGGCGCAGCTAGTTCATAATAAATTCTTCAGAACTACAATAGTTATTTTTGGTTCCTTGGTTGAGATCAAAGAGTTTGGTTAAAGCACAATTACGGAAACAAAAACAGTCCCTAACCATTTGAGTATTGTGTATTTATTCAGTTCATCACGTACCATGTAGGAAGTCGTTGGATGAGTTCAAAATACCATAAAATAACCAGTTTGAAGCAGGTAGGTACCTCCGAGACACACTCCGAGATTGAATGGGTTACATCTACCAACCAACGCTACAATCAGAACCACAGATAATCATCATTATTCTAATTATGTTTACGCAAGGTTTAAAAATAAACATAGGTACCTACTTGAATATTGAGTAATACTTATTAAATTTTCTCTTGCTTTGCAACATCGATGAGGGTCATTCTTTCTTCACCACAACTGCTACATAAGGCGATTTACAAACAAAAGCCAAAAATCGTTAACTCTACCATAAAATTAGGTGCCTGGTTACCTACTCTACATAATAATATTCAACTCAATACATTTACTACGTAACCAAATGGGACAATGTTCAAGCTGTAACATACGTATTGGACCTACAGTAGATTATAATTATGTAATTCACTTAGTGTTACTATAAAATATTATGTTTTCTTTGCACTTAAATGCCAATTCGCATACTTATATAACTTGCGAATGCAAGCGAGTATTGAAAATCCTGCTAATATTTGTTAAATTACGTCTCCAGAAGGTAGGTTTTCACTGTTCACAGTAGCAGTAAAATTTTTGACAAAGTTTATATTCTATGTTAATTCGTTTAACCTTCTGCAAAAGGTAGTAAAAATTGTAGGTAACTAGGTTCTTAATGTAGACAGATTAAATAATATGTCTCCGCTAGTTGTAGAGTTAATTGGACCAATTACGCAAAGAGTTCATGGTAATGACTAGTTTTTGTACCACGATACCAAATATAACTTGCCTCAGTATAGGTACCGTAGCTACTTACCTATAGAAACTTATTTATTTAAATTATTCATTTTAGTACCTAATAAAATATATAGGTACCTACCTTATTCATAATAGTCTGCTAACTCAGCCCATTGCTAAATCTCGCTCTGTCTTCTTCTATTGACATAAGTCAGACTGAGAAATAACACTACTTAGCAGCTGTTTTATGTTAGCAGACCATTATGAATAAAGGGGTAAAGGTACAACTATATCTCTGCCTGCCATCCCAGCAGCTAAGATCTGACGTTTGTTGGTAGAACCTAACCGAATCTAAAGTTATCGTAACAGCTTACATTTTCATGTGAATCCCGAAAATCTCGGAGACTTGAATTGGATGGCCAACCAGCTTTTTTAATACACCCTGTGGCTGGATTCGATGAATTATTATTATTTTTTATTAATTTAATTCAACCTGTAATATTATATGATATGACGGATAGGGGTGTTCAATAGGACTTTATCTCCTATCATCGAGCAAAGTCAAAGTCAAAGTCAAATCGTTTATTTCTTTAGACTTACAAAATAAGTACTTAGACAAGTCAAATTTTTACTATATAAACAGCTTGATAAATAGTTATTACTATCAAACAAGAAATAAGGTGCAATTGACTCTGATTCACTTCAATTTTTTGTCCACTAGCGGAAGAAGTGAAAAAGAAACCACTAGCAAGTTTGTCGCTTATCAACTAATACAATCTTAGGATAACTTAGTTTAACTGGTCTTACATACTATTGTCTGTGTGGAACTGAGCGATATCCGGCCAAGCATTGACATCATTGACGTAGTCATCTACGGAGTAATAGGCTTTCTTGTTAAGATTTCGTTTTATGTACAGTTTAAATTTACGAATAGGGAGTTCAGTTGCTTCAGATGGAAGCTTATTATAGAATCTTACGCAATTGCCCACAAATGATTTGCCTACCTTTCGTAATCTATATGATGGGATGTGTAATTTGTTCTTGTTTCTTGTATTTTTATTGTGAACATCACACCTTTTCATAAAGTTATCTCTGTTTTTGTGTGTATACATTAGATTTTCATAGATATATTGCGATATTACTGTTAAAATATTTATTTCTTTAAATAATTCCCTTAACGAGTCTCGTGGATTTAATTTATAAATAGCGCGTACCGCCCTTTTCTGAATAACAAAGATAGTCTGGATGTCAGCTGCCTGTCCCCAAAGCAAAATACCATAAGACATAACACTATGGAAGTAACTGAAGTAAACTAACCTAGCTGTATCTTCATCGGTAATATATCTAATTGTTCGAACCGCATACGCTGCTGAACTAAGTCTGTTTGCGAGAGCATCAATTTGCGGTCTCCATTGAAGAGAGGAATCAATATGTAACCCTAGGAAAACAGTTGAGTCTACAAGGTGAACAATCTCATCCTTTAGCATTATCTTAGTTGGGAGCTCTCTTACATTTGGTAACATGAATTTTATGCATTTGGTTTTTGAAGCATTGAGTAAGAGGTTATTGGCGGTGAACCAATCTAGTATTTGTGAAAGAGAATTATTTACATCGTCATAATTATGTTTATTTCTGTCAACTTTAAAAATCAATGAAGTATCATCAGCAAATAAGACTATATCACAGAGATCTTTTGCTAGAAATGGGAGATCATTTACATATTCTAAAAATAGAAAAGGACCCAATATTGATCCTTGCGGGACTCCTAAAACAATTTTTGATCCCCTAGATCTTTCTTTACCAATATCTACTTTTTGGACTCTATCAGATAAATATGATTGCATAAGGTCCAGTGCCTTGTTTTTAATTCCATAATGTCTTAGTTTATTTATTAATGTACCATGATCCACGCAATCAAAAGCTTTAGAAAGGTCACAAAATACACCAATAGCGTTTTTCGCTTTATCCCATGCATCCAATATGTGCTTTAATAGAACTGTACCAGCATCAGTTGTCGATCTACCCTTGGTGAAGCCAAATTGATTTTTAAGTAACAACCTATTGAGATTGAAGTGAGAGGACAACTGTGTAAGAATAATTTTTTCAAAAACTTTACTCATTGCAGGAAGTATTGAAATTGGCCTGTAATTGGCCGGATCAGTGTGGCTACCAGATTTATAAAGAGGAACCAGTTTACTATATTTCATGAGATCAGGGAAGACTCCTGCATCAACACAACTATTGAAAATGTAGGCCAAGTATGGAGCAACTTCCTTAATAATAGAACTCAGTACTTTGGTTGAAATACCCCAAAGATCCTCAGTATTTTTGATATTAATAGACTTGAATGTTTTCACAATATAATTAGCGTTTACATGACTAAATATAAAAACCTCGGTACATTTATCTACAGATGATTCTAATAATTTAACCGCGATTGAAGGTGAAGAGTTTAGAGACCGGGTAACAACTTTAGGAATATCAGAAAAGAATGAATCAAAAGCATCGGCAATATCTTTATCTTGTATCAGTATTGAATTATTAATTTTTAACCTTATTTCTCTTTTTCGTGATTTTGTTTTACAAGTTTCGTTATTTATAAGTCTCCATGTTGCTTTGATTTTATCTGATGAGTTTAAAATTTTTTTCCTCAAAAACAGGCATTTCGCTGTGTTACAGACTTTTTTAAATGTTTTTAAGTAGTTTGTTAAATACGAAAGAAACGCAGGATCATTTAACATAGCTTCTCTAGCACCATAAAGATCATATAGTCTATTCCTACTTCTATAAATACCGGGAGTGGCCCAATCAGTAAATCCGACCCTGTCCCTAACTATGCATGTTTTATGTTTAAATACTTCGCTGTGTTCTTTGTTTATAACACTTAAAAGTTTGGCAAAAAGATCATTAGGGTTATCGGAGCAAGATATATTGGCTACTGCTAGTTCCACTTGACTTTGAAAGTTCTTAATACGGCTCTCTGTAATAGGCCTGTAGGTATATTTCTCAACTTTGTTTTTATCGTTATGATTATAACTAAAATTAACACTCTGACCATAGTGGTCTGATTTGAAATGTTTGATTACTGTTTTGTTGGTTGGAGATAGACTGCAATAAATATTATCTAAACAAGTGGCAGATGTGAGGGTTACCCTAGTAGGATCATGAAAAAGATGTCGTAAACTAAAGCATTTGAATAAATTAAGCAGCCTATCGGCGAGGGGATTCGCTAAAATATCTATATTGAAGTCGCCACAAACAATGAGATCCTTTTTACATGAAAATAATTTCAGCAAAACCTCTTCCATAGTACATTCAAAAGCTACCTGATTTGCGTCAGGAGGGCGGTACACGCACACTATGATGTGTCGCTCCAGTTCCACACAAGAAAGTTCAATTGTCCTCTCAATAGTGAGGTTTACAATATCTTTACGTTCTTTACATTTAAGACTATTTTTAACTATAATCAAAGAGCCACCACGTATTGCAGCTTTTCTTTTATAGGAACTTGCAAAAGAATAGTTATTATAAAATGGCAGTAACTCATTTTTTACAATCCAGTGTTCTGATAAGCACATAACATTCTAATAATTATATATATTATCACATACATTCAAATAATTCAAAAATAATTCTAATTCTAGGATTTTGCTGGGTAAGCCTTGTATGTTCTGATGGACTATATGAAATGAATTTTGCTTTCCCGTTGTCGATGTGGTCAGTTTAAATTTGTATTTACTGACACAATCGCTTTAATGCCCTCATTAGTACTGCTACTAACTACATAGACAGGCTCGTCAGGTAACTGCGTTATACCGGGATCAAGAATATTATATGCTAACAATTTAGCAATGTTCAGTTTGTTTTTTTTACTTAGGTACATCCTTATTCAAAAAAGTATTACTAATAAACTTATTAGTATCAAAAAATAAAACATCACTATGACGACATGTCATGTTGTACATCAGCATGTTATTTTTACATACATTGTCATTTTGAATGGATGTCAATGACTTTGAGTAAGGGAAGGAGCAAATAATAAGTTTCCCGAGTCCATTCTGTACCTTTCCCAGAAGTACTTCAACTAGCCTAATCAACTGTGACCGTTTCACACAACTTTCACCAAGCTGAACAATTAAAGTTGTACTCTTATTCAGAGAGTCATCTTGCTGAATGCTATCGGTAATTATATTTATGTTGGCATTTGGATAGCAATTGTTAACTACATTTTGAACCAGCAAGCCACTCAGTATTAAACCCATGCCAGCACCCAACCCATCTGAGTATATTACAGTCTTCCGATAGCAAGAATTTTAGCTCGATGTCTCCTATACGCTGCTTGCAGCTCGCGCACTTATACAACTAGTTTATTCTCTAAAAGCCTTGTTTTTGTTTCAGCTCCTTACTACTACGTGAAGAACCGGCTGAAAGGCAGAACGACGCTGAAAGAAGAGCCCACGCCACCACAGATAGAAACCAAGCCTACCACTGTATACGAATCCGTATGAGAGATGGTACACTGAAATTGAAAACTAAGCTTTTATTAAAAACTAGGAGTTAAGTTTAAATTAATTGTATAAAATGTGTAAAAACATAGAGAGGAGAAAAAAGAGAAGCTATTTTTTTTACTATTTATCAATAAAAGTCGGTTGGTTGAGCGGTTTGGAGCTGGTCTTACTGCAGGGTAACCCAGAAAATAAAGAGACGTTTAAAGTTATTTTTGTTTATTTGCTTTATTTTTACCTTTGGTGAAGGTTTTGGTTATTCTCAGTCAGATCCTCAATTCTGAGAGCCTGATATAAATAATTGAGCAAAGTCAAAAGGGTATTTATTGCTCAACTTAAAAGAAAATATGGACACAGATTCACGATTAACATACTTACAAATTCTTTATTTGGCAATAGAGTTGCAGTAACATAACAAAACCTTAAAATATAATAAAAATAAACTGAAAGAATCTCACAGGTAGAGAATTATCACAATAAGTAAACTACACATTGTAAGCTGCGAATATAATCACGACTTTTATAGAAAATAATATAGGTACCTGTACCTACCTAATAGAAGCACCTACATAATGTAAACATTGACGTATCTATTGATATGCAATATACCTACCAGGGTTCTGATTATTTATACAGTCACTTCACTAGAGTGATCGCGATTACGATTTGAATGTCGGCTGTGCGCGGCGGCCATCCAGTTACCCAGTCCACATTGTATAGCCATGCCAGAGCGACGCGTACTGGCTCCATAAGCGTTCTAAATCCAAACTCAAAAACATTTCTTATTTTTCCTGAGTTAAAAAATAAGTTTTTAATCAAAAATCATTAACGATGATGGCTTGGTTGATGGTGATAGTGTTGGCGGTGGTTGGTGCTATTTTCCTGGCGTTCGGTCTCCTGGATGCCTTATGGAGTGTACTGGAGATGGTGGTGTCATTTCTGATGCCGTACTTCCTGCCCGCTGAGGACCAGCCTTTGACAAAGAAGTTTGGACCCTGGGCTGGTAAGAATATTTATATTTTAAGTTATTTAGGTGGTAGATTTGTTTTGTTCACTTCAACCTTACTTTATTAAACGAGTTTAAAAATGTAAACATGTCAACCTTGCAGTGCATTTAATTTTGATTGTAGTTAAGGCGCATACCCGAGCCAATATAACAGCAATACCTATTTTATCATATTTTTACGTTTACCATAGGACGTTTTTTTTAAAATCCTACGTTCAGTTTGTGGTATCTATTATAAGCAATTTTTTAATACCTGTGTAATAATTTTATCTCATATAGTTTAGGAGGAGATGCGAAAATAGAGTTTGGTGGCCAAAAAGCGCAACTACGTAGGGTCATTGCGCCTGTTTGCGTCCAGTTAGCGGAGTTGTCCGATTCAGATATCGAAAAAAAAATATTTTTGTGAGCTCTTAAGAATAAAACTGATTTCACCACATGACTAATATACTCTATTTTCACATGGAAAATAGACTTTCTTCTTAAATTTAACTGTTAATTTTAAAAAAATATTTTAATCCGAAATACCCCATTTTACCAGTTCTCGACCAAAAATTCCAGTTTGCGACCCTATGTTGCCTAGTTCTCGTCCACCATATATCTAATAGGAAACTTACTTATAATAATCATAATCCTCAGCCTGTTTTAGTCCTCTGCTGGACATAGGCCTCAGAGTTCTGAAATCTTGGTCTTGTGGTCTCGTCGTCGTTGGGAACGAGGGGTATGTGCAACGTATAATCTGCCATAGAATGTCCTCTCATCATGCATTTTAAGATTTGTCAGATGGCTCCTGCCAAGCTCCTAAGTGAATACTTTGTACCCTCGGTTCGGATTTGTCTGACGAAGTCACTTATGTGGTTTCCCGTCTTTTTGCTATCAGCCCGAAAGGCTCATCAGAGAGTTTGGATTGCTTGCTAGTACGCTGCTTTTGGCAGAACTTCATGCCCTTGTGCCTCAACGTTTCAACCAGATTGTGTAGGGTCTCGTCAGCGTCATCAGTGGGATCCAAGGCAGCGAACCTATTCCCGAGAAGCTGCCGGAACTTCTCGGTGCCCGCAATGATTTCGATTGGATTAGGTCGGAGCGTGGATTTCATCAGATGGTTTCTTTCTAGCTTTAAGTTGATATCCAGAGAGCCTCAGAGCAGTCGGTGATCAGATCCAGTACTAAACCTGTTGATCACTGAGTCATCTCTGAATATGTGCTTGCTATCCATCATGATCAGAAGTTGATCTCATTTTAAGTCACAGTGTCGGGGCTTCGCCACGTCCACTTACGAGCCTTATGGATGTTGTGTAAGGCTTTGGATATGTCTTCATAAATATCCTCCACTTCATCATCCGATTGTGCCGAGGTCGGTGCGTAGACCTGACTTACTGTTCCCTGAATACCTGTCAACATACTGGAGATTTCTTGAATGTTGTTAGCGAGGGCATTATTGACGAGGTCACCTACGTACGTCACGCTGCGATGTTTTATCACCCTCGCGAAAGTAGAGAAGATGGCCCGAGTCTAGTGTTACGGTGTCCTCCCCCTCTCTACTACTACTCTACATAACCCCATAACATGCCATTTAATGTTCTCTAACTCCACTTACAACTGAGCTAGGTGATGGTCAAACCTCAAAGTTCGGTGGGACTTCACCCGAGGATTCTTCGCACCCCTAACCCCAGGTCTGGCATGGCACCCGTCAACGCCAGCACAGCCGCTGGCTTCGCTGGGCACTTTGGACCTTTTTGTTGGCTATCTATCATTAATTGAGGGTTTGGGCCATGACCCACCACGCTGGTCCAGTGCGTGTTAGTGGATTGTTTTGTCATTTCCTCGTTTGTTGGTTGGATTTAGGAATTAGGAAGCACCGCGGGCAGTTAAGGTTGGCTTGGTATGGTATGGTATGGTGAGTGTACTCTTTTTTCCGCTCTGAGACTCGGGATGGTCAGCCTAACTCCATCCAGAAGCACAGAATCTTTCTGGGATTTTCACAGGCTTCGCGGAGTGGCCTCGGATGGTCACGGATTTCGTGTTGCTGTGCTGTTACTCCCTCGCATTCCAGGACTACGTGGGCAGCTGATTCCTCGACACTGAGAACCCCCCTGCAGAGAGGGCTTCCTGTTACTCAGATGGTGTGGAGGTGTTTGTTTAGTGGGCAGTGTCCTGTGAGTGTTCTCACAAGGACGCGTAGGTCTCTTCTGGTCAGTTTCAGTAGCTTTGGTGATGAAGCCGGAGGTAAGGGAGGCCGCCTTACCTGGCGGCACTCCTGTAGGTGTGTCCATCGTGCGGCATGCGTTCCTTTGGTTTTTTGCCTTATCCATGTTCGGAATTGTGAGAATGCTAGGGGAGGAGTGGACGTGGGCCTCTCATATTCATCTCAGGTGTCTCTCCTCATATAGTTGTATCTGGTAGTGTTTCTCTTGTATAGGTTTGCTGGGCATTCTGTCACAGGGGGCGGCTTAGAGAGGTTCATAGGCTAAGGCTCTGTTTAAGATCTGAGTGTGAGGGCTTTCTATGCCCCCCCAGAATCCAATGTTTTGTATTCTCAAAGCCGATAAGGTCTCCTCTTGTTGTATATATAAGTCTAGTGGCACTATGTCTAGGATTACCTCCAGGGCAACGCCCGGTGTAGTTCTCATGCAGCCTGTTATTGCTGAGCACACCAGTCTTTGGAATCATTGCAATTTGGTTATTGAGGTTTATTGTATTGTATAGATATTTTTGAAAGTAGTAGTGGCTATCACTAGCTACTAGTATACCAAAAATACCTAATAAACATATAACCTTTATTAGTATTCTATATTTAGGACTCTGATGACTGGCACTGTGTTTTATTATTCGCAGATGGTCGATATCTGGTCTTATAGAGTAGTTCTCGACCACAATATTTAAAAAAAAATTGCATAAAGCTTATTTCAAATAATGTGAAATTGAATGAAATATGTTAAATACACAAAACTGGATAACTCAATGACTTAATATACAAAATTCTATTACATTATTGTTAAGTTTACATAATCAATAAAGCTAAGGTCGAAATCAGGACGTCATTTAACCTTGTCCGATTCGCGACCACAAGAAATTTCATAACTCAGTATTTTATGGTTTGTTGCTCTGAGCCTGGACGAAATAAGGTTTGTAGATACCTTACGAGCATAAGGTTTAAATTTAATAAAATGTTTGAATAAATTTTAATACAATAATGCATACAAGAAATCACCTTATTGACACGATATGTCCAATTCGCGTCCAACCCGGTCTAAAATGGGACTTTCTTAAAATATCGTGGAACAGTTCTCGTCCACGCAATATTTCAATTTTATTGACAATAATGTAGATAGAATTACACAAATCCATATTTTTTAATCCAAAATGAAGTCAAACTAATAACCATCAACTCTGACATGCATAAAGACACTGTAAAACTTACCGTTGAATTCGCGACACGCTGCTATTTTTCGCGTTGATATAGACACTTTTTGTCTTGTTGACGGCGGACCACAAATTGATTAATTTATTTTACTTATAATTGCTAGTGCTTGTGATGTGTAGTTAGCTTGTATGCGTAGCTTACACATCCAGGTTGTTGATATAATTTAATGTCTTTGTGTGAGAGTGCAAATAAGGCTATTTTCGACAAAAAGTAACCAGTAGTGCCGCGAAAGGTCGTGAATGGGGCCTGGACGCATAACAGGCGCATCTACCCTATCTCCGCCTAAGCTTTACTAAAAAAAACAAGAAACTATTACAGAGGCATTAATAAATAACTTATAATAGATACCACAAACTGAACGACCGATTTTAAAACTTCCTGCGTTTAACGTAATAATAAGATAAAATAGTTGGGGGCGCCACTTTCACTGCTGTATGGGCTTTAAGTAAATTAACATATCTAGGTACTTATACTTACCTATACTTATTATTTTAAAATTAACTACTTATTAATACTTATTTCTAATATACAATAGACCACCAGCTATGTCTAGTTCTTGCCCAGTTGTGGGAAGAAATAGGTCAGTGGATTTACTTTCATTGCTTGCACAAACAAACTTCCATTGTTTACAAAAACAAAGAAAGCCATAAGTATGTATAAATAACTAGAAGCGCCTCGCGGTTTTACCCGCGTAGTTCTCGTTCCGGTGAGAATTCCGGGATAAAATATAGCCTAGGTATGTTACTCTCTGAAAAGTAAGCTTTATAATGATGAAAGATTTTTTTGAAATCTGCCCTGTAGTTTCGGAGCCTATTCAATACAAACAAACAAACAAACAATCAATCAAATCTTGGTAATTAAGTGTAGGTAATTATGGTACCTACGAAAACCGAAACGCTCATTGAATACGAATCATGTGAATACTTAACTGTATGCAAAACAATATTTGAGCCGGCAGGCAGGTTAGTTGTTTATCGAAGCATTTATACCTACCTACTTTTATTCCAAAACTTCAACAGTCTTGGACGGTTCTACATAACGTTGAAATCTTTCGAGTTTTCCTATGACCTTAGAAATTATGTTATTTTTCGGAATCAAAAGGATTTATTGGGTTAGCATTTCTCATATCTATAAACTTATTATTTCTAAAAGCCGTAACCTAATTTATTTATTTATATTCCTCAATAATAATGTAAAAAAATGGAGAAGAGCGCGTTGAAGTCTTTTCTATGCGCAAACTTCGCCGTACAAAAGATTCAAACGCGCTTTTCCTTGTGTTAAAAATATTTCACATTTGACTTATTAATTTTAACCGGCCATTTAAAAGGATTAAATGAAACCGGTACCAACACGGAATTAGTAACAATGAATTTGTAAGTAGAAGTTGCTACGCATGTACCTAATCTGTTTCTTATGATTATGACACTAACAAGGTCAATTTAACAACAAAAAAAGTATTCCGCACTTTTTATTTATTCTTTATTTAAAACCAGTTCTAAGTTTCGCATCTTTGACTCTTTATCACGACTCTAGATTTATTATTCGTATATACCTACTAGGGTTTGGTCTCGGGAATTCCCGGAATTTTTGGCCCATTTAAGAACCGGGAAATCCAAATTCATTTCCCGGGAAATTTCGGGAATTTCGGGAAATTTATATACTAATACCGAAACGACATAACTTAATATATTTCGTTTCGTCTTATAGCATTTCAAATATATCGGGTACCTACGCGGTACTGGGCAGGGTTGAGATGATGTATATCACTTGATTTCAATCAGTAATTATTTTTCCTGCAATCAAACAGTAAACAGCATTCACCAAAATGACTCTGAGAAGTTCGGCTAGTGTCGTCAGGGTGCAGAATGATATACCAGAGCCCTTCCGAAATTTCGGTGGTCCTTGTCAAGGACATTCTTTCATTCCTACTCTTCAATATAGACTTGACAAGTGCAGAAAAACTCAAAAATTTAAATGAACGATACCATTCCTTTGAAATCAGTTCAAGTTCTGGGTTATACCGATAATTTGGATCTGATAGGGCGAAATTAAATGCCATGAAACATGCTCAACACACCGCGCCTTGTAATAAGAGTCAAGAAAGGCAGGAAAAAGCAAAATTAAACGTAGCCGTAACCTTCTGTCTCAAAATTGGTGTTACCAATAGTTATACAAGCTTCTCATTTTCATTTCATTTTTTATAACTATTGGTATAGTTCGACCGAAACCGCTGTACCGCTCCTTAGGAAAGTGCAGCGAGGTGGGGACCGGGGAAAAAAAGAGCAAGAGTACACATGAGATCGATATTGTCGGATAGCTCTTAGGATATCGTAGGTAAACGAAATGTTTATATTATGTAACGATTATATTTTTCTATAACTAAATTTTCTACAGATATTCTGACATAGATTCTACTTCAATTTCATCTTCAGTTTCGCCATTAGAAGTTGAATTGGAGTCGTTCTGCAAATTTATTATTAATGGATCGATAATAATATTAAATCTACTATCGCGATCACTTTTACATTCAAAGCTTTCTTTGATGGTCTTGACATCACGAGATAGCGCTCCTCCATCTTTTCATATTTATCTCGTGTGCATCTGACATACAGTACGGTATAAAAGCTACCTATCGCCGTGAGCGTTGACGGCATAGGTACTGATGGATCGGAGCGACCGACGACGAGGGCCTATATTTCCCCCCCGTCTCGCCCCGCGCATATCTCAGGAGCAGTACAGCGGTTTCGGTCAAACTATAACAGCGTTTGTCTTCTTGGCTCACGGTAGCCTATACAAACAAGGTGGCACGGAATTCAATAGAACAATTCAAGCCGCTAATAGATTCTTTTTCAACCTTTTCGAATATTTACGCTTTAGGTTGATCTAGAAGATCTAAACTACTCATTTACAAAATGCTACAACGTCCAGTTCTTACGTAAGCCTCGAAAATTACTTATGGGTTCTAACCAAGAAAACCGAAAGACTCGTGTTTGAAAGAAAAATACAAAGATGAATCTTCGACGCTGTACCTGGATGGTGTCGTGTTTAAAAGAAAAATACAAAGATGAATCTTCGACGCTGTACCTGGATGGTGACTACTGGTGGCAAACCTGATGGCCGACGACCCCCTGGAAGACTGATACCCAGGTGGGTCGATGGAGTCCAACAAGACCTAAAGGCAATTGCAGTGCCCGGCTGGCAGTAAAAAAAGCCAAGAATAGGAGAGAATGGCGCATTTTACCAGATCTAAGCCCACCCGCGGCTGTAGAGAGGTAAAGATGAATGGAAACAGTCCAAAATGTATAAGAGAGTGCCCAAATCAAGCTTCCGTGTGCATGCATAATGTACCTCAATTTTGAAGAAAAAAACTTACCGTACTTTAAGTGATTGAACCTTAAATTGAATCAACCTTTCGTAATAAACTTTTGAACTGGATAGACCAAAGCGTGTTTTGATTGTAATAAAAATAACAATTTGAAACCGATTAATTTGATTTAAAATAGCTTTTTTGTAACAATTAATTCATATATTCGGCGATTTTTCACACAAAGATACTTTCTGTTTATCAAGATCAAGTCCAGCCTCATGGAGTTTTGCTGCCTTGAGAGTGTTGTTGTAGGTAGTGCAGTAAATGAAGGTGCTGGATTCCGTCACGACACGACTCTTTAGAATGAAAAGTTTTAAGGCTTGTTGTCGAACGAGGGAACAAAACACATCGACCACATTGAATTAGAACTTGATATTCATTTTAACAGATGTATAGAAATACAGCTCGTATATACCTTATATCGCATACCTATGCAATATAAGGTATGTTATATAAGCGACATGGCTTAAGAGGCAGTTCAATTATCTAATTTCAGTAAAAATACAAAATAAATATATTTCCCGGGAATTCCCGGGATTTCCCGGTTCCGACTTCAACATTTCCCGGGATTGCGGGTTCCTCGAAGAACCGGGAATTTGCAATCCCTAAACCTACGTTAGGCCGTATACAGAAAGAAAGCTGGAAACTTATAAGCGCTTACCGGCGTTTGACAGCGCTGGTAACCCGTGCACGAAAATAATATGAACACTGAACGGTGCCGACAAGTGCCGACAAGCTTCAACACGCGCTGATCAGCGCTGGGCGCTGCCATCTAAAAAAAAAGGCTGGGTGGCTTATGTCGTGACTACTTCCAAAAAGAAGAGACTGTGGGACACGTTGTATTACACTGCACGGCCACAGAGGAAGCCAGGCACAAAACGGGGCTGAAGAATCTCATCGAGGTATCAGCCAGTCCACAGAAAAGCTGAAACGCTTCGTTTCAGTTTCAACTTCTTGTCAATGACTAAAAGCTGCCCGCTCCGATACTTGAGGGAGCTGGGCTGGTTAGGGCCTATTTAGGCAGGGGGATAATACACAATACAATATACTTACCTACTCCATGCGAGATGTCTTAATTGCTTCAAATTGTAATTCTAATTATAATTTGTTTCTATTATTTAACAGTAATTTCTTTGTAAATATTTTCTGACGAGTGAGAATGAAAAACTCGGAAAACGTAGTGTGTGTCTGCCCTTCGGTCAGGTGTGAAAACGATCTGCGAAATACTGCAGGCAGCTAGTAATGAATGTAGTTAAAATGTAGTTAATATCATCCCATACAAAAAATATTTAATCTAAGTTTTCATAAAAAAAAAGCAATGCGAGAAAGGATATTTGTTCCATTCGATATACAATGACTTTAAAATAAATAAATAATGTTGGACAATTAACACAGCATTATCTAGCCCCAAGCTAAGCAGAGCTCGTTATATAGTTACTACACTACATAGATACATATATTTTTTAAAGATAACATATAATACTTTATAAATAATTTTATAGATAACATAGATAACATCCACTCATCCATCACTGAACAAATATATGTAGATCGTCCACACATTTGTCCTGAGGTGGGAATCGAACCCGCAACCTCCTGCATCACCGACCTTCGCCCACCGCGCCACAGAGGTCGCCTTTGAAATTTGAATACGTGCAAATAACTTGTTTTTACTTATAAGTTATACCTAACACAAGCTCGTTTATTATATGTGAATTGTCCAGCATTATTTATATATCTTACCTACGTTTATCCTTGACCCTGAGGTAGAGTATTAAATTTACAACAATGTACAGAATATACTCGGTAAAATATCAGAAATAAGTAAACAAACAATAAGACTTTCACCGGAGGTTTCTTACGAAACAGTTATTTCTGTCATTATCATAACGACTGTACAGTGAAACACAAATTTCTGTGCAAGAACCAAATGAGGGATTTCTTCAATCAACATATTTCATACTTATTCACAAAATCATTCCCCTTGCGAATAAGGATGTAATATATGCAGTTATATGAATGACTAGCTGCGCCCCGCGGCTTCGCACGCGTTGTTCCTATGGAAACGTTTAAAGATGATTATTATCCCTCGGGAACTGATTAATGGGATAAAAAGTGTTTGTTTCCGGGATTAGAATTACGTGTATGAAAAATTTCACTTGCTTGATCCGTTCAGTAGTTTTGGCGTGAAGAGGTAACAAACATCCATCCATCCATCCATACAAACTTTCACATTTATAATATTAGTGTGATTGATACTTTATTTTTATCACCTAACCTATGTAACAATAATAACATGTAAATGATACTAAATAAAATCGGAAAAGCGGGCGCTGTAGCTTAGGTACTGATATTCTGAGTCTGTCAGTAATTACTATTTATCAAGCTGTTTATATGGTAAAAATTTGACTTGTCTAATTGCTTATTTTGTAAGTCTAAAGAAATAAACGATTGGACTCTGACTCTGACTCTATTATATCAAACCTAACCTGGCTTTCCCGACCGAATGTGTCTTTTTTCGTTTGATAAGACCACAAAATTCCTAATAATTACGATTTCTGTAGATATGATTTATGGCATGAACTCACAGATCACAGAAACTGTGCATGAACTCAAACGAACCTTATAGGTGACGGGGGATCATTCGCGGAGAGTAGAGGATGTCAATGGGATTTCATGACAAAATAAACACGAGCTATCAAAGCCATCGACTATGTGTATAGGCCATACATTGGCTTTGACAGCCCCACGTAAAAAAAATTAGTTCGAACAGACTGTAAAGACGGCATGTCTTTACAGTCTGTCCGAACTAATTTTGTTTTATTCATATTGGTTATATTTCATGGTTAATAAATAGGCTTTTCTTTCTTTTTTGCAAAATAAGTCACATCAGGATATTTGAACTGATCATCAATCTCTAAATCGTTCTCAAAAATTTCATGGCGTTAGAGTTCAATGTTGGAATTCTATAGAAGGTCCCCCTGGTTATTAAATGCTAAGGCCGCACTGCGAAATCGTATCGCTTGATTTATATTCTCACGGTTTTGGTTTCAAGTCTTTGATCGAAGTTTCAAGTCAGTGATTCTTTAACGAAGCGTTTCACACGAGACTTAATACCGGCTAGAACTGCGGAAAAATGCACTGTTCAATCGCAGTACTGGTAATTAGAAACTGCTCCACTATCACTAATGTCATTTACAACGGGTTATCTACCATGATTTGAGTTTTACGCTTTCCAATATTTCGGCACAATTTGATCACGAATTAAGTGATGATATCTCGTTGTAAATAACTAATAACCATGATGGATTTAAAAGTTCTCCTCTATCCGCTAGAAACGTTTTCTCGTACAGAAAAGTTGGTGTCACTAGTCGAAAGTTAGTAGTAAATCGTCGTAGAGAGGATCTCTGTGCTTGCGTCACCCAATTGTAGCCGATTGCCAATGTGCGGTGGTACAGGGTCAGAAGCTGCGCGCTTTACACATCTGTAAGATGCGATGATAGATACTTATTTTGAAACCAGCTTCTGCGTGGATTGTTCACGTGGGAACAGCTTACACAGATAGACTTATTTCACCCAGTAATTCACCCAGGTGAATTAAGCCTACTCCAGGTGAATTAAGTCTACCGGGTGCTCTATTGAAAGCTGTGCTTTGTTCACCCAGGTGAACAAAGACTACCCTGTGTAATAATTAATGGACCCACGTGATTTACTTCACTTGAATAAAGTTAACCGGGTGCATAGAACAGCTTAATAAATCGGAGCTGGAGATCTGGAGATTGCTCACAAGCTTAAGAAATAGATCAGGTCCAGTTTATCTTTGTAGAAGTTAGTGAGATAAATAAAATTAGCCTTACAGTGCGCGATAACGAATGAAGTTGAATAAAGTGTCTACAGTTACTAAATCTTATGCATGTAACCCGTTCAATAACAAAAATACAAAAATACCGTTGTCTTTCGTCATAAACGATAAAACAACCTACAACGTACCTATCTTTGTTGGTAGCATTATGATGGATTGATTACTGCTTGGTCTCTTTTGGGACCCGCAATGGAACCGCAACGCATGGAGACTTTGGGTCAGCAAACTCACCTGATTTGTAAATTGTGCACAATCTTTCGATTTTACATTCATCTAACATTGAATTGAGTGCATGTTTTCATACAAGTCTTTTTAAATCATTTATTTATGAACAAACCCTGTTCAAACATTTGTCTTTGTACAAGTTTTCGCACCTCATGAATATGTAATAACTACATTGTTGGTTCTGTAAATAAGTACCTCTCCATGCAACAATGTAGGGTAATCATCAAGTGATCCTTGAAAGTGTAGAACAGCTCATCATCACCGCAGCATTACGGCACACCACAAACAAGAAGCCATTGGCTTACGAAACCGCTCATCATCGTTAGGAACTGCACAAATGCAGATAGGCTACTTTGTATGATGGGATAAAATCTTTGAGTGGTTAAATTGTCTAATGATAAAATGCATCTGGCTGGTTTTTTATTAAAAGGACGACATTCGCTGGGGTGAACTTGTTCTTTAGTAAATACTGCAATGCTGAATCAACCTCTTCAAGAGCTTAATGGGGTTTCTCCTGCATTACGGTCCAGCAGAGCCTGATGACGTTGAAGATAATCGAATAATATCGGTATCTGGTAGTTCTTAAGCTAATAAATGATGAAGACAGATCCACTCATAAAAATCGCGTTTTCCTTGAATGAACACATGATTGGAGGTCGATTTACTAGGGGGTGAAGTCGGCGGATAGTGATGATGTGCAGGAAAATACTCTTTTGCTCTCACATATTCTGTACCTATCTATAAAACTTAGATATTGGCGTACTGCGCATCAAGCCATAAGCTAATGTAAACTTTGAGAAGTTCCCCTCTGTTTCACTGACTGCGTAGAGTGGAAGGTGCAGCGCCGTGTTTCACAAGATAAGGTTTCACCAGTGAAGTGGGGTTGACCCGTGATGCAAAGTTCGCCGGCGAGGTCTACGAATGTGGATTATTTAGTACTTACGCAGAGGAAAGGTTTGTATTGTACTTGTTTGTCGCTGGCTTTTGCCAGCGGGTAGCGTTCGACGTTCTTCGCTAGAGATGGTTCGATTCGCGATAATCGGATTTTGAAAAGATTTTGATTATTCAAGGGATAACCCTAGCTAGAGGGAAAGTGTAGCTGCTCACGTGTGTTTAATAAAAAAAACTAAATCAACACGTGTGAGAAATAAAATACATATACAGGTGACGATAGGCTAGGCTCGTTTCACATGAAAAAAAATCTGATCTCGTGTAGAAGGCTATGCCCAAAACTTTTTTAAGTTATCTAAAGTAACATTATTTCTGGCTGTGGTGTCGTGGGATAAAAGTATCGAATCATCTCAACCCGTTTATGTCGTAAGAGCGCGATTCTTATCCAGTAAAAAAATCTATGTCTATGGTCGTACGTATCACACACTTACAATATGCGAGCGATATCAAGTTTAGTTGCGAGCGCGCATCGAGTACGCGACGGGCATCTCTAATCACCAGTGTGATTGAGAGCCTACACTGCGATCACCATTCCACCTGATGATGTGATTTGATTATGACAAACCCCCTTTGTTTGGGGGATGCACGTTCAGCACTGATGTGTTGTTTGTATATAATAATGTTATTTCCAGTGGTGACCGGCGGCACGGACGGCATCGGCAAACAGTACGCGCTGGAGCTGGCGCGCCGCGGCCTCAACATCGTCCTCATCAGCCGGAACCCAGACAAGCTGAGGGCCACTGCTGCTGAAATTGGTGAGCACTTTTTATTTAGACTACATGCACTCTAAAGATTTTTTTTGTGAAATCCTATGCGATTGGCATAGGTTTTCACGTTTGGAGCATACATTTTTGGAGCGGCGGCATAAACGCAATAATCAAGTTTTGTTTATTAACAAGCAAACTACACAACTTATAAAGAAACTGGTAGCTACGACATAATAGTCATTTCAATAGACCGCTGGGTTCCTGAGCCTTTGACCAAATCATGTGCGAAAGCAAAACGATGCACTTTCAAAAAAGTAATTTTTATTATATTTTTAAAGCCTTCTTTGGTCTTTTTTGAGGGAAGTACGCCTGTAATCAAAAAAATCCGGCGAACAAAATATTCTATAAAATCTTAGAATCTGTACACGAGATTTCGTAACGATTGCTTGTAAAATACGACCTGTAGAGGAATACGGACATACTGACAAAGATAAAAAATGTCTAGTTGAAGCAGAGAGAGACCTTTGTTCACTAACGTTTACTCGGTCAATTATATAATACGCTCATTAATACACTGCCAACCTATGGCCTTCTACCATTGCGTCGATAAGTCCGCTAAAATAGTGCTTTACTTGCACCCAGCCATATTTTATTCAAACATGAAGGTCAACACTGTAGGCAATTTTATTTATTTATTTCGGAACACCGTAAGCAAAAAAAATATAGAGAGCTTTAAATAACAACAGAGACCTAATAATCGGTAGTCGCTGATAGAAATAAAAAAATACCTATTAATAAAAAAAAATAAGCTATTTAAATCTGAACAGTAACATAGAAGTTATAAAACAAATACTTTATGAGAAATCACAAGGTGCTCGTAGGTACTCAGCTCTTAAAAATAATAAATATTAATTAAACACAATATAAATTAATTTTATTATCAAAATCTGACCTACTACGCCCGAGCTAAACCATATGCCAAAGAAGTTTTTGTATAGGTACCTACCCTAAGAGGTATTTTATTTCAGTTTAAGTATTTCGTTTCTACTGCATTGATTTAAAAAGGGAAGATAGGTTACGTTCTCCCAGCGCTTACTCAAAAATTGGCATGTGTTACAACTACACGCACATACGCTCACAGTTATATTTCCAGTCCTGTGCAATACGCAATACAAAGAAGAACAAAGACGGAAAGACGTATCTAGGACCGAAGTGAGACCGAGACAACAATATTTCACGCGAATCACGACCGCCTGTGCCGCCCAAAGAGAATACAATAACTTCGGTGCCGCCGGTCAGACGGTGACTGATGTGGGAGAACACAATTTTACACAATTTGAGGTTGCCACTTTCGAGCAACCAGTACCTCATCTTCGTTTTTAATAAATCAATGTTCTACTGCCGACAAACTGTTGTACAGTTTGGCAAGTGTTGTAAATTTTGGCATTGTGCCGGGAGATAATGTAGAATGTATTTTTAATTGGGAAAATAAATAAAATACAAATACAAAATTTAGGTTCGTAGTACACCAACTTGTACCACCTCTAAGCTAAGCTATGAAAACTCTACAGTTCCATAAAATAAAATTGTAAGTAAGTGGCAACCTATGAAAATTATGGGTTTTGTAGCGAGCTATGAATGGCTTGTCGTAAGTAGGCAATAAAATGCATCACGAATAGACTCTGTTTTTATAGAAGTTTGCTCGTTTTGTGTGGGCACAAGATTAATGTTGTGTTTATTTTTTACTACAAGGAATAAAACTAACGGAGAAGCAATTTGCCGCAAATCGTAAACCATTTTCTATGAATAAATGATAATAGAAAGTGGTTTACAGTTTTCAGCATATGACTTTTTCTTCGTTTCAGTGCCAGGTGTCGCATGAACGCTGGAATACGGAAAAAAACGTAGGGGAAATAATCACAGAAGTTACGCGATAAATACCCGATAAAATCTTTAATTAAATTACTTTACCGTTAGTTTTAGTATTGTAGAAAATAAAAATAGACACAAAAAATTAATCACGCGCGCCAACACGAAATGATCTAGGTAGTAATTCCAATGCCCAGAGATCTTTATAGTCCGTAAGCAGCATCTGGTCGGGTCGGGACAGATAAAGTTCGAAAAGCATCCGATATCCGTATCCGTAACCTTAACACCCTGTATTGGTCCACTGCTGGACGCAGCACCCCCTGATAAGCGCCTTGTTGGCGTTTATCGAATGGTGCCCATAATCCCCTCGCTGGGTATGCGGGTTGAGGATAGCAGTTCGGTGGTAGAATTATTCTGCAGGGGGCGCTGCTGCCCGCCCCTGGTGGATAACCCTCAGTCGCCTCTTACGACACCCACGGGAAGAGATGGGGTGGTGCAAATTCTAAGCCAGCATCACACAGCTTCTATGATGGATATCATTACATCCGTATCAAGTTCTAGTCTATTAAATCCGTATTTTCACTGATTCGAATTCGCAACCGCTTTTACTAGGTATGATTCATTTATTTTTGTTATTATACTCTGATTGGCAAAACGTGGGCAACACTGAAACGTCTTATTATTTATTTCAAAAGCAAGAAATAATGATTTTGTCCATTATGGTTTCAATATAGAAAATTACAGTTCTCTTCTACAGTCGCTACGACTACTAAATGGCATTTTAAATTTTCCAGTAAAAAAAATATTCACTAATATTCCAAACGGCATCATACATAGAAGACAGACAAAAAAGACAAACGACCTCTGCGCGCAGTGGGTCAAGGTCCGTCTGCTACGCAGGAGGTTGCGAATTCGGTTCCCGTTACAAATGTTAGTACGATCTGCAGATATTTGTTCAGGAGTGTTCTGGATGTTTTCTTATGTAAAAACTATATATAAATTTTTGTTTGGATTTTTAAGGTTACCGGAACAAATCTCCCGGGAATAAAGCCTATAGGTATGTGGCCACCTCGGGATCATTTATAAACGGAATTTAGCTTGACCAGTTTATTTATTTGTTTGGTTTAAATCTAGTAGTTCAAATTTTACCCCATTCCTGTATACCATAAACAATAAATAATAATAATAAATTAATGTTTATTTCGATAACTTATAAAATTGTACATACAGGGTTTGGAGTCCCCCTTTAAGCAATATTTGCTTGTATTAGAGGACGCTCTTGCCGGATCGCTAACAGTTTATAAGTTAAATGCACAAAATATTTCAGTAAATAAAACTTTAATCAAAACAAAACAATAAAATAAGAGGAACATAATAAACAAACATTCAGCAATTTGTAGTAGGTGTGTAGAGAAGATAAATAAAAATATTAGGTCCTTACATATGAAATTGGCGTTTTTCGTACTGGCCACTTTAATCACAAATTTCTCCTCTTTGGTAAGGAATTCCAAATTCAAATTTGTACAGCTATAGACTCATGTATTTGTGCTTCGATGATCGTCATTCATTTGTTTTTTTTTCTTGTGTTTTTTTCTGTTTGCGTCACTCATTTTACAAAATGGAAAACTTAAAATATCGCATTATTTACGAGTACGAGTTCCGCCGTGGCACTAGTGCTGCGGAAACAACTCGAAGGGTGAATGATGTGTATGGCGGTCGTGTTGCAAAAGAAAACACAGTTCGTTTTTGGTTCCAACGTTTTCGTTCTGGAAATTTCGACCTGCAGAACAAGCCCCGTGGACGGCCTGAGACTCAAGTTGATAATGAAGAGTTGAAGGCTATTGTGGAAGCGGATCCATCGCAAACCACGTCCGAGTTAGCTGCAGGCTGCGATGTTAGTGATAAAACTGTTTTAATTCACTTGAAGCAAATTGGGAAGATTAAAAAGCTTGAAAGGTGGGTACCTCACGAATTGACTGAAGCAAACCGGCAAACGCGCGTCGACTGCTGCGTTACATTACTAAACCGGCACAATAATGAAGGTATTTTAAACCGAATCATTACCTGTGATGAAAAATGGGTTCTTTACGATAATCGGAAGCGCTCAGCGCAATGGTTGGATCCTGGCCAGCCAGCCAAATCCTGCCCCAAGCGAAAATTAACCCCAAAAAAGTTACTTGTAAGCGTTTGGTGGACTAGTGCCGGTATTGTTCATTACAGTTTTCTCAAATCTGGCCAGACTATTACGGCTGATGTCTATTGTCAGCAATTGCAAACCATGATGGAAAAGCTAGCGGCTAAACAACCTAGGCTGGTCAATCGCTCCACGCCACTGCTGCTTCACGACAACGCTAGACCACACACTGCGCAACAGACGGCTACTAAATTAGAAGAGCTTCAATTGGAAAGTCTAAGACATCCGCCCTCCGTACTCCCCGGACCTTGCTCCAACAGATTACCATTTTTTTCGAAATTTGGATAACTTCTTGCAAGGGAAAAAATTCAACTCCGATGGGGCAGTCCAAATCGCCTTCAAAGATTTAATTGATTCCCGTCCGACTGGTTTTTTTAGTAAAGGGATCAATGAACTACCTATAAGATGGCAAAAGTGCATAGAAAATAATGGTTCATACTTTGATTAATTAAATATATTATATTAAAAAATATTCGACTTTTTGTTCCTCCCATACAAAACGCCAATTTCATATGTAAGGACCTAATATATAGTTTCTTTCCCTTGTTTGAAATCAAAAGAGAAAATAATCATCAATTTTTTTCAAAAATTGGCGGAGAGGGATCAAATCTAAATCTTTTTAAAGTTGGTAGAAATCGAAACGCCCACCATCATAAAATCGGTGATTCGAAACTTCACCAGCATAAAACACTTTTGATGGTGGCTGATTGACTGTACATGAAGAAACACAGCTGTGTTGTGCTGGCTTAGAATTTGCACCCCCCAACTCTTCCCGCTGGTGTCGTAAGAGGCGACTAAGGGATATCCAGCAGCGCTCCCTGCTGAACGATTATACCACCAAACTGCGATCCCCAACCAGCATGCCCAGCTTGGGGATTATGGGAATTACCCTCCATAAGATAAGCGCCAATAAGTCACTTATTAGGGGGAGGCCTGCGTCCAGCAATGGACCAATACAGGCTGTTGACGTTGAGGAAGCAATTCGCATACAAACAAATTATTGTGCACATGAAACTAACAATTATTGTACCTACACATGAAACTAACATCTCACGGTGTGTTACCAACGTATCGAAAGATGTTACGTTAGCGTTACGTAAGTTCGTTTGTGTCAAGAATTGCGACAGAGACCCTACGGTAGCACTCACCTTTTTAGGCCGGCTTGTGAACGTACTTCGGTATGCCAAATTTATTGCAAACTTAGGCCCGTATTATGAAAGCATGCTTAGTCATCGACCTATGCTTGAGTGATGCTTAGGTATGCATAGTTTTGAGAAAGACTAATTTTAGATGAATACTTGGTAACTCATGTCAAAATCTACATTCACTCATATAACTCTGAAGTAGAGTAACGATGCGTTCTTTTCTTACCACGTTATTAGGTATTATTGAACAGATACCAAGCATAATTTGAGTAATTGCCTATTTTAGAAAGATTTCAAACATTCATATCTCTGCCTTTTCTTTGAAGTCATCTTTACTCAAGTGTGATCTGTACTACGCTTTTTTTAAATAAAACCGCGTTTCACAAAAACCATTAAAACAACAAAAAAGATCTAAAAAATAAATTGTGATAGTCAGGTTGATTAAAATCTAGATAAATATGAAGACCATAGACAAAACCCTACTCAGTTAAGTAGAGATTTTGTTAGTGCAACTAGCTGTCTAAGGAATCGAAATTGTTTTTGACTTCAGAATTACCTCCCCATAATTTTGGTCTAAAATGTACGAAAGGAATGTACTGAGGACTCAGACTCCACCTCGCAAGCCTAGTGGTCAAATATTAACCTATATCGTATCCATTTTTAATTATTATATAAGAATAGATTAAAACGGTACTCTATTGCATTGGGTGTGCCCTTAAGGATAGAGGTACATTTTTATAAATAAATAAATACATATGAATGGAGCATAAACGTAAACAAAACGCATATTCTTAACCTAAAATTCACTTTGTTGGCGCGTCTTTTTATACGTAATTTACATTACTTGTCGATTTAAGACCCTCCCGGCAATAAAAATTGCTTACAATTATATCTGAAACACGACGCCAAGCAAGTGAGATTTTGTTATTTGTGTCGTACTTTGTTTACTAACACATGCTTCATTTACAATGGATAAACCATAGTATTAAGAGGGCGCATTGCACGCCATTTTATGAAAAGGATAGTCATAGGATTTGACGTCCATAGGAGCGAGACAGAGCATACGTTTTTGGAACAGCGTTGGCGCTAAAATTATGTTTTTGTATATTTACAAGAAAACTACTTACGAAAACTGATGAAAAAATCTAACCAGGGACCAGAGAATTAGTAATGACCTTACGAGTCAAAACAAAACCTTTTTTATAGAACGCGGAGTTCATGATATCTAGACTAAATTAGGTGCAAAACAGTGCACTTTCATGATTTTTTAAGCTATTGCATAGCTTCTAACGCTGCCTTGAGCGCGGGGACCGAATCCAGAAATTCCGTAACGAAAAAACCTCACGCTCCCCACTCCGACCGGAACAGCGGTGATACTTTAAGTTTTGCCATCTATCGATGAATAGTAGAACTTTTAATGACTTTTTGAAATATGACGTTTGTCTCTTTAGTTCAGCAACTCGCCTCTAGATGGCATTGCAATAGCTTTACCGCGGCAGTCCCCGAGTGCCACACGTCTTTTTTTTTATCGTATTTTTTTTATGAATCGTGTTTTCACAACCAAGGAACCGAAGATAATATGTATAATTTTATGAAATTCTTGTTTTTTACCACGGGGTTTCCGTGATTACTGAGATCTAGGCGTAGTTTTTTAACAAATCGACTAGGTTCGAGCCCTTAATCCGTATCTGTCTGCGTACCATATTGATTCTTTGTTAATCGTATTGACTCGGCTTTATTGTTTTAGCTCTGTGTATTTGCTTATTACTCTTGAATTTATATGAGTCAATTCGGATCTCACTCAGAGTGAAGTCAGTTTTTTTCTCTATCACGTTTGTATTTGATGTACAAAATAGTCAAAAATATATCTGTAGGTATTAATATATATAATAGCTGCGCCCCGCACGCCTATTCCAAGAGAAGTGATTTATGGGATAAAAAGTAGCCTATGTGTTATTCCAGGCCTAGAACTACCTGTATGCAAAATTTCAGCCCGATCCGTAGTTTTTGCGTGAAAGAGCAACAAACAAACATACATGCAATGACATTAATTCTTATGAAACTGACATAAATAAATCTATTGAATCAATTATAAAATGGCTTGACAATAATAATTTAAAAATCAATTTAAGTAAGACCATGATTATGCATTTTGACCAAAGATCCCAAAACCCATCTGACATGAATATAAGATTTAATAACAATATAATTAATCAAGTGGATACTACACGATTCTTAGGACTTATCATCTTATCGTCACTTTACATATTAGAAGTAGCTCTTTTTGTAAAAAACAATCCTCATCTGTTCCCCCGGTTTTCTGATTTTGTTAGTCGAAACAGACGGGATAATACTAGGTTAAGAACACGCCCTGTAAAAACAACATTAATGCAGAAAAGTATTGTTGGTGTCGCTACCAAAATCTATAATAAATTACCTAGACTATATAGAGACGTGAATTTGCAAAAGTTTAAATTAAAACTTAAAAAAATGTTAATTATAAAATGTTATTATAGTCTTGACGAATTTTTAAATGATAAATTATAACTAGTTGTAATTTTTTTTGCATGATTACATTAAATGCATGCCATCTCTCTACCTAATTTGCATACCGTAACCGGTCAAGCATGTTGTTTCACCTATATTTTTGTCATCTTTTATACACATGTTTTCTGCAAATAAATATCTTTATCTTTATCTTTATGTTTACAAACTTTCGCGTTGATAATATTAGTATAGTAGGATAGTATGCTACGGTAGGTTATAGTTGGGTTATTGGCCTCATTCGTAGGTATGACTATATGACCTTGATATGACCTTGTTGTCGACGAGGTCCTGAACACAGGTCAGAATTATATCACGCTTTTCTATTTGATTAGAAAATATACCTATCGCTTTTCTTAATTCAACTCACAACAACACGATCCCAAAAAGCAGATAGTTTCATACTGTTTACTTACACTTAACACTAAGCGAAATTGGCACACAAGCTTATCAATATCAGAAACTGTATTGGTTTTGTCCCATTCCCCGCCGATATCTTGTCGTATCTGTGTAAGACGTTGAATTGGTCATAGAGCATAACCCCCAGGGTAGTAAATGTAACTTAGGAAGTATAAAAAATATCAAGGTAAATGTATAAAACTGAATTATTGACGACGCGTGCGTGACCCGAGAGCTGGTGAGTATCTGCAGCACATCAGCATTACCATACAGCGTGCAGCGGGACAATGCAGCCAGCCTCTTGGTTACGCTTCCGACTGGTGATATGGATCAGTTGATCTACTTGTAGATTGTTTGCAACATTCTGCAGTTAGCTGCTTAGTAGTTTCAATTATAATAATAATAACGTTTATTGAAAAAGATTCAAGTCTTAAAATTATTACATCTTTGATCCCCAAACTAGGATAAACCTGTATCTTGGGGACCTCCTTCCATGGGTTCTTAACATAAAACATGCAATCTAACGTTAAATTAAATCAATTTAAAACAATAATATAAAAAAAAAAATGTTAAGTGATGGGTCTCCTGAGAACACCAGTCTCGTAAGAGTCTGGGCTACAGGAGACCCCATGAGTGTGTATAAGGTTGTGTGTGTGTGTGTGTGTGTGTGTGTAGGGGGGAGGGGTGTGTTGTTTGTGTTATGTAATTGTAAATACTAGTTCTAATTTGTTTCTAATATTTGATTGTAATGTTCTTTGTCAATAAAACTGAATATCCGCTTTTGCAGAGAAGGAGCACAGCGTCAAGACAAAGACGGTGGTAGCCGACTTCAGCAGAGGGGCGGAGGTGTATGCGTGGATAGAGCAGGAGATAGGAGACCTGCCCGTCGGGATATTGGGTAAGTGGTAGTTAAATAGTACTTGAAGAAGCCGTGGGAGACCTTGGCAGTCTATATTCGTCCACTGCTGGACGCTGGCTCCCTCCTGATAGCAGCACCTGTTGATGACCTGATAAAATAAATAATTCTCCCACGAAACAATGACGTCACATCTTAGCTAATCTTGAGTGAGTCATGTCTGTTGTTGACTGATTTCAAGATAACTCTCGAGAAAACCGGACCTCCCCAATTGAGCTTGATTGGAGGAATATTATATATACTCTAATAGAAAAAGCTGCGTAAGAATCGACCCTCGAACTCGGCCCATGGATGTCGTAAGACCGACTTCTTCCAGAAGAAGGGAGCAGCTCTTGTCTGTGTATTTTTAACACATCTACAGCGATCACGAATCCGCCTGCCAAGCGTGGTGATTATACTCGTAGCAAAACAACTCTTGGTTTGGGAGTTTGTTGTACAGCCGTGGGCATATGCGTGTTGATGAGATAGTTCTAGGTGACTTTCATAATGAAAATGCGAAATTTATTAGATAATACGGCATTCACATTTCGTAAAAATGTTTGTTCTAATTTATGCACTTAATTATTTATACTCATTAGCATTACTTAATTCAACATGAATAATAATCTATATAGATATACGATTGTAGGTTTTCATCTATTTTATAAGTTTGGGCTTGTAACTATACAACCTCAGACTTTTACAACAGATAAAATATGCACCATAAGGTACCTACATTGCTTTATAACTAACTCTGTCGAATCACTAACCATTTCTTTCATCTTTTTCACTTCTTCCGCTGGTGGACAAAAAATTTAAGTGAATTACAGTCAATTGCACCTTATTTATTATTTGATAGTAGGTAATTACTATTTATCAAGCTGTATATAAAGTAAAAAATTGACTTGTCTTAGTGCTTTTTTCGTAAGTCTAAAGAAATAAACGATTTGACTCTGACTCTGACTCTTTCCTCATCGAACTTTTCCCTACACGCGCACCTAGTCCAAGGACTTACAAAAACCTAATAACCGTTTATGTTTCTTCCAGTGAACAACGTAGGTGTTCAATACGACTACCCGATGCCGTTGAACGAGCTTCCTCCCTCCAAGTCCTGGGAGATCATCAACGTGAACGTGGGCGCCGTCACCTGCATGAGCCGGATGCTGCTCCCTGGGATGGTGGCCAGGGGGAAGGGAGCTCTAGTCAACATGTCTTCGGGCTCGGAGTTGCAGCCGCTACCGTTGATGACTGTTTATGCTGCTACTAAGGTACTAATAATAATAATAATAAATCATTTATTTATCTCTCACAAAGGTTAAGCGATAATTATAAATACAAAGGTTACCTATGTTTGTCGGATAGTGATCCACTCTTATGTTAACCTGTTTTGTCAGAGACTAATGCCTGAAAAGGGTAATGAAAACTGTACTACTAATCTATAATATATAAATGAATCGCTTAATGGTAGGTGCATAACTCAAAAACGCCTGGACCAATTTGGCCAATTCCTTTTTTGAAATGTTTGTTGAAATTCAACGATGGTTTTTACGGCGAGAAAAATTCTAATAATTGCCGGGAAAACACCTATAAACGTTTCCATAGGAACAACGCGTGCGAAGCCGCGGGGCACAGCTAGTGAGATATAAACCTTGCCTACGAATTTCCATTTATTTATTACTAGGGTTTCGTGGCGACTCTGTGACTAAAAGGGGTGTGTATTATAATTATATAACTGCACCCAGAGCCCGATGTATCCCAAAAACGGTCTATTATTTGATAAGCGATGTACTCAAGTAGCGTTTCAATAAATGCGTCCCGGCTTCGCACGGATAGATATTTATTTTATATGTTATATGCCTGTTGCCTATGCTATGGATTGAAAAACCTTGTATTTGAAGCCGGTTAATAAATCGTAGCCAACCACTTTTATAAACACACGAAAGAGCAAGGTCAAAAGGCCTATTTCGTTACTATCTCTTGCAGACAAAATAAAATGTATCGATTTTGAAAAATCAATAAAACAAAACATCACACTAATAATATAAATGCGAAAGTTTGTATGGATGTGGATGGATGGATGTTTGTTACCTCTCCACGCAAGAACTACTGAACGAATTGGGCTGATATTTTGAATACAGGTAATTCTAGTCCTGGAATCAAAGATAGGCTACGTTTTATCCCATACATTAGTTCCCGTGGGATAAAAATCACCTTAAAACGTTTCCATAGGAACAATGCGTGCGAAGCCGCGGGGCGCAGCTAGTAAATAAATAACTCTAGATAATCCAACTAAACTTATCAAAAATCAATTCTCAAATATGTTGTTCGCGAGGATAATGATTTTATAAAATTGGATTTGAAGTGGATTAGCTATTGTTTTTACACTTTTTACTGACCTTGTCTTGCTGAATTGATTTCGACACGAATATATGAATTTTTAATATTAGCCAACGTTTAACGAAGGTACTTTGGTAACCTTGAGCAAAATTATGCGTTCGTAAAATTAACTATTATACCTATTTCTTACTAAAGGTTAAGAACGTCGATGATTTGGTACCTATCTTTTAATCTATCTAAATAACAATGTAAATAACGAAAATTTCATTTGATTATATGTTGTATTAACATAATGTTTTAAGAGTGGTTACGGATATAGTGAACTATAAATTTCAGTTTTGTGTTCCATGTCTACCGCAAAGATTATAAAATTGAATTGAAATTGAAAATTTTCATTTTGTTGGTAACACATAATTAAAATAAAGAATGGTTAGTACGGTTACAATATATTTATTGTAACCGTACTAACCATTCTTTATTTTATATAAAGAATGGTTAGTACGTAGCAGTACGTTTTATATAATTTTATATAGATATAACAATCAATAAAATAACAATAATAATATATATTTGTTTCAATTCTGACTTCATGGATAATATGTAGATTTTAAAGTAGGTACCTGGATGACCGAGCTTCGCTCGGTTATTTTTTTGGTAAATTTAGTTTTTTAGAAATTATAGTAATATTATTCGCCAATAGATGTCAGGAGGCAGGAGGAGGGCTGTGTGGTGCCGACTTAGAATTTGCACCACCCCATCTCTTCCCGTGGGTGTCGTAAGAAGCGACTATGGGATATCCACCGGGGGCGGGCAGCAGCGCCCCCTGCAGAACAATTCTTCCATCGAACTGCGATCCCCAACCCGCATGCCCAGCGTGGGGATTATGGGCATTACCCCCCATTAGATAAACAACAACAAGGCGCTTATCAGGGGGAGGCCTGCGTCCAGCAGTGGACCAATACAGGCTGTTGAGGTTGAGGTTGAGATGTCAGGAACAGTCATATTTACCCTTTACCACCCTGTATTTAGTGTAAGTACTTACTTAGTTTGTAAAATTATTTTAAGCTATTTACCTCAAATCTGTAGTGTACCTACCAATTTAAGTGTTTTTGGGTAAATAAATTATATATCTCTCTCTCTCTCTCTCTCTCTCATATTTTTTAGTTTAGTCTTCAAGATGATAACAATAAAGTTATTCATCGAAAACCGAAAACACGAATAAAGTAGTATTACTATTGGCCAATAGGTGTCTGGAAGAGTCATATTTTTCAGTTTAGTCTATCAGGCGATAAGAATAAAGTTGATAATTCAAATCACGACGAAGTTACATACGAGTTTAAATTAAGAACCTGAATGAGTGACATTGGTGTTTTCACTTACTCGTTTTTCCATAGAAAATGTATGGGAACTGTTTTTTTTAATTATTGCCAAAACTTACGATTTGATTTGGTATGTTACTTTGGGAAAAATGTTTCTGGATGGAAATAGAGTCGATTAAGACCAACTTGTTTTTTTTGAAAAATTACATTTTTTGGGCGAACCGTACATTTTTTCAAAAAACTTAAAATGCCAATATTTTTTTCTTCAAAATAAAACGGAAGGTTCCTAAGAACAAAACCTTCTAACTACAAAAGAAACGGTAGCTACCCTTAAGGGGCCAAAAATTTGCCCCACCCTGTATCACACTAATATTATAAAGGCGAAAGTTTGTATGGATGTATGGATGTATTGATGGATGTTTGTTACTTATTCACGCCAAAACTACTGGACGGATCTGGCTGAAATTTTGCATACAGGTAATTTTAATCCTGGAATAAAACATAGGCTACTTTTTTCCATAAATCTGTTCCCGTGGGATGAAAATCACCTTTCAATGTTTCCAAAAGTACAACGAGTGCGAAGCCGCGGGGCGCAGCTAGTATATTTATATGTATACAAGAATTGCTCGTTAAAAGATATAAGATTTAGATTTTAAAATGTCAACAGTTATTTGGTTACTAGTGGGGCGACCGGCTGATGTTGGCTTATATCCCAGTGGCTCAAGATGCCATGTGTTCATGATGCATTGGCTATTGAGGTGTGGTGACTCATGATATAGAATTGGAACCAAAACTATCGGTTACCATTGCAAGTAAGTTGCGGGTGCTGGCACAGGTGCGGCGCATCACGGACGCGATCCTTTTCCGAACAATTGAGTTGAAAAGTTTCATTCAAATAACAAAGAAACTCTACCTTCCAGGCCTACGTCCAAGCCTTCACGCTAGCAGTCCGCGAGGAGTATTCCTCCCAGGGCATCCACGTCCAGCACGTCGCTCCTCTGTTCGTCTCCACCAAGATGAACGCCTTCTCCAACAAGCTGCTGGAAGGAAACCTGCTGGTGCCAGACGCAGCGACCTATGCCAAGTATGCTGTGAGCATGCTGGGGAGAGTGACCAATACTTCTGGGTATTGGCTGCATGGAATACAGGTATGGTGCAAGCCGATTTTACTAAAATTCGAAAACCTTGACGATTTTAGTTTGTATCTTGGGTACAGAAATTGCATCATTGATCAAGTCACGCACGATAAGCAATAAAATCAGCGGTTAGTAATTCTAAAGGTGTATCCATGCCGAAGTGACTTTTAGTGACAAATATTTTAAGTATTATAATATAGGTTATTTCTACGAGTGGTTTATGGTGTCGATTCAGAAATTACCAAAACTAAACTAACTTAATAGCACTAAACATGTTGCTGTTCCTTTCAAAACGAATTTAAAACAATTGTAAATTTTAATAAATGGTTTCAATTCATCTGAATCGACTCCATTATTGATTAGCTTAGGACCAAGATGCCTGGAGAAATTATGTGTTTTTGTGTCAGATTCATTTTTACCCGATTACCGGTTATAAGGTTGTCACCCCTATGTTTATATTTATGTACCTAAGTAATGTTATGTTCACACGTAACGCGAAAACTACTAGTTCGATTTCAGCAAATGAGATATCCATTGATTCGACTCAAAACCCCGGTGGTTTATAGGGAATATGACGTCAGACGAAATTGTGGGTCTAACCAGATAGCAGGGTTTAAGTGAAGGTCAAAAATTTCATTGTTAATATAATAAGCACAATCGGTAAACGCCGTGGACGGGTTAATTTTATTTCTTGTTGTGAAATAAGCAGAAAGATATAAATAATGCTGGACAATTCACACAGCATTATCTAGCCCCAAGCTAAGCAGAGCTTGTGTTATGGGTACTAGATAACTGATATACCTAATACAATACACTACATAGATAGATATTTTTTATTATACATAGAAAAACATCCAGAACGCCCTGAACAAATGTCTGCAGATCGTACACACATATAGCTATTTAAGATTGTGTTCTTTTTCAGACTTTCTTCGTGAAGCTGCCGCCTGTGTGGATCCGTACTAAGATCGGAGCGCACCTGAACAACCAGTTCCGGGAGGAATACCTCGAAAATGCCAAGATCAAGAGTCAATGATCTCAATTCACCTTCATTTGAGAGCCATCTTATAAACAAAAGTCTTGTAAAACATTAGACTTGCTAGTTCATAGTTTTGAAATAATATTTAGGAATACCGAAATATCGTGAGACAAAAAATCAACTATCATGTAGCTATCATGTTAAACAAAATCCTCTTTATAAGGGTTACTATAAGGCGAAGTATTATGTTTTGTGATTTGAGCTACATACTCGTATAGGACGTTTAATTATTATATAAGGTAGGTGAATAGGTGCCTATTGTACATAAAATATATTACAAATACGTGAGTGTTAACTGACTGTTTTCGGTGCTTATCTATTGTGCTAGGTATATTATTTTGTGTTTCTCAGTTGCTGCTCTAACTACGATACATACTGTGAATTTTGTGATATTTTATTAATTAAGTTTTGTACATTATACGTGTGATATCAATACTTTTTCTTTAATTCATGCAGTTTTCAGTTTACAGTGGTAATTTCGTTATGGCCAGACAAACTGACGATCTGTGTGCGACAGCTGTGCAGTGCTGGCTTAGAATATGCACTACTCCATCTCTTCCCTTGGGCGTCCTAAGAGGCGACTAAGTGATATCCACCGGGGGGCGGGCGCCGGGCAGCAGCTCCCCCTGCAGAAAAATTCTACCACCGCACTGCGATTCCCAACCCGCATGCCCAGCGTGGGTATTATAGGTATTACTCCCGTTAGGTAAATGCCAATAAGGCGCTTATCAGGGGGAGGCCTGCGCCCAGCAGTGGACCGATACGGGCTTTTGGGGTTGAGGTTTGAGGCCGTCTTCCTAAGTGAGAGCAAACCTTTTCATCAAACTGATGGAGGCGTTTATGACAAAACTTTGATTATTTCTGACAGCATCAAAAAGTAGTCAAATTATTTCCAACAGTGGAGTGTACTTGCGTAACTTTTATTAAACTTATGTTTATTTACTCAATATTGCTTTCACTATGATATTTACTTGATTTTCTACGTTATATTGGTGAATCGTGAATCGCATAATATTGCAGACGCTATTCCGCCTACCTACGAGTAGTTCTGAATTTTTGCCGTCGTCTATCTATCAATCATCGATACAAAGAGAAAATAACTACGTAAGACATGGATGCGGGGCCAAGCATGGCGGACCTGATGCACCGGCGGCGCAGCAGCCGCATGAGTCAAGCGGACAAGTACCGGAGGGAAGGGTACCGGTTCAGCGAGACACAGCAGGACGCCAGGGATATTGATTATGAGTACGGTGATGTGACATTGGCAGAGGTAGGTTATATATGCGGGTTTTTTGCTGCGTACACATCTACGAACAGCGCTTGCAATGTAACATGTATTGCAAGGCAATTCAAAAGATGTAGTGTGCGTCAAGTTAGTAGCCACACCATGGAATTTGGTGGTTTCAACTATGCCAATAAATGTGCAATAAGTGTGTAAGCCTTGAGCGCACGAACCGCATGTAATGTAACATGCAATGCAAGGCAATTCGTTGATTTGTCGTCTTGCGCGCACGAATCGCCTTACATTGTATGTTACTTTGCAGGTGCGGTTCGTAGATGTTTACGCGGCATTAGAGCTTGTACGATCATACGATTATCTCTTTGATACGGGTAGTTGACTTCTTTGTTGATGGCAACTTGTGTGTGGTTTGCTTTTCGATGATTCTGTGTTTGTAAGTCGAGGCAGTCATCTTCCAACTTCTGAGAAGTATTTATCAAGTCATCTATGACTGATCCTAACACAACTTCCCTAATTCCAACTACTAGTTGGATGACCACTATCTGCACACTGTTTGATGACCACCTTTTCCGGCGTTATTGAACGCATAACTATAAACATTTTGTTTTTTACCAAAACATGTATTAAGGCCTATACTAGTCCACGGCTGGACATAGGCCTCCCCGAATGAGCGCCATAGCGCCCTGTCTTCAGCTTGACGCATCCAGCATCTGCCTGCAGTCTTTCGCAGATTGTCATCCCACCTGACCGGAGGACGTCCTACCCTACGTTTACCGAGTCGCAGTCTCCACTCAAGAACTCGTTTACCCCAGCGGTTGTCGGTTCTTCACGAGATATGGCCGGCCCACTGCCACTTCAACTTGCTAATTCTTTGAGCTATGCCGATAACTTTGGTTCTCTGTCGGACGTTTTCGTTACGACTCCGAGCATAGCTCTTTCCATAGCTCGCTGATCGACTTTGAACTTGTAGACCAGCCTTATCATGACGGGTAGGACGCACTGACTGAAAACTTTCGTTTTCAAGCATTGCGGTATGGATGACGAGAAGACTCGACGTAGTTTTCCAAACGCTGCCCAGCCTAGCTGGATCTTCCTCTTGGCCTCCTTCTCAAAATTATTTTACCCAACGGCAGAATTTGTCCAAGGTAAGTGTACTCTGAAACAATATCGAGATGGTGGCCATGTAGGACGACCGGTCCCGGATCAATGAGGCCATTGATCATGGCCTTTTTGGTTTTATCCAAATTTACGCCGAGACCGATGCGTTGCGAGGCTGAAGCTAGGTCGTCTAGCGTCCGGTTCAGCTCCTCCAGCGACTATGTCATCAGCGAATCGCAGGTGTGAGATGTAATAAATATTTAAGGGCATCGAGTTGCGCCTAAGAACGCCGATAGACTTCAAAAAAAGGAGTAGGTTCTCAATTCGACTATGAAAGCTGGTGCTTCCCGTGTGGTCCCATTTTAATTTGCTCCAGTACTGACAGTGGGATCCATGGAAATCCATGAAAAACTATAAAAAATTAATTCGTAATCGTTTATAGTTGTTTAAAACAAAATTAACTACTTAACAACTGGTTGTGAAATTTAGTCGGAGCCGAAAAAATCCTATAGACATAGAGCACAGATATAAATAAACATACATAGCTTTATGTGTGCAATACATTTCTAAAATTTATACTTATGATTTTCACGTATATTGGTCAGACAGCAGGACTTGTCCACAGCGAGAGTACCCCATGTGGTGGTCCACTAAGATGCTGATGGCGCACCTTCGCGTTCTTCCTGAGAACATCTTCTGGAACATCTTCATGTGCATGGCGGTGCAGGTGGCCCTTGTGTGGGCCATCATCGACTACTGGGACCTGCTGCTGGACATCGTCTACAACACATTCTACGCTCTCCACGTGGTTGCTTTGTGTTACAACTATCTCAAGCAAGGAAGTGCTATGAATGTTTGGACTGTGGGTGGGTTTATACATCACACTATTATAAAGGCGAAAGTTTGTATAGATGTATGGATGGATGGATGGATGGATGTTTGTTACTTCTTAAGGCCAAAACTACTAGACGGATCTGGCTGAAATTTTGCATACAGGTAACTCTAATCCTGGAATCAAACATGGGCTACTTTTTATCCTATAAATCAGTTCCCTTGGGATGAAAATCACCTTTTAATGTTTCCATAAGAACAACGCGTGCGATAAATAATGCGGGACAAATACCACATCATTATCTAGCACCAAGCTAAAACGAGCTTGTGTTATGGGTAGGTACTGGATAACTGATGTGTATACATAATAAAATACACTACATAGATAGATATTTTTTATTATACTTAGAAAATATCCAGAACGCCCTGAACAAATATCTACAGATCGTACAAACATTTGTCCCGAGGCGGGAATCGAATCAGCAAACTCCTGCGTCGCAGGCGGACGTTAGCCCACCGCGCCACAGATGTCGTCGTCACATAAATAATGCTTGACAATCCACACAACATCATCTAACCCCAAGCTAAGCAGTGCTTGTGTTATGAGTACTAGATGACTGATATACATAAAACTTAGAGAATTAAGACATAAAACGATACCTATAATACATATGTAGATCGATATTTTTTATTATTATAATCATCATCATCCCCATATTAGTCCACTGCTATTATATTATACATTAAACATATTATTAGTTAGAGTTATCGATATATCTCAAAGTTAGCAAGCTGCGTTAGGGTAAACCTATTCTTGAGTGGAGACCGCGACTCGGCAAACGTAGCGTAGGACGTCCTCTGACCAGGTGGGATGATGATTTGCGAAAGACTGCAGGCAGATGCTGGATGCGGCAAACTAAAGACTGGGTGCTATGTCCAGTAGTAGACTAATACAGGCTGATGATGATGATGATGATAAATTTGCGAAAGCATCGCGTGAGGGACTTTGCGAGACGATTTGCGTGGGGAGGAAGAAAGAGTAAGCCCCTCGCTTACTCTTTCTTCTCTTTCGCTTGCTCTTGATGAAATAAACAATATGGCGCCAGTACCGAATTTTGTTAACCGGGACCTGAATCGAGCTTATCCATTTTTTCCAGGTTATTTCTTAGTGGACTTGATGTCGTTTGCGCACTTCGCCAACCCAACGAGATCTTTCAGGCTGATTTGCTACTATGTGCGACTCCATCGCCCTTTCAGATACCTCTGTAAGTGACATCATAATAAAAATATGATTTATATCATAATCATAATTATATCATAATTAAATTTAGGACTAATAACTTTACGGCCTCCCTCTTATATTGTTGGGTTCTGGCCAGAGTCTCATGACGACCCTACATTTTTTTTGGTAATTATTTAAAGGGATTTTGACGATTAGAATTACCTGCAAAATTTCAGCCTGATCCGTTCAGTTTTGGCTTGAAGAAGTAACAAACATACATCCATCCATCCAAACTTTCCCTTTTATAATATTAGTGTGATAATGATAATAAAATGATAATGATAAGTATGAAGAATAGCATAGGAAGCGACAAAAAAACGCCAATCGCAATCTAAATCTAATCTAAAAATCAAAATCTACTCAAACGCAACTCAGATTTAATCGCGCACGCAATAACGCGATTTTTTACAGTTTTCTATGAAAATCTTTAAAAGAAACACTTGAGACGCGATTAAATTTAAGTCACGTATGAGAATTGGATAATTGGCTTAGAATCCACCGCAACTCCTCCCGCCGTTGTCGTAAGAGGCGACTAAGGGTACGTTGCGATTCACGCTTAAAGCGCTGATACACTGCACGAGCTATGCGCGCACGAAGCCCCGTTCCGATTCATCTGAGCGCGTCGGTGCGCGTTGGCGCGATTAATGAAACGAAACGCTCAGACGGCACTCACAAAGAAGTTGAAGGAACGCACGAGTTGCCATGTCTCGAAAGGTGAGGCAGTTCATGCGCTCCCGTGCGCTCGAGGGGCGTGGCGAAGTGGGCGTTGCCGTGCGCTCTGTCAGCGCGTTGAAAGTTGAAACGAAACGACTTCATGCGCGCGTCAGCGCATTAAGCGTGAATCGGAACGTAGCCTTAAGGATGTCTACTGGGGGCGACAGCAGTGCCTCCTGCCGAACCTACTCCTACCACCAAACTGCGATCCCCGACCCTCATGCTTATCAGGGGGAGGTCTGCGTTCAGCAGTGGACTGTGGACCAATATAGGCTGTTGAGGTAAGGTGAGGTGAGGATGAGAATTGGCGGGTTATCTGTTTTCAAACTTCCGAGCCAGCTGATGCCTCTCTTATCGGAAAGTTTGTTCCAGTCGCCGTGGCCGACTTCAACCTGAAAGGAAGCGTGTGGGGCACCACGGCCAAGTACACCTACGTGTTCGTAGTGCTGCGCGTCACGTGGGCCTTCATCTGGCTCCACTTGGACGAGGTCGGTCACTCACGTACGATTGAATCACGCAAGCCAACATTTGCACATAAAGTTAATTTTTCGGGAATTGGCTTTTCCATTTTGTATACAAGCAGACCAAGCTTCAGCTTTGTTACAATGGGGTATTATATCTTCTATAATATAAAAATGAATTGCTAAATGTGTTGGTAAGCGCATAACTCAATAACGCCTGGACCAATTTGGCCATTTTTTTTTCAAATGTTCGTTGAAGCTCAAGAATGTTTTTTACGGCGAGAAAAAATCTTATAATTGCCGGGAAAACACCTATAACGTTTCCATAGGAACAACACGTGCGAAGCCGCGGGGCACAGCTAGTTTTACTATAGAAACCTTTGTAGTTCCACGGATACATTATGAATAGAAGCGGTATAGGGTTTTTAAGAACGTTATTTTGTTTATAATTAATAACAAGTCGTTCCTGAACTTAACATGAGTCTGCTGTTTCAGAAGTACAGATTTCGATTCCATTCAGCAATGAGAGATCTGTCCTGTTTACTGACGTATCAGAATGTGTCTCCATGGCAACGACAGTATTTTCCGATGCGGTTTGCCTGAATCTACGTTTTCTGCAACATTATAGCTTGAGTTGATTCAGTTGCACGCGAGTGTAGTTATTGCTCTCGGCTTCGCATGACGTGCGACGTCTTGAATCTAAAATTAAAAGCATCTTCAAAATGTGCAGTTTTAAGTCTGACCCACGACCAAAGTGTCCGTTCGCTGCAGCTTTTCTTGTCCCGTTGCTGGGTCATTCCATTGACAGTTGGGGAAAAAATTAAATCATGGCTGAAATAGTGGTCTTTCGCTATTTTCATCATGTTTAGTGCTCTTATTATTGCACCGAATATTAATCCGACTCAATGAATATCATGATCGACGTAGCACTGTATAAACATTTATATTTACCTAAAATATGGTTAATGATGTTGAATTCAGCTGGAAAGTATTGACAAGCTGGCGGAGAGAACCCTGCCTGAGCTGAAGGATAAGCTGAACCTGCGCCAGGGGGATGAGGAGAAAGGACGCACGGGAGCCTTCCTCAGCGCGCTCTATCTCGTCAACAAGATGTTCATACCTATCGGGTTAGTCATATTATAAAGATAGTCCAATAAATATCAAGGCTAGAGTGTCGCTTGAAGGATTGAAGGTTGTGTGGGCTTGTTCTTCAGCGCGCTTAGTGATTTGTCAACAATATTTTCAAGCTACGTATTTCCGCAAAATACGCATGATTTCGTTTACGCGGCGACTTCAATTCGACAATTGAATGCAAGATTTTAAAAACCACTCTCAGACTTTTTTCGTTATCAAGACGGATTTATTGAGCGTAAAGACATACTTTGGTCATAATTTAATGATTATTTATCGGGTATTTATCGCGTACCTTTGTTTCTACCGCATTACAGCGATTGTGGTCACGGGGCGACTGGATGTACAACAAATCGCGAAAGTTAAAAAACTTCGGTCAGTGTTAGAGTCAGGGACACCAAAATTTCGATGACCGTCAAAACCCACCTTATTCTGGATGAAGTTGGTTAGTACAATCAACCTTATGGTAACACCTGAAAACTGATAGCTTGACTTGGCTTTTCAGCTTTCTTCAGCCATGATACGAGTGTTCGGGGTTATTAAAAAATCCCTTTGTCATACACGAACTAGTGGAATTGATCATATCATCGAGTAGGCAGAGTGATTTATTCTTAGTTCTCTAGGTAAACGGAGATGGGAGACGGGATGTGATCGAATTCAAAAAGTGGTGGGTCAATATTACTAAAAGATGCTGTCTTTTTGTAATATTGAATTCACCACTGTTGCTTGAAACAAAAGGCCGACGTGTACCGCGAACGGAGAAAGTAAACTTTATTGTCTCCAAGTTCTCCATTACCTAACAATGAAAAAGGTTGGTAGCGACATACCTGTAAGCACGATGAAATACATTGATAGAATGGTGAAATAGTTATTTGTTATACAAGAGTGCAAAGTTGCTTTTTAACCGCGTGTTCAGTTTTGATGACCGAGCAAGCGAAGGATTCTAAAATTAGAATCCTGAGCGTTAGCGAGGGAATCAAAAGAGCACGAGGTGAAAAATCTTTGCACTCGAGTGCAACACGTAACTTTTCATTCCACCTCAGCGAGGAAATGACTAAATGCAAAAAAAAACGTTGACAATAACAAGATACGTACACTTTTATTTCAGAGAATCACTCATTTTAGTTTGATCACTTGTTTTCAAGTTTCTTGTTTTTAATAACAATAACGAGAAAAAATGCCGCGTAAAAAACCGCGTACAAAGCAAATTGAAAAAAAAAACACCAAGAAGGTTCCGAGTATGAGTTTTTAACAAATTAAAAAAAAGTTGTATGATATTAGGTCCTTACATATGAAATTGGCGTTTTTCGTACTGGCCACTTTAATCACAAATTTCTCCTCTTTGGTAAGGAATTCCAAATTCAAATTTGTACAGCTATAGACTCATGTATTTGTGCTTCGATGATCGTCATTCATTTGTTTTTTTTCTTCTGTTTTTTTCTGTTTGCGTCACTCATTTTACAAAATGGAAAACTTAAAATTTCGCATTATTTACGAGTACGAGTTCCGCCGTGGCACTAGTGCTGCGGAAACAACTCGAAGGGTGAATGATGTGTATGGCGGTCGTGTTGCAAAAGAAAACACAGTTCGTTTTTGGTTCCAACGTTTTCGTTCTGGAAATTTCGACCTGCAGAACAAGCCCCGTGGACGGCCTGAGACTCAAGTTGATAATGAAGGCTATTGTGGAAGCGGATCCATCGCAAACCACGTCCGAGTTAGCTGCAGGCTGCGATGTTAGTGATAAAACTGTTTTAATTCACTTGAAGCAAATTGGGAAGATTAAAAAGCTTGAAAGGTGGGTACCTCACGAATTGACTGAAGCAAACCGGCAAACGCGCGTCGACTGCTGCGTTACATTACTAAACCGGCACAATAATGAAGGTATTTTAAACCGAATCATTACCTGTGATGAAAAATGGGTTCTTTACGATAATCGGAAGCGCTCAGCGCAATGGTTGGATCCTGGCCAGCCAGCCAAATCCTGCCCCAAGCGAAAATTAACCCCAAAAAAGTTACTTGTAAGCGTTTGGTGGACTAGTGCCGGTATTGTTCATTACAGTTTTCTCAAATCTGGCCAGACTATTACGGCTGATGTCTATTGTCAGCAATTGCAAACCATGATGGAAAAGCTAGCGGCTAAACAACCTAGGCTGGTCAATCGCTCCACGCCACTGCTGCTTCACGACAACGCTAGACCACACACTGCGCAACAGACGGCTACTAAATTAGAAGAGCTTCAATTGGAAAGTCTAAGACATCCTCCGTACTCCCCGGACCTTGCTCCAACAGATTACCATTTTTTTCGAAATTTGGATAACTTCTTGCAAGGGAAAAAATTCAACTCCGATGGGGCAGTCCAAATCGCCTTCAAAGATTTTATTGATTCCCGTCCGACTGGTTTTTTTAGTAAAGGGATCAATGAACTACCTATAAGATGGCAAAAGTGCATAGAAAATAATGGTTCATACTTTGATTAATTAAATATATTATATTAAAAAATATTCTTCTTTTTGTTCCTCCCATACAAAACGCCAATTTCATATGTAAGGACCTAATATATTCGGCACCATAGAGGTAGCAGTAAATAGGTTTAAGGTTTTTTTAATTCACAAACTTAGCGCACACGATGTTCTAAATGCAATTTACTTTATCCTCTAGATAAGAAAGAATAAAAACGGCTTTTAGCCTCAGATATTGAAGATTAAAAATACTCTTTCCGAGATGGTGGGATGAAAAATACATTTAGCTTCATTGTCTAGGTAAATTAAGCTAACATATCATTACACATCGAAAACATCTAAGCCGAAATTTAAAAAAAAATATTTAAGAAATAACTAGTATAACAAATTACATGTGGTCTTGGTTTTATTTTATTCATATATGTAGGTACCAACATAGAAAAAAAATTACACAGTTTTTATTGATTTCCAAAAACATTTGCAAATAATCTGAAGGGTAAAAAAAAACCACTATGCACTGTCAAAACACACCTCTAGAGGTCTGTTTCACCCAGGTGTAGACTAGAATAACTGCAAATAAAATAAACATTCACCTTCACAGACCGTCTGTAGCCCCGAAGAGTGACATGGAGCGCATCGCCTGTCTCATCATAATGCTGTCCGGCAGCCTGGCAGTGACAGGCATCGCCATAGCCTCGCTGTCTCTCGTCATCGCGCTCTACATGCGGCCCGAGGAAACCTTCCGCGCGCGGTACCGGCTCATAATCAAGGATATGGTAGGTGACGTCAGTGGACACAGAGTGACATCGCCTTACTTTATGGAATTTTAGAGAGAGCATCACTAAAGCCCCATAGTGACATCTAACGTATCTCCTGGCCTTAAAGAGTGACATCACGCCAGAAAAAGCATCACTAAGGTCACATAGTGACATCTAACGTATCTCCTGGCCTTACAGAGTGATCAAGCGTATCGCCTGGCTCTAATCCGGAGGACGCCCGGGGGTCCCATTTTAATTTAATTCTCCACCACGCAATTTCGTGTTTCGTTTCGGCCAATTGGTGTACCACCTAATACACCGAATTACAGTACCAATACCAATTAGCACGAAAAAACTAAACGTAACAATCGGTTGCGTATTTTTGAGAATTATAATAGAGCGTATCGTCTAAACAGCAGGCCTATACATTAGTCCTGGCCCCATAGAGTAACATCTGGCGTTGTGGTTCCTTGCATCATATCGTTCGGGAAGCCCAGTTAGCTATCATGTCACTTTCTACACCCTTCACCAGAAAAGTATCGACTTCTTGTTAAAGATCTTTCCACAAAATGAATAGCACTGTGTCATTTTCTGTCAACAGCAACAGAACCACATCCCAGCTGTGAAGATCGAAAGAGTGAAGACTTTTTACCGAATGTTCTGGAAGAACCAGAGGGCAGTTTCGGCCACGGCGCTGCTCCCTACCTTCCCGCCGACGCTGCCGACCACCATCTACATGGACATTTTCTTTGAGGCCACACAAAAGGTTCATATTCAGTAGAGATGTAAAGTTATTGCGGTGGAGTCACTTGCAAGCTACGCATCATTTTTGTGTACGTAAGTATGTCAGCCGCGTAGACACGCACGCACCAAAGTTCTTTCCAGTAAATCAGCGTTGCTTGACTTTTTGTTGGGCGACATTGAGCTGAGGACTTTTTGGTTCACATACATGGTTCATACACTTTTTATATTTAAAGATCCTTTAAGTGTTTGTGAGCCAATTTTTTTTAAGCTATTGCATAGCTCCTATCGCGGGCCTTGAACGCGGGGACCGAGTCCAGAAATTCCGTAACGAAAAAACCTCACGCTCCCCACTCCGCCGGGCAAGGAGGTGTGGCTTGAAGGCCGTGCATCGTCTAACGTCGTTTCAGTTCGGCAGTCTTCGACACGGCGTTGTGTGCGTGCGATTAGACGTATTGTACGACTCTACGAGACTCGCACGAATCGAGACGAGCTGCTCCGAAATCGGACGAATACATAAGCAGCTGTTTATGAGAAAGTATATAGGTGTATAGGGTCACCACGCTCAAAAAGTGTAACTTGAATTAATATCAAAGAAAAAGCCAAAATACTGCACGAATAAAATAAATAAATAAAATTATAATTGCATAAGTTGATACAAAATGCTATGCAATAGCTTTACCGCGGCAGTCCCCGAGTGCCACACGTCTTTTATTTTTTTTCTTTTTTCTCTTTTATCTACATAATATAGACATTTTAAATCCTAAAATTTAAGCCACATTAGTGAATTTGGTATACTCTTAGTACTTATTGATCTTACTAGCTCGGAGATGGTCTAGAATAGTCTAGATCTCTGCGTGCCACTGCATACACCGTTGGCTACGCACCCCTTAGTGCTTGTTTACGGAGACGCGGCGAGGCCCTGAATTCAAACATATGTCGTTGGTAGAGTGTGTTAACAGAGAAGCAATTTTACATGCGTTTGTTTGATTTCACGCGTCGCCATTCTTCATGACCCGCCTATTCTTAAACATCAACGTATAGTCAGCAAAAATTACGGTGCATACATTGCGATATGTTTGTGTTTACGCGTGCGATGATGGGGCTGCTGCTCGCGCCGCGTCTTTGTCAACAAAGCCTTAATTAATTCCATTTGTAATGAACGAGTTATCAAAAACTCTCACACAAATCTCTATTTCAGTCTAAAATCCTTAAGGATTTGTCCTATCCTTTTCTGTCGGAACTGGCAAAGAATATGGAGACGATTCACTATATCCCGGGAGACTCCATCATCAAGCGTGATTCCGAGAGGAACGCTGTCATTTACATTAACAATGGAGAAGTTGAAGTGAGTTACGTCATTATACTTATTTACACAACCCATAGCCATTAGTTTCTTTGCCTCGCAGACAACAAACAGAAACAGACATGACATACCTAATCCTGCCCTTGCTTTTTCAAAAAGCTTCTAGCTTAAACACCTCGGTAGGTCCTGTAACATACAAATACTGTAGTATACAGTTTCTGAGTATGTTGTATTACGATCTTGCTGCTCGGTTCAGTTGAAAAGTGAGCGCTTGAAGGCTTGCCTTGCCTTCCCCAGATGGTGACCCCTGAAGACGACCTGACAGGAATCTTGCGCTTCTCAAAAGGCACGGTACTAACCCCCTGCGGAGTGGCCACGGCCAGCGGGCTAGGGCGATCGCACCTCGAAGTCAGGGCGGCCACGTTCTGCACCGCCCACGTTTTAAGATCCAGGGACCTCTGGAACATCGCCGTCAAGTATGGGAAGAACGATGAGTCGACAGCCATGATATTAGATGGTTTTTACGTAAGTTTACTAAATTACGTTGTAAATTGTGATTGAATGACCGCTCTTTCATTCGTGGGCTTTTTAAAGGACCACATTGAAAAGGTGAAAGAAAACCACAATGCGAAGATACGGGTTTATCAAGAGAAAGTTCCGTAAGTTTTTCGAATTTTGAAAAATGTATTTCCGAAAATTTTTCTTTGAGCCTGGTACCGAAACCACCATCTCTTGCTCAGGTACAAGAGCAGCATCCTACATTTCAAACGTTGTCTGGTCGCTCTGAAGGAGGCCAAGCATCCCGATGGAACAATGTTGATGCCGCGGACTGACTACTTCATGAACATAGCGGGCGCTTACGTATTGAGGAATGTAAGTCATTATTATAAATATTCACGGGTATTTTTCGCGTTTATTTACCTATTTTTCCCGACGTTTTAACAGGTTTACACTTTGTCGTGGTCACGGTATGACCCGTGAATATTTATTATAAAGTGTTCTGATCGCGTAAGTTTAAAAAACTTTATTGAATGTAAGTCACTCTAGAATTTCAATTTCAATTTCAAAAATTCTTCGATCCGATTTACGTGAAAGATAGGTGTGCAATACAAGATATGATATGATAATTCCTAACAAGAGTTTCCGGCGGAACTTTAGAATTCAGCGTCTTCTTTTTAGAGTTCCGTAGTCTACTCATAATGTCCATGTCCGTCCGTCTGTTTTTTGTGTTTGTTAGGTACCTCAGAACTTGTGACTGGGAGTACCAATTTTGATGATTCATCATGATTTGAAAGCCGGTACTTTACCGTGTGGTTCCATTTCAATTCGGTCAAGTTTTAAAAATGGTATTCTTGAGAAAACTATACAAATGAAGTCTATATTTTTGATAGAATTATAGGTTTCCCTTTGATATTCTTTCTTTTAATTTTCTCTTTAGTATTTTTCTGTTGCAGTGCTCTGACGCGACGTTGACTGACGAGTCGGATGCTATCTGCCTCCGGTCGCGGTTCCCCTGCATCCTACAGCCCGCATCTTCCTTGATATTCGCTTGGAACTTGATCGTTACTTTCATTGTTTTCATCGTTTGCTTGGTAAGATGAAGTATTTTGTTGCTTATCAATATTATTCACTGATTCGCTGTATGTGAATCTATATTTTTATAGAAATTTGTTGCTAAATAAAGGTTGCAATACATACAAGTAATAAATGATAAGTTGAACCTTTTGAGTGACTTATGAAGTTGACTTCTTTTGAGATTTCAGTATTCACATAGTCGAAATTTGTGTTTTGTCGTTTCATTTAAAAAAAATATGCAAACAATACAATCTCGTGATTATTATTGACAAGATAAAGCATGTCGTCAATATAAACTGAAAGTATGCAAGTACCGAGGATAGAGCCCTGCGGTACACCCATTGTAACTACAGATCCCGAAGAACAGTCTTGAGCGAGCCTACTAGGAGTTCACATTCATGGGAGGTTTTCCATGAATGTCAACTCCTGGTAGGCTCTTAGTAGTATCCTATCACTTAATTAAGATATAAGAAGATCCAAAGAGGTGTTCCTTATTCCACAGTGGTGTAGTTTCCTGATGTACTCAATCGAATGCTTTTGACAAGTCGCAAAAAAAACACAGAATTTTGCGACTTTTCTCATGCATTAAAAATATGCGATACTAACTCTACACCGGCATCAGTACTAGATCTGCCGCGAGTAAACCTGAATTGCTGACAATGCAGTAGGTCTTTGCTATTAAAATGCCTAAGCAATGATAAATGCTAAGATGTAATAAATTTTCAGAAACTTATTGCTGAATGTAGGCAGTACTGATATTGGTCTGAAGTAAGGCCTACTACCCGATTTAAACAATGGATTTTTTTTACTAAATTTCATAAGATCTGGAAATACACCACAATCAATACATTCATTTAATATGCAAACTAGATCTGCTGCAATAGTATCAATCAATGGTTTAATAGTTCGACTGGAAATGCCCATTTTTTAATAGAAATTTTATCGATGTGGTTGAAATTAAATATATTTTTGCATATAGGTACATTTTCTATGAGTAATAAAATAACTCAACAGTTACTTGTAAAGAGTTTAAACACGTTGTAGTTGAGATTGGAATGTCAGTAATAAAAAGTTGATGGGTCAACATATATTTCGTTTGTTTTTTCCCCCCATTTTTCTGTAGTAGTCGTGATACACACTGTTTAACTTTGTGACGCAACTTTATGCGTAACAATTCAAATTCGAAATCAAGTCTGTTTGTTAGTTATCAAGCATGTTAGAATATTATCTTAATGACGTCCTTGCAGGTCTTTCCATATTACTTCGTGTTCAAAAAGTCAGTGCCTCTCGAGTTCCGGTTCTTCAACTACATGGTCACGTTTGTTTACTTCGTGGATCTAATCGTGCATCTGTCTACGGGGGAGAATGTGGAACAAGGTACCTTAACTCCGTGAAACCCCAGTCCTCCTCGCAATCAGCCAGCTTCCACCCACAGCCGGGCATTATCCCTTTATCTACGAGTAGAGTCTGTTAAAAAAGAGTCCGTCTTAGCGTTACGGTGAACTTACACTTTTGGTCGTACTGCAATGACAGAGCAGTGTTTTCGACGTAACAAAAGTTGTCAATTGGCATACGCGCGACCTCAATTCCTAGAACGATTCTCTTTTTGAACAGACTCTATCTGTGGTATTCGTCTCTTTTTCTGGATATCTACACTACAACTTATTAGGCGTTGTGCTATGCTCAGTACAGACAAGAGGTTTATGCGACATGATAACGCGTACAAGAAGGTTGACTTTTATAAATAGCCTTGATATATAGACCATCGATCAAGATGAGAAGATTTTCTCTGCCCCCCCATAGATTCACAATGCGCACCCTGAAACTAAATCTTGTCAGGCTATGCGCAAACTGTCTGCGTTAAAACAAGTCGTACCTACCTACATGTTTGAGTTTCATTTTTGTAAGGTTTTAGGTAATACCTGATCGAAGCCTTACACTTACAGACTTAACTTAAATATTTTTTACATACATATTACATACAAGCTTACAACCACAAGACACCCTTACAAAACTTTCAATCCTACCTGCGTCAAACAGAGCCAATATGACTAAAGGCTATATTTATAAATTAACAACGGTTTGCAAATGACTTATGTGCTACCACGATAAATTTTAAAGCTCTGGAGCCCATAAGATCGCAGATAATAATTATAAGTTCTATGGCTTACTTGTCTAAATTTAGTTCTCGTGGAATGACACTGTTGGTCAAATGACTGGGCTGATCTCTCACAGGTGTAGCGATTTCCTTCATCGACACGGCGGCGCAGCAAATGATGGACAAGTGGTTCGTGGTGGACGTGCTCGCCACTCTACCCATATTCCAGTTCATCGGGACCGGACACTTCAGCGGGATCAACAAGCTCTTGAAAGTGGCTAAGGTAAAGGGGTTGTTGACTTACTGTTTATACACAACTAAGTTCTGTTTAAAAGTGGGTTTCACGCATTTTTCGGGGATATTCAATTAAATTCATTTCTTCATGTTTTCGATTCACAGGGAACACTGAAAATCATGTCAAATAGATTAAATTCATTTTAAAACACAAAAACTCAAAATTTGATTCAGACGCCTATAATGTGTAATTCTAGGTACCTATATACTTTCATCTATGCAAAATTTCACTTATTAGTCAGATCCGTTCAGAAGTTTTGCCATGAAGAAGTAACAGACATCAACCCATCTATCTAAGCTTTCGCATTTATAAAATTAGTTTTTATTATCTGCTTATGTAGGTATTTTATTTCGCATCGAGAGTAGGTACTAGGTATACAATTGATAATTATATTTTTATTTGTCAAGGGTGTAATACTTTGCAACAGTAACCAGGCGGCCGAAGCCTCAGGAAAAACCCAATTTGTGATACTAAATCTATTTCTGTTTTTAAATACGGAATATGCCATATTGCGTAGGTACCTATTTAATAACGTATAAGCATTCCAGCATCAACGACTATTTTTACGATTCTTATTTTGTAGATTTCAAGATGCTCAAAAGATCAATGCCCTCCCTGAAAGATTTCCACAGTGACTGGTTTTGCGCTGCCTGCATTAACCGTTTCACAATGTAACAATCGATGTCGAAAGCGATAGTAGAAATGTCCAAAAATGTAAGGGTTTGACATATTAGATAATGTCACGTGATCTGTTTCGAATTTTCCCCTACGAATCATTCTATTGTTTTCGATGCGCTTCATAGCGAATGCCCGTTGGCTACGCCCTCAGGGTCGCCCGCCCCGATCCAACCCACTGCTAGTTTTTCCACGCTGCACTATTAACTATTATATGAAACTCTAGCAGCACCTCGGTTTCACCCGCGTAGTTCCCGTTACCGTGGAAATTCCGGGATAGAATATTATGTCACCTCCTGAAAAGCAAGCTTTTAATGATGAAATATTTTTTTCATCCCATCTCGGAAAGAGTATTTTTAATCTTCAATATCTGAGTGGAAAAGCCGTTTTTATTCTCTAGAGGATAAAGTAAATTGAATTTAGAATCGTGTGCACTAAGTTTGTGAATTAAAAAAAACATTGACCTATTTAATGCTACCTCTATGGTGCCGAATATATCATACAACTTTTTTTTAATTTGTTAAAAACTGAGACTCGGAACCTTCTTGGTGTTCTTTTTTCAATTTGCTTTGTATGCGGTTCTTTACGCGGCATTTTTTCACGTCATTGTTAAACCTTATACTAAAAACAAGAAACTTGAAAACAAGTGAAAAAACTAAAATGAGTGATTCTAGCGACGCGGAAGTTAGTTTTTGCATTTAGTCATTTCCTCGCTGAGGTGGAATGAAAAGTTACGTGTTGCACTCGAGTGCAAATATTTTTCACCTCGTGCTCTTTTGATTCCCTCGCTAACGCTCAGGATTCTAATTTTGAATCACTCGCTGCGCTCGTAATTCAATTTTAGAATCCTTCGCTTGCTCGGTCATCAAAATTGAACACGCGGTTAAAAAGCAACTTTGCACTCTTGTATAACAAATAACTATTTTAAATCGGTCTAGTAGTTTCGGAGCCTTTTCAATACAAATAAACAATCAAATCTTTCCCCTTTATAATTTTTGTATTGAAAATAGACTAATACAATTGTCTCCAGGCGTTCCGTGTCTTGAAAGAGTTGGAGAACGTGTTCGTGTACCATTCCAACGTGGTGCGATTCCTGTCCTACACTCTGCTGCTGATGGTAGCTTGCTACTTCATAGCCTCGCTCCAGCAAGGGTTCATGTGCTTCCAGTTAGTTTTGAACCTCTTACTCTTCAATCATTCATCAGCAACTTTTATAAGATTTGTACATAGGCGAGCATAACCCTGGAAAGAGTTTTCTTCTAAACTCTTACCCCCTTATTCATAATGATCTGCTAACATAAAACAGCTGCTAAGTAGTGTTATTTCTCTTCTGTGTGTCTGAATTATGTAAATAGAAGAAGACAGAGCGAGATTTAGCAGTGTGCTAAGATAACAAACTATTATGAATAAGGGCGTTAGAGTTATACAAACCTCTCCTTAGAGTTATAGGAGAGGAGAGGTAGAGGAAGTGTACAAATTAATAATCTGCAATACATACATATTAGGGGTATGAAAAGCCCGTCTGAAAGTGACGGTATGTTGTGCCAGGTACGAGTACTGCATCGTGTCTAACTTCACGCACTCCCCACACTGGGCTAACAAGCCGCTGGACGAGGAGACGGTGCAGCACAGAGTCACCTTCAGCCTCTACTGGGCCATGGCCATGATAATGTTCACATGTAAGGAAATAACAATTTATTCATAGCTGTACGCTGTAACCGCATCATTCTCTCGCATCAGCATTTTCCCCTTAGGCTGACCTTAGACATCCGGAATGTCTTTCTGAATTCAGAAACGGAATTCAGATTCCTTATTCCTCACACTAGCTTAAAAATTCTTACTGATCGGTAGTATCGTGGATCACATCATCATTATCAACATCATCCGCCTATATTAGTCCACTGCTGGACATAGGCCTCCCCTAATGAGCGCCATAGCGCCCTGTCTTCAGCTTGATGCATCCAGCATCTGCCTGCAGTCTTACGCAAATCGTCATCCCACCTGGCCAGAGTGCGCCCTACACTACGTTTGCCGAGTCGCAGTCTCCACTCAAAAACTCGTTTACCCCATCGGTTGTCGGTTCTTCGCGAGATATGGCCGGCCCACTAGCTTGCTAATTCTTTGAGCTATGTCGATAATTTTGGTTCTCTGTCGGATATATTCGTTACGAATCCTATCCTTCAGAGAGACTCCGAGCATCGCTCTTTCCATAGCTTGCTGAGCGACTTGGAGCTGGTGGATCAACCCTATCGTGACGTCGTATTTCCACGTCTCAGCTCCGTAGGTCATGACGGGTAGGACGCACTGATTGAAAACTTTCGTTTTCAAGCATTGCGGTATGGATGACGAGATCGTGGATCACAGCACATGCAAACATCTATTTTCTGAATCTGATTTCAGTGTGTGCCACAAATGTATGAAATTACGCGCGTTCTGAATTCACAATCATAATATTCCGATCAGGAATTCAGAACGCTCGTCAGTATCATTCTTACAGATCGATCAGATAAATTTAGAATCTGAAACAATCTGAATGTGTGTGGAGTGGAGTGGAGAGTTTATAAATTGTATGGATTCCGGGCTTTCTTAATTAAGAATCTGAATTCCGTTGCTGAATTCAGAAAGACATTCCGGATGTCTGTGGCCAGCCTTACTGTCGCATAATCAACGCGCGCGCTCGCATCAGCTCATGTTAGCCCGTCATACCGGGCGCGTGATTAGCTCGTAGTGGTTTGAAATAAATCCATATATCGATCAACAACATCTATCATTTCAAAGGTGTAAGAGACCTTACAATAGCCATCCTACAACTTATACTTAAAATAAAACCGGTCAAGTGCGAGTTGTTCTCGAACACGAAGGGTTCCGTGCCATTATCTATAAAAACGACAAAAATATCATGTCCGTTGTATGGGAGTCCCTTTAATATTTATTCTATTCTGTTTTTTACTATTTGTTGTTAAATTCGCAACAGAAATGCATCATCTGTGAACATTTTAACTACCTACCTAACTAGCGTGGGGCTTGTAGGCAATACCTCCCATGAGGTAAGAGCCAATAAGGCGCTGTTCAGGGGAGGCCTGCATCATGCAGTGGACCAATATAGGCTGTTGAGGTTGAAAACCTTGTTAGAGACCCGGCACTAATTTCGCTGTGGGTTTTCTGTTTTTTTTTTTTTTTTATCAGAAATAGTCCTTCGTTTGACCGCAATCTCACAATTCTCACATGATGGAAAGCGAAGATGCGGCCGACGATGTATCACGAAGGTCTAGAAGATGGCTACTCCGGACCACATTCCGAAACACAACTGAGTTGCTTCACGGACTGGCCCAGTCCGGAGGGTGGTGACAAGCCACGGCCGAAGCCTACCACCAGAGGGTATCGCTCTTAGCACCACCCAGAGGACATGTGTAGGGTATCAGAGGGTCAACACCTACGGACGTGAGCGATACTGTCCCCCAAATGTCTGCCAAAACGCGTTTTTTGTTTTTATACATTATAATTTTCCTGCCAAACTATACAACAGTTCTCGTTCAGCTCTCGTGGAGCTCTCTGGCTCAGGACAGGAATGAGTGGATCAGCATGGAGGCCTACGTTCATAAATGGACGTCCCACGAAGAAAATTAAAACTAAAATCGTATACAAATATTTTGAAATCAAACTCAACCTCTAACTCAACAGTCTACATTGGCCCACTGCTGGGCTGGACGCAGGCTTCCTGATAAATGCCACTGCCCGCTTCTCGATGGATACCCCTTAATTGCTTCTTAGGACGCCCGCTAAAAGTGTTGGGGTGGTGCAAAATCTACACCGGCACCACACGCTTAAGTATAATTGCAGCTCACAAAGAGACATGGAGCTCAGACAACTGGCAGAACGTGATCGCCACTATGATTGTCCTGGAGGTCTGCATCGTCATCCGGGTGTTCATGGAGGCCGTCTACTCGGCCACCATCATCGTCACCACCTTTTTGAGGTTTGTGAACTTCTCATCAGCTCTACGTTCGTATACAGAATGAAAGCTGGAATCTTACCGGCGCAAGAAAATATATGAACGCGCGCCGATAAATACTGAACGGTGCCGACAAGTGCCGACAAGCTTCAACACGCGCTGGTCAGCGCTGGGCGCTGCCATCTAAAATTAATAAACAACTGCGACAACCAGATTCCTTCATGTAGAACGGACCAGCAGCGCTGTCAAGCGCCGGTAAGCGCTTATAAGTTTCCAGCTTTCCTTCTGTATACGGCCTAACACCGACGAGCGACCACGTTTGATGCACCACCAATGCAGCGGGCGAAGGTCTGTATGCGACGCAGGAGGTTGCGGGTTAGATTCCCGCCTTAGGACAAATGTTTGTGCGATGCACGTATTTGTTCAGGCCGTTCTGGATGTTTTCTATGAGTCATAAAAATTATCTATCTTATCTTATACCCATAACACAAGCTGCTTGGCTTGGGGCTAGATAATGTTGTGTGAATTATCCAGCATTATTATTATCACGGTCCTTCCGGCTTTTATGGTAAAGCCTATCCGTTACCTCAAATCCATATCCATCAATACTTAGTACACATATTTTTCAGGGATGATTTCGACAGCGCCATCGCGAATGTGAGAAGCTTTCTGCAGAGGAACCAGGTGGACCCCAAGCTGCAGATTAGGTTCCTCACATACCTGGAGCTGTGCTGGTACACCGACAAGGTAATATCAAGTATAACCTGCGTGCAAATGGGATTGAGAATGACGTCATCTTATGCAGCCCTGCAGATATTTTATTAAGTGATACGCAGTATCACGGTATAAATTATCAGGTGATAAATATCGAGTCTTTAATAAATATCGGGTCCCGTCAAAAACTGCATTCTCGTGCACTCTTCGACATTTCTATCATAGACAATTTGATTCCATAAACTATTCTTGTTTTTACATAATTGGATGTCAACGTTGCATAGGTACCTTGCGTATGTCAATGTCTAGTTTGGTATTAAATAGGAATGCCAACTTAAAAAAGAAAATCGTATCATGAAAATAGGACCTCCCAAGTTAAAAGTTCTGAGGCAACTAACATGAAAAAATACAGTCGAATTGAGAACCTCCTCCATTTTTGAAGTCGTCGGTTAAAATAGCTGACAAGTGACCACTGCTGTGTCGGGATAGCCGTGCGAAGTGGGCGAAAGTAATATAGTCAGCAGGCAACGCCATTTATAATTTTATTTTCTTTTCGTTTCGGTAGCAAAAAATTTGTAATGCATATTGCGATCATTTATTTTTGACGTGAAAAGAACATCGAGAAATCGTTTCAAAATTGAAACGATCGAATCAATCAAAACAGAGAACAAGTGAGCGACGATGATCAATCAAGGCAGAGAGATAATAATACTCATGCTGTTCTTTCTCTCTCTTCGATAATGACAAACAAGTGCCCGGGACAGCTCGTTGCATATTGAGCAACTTATCGAAAAAAAGCCCTCGATAAATATCGAATTGCAGATGTTGAGAATAAGCAAGTTTGATTCCAAGCAATCACTCGATATTTTGACAGTTTATCGAGCAGAATGTCTGCTTTTTTTTGCGAGAATTGCCCTCCTGATCAGTTCGAGCCTGAAAAGGACTATTCGGAAAAGGAAAATAAGTAAAAAGTTTAGTTTTCGTTGTCGTGAAAAACCAACTCATATATTTCCAGGCCTGCAACAATCTATAGAGGTAACAAATGTGGAAACAAGTCACGAAAATTGTGAATTTCCAATATATGTAAAATGATAATAGTATGATGTTATTTCCAGGCGTACTCCATATCGAACAAAAAGAAAAGCATTTACTACGACCTGCCGAGCCACGTTTTCACAAACATTATGGTCTCGAAACGCAACAGATTCCTCTACCAAATACCGTTCTTTAAGGTAATTTTAGATTTATATTCTATGCTTGTTTGCAAAAGTGTTGCTAAGCCTTAGGCAGCCGTAAACAGACCACCGAACACGGCCACTGGTGGCGGCGACAAGCTGTTTACGCTCTTTTCATACTATTGCATTCTGTACGAACTCGCCAAACACGCGTCCGTTTCTTTCCGTTTCTTATGGGAATTGTTTTAAATTATTACCAAAACTTACGATTTGATTTGGTATACTTTGGAAAAAGTGTTCCTGATGGGAAATAGAGTCGATTAAGACTATTCCATTTTGACTATCGATATCCGTTTTGACTTTTCATATACTTGTACGATTTTCCAGGCGGCATCTAGGTTCAGCCTGGGTCTGATCCAGCTGTAGGTACTAGAAGTGTGTGTGTATAAATTTATGAAATCTTAAACACTTCTTCAGCCTCTAGCGCCGCCGTTACACCACACAAACAAGTGAACAGGGCGTTCATTCTTGCAACCTAACAGCTGGCACTGTGTGCACACCTGCCCTTGTACACAATGTATTTTTATTTTCCTAACACTTTAATGGCCCGAGACCGAGACGCACCTAATCTAACTGCAGCGCCTCGCGCCTCGTGCGGCGCACTCGGGTCGCACCGCGTCTCGTGCGGCGCACTCGGGTCGAATCGAACCGCGCCTCGTGCGGCGCACTCGGGTCGCACCGCGCCTCGTGCGGCGCACCAGGGTTACACCGCGCCGAGGCTGATCAGTAAATGCGATGTAATGATAAATACCAAAATATTCAAAGCTAAACTAAACTAACTTTGTATGAACATTTTGTACCTGTGGGTTTGGGTATGGCTGGGCCACAACTGTCTGAATAGCCTGAAATAAAGAAGCGACGTGGAAGGCTCAGGATGAGTTTGCGTGCCGAGCTCTAGCCACATCTTCCATCGTGCTGTGTCAGCAGTGGGACAGCAATGGCTAAAAATAATTAATAATATTTGATTGTATTCTCAGTACATTTCCCATGAGGACATGAAGGACCTTGCTTCGAGGGCGCGCCTCTTCTACACCTCACCCAACGAGATCCTGCAGAACACGGGGGACATCAGCAACGAGTTCTACATCGTCAAACAGGGCTACATGGAGGTGAGGGTCCATACTCTTTATAACATGAAGGACCTGGCGTCCATGGCGCCTATCTTCTACACCTGGTCCAACGAGATCCTGCAGAACACGGGGGACATCAGCAACGAGTTCTACATCGTCAAACAGTCAACATGTACTCTAATAGGAAAACAGACGCAGAAAGCTCATTCCTCTCTTTGGCTGTGGATATTATGAAGAGAAAGTAGAGCAGAATGTTTTAGTACGACATACCATATTGGTGTTAGGTTTTTGTGCGTCTGCAGGTCCTACAGTGGAAGGGAGACCATGGGATGAGGTAAAATGCTTGCTCACAATCTCCAAATTGGTACTAGTAAAACTGATTTTCTTGGTTTCAGGAGATTTGCCCAGTCACAAAGAATACTAGAATTTTATCGGCCAAATCGCGTTTCGGACTTCTTATCTGTTTATTTCGTAAGTTGTTCAAGTAATTAGTTTCGACAAAAGCTTCTGCCTGCGGCTTCTTCCGCTTGTATCTTATGTATATCTTTAAAAATGCGCGAGAAGCCGCGTTGTAGCAGATGATTGACTCCTTCAGTTGCAGTATATTAAGTACATAAGTACCAATTGGCCCATACAGGGTGTTAGTCAAATTAGTGCACCATACTAAAGGAGGTCATTCACTTGCTACCACAGATTAATATTCAGCGAAGAAACCAAGCGCATGTGTATAATATGTAAATCTGGCGTACATAACTAATAAAACATATCCATATTTTTCGCATCTAAAGAAGAGTTCAAAAAATGAATAATTTACAAAATAACAACATAAATACCAAGCATTACATGAGTAATTGCCTATATAAGAACGATTTCAATCAGAAATAATGCTAACTATACTTAGCATTAAGAATTTCTTATTTAGTTGTTGTTTTAATGTATTGATGGTGCAATAAAGATATTATATCTATCTAATCTAGCTCCACCTAAAGGGGAAACATTGAAGTTTATCGAAACCAATCAAATTACCTATAGTGTAATAATGAAAACTATAATAACCAAAAACTTCAGAGTTTAGTAATATCGATGTTGTGATGTGATCTGGTCTTCCGCAGGTATACCAGCATTCTACACAGTGCGAGCCATCACACACGTCCAGCTGTTTGCCATCTCGAGAAAACATCTCTTGAAAGTCATGTCGAGACCGAACTTTGTCGACACCATGGAATTTACTAGGAAGCAGCCGGTAACTCTTTGTTTGTGAATCGGCAAGTAGATTATCTCTAGAGGATAAGAGCTTGACTCAGGTTTTGCACCAACTCAGCAGAAAAATACAATAAAATATCGCCAAATCACCTCGCAGAAAAATTGCGAGAGGTCATCCCTGTCTCCCCTTGGTGAGATGACGTGAGATTTTGGTCAATCCCCCCCTCTAATCCTACGTGACATTTTTCAAAACGTGTATTTTTGTGTTGCTGGATGCAAGACTTCTGAGAACATGTTTATTTCGTAATTTAATGATTTTTTATCGGGTATTTATCGCGTACCTTTGTTTTGATATCCCGATAAATACCCGATAAATAATCACTAAATTATGTTAACAAATCGCGAAAGTTTAAAAAGTTTTGTTTATTTCGTGTTGGCGACAGATTCTTGTTTAAGGTTTTAAATTATTGCTGCTTTCGACAAGAAATAAAGTTTACGGAAATGTAATTGACAAATCTCGCACCAGCAGCGCGGAACAAAAAACTTTAGGTATGTAGGAAGTGCTAAGATGCATGGAAAAAAATTATGCAAGATTTGCTGAGACCTCCTCCCTCCCCTACAGCCTCACTACTCCTGTCACTTTAGCATAATAAGGGGTCAATCTCGGAATGGGAAATATAAAGCTGAATTTTTGTAGACATCTGGTGTCAGATGTAAATATGATTAGAGCAAATAGGAACCGAGATAATCGCGTAAAACTGTTGGTTTTTGTTTTTATATCATAAATAGACCTTCGTTTGACCGCAATCTCACATGATGGAAATCTAATATGCGGCCGACGATGTATCACGAAGGTCTAGATGATGGCTACTGCGGACGACATTCCGATACACAGCTGAGTTGCTTCACAGACTGGCCCAGTCCGGAGGGTGGTGACAAGCCACGGCCGAAGCCTACCACCAGAGGGTACCGCTCATAGCACCACCCAGAGGACACGTGTAGGGTACCTACGGACGTGAGCGATACTTTCCCCCAAAGTTGTCTTTGACATTGACCTTAACATAATAATAATTTACGACTCAGACACCCGATTTTTTGGGACTTGAGATAACTGTCAAAATGAAGGTATACAAAAATTAAGCTTGCTCTTCATCTATTAATTCCGAGGAACATCGCTTAAGAGACTGGGACACGTAACTAATAGATAACACTGTATAACCCCTAATACTGTATCAGGAGTACCAAAGAACGACGGTACGCTACGCGCCGTTCACGAGCTACGAGCCGCCTCCGAAGGTGGACAACCTGATGCGCTTCAAGCTGCCGCGCAAGCACGAGCCCGACCACGCCTTTTTGCAGCCCTTCTTCCGACTCGGATTCTTCTCTGTCTTGCGGTTAGTTTACATTGACCTTAGCGGCCGCTGCGCAAAAACCACCCCTCCAACTCAACTCGTGGAAGTTGCAAGCCTCCCTCTTGTAAGTGCCTTATTGGCTTTTATGTCATGGGGGGTGTTGCACATAATTTCACGTTGGGCATGCGGTTTGGGACCGTAGTTCGGTGGTAGAATTGTAATGCAGGGGACGCTGCTGCCCGCCGACCTGGTGGATATCCATTAGTTGTCTGTTAAGGCGAGGGAATCTACCAGGTAAAGGGCGACAGGCAAAGGATGTTATACATATATTACTTTTCTATACCACCAAGGTAGCAAACAAGCAATCGGTGCGCCTGAAAGAAAGCGATTACCACAGCCTCGCACTTGCAGACCTTTTAAATGTCATAGATGAAAAGGCTCTAATAATGCATTAGGTATAAGTAAGCAAAATAAGGATAAAATCCCTTTCCGTTTGTTCTATACTTGATTGATGATAACTTTGATTTATTGCTTTTGCGTTTCTTTCAGCAGTAGGTAAATACCGACTGTGTCGCTGATCTGATTACTCTGATTAGACTAATATTTCGTATACCTCTCCAGCTACGTGTTCCCCCGGTACACCATCCGCCCTGACGGGAGCTACATCGTTGTATACGAGTGCATCCACGCCGTCTGCGCCTTCGTCATGGCTACGCTGGCTCCGTGCTACGAATACATGTCGCTGCAGTTCCCTTCGCTCATCTGGCTGTCTCGACTGCTCGACTTCTTGTCCTACTTTGATATGTGCGTTTACAGTTTTACATTTATACAGTACATTTTCAGTTTTAACTTTCGTGTCGGTTTATGAAGTAGGTAATTTTTTCTGATATTATGTTGAGTTTTGTAATTTATCTAAAATTGACTATCACACTTATATATTAATATAACTTCGTTTTCTCTCCGCCAGCCGCACACACTCGTTCTATAGAATGTTCTATGTTAATCCGATCGCACGGGAACTAATGTTAGAAATAACATTTTCCCGGCTTTGAGATACCTATGCAATTTCTGCAATAGTGTGTGGTGCTGGCTTAGAATTTGCACCACCTAATCTCTTTCCGTGGGTGTCATAAGAGGCGACTAAGGGATATTTACCGGAGTGCGGGCAGCAGTGCCCCTTGCAGAACAATTCTACCACCGAACTGCGATACCCAACCCGACGAGAGTTAGACATCCCCATGAGATAGACGCCAATAAGGCGCTTATCAGAGGAAGGCCTGCGTCCAGCAGTGCACCAATACAGGCTGTTGAGGCTGAGGTGAGGTACGCCATTTCAGCTCAATCTGTTCAGTAGTCTCAGCGTGAAGAAGTAACAAACATCCATCCATTCACGTGTCCCATCATAAGGTGTACATTGTGTAAATAGGCAGAAAAGTAAGTTGTTATGCCTGATGCGTGCTTGATTTAAAGATCCAAAAAATGTCAGGTGCAAAACATAGGTAGGGCTATATAGCAGGTTGGATTAAATTAAGCAAAATAATAATAATATTAATTAAAGTAAAATGATTAATTTGATAAAAATTAACAATAATGTAATTAAATAAGTAGTAGTAATGTACCTAATGTAATTTATTTGACATGTAAATTTAAAATTGACCAATAAATTCTTGTATCGTGTATCTTGTATGTGCAGCGCTCAGCGGATGCTGATCGGCTACTTCAACGAGAACGGCCTGCTGATCTACCACCCGGCCAGCACCGCGGCGCACTACATGAGGGGAGCCTTCATCACGGACATTTTCGCGACTCTGCCGCTCGAGTACCTGGAGCCGGCTGTGAAGAATGGTAAGATGGATAGATAGAGTTTTTATTAGGTCTACACACAGGAAAAGTAACAAAAGAACGCTTATAACCATTGATTTATTAAAAAGGGAAGATGAGGTACTGGTTTCTCGAAAGTGGCAACCTCATATTGTGTAAAATTGTGTGCTCCCACCTCAGTCACCGTCGGACCGGCGGCGGCACGGGCGGTCGTGATTCGCGTGAAATATTGTTGTCTCGGTCTCACTTCGGTCTTAGATACGTCTTTCCGTCTTTGTTGTTCTTTGTATTGCACAGGACTGGAAATATAACTGTGAGCGTATGTGTTTGCGTGTAGTTGTAACACGTGCCAATTTTTGAGTAAGCGCTGGGAGAACGTAACCTATCTTCCCTTTTTAATAAATTAATGCTCATAACAGTATTTGAGGTACACTTAGGTATGTGGTAGGTAAGGTGCACATTTATAATTTATCACATAAAGATTATTTGTCTGTGCTACTGACTAAAAATGTATCATAACGACCAAAACTTAATTGCGATTTTCGAATGTTAGATTTTTGGTACTGGGACACGTATCCCAAATGGGACTTTCATCCGGACTTTACTCTGTTAGCAATGTTCTAATGACTCTATTGGCAACAGTGAGCAGTAGTAGTATTTCAATGATTGACGAAGCCTAATTTACCATAGATTTAAATCGTTAGATACGCCCCGACCACCAAAAACTGTAGCAATGTGTGCGAGACATGTCGCATCATGTCTAAAACATGAACAATCTACACAAACAAAACAAGCGTACTGAGAAAATAGTGTCATCCCTTTTTCTTACACGTTAGTTGCAAAAACTACTTTCTCTTTCGTGCACTCGCCATTTAAATTTGTTATTATAGTCATTTTTGACAATGCGGACGATAAAATAGAAGTTATTTCATTAACTCGTAATACCTCCGAGTGAAATGTTACACCTCTGGCTTTGTTTGTGTTTCTAGAATTGATGTTGCGCTTTCGAAAGGCACACGTCATTATGTGACGCTATAAACTGCTAGCAAACGTCCTTCACAACACGTCCGGCTAACACTGTGCTTAGATGTACACTGAGTCCAGGTTTATGCATACGTAAGGTTCGACTTGGACACAACATGGCGCGGTCTCACTGCGGTAAGGGCATATCTAACGATTTAAATCTATGTAATTTACCATATTAGCTACGTCGTATTTTGGCGGTGTGGTGCCGACTTGGAGTCTACCACCAGACTGCGATCCCCGACCCGCATGCCCATCGCGGGAATTATGGGTATCACCCACCCTTGAAATAAAAGCCAATACGGCTCTTATGTGGGGGAGATCCTGGTCCAGCAGTGGACCATTATAGTCTGATGAGGATTGAGGGTTTCGAACAAAATTAAAGACATAAATTTATATGAACTGTTTTTGTTTTTCTTTCACTCCTTCTCCGCAAACAAGCAACCTTTTAGCTTCTACATGTGAGGACATATAAATTGTTAAAAGTTAGTATCTAAGGCCTGTATTATGAAAGCTTGCTCAGTCATCGAGCTATGCTCGAGACACGCTTTACCTACTATGGCATAAACGTCACTCAAGCATCTCTATGACTAAGCAAGCTTTCATAATACGGGCCTAAGTTTATTCCTAAAGTGTGTAAAACTCTTTGTTCTCCAAATTATAAAGCAAAATAGAATAAATAAATAATTCCATGGTCATGTTCCAGGTGACAGGTTCCGCGTGACGCGACTGTCGCAGATCCTGAGCTGCAACCGTCTGGCGCAGCTGTACCGTCTGCCAGGCGCCATGATGGTCCTGGACCAGTACATCGAGCGGAAGGACGTGCTCGTTGTGTACGGTCCTCTTTACTTACTTTTTTTTTTTTTTTTATTAGAAATAGACCTTTTTTTGACCGCAATCTCACATGATGGAAAGCGGAGATGCGGCCGACGATGTATCCCGAAGGTCTGAAGATAGTTACTCCGGACCACATTCCGAAAACAGCTGAGTTGCTTCACGGACTGGCCCAATCCGGAGGGTGGTGACTGTGACAAGCCACGGCCGAAGCCACCAGAGGGTACCGCTCATAGCACCACCCAGAGGACACGTGTAGAGTATCAGAGGGTCAATACCTATTGACGTGAGCGATACTGTCCCCCTAAAACTTATGTACACACTAATCACAATCAAGAACTATACAAACAAACAACACAATAATTAAAACTAGACTATATTCCATAACTATAAATTATGTAACCATGCATTTTTATTTTAAAATAACACGAAAAACTGAAAATTGCAAGAATACAATGATGGCGGCATGACACTGTTATCTTATCATATATTATCAATACATCAAACTTGCAGAAAACTAAGAGCACTCTCCTCAACAAGAATGGTTTCAACGTCTTGCTTACTCATACGTCTCCGCGACTCACAGTCGCTTAATCGGTCTCTGACCCAAGACTTCCAGGCATCGAGGTGTATGAGTGGGCGAAACACACCCACGAAAATAGTGCATAGAAGAAAATAGTACCTACAAGAAAATAGTACCCAAGGGATGAAAGTAACTTATTTATTCCCGAGACGGGGTTTAGCGCCCGAGCTCAGCGAGGGCGCTAATAGTTCGAGGTACTAAATGTTACTTTCACCCGAGGTAAACACTTATTTTCATTACGAATACAAGGAAAGTAAAAATAAAAATATTAATGAGCTAGTGAAAAAAATAGTACCTATATAATATTTTATTTAACATAAATCAACAACTTAGGTATTTATTTAAAGTTTTTGGTAAAATTAGAGCAATTATTAGTTAAAAATAGTGAAAGGTTTTTTCCAGGTACCTCTTGAGAAGTGCAAACTTTGTATTTCTTGGTTAAATCCATCATTTTGCCTTTTGAGAAACGATGTTAGTCTCTCGAAATCCTTTAAATGTACATTGTGTCTTGTCTTACACATAGAATACACATTTAAAATCTATGGTAAAATTAGAACATAATAAAAAGTTTTTTCCAGGTACCTCTTGAGAAGTCAAAAGTTTGGATTTTTTGATTATCCTATATCATTTTTCCTATAGGAACAAGCCGCCGGGCGTAGCTAGTATATAGGTAACTAGCTGCGCCCGCGGCTTCGCACGCGTTGTTCCTGATTTATGGGATAAAAAGCCTATGTTTGATTCTGCGATTAGCGTTATTGGTGGAATCACACTAATATTCTCATTGATATCACACTAATATTATATATGTGAAAGTTTGTATGGATGTATGGATGGATGGAAGGATGTTTGTTACCTCTTCACGCCAAAACTACGGAACGGATCCGGTTAAAATTTCGCGCACAGCTAATTAAAATACAAACGGTAAATTACCTGTGCGCGAAATTTTAACCGGATCCGTTCCGTAGTTTTGGCGTGAAGAGGTAACAAACATCCTTCCATCCATCCATACATCCATACAAACTTTCGCATATATAATATTAGTGTGATTTAAATGAGAATATTAGTGTGATTCCACCACGAATAGAAATATTGTATTTTCATAATAATGTTGCAGTTTGAAGGCTGTCCCATTGTTCATGGTGCTGATCAATGTGATGACGTGCATGATGGTGCTGCACTCCGTGGATATACTGTACGACAACGGAGGACAGTGGTGGATAACACCGTACAAAGACAAAGGCGGCTCCTGGGTAGAGCTTTTTCAGAATACCGGTTAGTTTCTTTACTCAAACAGTCAAACATCATACGTAATCTGCCCGGCTGCAACGTTCATTATTTTGACAACTTTCTTTGAGCAAAGTCGGCCTTTTTGATTCTAAAAGTTACTCTATGAAAGGTGACCAGCAATTTTAATTACTGTCGTGTTTTTCTGCCCCCACTGTATTTCGAATTTCAAAGTTTTGAAAATAGTCAGAAGCTTCATTCACTGGTTGATTAGAACTAAAAGAAAACGCAGTTTTCAAAGTTTTTATCAGTTTTCGTGTGGGTATAAATTGTGTTATTGAACTTTTCAAGCGACGAATCCTCCAATTTAATGTGTTTATTGACTGTCCAGCTTTATTTATTCACTATTTTCTTCGCACTGGTATACTCCTATTATGTATGTCAGACGTCGCGGACTGAACCTTGACCTACGAAGCGGCCTTTAAAAAGACTCCGATACCTCGTCGTATAACAGGCACGCGTTATGTAACTGTGTGTAACTGTTGTATTGTTTGCTGATGATACTTCATTAATTTTTAAAATGAAACGACAAAACACTAATTTCGACGATGTAAACAATGCAATCTCAAAGGTAGTTCATTGGTTTAGTGTCAACAATCTTTTGCTTAACGGAACCAAAACGAAATGTATTAGATTTACTCTACCTAATGTAAAACAAGTTAAGGCTGATGTAAACGTAAATGGAGAAACGTTAGAAATTATAGAAAGTACCGTATTCTTAGGAATCACCTTAGATAATAAACTTCAATGGGGCCAACACATAGATAAGCGATAGCTTATCTATGTGTGGCTGTGTTCGATAGAAGAGACTTAGTTCTGCAGCATATGCAGTCAAAAAAATCCGTGATCTCACAGACGTGGACACATCTAGACTAGTTTATTTCAGCTACTTCCATAGTATTATGTCTTATGGTATACTGCTTTGGGGGAACGCTGCAGATATTAACACCATATTTGTGCTGCAGAAGCGGGCTGTTCGTGCCATCTATAAAATGGGTCCCAGAGAATCCCTACGTGATAAATTCAAAGAAATAAATATAATGACAGTACCAAGTCAATATATTTATGAAAACTTGTTGTATACTCATAAAAATATCAATAGTTTCCCAAAAAATTGCGATATACATAATGTAAATACTAGAAATAAACATAAACTCGCTGTACCCACAACTAGGCTGCATAAAATTAATGTATCTTTTAAAGGGCAATGTATACGCTTCTACAACAAAACCCCTACTGAGCTGCAAAAATTATCAGTAAATAAATTCAAACAAATTGTCAAAACTTTATTATGCAAAAAGGCTTACTATAAAATATCAGATTATCTAGATGATAAAAAAGCTTGGGACGGATTTTGCTCCAACTCGAAAAATAACAACTAACAGGCTAAAGGTTTCTTCGTCGTTTCTTTACTTTAGTCTACATACCGAAGCGATCGAAATCAAAAATACCACTTTATTTCCGTGTCAGTGTATTTTTTACTATGATTTGACCTTTTCTAAGTGTACATTTATTGTATTTATGGAAATAAAGCATTTTTGAGTTTGAGTTTGAGTTTGAGTTTGTGGTGTGGTGCTGGCTTAGAATTTGCACTACACTAACTCTTCCCGTGGGTGTCGTAAGAGGTGATTAAGGGAGTCCACCAGGGGGTGGGCAGCAGCGCCTCCTGCAAAACAATTCTAGCACCGAACTGCGATCCCCAACCTGAATGCCTAGCGGAATTATGGGCAATACCCCCATGAGATAAATACCAATAAGGCGCTTATCAGAGGGAGGCCTGCGTCCAACAGTGAATCAATACAGGCTGTTGAGGTTGAGGTTGAGGCTATGTCGTGGCTGTTTCCAAGAAGAAAAGACTGTAGAACAAGTTTGTTATCAATGCACGGCCACCGAGGAGACCAGACACAAAACCGTCGTGAAGAGAATTGAGTCCCATCGTCACCCACAGATAAGCTGAAACGAAGCTGTAAGTCACCGTCTGCCGACAAACTGTTGCACAGTTTGGCAGGAACGTTATAATGCAATGTACTTTTGGAGAATAAATAAATTTGGAGAATACAAATAATACCAAAAGTCACACTCCGATACTTCAAGGAGCGGGGCTGGTTAGAGCCTGCAGAATGCCTGGTTAGGCAGAAGATAAAGCACAATACACTCCTATGCGAGATGTCCGTGGAGATCAAAGTGCCCCCACTTAGAAATAGTTAGTTATTATTACAACCCGGTCACAATATCTGTGCACCTGACCTCGTGACGAAATATTAAAAAACAAAACAACAACAAAGCGAAAATAGTCAAAATTATCGGGACGTGTATCGGCTTACACGTCCCGATAATTTTGATTTGAATTTTGATATTTGTGTTGTATAGAAACGTATAAAGGTTTTATTTCCCACATCCACACACTCCAAATGACTGATTTGTTGGTGCAGTCCGCTTCAACATAACGAGTTCCCCGATGAACATGCAGCTGGCCACGTACTTCTGGGTGTCCTTCGAGGCCACCACCACCGGGTACAACACCTTCAACCCGAGCAACTTCGAGATCATGCGCATCCTGCTCGTCGGCTTGATATGTGGTTTGTTTTTTATTTTGTATTTATTTAAAACATTACATCTCATAATATAGGTATGACCTCATACAATAGATTATTTATAAATGATTTATTTAATCAGTGCAACATGCAACATTATTCTAAATACAATGTCAATTAGCAAAATAGTTCAGTACAACAATAGCAAGATAATTAAATACATAATGACAATTAGCTTAGGCTTAGGGCATCTGGGCGTTGGCGTGGGCGTGGGCGTGGGCGTGGGCGATGGCCCCCTTGAATCTTGATTTGATTTGCCTACAGTTCTGCTTATGTTTTCAGCAACTATGATGATCACGTACTTCTCGGTGGTCATCATCAGCATCCGGTCCAACGTGAACCGCGCCCTGGCGGTGTACCAGGAGAACTTGCGGGACATCGTGGCCTACATGAAGAGGGAGAAGCTGGATCCTGAACTGCAGTTGTAAGAAGTTCCACTCCATCATCTGTTTTTTAAATTGATTTTAGTTAAGCGGTTGGCCGGCTGACCCATTAGAAAATCGAAGATGTAGCCTAAGATGGAGCACGCTTCTCCAGAAGAATCTTATTTACACTGGGTTTGAAGACTCCAAGATTTTACTCTAATGGGGAATCAGACGCAGGAAGCTCATTCCACTCTTTGACTATGGGCATTACCCTCTTGAGATAAAAGTCAATAAGGCGCTTATCAAGCTTGCGTTCAGCTGTGGATCAATATAGGCTGAAGTCATTTACAACTGGATATTTACCATGATTTGAATTTAGTGCTAATAACCGTGATGGATTCAAAAGTTTTATCGATCGAGTCTGTTCAAAAAGAGAAGAGTCGTGACGTTACGGTGAACTAACACTTTAAAGTACTGCAATGACAGAGCAGTGTTGTCAACGCAACAGAAGTTGTCAAATTGGCACAGGAGCGCCCTCACTTTCCATGGCTCTTATCTTTTTGAAGACTATAGGCTGGTAAGATGAGGTGAGGGTAAATAAAAACGGTACGGTTTTAATGATTTATAGTTCTGTTTTGATACCACAGAGGCGTGTTAACCCACTACGAGTACTCGTGGGACAAGATGGGAGGTATCGACTACCGGGAAATCTTCAAGTTCTGTGACCAAATCACGCTGCGCACGGACGCCATACTCCATATATACGGCCCCACGTTTGCTAATGTTAGTTATGTTTACCTAACTACCGAAATAGATATATATTTTTTATGTTATACAGGGTGTCAGGGAAAGGGAGTAAGTTTGGACATCGAAGAGTTGACCCCTTCGTCCATAATTACCGTTTGTAAAATCTTTTTTTTTATTATAAAAAATTGTTAGTGACGTTCTTTCTCCATTATTTACGTGGATTCTTACATTTTTCTTATATTTGAAATTTCTGTTTGTATAACTATAATATTAATGTTAATATATAAATTTTGTAGGGTGCGTAGTGTGCCTCCCACAATACGCTTTAAGTTGTTGGTAGTGTTATAATAAGTTGAAAGAGTTTATTTTCAGGGTTTATTCGTACGTAAATTTTAAGTAAAGTTAATGGTCGCGAGTGTACGCCATGACGTGTTGCCCTGAGACAGCTAATTGAGACAATTTATTTATTGATAATTTTTGCAGCTCAGTAGGGGTTTTGTTGTAGAAACCGGCCTTTAAAAGATATATTCGTTTTATTTATGTTTATTTATAGTATTTAAATGCGGACCTGATGAACCTAACTGCTATGCAAACCGTACAAATTTATTACACAACTTTTGTACTGTATACATCGAGCAAAAATTTTGCGGAGGGCGAAATTTTTGATCGATGACTGTTTACAAAGTAAATGATAATGCAGTATTGTGTAAATAGTGCCCGATCCTGCTTCAAAGCGATGCCTCCCTGCTCCGCACCTTGGGGCGTGCGGTCCACAGCGCGTACTTCGCACGAGGCCAGGTCGTCATCCTGGCAGATGACGTCATCGAGGATATGTACTTCGTCGACTACGGAGACGCCACCATCAGTGAAGCGAACCAGGAGAGAAGCACGACCGTCAAGTTGTCTAGGGGCAGGTAAGCATTCTAATTGAGCTTCTGGCTGATAGCAGAGTGTGAGTTTATGTGTGTGTGTAAAAGCAAGACCCACTCCTGGTAGTATGGGGCGACAGAAATGCCCATCTGAGCACAGCAGTCGACTTTTACGTTCAGCTGTGTTTGTCCTGCCTGTCGATGTAATCGGGAGAGGAAAGGTGATGGAAGAAGGGGTCGGCGAGTGTGGGGAATGGTGGGGTCGCCGGCCATTTATGGTAGGAAGAGAGGACGCCAGTTGGCCCGGAGAAGGTTTATGTTCCCGTGATTCAGCGAAAATGGCGAAAAAGGGTCACAGGAGAGGTTTTAGTGGGTATTAAGTCCTTCACAGGGCGTCAAGTCCCACAAAGAAACTGGTCTAAGTCATTCTCCGATCAGCCAGAAAAGGTTCCGATTAGGGTGCGTCTCAAGTGAGATCAATTTTATTGAATTGAACATCACACATCTTTATTTCCTTTAGACCTAACAGGACTTTCGTGCACGTCACAAAATTTACAAAACGAAGCGCTCATAAATCTACTAGGTCTAAATCCACTTACATATTTAGACTTGACATTTATTTGCCACTATACACACATTTAACTTTAACTATAATTTCCTCTCATTCGAACCCAGTAACAGTACCTACCTAATTAAATGCCGAATATTTGTCAGCATCTTTGGCAACCTGGACGGACTATCCACCATCCGCTGTCCGCTGACGGTGACTGCCTCCAGCAAGCTCCACCTCCTGATGCTCAACTCTAGTGCTTTTCACACCATCATCGCCGACTTCCCGACGGTGGCCAAGCTGATGGAACAACACCGATCCACTCCTACCGCGGTTCGTCACATTAATACGTTACTAGGTACTGCCCGTGGAATCGCAAGTGTTTTTCTGAGATAAAGATAGCCTATAATAATGTTGTTCCTGGTGCAGAACATATCTTTGCATAGTTTAAGGCTTATCTAATTTTGGCGTGGTCTTGATTCAATCATATTCATAAACGTACCTCACCTCACCTCAACAGCCTGTATTGGTTCACTGCTGGACGCAAGTTTCGCCCCGGTAAGCGCCTTAGGACTGTTATACCGGACTACAAGTTGTCGACTGCAAGGCAACTACACCCGTCGACTGCAGTCGCGGGCAATCGGTGTATAAGAGCCCTTATTGCCTTGTATCAAACGGGGGCTAGTGCCCATAATCCCCACGCTGTCTCAGTCAAGTGGAAGAATTGTTTTTCAGTGGGACCAGCTGCCCGCATCCCTTAGTCGCCTATTAAGACATCCGCGGGAACATCGCGGGAAGACTTCAGAATGAATTAGTCATTTCTTTTACAGAACTTCATATTGGGTTTGTCCGCTGACCCTTTCAGACGTAAGGAGCGCCAGAGCACCCCTATGGTCGTGACCAAGCGCCGGGGACTCGTCAAGTACCTGTTCTTCCAAGACACATACGTCCAGAATTACTTCATAATAGTGTCGCTAGCGTGCGTGTATCTCGACATGTACAACGCGGGGTTCCAGAACAACACCTGGCCCATGATTGCAGTTCTGTACGCGTTAGATCTGGGATTCATCCTGAAGATAGTGCTGAAACTTTCTCTGCCGCTGCTGGTAGGCTGGGACATGAAGAGCATGCTGAACAGTGTCAGGAAGGAGTAAGAATTAATACTTATTCTGTTCTGTAGTACCTATTCGTTTCTTTGTGTTTACACACATTTTTGAGATAAACGTTTTGTAGTTTTTGTATTTTGTAAGTAACTAATTTCAAATTGTGACTATTTGTCAGTCAAGAGAAGGCAATAGATGTCACATTATCTGAGTAATATCCAGCTCTAATCGCTTCAGCGCTTCAAACAAATAACTTATGTGTCTCTCATTTTATAACAATTAATTTAAGTCGGTACTATTCACGTCGACGTCGACGAACTGCGGCAGCCGTCAGTACGTCAACGGCAGTCGACGGCAGTTGTCGACGTGTCGGTAACATGCCGTCCGTGTTTAGGAGCCCTTAAAGTGTCAATTACTGACATAAATTAATTGTGTAGATATTGATCTGAGGTCCTATAAAAAATACCTAGGGTAATTGTCAGTCATTCGGAAAACTGATAAAATGCAAAATATTAGGGTATTGAAGTCGGTTTTTAGTTATTTTTTATCAATTAAATTATTAATGTGGTTCTTTGTGATTACAACAAAAGTTACACGTCCGCCGGCCTGCTTCCGCAGCATGTTTTCCAGGGGTAGTTTTCATTGATTTTATGGCTTTTCTTGTAGATATTTAAAGGTTGAGTTCCGGTACGATCTGGCGTCGTGCGTGCCTATTGAACTACTGTGCTTTATCAGCGAGCAGGACTTCTGGACCATCTTCGCCTGGCTCAGACTCAACAGGATTTTCCGAATTGTAAGTAGCCACGCTTTTCCTGATGCGCCCACATCGAAGTATAGTTACGAGTACGTCTGGTATAGTATTATAATATCTGTGCCTCTAGCGTGGTTGTGAATTCTAGCTTCAATAATTTTATCATAAAATCCTCGAATTTTCCCACTTAAACTGAAAACCTGCCAAGTGCGAAGCAAATCGTACACGATTGTTTTGCGTTTTACAAAACTTTCTACTAGGGGCCTGGGGCTAGATAATGCTGTGTGAATTGTCCAGCATTATTTATTTATTTATTAATTTATTTATTAATCTCAATAACACCTTATTTCTTATTTTTATAATAGTTTTTCGGTACCTACCTCAGTCTAAAAAAATAAAGTTATTGACTTCCGATTTCATTATTTACAATTCCCAAAATGTTAGGATGCATTGTAAGGTAGGTAATTCCTTAATCCTATCAAAATGATATAATTCAACTAGGTACTTACAGGTCAAAAAATCTCTTACACGCCGGCCCGGCCATGGTTTCTGTATACATAATAAAAACCACCACGGCTTTTATTTCTAAAAAAATAAAAACTATAAAACTACTCCATCGCCATTACCTGTTGTTTCAGGCGACAGTGCACAAGTCCCTGTACCGGCACGAGGAGCGCATCACAGTAAACCTGACGTTCATGACGATCGTCTCCGTGTTCATCTGGTTCACTCTCTTCGTGCACGGAGTCTCTTGTCTCTGGTTCTTCATCGGGACTATGGAGGACCTTCAGCAACCTAATTCTTCTTGGATGTGGCAAGGTTTTAATTTCGTCATTATTTTTAAGTCCTTAAGCCATTGCTTGTGGATTTAAATTAATTTTGTCAAGCCTAGGTTATTACAGTGCGTAAGATTTTGTCAGAGAACGCCGCTGGTGCTTGATGTTTTTGTGGTTGCACGTAGTAGGACAGAAAAAATATTTTTTTTGTTCTTTCAACTGTGAACACACGATATAATATCATGACGTGACAGTAGACGTAATACACTCAGTTGCACGTGTAACACAGAGCCATATCCGTGAAATGGGCGAGTGTCCGGGCTGTGAGTAAATAGCCTTTTTTTACTAGGCGACCAAATTCTGTCTTAATTATTAAAATCTTCATTAATAAACTTGTCTGGGGGAACCAGAATTATGTGCGACTCGACACCCTGAGAAGGACGTAATATCGACTAAAACCTCTCCGGTGAGTCTCTCACCATTTTCGCGAACCACGGTAACATAAACCTACCGCGGCCCGACTGTCGTCCACTCTTCCTCCCATACATGGCTGGCGAGCACACCATTCCACAAACTCGCTGACCCCATTCTTGCATCACGTTTGCACAGATCTGGCCCTAGAAGTATCATATTGAGAAGATTGAGAGTATTAAGTATATGAAGATTATACTTCAATTCAATTTGATTTTAATCATTTTTTTTAATAGTTTATTTTTGTAATAATTCAAGTTGGTAGTACCAATATAATAAATAAATGATGTTTGTAGATGACGGTTCGTCGTGGTGCACCAACAAGTACCTGTGCTCCATGTACTTTGTGTTGACCACGTTCACGCAGAACGGCGTAGGGGACATCATGCCGAAGAAACATTCTGAAGTGAGTTATCGTAGCTGTGTCAAATTTGCCCGGTTAAATTATAATAATAATGATAATAATGCTGGACAATTCACACAGCATTCCCCTAGCCCCAAGCTAAGCATTCAACATTCATGTCTCTCTTAGCCGTGTGGTGCCGGCTTAGCACTTGCACCACCTCAACTCTTCCAGCGGGTGTCGGAAGAGGCGACTTCCTAAGTCGCCTCTTCCGACACCCGACATCCACTGGGAGCGGGCAGCAGCCAGCGCCCACAATTTTAATACAAACTGCACACTCAGCGTGGTTGTTTAAGGGAATAACCCCCAGGCTCTTATCAACGGGAGGGTTATGTCTAGCAGTGGACCAATGCAGGCTGTTGAGGCAAGGATTCATTTCTCAAGAGCCGCAAACGGCTGCTTGGACATAACCCAAGAACTATTGAAGGTAGAAAAAAAGGTGCTGTCTGGTTCTGTCAGCTTTCGTCATCATTTAAACGACTTAATACGAGTAGGGTTCAATTAATAAATATTAGTATTTTAATTAATAATAATATCAATTAGTTTAACGATTATACTAAGACTTCACACACGGCAGCTATTATCTTTATTAATGTATGTACATTACATCCTTTTTTTTTTTTTTTTTCTTCGGCGAGGAAAATTCGTTTACGAATAGACTGGTCTGGGGAAGACCAGAATTATGTGGGACTCGACGCCCTGAGAAGGGCGTAATACCCACTAAAAACCTCTCCGGTCCTTCTTTCGCCGTTTTCGCCGAACCACGGGAACATAATAACATCCGCAATCCGACTGGCGTCCCCTTTTCCTCCCATACTTAGCCGGCGAGCCCACCATTTCACACACTCGCCGACTCCATTCTTCCGTCACTTTTCCTACCCTTTATTGGGACACAACAGGACATACACAGTTGATTGCTTATGTCGACTGCTGTGCCCAAATGAGCATTTCTCCCCCCTTACTACCAGGTGTGGGTCTCACATTTACACACGCACTCATACTCATACCAGATAGCCCTTTTTACACACATGCATTTGGGCTTGTTCCAGCGTCGTGGGGTGAACACGACCCGCGAGATGCGGAGCAATAGCCACTCGCACCGCCTGGTAACACCTGAACACAGACTTCAAAAATCTAAACGATCGGTCTATGTCATGGGACCTTCCGTATATAACCGACTGCCAGAAAAGATACGTGACGCACCTTCCACGCCTTCCTTTAAAACAAGGCTAAAAAAATTCCTGACGGAATCTGTATTTTATGAATTAGAGGAATACTTAGAGCTGCCGCTCTTATAATGTTTATTTTATATAAATCCTATAAATAATTAATTAATATTAATACTATATTTTTTCTTTGTAAATGACATGTTACATATGGTGTAATAAATAAATTCTGTATTCTGTATTCTGTACTCAATCTCTCACTCACACTTGTTCTATCATTCATTTCTCATTTATTCTAGTCACGCGGGCACATTGCCGCGCACACTTTGCTAGGGCGAGCGGCGCGCATCACTGCCCCGCGTGTCCCACACCTGTGCACGAGTACTGCAGGTTGCGTCCCGCGTATCTTGTGCCATTCGTCACCTTTCACTGTCTCTCAGCCTTATGGCTTCATAACCCACTCATACGTCATCACATCCATCCTTTCTCATGGTGCCGTCGTGCCAGGACACAGGTACGGCGGCAACCCCTCTCCTCTTCGAGCGGCAGAGGCCTTTCCCCAGGCCTCGCGCCCGAAGATCCTCTCTAAGTTCGGGTGCTACTAGTTAGCACCCAATAGGGTATGTGCATGTGATTCCAAAATGGCTAAAAAAATATATACGTATTCTCTATTGATATAGAAACATATCTACATATTTATTTTTGCATTTTGAGATGTTTTTATTGTAGAATTTAACCATTGAAAAATTGATATTTTAAATCTCAATCGCAAAATTTCAAAACGCTACGCCATTGACTAGAGCGGACGTGACATCACTGTGCACATTTTTTCTTTTTTTATTCTGCTTGCTGCACCATGATTTGACACTATTCTGCCCACTTGACATTTCGTATTGTCGATTATTTTCAGTTTTTTCGGAAAACCTCTTTCCTGAGATGATCACTACCGAGGTCGTCGCCAAAAATTTTAATCAAGTGTGTACGTCGACGTCACATAAACATGGCGCCAATATGGCAGCGTTTTTATCACCCGAAAATGATTGTAGTTTTGATTTGTTTTTTTTACCTTGTTAATGCGAAATTCAGTGAGCGTCTTATCATTCCTCGGTTAAATAATGGCCTAAAGAATCGATTAAAACAATAAAAAAAATCGATGCATATACCCTATTCCTACAGGCTCCCGGGAGGGCGTCAGCGCACGCGCAAATCACGGCCGAGCACACTTCCAGCCCGCATGTACATTACATCCTACATTATATACGCAAAAAGTGTATGTAGGTGCCTATACATGTATGTTTGTTGTTCTTTCACGCAAAAACTACTGAACGGATCGGGCTGAATTTTGCGTACAGGTAGTTTTAGGCCTGGAATAACACATTGGCTATTTTTATTCCATAAATCAGTTTCCGTGGTATGGGCGTACGAAGCCGCAGGGCGCAGCTAGTTTCTTCATATTTCATACATGTAAAAATATACACTATAACGGCCGTGTGTAAAGTCGATAAGTTGCATGATGCCTATGAATTCTTCTTATTTCTTGCTCAATATATGATCTAAAGTGCACTGTATCCCCAGGTGATGTTCGTGATCACTCTGGAGATAGTCTCTACGATGGTGTACATGATCTACGTGGGGGAGTTCTCCAACATCATCCAGTACCAGTCCTTCCGCTGCTTCAGTTTCTACACCAAGTATCTGGAGCTGCAGGTCAGAAACCATGTCAATAAAGAAACTTTTAAATACATCTTGGATAATAATAATAAATTAATTAAAAAACTTTTAAATCTATCATGTTTACACCAATAAAGTTCATCATCCTAGTTATTGCGTAATCGATGGCGCATGAAACTGTAACCATTGAAACCATTGAAACCAACCAGGGCTAAAGTCATTTTTACACCACATCATAATTGTCACAACGAGGTATATTTACCATGATTTGAGATTTGAGTTTTTTTAGATTTCGGGAAAGTTTCATGCGACATGACACGTAATAACCTACTCTCAAATATTTCAAAGTTTTTGGTTAATATAATCACGACTTCGATGGTCTGAGTCGAAATTTTTTGGCATATTATTTGTAAATCTCAAATATTGTGTCGTGTATTTATTTTGGTACTAGTTCCTGCCGCCTATTATTTATTATGGGATAGAAATCACTTTTACGTGCGCGTAGCCGCGACGCGCACGTAAAAGTGATTTCTATCCCAACTGGAACTGGTTTAAGGATAAAAAAAAGTAATAAATATTGCAGGAATTCCTCCGCAACAACCGTGTCTCCAGAAACCTGGCGGGCCTCGTGAACCGCTACTGCTTGTACCTGTGGCGGGAGTCGCGCGGCAAGCAGGCTCCCTTCTTCCTGAACAACGCGCCGCACGCGATGCGGCTGCAGATCATGTCAGCCGCCTACCTGCATCATCTCACCAGGGTAGGGTTTGCCACCAGGCTTGCGTTCATCAGCCATGCCACCTTATCTTACAGCCTATATTGGTCCGCGGTTGAACGCAGGCCTCTCCATGATAAGCGACTTCTTGGCTATCTCATGGTGGGTAGGTAATGCCTATAATCCGCACGCTAGGCATGCCCAAACTAAATTTCGTATTCGTAAATGCGTTCACAAGGCAGCGGTGAAATTGGACCTTAGTAATAATCATTTATTGTTTCTCTTTCAGCACCACGTCTTTGAACAATGCGAGCCGGCTTTTCTACGGCAACTTGTTGGCTGTCTGAAGTTGTACTCTTATAACGAAGGTTGGATAGCTATTAGACTTATGTATGTGGTCCACTAAAGTCGTCCAGATAAAAATACTCCTATCCACTGATTAGAATTGCTTATGCAGCACATGCGCTCATTTCATCTTATGGTGGGTACAGACTAGGGCTTGGACTCCGAAATTCCGGTTTAGGTGTAACTCCGGAGTTTCGAAAGATTTCGGCATCGTTTGTAAAACCAGGGTTCATCATCATCATCGTCATCAACCTATATTAGTCCACTGCTGCACACAAAAATAAATTAATTAATAATAAATAATATATTTTTTTATTATTAATTTTTTTGCATCAGGGGCCTGATTCCACTAACACAATCGCCTCACTATTACAATATTATCGCGTAACAATCACAGCCATTGACACCTTTTGGTATTCTACTAACACGATCTTTTTTTGTTTATGCCATATCTATGACTATTACGATTATGTTTATATGCCCCACCACATTATTGACATGATATTATAAGTCATAGAGATTGTAATCTTATGGTATTGGAATACCAAATAAATTTACGACTAAATCTCTATCTTAATCGTATGGCGCCATTATAGCATTTTATTGAAAAAATAGTGGAATTAGGCCCCTGGACCTTATCCCTTGAGAAGTGTGTGTGGACATAACTAATGAGGTTATGTTTCCAGGCATGTACGTGGTGAAGTCCAACGAGATCACAGACTCCATGTACCTCATCCACAAGGGGCGCGTCAGGGAGCTGCTCATGAATGGCAACGAGATCAACCAGATCACCCGCGTCTATCCGGCTGGCTCTTATTTCGGCGTTGTAAGTTATTTGCTACTTTTTCTCAATTGCCGATACTTTTTCATAACTACTTTGAGATGTACGTGTACTTGAGACACAATAAATCTGAATTTAGACGAGCTAACTCCTTTCATTTGAGCGTCTCCGCGCGCTGCATCACCGAACCTTATAACTTTTTATTTAATAAGGTACTTAACTCGAAGGTTCTTCTTTATTAATGACGGATGTAAGCGGGTTAACTACGAACCTTATTCGTATTAGAAGAACACCAACGTTAGTAGACAACATAGATAACCCGCTTACATCCGTAATGAATTCGTCAAAATTGTATTTAAGGTTCTACTTTATGCTATATTCTTTAAACCTAATGTAAGATACATCAAAGAATCAAGAGATTTTTTGTTCTTTTTGCAGGTGCAAGGTCTAAGTCCGAACACGCCATACGCCCGCACCTACCAGACGGTCAGCAACGCGCAAGTGCTCACCCTCTGCCGCCACGACTGGATGTATCTGACGCAGCACTTCCCCAAGAGCCGCGACGAGATCAACAAGCACATGCGCTCCGACATCAGCCGCGTCGGCAAGGGCAGCGTCGCGGGCTCCATCGTCTGGCCGCTGCCGAACGCAATCAAAACGCGAATCACGGAGGTCTCGGACAAGGCCTCGCAAGCCATGCAGCCGCCACCGCCGGTCCCAGTCTCACAAATCGACGCCCTCCTCCCGCGACAGGGCGTCGCCTTCACCTCACAGGAGAACATCGATCAACAGACGGAGAAACAAGGACAAAGTTACCAATGGCCCACGATCCGCGAAGAGGAAAATGAAGATACAGATGAACGAGGGCAAACGTTCAAATGGCCCGCGCCCCGTGAAGATAGCACGGAACTTTTCCCCTCGAGAAAGACTACCGTTAAAGCTCCCGAAGAGTCATTGGAAAACGCCGCTAGTGATGTTAGCGTAGCCTCTGAGAAAGAAAAAGAAATGGTTTCCATGGATATATCTAAACCGAAGCTAAATGAAGACGCTGAAAAAGAAATAGAAACTACTGTTGTTGATCTTCAGACAAAAACAGAGCAGCCTGAAAGCGATATGTCGGAGTCTGCTGTTCCAACAGAAAGGTTATCGGAGGACATGCATGACCAGGGCACGTCTACCTCGAGAGTGCCCAGAAAGTCAGTCCGTCTTCGCTACGATGAGGGCGAGGATAAGGAATCTGAAGACGAAACTGAAGACAAAAAAGATGACAACCCCAGGAATGATAGATAAACTGACTGCGGCTCAAAAAGTGCGAGCCTTGTACGCCTGTCAACTACTCGCAGAAATCAAAATAAACTGTTGTCGTAGGTGTGGTGGGTTACTTTACTGTACGTATTTTTTAATATAAATGATGTTTATAGGAACTAGAAACTTATTTATTAATATTTACCACTTTACTTATATTTATTTGTATAAATATAGTTTTAGTCATAAATATAGTGTTTTTCATTTCTTTGAACCAAGTTTTCGTTAAACTTGCTACGTAGGCATTATCGAATTTGCTTTCAAACTCTCGAACGAACAACGGCGTTTCGAATTCATAAAGGTAGAAACATCGAGATTTTATAGTACCTACAAAGAGCGCTGGTTCACCCTTTGATCGAGGAGACACAAGTGTGAACATCAAAGACTTGTCAAATGAATGCCAATTATTCATGAGAGAACCAAAGAGAATACAATAACTTCGGTGAAAACCAGCTGTTTGAACAGTTGTTATTACAAATTTATTTGTCGTGGCTGAAAAATGGTTAAATGCGCCATAAATCTATGTAAAAATGATAGCGGGACGAGGACTTAATTAAATTACTGCTCTGTCATTGCAGTACGACTAAAAGTGTAAATGCCACAATTTGTGTTGTCCGTTACAATACAATACAATACAAAAATACTTTATTGTACACCATACAAATAATATTAGGTACATGGATACATTACATAAGACGAGTAAAATGCGGCTTTATCGCTTAGAAGCGATCTCTTCCAGGCAACCTTTGTATGGAGAGAATTATACTAATTTAAGAAAGGCAGGGGGGTGTACCAAAAACTGAAACATAAATCATACATACCATTTTATATAAAAATAATATATGAATATAAATAACCTTACATAGCATATACATATTTCTATATACATAAGTATTAGACTATTTATATACAAAAACAAAATAGTAAGTAATTCTTCACTTCTCTGACAGGAAAAGCTCCTTGATACTGCTTTTCTAATAGACTCTGGTAGTGCATTCCACAACCTTATGGCCTGAATGGAGAAGGATTTGTCGAAGAAACTGGTTTTTATTCAGAACCAAATTTTCTGACGACCGGAGGACACGGGAAGGATGAGGATTTGAATTGTGGAGGAACTCAAAACGTTCCTTTAAATAGAAGGGAGTGACAGGGTTAAAGAGAATGTCATACAGGAGGGAAAGGATATGGGAATGTCGGCGAAGACGGACAGGAAGCCATTTGAGTTTTGTACGGAACTCCGAAATATAGTCAAACTTTCGAAGACCAAAATATACAAAACGTATAATGGAACGGCTTAAGCTGCTCCTCGGTTAAGTCAAGGTAGGGCCGTGGGCAAGAAGTTACGAAGTCTTCTCAATGAAGCAGCGGAGGCGAATATCTTGCGACTTACCGCATCCATTTGATGGCCCCAAGACATATCACTATCCATGAAGATCCCCAAGTTTTTAACACTTCTGCTAAAAGGAACAAGGACACCATTGAATTCAATTTTAGGGAGAGTGGTCCAGTCAATTTTAGCAGAAGTGCGCGAGCTACCAATGATAATGGCCTGGGTTTTGCTGGGGTTTACCTGGAGACCATAGGCCTCGCTCCAATCCCGAATGCAGATGAGATCGGCATTCGTACGGTGAATAGCGCTGGCCAGGTCTGGAAGTGGAGCTTGAGTGTAAATTTGAAGATCGTCTGCATAGAGATGGTAGGAAGAAGTGAATTCTTCGATAAAATGTGATTGCAAAATAATGGCCGCACAACGTTGCGCGGCCATTATTTTATAATTTTCTCATATCTTTTTGATTCACATTTTATCGAAGAATTCACTTCCTTTATTTATCTTTATTACCAAACAACGTTGTTTTTATTTTTATTTTACCCTAATATTTTGGTTTTTCAGTTTGGGTATACATAGGGAGGCCCCGTTTCTTCTTACCATAGATTTTATATAATACTAGCAACTTCTTACGTACCTACCTCTTAGCATAGAGATGATATAGTTTATTTTATTTATCATCATGTAACATTACAGTTTAACAAAAAACCAATGCGTTACAACATTAAGTACTTAAAGACTTAACGTACTTACTACGTAGTTAAGTACTTAAAGAATAATACGTACTTAGTAGGTTACCTTACCTATACAAAATTACAGTACTTTAAACTCCATGAAATTACATTACTTAATTACAACATACAGAAAGTATGACTCTTATTCTAGCTGGATAGTACTATATATTCTCTATGCTCTTAGCGTAGCGTTATATTCTCTTTGACAATAAATACGGACGATCAGTGGCAAATGGAAAATAATTTGTATTCTCTTTGGAAAAGTAAAAAAGAAATGAAAATACCTGAAACCTGAAACAATATGATTCGAGTATTAGATAGTTACTCAGTAATTTAGATTATTTTAGTTATTTGAGGAGGCAAAAGAAAGATTACTTAAACATGAGGCGTATGAGTAGAATCAGCGATGGCGGAAAGTTTCGGAAGGAAGGGTACATGTTTACTAACACCACACAGGATACCAGGGATATCGAGTTCGATTACGAACAGGCACAAATCGAGGTGGGCACAATATCACGCGCCTTTTGATGAGACAGCAAGGGTGGTATATATTTTTCGTTTAAGACCAACATAGGACTGATTAGCAATTTCTTCCCTACCACAAAAATCTCGACATCAAGCTCGTCCAGACTATCTGTTTGGTAAATTTATTAGATATAGGTACATAATACAATACACTACATAAATAAATATTTTTTTAACTATACATAGAAAACATCCAGACGGCCCTAAACAAAATCTGCAGATCGTACAAACATTTGTCCCGAGGCGGCAATCGAACTTCCTGCGTCCTTCGCCCGCTGCGCAACAGAGGTCGTCGTGCAGATATATCAAATCAATTCTTTACAGCGAGAGTACCCTCTGTGGTGGTCGTTCGACATGCTCCGGCACAACCTGAGCATTCTCCCTGAGAACAAGTACTGGAACCTGCTGGTCTGTGCCTTTACGTTGTCCGGGATCGTGTGGGCCATCATCGAACTCCGGAATATATGGATGCTCGAAATCGCTTACAATATCGTTTACGGCCTCCACTCGGTTGCAGTCTGCTATAATGTCTTCACTCAACAGAACTCTTCGATCACTATTGGAAAAATACGTAAGCATTACTTTTATGGGGTTATACTATTAGGAACTTATTTTGCATACTGGACAAAAGTTGGACGGACATTAAAAGAACTGATTAAAGAAATGGTCCTTCTCAGAACTTGGTATCAAGTGTCGGTACTCATCTCAAATGGATCACTAACGTGTTTGTATTTATGTATTTTTCGTCGGGTTACCAAAACTGCTCACGCTACTTTGTTGATTGAGGAGTCAAGCTAAGGACAGGGCGCTATGGCGCTCATTAGGGGAGGCCTATGTCCAGCAGTGGACTAGTATAGGCTGATGATGTTAAATTCGCTTTTTATCTATTCGTTCTGTTTTTAGTTACCCTTAATAAAAACATAATTTCTTTTCGACTTCTACGATAAACAAGTCTGGATTGAAACTTGTGTGATGTGTGTGTGAGAAACGATGTGATATGCCTGGGGGTCATTTAATTATGGCGCTGTCTGCACAAGCTACATTATATTGTACGAATAAAAAAATGACGGTTAGGGGTCTCCTTCTCTTTTCTCGTAGTTTTATTGTTTCCAGTAAATTATCTACTACGACTTGTTTTCTAGTTGGAATGCTCGTGGACTTGGTGTCATTTGCTCATTTCGTAAACCCCGAACCAACATTCAAGATGTTCTGCTACTTCATCCGTCTCCATAGACCTTTTAGGTACCTATGTAAGTACTAAAATTTCGTTATCACGATTTCACGACATCTGCATTGTATGAAACTTCTATTTGTCAACCGTTGCAGTAGATTAATTATTTATTTATTCATGTTTTTTGTGTCTTATGTGTAACCTTCCGCGACGTCACCAAACGGCTCCGTCGGAAGTCCAACGTTGGTTGTAACATGTTGACATCTAGCTCATGCTGAGACAGAAACAGTTTTGTGACTCTATTCGACAGAACCTGTTATTTATAGCACATGATTGTTTTTTGTTGATTTAGTTACAAATAAAATATTCTCATTCATAAAACTGTACAAAAAAAAATATCGAACTTTTGAAAATCTTTATAACCTACTGACAAATAAAACTTTTTAAACTTTCGCGATTTGTTAACATAATTAAATGATTATTTATCGGGTATTTATCGCGTACCTAATGCGGTAGAAACGTAGGGGAAATAAAAACAAAGGTACGCGATAAATACCCGATAAATAATCATTTAACTACTGACAAATATTATGTTTCCAGTCTCGGTGGACGACTTCAACATGAGCGGTAGCGTCTGGGGCACCACGGCTAAGGTCTTTTACATCTTTATGGTGCTCAGGATCTCTTGGGCGTACATTTGGATCAAAATAAATAATGTAAGTTAGTAATACCACAGATATTAAGATACTATACTAGGTAATACTAACTCTTGTGGTTCAGTGACGAAAGTGGATCTTGACCTCGGGCATACGTAGTATGCGCACGCCCTGTATTTGTTGTTTTGTGCCTGCAATAAATTGTTTTTGCCTGACATGTCATTTTAGCAGTACTACTGTGTTCTGCCAATGCCGGGTACAGACCAAGTGTTTCGGCAGTTTGCCTAACAGTAAGTAATGTAAGCTGAGATGGGCTAGAGGTAGCTATGAGCTGAGTAGAAGCTAAGAGTTGCTCCCCTATAGCTTCGAGCTGACAAGGGTTGATTTCCAGGGAGAATAATACAACCAAACTTGTTGACTTCTAGTAAGAGTGTTTAAGAAGGCTACGAACCTCTCCCAAATCTCAGCGGCCGGCCCGAGCGAATTTGTTGTTGTTTCACGTAGAATCGCATTGTGTTGGCCATTCCGCGGCAATCGCCTTATTTTGGAATTGTGCTCCCTGTGTCGCATTGCCCCCCGCGTAATGCACAATACACTCCTATGCGAGACGTCCGTGCAGATCTTAGTTCCCCCACTTAGAATTAGAATTAGAATTAGATGGTGAATATATTTATGATGTTTGCAGTGTGATAGATTTTCGAATAAAGGTGTCTCACATGCATAAAAAATAGCTTGAAAATGGCTCGATTTGGTGGTCAAAATAGGGCAAATTAGTTACACTCTCATTCAAAGATCATAATGTTTTTTAAAAAACTAAAACACTACAAACTTAGCTATCTGTCATCCGATTATGTATGGAAAATTTCAATACGATCGGAAACGTAGTTACCAAATGAAGTGGATAGTACGTTTGTATGGGGGCTAAGGTATCCGTTCCGTTCTTAATCGTTTAAGCTAGAACTAAGTAAAGTACATGATCACGTAGATGACATGCTATTTACGTTTACCGCATTCTTTCTAGCTAGCTAAATCTGTACGGCTCATACACCAAGCGAGCGGGAGACAGCGAAGGCTATCGAACGAACTAATAAAAAGCTAATAAAAAGAAATAACCAATGTGAACGTAATTTTTAAAGAGTGAGCCAAACGAGGGTCTTCGTTCGCCTTCAACCGAGCTCCAGCGGCTGTCACTACATCAAAGAATAATGTATCGTACCGAACGTCAAATACCACTCGTTTTCGCTCGTTTAGTCTGTACTGTAGTACCCACGGTAAAATTGCATGATGAAGTCACATTAAGAAATGGTCACTGACCGCCTGAAGGGATGATACGACCTAAAACTTTCGCGATTTGTTATCATATCGCGTTTATTTATCAAGTATTTCGATAAATCTTTTGTTTCGAAATACTCGTAGTTTTTAGTGTTTCGTTTTGTATTGGTACCTACGCGATAAAGATAATTAATCCATCGACGTAAATTTTCAGGAAGATGTTTCTGCTAAGTTGAATAAGAATGATTCGGACAGCTCCACCAAATTCCTGGTAGCTGCCTATATCATTGACGAGCTGTTTACACATATTGGGTTAGTGCTGATCCCTTTCAGATAAGAACATAAAATAACTAACTGAACTAACCTAACATAAAATATTTCAAATATTAAGTTTAATTTGTAATAATTCTCCAAAATTTCCTTTTTTGCAGTCACGTGCATATACCCTATTACCCAGTCAGTTGTGTCCGTTATATAATCTAAATGTGATCGTATCACATGATACATGATGACTAATCATGATAGCATAAGTTGCTGGGTGGTGCTGGCCTAGAATTTTCACCACCCAACTCTTCCCGCGGGTGTCGAAAGAGACAACTAAGGGATATCTGCCAGGGGCGGGCAGCAGCGCTTCCTGCAGAACAATTCTAACCCCAAACTGCGATCCCCAACCCGCATACCCAGCGTGGGGCATTTCCAAGCCAATAAGGCTCTTATCAGGGGAGGCCTGAGCCCAGCAGTGGACCAATGTAGGCTGTTGGGGATGCGGATTGAGGAACCATAATAAGTAAGATGTGGTTTGTAGCGCAGAGGAACGCACTCAGAGTGAGCTGGAGCGGCTGACGTTCCTGGGGGTGATGCTGTCGGGCATGGTGATGGTGTCAGGAGTGGCCGTGGCCTCCATGTCCCTGGTCATCAGTCTCTACATGCGCTCCGAGGAAGTGTTCCGTTCCCGTTACCGGCTCATCATCAAGGAGATGGTAATGTCATAAAATCGATTCAAGACTGTATAGCGAAACATTTCATTTTTTTTAATTGTAAGAATTGAATGGTACCTACCCGTAGTGGCATATTTTTTTTGAAGCGATAATAGGCCCCAATTATGTGATTATCTGCAATTAAAAAAGAAATTTCAAATGGAAAGTCAAAGAACATAAGTAATTTTTACTGAGGTTTTTACCGACTTCCGGAGGTGCTTCTTTTTACTTCTGTGTTTTTTTTGTATGTTCACCAATTCCTCCGCCAACTATAAACCAATTTTAAAAATTATTTCCCTTTTCTATAGATAACGGTTCCGAATAAATTTCTCGTGAATCTCACTTTTTGTGATACCGCCTCAATTTTTTTCAATTAGAATTGGCGAAGATATCACCAAAATTGTTGTAACTAGTCGTGATTTTTTAAAAGTATTTTGTTGATTTTTGAGCTTGACAGGATAAATACTAATCCGTCTTTACTTAGAACGGAGGAGATCAGTTCTAAACAGATTATTTTGCTAGGGTTTTGTACGCGTAAGGGTCTCAAAATTTGTACCTATTACTAAGCTAATAAAGCTAAAAATACATCTCTGACTGACAGACAGACAGGAGGTCTGTCTGTCAGAGAGATGTATTTTTATGAACCGTAAGTATTACGGTTCGCAGTGGAAATTTTGACCGAGTGTGCTAAATTAGTAAACTATAATGAATAAGGGGGTAAGGAATTTGAAGACGGTTTTTAGTTTTTGTTACGTTTTCCGTAAAATATTATTTACTATTTTTATTTTTCTTATGATACACAGAAAAATCTTTGTTTTGACATGTTATTACTTCAGCTGCGTTGCATTTGTAAACTAATATTTGTATTGGTATTTTATTAACCATGGGTTTGAAGGCTCCAAAATTGATACTCTAACGGGAAATCAGACACTTCTGACTTTTTTAGGACAACTCGCACATCCCAGAGGTGCAACGGAAAACGGTGGAGACTTTCTACCTTATGTACTGGAAGAAGCAAAGGGCGGTGTCAGCCTCGACGCTACTGCTTACTTTCCCGCCAACGCTGCTGGCTTCCATCTACATGGACATATACTTCGAGGCTACGCAGAAGGTACCTAAATCAATAAATTAATTTAAATCTTTATTCGGCGACCAAGTTAGCGGTTATCTTTATAATAGGTCAGACGACAAAAAGTTTTTACTCCGAACTCGTCATAATAATGATATCGGCCTCTTCCATATTCAAAAAATAATTTAAAAAGGAACCTCGTGGTGCGAACATATTTGTTTGCTTTATTTGAGTTTAATATTTGAATTTGCTCGGATTTTGTAGATGCTAAAATCTATGATTTTCCCTGTTTGTAGCGCTATGTAACAACTCGTGTGTCTTAAGCATTGATTTATTAAAAAGGGAAGATGAGGTACTGGTTTCTCGAAAGAGGCAACCTCAAATTGTGTAAAATTGTGTGCTCCCACCTCAGTCACCGTCTGACCGGCGGCATGGGCGGTCGTACTAGCGAGAACTATTGTTGTCTCGGTCTCACTTCGGTCTTAGGTACGTCTAAAATCGTCAAAATATAACTGTGAGCGTATGTGTTTGCGTGTAGTTGTAGCACATGCCAATTTTTGAGTACGCGCTGGGAGAACGTAAGGTTTCTTTCGTTTTTAATAAATCAATGGTCTTAAGACCCTCAGCTGCATCTTGTTTCTCATTTATCCTTCTGGGATTATGTTGTGTTTTGTGTCAAAATAAGTAGATAAAAAAGGATTATACTTAACACTTACACACTATTGCATAACCGTGGTGGAAACGCACCCTATATGTTCCTGAAAATTAGTAACCGTGTTCCCTGTATTTCAGTCAAAATTGCTCAAAGACCTAAGCTCCCAGTTTCTGTCGGAGCTGGCCCACAAAATGAAGACTATACACTTCATTCCGGGAGATTCCATCATCAAGCGTGACTCCAAGAAAAACGCGATGATCTACATCACGTACGGCGATGTAGAAGTAAGTAGAATAGCGTGTTCAATGACCTTTACACCGATTCAAAACCCTGGATATTTTTTGAAGACAAAGAGGTTACAAAACTTAAGGAATATTGTTGGAAAATATTTGACGACATTGCATCGAAGATAAGCACAGAAGCTTGGAACAATTTTTGGATTTGAGCTTTCATTCATGTTAGGTATAATTGGCCTTTCTTTGGTTTTCGAATTCAAATTTAATAATTTTTCGCATCACATGTGAGATTGATTGAACATGCGTTGTTAAAGTAATTGAATTAGTTTTTAGTTATTACCTTGTTGTTTTCTGTCATTGTTATGCCATTTTGTTAAGTTTTCACTGATGACTTTGTTGACGTAAAATATCTTGGATTCTGAATCGGAGTATAGAGTAGAGGGTGTCGCAACCGGCACAGCACCGGGTCGAGCTTCTTGACACACTAGTGCTTTCTCAACAGCCTATATTAGTCTACTTCTGGACGTAGGCCTCCCCCTGATATAAACGCTTTATTGGCCTGCATCGGGGGTAGTGGCCATAATCCCCACACTAGGCCCGCGGGTTGGGGATCGCAGTTTGGTGGTAAAGTTGTTCAAGTGCTGCTGCTCGTCCCCCAGTGAATAACCCTCGCCTCTTACGACATCCTCAAGAAGGGTTGGGGTAGTGCAAATTCTAATTCACACGGCTACTACTTAGTACAGGATGATTAAAAAGAACTATTGAGTTGGTAAAACGGTGGGTTTTCTTTGAATGGTTAATGGTGTAAATTTTTGAAGTTTTTAAAGATCTCCGTCCGTCGTATCTGAATCGAAGCGCACGCAGCGTAAGGGTCTGTTGCAATGTATTGGTTTATACGGCGGCACAGCGTGCACCGTATCGGAATATCTGCCGATACGGATGCTAGGCATAATGTAGGTACTAGGTACATACCGAAACCCGCCGCGTACGCTGCTTATGCTCCGATTCCGATCCTGTACATGCACAGCGCTGCCTAAGGTTCTCTCTCTCTGTAATTTCTCCCTTTAAATATCATAGCGTTGTAATTTAGTGCGTCTATTTTTCCGCCACGTGCCCTTGGAAACTTAAAGTAGGTAATTGATGAAAAAAATACATATAAACCGACTTCAATAATATGGATCCTATTGTCAGAACTGGACCAAATTAAAATGGGAAGCTTTATAGACAAACAGAATTACGAAAATCGGACCACCCCGGGTCAAAAGTTTTGAGGTAACAAACATAAAAAAATACCAGTCGAATTGAAAACCTCCTCCTTTTTTTAATTCGGTTAAAAATACAATCAAATTGAGAACCTCCTCCTTTTTTGAAGTCGGTTAATAAAGAGAGTTAGATTTTTGACGGAATGCAAGTTGCTACAGCCCTACAGCGACATACTGTCCTCAGTTGCTGACTCCAGAGGATGACATGACAGCCATCCTGCGCCTGACGAAGGGCTCGGTGATCTCGCCCTTCGGGGTGGCAGCCCTGGACGGGTTCGGCTACGCACACCTGGAGGTTAGGGCTGCCACCTACTGCACGGCGCATGTCTTGAGCGCAGAGAAATTGTGGCAAGTGGCCGTCAAGTACGGAAGGCTTACTGGGCAGACTTCCGCCATTTTGGATTTTTTTTCCGTAAGATATTTTTTAAAATTATTATTAAATTGCTCGTTGGATTTGGTTGGGATGGGAACTAATATAAGTTTTCTTTTCTGAGAACAATGGATTTGGATGTAATGGGAATAAGCCGTTTTTTCATGGCAATGGGATAGTGCAAGCTCTGAACAATAATATTTCAGATTCATTATGCGGAATAGTTTACTTACATGAAATTTTTTCGTTTCAGACGCACATTGAAAGCGTTAAAAAGCACCACATGGCAAAATCGAGTATTGCGCCCGAATCATCAAAGTAAGTGCCTTGATGAATGGATAAGGGTTGTCGCTCACACGTCCAACCCCACTGCTCCACAAACAACACAAAAATTACCATTAAAAAATGGGCTCAAAATCGTTAACATTTACATGCATTTTACACGGAATCCTTAATTCCGTTTTGTTCCTGAATAGCCTGTATATTGTCTGCAAACTTTTTGGTCCCCCAAGCCATTCATACTAACTGCTTACAGCTACGAGTTAAGTTTTAATGGATCTTAAACTGAAATAATAGGATTCGTAGGGAATAGGTAATACAAATCCAGTGTACATTCATCCTCGACAGTATCAATACATAGTATAAAACAAAGTCGCTTTCGCTGTATGTCTGTCCGTATGTATGCTTAGATCTTTAAAACTACGCAACGGATTTTGATGCGGTTTTTTTAATAGAAAGAGTGTTAAGCAAGGTTTTTATGTATAATACATGCATAATATAGTAGAGAAACACTGATAAATTTAGAGGTTTCTAATGTGATGTCGTAAATAAGCACGTTTTTTGCGCTTATATTGCAAACGCTGGCTGAACCCTACGAGATAGACCAAAATAATGTACTACAGTATTGTTCACCGAAAAAAGTCCGCGATGGTATATGTCTATCTGTAGCATATTGGCTTGGGTCTCAGGCCTTATATCGCTGGCAGTCGGAACCCGCTTGCCGAGCGTGGCGGACGTGTTAGCGGTGAAGTGTTGTGTGAGCCCCAAGAGAAGCCAGGAAGCAGTACAATACATGTGGCGACGAGGATGGGATGTGAAGGGGTAGTAAACTATATTGACGATATTTTGATACATGGCAGAGATCTCTTAGAACATGACACAAGATTAGAAAAAGTTATGAAAATTCTGCAAGAAAATGATGTTGCCATAAGGAATGATAAATGCTCATTCAGGATGAGAAAAATAAGTTTCCTAGGGCACGAACTCTCGGGGGATGGAGTTAGGCCACTAGAAAAATATATTTCAACAATAAAAGGATTTAGACCTCCTACAACAACAGGAGAACTACAGAGTTTCCTGGGACTTGTTAACTATGTGAGCAAATGGATCCCTGACTATGCTACAGTAACTGAACCCCTGAAAGCACTTCTACGTAATAAAACTGGAGATAGATCAGACATTCAGGAACAATGGGGAACAGAACAAGAACAGTGCTTCGAATCTCTAAAGAGTATTTTGACAAACATATCAAACCTAGGCTATTATGATGTCAGAGATCGTACATTAGTCATAGCAGATGCCAGTCCTGTCGGTTTGGGCGGGGTTCTTGCCCAGATTAGCAATAAAGGAGAGGCCAGAATTATTGCTTATGGTCACAAAACTTTAACTGATTGCGAACGTCGCTACTGCCAGACAGAAAAGGAGGCGTTAGCTTTAGTATGGGCAGTAGAACATTTTCACATATTCCTATATGGGAAAAAGTTTGAGTTAGTTACAGACCATAAGCCCTTAGAGGTTATTTTTGGCATCAAATCAAAACCTTGCGCAAGGATTGAAAGATGGGTTATGCGCTTCCAATCATATGACTATAAAGTGGTTTACCAACCTGGTAAAAGCAACATTGCAGATTCATTGTCAAGATTGAGCAAGGCTGCCGAAAAATCTCCAACAGAACAAAAAGACTTTCACATTTGCCAAGTTGTTGAACTAGCCAGGCCTATTGCTGTTTCACTTAGAAAAATAATAGATTCTTCGGCAGAAGATAAAGAAATTCTGGATGTAAAGGAAGGTGTCTATCGCAACATATGGAATAATGATGTAAAACTGTACAAAATCTTTCAAAACGAGCTTTGTTTCCACGAAGGTATATTGTTAAGAGGAACAAGAATTGTGGTTCCCACTAAACTCCGCAAGAGAGTTTTGGAAGCCGCCCACGAGGGACACCCGGGCATAGTGGCAATGAAGGCAAGGCTCCGAACAAAAGTCTGGTGGCCCAAGTGCGACAAAGATGCCGAAAGCATAGTCAAATCGTGTAAAGGATGCACTCTCGTATCGGCTCCAAATCCACCAAATCCGATGAAGCGTCGTGAACTGCCAGAAGGACCCTGGATTGATGTTGCAATAGATCTAATGGGCCCTCTCCCTAGCGGTGACCATTTATTGGTAGTTGTCGACTACTACAGCAGATATAAAGAAGTTAAGATTTGCCGGAAAACAACATCGGCGGTGATGGTGGCTCAATTAAAGGAAATATTCAGTCGACTAGGAAATCCGACTTCTATAACAGCTGATAATGGTAAACAATTTGTAAGCGAGGAATTTAAGTCATTTTTAGTAGAAAGAAACATCATCCTCTTCAACACTATACCTTATTGGCCACAACAAAACGGCGAAGTCGAACGACAGAACCGCGATATATTAAAACGATTAAAGATTAGTAAAGCTGAGAATAAAGACTGGAGAGAAAGTTTACTAGAATACTTAAGTATGTACAACAGTACACCACACTCAGTTACGGGAAAAACACCATCCAAGTTATTTTTCAAAAGAAAATTCAGGGATAAATTACCGATGATCAACGACATATCTCAAGGAATGTCAACGGATGCCGAAGTCAAGGATAGAGATAAAGTAAGAAAAGAAAAAGGGAAGGAAGACGCGGATAGAAAACGGAAAGCGGAAGAATGCGATTTGATGCCTGGAGATAAAGTATACATAAAAAATATGAACAAAGATAATAAACTAAGTCTGAACTACGAACCTATAACACACACTGTAGAACAAACTGTTGGTGGAGATATTAGAGTCCGAAATGACGAAACAGGACAGAAACGTAGGAGAAACGTGGTCCACTTGAAAAAGATTCAAGGAGAGTGGAAAATACACCATGGGCAAGATGTTCTAGATGAAACCGATAATAATGCCACTGATGAAATGAATATTGATCCCTAAGGCTATAAAAGTTATGTTACTAGTTAAAATTAAATAAAGCCTACTTGTAACAATTAGCGATTGGTTGATAAGAAATAAAAGTAATGTTTAAAATGCTAATGTAATTTTAATATGTAAGTAATAATAAGAGTACAGGAACATGGGAAAAAATATATCGGATTATCCTAAGGTAAAAAAGTTGTCGAGACAAAAACGAATAATAATAATTAACTAAATAAAACAAAGAAGGGATGTAGCATATTGGCTTGGGTCTCAGGCCTTATATCGCTGGCAGTCGGAACCCGCTTGCCGAGCGTGGCGGACGTGTTAGCGGTGAAGTGTTGTGTGAGCCCCAAGAGAAGCCAGGAAGCAGTACAATACACTATCTCTTAGGGATAACCCACCATAACCATTTTTATTCTTTACTAAAAAATGGTTATTTACGAAGTGATTTTAAACAATACAGCATTAATCCTTATTCAATTAAGTACCTTAAATAAATTGTGCTTTTATTATAGATCAATGCTTCTTACAGCATGTAATTTAAGTGAATATTTCCGAAGATATTACAAATTTAAAATGCAGGGTCGTAGTTGTTTGCGCCCGGCCGCGGCGGTACCGACCCGCGGGTATTATATTATGGTATAGTCGCTTCCCGCTATCTGGCCCTATGTATGCTTAGACCTTTAAAACTACGCAACGGATTTTGATGCGTTTTTGTATATTGAAAGAGTGATTCAAGAGGAAGGTTCATATTGTATAATACATCAGCATTGCACCCGTGCGAAGCCGGGGCGGGTAGCTAGTAAAACATAAATACATATAAACACGTTATACGCTTTTCAAACTAATTTCTAATCATAGGTACATTGGTGCCTACACACAGCTACGAGTAGTGAGTGTGCATCAAACATGTTAAGGGTGCATTATTTATGAATGAATGCAGGTTAACTAGGAACCTAGTTTGTCTTGGAAGAACACAAACGCTTCATCCCTTAGAGAGACTTAGGCCCGTATTATGAAAGCTTGCTCAATTCAATTCAATTCTTTATTTAAAACCAGACATAACATTACAGAGAACACTCCAATGCGTTACATCTAGGACATCTACTTGCTAATAAATCTATTCTTGAGTGAAGTTGAAGCCATAGAAAAGCATTACTCAAGCAGATCTAGGCCCGAGCAAGCATTCGGGCCTTAGTGCGGTCCGCGTTGCGACAGCCCAGCGTCTGATGTAACGGCTATGCTGTACACACACCCAGATGTCTTGTTAGCTTTTTGTTTCGCTTGCGCATGGCTGGGCAACACGCATGTGCCGCATATGCGTCCTCAACCTCAACAGCCTGTATCGGTCCACTGCTGGACGCAGGCCTCCTCCTGACAAGCGCCTTATTGGTATATGCGTCGCTCATCAAAAATACACATACGATTTTAGCAGTTAGCATGCTGATACAACATGATTAGGGTTACGTACCTATATTTCGCACCATTTTCGTTATGCAAAATGCTTTTGGTTTTTTTCTCCAAACGAACCATAACGTTATCGCCTAAGATAATTCTTTAAATCTTCTAATTTGCTCCATAAAATGTTCGCGAATATGTATTTTGATTTTGTCAATTATTTTCATAATTTTTGGACAGAACTCGAATACGAGCCAGAGTTTCCTTTTTTAAACATTCCTTCAGGTAACTATAGAAAAATATTAGAAAATTCACATGTTTATTGCGTTTAAAGATGTTTTCGTCGAAAAAGTATTGAATACAATAGTTATCTAATATGCATATAATATAATATACATATAATATAATGACGTGAAAAAATGCCGCGTAAAGAACCGCGTATGAAGCAAATTGAAAAAAGATCACCAAGAAGGTTCCGAGTCTGAGTTTTTAACAAATTAAAAAAAAGTTGTATGATATATTCGGCACCATAGAGGTAGCAGTAAATAGGTTTAATGTTTTTTTAATTCACTAACTTAGTGCACACGATGTTCTAAATTAAATTTACTTTATCCTCTAGAGAATAAAAACGGCTTTTCCACTCAGATATTGAAGATTGAAAATACTCTTTCCGAGATGGTGGGATGAAAAAAATATTATAAGTCGCATTGATAGCATAAATTATCTGAATTTCGCATTAATTGCTTCTATTTCGTAAAAACGACAATTACGTATCTCTAAACATGATATATTTCCGATACAGGTACAAGAGCAGCATCGTGAACCTGAAGCGAAGCCTGGTCGGTCTGAAGGAGGGCAAGAACCCGGACGGCAGCCTGCTGATGGCTCGCACTGACTACTTCTTGCAAATCGCTGGCTGCTACGTCATGAGAAACGTCAGTATCACAGAATTATCCTCACGGATGTGAGCGTTATCTACGAATGTTATGTTATTTATTTATATATATATATATATATATTATTTCTTCTTTTCATGTATATAAAATTGTATATATAATCTATTTTATTTATAGTCTTTGGTACACCCCCTGCCTTTCTTAAATTCGAATAATTCTATCCATCCAAAGGTTGCCTGGAAGAGATCGCTTCTAAGCGATAAGGCCGCCCACTGTACTCATTTTATATATTGTATCCATGTTCGTGTTGTTTTTATGGTGTACAATAAAAAAAAATTGTATTGTAACTTTATTTGCGTTGGAAGAATACCAACGTTTCATCCCGAGGGGTGAGAGCATCTTTATCTGAGTGCGGTGGCGGAGATCTCATCGTATCGAGTTCGTAGTTAACCTGCTTACATCCGTAATGAATTCGTCAAACTACTATAGTTTTTATTGTATTAAGGCGCATACACGAGTGAATGTGGCGCCCCCACCTATTTTATCTTATTATTACGAAGCTTTAAAAATCCATCGTACGGTTTGCGGTATCTCTTATAAGCTATTTGCACCTGCAGCGTGAAGTCATACTTGAACATTTTTATATGGGCATGAAGTTTTAACTTTGAGTTAACATAGGAGATCCGATGAACCGTGACGTCATAAAATGCAAGGCATGGCAGCGTTTTTATCACCCGAGACTGAGTGCAGTTTTACCTCAAAATTCATTTTTTTTTGGTTGTTTTATTATTTTTTGTACTAATCGATCAAAAATAAAACCAAGTAGGTATTACCTTTTTGGGTTTGTTTAAAAAAACTGTAAACTAGTTTTCTCATGAATGCCATAGTCAGTATGGTATGATCAGAACTGTACCATCCATCAGAAAACCGTATAAGTAACTAGCTGCGCCCCGCGGCTTCGCACGCGTTGTTCCTATGGAAATGTTAAAAATGTTTTTCATCCCACGGGAGCTGATATATAGGATAAAAAGTAGCCTATGTTTTATTCCAGACCTAGGACTATATCTATTTTAAATTTCAGCCAGATCCGTTCAGTAGTTTTGGCGTGAAGAAGTAACAAACATCCATACATCCATACAAACTTTCGCATTTATAATCTTAGTGTGATGTGATTGAAGCCAGTTTATAGTTTTTTATTAAAATAAACTCAATTATTTTGTTTTTTTATTGCAGCGCGCGGATGCGTCCCTGACGGACGAGTCTGACGAGCTCTGCCTCCGGCCCACGTTCCCCTGCATCCTCCAGCCGAACACCTCCCTCACCTTTGCTTGGAACCTCTTTGTGTCTATTATAGTACTCATTATCATTTTCGTAAGTTGTTTCATAACATTTTGTGCTAGCCTTCAACCTCAACCTCAACAGCCTATCGGTCAGACTGGAGGGCCTTTTCGTTCCATACCATGGAGGCGTAATGATCGGCCTCACAATGTTACAATCATAGATTTAAATCGTTAGATATGCCTACCGCAGTGAGACCGCGCCGTGTTGTGTCCAAGTCGAACCTTACGCATGCATAAACTTGGATTCAGTATAAATCTAAGCACAGTGTTAGCCGGACGTGTTGTGAAGGACGTTTGCGAGCTATAACGTCACACAATGACGTGTGCCTTTCGAAAGCGCAACAACAATTCTAGAAACACAAACAAAGCCAGAGGTGTAACATTTCACTCTTAGATATTGCTGGTTAATAGAATAAATTTTATTTTATCGTCCGCATTGTCAAAAATGACTATAATAACAAATTGAAATGGCGAGTGCACGAAAGAGAAAGTACCTCATCTTCCCTTTTTAATAAATCAATGGAAAAAGGTTATGATTTTACCGTTTAGTTTGGTTTAGACCATAAAAAAACCGGCGAAGTGCTAGTCGACTCGACGTACCAATATCTTATTATTTATCTATATTTATTATATTCTGTTTTTTAGTATTTGTTATAGCGGCAACGTAAATACATCAGTCTAACTATCATGGTTAATGAGATACAGCCTGGTGACAGACGGACAGACAGACAGACGGCGAAAGCGTAGTCTTAATAATAGGGTCATATTTACCCTTTGGGTACAGTACAGACCCCACAAAACATTTCGTTCTATGAAAATTAAAAAAATATATAATGTCTCCTAACGTAGGTGACTTTTTTTAGGTTTACCCTTACAACATGGTGTTCACGCCGACCGTGCGTGAAGGGTTCAGATCGTTTGACTTCATGATCTCCCTCGTCTATATCTTGGATCTGATCGTGCACCTCTCGACGGGCGATAACGTGGAAGAAGGTATAAAACCAGTAGCTTGTAGCACGTGCATCCATGCTACGCTTGGCGTGCATTAGAATCCATAGATCCTTCAAACGCGAGTGGGTCAAACGCCATGGGTTTTGAACGTTTGCCAGTTATATAAATTTGTACTAAATGTACTAGTTATAGGCTTCACTATTTAACGAATACGTAAAACTACTTAATAGGCATCAGCTTAGATTTCTACATCTGATGGATCGCTCTGCAAACTTCGCACCTACTTAATAATAACATTTCAATTAAGACTTTTTTCAAAATATTTCAAGAAGTATAAAACCTCAGGAGATTGGATTTGAATTACAAAAACTGTTTTTAGTGTACAAAATGTACAAACCCATACCTACCTTTCATTTGGTAGTCGACTCGGCTCTTTTGAAAATTATTCCCCTAATCTCAGACGAAGTAAAAAATTAACTTGGTCTGAGCCCCTAATATAGTACATTTTCAAACTTACGCGATCTGAACACATTATTATTAGTATTATTGAATCCAGTCATCTCGTGACCACGCCAGTGTGTAAACCGGCTGTATCGTCGGGAAAAATAGTTAATAAAAAGCCTTTAATAATACTAATAAAAACGTATTCCCCCTTTTTGATAATTTTACTCAGTAGAAAAGGAACCCATTTACAGTAGGAACTGCAAATGGGTGCAAAACTTCGGTAACTGATCACGCAAATATGTAATTTTCCAGGCGTGGCGATATCATTCGCCCAGACAGCCTCCCAGCAGATACTTAGCTCCTGGTTCGCAGTAGACCTGGTCGCCACTCTTCCCATATTCGCCTTCATCGGCAAAGGACACTATAATGGTATCAATAAGATACTTAAGACTGGCAAGGTAAGGAAGGACGCGAAAGACATCCCACACGTGGGACGACGTTGACCAAAGACTACCTGCGAAAGACTGCAGGCAGATGGCAGATGGCAGTTGCTGGATGCGGCAAGATGAAGACAGGGCAGTATGGTGCTCAATAGTGGAGGTCTATGTCCAGCGGTGGACTAATGTAGGCTGATGATGATGATGATAATAATGTATATTATATGTACTTATACACGTCATGTTAATTTATGTAATAATAATGCATAGGTAAATAGGGTAGGGGGTTATATCGATAGGTACTGGTTACACTCTGTATAATGCAAGCTTTTTGAATGCTTTAGAATTATATCTACCTGTATCATAAATATCCTGGTGTGGTTTATACAGTTCTGTTGTTGGAAAACGGAACGGCATAATAAAAACAAGTTCAAAACTTTTGCACGCTTTTTACCAAAACAAATCGGAGCCCTATAAAATAAAATGAAAATGAAAATTAAGATGATAAAATCTTTGTTTAAAAAAAAAACAATAAAACGACTTCAATTTAATGGTTTTCTTATGGATGCCATTGTCACAGATGATGATGATGATTTATCGTTAAAGCAGCAATATAAATACACACCGTCAAAATAATCACCGTCAACCAAAATTGTTGTAACTAGTCGTGATTTTTCATATTTTGTTATGAATATATTTGTATAAATAATAATCCTTTGAGAATAAAACTTTCATGTTAATCATTCGGAACCATTTTCAATACAACAGCGAAATTATTTTTCAAATCGATACATAATTGACGGCGAAATCGGTGAACACGCATAAGAACAAAAACAGGTTATTCCGTATCTTCCGTGTCTACTTATTACTTTATCATTGACATAAATTAAATAGTAGTCTTTTTTTTTGGGTTAATTGTGCTTATTAAAAATTATAGTAGTACTATTCGCCAATAGATGTCAGGAAGAGTTAATTGATTAGGATAAATAATTTAATTAATAAAACGACATTTTCTGAAAATGAATCCTAGCTAGATCGATTTATTGCCCCCGAAACCCCCTATTTACTAAATTTTATGAAAATCGTTGAAGCCGTTTCCGATATCCGGATTAAGTATATATATTTATTATATAAAAGAATTGCTCGTTTAAAAGTATAAGATACATTATTGACATTCTAATTCAGTTTTTGTGCTATTGATTGACTCTATAAATAATCAATATAGGTATTGATTATTTATGGATTTGTATAACTTCAGCTTGTTTTATTGATAATCTCTCATTTCATTATGAATGTAAGCGGGTTGGCTACGAACCTTATTTGTGTTGGAAGAACACCAACGTTTCATCCCTTAACGAGGGACATCTTCAGGGCGAGTGCGGTTATAGACACACAAACAAGGTTCGTATAACTACGAATTCATTGAGAATTCATTATGTATGTAAGCGGGTTAACACCCGCTTACATTCATAATGAATTCTCTAAACTACGAATGTTTCTATAATCTCTCATTTATGCATATAACCGCTGTAAACCTGACCATGGTAGACCAGAGATGCCTTCTATAATTAGACATAAGACACATTACTACCTAGTTTCACAGCAATAAATTCATTTATCATTTATCTCTCAGCTCGATAGTTTTTAAATACTCGTAGTAAGGATTCTATAGCTGGTCATACTATGTCTTCCTATTTTGTAGATGTTCCGTTTTCTGCGAGAGCTGGAATTCTTGTTCGTGTACAACAGCCACATCATCCGGTTCTGTTCCTACACGCTTCTGATGATCATAGTCTGTTATCTGACGGCAGCGCTGCATCACGATTTTATGTGTAACTAGTAAGTTTTGTTCTTTTTAGTAAGAGTAGAGGAGGTTCTACATTTTTGATATTGTTGACATTTATTTATTCCATAATAACAATATACATTGTGTGCGGAAACTTAAATTAAATTAAACTAAAAAAACAACATTTCAAATTAACTTAAAAAACAATTATCACAATACAATTTAGAAGGAATTAAATAAAAGAAAAAATAATAATAAATTAGAGTAAGAGGTAGAAGTTCAAGTTATAATGTTAAAATGTATCCCATCTTTTATAGATCATCATAGTTCCTCAATGGAATAGAGACACTTTTCCAAAAGAAAACAAAATTAGACTGTATTATTATTTTATGTTTGTTACCGCAGAACTTTTGACTCCGATTTTCATGATTCTTTTTTTATTTGAAAGCTGGTTCTTCCCATGTGGTCCCATTTGACTCGGTTTGTATAGATTGAAGTCGGTTTATAGTTTTTTTTAACAAAATTAATTATTACTTTATTAGGTACTTATACTTTATAATTTCACTTGTATGTATAATTTTTATATACAAATCGTTTCAAGGTTATGCGACATGAGGGGAAATAATCTTATATGTACCTAAAAGAAGGCTTTATTTTATTTTGAAAACAATTCAAGAATAAATTAAATAAATAAATTATGCTGGACAATTTACACAGCATTATCTAGCCCCTAGCTAAGCAAAGCTTGTGTTAATTAAGGTTATTAGGAACCTATCGGTGTAAGATAGAACATTATGTAACAGTATTATCATTCCAATAAGTAGTAGGTTCTAATAACAAAGACGGAAAGACGTATCTAAGACCGAAGTGAGACCGAGACAACAATATTTCACGCGAATTACGACCGCCCGTGCCGCCCCGGTCCGACGACGGTGACTGAGGTGGGAGCACACAATTTTACACAATATGAGGTTGCCATTTTCGAGAAACCAGTACCTCATCTTCCCTTTTTAATAAATGCCTTTAGTAGATGATTGAAATCTGTACGCCATTTTGTAACCATCTTTGTCGCCATTTTGTCCTCAGCTACTCGTCCTGCGTGGTGGCGAACCTGACTCACGGCCGGCACTGGGAGCCGGGCCCGGCGCGCGAGGACGCCGTCGACTCCAACATCCTGTACAGCTTCTACTGGGCCCTCTCCGTGATCATATTCGGAAGTGAGATATTATGAGACAGTGATAGTGCCATCGAGTCAGAGCGTGCCGAGTGGAAATTGGTGCCGCCGATTTCCACCACCCGAACTCTTCCCGCTTCTTATTTTTAACGGACTTCAAAAAAAGGAGGAGGTTCTCAATTCGTCTGCATTTTTTTTTATATTTGTTTCCTCAGAACTTTTGACTGGGTGGTCCGATTTGCATGATTCTTTTTTATATGAAAGCTGGTGCTTTCCGTGTGGTCCCATTTTAATTTTGTTCCGTTCTGACAGTGGGATCCATGAAAATTCATGAAAAACTGTAAAAATTAAAGTCGGTTTATAGTTTATTAAAACAAAATTAATTATTGTCACCTCTACTCAAGAGTAGAGGTAAAACATAGGGAGTTAGGTAACCTTGAGATGACACGCATAATCCGAATAACACATTGTACCATTTTGTAGCTTGTACAATAACAATAAATGTTGTGGTTGCAGCCCACCGCGAATCAGGAGACATCGGCAGCTGGATGTACGTCGTCTACTTCATGATCCTCTTGGAGTTCTGCGTCTTGCTCATGATTTTCATGATGGCTACCTACGCGGCGACCATCATGGTCACTTCCATATTGAGGCAAGCTGTCCTAACTTATTCGGTAGGTCGCGGGAGTATGTGAGGATTAATGGCATACATCCAGCAGCACCGCTTCTGCACAGCACAAAATGTCCAGTCAAACTTTAAATCTTGAAATAACTTTTAACAGTAAAGTCATTTACAACCGGATATTTACCATGATTTGAATTTTGAGCTTTCACTGACTGATCACGGAATAACTGCAGGCACTGCGATTTGTCAGTTGATTTTAACATCTACTGTTGCAGGGATGATTACGGCGGGTGTATATCAATTGTGACCAACTTCTTGATCCGGAACCACGTGGACGCCACCCTCCGCAAAAGATTTATACAGTATCTACAGCTGTGCTGGTACACCGACAAGGTCCGCTTAAGATTATTTTTAGGGGGCCGTACCCAAATGGTTTTAACCTTTTGGGTATCATTAGGGCATCATATACCCGCTCTATCCCCTGTCCTTTTGGACAGCGGAGTCTTAGTATATGAAAGCCCTATCAGGTACTAAATTTCCACTGTCCGTCTGTCCGTCTATCTTGTTGTTACCAGGCTGTATCTTAGAAATATTCACTGATTATATGTATATTTCTGTTGCCGCTATAACTACAAGAGTCGGAGAAAGGTTCCGATGCGTCGGCGGGTACTCGGCAATTTTTCACAGGACGTAGACGTAGCTGACACGGTGAGAAGCAAAACTACCAACCTTTCTACTTGATCAATCATTGCTTTAGAAAATTTAGTAGCCTTGCTTAGGCTTGCATACGCGTTAATAAGTAAAGACTGTCCAAGAGAGTCTTCACTTTAGCTATAGTTATTGCTTTTATAGCTATCTTTATAAGCATTGCTAGTGAGTCGACATCAAAATCCCCCTTCGTGCGCATCCCACTTGCATTTGGCCGGTTTTTATTTATTGTTAATTTTGACCCTTTAGCAACGGATAAGTAAAGAGCTTGGGGCTTGCGGTGTGTGTTTGTACAAATCAAAGATTTATCTCCCAAACGAGTTTATATTTTTGTAAGAAAGATCATATTTGTTTGATTAAAACAAGTTTATATTTTAAGATTTGTTAATCATAACATCCCTGGTATCATCAAGTTCAATAAAAGAAGCGTAGGTAATAGCTTTACACGGTGCCTTGCGTGGGCGATTCAAAACCAACAAGATTAGAAAGTGATCCAATGCGATGTTATGCGAATCGGATTGTCCACTGTATCCCTGTCTTGCGTTCGCGCGAATCACCACTGTCTTCGACCGACGCCGCCGCGCCGCGCCTCGCGTTCACATTTACTATACCAATCACAGATTTTCAGAAACTAAGATACCAACTTATCGCGTTCGCTGTAATTTGCACCGCGCCGCAGAGCATTCTGCGATCAGGTAGGAAACTTCAATAGGTCGCGTGATCATTGTTTTCGCACCGCGCCGTTTCGCGTTCTTATCGCCCACACAGGACACCGCGTTAGTTTCATAAAATAATAATAATAATAATCATTTATTTCAAGGCAACATAAGACAAGTACAAAATAACTTAACTAGGGCCCATATTATGATAAATACCTCAGAGACTAACATACATACTTATAAAAAAACTTTAAAAAAATCGTGTCATTGGCACTGGGTCAATGACGAATTCGCGGTGTCGCGTATCAGCCTTCCACGGAACTTCCTGAACACGACACCCTTCGGCCAAACAATAATGACGTTTCAGGCATACTCTATGACTCATAAGAAGAAGACCATCTTCTACGACCTCCCACCGCATGTCTACCAAGACATAGTGACCAAACAACGCAGCCGGTACATATTCACAGTGCCATTTCTAAAAGTAAGCCAGTCTTTATCATTATTTTAATAAAATAAATAAATAATACTGGACAATTTACACCGTATCAATCTAGTTATACCCAAACTAAGCAGAGCTAGTGTTATGGGTACTAGATAACTGATATACATAGGTACATATTACAATACACTACATAGATTTTTTATTATTCATAGAAAACAAGCAGAAGCCCCTGAATAAAATATGCAGATCGTATAAACATTTGTCCCGAGGCGGTTATCGAACCCGCAACCTCCTGCGTCGCAGGCGAACTTTCACCCCAATACATTTATTGGTGGTTAGTGACGCTGGGAATAAGTCGGATTTTCACTAGGTTCCTACATATTTTCGGTGTTTTACAAGGGTTCTACAAGTAATTTAGAAAGGCGATAAGAAGTTTTGCGCATCTTGTTTGCTTCTTAGTTGTATTAGTTTTAGGTAAAATTAGGATTTAGGAATGTCAAACGATACATTTTGATTCCTTATTCGATTCTCAATGATTTCTAAATCCTTATTTTGGCTAGTTATGATTTTAAATAGAAGATAACTATTCAATTTGAAAAGCTTGACGAACGAAAATTAGGATTTACGAATTGACATTCGTAAATCCTAATTTTAGCTAATTTTATGTACCTAATTCTAAAACAACAGAATCGACACCAATATTATACTTACAGTATTTTATGTGATGGGTCTCCTGAGCATCTGAGACCAAGCTGTCCAGACTCTTACGAGACTGGTACCAGTCTCGTAAGAGTCAGAACAGCTTGGTCTGTTCCCACCTTTATGTGGTGTACTCAATAATGGCGTGTTTAGTACTTGCTGGAGGACGAGTTGAAGAAGGTGTCGTCTTCCGCGCGTCTCTTCTACACCTCCCCGAACGAGATCCTGCTGAACACTGGGGACCTCGTCAACGAGGTCTACGTCATCAAGAAAGGATTTTGTGAGGTCTGACACACTAAAATTCCAATATAAAATAATATTGGAATTTTCTGTATATATTATTCAAATAATGTTGGACAATTCAAACAGCATTATCTAGCCCCAAGCTAGTGTTACTAGACAACAAGATAGATATTTTTTTATTATATACATACATCGTAAACATCCAGAACACCCTAAACAAATATCTGCAGATGGTACACAAATAAGTCTCGAGGCGAGAAGCTAACCCGCAACCTCCTGCGTCGCAGGCGGTCCTTCGCTACTGGACGTGTAGATCTAACGATTCTGTTGTAGTAAATCAAGAAACAAGACCCTGGTTGGTTTAGTTACTCATAGATACAAATCTACAAGTTATTTTTCAGATTCTTGACCCCATAACAAGGCAGGTCGTGAACCTCATTGGCCCGAAAAGTCAGTTTGGTATACTCGTGTGTCTCCTCCGTAAGTTGAACTTTTCTTAATTGAATATACGCTTTTATGAACCGGTATATACCCTTAATTTTTAATTTATTTGGAATATGGCCATACTTAAGTAAACCTGTCGCTGACAAAATATATATACATCGATCGATGGCAGGTCCAATTTGTCCATCATCGTTTTGGTTATCCTCGTTCATGTACCTACTAGCTACTAGTGCCAAAATTCGACTGTACATGAGTATACTCACGAACTACTCTCGAAAACCCCTGGTTCAGTTCAACCATGGTAGAGAACCTCAACAACCTACATAAGGGGAGTGGATCGGTTCACAGCTGGATGCGCCTTACTGGCTTTTATCTCTTAGAGGATAGTGCCCATAAAACCCATAGGTTGGGGATCGCAGTGCGGTGGATAATTTTATTGTTCTAACTCAAACTCAAACTCAAACTCAAAAATGCTTTATTTCCATAAATACAATAAATGTACACTTAGAAAAAGTCAAATCATATTAAAAAATACACTGACACGGAAATAAAGTGGTATTTTTGATTTCGATCGCTTCGCTATGTAGACTAAAGTAAAGAAACGACGAAAAAACCTTTAGCCTGTTAGTTGTTATTTTTCGAGTTGGAGCAAAATCCGACCCAAGCTTTTTTATCCTCTAGATAATCTGATATTTTATAGTAAGCCTTTTTGCATAGAAAAGTTTTGACAGTTTGTTTGAATTTATTTACTGATAATTTTTGCAGCTCAGTAGGGGTTTTGTTGTAGAAGCGTATACATTGCCCTTTAAAAGATACATTAATTTTATGCAGCCTAGTTGTGGGTACAGCGAGTTTATGTTTATTTCTAGTATTTACATTATGTATATCGCTATTTTTTGGGAAACTATTGATATTTTTATGAGTGTACAACAAATTTTCATAAATATGTTGACTTGGTACTGTCATTATATTTATTTCTTTGAATTTATCACGTAGGGATTCTCTGGGACCCATTTTATAGATGGCACGAACAGCCCGCTTCTGCAGCACAAATATAGTGTTAATCATCTGCAGCGTTCCCCCAAAGCAGTATACCATAAGACATAATACTATGGAAGTAGCTGAAATAAACTAGTCTAGATGTGTCCACGTCTGTGAGATCACGGATTTTTTTGACTGCATATGCTGCAGAACTAAGTCTCTTCGATAGCTTATCTATGTGTGGGCCCCATTGAAGTTTATTATCTAAGGTGATTCCTAAGAATACCGTACTTTCTATAATTTCTAACATTTCTCCATTTACGTTTACATCAGCCTTAACTTGTTTAACATTAGGTAGAGTAAATCTAATACATTTTGTCTTGGTTCCGTTAAGCAAAAGATTGTTGACACTAAACCAATGAACTACTTTTGAGATTGCATTGTTTACATCGTCGAAATTAGTGTTTTGTTGTTTCATTTTAAAAATTAATGAAGTATCATCAGCAAACAATACAATCTCGTGATTATTCTTGATAAGATGAGGCAGGTCGTTAATATAAACTAAAAATAAGAAAGGACCGAGGATAGATCCCTGCGGTACACCCATTGTAACTACAGACCCCGAAGACCGTTTCCCATTTATGTCAACTCTTTGAATCCTATCACTCAAATAAGATGTGAGAAGATCCAAGGAGGTGTTCCTTATTCCATAGTGATGTAGTTTCCTGATTAATGTTTCATGATGTACGCAATCGAATGCTTTAGACAAGTCGCAAAAAATGCCTAAGGCATCTTGTGACTTCTCCGAAGCATCAAAAATATGCGATACTAACTCTATACCGGCATCAGTAGTTGACCTGCCGCGAGTAAATCCGAATTGCTTACCATGAAGCAGGTCATTGCTATTGAAATAACTGAGCAATTGATGTAAAATGAGTTTTTCAAAAACTTTGCTGAATGTTGGCAGTACTGATATTGGTCTAAAGTTAGTGGGGTCAGACCTACTACCTGATTTAAACAGTGGGATTATTTTACTACATTTCATTAGATCAGGAAATACACCACAATCAATAGACTCATTAAATATAAAAGCTAGATCTAGTGCAATGGTATCAATCAAAGGTTTAATAATTCTAACGGAAATGCCCCAGAGATCTGCAGTTTTCTTTATATTTAAAAATTTAAAGACTTTTATAATATCTTTTTCATCAATGTGGTTGAAATTAAATTTATTTTCGCATTTAGGTACATTTTCTGTCAGTAAAGACTCAGCAATTGCTTGAGAAGAGTTTAGGAACTTTGTAGTAGAGATTGGAATGTCAGTAAAAAAGTTTTCAAAAGCTTGGGCTACTTCAATGTCATTTTTGATTGTGCAACTGTTAATCTTTAAATTGTATTCATTATCATAGGTACTGACTGACCTTTCTTGTCTCACTATTTATTATTTTCCATGTTGATTTTATTACATTCTCACTGTTTCTAATTTTGGAGCTAATATAATTTGATTTTGCTATTTGACAAACTTTTCTAAACATTTTTGAGTAATTTTTTACTTTTTCTTTGAAGTCCTTGTTAAAATTATATTGTTTCTCACTATATAGTTCATACAAAGTTACTCTACTTTTATGTATACCCACTGTTGCCCACTCACTAAAGTTAAGTTATTCTGAGACCATCTTCGATTTTGGCGTGAATATTGAATTGAATGCATTGGTGAATTTATTAAAAAAACTACAATACGACTCATTTGGGTTGTTAAGTAAGTAATCAGGTGATGGTTTAGAATCCCAAACCAATTTCAACCGTTCAAATCGACTTGTGGTCACAGGTGTATATGTAATTTTTTGTTTACAATTATAGTTTTTAATTTGTATTTCTAGTTTAATTAGTTGACCCAAGTGATCTGACTTTAAATTGCTTATGATTTTTTACTTATAAATTTTTCATTTTGACAAACAAATATATTATCTTTACATTTTGCTGAGGTTTCAGTTATTCTAGTTGGTTCCATAAATATTGGCCTTAAATTATAACAATTAAATAAATTAAATAATCTACTACTGAGGGAGTAGACTTCTAAAAGATTAATATTAAAGTCTCCACATACCAAGACATTTTTATGAGATTTTGATATTTTATACAAGATATCATCCATGATTCTCTCAAATATTTCAAAGGAGGCTGATGGTGGGCTGTATACGCTTACTTACAATACTTTGCTCCAGCTCAACACATGCTACTTCGATGTGGCTTTCAACGGATAAGTTTATTATGTCTTTACGTTCTTTGAACTTTATGAGTTTATTTAGTAATATTAGAGAGCCTCCACGAATAGCATGTGATCTGCAAAAAGAACTACCAACCCGGTGGTTACTGAAGTTAAACATGAGCTCATAGCTTTTCAGCCAGTGTTCTGTTAAGCAGATGATGTCAATATCAAATGAGTTCATGTACAATTCTAATTCTAGTAATTTACATCTCAATCCTTGAATATTTTGGTGCACCAGGTTAGTAAACTTTGCCTTGATTTTACAATCTGGTTTTCTTTGCTTTTTATTGTAAAAATTAATATTTGACTGTTTAGGGCTAGAGACTTCCTCTATTGTCTTTATTTCTAATATAAATGGCTTGGAACAACTTCCAAGGTCTTGTTTTTTAAGTCATTGCAATGCTCAAAAGAAGCATTTTTAATAGCCAAGTTTTTGGCTGTTATATTAAAATAAAAAGATAGCGAAGTTGCTATCTGTCTTTTATAAAAATTGGAAAGGTAGTAATTACCTTGAGTCAAATAGTATTTTTTACTAACAATACTGTTAATGTCAATCACATGTATATTGTTGTTGCACGAGATAGTGTGCAACATCATATTAAGCTTATATCTAAGGTTGTTTTCTGATTGTGGCAAGCTGTCGCTATAGGGGAATGTGAACATCACAATTTGTTTTAAGTCTAGTGTGCACAGTTAGCCCAAGAGCCCTTTCTGCAAGAGGCGCTGCTGCCTGCCGACTAGGTATCCCTTAGTCGCCTCTTACGACACGCGTGAGCAGAGTTGGGGAGGTGCAAATTTTAAACTAGCACCACACGACAATTAGGAACGGCACATTGTATTCCTGTTGTGTTTTCCGCAGGAGTACCGGCGTACTACACGGTGCGAGCGGCCACCCACGTGCAAGTGTTTTCTATATCCAGGAAATCCTTCAAGGATGCTATTAACAAACCGAATATTAATAACACCTTGGAATACATGAGAGAACAACCGGTGTGTTTTGATATGTTGTGGCTACCTGTAATTTATAGAGCATTAGTTCTTAGTAGACTAGTTTGTGCTGTAGCTTTACTCGATATCTTCCAAATGGGTATATGCATGGATTTTTTTTTTTAATCGATTATTTAGGTTAATACATAACCGAAAAAAATATACTTAACACCCAAAAAAAATTAAATAATTGAGGTAAAAAACTAAAAGTAAAACTACACTCAGTTTCGGGTGATAAAAACGCTGTCATGTTAGCCATTGCATTTTATGACGTCACGGATCATCGAGTCCCCTATGTAAACTCAAAGTCAAAACTTCATGCCCATACAAAAATGTTCAAGTATGACGACACGCTTCACGTGCCAATAGCGTTGCGTTTAGACATTTTGCTGTTGAGACCTACAATATCTACTTTTGAATGATTAAATTTCACAATTAAAACATCATAATATGTCAAATAAATATACAGATATATTTCTATATCAATAAAGTAAAAAAAATATTAGCTTTTTTGAAGTCACATGCATATACCGTATTGAGTACATTGAGATCGGCATACACTCTAAAAATTTTACGATACCAAGGTGCGGATTCTGATTATATGCCATCTTTACTATACATACAGTCTCTAGACGTGTCCGAGCCACTAGTTGGGACGTCAAACAAGTCTAAATCCTCCTGTTTTGGGCCAGAATTCCCTCGGCTGGAAGGGTCAAAAGAGCGTATGCAGCAACTTACGGCCCTTTCCCTCAGCAGCCCTGTTCTGTAGGAACGGTTTTTACTGGATCCCGCAAAAATCATTGGTGTGTTCACACACAGTCGTTGGCATCCTGTTTATTGCGGTAGAGCAACGAGCAGTTATTATCTAATAAGAAAATTCTATTTCACCCCGCTCCCCGCACCCCATCCCGCAAAGAACGCTATGCAGGAAGTGGGAACACATAATTCATTGAACTAAACGTGTGATTACACTAGATTCTGTTTTTTACTGGATGACAGGATCCAGTTTCCGTAACCGTGGCAAAACCGAATGACGAAATCGAACTAAGTTTATTGTAGGCAGCTAAGTTAGTGTAAACAGGATACTCGTGTGGTATCTCTGGTGTCGAGTCTGTTTCTATTTATAAACATCGGGATCCTGCGAAAACCCGTGCAAAGAACGGGATGTTGCCGTGGAAAAGGGCTGTTACGACAAGACATGGCTCCAAACCGAGAGACCCGTAGTGTCTGCGGTACACTGTGGCGGTTGGTAGGAGTAGTAGATGCATAACCACGGATAAAGAACACGTACCTATATGAACAGCACTAAGTTGGTAATATTCTGCATTTAGGTAAAACAATTTTAAGGTGGACATTAGAAAGATCCGGTTAGGCTGGGCAGCATTTGTGAAACTATGTAGTTTTACAAATGCTTGAAAACCAAAGTTTTCAATCAGTGCGTACCATCCGTCATGACCTACGGAGCTGAGAGGTTCAAAGTCGCTCAGCGAGCTATGGAAATAGCTTTACTTGGGAGTCTTTTGATAAAGATATTTAATAGAATTCGTAACGAATACATCCGGCAGAGAACTAAATTTATCGACATAGCTCAAAGAATTAGCTAGCTAGTGGCAGTGGGCCGGTCATATTTTGCAAAGAACCGACAACCGATGCAGCGGTGGGGTAAACGAGTTTTTGAGTGGAGACCGCGACTCGACAAACGTAGTGTAAGGCGCCCTCAGGCCAGGTGGGATGACGATCTGCGAAAGACTCCACGCAGATGCTGGATAGTTCAAGATGAAGGCAGGGCGCTATGGCGTTCATTAGGGGAGGCCTGTGTCCAGCAGTCAACTAATTCGGGCTGATGATGATGATGATGATATTTTGGTTTACCTACTATTTCCAATTTGTATGGTTGTTTCTAAATAAAATGATTTATGATCTTTATTATTTATAAAGCCATAAGTGTACTAACAATAAAGACTAAATTGAATAATTTGTATGTAGGTATGTGCTGCTGGTTTTCCTTAAAATAAATAACTAGGTCTGAATAGGTATGTATTATTTATTGTTATTTGTAGGAATTTAAGTCCATTTCGAAGCGGCTCCCACCGTTCGCTAGCTACGAGCCGCTTCCGTCGCCCACCAACCTGATGCGGTTCAAGCTGCCGCGCAAGCACGAGCCCGACCACGCCTTCCTGCAGCCCTTCTTCCGACTCGGATTCTTGTCCATCTTACGGTAACTGTACCACTCGACTCTAGCATGAACTATAATGCTTGTTTCCGTGCTTTATTTAGCTTTGGTAGTGTAGCACGCTCTCGGCCTGGGGCCTAATTCTACTATTTTTTTAACAAAATGCTATAATGGCGCCATACGATAAGATAGAGATTTAGTTGTAAATTTATTTGGTACTATTATCATAAGATTGCAATATCTATGACTTATAATAGCGTTTCAATAATGTGGTGCATATAATCATAATCGTAATAATCATAGATATGGCATAAACAAAAATGATCGTGTTTGTAGAATACCAAAAGGTGTCAATGGCGGTGATTGTTTCGCGATAATGAAGCGATAATATTGTCATAGTGAGGCGATTGTGTTAGTGGAATCAGGCCCCAGGTGGGATGATGACTTGCGAAAGACAACAGGTTAATGCTGGATGCGGCAAGCAAAAGAAAGAACGATATGGCGCTGATTGGCTGAGGCCTATATCCAACTGTTGACTTAGTTAGTAGGCTGTTAAATTTGGTTTAGTGAGCTTAATTGTGTCCTGGCTCTGATGAGAGAAGTATTCATTTCGGTCTGTAAAACAGTCTCACTGTCTATTAAAGAATAAGTAAGATTCCGAGTATTATCCTGGTCTAAAACAGCATAAAACTGAGACTGAGCCTTTTGGGCGCACCACGGCAGCGCAGAGACTCGTGGATATCCCTCGCCCTGGGCGGGCGGTGACTACCTACCCACCTGTTGATAAGGCGAGTGCACTGTTAGGTGGGTGCCTATTAGCACTTGGTTTTTGTCTTTCACTTTCTTCTTTTTACCTCATATTCACTAGGTACCTAACCTACCTACCTGCTTACCTGTACCTATGTACTTAATTATGTATGCCTTTGATATTTGTTACTGTTCTTTTTTATTACTTTTACTGTGCTGTTTGTGTGTGTACCCAATTAAGAGTCTATCTATCTATCTCTATCTATTTCACCAGGTACATCTTCCCACGGTTCACAATCCGCCCTGACAGCGCGTACCTCACCGTGTTCGAGTGTGTTCGAGTGGTGTGTGCCTTAGGCATCGCCATAACGTACCCCCCCTACGAGTACATGGTGTTGCAGTACCCGAGCCTGTTTTACTGGAGTTTAGCCATGGACAGTGTCACGCATATCGACGTGTGAGACCATCATAAATACATCACCACTACCTTACCCTCTTTTTTCATTATTCACGCCACTTTATAGGTAATCTAAATCTTCCCGCGGGTGTCGTAAGAGGTGACTAAGGGTATATGCCTGAGGCGAGCAGCAGCGCCTCCTGCCAAACAATTATGCCACCATACTGGTGGAGATTATGGGCATTACTCTCCCATGAGATAACAGCCAATAAAGGCGCTTATCGGGGGAGGCCTGCCTCGTCTATCAGTGGACCAATATTAGGCTGTTGAGGTTGAGGTGATGACTGGCAAATGTTGCAAAGATCATGGACTTGATGTCTGTTTTGTTGTCAGATTCCACAATGATGTCATGATCATTTCAGCCATTGATTCATTAAAAAGGGAAGATGAGGTACTAGTTTCTCGAAAATGGCAACCTTATATTGTGTAAAATTGTGTGCTCCCACCTCAGTCACCGTCGGACCGGCGGCACGGGCGGTCGTGATTCGCGTGAAATATTGTTGTCTCGGTCTCACTTCGGTCTTAGATACGTCTCTCCGTCGTTGTTCTTCTTTGTATTGCACAGGACTGGAAATATAACTGTGAGCGTATGTGTTTGCGTGTAGTTGTAACACGACATGCCAATTTTTGAGTAAGCGCGCTGGGAGAACGTAACCTATCTTCCCTTTTTAATTAATCAATGATTTCAGCCAACAAATGTTCAATGCTGAGCATAAAAATGACTGCCTTATTCGTTAACTCGCAGTCGAGAAGCTCGCGGATGTCCACGAGTTGACCTTCCGAATTTACCTAATTTTTTTGCTGTCATCTCGCGTACACATGATTAACAAGGCTTATCAATCAGATAAATAAATGAATTGAAATTAAATAAGGCCTTCTTAAACGATGAAGTCACAAAAAGCGGCACCGAACCACCCGCATCCATCGTCAGAGTCAGCTAACTTAGACGACATTATTTTAAAGACTTTAATCTATCAAGGGCAGTCTGTCAACACTTCATTTTGAATTTGCTCGTAGTCGTCATTCGAAAACCTTAACATTTCAGGTGTAGGTATATCAATAAAATTATTTCCTGTCTCATTTTCCGTCATACAGGGTGTTCGTCACCAAGTGCAATAGTATGGTGGCATATTTAACCCTCAACAAAACAGCATCACTTATTTTAAAGATTTTTTTTTGGTATGACGGCTTTTTTACCTCCTTATAACTGTGTAAATTGTTTTTAATTTTTCTATTTGTGACATTTCTTGTATAGTTTGATTTATTTTTAACCGACTTAAAAAAAGGAGGAGCTTCTCAATTCGACTGTATTTTTTTATATTTGTTACCTCAGAACTTTTGACTGGGTGGTCCGATTTTCATGATTCTTTTATATATGAAAGCTGGTGCTTTCCGTGTGGTCCCATTATAATTTGGTTCAGTTCTGACAATAAGATCCATGAAAACCCATGAAAAAAACTCTAAAAATTTAAGTCGGTTTTTAGTTTTTTATAACAAAATTAATTATATAATGTGTAATTTTAAGTTTCAATAATGTGTTATGGATTATTTTATCTGAAATAAGTTTATCCAAAAAACAAAGTAATTATTAATAGTAATAATAATAATTTAACCCTCTACTCCTTCATATGTTTTTTGATGCTTTTTAGATAGGTAGGATTTATCTGGTGTAATTTTACTAACAAAAAAAAACAAATCAAATTAGAATTTATCAAACGTGAATCTAGAGTGAATCAGTTCCGTATAAAGCCGCCAAGCTATTGCACTTGGATCCACCTACCCCAGTTTTGATACGGCAAACGCCGAACATCCTGTATATGTAGATACTAGCTGCGCCCCACGGCTTCGCACGCGTTGTTCCTATGGAAACGTTTAAACGTGATTTCTATCACACGGGAACTGATTTATGGGATAAAAAGTAGACTATGTTTGATTCCATGATTATAATTACCTGTATGCAAATTTCAGCCCGATCTGTTCAGTAATTTTTTCGTGAAGAGCTAACAAACATGCGTAAGTTTATATGGATGTATGGATGGATGGATCCATACATCCATACAAGCTTTCGCATCACACTAATATTTATAAATGCGAAAAATTGTATGCATGGATGGATGTTTTTTACCTCTTCACGCCAAAACTACTAAACAGATCGGGCTGAAATTTTGCATATAGGTAATCCTAATCCTGGAATTAAACAAAGGTAACTTTTTGAACCTTAAATTGAAGGTTGTTACTGAACATAAATCAGTTCCCGTGGGATATTAATCACCTTTAAACGTTTCTGAAGCTAGTTTAAAATATTAAAATATTTTGACCGCAGCATCCAGCGGTTGCTGGTAGGCTACTTCAATGAGCAAGGAGTCCTCATCTACCACCCCGCGAGTACGGCAGCTCACTACATCAAAGGCGCCCTCATAATGGATTTGTTCAGCGTCCTGCCTCTGGAGGTTTTGGAGCCGCCTGAACGAGTCGGTAATGTTAATTAATGTAATTAATTAATGTAATTGGTTTTTATTAACCGTGTTAATTAAATAAACAATAAATAAATAAATAAAAAAATAAATAAATAGATGTTGCCCAAAATAGTAAATGAACACCTTCATTTTCACATGGCTTATCATCATTTTAGACCAGGATTAAAAGCAAAACAAGGATAAAATAACTGGAATAGATAGTAAACGTAAAATATATGTTTAAAAACACACACTGTTTATTTGTATTTCCGCTGTCCGTGCGTCTGTCTGTCTGTCTGTCTGTCTGTCCGCAGGCTGAATCTCATGAACCGTGATAGTTACACAGTTGAAATTTCACAAACAGTTTCATATATAACAAATACTAAAAAACAATAAAATTTGTATTAAAGGGGGCTCCCATACATCAGCCATGTTTTTTTTTGCCATGTTTATGGACGTAGACAGTCACGATAGGGCTGGTCCACCAGTTCAAAGTCGCTCAGCGAGCTATGGAAGGAGCTATGACGCTCTGCGAAAGACTGCAGGCAGATGCTGGATGCGTCAAGCTGAAGACAGGGCGCTATGGCACTCATTAGGGAAGGCCTATGTCCAACACTGATACAGGCTGATGATGATATTACTTTCAACATTAACTTACTCCTACCGAAGCCAACCCAGTGCCCGCGAAGCGGGGGGGGGGGTCTATTTTTCAGCTCGATTTTAAATTCCACTTTGCAAACGATTGAACTTTCTTTAGTAGGCCGTTTCATTCTATTACTAATTAAGTGTTGGCTTGGATTTTTTAATTAAATGGAATTCAAATTATTAAACTTAAGCTTTAATTATTATCAGTCAATCGTTAAAAAAAAATTAATAGACCTTGAAATAATTATCAAATATTTATCTATCTATACTATTTGTTTGTTCTCTTTCAAGTATTTTTTTTATTAGTTATATATTGTTTAAAAAAAAGTGTCTAAATTCTTTTGCAGTACCCTACAGGGTGCATGTACTATTGCCCTAAGCCTACATTAAGACCTAAGCTATATGCCATGTACGTATATTATGAATAAATCTAATCGGTCTAGAAGGTGCTGAGAAAGTCTGTCAGAAAGACACACGAATGATCCTGTTAGAGTTAGGTGTTTCATTCAGGTCTACTCTCATAACAAAATATGATAAAGCACTAATAAAAACAAATGTCTGTTTTCAGGCGAGTATATTCAAGTGGTCAAGTTGAGAAATATTCTGGCGTTAAACCGGCTCGTCCAACTCTACCGGCTGCCCAGTGCTGCCAACATCTTGAAGCGTTACGTCCATCGCCAGGACTGTATCGTTATGTACGATAATAAAATAAAGTTAAAAACTACAACCCGACTAAGTGTTGTAAAGAAGCATTCAATGATGTTCCAAATAAATATTACCGATTGAAAATTATCCATCATTGAAGTTTTTATATGCAGATAGTCGGAGGCCCCAAGCTAATTAACCTTACCTACCTACAGAGGCTGTGAGTACTTGAGTATGAAAATTATACTTAAGTAGTCACATCAATAATGTTCAATCGATAATATTTTTTTAGAACATCATTGAATGCTTCTCTAAAACTTTTACGTAGTCCGGTTGTAGTTTTTAACTTTATTTTATTTGCCTATTATTCAGTAGTTTACCTCTAGTAATAATTTATCAGTATCTTTCAATTGCGCTCATTACAACGATACCTACCACACACGGGTATATTAAGTTTACTAACGTTGGAATTTTCAACCATTACTTAGATCTCGATATTTCATTACCTACACCCCCGATTTTGTAAGATGCCATCTAGTTCGAATCAGACGAATCAATCGATACGTCATTTGTATTAATCGGACTAGTAGTTTCAGAGCTACCTGTACTTGGGAACATAAAATCGGCTACATACATACAAACAAACAAACAGGGTGTCAACATTATAAGCCTCCTCCGTTGGTAGTCGGGTAAAAAAAATAAAGTCTTTATTAGACATCTTCTTTATGCTGGTGCTCGATATCATCAAAGTAGGTGGGATTTATTATTTAAATAATAGAGTTTGTTTAAAAAAAAACTATAAACCGATTTCAATTATATGGTTTCCTCATAGATGCTAGTGTCAGGAATGGACTAAATTAAAATGGGAATACTAGGGAAGCACCAGCTTTTAAATATAAAAAAAACATCGAAATCCGTTCACCCAGTAGATAGTTATGGTAACAAACATAAAAAATACAGTAGAATTGGTCGGTTAATATATAGACCATTGATTTAAGGGCTCAGCAGCATCATGTCATCAGCATGACTGATATTATTGAAGCAGATTATCATGCATCCAGCATGCGACATGCTGACTGCTGAGCTCTTCAATCAAAGCATCTGTCGCGAAGGCGAAGAAATATTTTGAGTAGGTACCTACCTAGGTTGTAGGTAGGTTGATAAAGATTTTAGCGGACTGGCCATAACCGGTCGAGGCGAAGCGGGCGCGCGCACAGCGCGGTCCTTCGGCGATGAACGGCCGACGATTCATTCTGTTACGAGACAGCAAGCGAGACACATCGGTGAGTGACTTTGAGTTACATTGTATGCAATTGAGATCTTTTGCCACCGATATTAGAAGCAGTTTCAGATTATAATTGTTGTGTGTATACCCATTCGTTGGTCTGTCTGCGGACAAGTAGATCAGAGATAAAGTGTGAGGAACGGGATGGCTATAGGGGAGGATGGAGGCCATAAGGGGAATTATCCCCATAACAGTAAGAATCAGTAACCAGAGCACAGGTGGAACAGCCATCATAGCTCACTGAACCAGAGCACAGGTGGAACAGCCATCATAGCTCACTGAACCAGAGCACAGGTGGAACAGCCATCATAGCTCGCTGAACCAGAGCACAGGTGGAACAGCCATCATAGCTCACTGAACCAGAGCACAGGTGGAACAGCCATCATAGCTCGCTGAACCAGAGCACAGGTGGAACAGCCATCATAGCTCAATGAACAACAGTCCGATGGAACAACCATCACAGTCCGATGAATTAGTCATCACATCCAGATAGAACAGCTAAGTATCATGTCAAATGGCTTAGAACCTTAGAACCGGTGGAACAACCACCTCGTTGTTGTTTAACCTAATTTCAGCACTTCTTTAAATACTTTTTTAATGTTTACCACATACATACCTACATATAATATTCGTCATAATTCAGAGTATAGAGGTATTTGGCGACATGGTGGAGAAGCTGGGATATATTATCTCAAACCTTACAGTCTAAAAGAATCGGAACACAGTGAGTTATAAATTTATAATAGATACACTAGTACGCTAGTAGTAGTAATTCAATGTCCGTACATGATTTCGTAAAATGTCATGTGGGTAGTTTTACTAAAGGTGTTCGCCCGGTTCGACGGAGTAACTTAGTAAAATTCTATAATTAGATCGTAGAATATTTTACGACTTTGCTTATCTGCAAATTTGCGAAGTAGACAAAATTTTCAAGCATTTTACTACCGTTTGGTAGACCAGGTACCTACTATATTAGTAGGATATTATGCTGCATGACCGTTGCTTTCTTGCACTAAAGGAATTGTGTAGATTTTACACTTTGCCCGGGCGTAAAAGTTGGTTTTTATTTAGATGTAGTGTCGATTCGCCCATTAAGGATCATTTTCACAATTTCCTCATAGACTTCGCAAGGAGGATTATGCACATTAACTGTACAAAACAATACCAACAGGAACAACTTATGGTAGTTAAGAGTGTGCAATAACGCCGCTACGAGATGGATTTCGAGCGAGATCACAAGATATGGTTTTCTTGTGAGTGAGAAGTGCAGAGCATACGTGCACCGAATTTACTATTTGCCAAAACTGTTTTTACTTAATTACGGGTTGATGAAGCAACCAATCGAAAAATTAAAAGACACAACTAAAGAAATAAGACTAGGTTTTTTAGCAAAACAAAAACCGAAGAAGAAATGTGTGCTGTTCCTGAGATAAATAGCAAAATGTGTGAAAAACATATATTTTTCCTAATAATTAACTATTGAGAAAACTTTCACCAATCGTGTTTTTAAAACACGCAATTCAAGATAAAATATCGAAGTAACATTTCATTAAATATGAAGGTAGTAGATTTCACAGATTCTGAGATAAATAACGATTTTAAAGTGCAATTTTGAAGTAAATTGCTTATGGCACACTCATAAAGAATTAAAACAAAGACTGAGGCCGTTGGCGCAATGGGCGGCCTTATTTGTTCCAGGCAACCTTTGAGCAAGATAATAAATCTACCTATGCACTAGACCCGCAGTAGGTATCTAGGGTGTTCTTACACTGTATGACACTTTGAGTTTATTAAAAGACCTACACATAATGTGACTGACCTGTACCTAATGTGTTACAAATACAATATAATAGGCCTACCAAACAAGTTCGGGCATTGTATATTAATACATGACAAAGTAACGTATTTTTTTGTAAATTCAGGTAAAGTCTGTTTGTTAAAAAATGCTGTGTTATTTATTGATCGTGAGAGTCAATTTGCATTAAGTGCCTTACTGCTACAGCAGGTGAAAGGGGACCTTAGTCCACTGCTGGACATACAACTAAATAAGGTTGCAGTAGGTTAAAAAGTCACTAATTACCTTCTAAATAAACCTAATGTCGAGAGGTTTTAGTAGAAACTTACGTTGATATGTACCTACTAAATTCCTTGGTACCCACGTAGACAGTAGATAGCAAGTCACAAATAAAAATCTTGCAACCTTGAAATAAAAATAAAGCTTCAAATACAGCCCTAATGCAAAAAGATGAGACGTTGGGAAGAGGCGGCGTCTCACATGAGACGTTGGGAAAAACCGCGTGTGAGATATTGAGAATAGCTCGTAATTGCTACCTATAGTACCTAAGAAACATAGGTAGGCAAGAACTTAATACAAGTAAGTTGCTAAATAAATTACAATGTTGTTGTAGATTTTACATAAGGACAAGATCTTTCGCTCATGGTCAGTTCAAATGAGGAACTGTACTTAAAATAAACAAAATAAGTATCGTCCTAACCCGTTTGAAATTATTGTACGAATCAGTACAATCGTGCATAAACTCTGCCCAGTGTGCCCTTAAGCAAATATCTGATGGTGAAGGTAACTAAAGAGAGTTAGAGTACCACGGAGCTAAACTTAAGAGTGCTACTCAGAGGTTTGTGGTAAAAATCCACATCTATTGTAAATAAGCTACAGAAACTGACACTGCTAAGATAACCGAGTACACGTTTATACAAATTCAGGCTGAAGATTTGGGAATATAATTAGATATTTGTATATAGCGCAATGATGAAAAACGTAGTGCAGCCACGATAAATGGCGGAAATCTTAATATTTCGGGTAAATTGACAAGAATGGAATTTACTTTTGATGGTGACATTCTCAAGTGACAGGTACCATATTTAGGACCAATTGTCATCAAATACTGACGGTAGAAGTATCAATGAAATAGAAGGATAAGATAAGACACAACTAACACAAATAATAGCATAGCTGTCCAAACTCTAAAGGAAAAGTTCGGTAAACCTGCGGCAATTATTGACGCACATTATGTGGCATTATACAGGATAAAACCAGTCAATAAAAATCAAATAAAATAATGCAGATATGTACTTAATGGAATAGAGAGACACCTACTCGTATTGAGCTCCCTAGGCGAAGACGTAAATCACGAGCATCTCGGACTGATGACAATGGAGAAATTCTCTAAATATCTAATCTAAGAAGTAAGAATGAAGATGATAGACGAAGAAGAAAAGTAGACGGTATCAGAGAATATCTAGAATACATAATATCTGCTATAGAGACCTCAAATAGACTAAAGACAGACACAATAGGTGTAAAGATTACAGAACCGGCAAATATAGAAGAGAAAGACATCACAGAAAAAATAACAATAGGAGCATTACATATAAAAGCTGTAGAAATAACGAACAATAGGCCACGTATAAATAATAATAATAGAAAAGACAAACACAAAAATGATAACAGACAATTCAGTAAAACACAATCAAAGAAAAGACAAAACGATGTCTCAGAAAGTTCAGAAGAGCCACCTAAGAGGAAATTTACGAGAAATGTATATGTTGTAGGCAAGATTATTTTAATGCCAAATGTACAAGGTACAAAAATGTTCACAACAGGAAAGCTCAACTAGGAAACCGTTGCTTTAACTGCTTTCAAGAAGGTCACAGGCACAATCTTAGTTTCGGATATCTGTGGTCACAGGGTAAGCACCTGTAGAAATAATCGCAAGTGTTAGTATTGCTCTGAATATGGTGCGTATAACCAGGCCATATTTTGTCCTAAAAAAAATTGCACAGGATAGTAAATGAAGTCAGCTAAAACAGAGAGTTAGCATAATTATGAATATGGCTATAAACACCACGCTGTTTAAAAACCTTGCTTAGTCATAGTAAATAAGATCTGAGAAAGATTACGATTTCTCAGTTACGGCTGTTAGCGTTCGAGCATTGCCGAGTCAAATACCTATAGCCATAACTATAGCCTAAAGATGCTTGTTCATTACTGATTAAATAGACCTATAAGTATAAACTTTTTGGTGCGAAATCACCACCTGAAATGAATGAATTGAATGCCTTTTACGAGTAGATTGTAATATGCAGAAATAATGAATCAGGTAGTGATTAGATTGATAGTAATGAATTGACTATTATTTATCTTCGTTTTTCTCGAGGGAAAGGGTATTCATTATTTTTTGTTTGGTCAGGCAAAATCAGTGGCATTATAGAGTCGTAATTAGTTTAGTACACTGGCGTATTAACTATCTACGAAGTACATCATGAATGATGTAATACATTCAATGGAAAGGGATCCTAAAATCCGTATCCAATCCGACTACCCCACAAAAGCATACAGAAGGAACTGCTTGCGTTCGTAAAGATGTAAAATTAAATAACGAAAGTTGTTAAAATGTAATTATTGCTATCATCCACAAAACTTAAGGGCCCTTCCCGGTCCTATTATCGTCAACGAGAGCGTGATTGAAAAGCTTGTTGTTTCAACCAGCGCAATGTAAAAGAAAGAGGCAAAGCGACAAGAGAGAGGAATCGCCTGATCCCTCGTCGGCATTTGGTTAGTTTCGCAGTTCACTCGCAGGTAATCGGCCCTAGGAAAAACAGTGTTTAGAAATTTCATGAAACTTGCAACAGGGAAATAAGAGTTTTTTAGTAAGCCTTACAAGTTTGTGTGAAATGAAACTTTGTGTCGTTTAGAATCTCCATTAGATTTGCAAGGTTTCTATCTAAATATTGTGTTTACTTATACAATTTATGTATATAATATAATATACCTTTTAGTTAAAAGTTTCAAAGAAAGATGTATTACAACGCCATAATCACGTAAGAGAGTTTGTATGAAAAGTAAGACGGGTTGGCCGCTCTTAAATAATGATAAAGATAAAGATAAAGATAAAGATAAAGATAAAGATAAAGATAAAGATAAAGATAAAGATAAAGATAAAGATAAAGATAAAGATAAAGATAAAGATAAAGATAAAGATAAAGATAAAGATAAAGATAAAGATAAAGATAAAGATAAAGATAAAGATAAAGATAAAGATAAAGATAAAGATAAAGATAAAGATAAAGATAAAGATAAAGATAAAGATAAAGATAAAGATAAAGATAAAGATAAAGATAAAGATAAAGATAAAGATAAAGATAAAGATAAAGATAAAGATAAAGATAAAGATAAAGATAAAGATAAAGATAAAGATAAAGATAAAGATAAAGATAAAGATAAAGATAAAGATAAAGATAAAGATAAAGATAAAGATAAAGATAAAGATAAAGATAAAGATAAAGATAAAGATAAAGATAAAGATAAAGATAAAGATCATTTATTTGCTTAAACATGTGTAGATATAAGATTTTATAAACAGGTATGCAAGTATCAACATGTTTTACCGATTACGGTGTACAAATTATGAAAAATGCCATGCAACAGAGACAGAAGCTAAAATAATAATGAAGTTATTAAGGTGTGTATAAGTTTTAATTGTAAGTGCATTGTACAGACTCTTCAATGCAAGTGTACGCTGTAGTTGTTAATAAGCTCAGTTCTTTACACGCTAATATTAATGTTAATTTTGTTATTGGCAAGTCTACATTAGTGCCCTTAAGGGACTAAAATAACGTTCCGGCTCGTAGACGAGAATTGCTGGTAGTTCAGTTCTATTGTGATGTAGTTTGATAAATTATGTCACAGTTTTTGTATAGTAACCCACAGAGTTACTATTTTTGTAAAGACAACTGTATGATGCATGGGCCGATCGAGCCTTCGTGACTAAACGCCCGTGCCGGTTAAATAAAATCACTATTGCTTTGACTAATAGCAATCTAGTTTTGAGACGGTGTAAAGTAATTCTGCCATTTGTGCCGCGAATAATGATTTCTAAAATGAAACAGATTTAAGTCACTACAAATAACCTACCAACAAAACAATATCTGTCTGGTATAGATTGAGTACCAAGGCAGATAAATAGACTGGTAAAGGTATGCGACGCTGCGTTGCTTTGCAGCGAACTTGTATCGTGAGCGCCCAGGGCAGTCAAAATATTAAAGTTAAAATTCAGGTTGAGTTTCTGTCAAAAATCTTGCAGCGTCCAAACATCAACATTTTTAGACTAACTCCTTGGTTGAGGAGGGTCTTACGAATACTATTACTATAGATATTGTCGAAGAATGAAATGAAATTAGAATCAAATATGCTAAGTTAACTACTCAGAAGCAACGCTAGGTTTGCCACATAGAGAGAGTAGTAAAAGAACTATATGTCGGAGAATGTTTTCTTTCCATAAGAACTATGTAGCAGTAACAAATTGCCATAGTTGATTGTATCGGATAACGTCAAATAATTCAAACTTACAGCTACACATAGAAAGCAATTGACGCTGAAATGTATACTAGAATTAGCTCCATGGTATGGACTGAATGGAGGTTTGGACCGGAATGGTGTATACTATGAAGAGAGTATTGGACACACACAATCAGTTGTGTACGAAAATAAAAGAGCTTGAAGCTATGATCACAACCGCTTACGACGAGCGACGGTAGTTGCTGAGCTGGAGTAGGTACGTGTTTACTCGTCAAGATTATCTGCGTGTCGATGATTTTGCAGAATAGATTGATGGTAACTAATCAATACAAGAAAGGTTTATCTACAGATAAAATCAGAGGCAAATAGGGCGCACTGGAGGGTTGGACGAATAGCAGAACTAGAAAACATTTTGGATTGGGAGGTAAAAGTTGCAAGAGACATTGAAAGAGACACAGATCTACTTAAACAGATTGAGTCCCAAATGATAATAGGTAAAATATATTTTTTATTGGCTCATAAAACAAGAAAGTATAATGATAAATAGAAGAAAATACACAGTTATAAAATACAGTATGAGACCAAAAGACTGCCACTCAAAGAAGAGAAAAAGAATGATGAAGAGTAAAATGAAGAGCGCAGGTCTTCTGTAGCACCTGGCGTAAAGCGCATTAATTGAACAAAGAGCAAAGTGTAGTTTCAAATGTAGACCCAGTTCCACTGATCAGAGCTAAAGGTTCTGAGGAACATAGAATAAAGTCAGTACATCATGCTGCGGTGCAACCAGAATCAAAAACTGATACAGTAGAAATCAGTATGAGGCCTGATTGGCCTCATACTTCAGCTCGGGCTTCAGCGGTTAAAGTCAGAGAAAAGGTCAAGGAGTGGACCACTTACTTATTAATTGTTTCACCAGTAAATTCAGTTAATGTTCAAAGGCAGATTAAGTGATCGACATACAAATCCTTGTTTGATAAATAGTATTGATATTAATATCTTTATTTCTCATTCTTCCTTGAAGGGGGGGAATGTCGCGAAGGCGAAGAAATATTTTGAGTAGGTACCTACCTAGGTTGTAGGTAGGTTGATAAAGATTTTAGCGGACTGGCCATAACCGGTCGAGGCGAAGCGGGCGCGCGCACAGCGCGGTCCTTCGGCGATGAACGGCCGACGATTCATTCTGTTACGAGACAGCAAGCGAGACACATCGGTGAGTGACTTTGAGTTACATTGTATGCAATTGAGATCTTTTGCCACCGATATTAGAAGCAGTTTCAGATTATAATTGTTGTGTGTATACCCATTCGTTGGTCTGTCTGCGGACAAGTAGATCAGAGATAAAGTGTGAGGAACGGGATGGCTATAGGGGAGGATGGAGGCCATAAGGGGAATTATCCCCATAATAGTAAGAATCAGTAACCAGAGCACAGGTGGAACAGCCATCATAGCTCACTGAACCAGAGCACAGGTGGAACAGCCATCATAGCTCACTGAACCAGAGCACAGGTGGAACAGCCATCATAGCTCGCTGAACCAGAGCACAGGTGGAACAGCCATCATAGCTCACTGAACCAGAGCACAGGTGGAACAGCCATCATAGCTCGCTGAACCAGAGCACAGGTGGAACAGCCATCATAGCTCAATGAACAACAGTCCGATGGAACAACCATCACAGTCCGATGAATTAGTCATCACATCCAGATAGAACAGCTAAGTATCATGTCAAATGGCTTAGAACCTTAGAACCGGTGGAACAACCACCTCGTTGTTGTTTAACCTAATTTCAGCACTTCTTTAAATACTTTTTTAATGTTTACCACATACATACCTACATATAATATTCGTCATAATTCAGAGTATAGAGGTATTTGGCGACAGCATCAATATAAATGCAGAAAAGCTTCGGAGAGCTGAGCCCGAGATTATCCTTTTATCACGCACTTGCACTGACTTTGACTAGGGGACGATTCTCGCTCCTGGATGTACCTGAGCCATCCATCTTATTTTTATTACCTAAAAACAGCCAAAATGCGCATTTATGTGGTTTTGTAATAGGGTTCCTCCAACACAAATAAGGTTCGTAGCTATTGTTACTCCTTCTTAACTATTGTTTTAAATGTAAAAGTCATGTTACTCTCCTTCAATTTTATTTTTGTCATCTTTGTAGTTATTAAGGTTTTCTATTGTATTTTTTCTAGAGTCAACCTGCTGCCCTGTTTATTACAGTCTTAAATATAGGTAACTCTGTTTGTAATTCCTCCCGCGATACAGGTGCTGAACCTAGTGCGGGGACCAACAGTAAACCATATAACCCCTTTTTAATCGACTTCAAAAAAAGGAGGAGGTTCTCAATTCGTCTGTATTTTTTTTTTATGTTTGTTACCTCAGAACTTTTGACCGGATGGTCCGATTTGCATGATTCTTTTTTTATATGAAAGCTGGTGCTTCCCATGTGGTTCCATTTTAATTTTGTTCAGTTCTGACAATGGGATCCATGAAAATTCATGAAAAAACCGTAATAGTAAATAAATACATTTTGTATTTGTATTTGTAGCTAACCCGCTTACATCCTTAATGAATTCGTCAAACTACTATAGATTTATAGTAAAGTGTTGGATGTTGATTGCAGCTTTACGGCGTTGCCTCTATTTGTGGTGCTTGTGAACGCGGTGGCCAGCTTCGTTGTCCTCAGCTCCGTGGAGATCCTGTACAACCAGGAGGGCTACTCCATCACGCCGCTGCGGGACCAGGGAGGCTCCTGGATTGATCACTTTCAGAACACATGTTAGTTTTTCAGCTAAAAGATTTAATTCTGAGAATTTAGTATATATCAGCGCTTTTTTTTATAAAAGAAGATTAAAAAACGAATGTTTTTTGTAAATTCATTAATTTCTATTTCGAATATAAATACTACCAAAAATATCTCTTTTACACTCTAAAAATACTTTTTGCTAGCACCTAAATATCATGATGAATGGACCATGATTATTTTCAACCATTTGAATGCACCGTGCAACTAAAAAGTGACATGAACCTAATAATTTTCTCACTGATTGAGGTGAAAAGTTGTATGTTTAACTCTATGAGAGCAAATGTTTTTTGTTTCGTGCCTTTTAAATCCCTCGCCAGCTCAGCAGTCTACTTTAGGCCCGTATTATAAAAGCTTGCTCAGTCAACGTTCTATGTTTGGTTTTCTATGGCAAAAGTGTTACTCCAGCATAGATGGATAACTAAGCATTGTTTCATAATACGTGCCATAGAGCCACTCGCTACGCTCGTGACTCTACTCTAGACTGCCTGCTAGCTTGGGATTTGAAGTGAAAACACGTGCAGCAAAACGCCGCCCGTTATGTTCACTTGTTGAACAAATATTAACTATTATCGATATAGTCATTTTTATTGTGACATCACTGGCTTTTCAAACTTCATACAAAAATGGCCGGACGAATGAAAATTTTTAATTAATCCGTCATTAAAATTATCAGACTTGGACACACATCGGACACGTATTTTAGCTTTTGTCAATCAAATACAGTTTTTTCGTGCATAGTTTATCACACTAATATTATAAATGTGAAAGTTTGTATGGATGGATGGACGGATGGATGTTTGTTACCTCTTCATGCCAAAACTACTGAACAGATCGGGCTGCAATTCTGCATACAGTTCATTATAATCCTGGAATCAAACATAAGCTACTTTTATTCCCATAAATCTGTCCTCGTGGGGTATAAATCACCTTTAAACATTTCCATAGGAACAACGCGTGCGAAGCCGCGGGTCGCAGCTAGTTAATAATATTACTTCGTCGAGTTATTATAATAATATGATTATGAATTTATTGTGCGTAGTCCAGTTCAACATCACGGCCTGTTCGTTCAACCTGCACCTGGCCGCGTTCTACTGGGTCGCGTATGAGGTCACCAGCACGGGGTACAACTCCATCGAGCCCACCAACTTCGAAATGCTCGTCATTATACTCATAGGGATGCTGAGTGGTAAGACAACCAACATTTTCTTACTCATTTCCAACTTATTGTTGAATGTATAATTGTTATTGTACCTAACACGATTTTTAGAAAACCAATCACATATGTTACCACAAATTTGAATCACACTAATATTGATATTGATGGATGTTTGTTACCTCTTCACGCCAAAACTACTAAACGGATCAGGCTAAAATTTTGCATACAGGTAAATCTAATCCTGGAATCAAATATAGGCGTACTTTTCATCCCATAAATCAGTTCCCGTGGGATAGAAATCACCTTCAAACGTTTTCATAGTAACAAAGCGTGCAAAGCAGCGAGTGCAGCTGTAACAGTTGCATCAATGAGGGTTGACGCAATAATGTGTTCTCATTTCATACACCTATGATCAGCCATTATTTAGGATTCCAAAATATAACGAATTTTTAATTTTCTTTACAAGGTTATTCAAAAAAAAATATTGTGTTCTCTATACAGATCCTTAAAATACCTAAAGTAGAACGTTTTTGAAAATTGCAAACCTCTCAGAGTTGTGTAGTTAATGTTGCTGTAAGCAAAATAAATATTATTTCTTAATGTAGAGAGTGGGTGAAGGATTTTGCCCAGCAGTGGGATGATATACGCTAATAATAAATAAATAATATTGTAAATGGCTTTGCATATCTTCATGCCAAAACTTCTACAGAGAACCGGCTGATCTATAAGTTGAGTTCTAGGCCCGGAATAAGGTGAGGGCTTCTTTTGATTTGGAACTGCGAGACATCACGGCTGGAAGGCAGTCACTTTCATTATATTTGTTGTTTTTAAACATCATTGTTAAGCTAAATGCCCTTATCATAATAGTAAGTGATTAAGTGACTTATTGTATTTCATAATTAGCACTCATATGGCCTGAAACACAGGATTGCCTAGTTCAGGCTAAATTGTTATTTATTATTATCTCTTTATTTCAGATTTGAAATCCATATAACAAATTATTGAAAGTCACACAAAATCACACAGTAAAATTACAACTTATCTAGGTTATACTTAGCTAGGTATATTATGCTCTTTATGTTTTGTCTTTTTACAAGACAGTTTTTTGAATAAATTTTATATATTTATTTATATTGACTAGTACTTTCTATAAAAACGTTATTTTTAAACAATATGAACTAATTTAAAGGCATTTCCATGTCTAAAACTGCATCTATGCAATAGTATATTGTTACCAAAGGGATGAATGTAACTTATTTAATCCCGAGACGGGGTTTGGTGCCTGAGCGTAGCGAGGGCGCTAATAGTTTGAGGGACTAAATAAGTTACTTTCACCCAAGTTAAACACTGTGCTGTTCATGGCGAATATAAGGAAAGTAGAAATAAATAAGTAATAAATGGTTACGTAATACCTGTATGATAATACACTCGAGAGCAATGAATCCGGGTCACTTAAAGAATGTTAAAAATCTCGGAAACTAAAAATGATAGGTTAATGCAATAAATTGTATTTAATAGACAATGTAATACTCCTTAAATGAAAGTAAAAAAAATATGAGTCACCATACATTTTATTAACACAAAATTACATAAAGAAAAAAACTGCTGATCTCTCCTTAAAACAAAAATAGGAAACATGAAATTTTTGAACTTTATTACGATTTTCTTGAATTTTAATACTTCGTATTGCCTCCTCGTGCTTCCATTACTGCGTTTACGCGGTTTGGCATGCTGTGCACCAAGTTCCTTATACGATTTTGGGGAATATTCTCCCATTCCTCTGTGAGAGCAATTTTGAGCTCACGAAGCGTGATTGGGGGAGGGTTTCGTTGTTTTACGCATCTGCCTAGCTCGTCCCAAGCATGCTCGATCGGGTTGATATCCGGGCTGCGCGCTGGCCACTCCATACGAGTAATGTTCATCTCTTGAAGGTAGTCATTCACAATCCTACCTGTATGAGGTCGGGCATTGTCATGCATAAATATAGCATCCTCACCTAAATTGACCATAAATGGACCAACGTGATCATTGAGGATTTCTTCCACATATCTTACGCTAGTTAAAGAGCCGTTTTCTATGATCACCAGCTCTGTGCGACTTTCAGAAGAAATTCCGGCCCACACAAGTACAGACCCACCACCGTAGGCTACTTTTTCTTCGATGCATGCTTGCTTGAATCTTTCCCCTGGTCTTCGATACACTCTGTGTCTTCCATCGTGCTTGTAGAGCATAAATTTTGATTCGTCGGAGAACATAACTTTTGACCAATCTTCAATACTCCAATTTACGATTTTTAGGATTCTTTAAGTGACCCGGATTCATTGCTCTCGAGTGTAATATGGTTACCTATTTAATTTATTTTATTAAATATCCGTGTATGAGTGATGAAAATTTTTAAACCTGACCCGTTTAGGCGATGATGTATGGCGTGAACAAGTTATTAACATATATACAGACAGCGTCAGTAATAGGTACCTCCCCTGTATAACATAATGCAGGCTCAAATCAACCGACTTTCGCAATTATAATTTTCATGTGATGTGATGTTTCCAGGTGTGATGATGATAATGTACATCACGGTCAGCATCATCAGCGTGCGGGCGAACGTGAACAAGGCGCTGGCGGAGTTCCAGGAGAACATGAAGGATATGGTGGTCTACATGAAGAGGGAGAACCTCGACCCAGAAATTAGGAAGTAAGAAGTTTTCGCGGAGACACTCACATACAGGGGGCATACAGGGCACATATTTTACTTGGGGCTCATATATTCGTAAACGCTTTTGTGAAATAAGAAATATAAAAAAAATACTTTTATAAATTGTTAACTCTAAGCTAAATTACTATTCTCATGTAAGTGACTGTCTTTTTTGAGAATAAATATCTTTAAACCTAAACCTAGGTAAATTTATATTACAATAATACACAAAATTGGGTTTACAAAACACCATAAGGTACAAAGGGAAATAAAGAACAGGCAGACATAAATGAATGAAAAATTAAGAACGTGAATGAGTTTTTTTTTTGTGATAATAATTAAATAATGCGTAACAATTCACACATAATTCACTGTTACATAACGATTCAAGAGAAACCAAATAAAAATAAATTCATTAAATAAAACGTATGTTAAAGTATGCTATATAAGACATTGTCAAACTGTACTATTATATATTTTACAAGATACATATTAAATGTCAAATTAAATTCACATGTTCATAAATAAAACTGCTGTTTAAATTGTCAAATAAACTAAAACAAAAATATTGAAAATACAGAATCAATTTAAAAAAAAAAAGACGTGTGGCACTCGGGGACTGCCGCGGTAAAGCTATTGCAATGCCATCTAGAGGCGAGTTGCTGAACTAAAGAGACAAACGTCAAGGTTTTTTCGTTACGGAATTTCTGGATTCGGTCCCCGCGCTCAAGGCCCGCGATAGAAGCTATGCAATAGCTTAAAAAAACGATGCCAGACAGTAGGTACTACTGTTACATAACGAATTAATATTTGCTGATGTAAAACGGCATTGTCCAATCAAAATTATAATTGATAAAAGCTGTTTATCGCCTCAGAAAGACTTAAGTAGGACTTTTTTAATTTTCTTTTGGAATAAAGCAAGGTTTAGTTCCTTACAGTCTTCACTAAGTTTGTAAAGTTTTTTTGCCTGCCCAGAAATAACTTTTAGAGACTTTAAAACTAAAGTTATCAATCAGTGTATCCTACCCGTCATGGCCTTCGGAGCTGAGACGTGGACAATCAGCATAGAGCTGGTCCACCAGTTCAAAGTTGCTCAGCGAGCTATGAAAAGAGATATGCTCGGAGTTTCTCTGCAGGATAGGATTCGTAAGGAACACACCCGATAGGGAACCAAAGTTATCGACATAGCTCAAAGAATTAGCCGTGCCTATTGGGCCGGCCATATCTCGCGATGAACCGACAACCGCTGGGGTAAACGAGTTCATGAGTGGTGACTGCGACTCGGCAAAGGTTGGATGACGATTTGCGAAAGACTGCATGCAGATGCTGGATCCGTCAAGCTGAACACAGGGCGATATGGCACTCATTAAGGGAAGCCTATGTCCACCTGGACTGATAGAGGCTGATGATGATGATGATGATGCTGAGTACAGTACAGCCTAGTTTAGTATTATATTATCTGTGGTACAGCATAGTACAGTCTGGTCCTACCTCTCATCTTCTATCGTGGATTGAAAGCGTGTTTCGTTAATCCACAGAGAAGTACTAAGGCACTACCAGTACTCGTGGGACAAGATGGGTGGAGTCGAATACCGGCACGTGTTCAAGCTGTGCGCTCAGATCACGTTGCGGACCGATGCTATCCTTCACATCTACGGACCTACGTTTTCTAGAGTAAGCAACCATTTGTGTAATGTCCCTTTGAAGGGATTTTCTTTCAACATTCTGTCCCTCTCAATTTTCCTCTCAGCTTTAGGATTCAAAGACTTCTAAGAGTAAAATGTAGGTTGCTGCACTCCCCGCTTTTACGAAATATCTAACACATATCTCGGAAAAACCAACCACCATAGGGAGGCGTGATGGGAAATCTTGTATTAACAGGGAAAAAAGATGCCCCTTTAATACTTTGACTATGCCACCGAGACAATGCACACCGTGATTACGATAGTGTTGCGCAGCATTGCGTCAATTCAGATCTTATCACTAAAGCTTGACTGTGATCACAGTGTTTAACATAACCTCAAAAATATATAACTAACATCCCATCACTAACAAAAATCGGAATATTGTAACTCTCCTGTCACCCTTTCTTATAAAACTTTCTGCGCTGCCACCAAATCTTCAGCGACTTGAGCTTAAAGGTAAATCGCTCGTATACCTTATTATATACATCCCAAAAGCTACCGGATTTATTTCCGCCACCACTTACAACGGGATATTTACCTTGATTTGAGTTTTAAGCATTCCAATAGTTCGGCACAGTTTCATGCACCATGATCACGGAATAACTGAAGGCACTAAGAGTGTGACTTTAGCCATAAGATTAATTTGTGTTTAGTGCCCGATCCTGCTGCAGAGCGATGCCTCCTTACTGCGCAGTCTCGGCCGAGAGGTCTACAGCCTGTACTTCACGCGCGGACAGACGATCATCGAGACTAACGATATCGTCAGGGGCATCTACTTCGTCGACTACGGAGACGTCAACCTCAGTGAGATCACTGAAGAGGTTGTGAAGATTGCCAATCTAAAGCTCACTCGGGGCAGGTGAGTTTTGCTTTTTAAACGACTTCTAAAAACGGATGTTCGCAATTCGACTGTATTTTTTGTTTTTTATTTATGTATGTTACTTCAGAACTTTTGACTGGGTGTTCCGATTTTCATGATTCTTTTTTTATATGAAATCTGGTGCTTCCCGTGTGGTTCCATTTTAATTTGGTCCAATTCTGACTATGGGATCCATATAATGGATGTCCGTAAAGCTGCACTCGAAACAAAATTCAATTATTGCAAGAATCAGAAAAACTCTCGCACGCACAACGAGTTGTATGCTCCCGAGAAATGCTCCATAGCGACTGAACTCCCAAGAGCTAGGCTACCGATTAACATAACCCCCGCATCTTCGGATCCGTTGCGTTCACGCATGTAAGCTAAATAAATATAAATCATCTTTTGAGACATCCTGTACATCGGTTCTTGGTGACTCAAAGTGAATCCAAGCCCCCCAACACAAGTCTCTTGAGAAGCTGTCTCTTGTAAGGGAATACCGACCTATCTTATAGGTACAATTTATTGTTATAGTGTATTCGGCAACCTGGACAACGTCCCTTGCATCAATTGTCCGATCCGAGTGGTAGCCGCTGGCAAGGTGCATATCCTCAGGATGATAGCCACCAGCTTCCACGAGATCATCGACGACTTCCCTACTGTCAAGCCGCTGATGCAGAAATACCGCCCCACGAAGGACGCGGTTAGTCGAAATGACCCAGTTCTCATAACATTGACGAACACCCTGGACGAGGTTTGGCGTTCGTAGTGGACCATTATAGGTTGGTGATGATAAGAATCAGAATATCTTTATATAAATCACACAAGAATGACTTTCTTAAATTACCCAACATGATAAGGACTACTTAAATAATAACTATGTAATACTAATAATATTAAACTTAAAAGAAAACTTAAATTCTATAAAATGGCGCCCAACTGAGCATTATGTTGTGAAAGTAATTGAGCTTAACGCTGATCTTCCGTCGGAATCAAAACCAACGCGTCAAGTATACTAAATGAATACCTACACATACATATCACGAAAAGATGCATAAAACGGTCCGGTAAAGTAAATTTTTTACAATAATACAAACAAACAATTTACAGTTTTAATAAAGGGGTGGCTCTAGATGAGGGAGAGAGCAGTTGTGGTAGAGCTCTGAGTACAGCTGATGAAATGGTGATGTGTTTTATTGCAGTGCTTCATAATGAGCAACCAGAAAGACTACAACAAGCGACGGGTCACGCGCATGAGCACGCCCATGGTGGTCCGCGGGAAGAAGGGGCTGCTAAGGGTCTACTTCAAGGACACACACGTCCAGATATTCCTTATCCTCATCTCGTTGACTTGCGTGTTCGCTGACACCTATAACGCAGGTAAGGGTGGCGTGACATATACCAATGTTTTTAGCAGGATCCAGTAAAAAACCGTTTCAGGAGAATTACAGTACAATTACACAAAAACCGACCATCCGATGACATTTTAAAGCCAATTGAATGGTTTTCGTAATTTGCAATTGTATGGGGAAGGCCATTGAAATGACTTTGAAGGCCATTCGAGGGTTTTTAAATTTCAATATTGGATGGGTGTTTTTTGCATAATCACACAGCTGTGGGAACGGGCTGTTATTGTCCGATATTTTGTTGAACAGGTTAATTTTTTATTTACTTTGAAATCAGTTGCTATAAAGTTTCCATCGCAGGCTTCCAGGACAACCGGCCCGGTCTGGTTATAATGCTATACGTGTTGGATGTAGCCTTCTACTTGAAGATGTTGATGCAGTTTTTTCTGCCAATGATGGTGGAAGACATGGTGAAGAACGTGCTCATACCTCAAAGAAACGAGTGAGTGTTATCATCTATCTGTTTACCTCAACCTCAACAGCCTATATCGGTCCACTGTTCGACGCAGGCCTTGCCCTGATATGCGCCTTATTGGCTTTTATCTCATGGAGGGGTAGTGCTCATAATCCCCACTATATACACAGCTTGATAAATATCAAGCTGTTTATATAGTTAACATTTCACTTGTCTAAGTGCTTATTTTGTAAGTCTAAAGATATAAACGATTTGACTCTAACTCTGATTTAGATTACCGCCTTTTATCTAATAAATAAAGGCACAAAACTTAACAGTTTGATATGAGATGCTTAAAAATGTATATCTCTTCAGATATCTTCATGGAGCGTTCAAGATTGATATTATTTCGTGTTTACCGTTGGAGCTGTTCTCCTTCATCAGTCGTGATGACATGTGGTTATACTTCTCTTGGCTGAGGCTCAACAGATGTTTACGAATCGTAAGTTACGCTACTTTATTATTAACTACAAGCTGCGCCCCGCGGCTTCGCTTGCGTAGTAATTTCAGAAATTAACTGCAAACCCCCTATAATTCGTTTTTAACATAAAATATGTGAATTATCATTATAAGTATTATTATATTTATCGCGTTTATTTACCTATTCTTCTCGACGATGCAACAGGCTTATTTACGGTCGTGGTCACGGGATGACATACGAGATTCATATTTACTTTAGAGTTTATACGTTTATATACCGAGTTTGAAATTAATCTAACCAAGGAATAATAGTTTGTAGTTAAAAAGTTTTCAACCAGTGCGATCTACCCGTCCTGATGACCTACGTTGCTGAGACGTGGTGCGATGCGGCAAGCTAAAGACAGGACGCTGTGGCACTCATTAGGGGAGGCCTATGTCCTGTCCAGAAGTGAACTAAAATAGATTGATGATAACTAGTTTATGTCCGCGGCTTCGCAAGCGTAGTTAGTATGGAAACATTTTTAAGGTTATTAATACTCCATGGGAATTGATTAATGGGATAAAAAGTAGTCATGTTTCATTTGAGGCCTAGAAATACCTATGTGCATTTTTTTCCGTATACGTCCTGTAGTTTTCGCGTGAACAGGTAACAAACATCCATCCATTCATTCATTTAAACATCCAAACTTTCTCCACTTTCGTTTAGTATGATAGTAGGATACTCTTGCCAAACTCTACGTAAGTAGAATATACCTATGTATACAATCCACGACACAAATAACTAAATTCACTTGCTTGACTTCGAGTTTCAGATATTTGTTGCAATATTTAGGAGGGTTGAGGAAACAATGATTTTTAATAAAAATTAAAAAGTAAGTAAAATTTTAATTCCTGAGATGCCTTCAAAATGAGCCTACCATTTTAAAAAAGTAGTTACATACGAGTTTAAATTAAGAACCATTTAGTGAGTGACATTGTTGTTTTCACTTACTCGTTTTTTCATAGATAATGTATGGGAATTGTTATTTTTAATTATTGCCAAAACTTACTATTTGATTTGGTATGTTCCTTCGGGAAAAGTGTTCCTGGTTTGAAATAGAGTCGATTAAGACCAACTTGTTTTTTTTTGACAAATGTCATTTTTTGGGCGAACCGTAGGTACATTTTTTCAAAAAACTAAAACTGGCAATATTTTTTTCTTCAAAATAAAACAGAAAGTTCCTTAGAACAAAACCTTCTAACTACAAAAGAAACGGTAGCTACCCTTAAGGGGCCAAAAATTTGCCACACCCTGTATAGTTCATACAAATACTATTCATACTTATTTTTATAAATGACATAACACAATCCATCAAACACTGTAATTACTCCTTATATGCCGACGATTTGAAAATTTACCATACTATTAAGTCAACAAACGATATTCAATTAATTCAGGACGACTTAGATTCAATAGCTACATGGTGTAGTGATAACAAAATGCTACTCAATCCAACTAAATGTTTCCATATTAAATTCAGTAGAAAAATGATTCCCCTTAACTCTAGCTATCTTCTTAATAATATTGAAATTGCACAGGTTAAAGAAATAAGAGACCTGGGGATTACATTGGACAATCAATTAAGTTTTTGTACACATTATGACAAAACTGTCAAAAAAGCAGCACAAGTATTAGGCTTTCTCAAACGAAACTCAAAAGAATTTAAAAAGTTTACCACTAAAATTACACTGTTCAATGCCCTTGTCAGGAGTATCCTTGAGTTTGCATGTATTTCCTGGAATCCCTTCTATTCCATCCATTCGCAGAGACTTGAAACTATCCAAAGATCGTTTACTCGCCACCTTGCCTTCAATTTATCCGGTATATCCCACAGGACTCCCTATGCCCTAAGATTAAAATTCTTTAGTATGATCTCCCTTTATAACCGTCGTAGGGTTCAACAACTAACATTTTTACACAAGGTAATTAACGGTCTAGTCGATTGTAAAGATATCCTGCTAAACATTCGTCTTACAGTACCTACTAGGAACCCCAGACATCCCATCACTAGCATTTTCAACACTCCTTTTTGCAACTCTAATAAAGGCCTACAGGCTCCAGTAGTTCAGCTCTGTAAACTATATAATTATACCGTCAAACAAGTTCCTGATATAGACATTTTCAGTGATAACCTCAATAAATTCAAATTTAAAGTGCTGGAACATTTCCGGAATGAACAATATGAACATAATGCTTCTTAGATCTCAATTTTACTTAATTAATAAATAAATATATATACTATTATATTTTTGTTATGTAGTAGTTTATTAATGTTTCTTAAGTTTAACCATATCTTCTATTACCTATATTTATAATGTTTAACTTCGATCTCATTTAATAATTTAAATATTTTTAAGAAAGTATTGTGTAACAATGTTGTGTCCGCCTATTATAAGCGTATATATTAGAACCTGCCTAGATATTAAGTTAAAACAAAATGCTTTATGTATACGCTGTTGGCGTTCCTTTTTAGTAAATAAATAAATAAATAAATACAAAGTTTGTCTACTTTTATGTGTAGGTACCCACTGTTGCACACTCACTAAAGTTAAGTTTTTCTGAGACCGATGAATCGATTAAGGTGTGAATATTGAAATGAACACATTTGTGAATTTATTAAAAAATCTACAATACGACTCATTTGGGCTGTTAAGTGAGTAATCATGTGATGGCTTAGAATCCCAATCCAATTTCAACCGTTCAAAACGATTTGTGGTCACAGGTATTATATTTATATAATTTTGTTGTTTAATATTAATATTTTTTATTTGTATTTCTAGTTTAATTAGTTGACCCAAGTGGTCTGATTTTAAATTGCTTATAAATTTTTCATTTTGGCAAACAAATATAGCTCACCACATGCTACTTCGATGTGGCTTTCAACGGATATACATATTATGTCTTTACGTTCTTTGAACTTTATGAGTTTATTTAGTTATAGTTATAAGAGAGCCTCCACGAATAGCATGTGATCTGCAAAAAGAACTACTAACCTGGTGGTTAGTGTTAATTTATTGTATTTATAGAAATAAAGAATATTTGATTTTAGATTTTTATCTAAAAAATCGTTGTATCTGAAGCCTCAAATAACTTGTTTACGTCGAAGAAATCGTGAGCAAGACCAGTTAATAAGTAAAATAGAGTAAAGTTGCGTTATTTGGCGAGAAAAGATGTGACTGTGTATAACTAGAAACTAAATAAATAAACTAGCACAGAAGTAGGAAACCGGGTTCGAGCTTGTGTTCGACACCATGGATCGCATAAAAAGGCGTGGCGTCGAACACATGCCTATACCACAAGGTCTGACATTAATACTGCGAATTGTCCAGCATTATTGATTACTATCCCATCTCTTCCCGTGGGTGCCGTAAGAGGCGACTAAGACTAACAAGGCGCTGATCAGGGGAGGCCTGCGTCCAGCAGTGGACCAATACAGGCTGTTGAAGTTGAGGAGGTTGATTACTAGCGTTACAAGTGTAGATATTGACATTAATTTGCAGTCAACAGTAGTATCATCGATCAAACGATACGAAGAGCACATGTCGAGCAACATGGTCTACGCGACGATCCTGAATGCCTTCATCTGGTTCACCCTGTTCGTGCACTGCTCTGCTTGTCTCTGGTACTTCATCGGCTCTATGGAGGAGCGCGCCGAGCCCAACACTTCTTGGCTCTACGTGGCGAACAGCACGCTGATGCGCTCTGTGCTTAGGGCCAACGACGGAAAGAATATTCAGAATTACCGTAAGTACTCTTCTTTCTTTCTCCATGTCATCATCCACCTATACTAGTAGTTTTCCGAACAGACCTCGCGAACATTAACTCTTGCAACAATTACGAATTGAGAGAATTATTTTACATATTATTATAATAATAATTTTAAAAAATATGCCAAAAATCCTGATCAAATCTTAACCATTTTTTATGAGAAATATGAATATGTTTTACCTTTCAATTAAAAATATAACCATCGAAATCAGATGTTGCGCGGCGGAGATATTCTAAGGCCCTCTTTTTGCCTCTTTTATTCCTTCGCACGCGTTGTTCCTATGGAAACATTAAAAGGTGATTTTCATCCCACGGGAACAGATTATGGGATAAAAAGTAGCCTATGTTTTATTCCAGGATTAGAATTACCTGTATGCAAAATTTCAGCCCGATCCGTCCAGTAGTTTTGGCGTGAAGAAGTAACAAACATCCATCCATACATCCATACATCCATACATCCATACATCCATACATCCATACATCCATACATCCATACATCCATACATCCATACATCCATACATCCATACATCCATACATCCATACAAACTTTCGCATTTATAATATTAGTGTGATTTATTATCTATTATATTTACTTGTCTCTAGCGAAACTGTTTGCAACACTGACTAATCATCCATCATGTTATGTTGACATAATATATAGGGTCACAATCTAGTTAATAACTTGTAATTTCTATATTTTAGATGTAAAAATGATTGTAATCTGCTTTGTAAACTAATCACAATAATATATAAATAAATTAAATAAATGAATTTTATCTGATCTCATCAAAATCTATTTTAATTCTAATATTTAATAAAATTTGACGACCTCTGTGGCGCGGTGGGCGAAGGTCCGCCTGCGACGCAGGAGGTTGCGGGTTCGATTCCCGCTTCGGAACAAATGTGTGTACGATCTGCAGATATTTGTTCAGGGCGTTCTGGATGTTTTCTATGTATAATAAAAAATATCTATCTACATTATGTAGTGTATTGTATTATGTATATCAGTTATCTAGTACCCATAACACAAGCTCTGCTTAGCTTGGGGCTAGATAATGCTGTGTGAATTGTCCAACATTATTATTATTATTATATTATATTTTATTATATAATTGCAGAGTACGTGGGGACGATAAGGTGCACACACATGTACATTTGCTCCGTATATTTCGTGCTCTCCACGTTTACGCGGAACGGCATGAGTGATATCTTGCCGAGGAAATGCAGTGAAGTGAGTTCAGCCACCAGTAGATACAGTCAATGATTTAAATTAGATACGGCCCTACGTCCAAGAACTGTGGGATTGTCTTTGAATGTGTGTGTTAACAAAATTCCGACGCAAGCACACTATAAGTAGATAAAATTAGTGTTTTAGTTCACATTGCTCCTGTTGCCCGAACTCTCAAGTATCACACGCACTACACATACTATAACTCACACACAAACACACTTTCCCCAACAGAGACTGCCTGAATCCTAACTTAAAATATTTACATATTTTCGTTTTTTATTTTACATTTTTGGTTTGAAATTTTCTTTTTTATTGCTTAACTTTAACTTTTCTTGAAATTACATTGTAATCTTACTTAAAAGTAGTTAAAAATACACTCGAGAGCAATGAATCCGGGTCACTTAAAGAATGTTAAAAATCTCGGAAACTAAAAATGATAGGTTAATGCAATAAATTGTATTTAATAGACAATGTAATACTCCTTAAATGAAAGTAAAAAAAATATGAGTCACCATACATTTTATTAACACAAAATTACATAAAGAAAAAAACTGCTGATCTCTCCTTAAAACAAAAATAGGAAACATGACATTTTTGATCTTTATTACGATTTTCTTGAATTTTAATACTTCGTATTGCCTCCTCGTGCTTCCATTACTGCGTTTACGCGGTTTGGCATGCTGTACACCAAGTTCCTTATACGATTTTGGGGAATATTCTCCCATTCCTCTGTGAGAGCAATTTTGAGCTCACGAAGCGTGATTGGGGGAGGGTTTCGTTGTTTTACGCATCTGCCTAGCTCGTCCCAAGCATGCTCGATCGGGTTGATATCCGGGCTGCGCGCTGGCCACTCCATACGAGTAATGTTCATCTCTTGAAGGTAGTCATTCACAATCCTACCTGTATGAGGTCGGGCATTGTCATGCATAAATATAGCATCCTCACCTAAATTGACCATAAATGGACCAACGTGATCATTGAGGATTTCTTCCACATATCTTACGCTAGTTAAAGAGCCGTTTTCTATGATCACCAGCTCTGTGCGACTTTCAGAAGAAATTCCGGCCCACACAAGTACAGACCCACCACCGTAGGCTACTTTTTCTTCGATGCATGCTTGCTTGAATCTTTCCCCTGGTCTTCGATACACTCTGTGTCTTCCATCGTGCTTGTAGAGCATAAATTTTGATTCGTAAATTTATTGCATTAACCTATCATTTTTAGTTTCCGAGATTTTTAACATTCTTTAAGTGACCCGGATTCATTGCTCTCGAGTGTAGTTGTTCTAATTTATAATTGTCTTGGAACTACTTACTTGGAACCACATACTTTCAGAGAAGTGCGTTGTCATCTACAACAGTTTTTGAAAACTTCTGCAGATGACATCGTTTTTTATTTTATGACCATGTTATTGTTGTTTTTGTTCCACAATAAACGATTTATTTATTTATAGTAGTAGCCTCATCCCAAACAGAAGCTGCGCTTTCCATCTGACTTCTGACTAGAGCATCATACATTGCTGTTAAACCGTTTGCTCGGCGTAAAATGAATCGTAGAATTCTGTACGCCTTTTTTGTTGTTGTCAGTTGCTCTACTTAATGTTATAATAGATAGAACATTTTGTTTTAATTAAACTGCAAATTGTTTTTCCGGCTCCACTCAACTACCCTATCCACGTCCTGTTGAAGACTCAACAGTTTTCTTCCTTCTTAATTGGCAAGATCAACTTCAGACTGATCTACGAACAGAAGACATTTAATCTCTGTGACAACTTCGGGCAGATCGTTAACCATCACGATAAATAAATTCCAGAGACTTTAAACTGATACTGGTTACGCTCGTTTTAAATAATTTGTAATATGCGCTGGTTTTGGGTTAGTATTTCACATATTTCAAAATCGTCTTATTGTAATTGCCTATTGAAATGATCAAGGAGTCAAAGGTTCGCATACCCCACGTTTGGGGTACCTAGCACAGGAGCCGCCATCTTGGCTGCCCCAGTCTACGATGCACTCAAGTCAAGGACAATCGCGTGACACTTCCGCTTAAAACAAATATTCAAAACCGCGTGCCGCGATCGCTCCCCTTTTTACCTACATTCCCGCATTACTACGGACTTCTGCTAATCAAAGTCAAAGTCAAAGTCAAATCGTTTATTTCTTTAGACTTACAAAATAAGTACTTAGACAAGTCAAATTTTTACTATGTAAACAGCTTGATAAATAGTTATTACTATCAACAAGAAATAAGGTGCAATTGACTTCAATTCACTTCAATTTTTTGTCCACTAGCGGAAGAAGTGAAAAAGAAACCACTAGCAAGTCCATCGCTTATCAACTAATACAATCTTAGGATAACTAAGTCTAACTGGTCTTACATACTATTGTCTGTATGGAACTGGGCGACATCCGGCCAAGCATTAATATCATTTACGTAGTCATCTACGGAGTAATAGGCTTTCTTGATAAGATTTCGTTTTATGTACAGTTTAAATTTACGAATAGGGAGCTCAGTTGCTTCAGATGGAAGCTTATTATAGAATCTTACGCAATTGCCCACAAATGATTTCCCTACCTTTCGTAATCTATATGATGGGATGTGTAATTTGTTCTTGTTTCTTGTATTTTTATTGTGAACATCACACCTTTTCATAAAGTTATCTCTGTTTATGTGTGTATACATTAGATTTTCATAGATGTATTGCGATATTACTGTTAAAATATTTATTTCTTTAAATAATTCCCTCAACGAGTCACGTGGATTTAATTTATAAATAGCGCGTACCGCCCTTTTCTGAAGAACAAAGATAGTCTGGATGTCAGCTGCCTGTCCCCAAAGCAAAATACCATAAGACATAACACTATGGAAGTAACTGAAGTAAACTAACCTAGCTGTATCTTCATCGGTAATGTATCTAATTGTTCGAACCGCATACGCTGCTGAACTAAGTCTGTTTGCGAGAGCATCAATTTGCGGTCTCCATTGAAGAGAGGAATCAATATGTAACCCTAGGAAAACAGTTGAGTCTACAAGGTGAACAATCTCATCCTTTAGCATTATCTTAGTTGGGAGCTCTCTTACATTTGGTAACATGAATTTTATGCATTTGGTTTTTGAAGCATTGAGTAAGAGGTTATTGGCGGTGAACCAATCTAGTATTTGTGAAAGAGAATTATTTACATCGTCATAATTATGTTTATTTCTGTCAACTTTAAAAATCAATGAAGTATCATCAGCAAATAAGACTATATCACAGAGATCTTTTGCTAGAAATGGGAGATCATTTACATATACTAAAAATAGAAAAGGACCCAATATTGATCCTTGCGGGACTCCTAAATCGATTTTTGATCCCCTAGATCTTTCTTTACCAATATCTACTTTTTGGACTCTATCCGATAAATATGATTGCATAAGGTCCAGTGCCTTGTTTTGAATTCCATAATGTCTTAGTTTGTTTATTAATGTACCATGATCAACGCAATCAAAAGCTTTAGAAAGGTCACAAAATACACCAATAGCGTTTTTCGCTTTATCCCATGCATCCAATATGTGCTTTAATAGAACTGTACCAGCATCAGTTGTCGATCTACCCTTGGTGAAGCCAAATTGATTTTTATGTAACAACCTATTGAGGTTGAAGTGAGAGGACAACTGTGTGAGAATAATTTTTTCAAAAACTTTACTCATTGCAGGAAGTATTGAAATTGGCCTGTAATTGGCCGGATCAGTGTGGCTACCTGATTTATAAAGAGGAACCAGTTTACTATATTTCATGAGATCAGGGAAAACTCCTGCATCAACACAACTATTGAAAATGTAAGCCAAGTATGGAGCAACTTCCTTAATAATAGAACTCAGTACTTTGGTTGAAATACCCCAAAGATCCTCAGTATTTTTGATATTAATAGACTTGAATGTTTTCACAATATAATTAGCGTTTACATGACTAAATATAAAAACCTCGGTACATTTATCTACAGATGATTCTAATAATTTAACCGCGATTGAAGGTGAGGAGTTTAGAGACCGGGTAACAACTTTAGGAATATCAGAAAAGAATGAATCAAAAGCATCGGCAATATCTTTATCGTGTGTAAGTATTAAATTATTAATTTTTAACCTTATCTCTCTTTTTCGTGACTTAGATTTACCAGTTTCGTTATTTATAAGTCTCCATGTTGCTTTGATTTTATCAGATGAGTTTACAATTTTTTTCCTCAAAAACAGGCATTTCGCTTTGTTACAGACTTTTTTAAATGTTTTTGAGTAGTTTGTTAAATACAAAAGAAACGCAGGATCATTTAACATAGCTTCTCTAGCACCATAAAGATCATATAGTCTATTCCTACTTCTATAAATACCGGGAGTGGCCCAATCAGTAAATCCGACCCTGTCCCTAACTGTGCATGTTTTATATTTAAATACTTCGCTGTGTTCTTTGTTTATAACACTTAAAAGTTTGGCAAAAAGATCATTAGGGTTATCGGAACAAGTTATATTAGCTACTGCTAGTTCCACTTGACTTTGAAAATTCTTAATACGGCTCTCTGTAATAGGCCTATAGGTATATTTCTCAACTTTGTTTTTATCGTTAAGATTATAACTAAAATTAACACTCTGACCATAGTGGTCTGATTTGAAATGTTTGATTACTGCTTTGTTGGTTGGAGATAGACTGCAATAAATATTATCTAAACAAGTGGCAGATGTTAGGGTTACCCTAGTAGGATCATGAAAAAGATGTCGTAAACTAAAGCATTTGAATAAATTAAGCAGCCTATCGGCGAGGGGATTCGCTAAAATATCTATATTAAAGTCGCCACAAACAATGAGATCCTTTCTACATGAAAATAATTTCAGCAAAACCTCTTCCATAGTACATTCAAAAGCTACTTGATTTGCGTCAGGAGGGCGGTACACGCACACTATGATGTGTCGCTCCAGTTCCACACAAGAAAGTTCAATAGTCCTCTCAATAGTGAGGTTTACAATATCTTTACGTTCTTTACATTTAAGACTATTTTTAACTATAATCAAAGAGCCACCACGTATTGCAGCTTTTCTTTTATAGGAACTTGCAAAACAATAGTTATTATAAAAGGGCAGTAACTGATTTTTTACAATCCAGTGTTCTGATAAGCACATAACATCTACATTCAAATAATTCAAAAATAATTCTAATTCTAGGATTTTGCTGGGTAAGCCTTGTATATTCTGATGGACTACATGAAATGAATTTTGCTTTCCCGTTGTCGATGTTGTCAGTTTAAATTTCTATTTGACACAATCGCATTAATGCCCTCATTAGTACTGCTACTAACTACATAGACAGGCTCGTCAGGTAACTGCGTTATACTATTTATAACGGGATCAAAAATATTATATGCTAACAATTTAGCAATGTTCAGTTTGTTTTTTTTGCTTAGGTACATTGTATCCTTATTCAAAAAAGTATTACTAATAAACTTATTAGTATCAAAAAATAATACATCACTATGACGACATGTCATGTTGTACATCAGCATGTTATTTTTACATACATTGTCATTTTTAAATGATGTCAATGACTTTGAGTAAGGGAAGGAGCAAATAATAAGTTTCCCTAGTCCATTTTGTACCTTTCCCAGAAGTACTTCAACTAGCCTAATCAACTGTGACCGTTTCACACAACTTTCACCAAGCTGAACAATTAAAGTTGTACTCTTATTCAGAGAGTCATCTTGCTGAATGCTATCGGTAATTATATTTATGTTGGCATTTGGATAGCAATTGTTAACTACATTTTGCGCCAGCAAGCCACTCAGTATTAAACCCATGCCAGCACCCAACCCATCTGAGTATATTATAGTCTTCCGGGTATATTGACTGTGGTCTGGATCTAAATCTTTAACTGGAGATGGCGCAGTTTGAGCTGACGGGCACCCCGTAGTGGGGGTTGGAGCTGTGTTGCTGCTAGAGGAACCACAGTGGTTCTTGAGCGAAGGTGATGGCGGCGCCAGCATCGCGGATGGTAATAACAGCGGTGACTGGGACACTACAGCACCATCTTCAGTTAAAGAGTTTGTGGTACTCTCAAGATTAGTTTGAGTGCTGCTGTGCCGTACTTCAGAATATACACTATCACTAATCCTGTGACGTCCCCGGATCCCAGTTGACTCCAGGATTCCAGCATCGGGCCCGCCACACGACCGAGACGAATTGGGAATTGAGGTAGGTCTTTACTTTAAGACTTTTATAAATGTGACTTGCTTTCCCTCAACTAGCGTACTTACAAATTTAGGTATATTTATATCCGCATCCCGCAGGATTTAATTCAGGCTTAAAATCAGCAATAAATCAATCTTAGATGTTACCAAATTTAATTGGCCTGAGCAACCGCTTTTGAGTTTAACTTCTTTACTCTCCAGATACCTTGGCATGCGCCCGTTCTCGTGAAATCCGGTTTAGATTTGTATCCTTCGTAGTCCGCATACCTCTTAGCCATCTTCACCTTAAGGTATGGGAATCACCCGGGTAAACCTCCAACGTTCTGGGAAATACGACCTTTCCAGGTATTTGTTTAATATGTGGCCTAGTGGCTCCGCTAGAATCCTACTAAGTCTCTCATTACAAACACGGGAATACCCTTTGGACCTGCGGACTGCTTCGGTTTAAGTAGCGTGAGTAGAGAGTACGGACGGAGGCAGAGGTACGAGCCAACCGTACTTCTGCCTCCGTGAGCCGCGGTACGTGAACGCGCGCGCTGTTCGAAGCCTCAGCCTGGCGCACTTCCAGGGCCGCTATTGCATCAACATTATGTTTATATAAACAGATGTTGATGCAATAGCGGCGCGCGTGCGAATTATTATGGTGGACCAAAAAGATCCGCACGTTGCGGTGTCGATATCGTATTTCTAAGTAAAGTGAGTGGCTGATACTTGATCTTACTGATGATACTTTTGACTGTCCAGGTGGCCTACGTGATCCTGCTGCAGATATTGTCCTCCTTCATCTTCATGTTGTTTGTGGGAGAGTTCACCAACGTCCTGCACTACCACTCCTTCCGCTGCTTCAGCTTCTACGCCAAATATCTGGAGCTGCAGGTTAAACCTATAATTATTAGTGTTCAAACGAAGTAGACTCAACTAAATGGTTTAGGTGTGAAATTAGCTTTATTTGTGCCAATAATAATCTTTCTCTTAATCTTAAATTTTTCTCAAGTGGCAAGAATTCCGCTCTTTCTGTCCTGTACCAAATGGTCGACTTTGACTAATAGTTAGGTACCTACCAACCGAATGTATCTACTAGTTTGCAGTGTTTGTCTAATTTTTTTTTAATGTTTGGCTCCTGAAACACAGTTTTTAACTAGTTCAGCAGATTATGGACTCATTACTTATGTCAATAAACAAATTTTAATTTTACTTTACTTTTAAATGTACGTTAAAATAATTCAAGGAAATACTCTTTCTTTCTTTCAAAATGTTAGCAGCTTGAAACATAAATGATAAGCAAATAATATTATTTAACAATAATAGTCTTTGTAGGGACTGCAACCCGAGTTCTCCCCTCAGTACGGTGATGTCATAACCACTAGACCCGTACGGACGGGTCTAGTGGTTATGACATCCCCCGACAATACTGGTCTAGTGGTTATGACATCCCTCCGACAATACTGGTCTAGTGGTTATGACATCCCTCCGACAATACTGGTCTAGTGGTTATGACATCCCTCCGACAATACTGGTCTAGTGGTTATGACATCCCCGTATTCAGAGGAGGAAGCGGGTTCGAATCCTGTCAAATTTTTGGGATATTATATGTTATCTTAGAAATTACCCAGTGAACCTACTTAAATGTAAACTATAATAACCAAAAACGCCTCTGATGGTGATACATTCCAGGACTATTTCTCCAACAACCGAGTGTCGGTGAACCTGGTGGCGCAGGTGAACAGGTACTGCCAGCACCTGTGGCGCGAGTCGCGAGGCATGCAGCTGCCCAAGTTCCTCACGAAAGCCCCTGAGGGACTGCGCCTGAAGGTCATGTCAGCTGCTTACGTTCATCATCTCACCAGGGTATGAAATCATACAGACATTATAAATGCGACAGTTTGGATGGATGGATGTATGAAGAGATGTTTGTGACCTCTTTACGATAAAACTACCCAACGGATCGAGCTGAATGCAGCAGCAGCAGCTGCCCTTAAAAGTGCTATGACACGTTCTTACTGACATGTTATTATGAAATTAAATGAGTAAAAAAATACAATTTTTCATTCATGCTAGACAATAATATTTAAAAAGATAACTCACGTTTAACAATTTTCAGCACCACGTGTTTGAGGACTGTGACCCGTCATTCCTACGGCAGCTAGCTGGCTGCTTGAAAGTGTTCACGTATAACGAAGGTTGGGTTCATTTAATTCTTAAGCTCAACGATTCGAATCGTTGATTGCACAATAATAACAGGTTTATTGAGAAAAACGGTGGAGTAAGGCACGGGGATGTTATCCCCGAAACTGTTCATGAGCGCGTACGAAGAAATGTTGAATTGCTGGACTGGAAAGGCTAGGGCATTAGCATAAACGGCGATTATATCTCACACCTGCGATTCGCTGATGACATAGTCTTAACAGCGGAGTCGCTGGAGGAGCTGAACCAGATGCTGGACGGCCTAGCTTCAGCTTCTCGGCATAAATTTGGATAAAACGAAAGTCATCATCAATGACGTGATTGATCCGTCGTCATGTCATGTCACGCAGTTGTATAGCGATAATCAGCTTGGACGACATTATCATCATCGTTGCCATAGTTATACCTTGCGTCATTCTGCGGATGGATGTACCTATTTGCTTTCGTGATGTCCAAATATAGTTTTTATTTGTAGGTATGTACGTGGTAAAGTGCGGTGAGATCACGAACGCCATGTATCTGATCCACCGGGGCGACGTGCAGGAGCTGGACCACAGCATGCCGGAGGGAGAGCAGGTCACCAGGGTCTACCCCGCCGGCTCCTACTTCGGCGTTGTAAGTCAATGAGGGCTTTTCAAAAACTAATTAGCCTCATGACCGTTTTCTACCACAGTTTTTTAAGATCTAGTTCTGTTGGAGGAACGGACCGGCAGCCAGTTTGACGAGACATTGTTTTCATGACAAAAAATTCACTTCCGACTTTATTTCGAGTTCTATAAGTTCTATAACTTCTTCGTTCTATAATTTCTAACGACTAACCTCCAGTAGTGGAGAGCCACTATAAGAAGAAGAATAAGATAATTTCTAAGATATAACGATAAGATTTCTTTGTGTACAGTTTACACAACTTCTTTTCTGATTGCAGTTACAAGGCTTATTCCACAACGAGCCATATACACGCACGTACCAAACAATAAGTAACTCAATCGTGCTGACACTCTTCCTCGATGACTGGCTGTATCTGCTGGCGCACTACCATGAGAGCCGCGACGCCATCAACCAGCACATGCGCCGGGACGAAGGTCGCAAGATCAGCACCGTCAGTTCCACCTGGTCTCTCGGGCAGAAGAAGTCGGGTAAGATCGGGGACGCGACCGAACACGTCGCTGATGCTTCCACGTCGGCCGCAGCGCCCGAACCGACAGTTCTGTCGCAAATTGGCGCTATGTTATCCCAAGCACCCTCGTTTGTCCCACCGGTGAGTAAGTTGACTAAAGACACACCAGAAAAAACTGAGAATCCGGAAGATGGAACCTTATCGTTTTTATGGCCCACAAATCGCCAAAACAGTTATGACGAATCCAAGCCAACCACCGAATCGACTAATAAAACAGCGCAGGAGTCGGAGAAAGCAGGGCCGTCGTTCTTATGGCCCACGAAACGTCAAGACAGTGACGACGAAGCTATTGTTGGTAGTGATGTCAAAGAAACACAGAAGGAGGAGACCAAGCCAGCAGCGTCAGAAAAGTCCAATGAACAAGCACAAAATGAAGAAAAAGGGCCATGGTCTTTATGGCCCACGAAACGCCAGGACAGTGACAACGACGCTTTTGCCAAAATCAGCGACGCTAAGCAAACACCAGAAAATAAAACCAGAGCAACCACTGAATCGAACGCTACATTACAAAAGTATGAAGAAGCAGGGCCATCGTTTTTATGGCCCACAAAACGCCAAAACAGCGACAACAAAGCCTTTTCGGCGACTCAAAACCGTCCTCTTATGTTAGAGCACAAGGAAGAAACAGAAAATATCGAACTCGTAGAGAAAAGCATAGCTCATGAGTCATTGGAACAAGTCGCCAGTGAAGGCAGTTTAATCCATGCCTCCACTCAAACTCCGACAGAAAATATCGAATTCATTGAGAAGGGCGTTGTGGAGCTATCGTTGGACGATCCTAATAGCGAACCAGTCATGTACCGCGACAAAGGAGAGGAACAAGAAATGGTTTCAATGGATATATCACACTCGAAGCATGACTCAGAAGACGATAACGAAGAAACTAGTTTGATTGATCTTCAATTGCAAACGGACGAAACCGAGAGCAGGTCATTTCTGCCTTTAGGAAATAAGACACAAACAGCAGACGAAGCACATGAGCTGGCCATGTCCATGAGAACGCGCAGGAAGTCGGTCCGTCTGTTCTATGAAAAGGATGAGGAATCCGATGATGAGCCACCTTTAACAAAGTCTACCACATTACATAGCATTCCCGTGTCTGAAGCTGAATCAGACGCCGAAGACAATAACCAAAATGAGGAGAAAAAAAGTTAGACGTTTGTGAACCCAATGATCCAACACTATACGTATTTATTTATTATTATAAGACGGTGGTATTTATCTAAGTTCCTTATTATACTATTACATAGAAATGCCCTAACAGATTTAAATGTAGGGGGTACCTATAGTTAGAACAGAAGGATAACTTAGTTTTTACATTTGTTATTACGGTCGAATTATATGTTACTATAATTGTAATATGTACCGTCAATAGATTCTTTATTTTTAATAAACCTAGATAATTTTATATTTTTTTTCATTTTTAACATTCCGTTTTCAAAATGTCAGACTATGCAAAGACGAAGACGATGATGGCGTAAAACTCAGTTTTAACAACCCTCAACCTCAATCTTGTATTGGTCCACGGCTGCACGCAGGCCTCCCCCTGATAGGCACCTTATTGACGTTCATTTCATATTTCATGGGGGGTTATACCTATAATTTAGTACAGGTTGCCACAATAACATGGACCCGTCTGGCGAAAGATCGCAATGAATGGAACTACATGGAGAAGTACTCGTAGTAGGCACTCCAAATCCTGGGTGTCCAATCTAACATATAAACAGAGAAAGTTAATTTTATGATATAATTTATTGTATATATTCTTAAAATGTGGAAATTGGAAATAAAGACTATTTATTTTATTTAATACCCATAATCCCCAAGGTGGGCGTGCGGGTTGCGGATCGTAGTTCGGTGCTACAATTATTGTTGTACAACAGGGGATGCTCCTGCCCGCCCCTCGGTGGATATCCCTTAGTTGCGACACCCACGGGAAGAATTTGGGAGATGCAAATTCGAACACAGCTATAATAATATACTATTACTTAGAAATGACCAAACAGTTACGGTCGAATTATTTGTTACTATATTTGTACTAGGTACCTTCAATGGATTCTTTATTTTTATTAAACCCAGATAATTGGTACCTTCAATGGAATTTTTTATTTTTATTAAACCCAGATAATTTAAATAATTACTTTATTTTCAAAAATTCCATCTATATTCAAATACGCAGACGATGCATGACATAAAACTCAGTTTTAACCATAACAACCTTTACCCTAGTCATCCTTTTATTTAAGACACTATGTTATTTGGAAGAACATAATCCTCACGAGATATCGTAAAATCACGGGTGTTTTTGTTACAATTTGGCGTCTTAGATTCCTGGTTCAGACAGGCTATTATTCAAAAATCTTTGATTATAGTTTAAATTGTTTTAATATCATGAAGACTACAAAATTTAAGATACTTTCCCTCTATCCGGTATAGCCGTGAGATGCCCTTAATAGTTATATATTTCAAGTTACGTTTTGCCCACTGAGGTGTTCTGGCGTTCATCAATTCAATCAAGCGTGACGCAGCTCAAAGCTTGTGCAATCTCGGATTAGTTTATCGATTACAGCTTGATTCAATTATTTCAATCAATTTAACAGCAACATATATGGAACAACTGTCATTACGTCTTCGAGATTGGAATTTTGTAACAAATGTTACATGGTCGGCGCTATGGCTCCCTGCCAAATCAAAAGATTATCTTAAACCAGTTTACTTTAGCTCCGCACAATAATTGCAGTAGCTACTCAACGCTCTGTCTTAATGGCCTATATTTCTCCTTTGATTGTTTTCGTTCCTATTTCAAGAACTTCTGTTTTGTTCATGGGCACTAAATCAACAAAATTTCGTGCCAACAACGTTTTGATTGTTTTGTTATTGTTACTTACAGTTTTGTAGGCGGGCTGAACCATTTTAATCCATGTTTATTAGCAAAGTTTATTTAAAACGCTGAATAAGAAGCAATATCTAACAATCAAAATAAATAAAAATAATCATTGTTAAAAAATATTTTCTTTAATTAAACTCTCAGCTCATAACAACAATTTATAACAAGACACCAAAAGTCAACAAATAAATTAGCTACAACTTTTATTTTCCATCTTTTACATGTTGTATGTAAGGGAGTTGTCTTTCACTTATCATTTTATTTTACTTAAATTGGAATGCCCAGCAATGTCGAATGGTGTTCCCAACGATGGTGTCATTCATTTGGTAGATCTTCACTTCACCGTCCTATATTACTTAAATGCTTGGATGATAAACGTCATTGCTAAACTTATCATTACTTAGGTACTAAAATTACGGTTTCTTAGGTTAATGTTTTTTTATATTTAGCGGTCACCTATCCGCCATCTTTGATTGGTCTCAATGTAGGTTGCTTCATCTTGATTACAGCATCTGTAATATGAAAAAGAATAGAGTTAAAAATAATAGAAAAAACCAATTTGAGCTTTTTTCTTGAAATATTTTTTGGTTGGAGATTAACAGGGTTCTATAGGGCGTTATACAGACAGAGCAACTTTTGTTGAAGAAACTGTCAACTTTTTGATTTACGAAAACGTAAAAGTAAACAGCCTGTTACAAGTTGCCTGTTGCCACAATAGTTGCTCCGTCTACATAGCGCCTAACAGGTAGAGTTATCAATAATACTAAATTTCTTCCATCGTGGCCTGTTGCAGCTCGATCGCGAGGAGTAGAAGGAGAAAATGGATGCTCTTATGTTTCGTATGGCTGAATATAAATAATAAATAAATATGTGGCTTCCTTCGGTACATAGACTAAAGTAAAGATATGAGGAAGAAACCTTTAACCTGTTAGTATAATTATAAGGATACTTAGGTGACACCTGCGCCTAGCTCCTAAGCCCTAACCGATTTATCTATTAACCTTAAGAAATGCTCAAAAAAAGAACTTCTGTTCGTGGAATCATACGCAGCTTCCAGAAACGACCTACTTATCTGTATCTACGCTACAAAATTAGCACGAACCTTTTGTCGTTGTTCGCACAGAAGCTCTACATCTGTACAAACTTTCTCTGGTTATTTAATATGAGCAGGATAAATACGTGATAAAAAGTGCAGTCTGTCGCTGGGCGCCCCGTCACCCGTGGAGCGTCATCACAGATATTTCTAGCGTCTATTTGCGGTCTCGCACTCACAAATATAATAAAATGCTCAGATTTTTTCCCGCTTTGACGTCAAACGTATTATTTATTTCAATGTTAACTATAAAGAATTCAGAATAAAATTTTACGTGTCATTAAAACGTCGCAATAATCGGTTATTTATGTGCTGAATTCGGTTTCACCGCAACTATTTATACTAATTTTCGTAGATCTGCCAAAACATTATGAAATTATGACGAGCTCTGAAGTTTCAGGGCCACGGCTTGTCCAGAATAAAAGCTTTTGATGCGAACAATATTTTTGTGTTTGTTTTAATTAGCGTGTTTATCTGAGACGGTTTACTGCCTAAACGCATAATTTAAGACGACCAAACCAGCGGCCATTCCATCCAGCCGTGTGGGTGAAGTTGGGCAATGGTGATGAACGATGACGATTCAAAAGAGAGTATAATAAAGCTGGCCTTGTATGAGGCCGACTGAACCGTAATCTGAACTCCCGTCAATGCTGTATTGACGTTTTTTAGTTCAGATTCCGGTTCAGAATACTAAATATTCCGAGATCTGTTCAGAATCTGAAAAAATCTGATGGAGAGCGAGTGGAGAATTACATTCTATACAATTTCTGTTTTTCTGAATTCAGAAAAACAAAAATAATATTCTCTGCCAGCTTGTTAATTTAACATATCCGTAAATGCGCAAGAAACTTCCTAAGAAGTTATGTTATTGTTAGAGTAAAGATTGTTTTTTGGAAGATACTTCTTAACGATAGGGGCTACCTTAAGTACTTTTAATTTTCACGTCTACCAATTTTCAGTGTAGGTACCATTAATTATCAGTATTCGTGTGATCCACTCGTCGATGCGACATGTCATCGCGTTCACGCGCCTGTCACCATGCTTAAATTAGTCTTATGTGATTGATCTCTTTCCACTTAAACATCGTGATTTATTTTGTCAGTTGCTGATTGTTTTGATCTTTCACTAATTTATATTATGTCTTTTCGTTAGCTTCGTAAACGTTGTATACTATAGGTGAACATTCTACCACACAACGGGTAGGGAAAACTGCATAAAGCGCAGGGAAACATGCTAGCACGAAGGGTAAACGCATTAAATAGCTAAAATAAACACTGTATAAACACAAACTGTTGATCACATTAAACCATGAATAATCGGATTCAATTTTAAATGAAGAAAGCGTTTCTAAAGATTCTTCGAACTGGTGGTTCTAGTGTCGAAGGTCAAAAATAGTGTCATTAGCATCGTTTAGCGATTTTAATCCCAGGGCTTTATGTATTTTTTCTTTTTTTCTTTTATCTTCAGCCACTTATCTTTCCCTTACTTAAAGACTCGACTTTTTGGTGTTGCAACTTACATTATTTTTGAAAATAGAACTAAAAGCGCCTTCTTGGTAATGGTTGAATGTTTATACGAGTAGGAAGGTGATTTTTTCTCGATGGTAGAATTATATTTTGCGTAGCGCCTAGCACAGGCATTAAAAAAGTTGTTAGTCGCGCAAAATTTCTTTTTTTTACCAAAATTAATTGAACATGGCTTATTAAATTATAAATGTCATCAAGAAAAAATTATGATAATAACATGCAAATGGAACAGAAGGGCAAAAATTTAATTAACTATTACGGTGTTAATCAAGTGAAAATATTTATTAAAGATTTAAGACAAATTCGTAAAGTAGAGATGTGGAAAACGTGTGAATTATTTTACTGAAGGTAAGTTTTGATTCTTTTGTTTTCTCACAATCGAAGTGAAAAGTAGAGTGTTTCACTCGGACCAAACCCTCATTATAACTCAGTCATGTCATCCTAGCTCGCTCGTATAAGCTATGTATTCCCCTCGTATATGTATAATGGGATGGTTTACTCCTTTGTAACTTAGGTACCTAGCCATTTTTAAAAGATTCCAGGACCCAGGACTTCAGTCCCGCTTGTTGATGTAAATGGTAATTATCTCGATAACGCGTGGCCTTATTATCTAACGCAATCGATCGGTAGGTAATATGCGTTAGTATTTCAATCAGGTATATATGCGGTTATTTCAGACGTACCAAAGGAATGTTATGATTTCCGTGCTATTTCTGCTGACTGCGAACGCAACGCAGTTCAGTTCAACTAACATCTGGATTCTGTTTATCTGCATTGCTTTTATTAACTTACATCTATGTAAACTAGTCCATTTGAGCTTTATGTGACCTGTCGACAAATAAATTTGGGGCCGGAAAATAATCCTGGAGTACGAGGTTTTTATGCCTATTTAAATACGTACTGTATCTTACTATTATAAGGAAGTCTTGAAGCAGCAGTAAGAGCTAGTTTTTTATTGGAATGACATACATAAAATTACGCTTTAGTGTATTTAACCGACTTAAAAAAGAGGAGGTTCTTACTCAACTGTATTTTTAATTTATTTTTTATGTTTGTTACCTCAGAACTTTTGACTGGTTGGTCCGATTTTCATGATTCTTTTTTATTTGAAAGCTGGTGCTTCCCGGGTGCTCCCATTCAAATTTGGTCCAGTTCTGATAATCAGATTCATATTATTGAAATCGGTTTATAGCTTTTTTTAAAGAGGAGAACGAATTTATGAGAGTTAAATTTTACCATGGTACCTTACCTACCTAATTCACTCACCTCCAAACAAGTTGACATAGCCAAGCGTGGTGGTTATACCACAACTATCCAGTTTTTAATGCTCACGGTTTTTCAGAATGCTCATTGAGCTGATAATTTGAACCCTACATCCAAAAGAAGACGTTAAGGTTTAACTGTTGAGAAACTTAGGCGAACACTAAACAGAACTTGCCAGATATCCAAGAGAATATTCACGGGTGGCTGATACACACTGTAGTTACCGCACCTTAGAACAATCCAGAGTAGACCAGCCATAGGCTGGCCAGCAGCAGGACGAGGATGAGGTAGGTGGCGGCGAGGCTGGTGGTCTCGTGGTTGGCCATGGTGACACCTGCACTGGTCGAGCGGCTCTGAAGAACTGAGCCGCACCGAGCCAGGAACGTGCTCCCGTCGCAAACGCTCAAAATATGAATTTTTATTGCCTCCAGTAATGCTTGAGACAGGTGTCTGTCTAATTTTACGCGTTTGCGGAATAAAACCATCGATCAGGGAGTCATTAGGGTGATGTTTTTGTACGAGTCATATGATTTATGATAAGTATTCAAAAAATATTACAAATTTACTGTTTTTTATAGATTATCGTAAGTATAATCCCTGGAAATCCTTCCCGGGGGTGTCGTAAGACATATAGTTGACTAAGGGATATTAACCGGGGGTGGGCAGCAGCGCCCCCTGCAGAACAATATCTACCACCAAACTGCGAACCCCGACCCGCATGCCCCGCGTGGGGATTATGGGCATTACCCTCCATGAGATAAACGCCAATAAGGCGGTCTTCAGGGGGAGGCCTGCGTCTAGCAGTGGCATTACAGGCTGGTAATGTAAGTTAAGGTTAAGGTAAGTATAAAACGAAAAGAACGTGTCAGACATCATTGAAATGAATAGACCTAATTCGACCTACAAGCTATTAATTTTTTTTTGACGACCTCTGTGGCGCGGTGAGCGAAGGTCCGCCTGCGACGCAGGAGGTTGCGGGTTCGATTCCCGCCTCGGGACAAATGTGTGTACGATCTGCAGACATTTGTTCAGGGCGTTCTGGATGTTTTCTGTGTAAAATAAAAAATATCTATCTATGTAGTGTATTGTATTATGTATATCAGTTATCTAGTACCCATAACACAAGCTCTGCTTAGCTTGGGGCTAGATAATGCTGTGTGAATTGTCCAGCATTATAAAAAAAAAATTAAAAAAATTAGCGTGTACATGTGCAAATTGCATGTACATAATACCATGACATCATAAACTATCGTCGAAGACACAGAGTTGAAAATGTGTCGTTATAATAACAATCGGAAGGTCGCCTACGAGTAAGTCGGTACTAGACTCTACGCCTACCGCTAAGAGATAATAGCGGTAGGCGTAGAGTCATTGAGACAGAACAACGTAAACGGTTTAATTTTACGCATAATTACTTTTATGACAGGCTCAGCGATCATGCAGCGTAATGTCGGATGCCAGCTCCCACTGCCAGTTTCCAACATAGATAGATTTACAGCAGATAAATATACTAAGACACCATGATTATACAGCAAAGTCAAACTTGCGTTGTTATATTTTTGCTTCCCATACGTCTGAAGTTAAAATAAGCAAAGTTGTAAACATTTTAACCCACTTTTGGAGACGCGCGGTGAAATCCAATGTAGTATTTTATTTCTGTATGTCGTATAATAATTTTGTATACCTATAAACCAATTAATTAGGTATTATTCTATATTTCTTAGATTTTTAAAGTAGTTCTTTTAAACTTTAATGCTGCCTAAGGGAACATCTGTCTGAGACAAGGTAGAGTTTTGCTCTACCTGTGTCAGCATAGCACACACAATCAGTGTTTTTTTATGTTTGTTACCTCAGAACTTTCGACTGGGTTGTCCGATTTTCATGATTTTTTTTATATGATAGCTGGTGCTTCCCGTGAAGTGCCATTTTAATTTGGTTCAGTTCTGACAATGGGATCTATTAATATCGATCAAAAAAAAAGTCGTTTTTAAGTTTTTTAAAACAAAATTAATTATAGATTTCTGATGTTTCGGTGCAGTAGCCACAATACGCAATATACTTATCACAAAATAACTTAACACACTTTAGAGTTGGTTGTTGTTGGGAAATAATTAGGTGAGTTATTGTTATTTGTCATTTTCTAAAACGAATGCTATGACACAGTGGAGTAAACCAGGGAGAAAATAACAGCAGAACCACACAGCATGACATGTAGGTACGAGGATGTAGCCTCGATTACAGAGTCCGCGCTCCTCGGGTAGGATTCTAAACTACAAAAGTGCTTTTGTTTATAGCTAGTTTATTTACACTTTGTTAAGTATCAAATGCGAGAGACAAGTGCAAGTAATCAGTGATTAGTAAAAAAACCCTTTTTGAAAAAAACCTTCTGTTTACAAGCAGATTTTACTAATCACTTAACACTCGCACTTACTACTTATCAAAGTGTAAATCAGGTATTATAGGGGGCTATGGATTCGAGTTTTTGAAACTGACAAAAACTCACTTACGACCTCCTTGACGATAGGACACATTAGCCAATTCCTATTAAAACAGAAATATTCAGAAACTAGATTCTTTCGGTGAAATAGAGATAGCAAGCAGTTCTATACAAAAGCAACTAAAATATAAGAAAACCTGTTTTTAAATGGAGACTTTAAACCTACGGAGAAGGGAGACTACCTTTTGACACAAACATCATCAGGAGCTAAGACTTACACTAAAACACAGTGGAGTAAAACAGCCAGAGAAAGAAGAGGAGGATCACGAGGATCATGTAGGTAGCCGCGAGGTTCACAGTCTCCGCGTTCATCGGCATGGTGCCTGGTGGTCGCTGGCGCACTGACGGGGCCAGCCGGCGAACCTTCCGGTGACGTCGGCCACAGGGGCTGACCAAGGGACTGGTGCTTGGGCCAGCGGGAAGAGAGCTTTTGGCAAAAAATTTGGTAGAAGTTTACGTCTTTTATTGAACGTCAACCTTTTAATGTGATAAAAGATTGGAGGAACGTGAAAACGACGTTGCAGACATTGGTCATGACATAACTATGGTTTATGTTCTGGAAAACAGTATTATATCTCAAGATGCTTAATTTAAGGGAAAAAATGAACAACATTCAAGATTTACGTAGGACAAACAACAAGATTAAAATCTGTTCCAACAAAAAACTAAATAAGAAGCCAAATACCAGACCACCCACCACGCTGTAGGTATAAAGAAATTAAAAATATATCATGAATAACAAACAACCATCTTGTCGTGCGGCTACGCATAATTTATTTCTACTAATTGATCGCAGAATTAATGATTGTCTCTAAAAATTCTGAAGAAACAATACATAATAGAAACTGAATAGCACAAATTCAGTAGCGACAGGTGGCAATGCGAAGTATTTCTAGAACGGAAAGAAGTTGACACTTGATGGACAGCGTTCTCAAGCCAAGTGGCAGGGCGGATTATGTTATTTTTGGGCGGGTTATGTTATTTTTTGGGCTGGGATTGTAACGAGCGATGATTTAATAGCCACTCGTCAAATGGAGTGTGAAATTTTAATAATCAGAAACTACCCGCTTGTTAATTTACAGGATGATTTTCTTCAATCAAGAATTCCTATACTTGCCATACAGATTGCCAAATAATAGAAGAAATAAGAAGATTACCAACGACCAATTGACCATGTTGAGATAGGGAGCGCTTGTAAATCATGTTTTTTATTATCCGTGGTTTCAAAAAATCACGCATAAAACAAACTTGCACGAGTCTATATTATCTGGATTGAATTGCATGTAAACAATTTCATATGAATTCTATTCTTATTACTAGACTGACCTTTGGATGACTCGTAGGCGTTCCAGTGAGCTGAAATCTACAAGGGTTGACAAAAAGTGGTAAGTAGGTACTTACGGTTATTATCTAAAAGGCGGAGTACAGCATCCACAAGGACACTAGCAGCAACAGCAGGATGCAGTAAGTAGCCATTAGGTTCGTTCCCTCGGTCATCTTGAATCTTGCTAAATCTTCTATTTCCCAGACGTTCCGTGCTCTCCCGAGTTCTCTCGTGTTCTCCCGAAGGCGTGTCTCTGGCGACTGATCAGAAATCACACGAAAAGCTTGCTATATACCTTATTGTTGTTTTAAAAAACATGACGAGAAAATCTATTTTTTGTTTTCGTCGAACACCTCTTGATTAATGGAATGCCGTGCCAAAAATGTCCCAGTTTTTATGCGTTTTCGGTTGTTGTTATTGTCTTTTACCGAGTCTGATGACCGAGTGAAAATTCTTATCGGTTTATTTGTTTTCCGAGAGTCAGGAGTAAATAAATTGTCCTGGAATTCTCCAGCTGGAGCCAGCCCTAGAGTACGCCCCTGCCGGCTATTCACATTTCTGGAGGATGATATGTGTGCTATTTCTGCTCCGAATCTGTGTAATGTGTTTCTACACCGGAATCGAACGAATCCATCGCATCTTTGAATTAAATCCGAGCTCTATATAAACATTCTATAAATGTATAGATAGGGATATATTGTAGAACAACCACAGCTGTTTGTTGGCGGTATTATTTTTTTTGATATGTGAAGCAGCGAAAAAATACTGTAGCTGCCAAAAAATTTTGACTGAAGTCGAAATATTGGTATGTGATTTCATAAAACATGAATTTCAATAGATAGGTAAATCGTTTTCGCTGCCAAAAAAATATTATGATTGTGGAATTGAAAATTTTAAGCAAACCAGTTTATTATATAACGTAAAAATGCAAACTGTTCTCAAATTAACGCATTCACTGCCCATCGGACACGAAGACCGAAAAGCATGCCGCTGCCAGAATTGCATATGTACGTCGTGGGCCATAAAAGTGTTAGTTCAGATAAGAGCATTCCCATAACTGAACTAACACTTTTTCTTTTGCATTATTCTTAAAATCTCGTAGCAAGTTCTACAAAACGTAGCTTTGCTACATCGCCGTAGCAAGGTCTACGAGACGTCTGCGCGTAGCAGCTTAGGGTCTACGTTAAAATTACTATAAGTTTCTAGTTTAAATTACTTATATATATAATTATTACATGGAAAACCAGATGCTTTTATATACAGAGATACAAATTGGTAAATACCAGTAAGCTTATCGAAGGTTATCACGGGTATTTATCAGAATAGTGCAACAAAATAAGACTATGAACAATGTGACTAATCTACACGTATCACTATAGATAGTGTTTTTGAGTTAAAGTACAATATTTTTAAATTAAGCAAATTTTAATCATCATTATCATCATTGACGCCAAAATTAGTAGTTTAATTAATTTACTAAAAGAAAACTATAATCAAATATTAATTAAAACTAGTACATATCTACAACTGAAACAATTGAGCTAACTGCAGAGAAGTTGCAAACAATCTACAGGTAGCTCAACTGATCCATTTCAATACTAGTCGCAAGCGTGCCCAAGACACTGACCTGACTGCATTATCCCGCTGTATGGCACTGCTAAAGCGCTGCGCCAGATAGTAACTACTCACCAGGGGCCTAATTCCACTATTTTTTAAGCAAAATGCTATTATGGCGCCATAATGGCGTCATACGATTAAGATAGAGATTTAGTCGTAAATATATTTATAATATTATATTACCATGAGATTACAATCTCTATGACTTATAATATCGTGTCAATAATGTAGTGGGGCATATAATCATAATCGTAATAGTCATAGATATGGCATAAACAAAAAAATATCGTGTTAGTAGATGTCAATGGCGGTGATTGTAACGCGATAATGAAGCGATAATATTGTCATAGTGAGGCGACTGTGTTAGTGGAATCAGGCCCCAGCTGCTCTCGAGTCACGCGTTGCTCCGACCAGTCTCAAAACATTTTTTGAAAACCGAAGAAGCTGTCGGTACCCCCGGAGTCTCAACACTTTATTTACTGAACATTTACTTAAATCCGAAAAAAACATACCGGAGGTTAATGATCTTGCACTCGCATGCAAATCGGGCGGCGGCGGCGGCAGATTTCGCTGATTTTTGTCAGATAACGAACTACCCAGTTTTTGGGGTAAACGACCCTTTTCGAAAAACATATTCTCGTTCCTTAGTGTGTTGAACTTGCGCCTAATTTAGTCTGTGACACTTTCAGGTCAGCTGAAATAACTCGGACTGTGTGCTCTATACTTATTCAGTGACTGTCCGGAACTTTTGAGCATTTAGCCAGTCCAATGCCCTAGTCTTATTAGTACGTGTTGGAATGTGCAGATGTCTTATACCTAAGCTAAGGGTAAAGCTAAGCAAGCGTTGTTGTGACAACATGTAAGGCTAAGCTCTTTTAGATGCTATGTATTTTTTTGTAGCTCGCGATTTCATTCCATGAACTTGAGAGTATGGTTTCATCACACGTAGATATTTATTTATTTATAAACATGTATTCTATTTAAGAATGTGCAATAACGCCGCTACGAGATGGATTTCTAGCGGGAGGACAAGATATGGTTTTCTCGCGAGTGAGAAGTACCTACAGAGCAGAGACGTGCACTGAGTTATCTATGCGCCAAAACTGTCTTTACCTAATTACAATTTAGAGAAGCAACCAATCGAAAGATTAAAAGACAACTAAAGACATAATTCTGGGCTTCTTAGGAAAACAAAAAACAAACAAAAAAAGTGTGCTGTTCCTGAGATAAATAGCAAAATGTGTGCAAAACACATTGATTAACTAAAAGGGGAAGATGAGGTAATAGTTTCTCGAAAATGGCATTAATTCATATTGTGTAAAATTGTGTGCTCCCACCTCAGTCACCGTCGGACCGGCGGCACGGGCGGTCGTGATTCGCGTGAAATATTGTTGTCTCGGTCTCACTTCGGTCTTAGATACGTCTTTCCGTCTTTGTTCTTCTTTGTATTGCACAGAACTCGAAATATTACAGTGAGCATATGTGTTTGCGTGTAGTTGTAACACATGCCAATTTTTGAGTAAGCGCTGGGAGAACGTAACCTATCTTCCCTTTTTAATTAATCAAAGGCAAAACATCTACTTTTCAAAAAAATAAACTATCGAACAAACTTTCACCAGACGTGTTTTTAAAACACGTACTTAATTTAATATAAAATCGAAATAACATTTCCCTAATTAAAATGAAGGTGGTAGCTTTTACAGATTCTGAGATAAAATAACGATTTTGAAGTACAATTTTAAAGTAAATAGCTTCTGGCACACTCTTAATAACAATCTGCAGATATTTGGTGCGGGTGTCGTGGGTGTTTTCTTTTGTAATTCCCAGCAGTATTTAGGTATATCAGTTTTCTATTATACATATCACAAGCTCTGCCTACTTTGGGGCTAGATGATGCTGATAAGCCAAACAGCATGTTTGCAATCATAATTTACAGCTAATATATTCTTTTAATTATTCTCTCTCATCAGTAGAACACGATCACTCTGGTCTGGCCGGATGTATTTTACGACCACATCGTTAATCCACTGAAGTATCATTAAAATTCACTAGTTTTTGCTCGTGACTTCGCCTAAAAATATGTTAATTATATTGATATGTGTAGAAATATGTAAATATGTGTAAGTAAACATTTGCTCTCACTCCCGTTTTGTAGGTATCCACCGAAAACGTGTCCATGCCTACTTACAGGCAATTTAGAATAAATACCTACCTACCAAACAAACGCAGGGAATTTTTTTTACATTGTAAAACAAAGAGATTAAACGCATTCAAAACAGCAGATAAATTTAAGTAGGATGCATAATACCTTTTCGATCAAAATATCGCTTATGCCTTACCTTTTAACCGCCGATATCAATACATACCTGACAAGCGTCCCGAGACGCTGGCTTCATTGAAGCGCTGCTGCTGCTGTATGGCTAGAGATAAAGATTTATTTATTTGCTTCAACATAATGTCGGTAACAGTTGTAGATCTTAAATAATAATAAATGTTTCAATTATGTTCTACCTTAAAATTAGGCATGCAAATGTTTAAAATTGTATTTTTAATAAGTAAAATGCTTTAAAAATTAAGTTTCAGATCGTCAAACAAAAAGTCATTAACATTGTAGTAACACTTACTTACTAATAATTATTGTTTTAGTTTAGCTTTAAACATATTCTCACTAAGATTTAGAATGGACTTCGGTATCTTATTATAAATTTTAGGTGCCATATAGATTATGCTTTTTTGTAACAGTGCCGTTTTGCAGTTAGGCATACAGAGTTTGTCATTATCTCGTCTGTTACGTATCACAATATTCACAATGTCAGCTTTTCTTACAAACAAATGGCTAGCCTAGTAGATAATTATGATTATTGAGAACAGGGTACGCCCACGTGAAGTTTATTCAGAGATCGGTGTGTAAAACAACTTGGTGATAGTTCCCTTTCATCGTTATGATTTGCCGCGGGATGAAAAATTACCACTAATTCTTAAAGGCGCCGAGAGACTGACTTTTTAATTATTCTGCTAGATTTATTGGGTACTAAAAATATGTCTTCAAAATTATTTCAAGAGATCTACATTAGAATAAGAAATTCCTTGAATTGTAGCCCGATTTGAACCAACAAACGATTGTCTCTCGATCTTTTTTGGGATACATTTCAGAAAATGCTTACAGGAACTACATGGCCAAATCCCACGACCCCCCTTCCACTCCAGGACAAGGAGACGCTCAACGCAATACCATCCTTACTTGGTGGACCCTCCACTCCTCCACCTTAATTATTCACACGTTTTCAAGATAGAACAGAAAATAATCGGCAGGACTGTAGCCGTGCTCTGGAATGGAACTCCCTTCTTGATTCTGTTTTTCGGGTCTCTTCAAGACGAGGTGTCTTCGAGACCTTTTTGATACAAGGTCGGCCACATCTTTGCTTTCCATCAGGTGAGATTGCGGTCAAACGAGAGTCCATTCGAGTCCAGAGTGTTCCTGTTTCCATTCGTCATGCCAAATGCCTTCCTATCCTAGTAGCGGTCCCCAATCCTCCCATTAGATAAACGCCAACAAGGCGCTTATCAGGAAGAGGCATGCGTCCAGCAGTGGACCAATACAGGCTGCTGAGGTTAAGGTATTATTCTAGCCTAAATATTTATTTTTATATTGTTTATTTTATTTTACATTACGCAACCGTCAAGTTCTATACTAACCGATCCTGTCCATAAAAAGGTTGCCTGAAAGCGATCGCTGTCGATAGGGCCGCCAATTTTGTCATATTAGATCTAATTCGTTCTCGTAGTTCATTCGTAGTTACTGTCTGTAAGTTATTTTATTCGATTTTGATGGTACAATAAACATAATACCATAAGTAGGTGGTATTATTTACCACATTGATCAAATTTACTTATGTTGGTGACTTTAAGACACATTCCCCATCCATTTACAGGTATTTTTGGAAATTTTCTGTGACTCATACCTACGCTACGTCGTCGTCGGTGGCAGCCAGCACGTAACGTAAACAATCTTACAAACCAACCTATGTAGGTACCTACCTACTTAGGTGCGATACTTACCTTCTACCAACCCAGTGTGTGTTTATCCGAAATCATTTTATTTAAGTAGGTTGGTACTTATTTTATTTTTGAGCTCTTGATTTTCCGCCGGCACTGAACTGCTGGAATTATTCCAAAGAATGCCGAGTTCAAAACACTTTATTTTAAAGCTTAGAGACTACCTACTGTAATAAAATAGCGGATGCATTGACCGAAGTAGGTAGACCTATATAACACCAATTTAACGCTTTGATTTGATCTCCGTGACGCGAAGATCATTTCTAGCTAGGGGTCTTCATCATTAGTTTTTAACCGACTTCAAATAATTAATTTTGTATTAAAAAACTATAAACAGACTTCAATTATTACAGTTTTTTCATGAATTTTCATGGATACCACTGTCAGAACTGAACAAATTTAAAATGGGACCACACGGGAAGCACCACCTTTCATATAAAAAAAGAATCATGCAAATCGGACCACCCAGTCAAAAGTTCTGAGGTAACAAACATAAAAAAAATACAGACGAATTAAGAACCTCCTCCTTTTTTGAAGTCGGTTAAAAAAGGAGGAGGTTCTCAATTCGACTGTATTTTTTATGTCTGTTACCTCAGAACTTTTGACTGGGTGGTCCGATTTGCGTGTTTATTTTTTTATATGAAAGCTGGTACTTCACGTGTGGTCCCATTTTAATTTGGTTTTGAGTTAGAGTCAGTTATAAATTTAATAACAAACACCACTTCTTTAAACTTGATGTAGTACCTACTTGGTAGTTGGTAGGTACCTATAATAGATAACACAGATATGTAGGAATACCTATTCGTACATATTCTGTGCCAGAAGTGTTAGATAACTAATTGAAGGGGTTACCCTCATTGGCTACCCAGCAGACACCAAGATAGGCATTTTAAAGTACTACATACACTACATAGGTACTACTACTTCAAACAATTTAGGTGGGTTAGGTAGAAACATAAGAAGTATCGTAGGTATCGCGGTTATGTCACCTACTTACTTATTTTTAACAGGTGGATTGTTTCGTGTTGACGATTTTACATTGGTCGACGCGTTGAGATTTAATTCTCTTGTGGTTAATTTTTTTTTGCTCCGTTCAAGAAGGAATAAAACTAACGGAAAAATAATTTGCACGAATTGACGCCAATTATGCTAAACCGTTTCATTAATTTTTAAACTCATCACTCAGCTTCGATTTATGTAATTAAATTTTGCAAGCAACTTAAGTTTTTTTTATTTACTTAATTCTCCAAAAATAGTATCGTGAATTAAAGTTAATTTTTTCAAGTTAATAGAAAATGTTAACGGTTTGTGGGAAATTTATTGACCTCTTATTTATTTATTTACACTAAAATTAAAAACAACTTATAACGGAACGGTGCTTGCTATTTGACTTGTCTTTTTACAAACTTAATGGCCACTCGCCACTCGTACGGTACCTCGTACGTCCTTATATGAATAATAATAAACTGGAACGCAGCTCTCGCTTGCAGAGTCCTCTCCTCTGGTCTAATCATAGAGTTTATATAGTACTAGCCATAGGGCTTTTATAGTATGTACCTACTATAAAAGCTCGATGGGGTCAAATAAGGGCCAATGTCTGCCATCACGTTGTTGGCTCGGCGGCTCTGAGGGGGAGGGTGATTTCCTTCGTCCGTGACAAAACTCACAAATCCCGTTTGTCAAACTGTTTGGGCGTGAGGAGTGAGGACTGATTGGGTAGCGTACATTGGCGGATCCAGGGGGGGGGGCATGGGGGCCATGGCCCCCCCCCCCAAAAGGCCCAAGAGTTCCATACTTTCGACTCAATTTTACGATTAAATTCAGATGCACTTTTACACGGGCCACGGCATACCTACTCTTAGGTAGGTTATGTAGGTACCTACTTTATATGAAAGTACAGAAATATATTTTTTAGGTAAGTCGGTACTTTACATGCATCTACAAACTAAATTCAAGAGGTTAATTTCTTCTCAGTATTACCACGTCCATCGACACGTTCAACGACTTTGAAATGAACATAGGTAAATGATATCTATTTCTCTTCTTCCGCTAGTGAACACAAGTGAATTATAGCCAATTGCACCTCATTTCTTATTTGATTGACAGTAATAACTATTTTTCAAGCTGTTTATATTGATAGAATGAGAACGCATCCGAATTAGTTTTTAGTTTGTTTTCCATTCCACCCCTCTGGTTGCGACACTGGACTTCCTTCTTACTTACGTCAACACGTAATGTGTGCGGATTGCTCGTATTTTTCTTTTAATAAAAACTCAGTTCTAAATTACAAAAACGCTCTTTATTTGACTAAAACCTACATATATATTAAATAAAATTACTCGTCTTAAGTATACCTCGGTATTGGATTTAACTTGAAAAGATAAGTTAAGTAAAAGAAAAAGTAGTACAGTGTGCGCGCATGTTACTCGCGAGTACGCGAACTTGCGAAGAAAGAAACGTACGCGTTCCCGCTTTCGTTACATTCAATTCAAACAATTTAATACACAATACAGAGAGATGACAAAAATATCACTGCTTTTTGCATTTTAATTTGTTTTTTGCATTGAGGTGTTCTTGCCCTTTATTAGCAGAGCCCTTTTAAGAATACTTAGCTAAATAAGTACAAGTACGTACGTTAGAGTTATATACGTATCGAATATTTGTAGTTAATTCAATGTAAAACTAACTAACAGATGTATCACCACGGGCGTGGCGAACATCTTTGCCTCTCTCGACGTGGCCTGGATCTGAACTAAAGCCTCCTTTCAGTTTTCAGTTCAGTTGCAAAAAATCAAAATATCTAACAAAACGACAAAACAGCAAAAAAAATCGGTTTGTCCTCTGTTTCGTGGTCCATTTTTAATAATACATGGTCTCGGTCTCACAATAAGATAATTTTGACTACTAACACGAGAAATGAACAAAAAATATTTTGGTTTCGCGGCTTGCTCCGCTGGAGTACTGTCTCGTCTCTGGCTGTGCACATGAAAGTATAAGGGGGGCCCCCCTTATACTGAAATGGAAGTTTCTGATTCGTTTACGTGATAAGCTAATCTTATGCGAGCGAGAGTTCATTTTGTACGACAGCGAACACAACTTCGATATTCCTTTTCCAAGTAGACACCAGATTTTGATTTTCGTAGATTCTTTAGGGCAGGGCTCATCTATTTTGTTGTAAATCGTTAAAATTTTATTATTTTTCATAACTTACTATCATAGCTTTCGCGTCTTGCTAAGCATACCTCACCAATTTCAAAAAGACTGCGACTCACCGATATTCATTATGTATCTAACAATTCCTCCTAACAATTCAATCTCAGTCGCGCACTCTTTAAAATTTTCAGGGCTGTCTCTGCTTGCTCATTGTTTTTCATACTGATGTGTTTCTACCACTGCGCAATTACTTTTCCCTAAAACCCGGAAAAGTCCCTAAAAATTCGCGGCTCGCTTCGCTCGCCGTGGTTTATTGTTAGTGGTGATGCGTATCTCAAATTCTTGGGCTACGACCTCGCCTTATGAATGTACATTAGGTATATTCTTTGTTTTTTTCAATCCTGGCTATTAGTCCAGTCATTTAAGCTTAAATTAGGTAATAATCTCGGAATTCGAGATACCCAGCTGTAAGTCTGTAAATACTTGTATATCGACACTCTAAAAGTTGTCTCAAAACCTACATTATGGTAGGGTGTGCGCAACTATTAAATTTCTAGGTCAAAGGTCACAAAAAATCCGTTTTTTGTCAATATCTCATTTCCTATGGGTTTTTTGCTATTTGTATGTTTGTTCAATATTGTAGCAGACAAAATTCTCTACAAATTTTGTTTAAATTATTTTTTTATACGGTGAACCGTTTTCGAGTTAGAGGGCGGTCACAGCATCACTTCAGGTCAACCGGTGCTCCGGTCGAAAACGCGCCATAATAATATATAGTTGATGAACTATCAATAAATCAATGATTATTAATATTGGGCAATGCGAAACGTGATGCTGTGACTGCGCGTTCTCCGCCCTCTATCTCGAAAACGGTTCACCGTATAAAAAAATTTAAACAAAATTTATAGAGAATTTTGTCTGCTACAATATTGATCATACATACAAATAGCAAAAAACCCATAGGAAATGAGATAATATATTTACAAAAAAACTATTTTTCGTGACCTTTGACCTTGAAATGTAATAGTTGCGCACACCCTACCATAATGTAGGTTTTGAGACAACTTTTAGGGTGTCGATACAAGTATTTACAGACTTACAGCTGGGTATCTCAAATTCCGAGGTGAACTTACTAAAATGACTGCCTTGTGGTTCAAAGTAATAGAATAAGTTTGGTTAGGTTAGGTTAGCTTACATTTGTCGCCGGAGTTCGACCCCAAAAACACGTCCATAAAAAAACAATGATGATACTCTTGCTCGGAGCAAAAATGTAACATTTCAGGAAACGAAACGTAACTTACGACTCAAGAACCCTGGCAACAATGATCTGTTTCCTCTTCTAAGTAGTTTTAGTGAAGGCCGCGGGTTCAAGTCCCGTCAAAGTAAAAAAAAATTGGGATATTATTATCCCCCCCCCCCCTACCTGAGGCCTGCGTCCAACAGTGGACCAATACAGGCTGTGGAGGAAGAGGTTGTGATTTTTTTACCCTATATCTGAACATTGTCAAAATGGCCCCCTCCAAAATAAAATCCTGGATCCGCCCCTGGTAGCGTACACCAGGGCACTCGAATCCGTGGACGTCGGACCCCTCCAGACGCCAGCTGATGTGGAAGCCGAGGCCTCGGCACTGATGGTGCGCATTAAGGAGGCCAAGGAGGCCGCCTCCACGCCCATCACAGGACGCCAAGGCCGGCGCAACGACCTTCCTCCACACCTCAAGATGGCCGTCGCGGGGAAGCGCGAACTCAGGCGCGAATGGGCGCGCTCCCGCTGCCCGCGACTTAAAACGAAGCTTAACACCCTTTCCGCGGAGCTCTCGGCCGCAGTACAGGCCTGGAGAGGGGAGACCTGGGATCGAACGATCGACCGGGCCTCCGAAAACGACACAAACCTGTACGCACTAAACCGGGCGCTCACGCTAAAGCCTGCACCCACATACCCCCTTCTGGACCGAGACGGAATGAGGCGCTTTGCTCCCGCCGACCGTGCCGAAATCTTGGCCGAGCACCTGGCGGAGCAATTCACGCCTCACCCAGTAGCAGCAGATGCCACACTCGAAACCCTCCAACACCACCACCACGTCGAGGAGGCTGTGAGGGACTTCCTGTCGAGCCCAACACCGCTTCTAGGCGGGGAGTACCTACTACATCTCCCCTGCCGAGGTGCGGAAGGCCGTCCTCCGCCTTCCTAGGCGGAAGGCGCCAGGCTACGACGGAGTCCCCAACATGGCCCTCGCCCAGCTGCCCCGCCGCGGTGTAACCGCACTCACCCGCCTCTACAACGGTATCCTCCGGACGAGTCACTTCCCGGAGGCCTGGAAGACCGGACGGGTCATTGTCCTGCCCAAGCCTGGCAAAGACCACCGTTACCCGGCAAACTACCGCCCCATAACCCTTCTGCCAACAGTGGCCAAACTCCTGGAGCGCCTGCTCCTGGTGCGCCTGGCTCCAACCATCGAGCCGCGCCCAGAGCAATTCGGCTTTAGGAGTGGCCACTCCACAACGCTGCAACTCACCAGAGTGCTACACCACCTCGCAGTCGAGCACAACGCCGGGCGCTGCACCGTTGGGGTCTTTCTCGACGTCGAGAAGGCCTTCGACCGTGTCTGGCACCCCGGCGTTCTGTATAAGCTCCTGCAGACGTCGACACCTCCAGCTCTTATCAGGATAGTGGCATCCTTCCTCGACGACCGGCGGTTCTTCGTCGCGGTTGAGGGTGCCACTTCCACCTCTCGGACCATCTCAGCTGGTGTACCACAGGGCAGCTGCCTGTCGCCCGCGCTGTACGCGCTCTACACCGACGACATCCCCACCCTAGCGGGCCACCTAAGCCCCGGGGAAAGGGATGTGTCGCTAGCGCTGTTCGCGGACGACAGCGCCTACTTCGCGTCCTCCACCAGCCCCACCATCGCAGCCAGCAGGATGCAGCGGCTGCTGAACATCCTGCCGCCATGGCTAGACAAATGGCGCATGGCCGTCAATGTGGGAAAGACGGCCGCGCTATTTGTCTCCCGCCGCACCCGACACCCTATACTCCTGACGCTTCGGGGCGAGAACGTGGCATGGAGCCCGCACACTAGGTACCTCGGCATAGAGATCGACAGGTCGTTGAGGATGCAGCCGCAAGTCGACCGCGCGCTACACCAAGCGCGCGTCGCCCGCGCGTTCCTCCGACCTGTCCTGGGATCTCGCCTGCCTCTGAGGACCAAAGTGCGGGTCTACAAAAGCTACATCCGGTCCCGACTCACTAAAGACCGGAAAGAAGAAGTTGTTTGTCAAACTGTTGTTTTATTTGACATAAAACATTTTATTTGACAGTGACACTGACAGTTAATTATTTATGGAGAACACTCTAATTACCAGCTGGCCGTGGAAAAGCCGAAAAAAGTACAAAAACTGGAAAACTTGTGTGAATTTCGTTGCAGCGATTAATTCTTTCGTTTTATGATTATGAAAAATATCCGTAAGCAAAATCCTATTTGATGGGAGATCGGCAACAATCAGGGAGACTTGCAATCGAAGACATGGCGAGCACGAGCACAGCCGTAGCGACCGTAACCCCACAAACGCAGGAGGTAACAACGATGTTTTCTTGCGTCTTATCTCTTTTATTTGTTACTATAATACGTAGATACTGGGTAGGGAACCTCGCTTGCTGATAGGTCGTTCAACAAGTTCATTAGCTATCCGCGATGGTATCTGTCGGTAGGTTTGCGCTTGTTTTCCGCTCGCAATTCAAAATACAGCGATGTTATTCTACCGAGGGTTTGCTGAGTGATATCAGGGTGCTAGACTTGACCAGGGTCGTGGCCGGGCCCTTCTGTACCATGACCCTGGGCGACCTAGGCGCCGATGTGATCAAAGTGGAAAGTTTGGACGGCGACGAGGCTCGGAAATGGGGACCGCCATTCATCAAAGGCAGCTCCGATTCATATTACTTTTTTTCTATCAATAGGAATAAGAAGAGTATCTGTGTGGACTTTAAGAGTCAACAAGGTAAGTTTTTATAACATACTTTCAAAATAAATCCATGCTTCCAAGAATGTTCCTCTTTTAGTCACTTAGGTTTTCTTATCTTTGATATTACTTTATGGCTCTTTTAATAAATAACAATCGTAAAAGTTATGTAGTTAGTCAAAAGTTAGTAAGCTTTAAAATGATTGCAGGAAAGCAAATAATATATGACCTGGCAAGAAAATGTGATGTCCTAGTGGAGAACTTTCTACCTGGCAAGCTGGATCAGTTAGAAGTGGGCTATGACAGACTGAAGAAGATTAATCCGAAACTAGTCTATTGTGCTATCACTGGCTTTGGACCCGTGGGACCTTATTCTAAAAAACCTGGGTAAGCAAAACCTAATGATAACTACTACATCATCATTTTATGTATACATACCTAAGTTCTGTTTACAAAATAAAGATATTTTATAATTTTATTCCTCTTTTTATCAAAATCATCACTATCTTATTGTACATATTTGCTCACACTATCTGTTATTGTTACAGCTATGATGTAATAGCATCAGCAATGGGTGGCCTGGTGAACACCACAGGGGAGAAGGAAGGTCCTCCTTGCAAGCCCGGAGTAGCCCTCACAGATATCACAACCGGCCTCCATGCCTACGGAGCCATAATGACTGCCCTGCACTACCGACAGAAAACTGGCAAAGGTCAAAAGATCGACTGCAACTTGCTCTCGACTCAGATATCCAGCATGATCAATGTTGCTAATATCTACCTCAACTGTGGAATTGAGGGCCAACGATGGGGCACAGCTCATGCCAATCTCGTTCCCTACCAATCCTTCAGAACTAAAGACGGAGAGATGGTCATAGGCACAGGTTCTAACCCACAATTTGCAGATTTCTGCAAGTTGATTGATAAAGAAGAACTGATAACTGATAAACGCTTTGTAAACAACTCTGCACGAGTACAAAACAGAGAGGAGATAATTTCCATTATCAGTGATGTGATAAAAACTAAAACAAATAAAGAATGGATGGGTATTTTCAAGAAAGCCACATTTCCAAATGGGCCTATAAATAAAATGAAGGATGTTTTTGAGGATGAGCATGTGCAAGCAATAGAGTTGGTCCAAGAGTTGCCACATCCCAGCGCTGGGGTTCTGAAGGTGGTAGGACCTCCAACTGTGTACAGTGAAGGGGGGAATAAAGCTAGGTTTGCTCCTCCTACTTTGGGTCAACACACCAAGGAAATTTTGTCTAATTTTCTTGGATACCATGAAAGTAAAATAGATGGCCTTTTTGAAAACAAAGTTGTGAGATGAATGTTCAGAATTGTTACAATTTAACACTAGGAAAGGAACCCTATGTATTATTGACCATAAGAGCATTCCTCTGTAAAAAAAATATCATGCAATTTTTGTACCTACTTTTTACACTGTTTATTTCATAAAGTATTTTCATTAATTAAGCTTACATCATACATAAATAAATTCTTTAAATATTTTTTTAAGTGTTTTGTATTGCCCCTTGTTTTTAAATGCGAGATTTCAGTCAAAGTTCAATAAAAAAAAAATTGTTTAGGAAACGTTTTTTCCTTATCCTGTGGATTCATTCAAAGTGACCCAGTCAGTGGTGATTTTCACCCACTGTTGGTCTGACATACAGCACACAACTAATTCTAATTCTAAGTGGGGGAACTAAGATCTGCACGGACAAATCGCATAGGAGTGTATTATTCATTATCCCCCTGCTATTGTGCAGCACAACCACCGGGACGGCATATCAGTATTGTTTATATAATTATACTCAGTATTGTTTAATATTCAAAACTCTAGTGCTTTATTTCCTCTAGATTTTAACTTACACGACTCTTAAAGAATTCAGATGAATAAACTTGCAATGCTAACACACATGACACTCAATGTTGCAGGATGTGGAGCGCGTAGCAGTGATAACGCTGCGTCCGTCCGCGCCCACCAAGACGGACACTCGCAAGAAGGTGGTCTGGACCGAGGACACCATCGACAATGAAAACATGAACAAGAAGAAATCAAAGTGTGAGTTTACATTAAAGCTTCGCCCGCCCACATCTGAGCGACCAAAGCGACTGCGAAGCGGGAGCGTCTGCAGCGCGGTGGACGCTGCAATGACGATTCAATGGCGCTGTGCACTCCTACACGACCGAGACACGGGAACTTTTCAATGAAAAAGAATCGCGTTGCCGACGTTCCCGCTTCGCGTCTCGCATCCCGCGCGGTTGACGCGCAGGTTTGAACGAGCTTTAGGTTGCTTTTCAAACGTAGGTAAATGTAATCAGAGTCAGAGTCAAATCGTTTATTTCTTTAGACTTACAAAATAAGTACTTAAGTACTTAGACAAGTCAAATTTTTACTACGAGTATATACTATATCAAACAAGAAATAAGGTGCAATTGACTCTAATTCACTTCAATTGTTTGTTAATCCACTCCCCTTACCAAGGCAGATCATAGACGAATTATCTACCTCAACTCAAATGGCTAGTAGGTATCGGTCCTATTGGGGTAGTTTCGTCTTCAAGTCTATAAACTGTATTAATTAATTAATTGATGTCTCTCTCTCTCTGACGTTACGGTCAGAGAGGTTACAATGTAGATGGCATCAGTTTGGTTGAGAATCAGACAGCCAAAGAAAGACCTATTCGGGCCTGTAGAGACGGCCTTACCGCATCTGTAGATCCGGCAGGTGGCAGGCAACAGGTGGCTTTCGCCCTAACATTTCTAGCCACCCTAACTAATTAACTTTACTGAAACTGATTGAGTTGGCGTGTAAAAAGGAGCCCCAATCCAGCAGTAGTTGTCAAATGTGTCAGTCAAAATGGTTTCAACAATGTTAACCTATCAAATAATTATTTTAAAACTGTTTGTGGATCCTTGCCTGAGTTTGATAACTCTGAGAGCTGTGTCCATTCTATGCGTAGTATTATATAAACTGTGACCGGGCACTTATTTGAATGATGGCCTCTTCAGGTTGCTGTATATACGAGAAGCCGCGTCGCTTCGACGAGAGCGACTCGGAGACGAGCGACGACGAGTGCGAGCACTGCTTCGGGCACGTCGAGAAGAAACACCACCACCACCACCAGCACCAGCAGCAGCAGCAGGCCGCCGGCGCGCAGGAACATCCGCTCACTATCGTTGAGACTGATGTATGTATTTAACGGGTCCACGGAGACTACTTTTTTTTATATCAGAAATAGACTTTCGTTTGACCGCAATCTCACCTGATGGAAAGCAAAGATGCGGCCGACGGTGTATCACGAAGATCTAGAAGATGGCTACTCCGGACCATATTCCGAAACACAAGTTTCACTACTGCACCAAACCGGAATTTTTCGAGACCTTTAGACTAGACTAAAGACTAAGTGGGCTTGTTCGATTCATAAATGAATAAATCGTAAACAAAAAAATATATACCTACAGTGGAATTGAGAACCTCCTTTTGTTGAAGTCGGTTAAAAGTTTGGATGAGTGGACAATCCACAGCATCAAGCTTAGCAGAGTTTGTACTTAGATAGATATTTTTTAATATACTGTAAAATACCCAGAACACCCGGATAAAATCACTGCAGATAGTACAAATAATTGTCCTAGGGCGGTAATCGAACCCGCAACGTCGCCCACCGCGCCACTTTGGTCGTTAAAGCAAAGTTGTTAAACTAATATTGTTTATAAATTGTTGCAACAGGAGACAGAGACGGTTCCTCCCGCGGCCGAGGAGGCAGCCTGCCTCGTGCTGCAGCCCCCCGCCCCCGCGCCGCTGTCCCCCGCCCCCTCGCCCGCGCCGCCCCTTGACCCCCCTAGCTAAGCTATAAACTACTGTTACTGTCTAATTAAACTTATTATAAGTTGCCTTACTTTGGAATTGATTCGTTGAATGTAAAAGTGGGGCTGAATGACTTACCTGAACAGCCTATATTGGTCCACTGCTGGACGCAAGCGCCTTATTGGCTTTTGTCATTGGGGGGTAGCGCCCATAATCCCCACGCTGGGTTGGGGATCGCAATTTGGTGGTAGAATTGAGTAGGGACTAACAAAATGGGAAGTGTTGCAACCTGTAGCAATCATGATATAGCTAGACAGCCATTTGTTTAGGGCAGAGAAGACAAAAATAACGTTGAATGCGTAAAATAATAACTAATTCCCATAGTAGCTCAATGAGTAACTGCACCTCTTTGCCTTCCATAAATTTACGCATTTAGGACATTTTTCTCTATTCTACCCTAGACGTGACAAATACTTGTAAAAGCTAGTTGCACATGAGGTTGCACACCTGTGTGACACAATGTCCTGTCAAAATGTGCATTCAAATAAGGGCTTTAACTCGGAACGTTTGGGTAAATTTTATATTGACGTTATAAAATGACGGACAGCTCGTTTGAAGCTTGTAAGAAGTCAGTTGGTCACAGTTAAGGATATCTAAAGATAACGAGTTTGAGTCCATATTTTAGTGCGCTTTTTTGTGCTATGTTTTAGCGGTAAATGGATTAATGAGCTGAGCTTTGTAGTTACTTATATACTGTAATGTCACATTCAGTAACATTTTGTTAGTGTGGTATGGACCAAGACTGTAATAGGAAACAGAGATAAGAAATATACGTAAAGGATTAAAACAACTGGAACATTTAATATGGAACGCACTTATTGGCACAAAATTATTAAAAATATTATGATATAAGTACATACTATACTTATGTATACCTAAGTCATTTATAACGGGAAATTTACCATTGAGTTTCAAATCATGGTAAATATCCCACTGTAAATGACTTAAGTTTTGATAACCATGATGTATTCAAAAGTTTTATTTATAATAACCGCAGTTACATAAAGCTAGAATACTAATGTTTCTTGAAATTGAACTGATTTCTTATAAAATAAGCTGTTTCTCCCCAATTTATGTAGATAATAATATAACCATATGTTATTGTAATTAAATAATTATAACTTGATGAAATGAAAAACAAAGTATATTTCATTTATGTATTTGTATACGACATACATCATTCACTCTTCTAAACTGGAATCAGTCAATAAATATAATCGGTGGAGGATTTGAGGTCTCAAGAAAAGGCACCACACTAGCTATATTCGACGTGGAATTTTTGTAAACAAACCACGACACAAAATCTGAAACTCACTTGCTTGGCGTCAAGTTTCAGATATACATACAATTGTAAGCAAGAATCTTAAATAGACAAGTAATGAAAAAGGAAATTACTATCAACAGAAATAAATTAGAACTAGTATTTACAACTAGCTGCGCCCCGCGGCTTCACAACCGTTTTAATTTAAATAAATAAATAAATAAAATAAATAAATTCACACGCGTTGTTCCTATGGAAACGTTTAAAGGTGATTTTTATCCCACGGGAACATATTTACGGGATAAAAAGTAGCCTATGTTTTATTCCAGTATTAGAATTACCTGTATGCAAAATTTCAGCCAGATCCGTTCAGTAGTTTTGGCGTGAAGAGGTAACAAACATCCATACATCCATCCAAACTTTCGCCTTTATAATATTAGTGTGAGTGTGATTGAAGCAATTGAGCTGCCGACTGTTGCAATCAATCTACAAGTAGCTCAAAAGATCCATTACAATACTTAGTCGGAAGCGTCCCCAAGACTTAGATCACGCGTCGCATCTATTATTTTCTTATTTGAAAGCTGGTGCTTCCCATGTGGTCCCATTTCAATTTAGTCGAGTTCTGATAATGGGGTAACTATTTAGTTGAAGTCGGTTTTTAGTTTTTTAAAACAAACTCAATTATTTGAAAACCCGAAATACGTCTGTACCCCACGGACCTAAGATCTCGACTCAAAGAGGAGCAAATGTGTAATAGAGACCTGCGTATTTGCGCCTCTTCAGTTGGAGAATAGCTAGTAATGTAAATACTACTATCCTACTAATATTATAAACGCGGATGTTTGTACGTACATATGTTTGTTGCTCTTTCACGCAAAAACTACGGAAAGGATCTTGATGAAATTTTGCATACAGGTATGTAGTTCTAGACCTGGAATAACGCATATGCTACTTTTCGACACTCCCTACGTATAGTTGTGTATCTGCAAAACACAAATTTTACAGGAGTGCGTGTTAAAGATTTGAAAATGTTCAAATGCTTATAACTGGAGCCCTTTTTGAGATATTTCTGTGAAAATTGGTAAGATGCTCTTACTGTAGATCTAGTTTAAGATAGATACTATTTTGTATTTAAATCTATACTGGCTTAGATTTTATTACACTTACATATTTTTACGTGGTGCTTACAATTTAATAAAATGCCGTATGTGGCTCATACACACTTTTTCGTGGGAGATTAGAAGAATGACAATATCGTAACTGCCTGTTACACGGTTATACTTAGTAGATATATTTGACTTATTCTGTTTAACTGGTGCTTACATGCTTAAACGTTGGAAATTGTATGATTTAATAATATGTTTCTACATATTCTGTTTCGAGAAATTAGGCCTGGTGACCAGTGAATACAGGTCGCCAGGCCCTAATAGCCGAATATTCACTTGCTTACGAAATTAAGCCTGTTTTAAGCTAGGGAAGTAATTTTTAGTAGTAAAATCTAAAACTGTATTCGTGAATTGGGGTTTTCCCTCTTATCTTATTATTTTTTTCGCTCATATTGGTCGTTTTGTATTATTATTTTAAATAAAACAAGAAATAAAAGAACTTAAATACCATTTATTAAGGAAGTAAGTGCTCACCTAAATAAACCCAAAAAAACCTTTAAAGGATTGTTATTACAAAAATAAGAAGAACAAAACCAACTAAGTAACTAACTCAGCTTTAAACTCATAACGACTATCAAACACGAGTAATCAGTCTGTACTAGTAGGTACTTCAACCTAATTATTATCAAAATGTGAACACATAATTAATACTATAAAAAAGCAAACTTGACATGTCAACATCTAACTATGTAAACAATTTACATAAAAATACGAAATACAACATTTATTAAATTGAGAGCGAAATAATAGTAGACCTATACATTTGCAAAATTCTTATATCAAAAATATACGCAGGCAGCCATGTCGCTGGAGTGGGTGCTGTTGACTCAGCGCAACCTAGGTGGTCTATCTGTTAAGGTGGCCGTAATTAGGAGAGTCACACAGTGACAATGGCATATTAATGCTTGAGGAACACTGTAGCAGTAGGGGAGATTCAGGAATGTTTGCTGCCAAAGTGGAGTCATAGAAGCTTTATTCCGGCAAATTACCTTGTACTCCATTGGTACTCCAGCTTCCCGTTTTCCGGAATGTACAGGTACCTATAAAGGATCAACTGAAGCTCCTCAGTGTCACTCTCACACCAACTTTGAACTTTGGCACATTCATCGAGTCGCAGGCTAAAAAAGCAGCCATGAAGCTAGGGATCCTAAATAAGGTTAAGCGATACTTCACACCGGGACAGCTTCTATCCCTTTATCAAGCACAGGTCCGGTCTGGTTTGGAGTATTGCTGCCATGTTTGGGACGGCTCGGCCAAGTACCAGCTTGCAGCCTTAGACTCGATCGAACGAAGAGCCTTCAGACTCATTGACGAGCAGCACCTTGCAGAGACTAAGATTCAAAGTCTCGAACACCGCCGCAAGGTTGCTTGTCTCTCGATCTTTTATGGGATACATTTTGCAGAATGCTCACATGACACCTGATCCCACCATCCCCCTTCCACTCCAGGACAAGCAGACGCACAGCGCAATACCATCCATACTTGGTCGATGTACCCTCCACTCGCACTAAGCGGTTTTCCTCCACCTTTATTAGTCGCACCGCAAAGGAATGGAACTCGCTCCCTGTCTCTGTTTTTCCGGCCAATGACAAACTGGGTCTTTTCAAGACAAGGGTAAATAGGTATCTTCTAGACCTTCGAGATACACCGTCGGCCGCATCTTCGCTTTCCATCAGGTGAGATTGCGGTCAAACGAAGGTCTAATCACCGTAAAAAAAAGTACTGTACCACTTATATTTGTAAAAAGTCGTACTCTTTTGTTTTCCACGGGTTCAGGATGTTTTTCTTGAGTTTTCTGGGTCAGGTTTACAGGTTTTTCACAAAAACGTAGCGACGTTCAAAGGCAATGTCATTATTCACTGTGTCATTGCTGGAGCTTCCACCACAAGCTTGCAAGGAAGATTGTAAGATATGAAAGCTGGGACATGCAATTCAAAAGATGCAGGACTATCACCGTTAGTGTTCGTAGAATGCAAGAGGGAAATGCGCGGTGCAAAAGGTGCTTCATCGCTGTCAGATATTATCTCACCCATTCGGCTTAGGTCACCTTCAATTAAATTTTCTGAGAATGGCACTGGAGATACATCTGAAAAACAACAACAAGTAGCAAAATTAAAATCGACTTTTTCATGAGTAGAGAGCACCTTGCACTTTTGAATTGCACTTCTGTTTATAACCCTGAAGATCCTTATCAGATCTTCAACATTGTAATGGCACCATTGGAATTATCTTCTTTCCGACAAAAGAGAAATATTGTATTTTATTAAATAACATGAAAACACAAACACAGAACTATGTAAGTGCATGGATTACTATAACTTTCATTCAATAACTTTCCAATGTAAAACTATGTAAAAGTCAATTACCGAATTTTGATTTAACAACTTTTCGAAGTATAAATATGTAAGTGCCTAGATACACCTTATGATCATAGTGAATCCCGATGTTTAAATATGTAAGTGCGTAGTTACACATTTGTACGTAGATTACCAAAAATTTTTAGAAAGTTTCAAAATGTTCTCACTAATAATTGTCTATTTAGTCAGCAATGAAGGCAATAACACACAACTAATTCAGAAAACCTAATAACTATGATTGGACATCAAAAAGTACAATAAGTTGGTAAATCATTAATTATGATGGACTTACCTGGTCTCGTAGTAGATATAGCTGGGTCTAGGACATTTACTTTTCCTTTCTTAGTAGCGTCTGCTTTTAAATTGTTCAGGAATCGGAAACGTTCACTTGTCATTTTGCGGCAATAATATATTTATGAGTCACACATGCATTCTACTCGCTGTCCGCGCAAGAACTGCGTAACGGGCAATTACACGCCACCAGCACCTCATTCCCCCCGCGTCAAAGTGTGTATGTGGAAGATACAGCATTATATGGCGGGAAAATAATGAAGTTGGACAGTTATACGATCAAGAAAAACGTACTTAGAGTTGACTTTTCAGATTTTTTGTAAGTTATAATGATAGACTGGCATGTGTAGATGCCAAAAATGCATCAAACGTATAAGTGTGTATCTGGCAGTTAGACGAAGATACGTAGGGAGTGTCGTTTTTATCCCATAAAGCAGGTCCCGTGGGATAGGCGTGCGAAGCTGCGGGGCGCTGCTAGTACATCCATACTAATATTATAAAGTAAAGTAACTGTCTGTATGTTACCTTTTCACGCCTCACGCAACATCTGAACAGATATCAATGATATTTAGCGCGGAGGTAAATAGTATCCAGATGACGACGGACGAACGTTAGCTACTTAAAAAACGCGTTCGCAACCGCCGACTAGTTGTGTATAAAGACGCAGCAACTGAGTGAGTTTTAGGTGAAGTATGAGTGGTTTGTTCACTTATATTGTACCAACATCCAAGAATAAAAAGTCCATCAAATCCTAGACAAGGAGTTTCACTACCTTAATTCATTTATGTACACAACATTTTAAATCAGAGACCATACAATTTGATAAAAATGTACATCATACAGATTAATAATTTCGTTACTATAGACTAACCCCCTTATAATGGTCTGCTAAAATAAAACAGCTGCTAAGTAGTGTTATTTCTCAGTCTGACTTATGTCAATAGAAGAAGATAGAGCGAGATTTAGCACAGTGCTAAGTTAGCAGACTATTATGAATTAAGGAGGTAATACAATTAATAAGTACTTAACTTCTTTAATTCTTATACTTTCTACGGAGATTTGTAACCATTTTACATCGAAATTACTGACATACAACTCGGGAAAATATGTTTCAAATTAAAATCTCAACTAGGCAACTCTTGTTGGATGAAGCGCAAACTTAGCCGCGGGCAGATACTTGTATCAGCTGCCCGCGGCCATTGTAGATTCAGTCATACATATGTACATTTAACATTCGGCACTACAATCCAGTAGATTTTTTGTAAACTAAGACAACTGAAAACTTTGTGCGCTGATAACGCATTCAACGCACAAAAAGCGAAAATATTTTACATTATTTCTTTGTAAGTTATAACACACCCCCGAGCACTCTCCCATCTATTTCTTCATACAACAATCGCGTCTCGGCACCTAAGCATATGCGCTACACGTTCAACAGTGTTTGTCACGTCTAGCTAGGGTCAACTCATGAACATGGTGTGCGAGTGAGATAGTTGCGAAATAACTAGAACGCTGAGGATGCTCGGTCAGACGGGGGGCGAAGTGTCCATCGTATACGTTAGTGTTACTATAGGTACCTAGACCTAGATTATATTCTCTGGTAATGCCTTTGTTAACAAAAAATATTTAGGATTGTAGAACAAAGTATAGATTTGAATATAAAACCAAATGATTTCTCAGATTCAAGGATTTCATTGATAAAAATATTTTATAAATATATAAAAATGAATTCAGCCTTCAAAAATGCAATAGTTCCCTGCAATACAGTATGCACACAATAACAATTACATATAAAGCCGGCTACTGACGATGTTACAGGGCGAACATTCGCAACGAGCATGTTACGCTACGCCGTGTGCGTAAATCAGTCTCGTTCGTTGCGAGAGCGTTTTCCCCGTAGGTACTGACTGCGCGAACACATAATAGTAAAAATAATAAATACGCTGGACAATTCACTCAGCATTATCTAGCCCCAATGTACATAATACAATAAATACACTACATAGATATATTTGTTTTTAACCGACTTCAAAAAAGGAGGAGGTTCTCAATTCGACTGTATTTTTTTTGTTTATTTGTGAACTTTTGACTAGGTGTCTGATTTTCATGATTCTTTTTTATATGAAAGCTGGTGCTTCCCGTGTGATCCCATTTTTTTTTAATTTGGTTCAGTTCTGACAATTAAATCCATGAAAATCCATGAAAAACTATAAAAATTGAAGTCAGTTTACAGTTTAATAAAACAAATTTAATTATATTACACGTAGAAAACATCCAGAACACCCTCACCTTACTGCGTCCTGCAAGGGTATTTCAATTCATTCGATTCATTTCCAAAGCAAAACGTCAGATTCGAATGTGAATTCTATTCTGAGGGAACTTTAGAACGCTATTTGGATTTGTCAAAAGTTTCCGATATCGAATCCGACGGCCTTTCCGACCTGGGCGAGCAGTCTCGACATAAATGGCGACCGACATCGGTCTAAATGATTTTCTAAATTTCTGGGACAAAAATGAATAGTTCCGATGGTAAATCAATAATAATATTAGAAATATAACCTTTTCTTTATGTTAACCTTCTGTATTTATCGAAATAAATAGTTATTGAATCATTTGAAACTTGATTCTTGTAAAGAAAATCAAAAAACGTTAAAATATATCCGGTAAAACTTTGCGACCGATGTCGGTTGCCATCTAAGTCAAGACAGCTTGCCCAGTTTAAATACCCCTGCAGATCGAGAGATCAAAGCTACATTTTTACGTTACATTACGACCCATTGTACCGTCAGTACCCGGTTTAATAGCAACGAAATAAAGTTATATCTATGAACAGCAACTAACAAGCGGATTACATTGAAGTACAGAGGTACTGTGCTGGCTAGCCGCGACCTTAAGTCGACTTTAGTTATATACATCTTGAAATTAGTGATCTACAGTTTGAGATCAAAGATTCATCTCCGCAGTTTTCTGAAACAAACGTAAATTTATTTAATTAGCATTATATTTATATATGTACACCGTGGCCCAAAATAACGTTGACAAAATTAAAAAGTAAAAATTTCAAAAATGGAATTGTTTGCGTTTTCTTTTGTAATTTTTTATTTTAAATTCATTCTTCGGCGTCATTTTAAACATATTTTTTCTACTAAAAAGTGTTAAAATTATTTTGTTTCGCTATGTCAGTGCAACGTGGAGCCATAATTTCATTGCATGAGCGTGGAAAAAGGCAGAGTGAGATGGCAAACATTCTCGGTGTTAGTCGTCAGTTAGTTTCTTCAGCAATTAAACGTTATAACGAGCTCGGCCACATCGGAGACCGTCCTGGAAGAGGACGCAAGAGGACTCTTACAACTTGTAGGAACCGACACATTATCAAACAAAGATTAGTCCGCAATCCACAGACCAAGGTGAGGAAAATGGCGCGAGACTTGGGGATTAGTCGCTCCAGCATACAGCGTATCGTAAAACATGATCTACAATTGGTACCATATAAACTCAGAAAAGCGCAATTGTTTACGGACAAAGATAAAAAAGTTCGGTTTGAGCGATGTCGTTTGCTTAAACAACGCTCCGCAGCGTCAAATTGGGAAAATATCGTATTCTCTGACGAAAAATTATTTTCGATAGAGCAAGCCCATAATCGCCAAAACGACAGGATCTGGTCTTCCACTCGTCCTGGAGCTGCTGCAATTGTTCCACATCGCCAAAACGCTGAAACAGTTATGGTTTGGGGTGCGATTTGCGCTACTGGCAAAACTCCCCTAGTTTTTGTAGAAAAGGGTATCAAAATCAACCAAGAAAACTACCGTCGAGACATTCTTGAAAATATGCTTCTTCCTTGGAGTCAACAGCACTTTGGTAACCGTAGATGGATATTTCAACAAGACTCTGCTCCAGCTCACAGGGCCTTAAGTGTTCAACAGTGGTGCAAAGACAATTTTCCTGATTTCATCAGCTCCAAAGAATGGCCACCCTACTCGCCTGATCTGAATCCGATGGATTACAGTTTGTGGTCTATCTTAGAAACAAGGTCCTGTGCTACGCGTCATAGAAGCGTTGACGAGCTAAAGGCAATTCTTAAACGGGAGTGGGACAAAATATCGGTGGAGGAACTGCGGAAAATTGTTGAAAATTTTACCAAGCGTTTGAATCTATGTATCCGCGCTAAAGGAGGTTATTTTGAAGACAAATAGGGATTTTCGTATATAATAGAGTGTAGTTTTATAATTCGTAACCTTATTTAACTCACGTGTAAAATTTATTAAATATTTATAAAAACATCTTGTCAACGTTAATTTGGGCCACCCTGTATATAGCATATTTTTATATTCTTTGTGTTCTTACTAACAAAATATGGATCTGTGTTAATCCGAAATAAAGAGATTTTATTTTGTATTTATTTATTAAAAGACTTCATACACGGCAGCTATAATGTAAATACATATAATAATATAATAAAGAGGAAAGATTCGATTGTTTGTTTGTATTGCGTTAAAAGAATGATCAAACAAAAGTCCTTGTCCAAGGCGAAAGTTTCATTAGGAATATTCTTTTCTCTGCTCAACATCTTATTACACTTTAAAAAACAGTTTCATGTTTTGTGGTCTTTGTATTAACATTTTCACTTTTTTTTTATTTCTAAGACCTAATGTTTATTTCACAATTTTTATCTTGAACAATAATCCTACTGATTCGCATACTAAAATAGCAATAGTTTATTTTTTAAATTTTTAGTTCGTTCGATTCCCAGGTGAGACAAGCTATTTTTAGAGGATCTTTGAATGCGATTTTGTTTCATTTTAAATAACACAGTAGACCTGAGTATTTGATATTAATTAAAGAAACCTCCACGCGTTCCTAAGAAAAAACGTCTTAACAGACAGACGGACGGACAACAAAGTGTTTTTTGCTTTCAAGGTACGGAACCCTAAAAACAAAGAAATCTATCCCCGCAACCAATGTGTGCGTAACTGTCATTATTGAGCACGCTTAAAGTTTATATTAGAGAACCCTAGTGTCTAGATAAACCTAATTTAGGATTTAAGACCCTACTTTCCATAAAATGGATCATGCATAAATCAATAAATGTATCAATCTAATCTTTAACACCACAGAGGTCGTGTAATGTTGTATGTATTACCTGTTGAGAGGCCTCTCCTGGTATGAGAGCACCTTGTTCCTGGCGCGGCGGCTGCGCGCCGGGCCCGCCCCCGCGCCCGCGCCCGCCTCGCTGCCGCTGTCGCTGTCCCGGCTCTCGCTGCTTCCCACGCGACTGACAACGTAAACAACAACTATACTACACCTACTCACTAATTTGAGTCTTGTAAACTTGAGTGAAAATTAAAGTAGGTAGTTAACCTACTCATCTTGTGTAATAAAAACCAATTTAAATGGGACCACACGGGAAGCACCATCATTCACATAAAAAAAGAATTATGTAAATCGGATAACCCAATCAAAAGTTCTGAGATAACAAACATAAAAAACCAGACAAATTGAGAAGCTCCTCATTTTTGCACCGACTTTAAAAAAGGAGGAAGTTATCAATTCGACTGTTTTTTTCCGATCTTCATGATTCTTTTTTTATATGTAAGCTGGTACTTCTCGTGTGATCTCATATTAATTTTGTTCAGTTCTGACAGTGGGATCCATGAAAATTAATGAAAAAACTATACAAATTGAAGTCGGTTTATAGTTTTTAAACCAAATTAATTATTCAAAGTCGTTTAAAAGAAAATCACAAACGCAAAAAGCTAAAAAAAAACCTTTTTGCGTGTCTGGTGGGGGGGGGGGGGGGGGGGATCTGTGTCACCTGCTCATATCCTGCCGCCGATTCCGAGTGTCCCGGCTCTCCCTCTCCTGTTTGACCCTGGTCTCCTCCTCCTCGCTCTCGTCCATGCGGCTGTCTCTCTCCTGGCTGGAGCGGTCGGAGCGGCGCTCGTGCGCGGGCCGGGGCTCGTGCGCCGCCCGCCAGCGCTCGTGGCCGGGGCGCCGCGCGCGCCGGGACACGTGCACCGGCTCGCCTGATCCTCCGGGGTCTTGGATCGTTTCTCTGTTGGGAAGGACGTGCGTTATATTTGGTCTATGGAGTCCGTTATATAACTATAGTTATAACAAAATATTCAAATTTGATTAAATTTTCTTTCTTTATTTGTATTTTTAGCAAGCTGCAAAGGCAAGCCTATTGTCTTATAATAATTGTAATAAAAATAATAAATAAATAAAAAGTTTATTTATTCAGACATTGGTGTCGATTCTGTTGTTTTAAGATTAGCTGAAATTAGGATTGACATTTTAAATTAATGAAAGCTATGCTATGGTTGAAAAATTAGACTGACAGGTTTAAAATTAGGATGGCAGCTCCAAAATTAAGCTGACAGACCTAAAACAACTCAACTTAGTTAAAATAGCTATAACCCTTTTCCTTGCATAACATTTTAAATGTTTGATTAATTAAACTGACTTGTTTGAAATTGGGATGACAGCTCAAAATTAGATTGATAATTCCAAAAAAACTCAACTTAGTTTAAAATAGCTTTGACCCTATTCTTTGCATTACATTTTAGCAATGATTAGAAACGTCTTCCTAATTTTAGCAGGCATTTAATTGGGTCATGATTAAAAATACCGATTTTAAACTGGTATCGATTTGAATTTCTAATCGATTTCTCATGCAAATATATTTGCATACACCACAACAGCCTGTATTGGTCCACTGCTGGACGCAAGCCTCCCCTGAAGAGCGCCTTATTGGCGTATCTCATGGGGGGTAAAGCCCATAATCCCCACGCTAGGCATGCGGGTTAGGGATCGCAGTTATGTAGTAGAATTGTTTTGCAGGGGGCGCTGCTGCCCGCCCCCCAGTGAATTTCCCTTAGTCGCCTCATACAACGGGAAGAGTTGGGGTGGTGCAAATTGTAAGCCAACACCACACAGTACTCACGAGACGATGACCCCCGGCACGGTGGCTCCGTTGGGGCTGGGCGCGTCCAGCAGCTCGCGGTCCAGGTCCAGCTCGGAGGCGCGACGCTTGGGTGCGGGGGAGGGCGCGGGCGAGGGGGGCGGGGGCGGCCCGCCCGGGGAGAGCGACTCCAGCCGCATCTTGGCTACCATGACCTTGAGGACGCGCCCGTTGTTACTGTAACCATGTCACACGTTTTACAACTAGCATGGGGTCTCATTCCATAGAATAGTTTTTGGCGGCTAACGCTATGTCTTGTAAATTTTTTGATGTAAATTAGCTATTGAGGTTGGCGTAAACTAAAAAAACCATAAAGAATTTCATTATAAATATCTGCACTATTTTGGAAAAAATTCCCCGAGTACAATCAAAGTAAATTTTATGAATTTAAATAAACACATTCATACATTTAATTATTTCATTACTTCGATGTTTTCCTGGCGGCCTATAGATGAACTTATTATTTCGTATAACAGGATAGACAGTATTATATTAAAAACAAAAAAAAGTATTACATTATATAATCTGTGCAAGCAGTATGTTTATGAAGTGTGCTCAGAAGTGGAATGATCTCTCATCTCTCATCACATCTCTACAAATGTTATCAGGCCATGAACGAACATTAAATCATTACGGTGATAATTTTATGGACTCTAAGACACATTGACGCAGCTTAGGCAGAGAATGCTAAACCATAGCAAGATATTGGGAAACCACTGCTTAAGAGTATGTGGAATGCTTCTGAACGAATAATAATAAGAAATAAATAAATAATGTTGGACAAATTCACATAAACAAAGGTAATAGGCCCTGCCATGTGTTCTACTCGTCGAGCCGGTCTAGCACGGGGATTGTTGTCTAGGGTAGAATAGGGAATAATTAATTTTGTTTAAAAAAAACTATAAAACGACTTCAATTTGTTTTTTCATGGATCCTATTGTCAGAACTAGACCAAATTAAAATGGGACCACAAGGGAAGCTCCAGCTTTCATATAAAAAAAAGAATCATGAAAATCGGACCAGTGAAAAGTTCTGAGTTCTAATTGAGAACACCTTTTTTTAAAGTAGGTTAAAAATTACATCGCATCATCATAAATTGCGTAAACTATTGAAGGTAAAGATGAATTTCAAATATTTTACGCATTTGATGACAGAAGACGTAATTTTTTTCTATTCTACCCTAGACAGCTTAGTGCTAGACCTACTGGAGTGGAAAGAGATGATGAAATCAGGTCGGGGGCAACAAAAACATCAAGAGTTACTCTACCTTACTGCAGTTTTATATAAAAACTAGCTGTGCCCCGCGGCTTTGCACACGTTTTTTCTATGGAAACGTAAAGGTTAAAGGTGATTTATATCCCACGGGAACTAATTTATGGTATAAAAAGTAAAGTAGTAAGCCTATGTTTGATTCCAGGATTAGAACTACCTGTGACCAAAATTTCAGCCCGATTCGTTTAGTAGCTTTGGCGTGAAGAGGTAACAAACATCCATCCATCCATCCCTCCATCCATACATCCATACATCCATCCAAACATTCGCATTTATAATATTAGTGTGATTATAAATAAAATAAAATAAATAATTAAATAATGCTGGACAATTCACACATCATCATCTAGCCCCAAGCTAAGCAGAGCTTGTGTTATGGGTACTGGATAACTGATATACATAATACAATACACTACATAGATAGATATTTTTTACTATTCATAGAAAAACATCCAGAACGCCCTGAACAAATGTCTGCAGATCGTACACACATTTGACCCGAGGCGGGAATCGAACCCGCAACCTCCTGCTTCGCAGGCGGACCTTGGCCCACCGCGCCACAGAGGTCGCCAAGATTAGATCGATTAGATCTTAGTCTCTGCAAGACATTGGTTTAAGCCATGATCTGAGGGGAATACAGACCTGTTCCGTCTGTGATGAGGTCTGGGAGAGAAGTGATCTCTGCGCGGGGTGGCGAGCGGCGGCGACGACGTGCGCTTGCGGCGCCGGACGGTGGGGGAGAACTCGTGCGTCAGCCGGCCGGCCACCCGGGGCACACTCTGCAATATAATACAAATATTTATTTATTTATAATAGACAATCACATTCACATTCACAGCCTGTATCGGTCCACTGCTGGACGCAGGCCTCCCCCTGATAAACGCCTTATTGGCGTTTAACTCATGGGGGGTAATGCCCATAATCCCCACGCTGAGCATGCGGGTTGGGGATGGCAGTTTGGTGGAAGATTTGTTCTGCAGGGGGCGCTGCTGCCCGCCCCCCAGAAGATATCCCTTAGTCGCCTCTTACGACACCCACGGGAAGAATTGGGGTGGTGCAAATTCTATGGCGCCGGCACCACACGGCGAGATATAGACAATGGTGTCTATTCAAATCTAGACTAAATTGACAGGACTAAAAATTATGCCAGCCTTTTTATTTTGATCGTTATGACAAGGGCAGCGACATTTTTAGTATTGTCAAATTAGTTTAGTTTTGGCGACATCTGAATAGACACCATTATATCATCATAACAGGTTTTTAACCCTAAGGGTAGTTTATATAACGCGCTCGTTTGCCTGCTGAGGGGGCTACTTAGTACCAACCCAATAGGTACTTAGGTACTTAATCCATGTCACACAAATAAAGATTTTCTATTCTATTCTAAATGCATTTTTTTTCTTTTACAACCAAAAAATGTGACGCAGTAAATGAGAATCTCTTGTTTTATAAGCATAGGTACCTCTGGTGGGTCGTCGTCCCTATCTGCAGTCACCGGGGTGGACGTGAGCTCCTCCACCTCGGTGGTGGAGTCCGGCTCCAACCGACCAGCAGTCTTAGGCGGGGCATTCTGAAAACCACAATACAATATAATAATAAATAAATTATGCTGGACAATTCACACAGCATCATCTAACCCCAAGCTAAGCAGAGCTTGTGTTATGGGTACGGTCTATTACCTTCAATTCCTGGGTGAGTTGCATTTTATACGTGCAGGCCCAAGTCACTACGCAAAATTCGCCAAGTTGAGGTCTGCGAAAGGGTTCTTGAGCACGGCGAGAAATCGACTGCCTCGGAGTCTCCTGAACACTCTCACGTACAGCGGCGATGTTCTCGGCCGATCTGGCGTTCCTTTGACGTAAAGGTGTTGGTTGGTTGTTTACCGAACCGGTCGTCTCAAATTTAGTCACCAATCGTTGGAGAGTGGACTTTGAAGGGCCACCGCGTCTGCCGTAAAATGGGCGCAATGCGCGCAACGTTTGCACTAACGAACACTCATTTTGATAATAAAGTTTTATCATTTGCACATGCTGCTCAACCGTTTAACTTGCCATGGTGATTTGGCATCAGTGACCAATGTAAGAATTCAGTGACTGAATAAGAAAAAACAGATTTCACAGATGACGCCAAAACAAAATGGCCGCCACAGATTATTATCATCGACCCGCTCTATTTGTTTTTGTAATAGGTGTTTCTTATAAATGATATATTTATTTACCAGTCTATTGTTGGTGCTCGGTGCATCTAACAACCAGCTGGGGCCTTCTAGAGGATTTTCTGTTCTGCTATTACTGTAAAAATACACACATACATTTAACATAATTAATTTTGTTTAAAAAAAACTATAAACCGACTTCAATTATATGGATCCCACTGTCAGAACTGAACCATATTAAAATGAGATCACACGGGAAGAAACATAAAAAAAAAACAATTGAATAGAGAACCTCCTCCTTTTTTTGAAGTCAGTTAAAAACATATTTGTTTAAATAAATTGCACCTAAAGTACTTATAGGAAGGAGAAAAGGAAGGCATTTGTCCAGCAACACACACCTTCATCTAGCCCCAAGCTAAGCAGAGCATTAAGTTATGGACTGACACAAATCTCTGCTCTACTATAGATAGATTTTTTAAATGTCAATATATGAGGTTAATAATAAGTACTGACCTTTGAGGAGTTCTCACTTGCTCTTCAGGCTCCTGATCTTCAGCTACAGCATCCAGCCTTCTGCTACAGTAAAACAAATTTAATTCTGTATTTTTAGTATACTAGCATACAGAGATTGAAGGTATCTTAGTTGACTTACGATGTATTGTAGTCATCATCAGACATTCTCTGTGATTCTTCTAAATCACTCCTTTCACTACTATCTGAAAATACCAAGGTTTATGAAACAAAATTGTTTCTGAGAGCACAAGTTACAGGTTAACCCTCTTATTCATAATAGTCTGCTAACTTCGCACACTGCTAAATCTCTCTCTGTTTTCTTCTATTGACATAAGTTGGACTGAGAAATAACACTCCTCAGCAGCTGTTTTATGTTAACAGACCATTATGAATAAGGGGGTAAGTTACTGAATTTGAAACCTAATAAAAAAAGAGGTACAATTTGCATTTTAGTTTTAAGCCTGGTAATCTCTCAACCTTTTATTCAAACCAATTCAAAACAAAAATATTCTTACTTTTTGTAACGCAGGCAGTTCATAAGCTGATGCATGTCATGTATGTATATGTTAGTCCTTATCAATGCACTTCAAATATTTTATGGAGTGTATTGTATTAAATATATCAGTTATCTAGTACCCATAACACAAGCTCTGCTTAGCTTGGGGCTAGATATTGCTGTGTAAATTGTCCAGCATTATTTATTTATTTATTTTATTAACAACCCTGTACAAAAGAATTATGCAGGTTGGTGCGTAACAGCTTAATCATAAATGTATTTATAGGGTTTCTCACTTTCAAGCCCTAATTCCTCAGCGCTGTCAGCTGAGTTGCTGGCCTCCTCAGTCTCCATATAGTTGGGAATCTCTGCATCGATCCTGGTGAGAGGGATATATGCGTCTTGCAGCATGTGCATTGGCAGAGCTCTCTGTGTCACATTCCTGTTTGCATTGGGTACCGCAGGTCCTAGAAGTCCATGGATAGATTAAGTAATATTTTTTTGTCTTTACAATTTCATTTGATGATACATGCTTTATTCATCACATAAAAATTTGACAGATTTACATAAATTAAACACATCGAGAATGGCAACGGAACTGGCGGCCTTAATGCTTCTAATTTCTTCCCGGCAATTAAATACTAGGATACTGAGGATGAGTGGAAGTAAACTAGTTGCTTTATGATAGAATATTAGTATTTTCTTTGTTTCTTTAATCTAAAGCTTCATTCAAAACTTACGTGGATTACTAGTATTCATTTGATACAGTATATCATTTCTGCTCAGAGATACCACAGGCTGTATGGACTGCCCCCCATACATCATTGGCGGCACTCTGTGGACCTTCTCCACCTTCGGAGTCCCACCGATAGAACTCCATCGCGGTGACAGAGCTTCAGTCTCTTTACGCTCTCTCATATATGTTTTTGCCAAGTCCATGGACCTTGCTATCTCTCCAGAGGCTTTCACAAGGTGGGCAAGAGCCTTCTCACTTGCCGATTGTAAGGCAGACTCTAATTTTGAAGCTTGTATATTGCCGTTACTTCTAAGTCTCTGAAAATATCAGGAATTATTTATTAATCTAAACTTGATTTGTAGCAAAGTGTTACACAGGGATAACAAAATAAAAATTCAATTACAGCTAGTTTTAAGCGCATATCGTTCAACTCCTTCATCAAGTCTAACTTCTCGTTTTCCCTCTGAGCAGCGAGCATTTTCCAGTGTTGAACTTTCTGCACAAGTTCACTGTTTTTCTCTCTCATAACTATGAGCTCTTCTTCGGCAGTCGCCATCTCGAATTACCGACTTTACTTTTACCGGAATAATAACTCAGACGTCAATGAATGTTTGCAGTGGTTGAATGGACAAATATGAGTCTTTCAAATCAGATTTTAAACCAAATAACAAGCGAAAAACCCATTTTTAAAAATATTGACATTTTGTTTTCTTTCGCTTTTTTTTTATTGTCTGTCACTGTCCCCCTTGACACACTCCGCGACCAATGTACATTCCACCATGTCATCAGCTCCATCGTGTTCGTAAAGCCCTCCGCAGACAGCCGCTAATTAGTTAGCGCGTCTTGTAAAGCGCTATTTCGGCGATTTTCCAGCGTGATTCCTTACACACAGCGGCTTATTATTTCAGCGATTTTCCAGCGTGATTCCTTACACACAGCGGCTTATTATTAAGCGCGATTTCGCCACCCCCTCCCCACCCCTTAGCGGCGGCAGCGCGAACGTCGAAGGCCGTCCCGCCACCCCCCGCCACCCCGCGCCGCCCCGCAAAATCGCAGGACGCGGAAAAGCCTCGGACAAGCCGAATCGCGGCTGCCGAATCGCGGCAGTGTGCGTCAACGTAAGCGTTTTAGTACAAAATGTTCCGCAAGCAAATATCGCAAAATCGCGTGACACAGGACGCGCTTAAAAATTAGCGTTGATGTGAGTAGGGCTTATATCGTAGAATGTTGGTTTTACCTGTTGGCCACGTCTCAGTGGTTTCCTTTGCTGACAGAGTCACCCCGGAGAAGAAAAACTTGTTGTGTGTTTTCTTATGGTTCTACGTTGTGCGTCGTCGTTGTCGTCGCGTCACGTCGCGTCGTCGCGCGCGTTATAAACCAAATTTGTCTGGGGTAAGCTTTAAGTACATTATCAGATCTATACCGTGTTCATTTTGAATGAGGCATTAGCGTAAACAAACCGCCCATACTTAACCTAAAATTCACTTTGTTGGCGCGTCCTTTTATACGTAATTTACATTACCTGTCGATTTTAGATCCTCCCTTCAATAAAAATTGCTTACAATTTTAAGTGAAACTCGACGCCAAGCAAGTGAGATTTTGTTATTTGTGTCGTATTTTGTTTACTAACATGCTCCATTCAAAGTGGACAAACCATAGTGTGTACATACCCTTTTTATTTTTGTTTTGTTGTTGTAGTTGATTGACTGTCAGGAATATCCGTCGTCAAATTAAAAAGTTTTGTCATATCAAATTTAAAATTACTGTAAAATTGCGTCAACCCCAATGACCAATTAAAGCCCTCCTCAGACAGCCGCTAATTAGTTAGCGCGTCTTGTAAAGCGCTATTTCGGCGATTTTCCAGCGCGATTCCTTACACACAGCGGCTTATTATTAAGCGCGATTTCGGCGGCGCGGCCGCCGCCCCCTCCCCGCCCCTTACCGGTGGCAGCGCGAACGACGAAGGCCGTCCCGCCACCCCGCGCCGCCCCGCAAAATCGCAGGACGCGGAAACGTCTCGGACAAGCTGAATCGCGGCTGCCGAATCGCGGCAGTGTGCGTCAACGTATGCGTTTTAGTACAAAATGTTCCGCAAGCAAATATCGCAAAATCGCGTGACACAGGACGCGCTTAAAAATTAGAGTTGATGTGAGTAGGGCTTAAAGCCTACCTACGCTTAAAAATTAGAGTTGATGTGAGTAGGGCTTTAAGCCTACTCACATCAACGCTAATTTTAAAGCGCGTCCTGTGTCCTGTGTCGATTTTGCGATATTTGCTTGCCTTGCCGGTAAGGGGCGGGGAGGGAGCGGCGAAATTGCGCTTAATAATAAGCCGCTGTGTTTAAGGAGTCACGCTGGAAAATCGCTGAAATCGCGCTTTACAAGACGCGCTAACTAATTAGCGGCTGTTTGCGGAGGGCTTTATTATTGGTCAACCCAGACGCAGAAGCCACACACAAGAAGTTGAAGTTGAAATTTACTTACTGTCAAAAATATTTATACAGGCGTGCGACTGCGAATATCGCACGCTTTGTGAGGTTATTTTTCGGTAAACTAAACAAAACTTTGTAAATAATGTCTTTCCGCGGTAGAGGCGGTGGCGGTGGCGGCGGCCGGGGCTTCGGAGGTCGAGGGGGCGGTGGCGGTGGAGGTCGCGGCCGGGGAGGGTTCGGCGGCCGAGGCGGCGGCGGCGGCGGAGGCTTCAGGCGGGATCAGGACATGGGCCCGCCCGAGGCCGTGGTGCCGTTCGGCCACTACGGCTGGGTGGTGCAGGACGACCTCGTATGCAAGGTGGACATCGAGGACGTGCCGTATTTCAACGCGCCGCTGTTCCTCGAGAGCAAGGAACAGATCGGTAAGGTGGACGAGATCTTCGGCAACCTCAGAGACTACTACGTGTCAGTGAAGCTTGGGGAGAACATAAAAGCCAAGAGTTTCAAGGACGGGCAGCATTTCTTTATCGATCCAGCGAAATTGCTGCCCCTGAAGAGATTTTTGCCTCAGCCACCTGGTTCGAGAGGGGGCGGCGGCCGCGGTGGGAGGGGAGGCAGAGGTGGTCGTGGCGGCGGCGGAGGATTCGGGGGCGGTAGAGGTGGCGGCGGTGGGTTCGGGCGCGGCGGCGGCGGCGGCCGAGGCGGGTTCGGCGGCAGAGGCGGTGGCGGCGGCGGGTTCGGCGGCCGAGGCGGAGGCGGTGGCGGTTTCAACCGTGGAGGTGGCGGCTTTGGCAGAGGAGGTGGTGGTCGTGGTGGCGGCTTCAGAGGAGGCAGACGGTAGTAAACAGCTCCATGTGATTATGAGACTCCTGTGTCCAACAGTGCTAGTGCTAAGTTACAAGCCCATTCAGAATACAAGCATGTACTTGTACCTACCTAATCAGTAAAATATTTGGCTACTCAACTCCGTTTCAGGCTGGATTTGGTACGAAGTTATCACCTTGTGCCCTACAAATCACCGCATGAATTTACTAAGTACAAAGATACCATGATGGTATGTTATTGCTGACCAATTGTTGTTAAACTGTGACTTGTTATTTCATAAGATATTAGAATTTAAGCTATTTTATAAGAATTACTTAAGTCCAGATTATATTGTGAATAAATCTGTTGTATCTACCAATTGTTTGATTCACCTGTGTCCTGAAGGCCTAAGAATAATAAGAAACAAAACTGACTTGTAGGTTAAAATTTTTATTTATTTCATTTATATTATTTCCACAGAACATAATAGTTAGAGATGTGACTAAAACGTATCTGCTTTTCCATTCTTCAAGAAACAACAAACTTATTGAAGGCTAATAAGTTATGTTATAAATATACCATCCCAAACATGCACACATACACCTAGTTTTACTCTTAATGTTCCAAGTCTGATTTCTCAGTTCTTGGGTCATAGTTGCAAGCCAAAGCCTTTCCTCGGTGACTGAACATGTAGAAAGATGTTAGGTTTCTCTGCGTCTCCCATTTGACAGCATTCAACTCCGCAGCTGCTGGGATCTCTCGGAGATTGCCAGCAACATTCAGCACTCCCCATATTACTGCAAACATGCTTACAACTGCTTGAACAACAATCTGAAAATAGAAAGAAGATGGTCATGCTAATAAGATTATGGGTTGCACAAAGGTATAGTATTATGTATATCAGTCATTTAGTACTGATAATGATAACACAAGTTCTGCTTAACTTGGGGATAGATGGTGCTGCATGGATTATATTTTTTTTTTAATTAATAAACACACAAATTTATTGTATTATAATATAATACTAGTAAAGTAATAATCCCTGGAGGGATTATATTATAATAGGGAAAGTTTGTGTCATTGTGGAGACTATGTTGGGCAACATTCTGGAACTAAATTTATCAGGCCAAAAGCAGGCAGAAGCAACTACCTACTTACATAAAACACATTAAAATCATTGATTTATTAAAAACAAAGATGAGGTACTGGTTGCTCGAAAGTGGCAACCTAAAATTGTGTAATATTGTGTTCTCCCACATCAGTCACTGTCTGACCGGCGGCACGGGCGGCCGTGATTTGCGTTGTCTCAGTCTCACTTCGGTCCTAGATACATCTTTCCGTCTTTGTTCTTCTTTCTATTGCACAGGACTGGAAATATAACTGTGAGCATAATGTGTTTGCGTATAGTTGTAACGCATGCCATTTTTTGACTAAGCGCTGGGAGAACGTAACCTATCTTCCCTTTTTAAATCAATGATTAAAATAAATATATATATCGCCTAAATGCATTGTATTGACTTGACTTACATCATGGGGTAAGGTAGTGAATTCTTGTGATGTGATGCGTAGGTATGATCGATCTGAAAGAAAATTAGTAGGATAAGCATAAACTTAATAGCCTGCATAGGATATTGGTGCTGAAAATAGCAATAAAGTACTTACGTTGGGCAGCTGAAAATGCTGTGTGGAATAATGACAAAAAACCGACAGCAACTATTATTTTACCGAATGAAGAAGTCATGATTTCAACCAGCGATTAAGCGCACGGTATTTTGATAGTATGGAGAGCTGAGAAAGAGCTATTTATGATAGAAAATACGATTATTATCCTCTGTTTCTGTTTGTTACTTTTTGCAGGAAAACCCGACTTTTTTTACACACACAGTGATGAGTGAATTTGACTTTGATTGATTAGAAGGGGTAGAATTATAGAAAACAAAACTTTTGTTGCCAGAATAAAACCACTCCGTGCCAGATATATATATATATAATCATTTATTTACAAAGGGTTTGTTCGCTAAAGCGAATAAGGCACCCTGATAATTAAATTAACTTAAATAAAAAAATCTTAAAATCAGGCAGAAAATGCTTACAACGAATGAAAATAATAATAACACCAATAATAATTTAATTTATATCTATTTATCAACCATTTATAATGACCAATATGAATATCGATTTTGTGTACCTATAGTAAAAATAGGTAAACGTACTTACAGATTGACACGATAAATCATAAACGGGGGGGTCATGAACATTTTATTATATCTCTGTCCTATATAAGTCATACTAAAAGATTAGAAGTCATTTACTTTGTTATTTATCCCAACGTTTGTTCTAAGGTACTCTGGTATAGGTATAGCAGAGTACCGTAGAACAAACGTAAACATAACATAGCTACCCGATGTTTATTGTGGAATTATCTTATTCCGTATGAAATGCATTTAATCCTGCTGTAAAGTTTGAAAATATCCATGTTGATTGCTCTACAGCTCTACCAATAAGGAAATTCTCCAAGGCCCCTTGCTTCGAGATGTCGCAGTTTGAAAGCAAATTTATTGCAGCTCTTTAAAATAAATAAGGGAAAACGTTTTTTCAATAACTTTGATACGAAAGTATATTCAGTTATTGTACTTGTACCCGTTTTAATACGTCTTTTAGGGTCATTTTCAAATAATTTAGGGATAAATCAAACTAATATTGGAAACACAGGTAGATAGCCGTTGCAGCGTTGCCATAATGTACGGATTTTGGAAGCCCAATACGGATGATTTAGACATACGGATTTTTAAACGGATTTATGCTACATGCAGATTCAACTTTACAGACTCTTTTAAGGCAGATGCAGTCGCTATAGAGCACATTTAGATGATGTTTTCATTATTTAAACCATAACTATCATATTTATTTAAAGTCTCGCATGTATATTCAGGAAAAAAATGCGCCTTACCACCACTAGGGTAAAAATACTACCTACCTACCTACTGAGAAATATTGCCGTTGGCGCCACACCGTCAAATGTATGTATTTTCAACCGCGACATCTATTGCTTTTGTAAAGGAACTACGCCACCGATATCCGTTCTAAAGCTTTTGTAAGAAAGGTATAGGTACCGTCAATCACCCTAAATTCGCCTACTTTTGACACATTTTTGTTTGCTATTCTAGATATATGTAGTTTTGAACAAAATCAAATATACCAGTCACTTTCTTTTACATCAGGTTATCTAATAAGAGTTAAAAAGAGATAAAATGTTAATTATTTGCATACTAAAATGGGTCGCAAAGATGCCAGGCGAATTTAGGCACTTGTGCCTAAATTCGCCTATCCTCATTTTTTCAGTCCCTGTAAGACGTGAGAATTGCGTTGTTAGAGAAGTTTTGTATAAAAGTTTTGCTTTAAACGAATTCAAACTCTAATGTTTCATAAACAAAGTCTAATTCACAAAAAATGGGGTAGGCGAAATTAGGCACGCTTTTGAACAATGCGCACATCAGCTCCATACATTATGCGAGTTGTGGTTAGGGCTGCCAAAAATATTTTTTGTTGTATAATGAGACCAATATGCACTTACTACGTCGTACTCGGTCCCTGGCGCGAATGTAAAGCAAACCTAGTATAACCTATCCTACTGAAGTGTGTCTTTAAAATGAAACGATGGTTGATAATATAAAAAAAAATAAGAATTTTTATTCATAAAAGAAGTACCTTATCCTTCAAAGTAAAGTTGTTCAATTATGTGTCACTTTAGTTTTTTAGCTTATAAAACACATTTAGAGTCTTCAATAAATCTAACAAATATAGGCAGTTTTTAATCAAAATTAAAAAATACTGTCTTTTAAAAACATAACTTTATAATTTTTAGATCATATTTAAATGCGAGTCTTCCTCTACGTATATCACTTGCTGTTCTCCGCCGTTTTGTCTGCTCCGCCGTTTTGAAATTTTGTTTATTTTAGGCATCGCTATCTGAAATATAAATAAAAGCTTTCCATCACCATTCAAGCAAACAACAAGGCGTACCTAGTACCCACCTACCATTTTAATTAAAAATATCCTTTTGTTACAAATTTTTGTGTTCGTTGTTACAATTGCTTTTACGTTTAAGTTTCATTGGAATATTGTTTATTGCATAGGTAAATCTTTTATTTAAGTTGTACAACGTAACAAACATTTTATAAATGTATTTATCAGAATCAATTGTTATTAAATTATTTATTTATTTTTCATTTATTAATTATTAAGAATTTGGAGAACTAAACCCACCTGTCGGTAAATTCAGGTTGTGGATGATGCTAATGACAGTGGCGATATTTTCATAAAAAATGAATTGTAGATTGTTTATTATGTAAGAACTTTAATAGAACATACAAACGAAGATAATATTATATATTGAAATGTAACATTAAAAATGAAATAAAAAATTCAAAAAAAAAAACGCCCAACTGTGACCAAAACCACCCCATCGGCTTAGTACACCCAGTATTATGCATTGCAAATTGTAGATATTATTAAATCCACATATTTTTTTGTTGCATCGCACCTTGGGTATACATATTTATAGAAAAAAAAATCACCACCGCGATCTGTGCTATGAACCGAGTATTATATAGCATCGATAGTATATCATTTTTCAGTCATTCGATCACAACATACAACAAAATCATAACCCTTAATTTTGCAGTCGGGTAAGGAAACCAAGTGACAACCCTAAACCCAGGCGAATTTCGGAACTAACATGTCAGAAATTTTACCTCTAATTATTCAAATGGATTTTTTGTCACAACCACTTAACTTAGCTTATAAATTAATATATTGTTAGAAAGCCGGCAAAATTCAGCTTAGACTAATTACGGTGCTAATGGTCTTACCTCTTATTTTCTTCAGTTTCCAGATGAAGTTTTGCAGACCACTTAAAAAACTTGCCTTGTTTGACTTTACTCAAAATGTGACTGTCATCTCATACATGAAGTTTGCTACAATTCGATTGCAGAATCTTGTCATAAAATAAAATTGTCTACTTAATGGTAGGTTTAGGAACCGTTATCTATGTTATAGTCCATGTTCTGACCATTTAAATAAATCAGGCGAATTAAGGTACACCAGGCGAAATTAGGGTGTTTGACGGTATACTTAGAAAGGAAAGATAATTTGTTTGACTAAGTTTTGGGTTGAAAGCTGTCCGCAAAACCTTTGCGAAAGTGTGTATTGTGCCTGATCAAAACTAACGTAACGTAAATAAGAAGTATTTTAGATGTTATAATATTTAGTCGCCCATGTCAAAAATGTAAAACAGCACAATATCATGGCAACATAAAGCCGCTGCCCCGCCGCCGCCGCCGCTGCGCACGGAGAGGTTACGTATGTATTCAACTCAGCGTTGATGAGTTTGCCTCACTCGAGTGCGGCGGTAGAGCGAATTTTGTCCGCCGTATATCTTAAACAAAGATATCAATTAGGCACAGATACAATAACAAGCTTGTTACATACCAAGCAACTTTTAGGTGAATCACCCTGTTTTGATTTAAAAGATCGATCGACATATCGATGTAAAAGATATTAAAGATGATAAATAAAGATATCGCTGCTGTAGGTGGAGAATTAGACAACTAACAATTTTTGCGAAATCGACTTTATTGCTTTTTCGTAGAGTCTAGAACAGGCTGCATCGTTTGATCTGACCCACGTCTTGACATCTCTATCTGTTGCAGTTAAAAGTCAATTTGAATGATAAATTGCAGAAACGCATACAATGATTTAGTTACAAAAAATATTGAGGTAGAAATGAACAACTGACAAAAATAGATCAAACCCGACGACTAAACTGCATAAAGTCAGTTGTTCACTTCTTCCTCCACGCAATAATTGGATCAGGTAAAATTATGTAGTGTTAAAAATGAACAAATGCTTTTATCATTTTTTACCTATTGTTAAGTTGTGGTTTTCACGTTTTTAAAATTATATAGGTGCTTTTATCTATTTTTTCAAAATTTGTAATAAGATTGCATGAGTTGTATTAACTGTGAAAATAAACAACCGCCTTTATTCGTTTTTTGGTAAATAATTTTAAGCACTTTTGTCAAGTCAGGTACTTTTACCTTGACTTTTTTAGAGTTTTGATGCAATTTTTAATAAATTTATAAGCAGTTAGAGGGCGGGGCTAAGGGCGTGCATTTTTAGAATGGTTTATCTCTACCTACTTGTAGTAGTCGCGCATTTGTAGGAGCCGCGCGGGGAAATGCGCGTGATACACAGGCAGCGGGGCGCGGGGTGTACGGGTAAGTGGCATAACCTTGGCCCCATTCTACCAAACTAATTACATTCATAGGGGAGTAAGGGGCGCCAACTTACATCTTTCGGCGCCCAAGCCAACCTCACCTGCCCGCGATGCTCCCTACCGCCCAACAAACGAGGAAATGAGGAAATGGCAAAACAACCCACCAACACGCAATGGACCAGTGTGGTGGGTCATGGTCCTATCCCCCCCCCCCCCCCCCCTATGATTGATAACCCACACAGAAGGCCCAAAGTGCCCGGCGACACCAGCGGCTGTGGCGTTGACGGGCGCGATGCCAGCCCTAGGACCAGGGGTGGTGCTAGGAATCCCCGGGTGAGACCCCACCGTCAAACGACTCTGGCAACGTATAACAGACGAACTCTGAGGCTTGACCATCACCTAGCGCAGTTGGAAGTGAAGTTAGAGACCATTAAATGGCATGTTCTGGGGTTATGAGAAGTCCGTAGGGAGGGGGAGGACACCGTTACCCTAGACTCGGCCCATCTTCTCTTCTTTTGCGAGGGTGATAAAACATCCCAGGGTGGCGTAGGTTTCCTCGTCTATAAGGCCCTCGTTAACAATGTTCAATAAGTCTCCAGTGTGTCGAACAGGTGTGTCGAACCTGATGCTTCGGCTATAGCATGAAGGTTATTCAGGTCTACGCACCGACGACCTCGGCACATTCGGATGATGAAGTGGAGGGTATGTATGAAGACATATCCAAAGCCTTACACAACACCACTAAGGCTCACTTCAACGTTGTGAAGGGGGACTTTAACGGCAACGTGGGAATCTGGACTCGCAATGAATCCCGAATAGGCCCGCATGGTTATGGAATTAGGAATCACAGGGGGCAAATGCTTGTCAACTTTCTTGAGAAAGAGGGGCTATTCTTAATGAACTCTTTCTTTAAGAAACAGCCCCAAAGGAAGTGGACATGGCGATGCCCCGACACTGTGACTAAAAATGAGATCGACTTCATCATGCCGGATAGTAAGCACGTATTCAGAGATGTTTCAGTGATCAACAGGTTCAATACCGGATCTGATCACAGACTGCTCCGAGGCTCTCTGAATATCAATTTAAAGCTTGAAAGAAACCGTCTGATGAAGTGCAAGCTTCGACCTAACCGAATCCAAATCATGGCAGGCACCGAGAAGTTCCAGCAGCTTCTCGGGAATAGATTCGCTGCCTTGGATTCCACTGATGACGCTGACGAGACCCTGCACAATCTGGTGGAAACATTGAGGAACGAGGGCATCAGGTTCTGCCAAAAGCAGCATACTGGCAAGAAATCCAAACTCTCGGATGAGACTCTCGGGCTGATGGCAAAAAGACGGAAACCACCCAAGCGACTTCGTCAGACAGGTCAGACCTGAACAAGCGAATTGCGAAGATGGTACGGACCTTCGGAGCTCCAACACACGCCTCATTGAAGAGGCAATAGAGCGAAACCGAGGGTCCAAAGTATTCACTCAGCAGCTTGGCAGGAGCCACCTGACGAAGCTTAAAACGCACGATGGGAGGACCGTTTTGTCGAAGCTGGAGATATCCGCCGAGATAGAGGATTTCTATGGCCGATTGTACACTGCACATGCCCCTAGTTCCCAAAGAGTCGACCACGATTCAAGAGCCACCCTGACACGCCACTATACCGACGAACTGCCAGACATCAGTCAAGACGAGATTTTGCTAGCTCTGAGGCAACTTAGAAATGGAAAAGCCCCCGGTGAGGACGGCATAACATCAGAGCTTTTGAAAGCCGCAGGAGCCCCTGTTATACAGGAACTACAGAACCTCTTCAACGCCGTCGTTCACAGTAGGAGGACTCCAAAGGCGTGGAGCGGGAGTTTGGTGGTGCTCTTTTTAAAAAGGGAGATAAAACCCTCCTTAAAAACTACAGACCGGCCATGGCCTTTGTGGACTATGAGAAGGCGTTTGACTCTATCGAAACCGGGTCTGTTCTGGAATCCTTACAGCGATGCCAAGTAGACTATCGTTATATCGAGGTGCTGAGATGTCTCTACGACGCCGCAATCATGAGTGTCCAAGTACAGGACCAGCAGTCCAAACCCATCCAAACTGCGCAGAGGAGTGAGACATGGAGGATGTTATATCCCCGAAACTGTTCGCGAGCGCTTTGGAAGATATGTTTAAGACGCTGGACTGGAAAGGTAAGGGCATTTACATAAACGGCGATTACATCAAACACCTCCGATTCGCTAATGACATAGTCGTAATGGCGGAGTCGCTGGAGGAGCTCAACCAGATGCTGGACGGCCTAGCTTTAGCCTCGCGATGCATCGGTCTCGGCATGAATTTGGATAAAACCAAAATCATGATCAATGGCCTCATTGATCCGGGACTGGTCGTCGTACATGGCCACCCACTCGAAATTGTTTCCGAGTACACTTACCTTGGACAAATTCTGCAGTTGGGTAAAAACTATTTTGAAAAGGAGGCCACGAAGAGGACCCAGCTAGGCTGGGCAGCGTTTGGAAAACTACGTCGAGTCTTCTCGTCATCCATACCGCAATGCTTGAAAACGAAAGTTTTCAATCAGTGCGTCCTACCCGTCATGACCTACGGACCGTCATGAGACGTGGACACTCACGATAGGGCTGGTCTACCAGTTCAAAGTCCCTCAGCGAGCTATGGAAAGAGCTATGTTCGGAGTCTCTCTGAAGGATAGGATTCGTAACGAATACATCCGACAGAGAACCAAAGTTATCGACATAGCTCAAAGAATTAGCAAGCTGAAGTGGCAGTGGGCCGGCTATATTTCGCGAAGATCCGCTGGGGTAAACGAGTTCTTGAGTGGAGACCGCGACTCGGGAAACGTAGTGTAGGACGCCCTCCGGCCAGGTGGGATGACGATCTGCGAAAGACTGCAGGCAGATGCTGGATGCGTCAAGCTGAAGACAGGGCGCTATGGCGCTCATTAGGGGAGGCCTATGTCCAGCAGTGGACTAGTATAGGCTGATGATGATGATGATGACTCACCTTAAGTTCTGACCCTCGTCGTCGAAAAATAAAATCGAAAAATAACACAAAATAAACAAAATTTCTTCTTCCAAAAAATATAAAAATCAAACTTCAAACTTCCATTGTAATATTGGAAGTTTATGGTTTGATTTTTAAATTGTTTTGGTAGAAGCGCCTGTTTTTGTTAAAATTTTGTTTATTTTGTGTTATTTTTCTTATTTTAATAGTACATTGTACGTCAAAAATACTTAGGATTGTGTTTTAATAGAAGTCTTTAGTCCTAAAACCGATTAAAATTAAAGGCTTAGCTCAACTTCAAATAATTTCCGTCTAGTTAAAAACAACTAATTGATAAACGAAATATATCTAGGAAAAGGAACAATTAAATAACCGCACTTATCTAGAGAGATTTTAAGCTTAAGGTAATTTCTTGAAGTGAAAGAACTGAATAACTAACATGGAAAAGTAGATAACTATATCTTACTTTCCAAACCTCATTGAGGTAAAAATAGATATCTTGCTTCTGAGCTATTATCACAAAAACGAAAATAGTTAGGATCGCCAACCACGTCGTAAAAGGTAATCATAGAGCTGTTGCATAACATATCAAAACACCCACGGTAAATTTTGTGCTATGAAAATACTTATCGTAGTTTTTGTCAAAAAAAAACACTAAATCGTCGTTTTCTCGCGATTATGGTAGAGTCAGTTATCTATTTCTCCACCTACGGCAGCGATATTATCATGTATATATAAAATTATTATAAGTATTTATTAGTTGTTTCATTTTTATACGGAATTCATACGGAATTTCACTCAGAATTGTAATATGTACGGATTTTGTACGGACTTTTTAAACGAAAATACGGAATCCATGTCTTATCCATATGGCAACACTGATGAACACTGAGCCGTTGTTGTTCGTTTTTGTTTTCGTTATTGTATTCAGGGATGTTATGTATACGTACCACAATTATGGTATTTGTACCATAATCCAGGTCTTCGTACCATGTACCATCCATCCACAGCCTGTATCGATCCACTGCTGGACGCAGGCCTATGTACCATATTACTTCCATTATGATACGCTAATGTACCATAATTTTCTATCATCCCAAACTTTTCTGACGTACCTACGTTAGGGCGGATCCAGACCATAGTCAAAATACTAGTTTTCTTGCCTAGCTTTCTGGGCCGGATAAAAATACATTCTAGATTCTAGTTTCAAGTCAAAAAGGTATTAATTCAGTTTCATTCAGCTTTTGCCTATGCTTCTGCTTTGAAATAGAGGGCATCTCTTTCTACATTCTGCAAACTGAGCGTGACTTCAGACCTAAAAAGATAAATGGTGCGCTTGCAGTTTAAAACCACTTAGTGTAGTAATATTTACAAGAAAATTACAGCACTTATAAAAAAACCCAACCGAGGAACCATAGAATTAGTCCTACGAATCATAACAAAAATCTTTCTATAGACCGCAAGGTTCTTGAGATCTAGAGCAAATTAGGTGCAAACCAGTGTGCTTTCATGTTTTTTTTTATCCTATTTATTTAATGAATCGTGTTTTTACAACCAAGGAACCGAAGAAAAATGTTGAATTTTACGGAGATCCCGTGATTACTGAGATCTAGGCCATATCTAGGCCTAGGTTTTTTAGCAAATCTACTAGGTTCGAGCCTAACTCAACCATCAGTGTAAGTTTTTTAGAAACCGAAGGTAGGTACCTACCATAATTTTTGTTAGTGTACCATAATTTTGACAGGCCGATGTCATAATTCCTGAGTTGGCATCTAACATCACTGATTGTATTCTCCATGGTATGCAGGGTTGCCAATCTGTGGGGAATTCCCCAAACTGCGGGGAATCTCAAGTTGGTTGGGGAATTATTGGGGATTGGCATTATGTGGGGAAAATGCGGGGATTTTGACATCATTATTCTCATCGGAAAATATTTCGTTTATTATCGATAACAAATTTTTAAGCTATTGCATAGCTTCTATCGCGGGCCTTGAGCGCGGGGACTGAATCCAGAAATTCCGTAACGAAAAAACCTTGACGTTTGTCTCTTTAGTTCAGCAACTCGCCTCTAGATGGCATTGCAATAGCTTTACCGCGGCAGTCCCCGAGTGCCACACGTCTTTTTTTTTTTAATCATTAAGTATGGTTCAAGTATATATATTTACACGGTATAACATAACATGTGTACTACCCCGAAGTGGGAGGTTTCAGACCATCATGGTGATCAGTTGTGGGGGAGAGATAATTAAAAAATCCTATTTTCAGTTTCCCATACAAAAAGTTTTAATTTCCTAGTGCCTAAATAAAGTGACAACCCTATCCGGGCAACCTATACCTACCTATACTACCTCTACAGGTAGCTACAGCTATGGCGGCAGATTACTAGACGATTTAGTAAATGCGTAATAATAATAAGATGCAAGTAGGTACCTATACCGTGTCCATTTTGAATGAGGCATAAACATTTACAAACCGCCCATACTTAACCTAAAATTCACTTTGTTGGCGCGTCCTTTTATACGTAATTTACATTACTTGTCGATTTTAGATCCGATTTTGAAATTTGTGTCGTATTTTATTTACTAACATGCTCCATTCAACGTGGACAAACCATAGGTACTAATGAGAAAATTGTAATAGCTAATAGTAATTTAATAAAACTTACATGATACAGAAATTATTTGATTTCATTCCAAGGTCGTGATTTCGAGTCAAAATCGTGACACAATTTATTTATTTATTTATTTAGATAGGACATCCAACATGAGTTCACACAACGTAATTAGTAGCAAGTAATATGGTTCTTAAATCTATGTGACTCCATAATTTAGGACGTCTCAGCGTGCACAAAAACATAATTATGACAAATTAACAGTGTTATTTTTTAACTGAACGGACAAAGTAGCTACAAAGATATAATTAAAAGTAAAATAATAAATTCTTATGACTTAAACTTAAAGTAAAACTAAAAATATTTTCTAAATTACTTTTGAGATCTATTAATGGATATATAAATTTATATTTAAGATAACAATGACATCATCAATATTTTTATATATTATATTGCTTTTTCCAATTTGCATCATATTTCACTTCACAGTTGATATTCACTAAAACTAACTTTTAGTAGGTAGCATAGGTATTTACGCATAATTACATAATGTATTCACATCACTTTATAACAATAATACGACACAATACTGTTTACAAACTAAAACGAAACCCGGTGCAATTTTAGGTATGTGCCGCGCGCCGCGCGCTCACGCAGTGATGTTAGATGCCAACTCAGGAATTATGACATCGGCCTGTCAAAATTATGGTACACTAACAAAAATTATGGTACCTGCCTAAGGTTTCTATAAAACTTACACTGTTGGTTGAAATAAGGCTCGAACCTAGTAGTTTTTCTAAAAAACTAGGCCTAGGTCTCAGTAATCACGGGATACCCGTGGTAAAGAACAAGAATTACATAAAATTAAAAAAAAAATCTTCGGTTCCTTGGTTCTAAAAACACGATAAAAAACATGAGAGTGCACTGTTTTGCACCTAATTTCCGCTCTAGACCTCAAGAACCTTGTGGTCTATAGATTTTTTTTGTTACGATTCGTAGGACTAATTCTTTAGTTCCTCGGTTAGATTTTTGCCAAGGTGCTGTAGTTTTCTTGTAAATATACTACATTATGTGGTTTTACACTGCAAGCGCACTTTTTATCATTTCGGGTCTGAAGTCTCGCTTAGTTTGCAGAATGTAGAAAGAGATGCCCTCTATTTTATTTTACAATTTCAACGCAGAAGCATAGGCACACTGAATGAAACTGAATGAACTCCTTTTTTCCTTGAAACTAGAATGTATTTTTATCAGGCCCAGAAAGCTAAGCCAGAAAACTTAAAGTATTTTGAGTATGGTCTGAATCCACCCTAACGTACGTCAGAAAAGTTTGGGATGATAGGAAATTATGGTACATAAGCGTACCATAATGTAAGTACTATGGTACATGGTACGAACACCTGGATTATGGTACAAATACCATAATTATGGTACGTATAACATCCCTGCGCTCACGTGGACTGGTCAATCACCTTGAAAAAGTTCATACAATGGCCGGCCATAGCTAGTGATGTGTACTTAGATTATCATCGATATACCCATCATCGATTTTATGTTTATTTTTAACCTTCAAAAAAAAGGAGGAGGTTCTCAATTCGACGTTATTTTTCCAGTTTCGACGATTTATAACGCACTAACTGCGCCCCGCGGCTTCGCACGCGTTGTTCCTATGGAAACATTAAAAGGTGATTTTCATAGTTCATAGTTCATAGTTCATTTATTAATAACAATTATGTTACATGTCACACATAAAAATCCAAATTACATAATGTAAAGTTCAGCCCTCAATGCAATGGACATATCTTTAAAATACATGAATAATGATAACATAAAATTAATTAATTAATTACATTTTACAGTCATAAATTCATTAATATCATATATAGATTGAACGATCAGCCACTTTTTCAATCTATACTTGAAGGATGTTATGGACTGTGCGTTGGTGATAGGAGTCGGAATACGGTTGTAGACAGCTGTTCCCATTACGTGTAGCAACTTCGACGTCTTCGCTAGTCGTCGTGGAAGTGCTCGCAACCGATTTGAGTGTCTTGTGTTGTATCTGTGACCGTCCCCAAACCTTGCATATTCGTTCAAGTTTTGACGCACATATAATGCGGCCTGGTACACGACAAGGGCGGGCACGGTCAAGATCCCCAAGGACTCAAAGTGCGGCCGCGCGGACTCATCCTGTGGAATTCGCACAATCGCCCTTACCGCTCTCTTTTGGAGTCTAAAGGCCCGCTCCCAATCGGATGCACGCCCCCAAAGCTCCACACCATATTGAAGCAGCGAATGGACATTTGCAAAGTAAATGCTTCTTACCATAGCTCTGTCTAAAGTCGCTGAGAGGCGCCATAGAGCAAAGCATGACCTGCCTATCTTCTTGCACAGTTTGTCTATATGCGCCTCCCACGTTAAACTCTTGTCCAAGGTGAACCCAAGGAAAGTAGTACTGTGGACTTGGTTGACTACTTGGCCTCCCAGGCTTACGGCCATCGGTAGACTGTAGTGCCCGGCCAGGTTAAAGTGCATGAAGTTGGTTTTTGCGACATTCAGAATAAGACCGTTCTGATTGAACCACTTCTGCAATTCACCTGCTACTGTGTTCAACTTTTCCTGCAATGTCTCTGAATTTTTAGCTTCCACGACAGCCGCTACGTCATCCGCATACATGAGTATGTGTGCCTCTTTTATACAGTCGGGTAAGTCATTCATGAGGAGAGAAAAAAGTATATTCGAGACCGAGGACCCCTGTGCGACACCAATAGTGGTTGACGTCGGGCTCGATTTTACCTTCCCTCCTCTGCCCGTGACGATTTGCGTGCGGCCTGTCATGGAGCTGAGCAGCAGTCGCAGAGCCGGACCACTGATGCCGTAATGTGCCAGTTTCGACACAAGGACGGCATGATCCGCGACGTCGAAGGCTTTCGACAAGTCACAGAACATGACCGCCACCTGCAACCCTCGCTCTTTGGCCTTCATCACGCGGCACACAACCTCTCTTGCTACATCTGTCGTGGATCTCCCAGCCCGATAAGCGTATTGCCTATCGGACAGGGACGCCGTGCTGGACAGATGTGCCGTGAGTCTGGTGCTCAGCCCGCGCTCGAGTATCTTGGCGATAGCCGGGATTATAGACACAGGGCGGTAGCTGTTGACGTCATCCATAGTCCCTTTGCCCTTGTATAGCGGAGATACTCTGACGTTTTTCAATACCTGTGGATATTCGCCAAAGACAATACATTTATTAAAAAGTACCGATAGAATAAAACACAATGGGATGGCTGCTTTAATCAACAAGGATATGGATATGTCGTAAATATCCTTCGTTGGTTTATTCGCCACCCCTGATGTAAGTATTTTGAATACTTCATATGGAGTGAAATGTTGAAACCTTAGAGAGCGGTCCGCAGGCGCACGGCATTCCACCAGCGCGCGCACCGCTGCCGGCACGTCGGCGGCGGGCGCGCCGCACGTCAGCGGAGCGCTCACAAAGTGCAGGTTCACCGCGTCAACAGCGGCGACTTCATTCGCAAATTCGGACCCATCAGGATTCCTCAGCCTTTCAATAAAGTCCGTATTACTGCCTCGTTTCTGTCCGGTTTCAATTTTCACTAAGTCCCACATTGTTTTGGTCATATTCGTCGAGTTATATATAATGTTACAGTAAAAACTACTTCTTTCCGATTTTAAAATCCTATCGTACCTGTTTTGATATTCGTCAATTTTTGCAGATAGAATTTCATTGTCAGGGAATTTAAACTTAATATATTTCATGTCATTTAGTAAATACTCCAGATTAATAATTTCATGCGATACCCATGATTTAGTTTTATTTGAAACCGAACGTTTAAACGGGAAACAATCGTTCATTTTATTAACAATAACATTAACAATTGCATTCGCTAGTCCATTGACGCTCAACACCAATATTTGGGAGATATCATGCCAGTCTACGCTTTGCAGCGATGCAACAAAGTTGCAATAATTAGATTGAGTGAACGATCTAACTAGCGGCGCAGGAGGTGGTGAGTCACGCGGCTCGCATTCAAACGCGACGCGCACGGCGTAGTGATCGCTTAGGCCAGTTTGCACTGGGGTCGCGCATACAGTACCCGCGCGCGCGCGTTCGCAGTCCACGTAGACGTGGTCCAAGCAAGTACTCGTCGAAGTTGCAACACGGGTGGGGAAGTCTACTATGTTACAACAGTTCCGAGTATTTACAATGTCGTAAAGTTTTTTCTGGTCGCTATTTAAAGAACATACGAGGTCGATATTAAAATCTCCTACCACCACGCAATCCTTATCCATATCCTTCAACGCATTTAATAATAAGTCAAAAACAGGAAAAAATTGTGAGGTTTTAGTTACGTTCGATCTATACACGCATACAATAATTAAATTAAAATCTGTCAATTCAATTGCTGGTATTTCACAAACTTGTTCAATACATAAATAATTAAAATTTAATTCTATAAATCTATGGTCATTGCTCACATATATACACGATCCACCGTGTTCTAAATTAGGCCTACAATAGTATGACCCTAGCGTAAAATCATTAATACTAATACATTCCAATTTACTATCATTTAACCAGTGCTCTGTTACACACAGCACGTCACATTTTAAGTCACTCTTGAGCAAAACTTCTAGTTGTCTAGTCTTATTTTGTAGTGACTGAATGTTTTGATGGCAAATAACAGCGTTAGATCGACGACGTTGCCTTCGCGGCGCGCTGTCCACAAATGAGTCATCGCTGAGCGCCGCCGCCGGCGCAGGTGAGCTCCCCCCGCTCCTCCCGGCGGGGGCGAGATGGAAACCATGGTACAAAGCGAACCCGAGGTGGCCACGCAGTTGGAGTCGTCACTTGTTCGTATACATTTTCGGGCATGCCTATCAAGAAAGACGCATGTCTTTCAGTCCTGATTCGCCGTTTTTCAACAGTATAGCTAGCTTTTGTTATGCTGTTGAGAAAATTTATCACATTCTCAACCGTTGTCTCCGGCTTAAAAGACCATGCCTGAATAAACATTAACTTTTCAACTGCCTGGATATCCTTTATGTCTTTTCCCGTACCGATCGTAATTTGACGTGAGTTTTGGCGACGTCGACTTACCACGCGCCAACCATTTTTGTCATTATTCGGCATAGAATTTACAGGCGAGGACGACGGCACCCCGTTGTCCATTTTATCCACATCTCCCCTATCGACCGTGATTGGTCTTACCTGTAGGCGCGACCCATTCGGGCGCGAATCAGCGATCGTCGTTTCAGATCGGACCACTTCGGGTGTAGTCGGCAGCGGAGCAGTTAGTGTGGCCGGCTGTACATGTAACTTTGTGGCCGTTTTCTTAGCAGTTGCAGTTATTCCACTTACTTTTTTCGCGGCTGCCGCTTTGATTCTCGCCTGCCGGATGGGTCGCTGTTGTATCGCAAGCAACACTGGCGCAGTAGAAACATCGTCGGACGCCGCCGGTAGTTTGGCTGGAATTGTTTCAAGCTTACCCTCAACAGCTGTTTTGAGTAGAGCGATCGTGATTTCTTGCTTGTTTATTATTGTGTTCTGTGCTTCGATTTTATCCTCCAGCGTAGTAACCTTATTGACGAGCTCGCCAATAATCTTCTGGAGATCGCGTACAGCAATTTCTAGTGCCTTTTGTGCCATTTTGGATTTTTTTACATAGAATTACGACGGAGCGCACTTGTACCGTGTGGGTATCCCCAAGGATCATCATCCCACAGGAACTGATTTATGGGATAAAAAGTAGCCTATGTTTGATTCCAGTATTAGAATTACCTGTTTGCAAAATTTCAGAGCCAGATCCGTCCAGTAGTTTTGGCGTGAATAAGTAACAAACATCCATCCATACCTACTTCCATACATCCATACAAACTTTCGCACTTTTTAGTGTGAGTGTGATTCACTGCCTAATACTCGAAAGGGAAAAAGTTAAAATTAAATAACGTATCACCTAATCACTTTTTTATTTTCGTGCATGTTAATACTATTCATCGATATTACGATCAAAAGCGAAGCGACATTTGTAGTGGCGCAAGGACATCACTAGTTCATTCTTTTGATTTCGCCGAAAACATGGAAATGTTTTAGGGTTCATTTTCAATGTCAATAAACCCCAAGATGGCAACATAAGTAGGTAGGTATTAGGATTACAGTCGTGAAATAATAGGTAAGTAGCTGATAGAAAATTGTATGATTAGGTAGGTATTTTACATAGGTATTTCACAACTACACATACACTTTGCGTGAATTCAGGTAGTTTTTATACCTATACCTACTACAAAATCCTGCATCTTTGACGTTGACTCATGTTTCATTACAACGTACCTACAGGTACCTAACCTACTAACTTTGTCACAACAATCCACGATTTTTCTTATTTTAATATCTGTTCAAAAAGTAGAAAACGGAAAGTTTTATGCTATGCTTTTGAAAGAACGAATTTAAAAAAATAATGGTATTTTAAAAAGTTACGGAACCCGTGGTTAAAAAAGTATTTCAACGCTTGACAAAAAGAGCGCGGCGCGCGTTTTGTTAGATAGATGCCGTCAGCCAATTAACGAAAGGGGGTGTTTCATAAAGGGACAATCTGTTCTATGATTGGCGATTAAGAACTGTTTAACAAAGTCCGAGCCAATCAAATTTAGGCGCCTGCCTTTGACTAAATGCATTTATCAAAGATTTCTGGACAGACAGAACAGACTAACTACCGACATTGAATAACGGAAAGACTCGTTTAGTAAAGTTTTAGGTAAGTTAGCTGTAGTGGTCGCAGCTTAAGAATCGACCCCTGCAACAATACTCAAGAAATTACAAACAGTTTGAAAATGACATGACTGTGTTATCAAACAAAGAGCGTAAAGTTTATTTCGTATTTTTTACTTCACGTAACTCCAACCTTCAAATTTAAATGTTATCCTAGCCCATAATTCTGTGACATAACTTACGACAATTTTGTCTCTATGATGCTGTAGGCGTTTTTCTCTTTTAAGAACTTTAAACCTGTCACTCTATCTGTGACCATACTGAGGTCATTGTCCCAAGTGCAAGTAACAGCTGACTTTAGGGTTGTCACTTCGTACAAAATCAGCTATCCATGTTGAAACTTTGTTGCAGTTTTTTTCAGACATTTCAATCGAAATTTGAAAAGTCGTTGAACAAAAGTTGTTCCCCGGGGGGTGGACAATCGCCCCCTTTTCGGATAGTACACATATTTTGTTACACGTTGTATAATAGAAGCTCAACAGTTTAAAATTAAAACACTGGTGCCTGTACTGCAGCGATTTTCAGTGCTTTATAAATTTGTGACAGCACAAAAATTGGACGATGAGTGGCGAGCTCACGCTATGCTGGATTTTCATCAACATGGGCTTGAAGTTCATGGAGATAACTTTGATGCTGAATGTTACTGGGGTAAGTGTTTCGCATGAAAAACGCTGCGCCTGTTCTCAAACATTATATCAATTATTAATGGGACGAAGTTCCATATCGCGCATTGTGAAAGGGGGCTAGACGGAAAAAAATCTTACGAAAAGTTGTCACGACACTTTTTCCTATAGTAAGCTATTGTAAGCTGTGCGGCGTCGCATGTTTCTATGTCTGTCTCTCTCTCTCTCTTATAGAAAGCAAGCCAGATATTTTCATCGAAAGGAACTTCGTTCCATCCGGGTGTCCCTTGACATCTCTCAAGTTTTTTTCATTATTGCTGTTAACTCGAGTGCAAATTTAGTGTCCTTAAAAATTTAAAAACCGAAAACCGCAATAGATTGACTATAGAAACTGTAGTATCATTAATGGCTACAAGGGAAGGGATTAAAAACTGGGCGGCAGTGTTAAGTTTAACCCTTCCAACAAAATGCTTTCGTCTACTATATGGAAACATAAAAGATAAACAATAAATATTAATTAAATAATTGATTATAGTTTCATTTTATAAAAAACTTTTGAGGGGAATTTGTGGGAAATCAGCAGATTTTTATCCCCAAATTAGGGGAATTCGATCAGGATTTTTGGGGATTTGGATGAATTAGCTTTGGCAACCCTGATGGTATGGTAGGAATTCTCTTTGGAGGGAGCAAAGCCTTGGAGGAGAAGCGAAAAAGGCGGGAAGCATCAAACAGGGCGGTCGCGTTTTTTTCCCACCGAAATTAAATTTTAAATTTTTCTTGTAAATATTGATCAGTAGAGTTAGTTTAGATTATTTATTTTCATAATTATTGTATATATAGTAGAATAGTGTAAATAATATAACTTCTGGTAAGTTTTTTCCACTTATTTTCTGATGGACTTTGAGGAGCCGCCGGATCCTGGGGACACGGTCCCTCAGGTCGGTAGCAATGTCACTATATTGAATAGCAATGAATCCTCTGGAATGGAAACAGAGACGTCGGCGTGTACAAAAAAACGAAAGCTTAAATGTAACAAAAAAACTTTGCATAAGATGTGCAATCTTTGTAATAAAAAGAAGCGGAAACATGGGACCAATGGATCAAAAGGATGTCATTGTGACAAGAAACTGCTACCGCTTACTAGTGATAGCGATGCAACCATAATAAGCCAAGAGCAAGTCCTTCCTCCGGTTGTCGCAACCCCTGTTGCTTCAACCCCAACACCAAATTCTCCACCAAACTCATCATCGCAGGCTCCAGTTGTGGTTACTCGAACTCATTATGATTCCACAGATAGCGCTCCTTTTAATGTTCATGTTCAACGTGTTACCGAGTCACCAAAAGATGGCACCACCCTCCACCCAATTATCTTTGGGAAGTTCTTAAAACGCAACCTAATTCACAATATTGTCATCGGTAGTGTTAAAAGAATCGGCAGAAACAAAGTATCCCTTGCATTTAATAATCACACTGATGCTAATGCATTTATTAACCATGAGAGTTTACAGAAAAATAATTTCAAGGCATTTATCCCAACTTATAATGTCTCTCGTATGGGAGTTATTCGTGGAGTGCCTACAGACATCTCTCCAGAAGAGATCATGGAGTGCACTACAGTACCTAATGGCTGTGGGAAAATCCTCAAAGTAAGAAGGATCAACTTCAAAGAAATTGTTAGTGGAGCTCCGGTTTGGAAGCCAACTCAAACAGTAGTTGTAACATTTGATGGACAAGTATTACCAAACCGTATCTACATGTGCTATACAGCCTTGCAAGTCCAACTATACACTTACCCAACCATACAATGTTACAACTGCTGTCGGTTTGGTCATACCAAACTGCAGTGTCGATCTAAGCCACGCTGTTTCAAGTGTGGCCAAGAACACTCTGGTGATTCTTGTGACATGCATGAAGACAGTCTGTCATGCTGTTCCTGTGGTGGTGCTCATTATGCAACTAGTAGGTCTTGCCCAGAATATACCAGACAAACCAAAATTAAACATTCAATGGCAGATAAGTGTATCTCATATGCAGAGGCATCAAGAACTCATCCACCTTTGACACATTCTTATGCTGCAGTTTTAACAGCAAACAAAGACCAAGCAATCTCATCTCCTACAATAAATCAAGTTCCATCATCTTCCAGAAAGACAGTATTCTTAAAACCTCGCCTGCCCCTAAAATCCAACAAGGGTTATGACCAAAGGGTCCACCGTGATCTGACCAGTCAACCTTTGTCGACACAGTCCAATGGTTGTGCTCTGAAAGAGGACAACAAAAATAAACAGTTAAATATAAATGATGTTATTGCCCTTTTAACTACATTATTACAGTCCAATATAATAGAACCGTCCAACGTTGCCAAAATAATAGACACAATTAGTATTTTAAACACCCATAATGGATCACACCAGATCCGCAGTTCAGTGGAACTGCAGGAGTGTAGTAAGTAAAAAGTCTGAGATTATATATTTAATTAATAAATTTAATCCTTTTATACTTGCCATCACAGAGACCTGGCTTAAGCCAGGATCTGTGTTTAAATTGAGCGGTTTCTCCTGCCTCAGGGATGATAGACCTGATGGATGGGGTGGAACCGCTCTTCTTATTAAAAATTCTTGTTCCTTTTTTCAATTTGTTTTACCTGCCCATAACACCGATAATTTTACTGCTGTAGCTTGCATTATTGATAAAATCTGCTTTGTCTCTATTTACATACCACATCCGTCATCTCATATTTATGATGAAATTGAAACTCTTCTTTCATCACTACCTAAACCATGTGTTATCATGGGAGATTTCAATGCCCACCATAGAACTTGGGGTAGTTCTTTATCCAATACTCATGGTAAAGATTTACTTGATATATTTGATAGACAAAACTTGTGTATTTTAAATGACGGCTCTCAAACTCGGCGTACAAAACCCTCTGAAAATGTTAGTGCTGTTGACTTATCAATTACCTCTCCTAGCTTAGCCTTAGATATTACTTGGAAAACACAACCATTTACACATGGTAGTGATCATTTTCCTATTATTTTACAATTTACTAAATTTAAAGTTAATAATGTTCCTAAAGCACCACCCAGGATGAAATATAAAATTATTCCTAATAAATGGTGTGATTTTAAGTCCGACATGGAAGATAAGATAAAGACTTTACCTCCTTTATCCCAGGGAATTTCTACATGCGCTAATATTTTTATTAATAATTTGATAGAAACAGCTAATAAAACATTTCCTCTCAAAAATAGTACTTCAGACAAGTTAGCATCCCCTCCTTGGTGGGATTCTGAGTGTAGTCTTGCTGTTGCTCAAAGAAAAGAGGCAGAGTTTATTTATAATCAAGAAATGTCAGAAGATAATTTTAATAAACTTATTGAAGTAATGGCTAAAACTAAGAAAACATTAAAACATAAGAAACTACAAGGCTGGCAAAGTTTTTGCTCAACCATTTCTCCAAAAACAAAACCATCAGCAGTCTGGGCGAACATAAGACGTTATAGATCGGGAGTTAATGAATCTGCTTCTGCTACATTGCCTCTTTTCCTGAGGGATAACTTCATAGACCGTTTGGCTCCTGCAACAGTGCCACCAAGGGAATTATTTATCACTCCAACACTTCCACAAAATCCTGTGTGTCCAAATGGACTTGATGCACCCTTTTCTATTGATGAGCTGAAAGGCATTTTGTCAGTGACCCGTGATACGGCTCCTGGCCACGATGGCATTCCATATTCTTTCTTTGCTCATCTTGGTGAGGATTCTTTGCAATATTTACTCACAATTATCAATTCTGTCATGTTGACAGGTGACATTCCTTCAGAATGGAAAATCCAAATAGTATTGCCATTCTTAAAACCAACCAAAAGTTCATTCGATTCCGCTTCTTATCGACCCATAGCCCTATCTCCAGTTATTTTAAAAATTGTTGAACACCTAGTTAAAAATAGAATTGAGTGGTTTATTGAAAGTCAGAATCTTCTGCCTCAAAGTCAATATGGCTTTAGAAAGGGTAGAAGTTCGATGGACAGTGTTAGTGTATTTTTATCAGACATTAGAGTTGCATTTTCATTGAATAAGTCGCTTGTAGCAACCTTTTTAGATATAAAATCTGCTTATGATAATGTTTTAATTGAAGTGTTGATTAAAAAACTCATTTATTTGAAAATTCCGCCTTTTTTGACCAACTTTATTCAAAACATGCTAGCTGGACGAGTGATTAAATTAAATTCTTCAGAGATTTCAAGAGTCGCGTGGAAGGGTCTACCACAGGGTTCTGTATTGAGTCCCCTCCTTTATAGTATTTATACTTATGATTTAGAAGCTTCTGTTAATGACATGGTTAGTATATTACAGTATGCAGATGACTTGCTTGTATACATATCTTGCAGTTCCATTCATACAGGTTCCTCTGATGTAACTTGTGCACTGAAATTTCTTAAGCTATGGTTGGATAAGCATGGTTTAGAACTTTCAGTCTCTAAAAGTAACGTTGTTACGTTCACGCGCCAGGTCAACCCGATACCGGCTAAAATATATTATGACAATGTTCTTATTCCTGTAAATAGTTATGCTAAGTTCTTAGGTGTATTATTAGATTCAAAACTCACAGGCCACCCACATTGTGAATATGTTGTTGCGAAATGTGAGAAGTATTTGAATTTATTGCGATGCCTCACAGGTGTTTGGTGGGGGGCTCATCCGTTTTCCTTAAAACTCCTATACAATGCTCTCATTAGAAGTACACTAGACTATGGCACTTTCTTATTAGAACCGGGTAGAGCAGCTGCTTTTAAAAAATTAGATGGCATTCAGTCTAGATCAATGCGAATAATTTTGGGGGCCATGAAATCTAGTCCCATTGTTGCATTACAGGCGGAATGTGGGGAATCTCCATTACATTTAAGGCGTCAGTATCTATCCGATAGATTTTTTTTCCGTACCTGCCAGCTATCAAATCACCAACTTCTTCCCAAAATTCAAAAGCTTTCTCACCTCGTGACTACTTCTTCATATTGGAAACATAAACGACCTCCACTTTTAACGCATAGTTTTAACAGGCATAACACAATGTCAGCTCCAACTCACCAAGCTAATCTTCTTCCCATCTTCAACTGTAGTTATAAGGCTTTAACATTTTCACCTACGATACACTTTGACCTAAACATAGACCGCGATGATACAAATGCTAATATATATTTTAAATCTGCCGTTGATGATCGCTGGCGTGGTTGGCATCAGATTTATACTGATGCCTCCAAGCACTCCCAGATAGGGAAAGTCGGCGTTGGTATTTATCACAAAGATTATAATATCGTACAAAAAGTTAAATTTCCTGCAGAAACATCAGTGTTTACTGGAGAATGCTATGGGATTTTGAAAGCCCTGGAATATATAATAATGATGAAACTTAAAAATACAGTTATTTTTAGTGACTCCATGAGTTCGTTACAGTCACTAATAAAATACCCATTTCGATCCAAAACTTATTACCACATTATAATGGATTCTAGAACTAAGCTCTTGCAATGTAATGAGTATGGATATTCAGTGCATTTCGCGTGGATCCCAAGCCATTGCGGTATAGTCGGCAATGAACTGGCAGATAAACTGGCTAATGAGGCTGTGGAGTGTGGAGACCTTTTCCCCTACAAAAACTTTTCCCAAGATCTACTTGCTTTAGCCGGGATTTATCTCAGGAATGCTTGGGATGAGTCTTGGGCGGGCAACGTGAGCAACAAGGCCAAACACTACAGATTTATACAAAGAAGTGTCCCACTCAAGCCTTGGTTTTTTAAAATTAAACTAAGTAAACGTGCAACAACAGTTCTCATAAGGATGCGGCTGGGCCATACGTGTACCCCAGCCCATCTAGCCCGCATGAAAATTGTAGGTGACCCTTCTTGCGAGTGCGGTGATGAATTTGGTGATGAAAACCATATATTTTTTTTCTTGTAACAAATACGACCACAGTTCCTTCTATAACGATCTCATCTCCCTTCGTATTCCGCTTCCTGTTAATATTGCCTCCCTGCTTTCCTCCTTAGACCCCTCTGTTTATCAGTCCTTAGCATCCTTTATTTGTACAAATAATATAAATATATAGTGTACAAAGTATGTACATATGTTTGTTAATTTTTATAATGTACCTAATCTCATCCTAGTATTTCCTATCCTAACCTAACTCTCCTGATCCTTATCACTTATATATTCTCGTAGTAGGTTTTTTTATAAGGGTAAAATGTTTCCCAAATTTTTTATTTGAAAAAAAAAAGATAGAAAAAAAAAAAAAAAACGATTGTGGCAAATGCTAACAACTAGCGAGTCCAAAAAAAAAAAAAAAAAAAAAAAAAAAAAAAAAAGCCTTGGAGCAAAGAGAATACAATAACTTCGAGGGAGGGTGTTGTGCACAGAACAATACTACTCTACGAGTAGTACTGGTGTTGTGTTGTTTTGTGTTGTGTATTTTTATATTAGTTTTACGTGATAGTGTTTTTCATAAAAAGACTAAAAAATGATTCGAAATCCTAGTCTAAAGGAATTTGAAATTGATACAAAACCGAGACGGCCAGCCAAACAAACGTTCGGCAATTTTTTGTACAATGAGGACACAGGAGCGTATTTGGGGCGCACTCCTTCAAGTTGGGGTGAGTCAACGGTTTTTGATGTTTTTGAATTATATTTATAGCCTTTTGCTTTTATTTCGGCGTCAAATAACTCGTAATGTCATTGAAAACTGAATACAAAGACGCGACTCTCAGGGCGTGGCTTTAGAGGCGTCTGAAGCATGCTAACAACAAACTTAACTTCTGCTTGAACTTTTGGTAAGGTTTCTATTGATGAAAGATATTTATATAGATAGCATTCATCAGACAATTTCACAAAGTCACAAACAAAGTGCCTACTTAGTTACTAGATATCCACTAACAATTCTTTGATCTTGAAATCTTACAGAACTCCCAAATTGATTAGGGAAGGAAGGTTAACTTCTTCATTTATTACATGATTTGATTAGTTACTTAAATAGCTCCTAATATAAAATTGAATTTTTTTCTATGTGTATGTCCACAGCTAAAATCCTCATCTTTTATACAATCTTCTACTCGACACTGATTGCTCTCTTTGCGATCTGCATGGTGACATTTCTCCAGCAGTTCATCAACCCCCGCGTGCCGCGCCTGCAGCAGGAGTACAGTGTGATTGGCACCAGCCCCGGGCTTGGTTTTCGGCCGCTGCCTCCGGACGTGAGGAGCACCCTCATCTGGTACAAGGGCACAGGATACGATAGTTACAAGTACTGGGAGGATGAGTTGAAAGATTTTCTTTCTGGTAAGATGTGTCTCCTAATCATACCTATACCATGTCCATTTTGAATGAGGCATAAATGTATACAAACCGCCCATACTTAACCTAAAATTCACTTTGTTAGCGCATCCTTTTATACATAATTTACATTACTTGTCAATTTAAGATCCTCCCTTCAATAAAAAATCCTTACAATTATTATCTGAAACTCAACGCCAAGCAAGTGAGTTTTTGTTATTTGTATCGTTTTTTGTTTATTTGTATTTACTAACATGCTCCATGCTGGATGGATACGGTATAGGATAACAATGTCAATAATAATAGTAACCCTTTTAAAAAGAAGGTATGGGGCTGAATTTCTTATCAATAACTTTATACTTGGATAATGTTATTGATAAGAAATTCAGCTTCAGAATAATAGGTGATAGTTCATTCAGATAATTTGGTGATAAACTGCTTTGGCAGCATCTTATGCCACCAACGACTATTGACAAAATCAACAGATAAATTATCTTGTAAGATAATAAAGAAGCAATCAAAATTTACTGCTTACTAACTCTACCAACAAGTTAATGCTTACACCCTACAACTTAGTTAATTACTCCCAGGACTAGCTCTGAGCACCCTACAGCATTATCCTACTACAACATCCTTATTAAAATTCCAGTTTACAAACGCAAGGGCCAAACGGCTGGTGCTGGTCAGAACATCTACAACTGCGGCTTCGGGAAGCCGCCGCCGCCGCCGGGCCGCGTCTGTGATGTCGAAGTAAGGGAGTTAGAGCCCTGTATCGAAGAGAACCACTTCTCCTTCCATAAGTCATCACCTTGTATCTTCCTGAAGCTTAACAAGTAGGTTTTAAGTTTAACAGATTTTATTACAAACCAGATTCACCTTCACTCTCAGTACCTATTGCAATTCCCTGAGACAATGGGGGGGGGGGGGGGTATCAAGCTATGGTATTAATTGTTCTTGAATAAGTAAATAATAAATTACCTATGGTTTATCCATTTTGAATGAAGCATGTTAGTAAACAAAGTACGACGCAAATAACAAAAAATCACTTCTTTGGCGTCCAGTTTCCGATATAATTGTAAGCAATAGAATTCATCAATCATTCATTATAATATAATATGCTTTCATTCATTAATCAAACGACAAGTAATGTAAATTACGTATAAAAGGACGCGCCAACAAAGTGAATTTAGGTTAAGTATGGGCGGTTTGTTTACGTTTATGCTCCATTCAAAATAGATACGATATAGGCACACCTACAAATGAACATAATGATTGCAAGAAAATAAATATGATTTATAAATAAGTCACTGCGGGTTTAAAACAAACTGAATTGTCACTTAATTGTCATAATTATGGTGGCATGGTGAGTGTCTTTTATTTATTTATTTATTAGGCACACAAAACAGAATACAATCAAGATTTATACAAACACATAACACAACGATAAAAAACTAGACTGTATCCCTGAACATGTGTACACAGCATGACTAAAGAGCAGTATTAGAGATTAATTTAAACAAATTAACTATAAAATAATGTAAGCATGCATTAACATAATCATAACAGGTATAAAATTGTAAAATAAAAAAAATTAAAATAAAATAATATAAAATAAAATTGAAAATTACAAGAAAAATAGAATGTTTTGATAGAATATAAATGAATCTAAACTTCTAAACATGTAAGTTAACACCATTCTCCTTGAGAATGGTCTCAATGTCTTTTTTAAATTTAAATGGCCTTTTGTTAAAAATGTCAATTTTATCGCTATTTTTAACTAAAATATCATTGTACTGACGACACATTCTGACAATAGGGTTGTAGTATGAGGTATTATTGGTATGGACCTGTAGGGCGAAAGTTTTCTTTTTACAAATTAATAAATAATAATAAATAATGCTGGACAATTCACACAGCATTATCTAGCCCCAAGCTAAGCAGAGCTTGTGTTATGGCCACTAGATAACTGATATACATAATACACTACAAAGATAGATATTTTTTATTATACATAGAAAAACATTAATTTTATTCATCAATTAAAGTAAAACACTGCATTTTTACGTTTCAAATTATATTATGTGTTCTCCAACCAAGTATAGATATTAAGAAGATCTGTAAAATATCAGTGTGGCAAGGCAACCTCAAGTGTATTGACCAACTCTGTTATTTATAGTTTCGTGAGAGTTGCACTATTCATTGTAATTTTATACTACAGATTTTCTCCTACCTATCCCACTCAATTATCTTTACTATCTATACTAATATTATAAAGAGGAAAGATTTGATTGTTTGTTTGTTTGTATTGAATAGGCTCCGAAACTACAGAGACAGAAACTACTGGACCGATTTACAAAAATCGTTCATCATTAAAAAGCTTACTTTTCAGAGAGTGACCGACATAGGCTATATTTTATCCCGGAATAGGGTATATGCATCGATTTTTTTTATTGTTTTAATCGATTCTTTAGGTCATTTTTTCACCGAGAAATGAAAATACGCTCACTGAATTTCGCATTCACAAATAAAAAAAACAAATCAAAACTACAATCATTTTCGGGTCATAAAAACGCTGCCATATTGGCGCCATGTTTATTTGACGTCGACGTTCACATTCGATTATAACCTTTTGTGACGACCTCAGTAGTGATCATCTCAGGAAAGAGGTTTTCCGAAAAATCTGAAAATAACCGACAATACGAAATGTGAAGTGGGCAGACTAGTGTCAAATCATGGTGCAGAAAGCAGAATAAAAAAAAAAGATATGTGAACAGTGATGTCACATACGCTCTAGCCAATGGCGTAGCGTTTTGAAATTTTGCGATTGAGATTTAAAATATCAATTTTTCAATGCTTAAATTACAATAAAAACATCTCAAAATGCTAAAATAAATATGTAGATATGTTTCTTTATCAATAGAGAATACCTATAAATTATTTTAGCCATTTTGAAATCACATGCATATACTCTATTCCCACGGGAACGGGAATTACGCGGGTGAAACCGCGAAGCGCTGCTACTAACAAATAATTTGTGTTGCAGGATCTACGGCTGGCGACCGGAGTTCTACAACGAGACGGCGTACATGCCGCCCGACATGCCGTGGGAGCTGGTAGAGCACATCGCCAACAACAGCCGCGACAACCGCGACTACGTGAGTTGTACTCTGCCTTGTCTTGTCTCATCTAATCATCTACAACTGTTACTGACCAACTAATAATCATGTACCTAATAGCCCGGCCACATAAATTAAAAAAAAAACCCTTATTAGTATACTTCTATACTAATTTTATAAAGAAGAAATAATTGATTGTTTGCTTGTTTGTATGGAATAAGCCTCGAAACTACTGTACGGATAAAAAAATCTTTCTTCTTTAAAAAGCTTACTTTTTAGGGAGTGACATAGGCTATATTTTATCCCGGAATTCCCACGGGAACGGGAACTATGCGGTTTATTAAACCGCGAGGCGCTGCTAGTAAGAAATAAAATAACAAGAAAAATCACCAGTAGCGCCGCGTTGAAAACGGGCTGTGTGTGACGATATACGAAACTATGGTTTGTCCACGTTGAATGGAGCATCATTGTTTTTTATACTATCGTTTACCAGTGTAAACCACGTATTTGATTTCTTAGAAATTACCACAATATCCACATACATATAGACATCCACGTCACTTTACTTCGTGGTGTAGTTGGTTATCACATTCCCGTACTGAGCGATCGGTTCAAGTCCCTTCGAAGTAGAAAATTTAAAGGTTATTATTTGATTTCTTAAAATGTGATTGCCTAAATGCTGCTCTAACTGGTCTATTACCTTCCTCAGGCCAACATGGTGTGGGTATCCTGTCAAGGCGAGACTCCGGCGGACATGGAGAACATAGGGCCCATCGACTACCTGCCCTACCCCGGCTTCCCTGGATACTTCTACCCGTATGAGAACGCAGAGGGATATCTCAGCCCCTTGGTCGCGATACATCTGAAGAGGCCTAAGAGTAAGTAAAATCATTCCGCAATCATTATCACGTTTTGGCGATCTCTGTATCACAGTGTGTGCTGTGTGATGCTGGCTTAGAATTTGCACCACCCCTATTTCCGTGGGTGTCGTAAGAGGCGACTAAGGGATATCCACCGGGCGGGCAGCAGCGCCCTTTGCAGAACAATTATAACACCGAACTGCGATCCCCATCCCGCATGGCCAGCGTGGGGATTATGAGCATTACCCTCCATGAGATAAACGCTAATAAGGCGTTTATTAGAAGGAGGCCTGCGTCCAGCAGTAGACCAATAAAGGCCATTTGGGGTCCCATTTCCGCTGTGGGGCGGAAAAAGTTTTTTTATTTGAGCTACAGGATGTATATCACAAACAGTAGTCCAGTTTATTTAATCATTTTGGTACACAAATTATGTGTGTCGCTTATCTTATTAAAGCCAAATCGGTATGAACGCCGAAAGGTCTTATACAAATACAATATTTTACTGAAATCCGTGTTGTTCTTTGGGATTGTTTATGATGAAAAGATTTTGATTTTATAAAATGATGCTGGTTTATTTGCGAATTTGTTTCGACTCGTGATAGGTGACAGGCGGCCATCACTATTTCTACGTGAGAGGGATTAACAAATAGACGAACATTCCGCCCACCAAAGGACCTAGTGTCCTTTTACATAAAAGGTAGATAACATAACAATAATGATAACGATAGGACTTAAGGTCCTATTATGTAATAATTAAGTTACAATTAAATTGCCCTAGATATTATACATTCCAGAACAACTAGTAAAATTCTGATTCCTTACCTTAACATTAACGAACTGTAGGACATAAGGTCCTTTTACTTACAAAAGTACATGCAGGTTTGTTCACATAATGCTGAAATACTTTACAATATTAAAATTACTACTTTAAACTTAGATAGATTTCTAAGATTTGAATCAAACTAACTTAACAATAATATTGAACAAAAGCTTCAATTGAGCTTATTGAAGTTGATTTAAATTTATAAATTTAGTCGTTATCAATCGGTAATTGACATAACTTAGTTATAGGTCTTCTTGTGACGGATGAGCCACTCTTGACACTATAAACTCTTGTGAGTCCATCAGAGCCTGGGTGTTTGTCTACTATACGCCCCATTGACCATTTTCCAGGGGGTAATCCATCTGTTTTTATCAAGACTACATCTCCAAGTTTCAGTTCCTTTTCAGTCTTCAACCATTTTGGACGTTGCTGGAGTCTTGAGAGATACTCATCTTGCCATCGCTTCCAAAAATCATTTACTATTTTTGTAGTATGTTGCCAGCGTGATAAGTTTGATATCTTTACATATTTCATGTAGGGGGATGGAACAACAGTTGGTGCTTCTCCTATAAGGAAATGGCCTGGTGTAAGCGGATTTAAATTTTCTGGGTCTGTGTCATCTATAGGACATAGAGGGCGTGAATTTAGGCATGCTTCTACTTGGCATAGGACCGTTGTCATTTCTTCAAAGGTGAGGTGTGATGTTAAAATTCTTTTCAAATGGTACTTTATGGATTTGACACCAGCCTCCCATAGGCCGCCATGATGAGGACTGTATGCTGGAATGAAGTGCCATTGTGTGCCATCAGTAGCTAATGTTTGTGCTACTTCTCCGCTGAACTGTAATTTTGCTTCTGTCCAGGCGTCCACTAGTTCTTTGTTGGCTCCAACAAAATTTCTACCTTGGTCACTCCACAGGTGAATGCATCTTCCTCTTCTAGCTACAAATCTTCTGAATGCACCTATGAAAGATTCTGAAGTAAGATCTCCTACTAACTCTATGTGAATTGCTTTGGTAGACATACATATGAATATTGCTACATAGGTCTTTATAGTCTTGTTTCCTCTTCCTTTACTCATCAGAGTTTGATATGGTCCGCAAAAGTCTACTCCACTATGGAGGAAGGCTCTAGAAGGATTTACACGTGCCTTCGGCAAATTTCCCATTTGTTGAACCATGGTCTTGGCCTTGAGCCTAGCACAGATGAGGCATTTGTTTATGTATTTTTTAACTGTTGACTTAGCTTTCAGGATCCAGTACTTCGATCTCAGGTGGCAAAGCATCAGTTGTGTCCCGCCATGAAGGGTCTTGGCGTGTGCGAGAGCTATGATCATTGGTGTCAAAGAGTTTGCATTTCCCAATATAATTGGATTTTTTCTATCATCTGTTAGATTAGCATGTCTGAGCCGACCGCCCACCCTGAGGATATTTTGCGTATCAAGGAAGGGGGTTAGTGATCTAATGGAACTTATACTTTTCACTTCTTTGTTTGATTTCAATGTTTCTATTTCTTCTCTGAATTCTTCTTCTTGAACCTTTCTAATACAAAAGTTTAAAGAATCTTCTAATTCTTGTGTTGTTATTTCATCTTTTTCAATTACTTTGTTCTTTTTATAATTTAGAAATCTTCTCATGTATGTTATTGTTTTTGTTAGCTCTGTCAAATTATCAAATGTTTCGAATTGTCTTACTAATGACTTTTCTTTTTTCCCAGATTCTTCTGTTGTCAGGAAAGTATTGATTTTTGTTGTTTTCATTTCAAGTTCTGTTGTTATTGTTTCTTGTTTACTAATTTTTATTTCAGTTTCAGATAACCACTTTGGACCTTTCCACCACAGTTCACAATCCATCAGCGCTGAGAGCAGTATACCTCTAGATGCTAAGTCAGCTGGGTTTTCTTGTGACTGTACGTGGTTCCAGTGTTTGTTGTTGATGTTCTCCAGAATTTCGACGACGCGGTTTGCCACGAACGACTTCCACTTGTTTGGCTCTCCACAAAGCCAGGCTATGACTATTGTTGAGTCTGTCCATGCTGTCATCTTTGATGTTGGTATTCTCATCGCGTTTCCAATTTGCTTCATTAGTTTGGATAGTAGTACGGCCCCACACAATTCTAAACGAGGCAGTGAAATAGTTTTAAGAGGTGCAACCCGTGTTCTGGCAGCTATGAGGTGCGTTTCGATTGTATTATTTTCTGTTTCTATTCTGATGTAAACAGTAGCTGCATATGCTTTCATGGATGCATCGCAAAAACCATGAATTTGTATCTTGTCTATGTTAGCGTTGGTTGTTCTGAGCCATCTGTCTACTTCTATTTTATCAATGTTGTTGAATTCTGTTCTTATCTCTTTCCATTCTTTCTCTAAATCTTCATTTATAGGATCATCCCAATTTACCTTTTCAAGCCATAGTTTTTGTATCATCATCTTGGCCATCACTGTACTCGGTGATATCCATCCAAGTGGATCGAACAGCCTTTGGATGTCTGATAAGATGTTTCGTTTTGTTATGGTTGTTGGTATTGGTGAAAGATTCATTTTGTATTGAAACTTGTCCAATTTTAAGTTCCAGATTATACCCAATGCTTTTATTGTTCCATCTAGATTCATATCTATTCTCATGTTAACAGACCTTTTGTCTTCGTCTATTGATTGAATGAATTCTTTGTTGTTTGATGACCATTTTGTAAGTTGGAAACCACCTTTTTTAAGTATGTCTGTAACATCTTTTGCTACTTCAATAGCTTCTTCTACTGTGTCTTTTCCCGATAATAGATCATCCATATAAAAATCTTCTTTGATTATTCTCTTAGCTGTGGTTAGATTTTGTTTTGTTCCTTCATCATCAGCCAATCTTTGAAGAGTTTTGACACTGAGATATGGTGCGGGAGCTGTTCCAAATGTTACACGTAGCATTCGATATTCCTCTAGGTCTTTTGTTTCATCAGATCTCCACACGATTCTTTGGTAGTCTGCGTCTTTTTTGGTAACTAGGATTTGTCGGTACATTTTTTGAATGTCTGCTACAAAACATACCTTTTTCATTCGCCATCTCATCAGTAGGTTTCTCAAATCTTCTTGCAACTGTGGTCCTACCAGTAGTTCGTCATTTAGTGATATGTTGTTTGTGCCTTTACAGGATGCGTCAAAGACAACTCGGGTTTTTGTGGTTTCTCTTTCTTGTTTTATGACCGCTTGATGTGGTAAGTAAACTGATGGTCTGGTTTCTCGTTCATTCTCAGGAACCTTTTCCATGTGATTTTGTTCCAGGTAGTCTTCTATTACTTTGGTGTATTCTTTCTTTAGGTTTGGTGATATCTTGAATCTCTTTTCTAGCTGTAAGAATCTTTTGGTAGCTACTTGTTTTGAATTTCCATATGGTGATTGTTGCTTCTCTGTTTTAAATGGTAGTTTGACTATATATCTTCCTTCTTTGTTTCTTGTTGTTGTTTCTTCATATATTTGTTCACATCTCTTTTCTTCAATGGTTTGTTTTCTTTTTGTATCTGTATCTATTTCCCATATTGATTTAATCATGTCTTCAATGTCTACTTGGTGGTGAAGGACCAGAAATGAATCTTCCTCTGTGTTTGTCAAATTAATTTCTCCAAACAAGATCCATCCTAGGTTGGTTTTTTGTGCGCATGGTGAACCTGGCGGACCTTTGATAAGTTGATGTTGCACTATTTGTGCATACTCTTTAACACCTAGAAGCAAGTCGATTGGCCCTGGTTTGTAGTAGCTTGGATCTGCCAATTCGAGTCCTTTCAGGTGTGTCCAATGGTTGACAGTGACAGCTTTGGAGGGAAGCTTGGTGGTAAGTTGCTTGCTCATCACATATGCCTTAAATTCCATTTTGAAACTTGAATCCCATCTTGAACCAACTTGTAGCTGTACCACGTGATCTACATTTGTTCGTGTTGAACCCACTCCAATGATACTTCCTCTTGCTGACTGTTTGTTTAATTTGAGCATTTGAGTTGCTTTTTCGCTTATAAACGATGCCTGTGATCCTTGATCTACCAGCGCACGGAGTACAACAGTATGGTTTTGCTCACTTCTTACAATTACTGTTGCAGTCGCTAAGAGTGCTGTGCTTGTGCTTTGTTTGGTACTGTGATGTGACGCTATCACTGTGTTAACTTGTATATCATCTTCTTCTTGTTCTTCTACACTGAGGTGTGATGCCTTCGGTTGAGTGGATCCTGATATGTCCGAAGTATCTTGGTCTTGGTTGCGGTGTAGGAGAGTGTGATGGCGCCGTTTGCATAAGCGACAAGTCATTTGCAGTCTACATTTGTGTGCAGAATGTCCCTGTGCCAAACAGTTGAAGCACAAGTTGTTTTTTCTTACAAATTCTTCTCTCTCTGGTTGTTGCATTTTGGTGAAATCCTTACAGTGACATAAAGTGTGGTCTTCTTTGCATATGAAGCATGATCTCTTCCATTTATTTGATGTTGACGTAGTTGAAGTGGTATCCGTTGCTGTGACATGGTATGAACGTTCTTTTGTAGGTTTGTCACGGGTGCTCGGAGGAGAAATTAGTTCCAATGTTCTATATTTTGCTTGTAAAAACTTCTCTAAATCCATCCAAGTAGGAAGTTTATTAGAATCCTCTTGATAAGCTCTTTCTTCCCAATCTTTGTGTGATTCTGGGTCTAATTTTTGAACGACTAGAAATATGATGATAGGATCCCATGACTCCGTTGAAATTTTCAAATGTTCTAAATTGTTCAAGCAATCTGTTGTTGTGTCAAGCATATTTTTTATGTTAGATGAAGACAGGGATGTTATTTTCCTTTGATTAAATAGTTTTTTCAAGACTGAGTTTATAATTAACCTTTTATTGCCATACCGTTGGTTTAGAAGTATCCATGCTTTTTCATAATTGTCTTGAGTAACTTGAATGTGTTTTAGCAATTGTAGAGCTTCTCCGGTCATACTTGTCTTTAGATAATGTAATTTTTGTACGTCACTTATTGAATTGTTTTCATGAACTAATGATGTGAAGAGATCTTTGAACGTAGACCACTCTTCATAACTTCCACAGTATTTTGGTAACTCAATTCTTGGCAGCTTTACTAGTTGATTGTTTATTCCTTCCACACTTATATTTTCTGAAGATGCACAGTCAGATTTGCTTTGTGATGTAGATTGTATGTGGTTTGCGAGGCAATCTTTTAGATCAGCGAGTAGACATATGTATAAATCTTCATAAATGAAGTAATCCTCATTCACAAAATAGGGCATAACTGTCCTTTGGTCACTTGGCGTTATTTTTACTAAACTTTGATGTGTTTCCTTGAATGTAGACCAATATTCCTCTATTGTTTTTATCCTGGTTTCAATATAACCTTTGGTCAGGCGTGGTTTCGGACATTTTTTTAGGTTTACTTGAGTTTTCTGTAATAATGATGCTGTATCGTTCAAAATATTGAGTAATTTCACCGTAGTTGTGCTTTCCGCAGTCATTTTTCTTGATTATTGAATCAAATTTGATTATTTTTTGGTAAATTCTTTTGTCTTGCAAAATGGCGGTAAGCATGCGTTTTCACTTTTTTACTTTTTCAATTTGATTCTGATTTTCTTCTCACCAACTGATTTATATGCTTTCTTCGATAGCTTGCTGTTTTATATCCGGTTCGATTGCGACCAATGTTCTTTGGGATTGTTTATGATGAAAAGATTTTGATTTTATAAAATGATGCTGGTTTATTTGCGAATTTGTTTCGACTCGTGATAGGTGACAGGCGGCCATCACTATTTCTACGTGAGAGGGATTAACAAATAGACGAACACGTGTATTTTCACGAAAATAAAACAAAACTCAATTAAACTAAGTAATTACCCTGTCTGACTAAAAGTCAACACGGGGATATCAAAATGAGGTCCGGAATGTAAAACTGACAGAAGAATTATTTATTAATTTAAAAACATGTAAATCTATCCTTACCGGAACACCCAATGCAATGGAGTGCCTTATATTATCATCACATTAGAAAATTTTAAAAGTTAGCTGCAATACAAAAAACAAAATGTCAAAGATAAATTTATCAAAACATGCAAATATGTACAATTAACAACTTACTACTAGCTGCCAGCTTGTAGCGAGGCAGAGACCATTTTGTGCCTTCAGACTTACATTTTTATATATTTTTTATATTACTTAAAACTGTAGAGTGGTTGTGAGTCTGTTTGTACAAATAAAACTATTTTTGAACCGACTTTAAAAAAGGAGGAGTTTATCAATTCGACTGTATATTTTTTTATGTTTGTTACCTCGGAACTTTCGACTGGTCCGAAAAAGAATTATAAATTCTTTTTTTATATGAAAGCTGGTATCCCGTGTGGCCCCATTTTATTTTGGTTTAGTTCTGACAACGGGATCCATGAAAATCCATGAAAAAACTATAAAAATTAAAGTCGGTTATAGTTTTTTAAAACAAAATATTCTTAATATTATTTTTATTTCGTTCGTGTAATAGTGTGATGTTGTTTCCAGCCGGTATCCTGATCAACGTGGAGTGCCGAGCCTGGGCGCGCAACATCCGCTACGACCGGCGGGAGCGGCTCGGCGTCGTGCACTTCGAGGTTATGATTGAGTAGTGCTCTCTCATAGAGGTGCCTACGTTTCATTTACTAATAGATTAGACGCGGCTTCTCTTACTACACAGGACCTTGATTTTACTTATTGTGACACTAGCAGCGCCACGCGGTTTCGCTCGCATAGTTCCCGTTCCCGTGTGAATTCCGGGATAAAATATAGTCTATGTCACTCTATCACTTAATGATCTATCACCCACTTAATGATAAAAGATTTTTTTTTAATTGGTCTAGTAGTTCCGGAACCTATTCAATAGAAACAAACAATTAGTATAGATAATCGAGGGAACTAAACCATTGAAGCTATTTATTCATTGTGGTTGTGGTAAATGAATAAAACATCAGATCTTAAATTTAATTTTCGGTCTTTCAAATACATTTGATTATTATATTGATTTTTTAGAAAAACACCACTGTCTGTAAACATTTCAAAAATAAAATTATATTCATACTTAGCCATAAATGCTTATCGCCACAAGGTGGCATGTCAACAGAGAACAATGTGTGAAAAAGCAACAGTTAGAGTTTGTTCAAAATGAGAAGCGTCGTCGTGGCGTTTCGGTGAACTAGCACTGCAATGACAGAGCAGTGTTGTCAACGCAACAAAAGTTGTCAATTGGCACACGAGCACCCTCAATTCCCACGACGCTTCTTTTTGAACAGGCTCTAGCTTTGGTTTAGTTTCGTTCGCAAACATGAGTATAAAGCCGTAAAATCAAGGTTCTGTAGCGCTAAGCGCTACCAAAAAGAAACTGGCAAACTTCTATCTAAACACATTCCATGTTATAATATAACAACGGTTTACAAATGAAAGTACCTACGTTCAATTTTTCATTGAGTCTCAATACAAGAGTAAGCACTTACAAAAACAAAATGGCTGCCCTGTGCTTTGCTTTTAAGCTAGTGTTTTTTTTAGAACCAATGACCATAAATCTTTTGGGTGCAGAGACTTACAATGGCCAAATGCTAGGATTTGTAAGTGATTTGGTAAGTCTTGGTAGCAATACATAATTATAGTACTAGCTTTAGTTAATAAGTAAATGTAGTAACGAAAAATATCAACATACTCCGTCCAAGTTAATGAATTTTTCTAGAATAATCATCATCTAAATTTATTGCCGTCTCTGGCTTATATTTTACAAGAATCTCTTAAAACTACCTGATAGACTGTTTTATTGTCATTTGTAAATTGTTTATTAACTTACAAAATACGTCTTTCTTAAAAATAATATAATAAATTAAATTCTTAAGATTAATATGTTTTCTGCAAAGAAAACAGAAATGCCCTATGTTTACATTTATTCGCACGCACGGAATAATGCTCTTAGATAAGTCATATATTATTTAAATATATCTATTAATAACCCAGTTTCATTTTTTTTATACTTACTTGTATGATTATTTAACGTGCAGTACAATTGATGATGTTAAGAATTGCATTTAGTCTAGTATTTTATATCTTTGATATCTAATATGGGTACGTAATCCGTCCATGTAAAAAGGTACTAAAATATATCGCTATGTATTCCAGTGCCTATGTATGTAAATATTGCATTTCCAATAAAGCTGTAGAGTAACCCACCGTAGGTGTAGTTAGTTAATTTTTTTTTCGGAAGTGCATTTATTTCGTCCTTTTAAATTTGTATAGTCTGTTCAAAAAGAGAAGTGTCGTGGCGTAACTGTGAACTAACACTTTTAGTCGTAATGCAATGACAGAGCAGTGTTGTCAACAACGCAACAAAAGTTGTCAATTGGCACACGCGCGCCCTCAATTCCCACGACTCATTTTGAACAGACTCTAGTTTAAAAATAAGATGTATGAATCTAACTTAATTAATATAATAATTTCAAGAATATTTTTTAATATTTGAATACCTTATTATTATTACTAATCGATTTTAGTTTATAAGACTGACTATAAATCTAGAATCTCTCATTCATACAAAGTAAAAAGCTGCTTTAATGTTTTTAAATTACTAATTTTATCTTATGACAAATGTTTTTATGTATTTTATTATTGTTTTGATATATGATTTTTGATATTTTTAATATATAAAATTATTAGACAATGCAGCATTTGAGCAATAATGGACTTAAGAGTCGAAGAATGTAATAAGATGACTTCGGTGTTTAATGATTTGTGTGCCTTTGAGAAATAAATGTTTATAAATAAACGTCTGTTTTATTCTAATATATTCTTGCTTTATATTTTTAATTTGTTTGACCGACTGATAGCCCGAATGAAAAGGCATGCCTTGAATGGTCATGTAAATTTTAGTGTGATACTTCGTCTACGCAGCGCAGCGCTCGCTTGACCCAAGAAATAAAATGGCGTCAACTGTTGACATTATTGCACCCAGGCAGGCCAAATTGGTGGAAGGCCCACCTACTTGTTCTAATAACTGCGTTCTGTGCATCTTTGCCACGTTCAGGATAAGGTTCGCCAGAGATTTATTGGCTACATACCTGCATTCATTTCGACGACCTCTGTGGCGCAGGGTGCCGGGTTCGATTCCTCGCCTCGGGACAAATGTTTTTACGATCTGCAGATATATGTTCAGGGAAACGTTCTGGATGTTTGAACACAAATATTTTTTTTAATATAGGTAGTTAGTACATAGAAAGTATAATAAAAGATATATTTGTGTTTTGTATTGTATGCATATTGGTATGTATATCAGTTACCTATCTAGTACCCATAACACAAGCTCTGCTTAGCTTGGGGCTAGATAAAGTCCAGCATTTTGATCATAGTTAAACATTCAGCCCGAGTTTTTTCATAAATTCTGCACACTGACGGTTTTAGAGAATGTTTTTATGATTAGAATATGTTTTTATATTTAAATAAAATACAAATAAATACCTAAGGGTAAAATGAAAATGAAAATAAAATATATGTTCTAAAAAATAGTAGCAACGCCCGCGACTAGAGAGAAAGAAGTCGACAAGAAGTCGCGTCCGTGTTCTTCCAACACAAGCGGTTCATAGTCAACCCGCTTCCACCTCATGCTCGTCTGTATATCCTCAAACCTGCTAGAAATTTGTCGGTTTCTTTGGGATTAAACCTAATCTAAATAAAAACGAAATAAATTCATATTGAGACGAGCTCTGCTTAGCCTGGAGCTAGATGATGCTGATGTGTGAATGAATGCAATACCCTAGTAGGTATTGCATGCTTCAAAAAAGCTAATAATTTTTCCACGTTAGTATTCTCTATTGATATAGGTAGAAATGTATCTGTTTATTTATTTTTGTATTTTTGATGTTTTGATTGTGAAATTTTATCATTGAAATACTTATTTTAAATCTAAAATTTATTATCGCAACGCTATGCTATTTGCACCCGACCGTGACGTCACACTTTATACTATTTTGTTACAAATACAAAATAATTTATTTAGAACAATGTACCTACATGATACAGTAAGTTACGAATGAACGATGAGACAGCAAAAGTTTAAAACTGTGAAGCTGGTGTGGTTATTTTGACTTTGAGTTGACACAGGGGATCCGATGATCCGTGACGTCACAAAATGTTTATATTACTTTTTGGCTATGTATTAAACCTAAATAATCGATTTAAAAAAACCAAGCATATAGATACCCTATTGTCGAGCTATATTTATTGTTATTCATAATAAATGAACGAGGTAGTGTTGATTAAATGCACGTGTTAAAAGTTCGTTATTGTAGGTCTACTATATTGTAACATAGGTACGTAGTCATTAATATTGCTAGGGAATAAACCACACAATACAAAGCACAAAGTAGGTATGTATAGGTAGGTACATGTATGCGCAATGTAAGCATTTACATTCCTCGAAGGACACAATTTATGCGCCTTGTTTATCATAATAATCAATCAGTCATACATTTCTCGTACGGTACGGCTGATTTCTTGCGATGGATGGAATGTTTGCTTTTTAGAGTTCTGTACCCAAAGGTTAAAACGGGAACCTATTACTAAGACTCCGCTGTGTTCTGTCACCAGGCTGTATCTCATGAGCCGTGATAGTAAGACAGTTGAAATGATAGTTAGATGATTAGTTGAAATTTTTACGGATGATGTAGGTATTTTTGTTGCCGCTATACATATACATACAACGATCTGGCTGAAATTTTGCATTCAGATAATTCTAACCCTGGAATCAAACATAGGCTACTTTTGATCCCATAAATCAGTTCCCGTGGGATGAAAATAACCTTTTAACGTTTCCATGGGAACAACGCGTGCGAAGCCGCGGGCGCAGCATATATTTTAGTAAATATTGCAAAATTACAAGAATGGTTACACTCGTTTCTCAAGAGCGAAGTATTAGTGTATTTCCAAAACCGTTCCGAATATCCAGCTTCACCCTGTTTATGACCGATATAACACACTAGCAGCGTCTCGCGGTTTCACCCGTGTAGTTCCCGTTCCCGTGGGAATTCCGTGATAAAACATAGCCTATATCATTCCCTGAAAAATAACCTTTTTAATGATGAAATATTTTTTTAAATCGGTCCCGTAGTTTCGGAGCCTATTCCATACAAACAAACGATCAAATCTTTCCTCTTTATAATTTAGTAGCTACCTACCTATAGAATGTGGTTTTATCTACACACGGTTGCGATGTCTGCGCTAAGGAATCGTTCAGACACGTGCACGCGTCCCTAGCTCCTATTTCCATGCACATCGCACGTGTGGTGTTGCGGCCAGATGTCAACCAACGCAGACACTTTCGATATTATCTCGGATAGTTTATAAAAATACCAATAATATTATGAATTACCGAGTTCTAATTCTGAGTAGGGGAAGTAAGGTCTGCATCTGCACGGACATCTCGCATAGGAGTGTATTACCGAGTTACCTGAGTAGGGGAAGTAAGGTCTGCATCTGCACGGACATCTCGCATAGGAGTGTATTACCGAGTTACGTATGTGAAAAAACGTCGGTGAAGTTCTTCGAATCGACTGTTTATTGTATTGGGTGAGAAAAGCACCTGTTATTCAATTTACGGTTATAATTAATTTTGTTATAAAAACCTATAAACCACCTTCAATTTTTACAGTTTTTTCATGAATTTTCATGTATTCCATTGTCAGAACTGAACAAAATTAAAATGGAAGCACCAGCTTTCATATAAAAAAAAGAATCATGCAAATCGGACCAGCCAGTCAAAAGTTCTGAGATAACAAACATAAAAAAAAATACAGACGAATGGAGAACCTCCTCCTTTTTTTTGAAGTCGGTTGAAAAGTCTTAAAATGTTTAGTCAACACTAAAACACTACAAAAGTGTATACCATATAAAGGGCATGTACAAAGGCGGCGATAACCCTGCAAGAGTTTTCTTACAGCAAACCTTTTGGATATGGAGAAAAAATATTAATAGATAAGTGGACATACAAAACAGAAAAAAATAACAAAAAAACTTGGTACCTACATTCGGATGCCAAAAATGGATACTTCTTTGGAAAGCGCATATTAAGTCCTATCACTTGTGCAATAACAAAATAAATTATAAACAAAAATTCATAATCAATAGGTGTTATTAAATGTCAAATTAATTCATAACACCGATGTAATGAACCGTAAACATAAACAAACATAATGCGGGACGACCGACTAGACGACGACGACGCGACACGACGCGGCAACACTCAAGGGCTTTTCTCAACCGCCTAGATTCACATCGGCCTGCGACATGCGACGCAACGCAAGCGCAGTCGCGACCTCACCACAGCCGGCGTCGCACGCGCATTCCGAGTAAACAATAAATTCAAAATATATCGCGACTTATTTTAAATTAATAAAATATGGCGGGTAAATCGAACGGCTCGCATAACATGGAGACCGACTGGGCTAGGGCTCCGCCCCCGCCCGGCACTGCTTGGGAGAGATTTTGCAAGGCGTTGTACGATCCAGAGGAAAAGAGCTTTCTTGGAAGAACTCCGAAGCGATGGGGTAAGTTTACATTTCCTTGTAATATACCTACTTGCCTAAAAGTAAACATTATTTATGTAGAAGAGGTTTATTATTTTCTTGTTTATGCTAGGTTTTAAATTTTCGGAAAGGTGTAGTGCTCTAATCTGTACAATTTAGCGTCCTAAACACAACTTTTTGTTGACGTCTGTAACTGTTATTAATCTATATTTATAAAGCACATTTAAAAAGTACAATTTTCAGCTCATAGTAGGTAAGTAGTTTAATCTCTACCTTTTAATTATACAAGTATGTACTGTGCTTAGAGACTTTGAGTCAGATGTTATGCCATCAGCCGATTCCAGTCGATAGAATTAAAATTAGATTACCAAAATAGTCTAAAGTAAAGGGCAGAGCGTGTTTATGTCTGTATGAATGGTTTCTCTGCAGTGTGTTGTTTACATGTTCAATGAATGATTTCTGTATGTCATTGATTCGTCGTGTCGTGATTGTGGTATATCTTTATCTATAATTTTACTTTAATAAAATATTTCTTGATAGCACGGTTAATAGGAACGCGCATTTCCATTCAAGACGAAGGAAAAAAATAAAATGGAGAATTTTATAAAATTGTTATCGAAAAAGAAAATTACAATCAAATAAAAGAAATAAATTAACACTAGTAGTTACCTAGGTATTTTAAATTAAAATTGTTAAATCTAACCTTCGCGCTTCGCTTTGAAAACCTGAAATGCACTTCAGCGATTTTCATTCGTTGTTGAAAATCGTAACGCCGACATCCGCCGAATAAGTCTTTTCTACCTACGTCCAGCTGGTTTCACCTACTGCTTAGTATATTTGATCTTCCTCATCTCACCACCCCGGCTTCCCTACAGCCTCCACAGTATCGTCTGACCTAAGGAACATAAATACCTACTCCAAGGGGGTCTGACCATTATCCACATATTTTTTACCGACACACGAATAATTCTGCCAACAATAAAACATTATCTGAGTCAGAGTCAAATCGTTTAATAGACTTACAAAATAAGCACTTAGGCAAGCCAAATTTTTACTATATAAACAGCTTGATAAATAGTTATTACTATCAAACAAGAAATAATGTGCAATAATTGACTCTAATTCACTTCAATTTTTTGTCCACTAGCGGAAGAAGTGAAAAAGAAACCACAATGAATACAATCTTAGCATAACTAAACTAAGTCTAACTGTTCTTACATACTATTTTCGGTGTGGAACTGGGCGACATCCGGATATCTAAGCTAACTGTTCGATATCACAATCACATCACACTAATATTCCAGACCATCATCAACGAAGGTGTAAATGGTGTAATGCACTGGTCTTTTCTCTATTAAAACCTTGGAAATAGCTCCAATAAAAACACATCACAACTCTTGAAAGAGAAGTTAAGCCAAAGCGTGCGCGCATAGGGCCACCAAATACTTTTTTAATGATAAACGGTTACTTAACACCGCCTACAAGACTGACCACATGCCTGCCTGACATACCAATACAAGCCCTTTGATTTTTATAATCATAGATATTACCATACGATGTTATCATAGTCGCTTTGACATGTTTTGACCACAATTTTAGGGAGAATTCTTAACATGTTAGGTACAGTAGGTAATTTTTTTCAAGCTCTGTCTTACCATGAAGTTCTTTTACTCCCAAATACGAGGCGATTAGAAACGGTTTGGGTAGGTATTCGCAGTAAGATAATACTCAAATTACTATCAGCGATTTTGCCGTTGACCCTGCAGTAGGTACCTACTCTTTATAATATCGATAAATTCTTAAGCACCATGGCTCATTGCATTTGAGTTCAACTTAGTCCGGTTTAGTTTTTGTGGCGATGTCGTTTATTTTTACAAATCTGTTATTTCTTCATCAAACTGGTTGGCCCTTTCTAGGGCCGTTCGTTTTTTTATGCCTGCTTTAGTAGATGCTGGTCATTAATGACATTTTAATTTTGAACAATAATGTTGCCCACGGCTTGTAATTCTAATCCGTTGTAAGGGCAACTTAAAAAAACTAACCTGTACACTTCATATCTACGTCAGGCGAAGGTGGGTACCGTGGGTACAGTAGCGTTCGTTGTTAGTTGTTTGATTGAATGCAATTTCTAAGCAACTAACAGTCTGCATTTGAAGTTTGTAAATACTAATTTAATTTAATTCTATTACTTGATTGTTATGTTCTTTTTCAATAAATCTCTCGGAAATTAAGACAGAAAGTCGTTTTAAAGATTAAAAACATTAGCAATTTAGTAGGTAGGTACATATAATGATACCAAAACTAATCTAATTATAATTGGACTTGGATCCTGTCAGCTATGTCTAAACCGACCTTTGAAAAACGTACAATTTTCAGCATTACCTGAATAATTATACCTCATCATTTATTCTTAAAATATCTAGTTGTGCCCCGCTGCTTCGTACGCGTTTCCTCTGGAAACGTTCTAAGCCTCGGGAACTGATTTTTGGGATAAAAAGTAGATTGTCTTCAGGTTTAGACCTGTAAGTATGCAAAATTTCACCCCGATCCGTTCAGTAGTTTTGGCGTGAAGAGGTAGCAAACATCCATCCATACATCCAAACTGACGCATTTATAATAATAAAAAAATATTGATTTGCAAATAGTTGGGTCGTCCCTTTAACTGCATAAGCGTGACCTTCCAGATGCTCTATCTCATTTCTCTAGGTCGTCAGTTCGACACGGCAGTGATTCATTGAACTCATGTACCTTACCTACTCGTATCTGCAAAGATTAATGAAGCTATTGACCAAAAACAAATATAGTTGATGAACTTATTAAAATCGTAATAGGTACTATAGCAGCGCCTCGTGGTTTCACCCACGTAGTTCCCGTTCCCGTGTAAATTCCGGGATAAAATATAGCCTATGTAACTCCTTTATATAACTCCCTGAAACATAAGCTTTTTAATAATGAAATATTTTTTTTAAATCGGTCCAGTAGTTTCGGAGCCTATTCCATACAAACAACCAGACAAATATTTCCTCTTTATATAATTAGTTTAGATAACTTTGGTCACTTATAGTTATAACTCTGGTAACTTATAGTTAGAACTTTTGCTGGTCAAGATAAAAAAGTAACTACTTAGGTACTATCAAGGGATCGGCCTGAAATTTTGAATAACGGTAATTTCTATCCTGGAATCAAACATAGACTATGTGATAGAAAACGTTTCCATAGAAACAACGAGTGTAAAGCCGCGGGCAGAAACTAGTATTATAAAAAAGATGTGTGGCACTCGGGGACTGCCGCGGTAAAGCTATTGCAATGCCATCTAGAGGCGAGTTGCTGAACTAAAGAGACAAACGTCAAGGTTTTTTCGTTACGGAATTTCTGGATTCGGTCCCCGCGCTCAAGGCCCGCGATAGAAGCTATGCAATAGCTTAAAAACGAATGTTACTCTGTAGGGCTGTTACCTTTTCACGGCTAAACGGCTAACTTACCTGTATCTTTGCATACGGGTAATTCTTCTTCCAATCCGTTTAGTGGTAACAGACATAAAATGCATCCATACATCTAAACTTACACATTTATTATTATTAGGTGTGGATGTTACTGCAAAAATGTAGTAATAAGTTATGGATAACTTGATAAGACTACACTTATAAAGGGTCGGAGGTCTACGAGTCTCGTAAATACTCACCTATACGACCTCATAAGCAACACTTAATGATTGTCTAATACTAATCAAGACTACTAATAACACGGTTACAACTTGTAACACATGCCAATTTTTGAGTTAGCGCTGGGAGAACGTAACCTTTCTTCCCTTTTTAATCAATCAATGGTCATGGACGAAGGTTTTGCTAGGTCCATGGCGTGCGTTTACAAAATGCCGACGACGCACCTCAGACCAAGGAATATATCCTTGGTCTGAGCGACGACGCACGTAGATTAGATATAATTATTATTTTTCAATAAACCCATCTGTTATTATTACCTTTAATTGTGCAACCACAATGCGCGATCTCACTACGGAAAAGGACCTAACGATTTAAATCTTTGCCTTGCATGAGCATGACTATCAATGCTTGTGTAAAACGCCTAACCGCCTATTGTTTACTCATGCAGTTGGTACCCAGTACCCAGGTAGTAAGTACCGACCTTATAACTATATCGTATCCATTTTGAATGCAGCATAAACGTAAACAAACCGCCCATACTTAACCTGAAATTCAATTTGTTGGCGCGTCCTTTTATACGTAATTTACATAACTTGTCGATTTTAGATCCTCCCTTCAATAAAAATTGCTTAAAATTATATCTGAAACTCGACGCCAAGTAAGTGAGATTTTGTTATTTGTGTCGTACTTTGTTTACTAACATGCTCCATTCAAAATGGATAAACCATAGGTACCAAATTCCACATACCTATCTCACCTATGCGAGAATCTACCTAATGATATCCTGTAGGTAGCTATATCTACGTGTGTGAGGTGTCAGTCACATATTCATAATGATTTTATGTACCTAGTACCTATCTATCAATCTAACTACATATTCGTTCGTATAGAGCGTTCGCTGATGTTACAACATAAGCTTTACATAGTGTCTTTTGTAGTTAGAAATTTATAATTGCATAGGTTGTTTACTACATTCTGTCTGATGTAATGCAGTACGTAGGTACCTACAGTCAACGTCAAAAATTGCTTGACAAGATCCAGTTTTCTTTATTTTAATGATATAATTTACATGCCCTATAACGACTTATGTTATAAATGTTAAATAAAAAATGGGACTCTATGATCCGGACGCCATTAAATGCAATGGCTAACATGGCAGCGTTTTTATCACCCAAAACTGAGTGTAGTTTTACTTTTAGTTTTTTACCTTAATAATTCAATTTTTTTGGGTGCTATATTTTATGTTTATGTATTAACCTAAATAATCGAAAACCATGCATATTACTCGCTGCGCGCGGCGTTTTCCATGGAGAATGCAATTGAAAAAAAAATGTTTTTGAGGAAGTACGAGTACTTATTAAATTTTTCTCTCTAAAACTTCCATTTTCAAGCCTTGCGGTAATGGATGACGAGAGTTTCAGTTGGGTTGGTTTGGTACATTACCTACCGTACCTTTATGTCCCTCCCTATGCGATTGAGACGTAGATCCAACGGACCAAACGCAGCTCAATCTCATCTCTGATCGATCTCTTCGACGGACACGCGGGACATGGCCCGTCATCGCACGCGTGAACACAAACATGTCACAATGTACGGCGATCTTCATGGATAGGCGGGGTGTGCAGAGTGGCGGTGCACGCCGCGTGCGACGCGTCATATCAAACAAACGCGTGTAAAAACGCTTAACGTAAACACACTCTTCCAACGACATATGTTCGAATTCAGTGCGGGTCGCACCGCTGCACGTACCGCTACACGCCCCGCGTGTCCGTAAACAAGACCTAAAGAAACACGAGATTATGTCAATCTCAGTCCACAGGCATCTAAGCAGCATTGAAATTAGAGGATCGCGTGACGTGAAGTTGACACGAGAGGGTACATAATAATCATTGCTAGCGATGTGCTGAATTCTAGACTTGACTTTTTTGTTGATGGCAACATTACATGTTTCTGGTAACAACTTTTTTCACAGTAGCCAGTTACGGCTAGAACCTAGTGGATTTGTACAAAAACTAGGCCTAGATCGCAGTAATCACGAGACCCCGTGGTAAAAAACAAGAATTACATAAAATTCAACATTTTTTCTTCGGTTCCTTGTTGGTGAAAGCATGCACGATTCATTTAAAAAAAAACGATAAAAAAACATGAAAGTGCACTGTTTTGGACCTAATTTGCGTTAGATCCAGGGAACCCCGCGGTCTATAGAAAAGATTTTTGTTTTGATTCGTAGGATTGAATTATTCGTTGGTTCCTTGGTTGGGTTTTCTCATAAGTGGAGTAGTTTTCTTAATAAAACGTATGCTCTGTCCCGCTCCTATGAACAGCAAATCCTATGACTGTCTTTTTCACGTGGCTGTAATTGATAGGTAACAAAAGGTCCATAAAATAAAAGGTTCAAATGCTCATAAAGAGGCGTTTTGTATAGATTATTTTCCGGAAGATTAAAGCTTGTGGTAGGTACCTACATAGAGTGTCACGCATATCACCTGTGCAGGGTCAATCAGTGTCTTTTACAGATGTCGCCAAAACTAGTTAAGTTTAGTTTTGGCGACTTGTAATTTGGTAGGACTAAAAACGTCGCCGTCCCTGTCAAAACCATTAACACAATAAGGAACTACAACTGATGCCATTCAGTTGTAGTCCTATCAAATTAGTTTAGTTCAGTTTTGGTAGCATCTACTAAATAGACACCAATGCCATTTTATTTCAAACTAAAAGCGACGATCTATCTGGTCGAACAATTTTTTAACACAAGGAGTCAGAGTCAGAGTCAGAGTCAAATCGTTTATTTCTTTAGACTTACAAAATAAGCACTTAGACAAGTCAAATTTTTACTATAAACAGCTTGATAAATAGTTATTATTATCAACAACACCTAATTACTTCAGTTTTGGTTATGTTTCTTCTATTAATTTTGTTGTCTTTATTTATAACCGCTTTTAATTTAATTTTACTGAAATATTCTAGTCAAATATATCTGTATGTTATGTACTCATTGAAATCGACTACACATGTAGGTATGTAACACACATTAACGTCACTATACCTATAAGAATTGATTAGGACCTAACAAAACCCACTACTTATTTATGGATCAGTTGAGCTCCTTGTAGATTGTTTGCAACAGTCTGCAGTTAACTCAATTATTTCAATAGTAAATACTAGTTTTAATTACTTGATTGTGTGTGATTTTTCAATAAATGACTTCCTTACTAATCGATGTGTCCAATTAATCTAATGATAGAGTTGATCCTAACACCATAATTAAAACGCGCTTAGTGCAGTGCGTGCTGATCAACGAAATGATTACGCGGAATCATAAGGACGTAGGCAGGCAATCAACGTATGGAATGGAATAAATAAGTAGGTATCTAGATACTACCTATAATACTTATTTATTCCATTACACGTTACATACCTCAATCTCAACCTGACAGCCTATATTGGCCCATTGCTGGACCCCTATTGGCCCTTATCTCATGGGGTACTGCTCATAATCCCCACGCTGGGCATGCGGGTTAGAGATCACAGTTCGGTGATAGATTTGTTCCTCAGGGGGCGCTACTGCCCGCCCCCTGGTGGATATCCGTTAGTCGCCTCTTATGACACAGATACGACTCAGTCTCAGGATATCAAGACCTTACTTACATATTGGTGTCTTTTTAAATGTTGCCAAAGCAAGATTAAACTAACTTGACAGGACTAAAAATTATGCCATCGTTTTTGTTTTGATCGTTATGACACCCCTGTCATAGACATTTTTAGTACTGTCAAATTAGTTTAATTTAGTTTTGGAGACATCTGAATAGAGACCAGTATCAATTATATTGTAGGGTACAATTTTACATACCTACGTACTTATTCGCAATTTATAGCATAGGTAAGGCTATGTTATTAATCCAGGTTTATGGAAAACGATCTAGCTTTTGTCTACGTAGATACGTAGCGCGTAGAGGGCCTACGCGCTACGTCGTAGCAGTACGTAGAGGGCTTGCTAAGTTGTTATTTTGGGAGCTTTGCAGATTTGCGTTTATTTATAGTATACGTTATAAAGTTTTAACTACACAACTTATAAAGAAACCGGTTCAAGCAACCAAACAATAAGTAATAACCAGCTATAAATCAAAACAAAAGTGACGTTAAAGACCGCACGGTTTCTGAGATCTTGACCAAATTATGTGCAGTCTCATAATTTTTTTTACCGCATTTTTTTCTGTCGTTTTTTTACATCCCAGCAGTTTTTTAGGGATCCTGTGAGCACTGAGATCTAGGCCACAACGAAATCCGTTCGATTCGCCTCGATGCGTCAGCATCCATACCACATCACTGTGGCCTCGTTGCGTTCTCAACAATCCACGTAAAATGTCCGTTCATAAATTAACTAGAAGAATTAAGCTTGATCGAACAATATACCGCCGGCACCTTGGAGTGCCTGTCCCGTGATCATGCGACCGCAAATTGATCAATATCAATAATAATAACCGCTTCAATCGAGACGTTTGTTTGTTATTGTTATTACAGAAGAAATAACACAGTGGAAGTTCTAATACAGTCGTATTAGAAAAACAAACGAGCCGATTACCGAGTGCACAGTAAGCATGTTTGTATTCTGTGATTATTAAAGCAATTATTCACTGAGTAACGAGCACGAGACTGCTCAGATATTATGTACACTACATGCTCACAAGTTTTCACTTTTATTGAGTTTTTCCCACAAAACTCCACGCACTCATTTTTCGTAGAAAGTAGTCACCGTAATTCTGGATAGTCTAAGCAAAAATTAACTACCGTAAACTGTGCCTACTCTGCTCCACTTTTGGCTCCAAAATTTAGGAAATTGTGAATATGTTTTGAACTATTAACTTTTAGATATACTTAGATGTATTCATATAAAGTAGACAATATAATCTATCATAGTTTTTAAGGTTTATTAACACAATAAGGTATTTTGGTATATATTAAAAACGATGAATTAGGAGCAAAATTACCCATGGTCCTGGGAATCTTTGCTCCTGGGTATAGTTTGCCTCTTAATTCACTGATATAAGCTTTTATGAGCATATTTGGACGTTCTCTATTCGAACTTTGCTCTACTTATCATGTTTTAACATTTTTTTGTTATGGCAACTCTCAAAAAATGGGTAAAAATAAAAAATAAAACTTATTTTTAAGGAAGAATATTTATTTCTTTACACAAGAAGTTAGTTTTATTGCTTTTTAAACGTATAGTTCGATAAAAATCATCCAGTTTCATTACTGTTTTATTTTTTTAAACTATATTTTACTGACAATCAATCAGTTTTATTGCTGTTTTATATTTTTAAACAATAATTTAATGACAATCAGTCTGTTTCAATTTTGTTTTATATTCTTAAACTATATTTTAATTACAATCGGTCGGTTTTTTATTCCTAAACTATGATTTAATTATAAATACTCAGTTTTAATTCTGTTTTATATTCTTTACTTAACAATTTGTAAGTTCTATAGCTGTTTCATATTCTTATACAATATTTTAATGACCATCGTTTTATTGCTGTTTTATAGCTACCTTTATATTTTTAAACTGTATTTTAATCATAATAATCAGTCAGTTTCATTGCTTTGGTATTCATGGACTAGGTACAAAATGTTTATCAAAATGTAATGACTAACAAAAACTCGAATTCGGCTTCCTCTTCAACTGTAAATGTTGTTGGAGCACCTGGTAGTCGATATGGCATTTTAGTTCGTTGGAGCCTGATATGATTAATAATAGTGATATGAGTAATAATAATAGTTCTACGTGGGATGCCATATTTTTCGCTTTGAGAGTAAATGAATGAGTCAATTTATTTTCTATTGCAGCCAAACATTCTCGTAAAGTTTTAGGGGCGTCATTTTTGTAATTTCTGCAGCCTAAACGCTTTTTGTAATTTCTCGGCATCTGTTCTGAAAATAAATAAAAAGTGCATTTATACCACTAACAATAATTATCTTCAGTTTTTTAAATACATGGCAACCTTTTGGGTTTACTTTGCTCAGTGCAAAGTTACCCCATTTTGTACAAGAAAACAGGTCCATGCCAAAAAAGAGAGGTTTGGTCATGATAAACTCAGGAGTTCAATGAAATATTTACACATTCTTATACCTGAATAAATATATAATAATATGAGGACATAATTACCTTATTGCGTTGCACAGTTTTCGAGATGGAAATGACTTTTTTCTGACACAAAAACCATTTAATTTCTCACTGAGCAAAACAATGGCTCCCTGCGATCCGGAAAAAATGCCAGATGAGAATTTGACAGTTCAGTAATGTCATTCAGATGTCAAATATTTGGGGTGCGTTCAAAAACAAGTGAAATGTTGCGAGGATTGGAACATAATGGATCTTGAAACATTTTACAAAATTGGAGCATAATTATCTAGAGGGGAGCAAAGTAGGCACGTTTTACGGTATCTTTTTTTTTTTAAATTTGTTTCTTCACACACTAGCCTAATTCTTGTACCTAAAAGACCAAAGACTAAAAATGTTTTTTTCCGATTTGTCTAAAATCTTAGTACCTACCAACCTAAGTGGACTTAGCGGTTTTTGTTCCGATGCTCCTAAATTGTCAGAATGCGGTGCATAAAATTATCACAATGATTACAATATGTAATGTACACTCAGCATTTAATTATATTTTAAAACTAGGAACTATACAGCTGCCTTTATAGTTCCTAGAAGCTCAGGTTTCACGGCGTTTAGTACATAAGACTTATCGAAGTTGGGGGTGCGCTATTTATTACTGTTTTTTTTTCAAGTCCAGTTTTTTCCCTTAGTCTATGAGGACTTCTCTCTTCTCAGTTTTTAGGAGAAAACTAGAATAAAACGTATATTGTGAATCTGGTAAAATTTGCACAAATCCAATATCCATACTAATATCGGTAATTTGAAAGTAATTCTGTCTGCCTGTCTATTATGTCTGTCTGTTACCTTCTCGCGTCTAAACGGCTGGACGGATCTTAATAAAATTCAGCGTGAAGATAGATGGCATCCTGGGGACGGACATACTTTATCTCTCGGAAAAGAGCGTGCGAAGCCACGGGCAGTAGCTATTAAAGATAAATTCAAAAGTTCTTAAATTATTTATACATCATCATCATCATCATCATTATCATCATCATCAGCCTATATTAGTCCACTGCTGGACATAGGCCTCCCCTAATGAGCGCCATAGCGCCCTGTCTTGCACACACAAAATCATACATAAAAGTTAACAAATACTGGACATGTACAAAGGCGAGCTTAACCCTAATAGTACATTGTTACCCAAGGGATGAAAGTAACTCACTTAGCCCTGAGACCGCTCGGGGGCGCTAATTAGTTCGATGGACTAAATGTTACTTTTACCCGAGGTAAACACTGTGCTTTTCATTACGAATACAAGGAAAGTAAAAATAAAGATATTGAACGAGCTAAAAAAACAATGTAAGTACCTAAATCAATAACTTAGATGAGGTATTTATTTAAAGTCTATGGTAAAATTAGAGAAATTATTAGTTATAGATAGTAAAAGGTTTTTTCCAGGTACCTCTTGAGAAGTGAAAACTTTGATTTTGCCTTTTGATAATCAATGTTAGTCTCTCGAAATCCTTTAAATGTACCTACATTGCGTTTAGTACCTACTTAATGTTGTCTTTCATTAAATACACGCTCCATAATGTTGAAGGTTTGTAAGTTTTTGAATATATTAACAAAACGTTTTCTTATAAGGATTTCACTATTTTCTCTGCGTGCCATTTCATAAAATCGTTGTACGATTTTAGGTACCATCATTGTGATTTCGGTGGAAAAAGGTATTCCACTGCTGCTTTAACCTCTTTTATGAAATCAGGCGTTAAATTTATGTCTATATGAATGTCTGAACTCATTGTAATTATCACACAAAATTCGAAAAATCATATGAAGATAGGATATAATTTTTTGCACTTTTTTTCTTAGGCATAGTAAATCCTCTTTAGAGATGGCAGAATATAGCCATGGTAGCTCTCGCTATTCTGCCATGGTAGAATAGAGAAGTTGCCTGCGCAGCGCAGCGCAGGCAACTTCTTTCAGAGTATGAGTAATGAAAAAGAGTTTTCTTATTTTCTTGAGTGTTCATGTAACGTTAAACTTTGAATATTAACTCAAAATTTAACGTTCATAGAACACATCGCGGCTGATCTTTATTCAACGTTCATAAATCTATTCAGTCACCATCATTTGCATATGTTTTGTGTTCCATACAAATCTGTCAAGTTCTTAACCATTCATCGAAACCAGTCGCAGGGGGTCTGGGACCTATTCATTCGTACAACTCTTTGTCAATATAGTTGTATTATACTGTATGAGGTAGGGTCTGGTAGTAGGGCTTTTGAAGGTCAGTAGGGCTGGGACGTTTACGTAAAATAATTTGTAGCAACGATTTAAATCGTTATACTATAGGCCCGTTCCGTAGTGAGAGCTCACGGTGTTGTTGCTAAGCGAAATGACATATCTCGCTCTTTGGTACCGTAAGTACTGTGTGTTTAGTCATAAAAGTTCGTGCAATATGCAATATAGATGGTTATATACTTTGACAAAGAAGGTGGTTCTCGATTCGAATGTATTTTAACCGACTTAAAAAAAAGGAGGAATTTATCGTTTTGACTGTTATTTTTATGTTTGTTACCTCCAAACTTTTCACTCGGTGGTCCGATCTTCATGATTCTTTTTTAATATGAAAGCTGGTGCTTTTTGTACTAATTTTATTCAGTTCTGTTCTGACAGTGGGATCTATGAATATTCAAGAAAAAAACTATAAAATTGAAGTCTGTTTATAGTTTTTTAAAACAAAATTAATTATTTATGTTTGTTACCTCAGAACTTTTGACTGGGTGATCCGATTTTGATGTTTCTTTTTTATTTCAAGTTGGTACCTACTTCCCGTGTGGACATTGGGACATTTCAATTTGGTCTAATTCTGACAATGGCATCTATGAGGAAACTATATAAATTGAAGTAGGTTTATAGTTTTTTAAAACAAACTCAATTATGACTACTCAAGAGTTTGCGGGCATCGGCATTTTGTTAACGCACGCATTCAAGACAAGTTTTTGGTGTATCTAACGATTATAATATCTTTGGCAGTTAGTAGGTATATCGTTATAATTATATTTTTGTAAAATCGAATGCATAAATCAAGTTGTGTAGTTTTACTTTTACTTAGTATATTTTTATATACAAATTTTACTTAGTAGGTACTCAAACCCATGTAGGTATAAAAATAACTTCCTGTCTCATTAATCATTACTCCAAATTAACTAATGTTATTTACCTTCTCTGACTAGACCCATCCAACTAAATATAGGAATAGGAAAATGCATGCATATATCATTGATTTATTAAAAACGAAGATGAGGCACTGGTTGCTCGAAAGTGGCAACCTCAAATTGTGTAAAATTGTGTTCTCCCACATCAGTCACCGTCTGACCGGCGGCACGGGCGGTCGTGATTCGCGTGAAATATTGTTGTCTCAGTCTCACTTCGGTCCTAGATACGTTTTTCCGTATTTTTTCTTCTTTGTATTGCACAGGACTGGAAATATAACTGTGAGCGTATGTGTTTGCGTGTAGTTGTAACATATGCCAATTTTTGAGTAAGCGCTGGGAGAACGTAACCTATCTTCCCTTTTTAAATCAATGGCATATATAAATGTATTTGCTGATTCTAACGTCGCGTCGTCGTTGTAATTAAGTTTTAGGCAGAGCGCAGACCGACTATTGAATAAAAACATTATGAAGACGCGCAAACTTCAAAGGAGGAACGACTTTCTTGGCTCTGGCATAACTCAAGTCGGCGCTAGGCCTTATAAGGTTCCCGCCACAGATATCAGAAACGTACCCGCCTTGCCGGGGCGGGGGGGCTTAGTAATCGCGGCTTCGTCACCCGCGATGAAGCAAATGGCAGGTAAGGTCTCCAAGGTGGTCACGGCACGTCATGTGTTTCTGGCGCGTCGCAAAGGGGGGTGCTCACCCCCCAGTGAGGGGCCTGATATCGGGCAGCCGCGGTGGGTTCGTAGAAGAGAAAGCGTCCCCATGTTCCCACCACAAGCGGCAGAGGCGGAAGCACCCTGAGGGTTTAAGTGGTTTTGGAGTCCCACATAATCGCACGGTCTCCCCGTGGCAGTGCAATATGGTTGCGCATTTCCCTCGGGATAGTAAAAAAACGGCCTTATAAGGTGCGAGCACCTACACAGTATCTATTTCCAAGTTCACGAGACCCTGTTCACTGTATATGGATATACCTATAGGTATACAATTACATGTAAAGATGACCACTGATCATTGTAATAAAAACCTTCACATCGTCACTATAGACTTGATAATAGCATAGCACCTACCTAGCTCATCTGTTATCAGGTGAGGAACTCCCCAAACCTTCGTCCTGAATGCATGAATGGCGCCGACCTTGACTCATTGATCCGTGCCCGCCGGAGCGAGTCGGTCACATATCCATTGGCAGAATGGACGCAATGGACTGTAATCTGCTGACGCCCACGAGGATGACACTGGTTCTAATTGCTTGCTGGCTTGTTGCTGACAGCGACCAGACTTATTTGATTAGGCACCAATCCGTTACTGCAAATAAGTTTTCTAATTGGTCACAATCACAATGCCAAAACCATTAAAAGAAGGATGGGCATTATGGGCAATGGGCATTTTGGGCTGAATTGAATCATTTAAATGGATCTTTTCAAAAGGACAAAAAAATTATACGATAAAACTGTTACAGTTGTCCGTTTTGAAAAATACTTGAAAAAAAGAGGTGAATTTTGATCACAACTAAAACAACATTATCTATTATCACGCTGATCGTTTCATTAATTTAAGAAATGTCACAAAAAAGTTTTTTACAAAAACTCATAGAAAATAAACAACTTTCATATAGAGATTACACTCTAAACAAATCGGGACTGGCGCTATTAGTTATTCTTATTCTACAGAAAAAGAGCTTTCCAACGATATAAATATCAATATCTAATCTATCCATCCTTTGGCAAGGTTGCGGGTTCAATTCCCGCCTCGGAACAAGTATTTGTACGATCTGGAGATTTTTGTTCCGAGTGTTCTGGGTCTATTCTGTTCTGTGTATAGTAAAAATGTATCATGTATATGTAAGGTATATCAGTTATCTAGTACCCATCATCTCAGCGTAGTTTGGGGCTAGATGATGATGGATATTCCAGGTTTGTTTAATTAAATTTAGCATAACTTATTTATTAGTTATTACATTATAGGGAACTTCCACGAGCTACTGAAACTACGTCACGCCATCATTACGGATATAGGATGCTATCCTTGTCCGAAGCATGTCTCCTTCGATTTTATTTAGTAATTGCTGCCCGCGGCTTTGCACGCGTTGTTTCAACAGAAACGTATTGAGGTTATTTCTATCCCATAGGAACTGATTTATGAATAAAAAGAAGCCTATGTTTTATTCCGGGCCTGGAACTACCTGAATGCAAATTTCAGCCTGATCTGTTCAGTAGTTTTTGCGTGAGAGAGTAACAAACATCCATACATACGATTAAACTTTCGCGTTGATAATATTAGTAGGATAATATCATGATCACAACCAGACATGGATAGAATATCGAGAACCGGCTCTAGTCATCTTCTAGGACAGACACTTAGGTACATTTAGCTAGCTAGACTACCGTATCCTTTTTAGCAGTAGCCGTAGCCTCGAAATCAAACCACTGACATGGATGTTAGAGCTATAAAAGATCCCCCTTTGAATGGAGGGGAGTCGTCATTCCAAGGGGACCTACAATTAATAGGGATACACGGGTCTGAGACGTAAGAAAGGAAGCGTGCAAACGCAGTGTCGTGTCCGTATCCCGTGAGATTATGACCTGAAGGTAAAATCAAGTATTTGCTGATGACTTATCAGTCTTTTGTTTCAGTGAATAATACTCGTATTATCAGATCAGATGCACAGGGCCTACTCGGAAAATTTATCTCGGAAAGTTTCCGTTGCGTGTAAAACTCTCTTATTTGCCGCTAAGATCAGCGTTTGCACAAAAACGAAACTGAAATTTCGATTTTGTTTTTAAGAGTACCTACGGGCGGACAGAATCGCGTCACATCCATCCAATAATTCCTAATCATTAACAATTGTTTCTTTTTAAATGTTAATTAAAATAATTTCATATAATTAGGTACGTAATTGTCGACGACATCATTTTTAGTGTTCACACTTAGGTAGTTTATGGTGATTCTATTAGCGAATGCTTTAGGTTTCTGTGACTATTTTAATTTCTATTGTTATTAGTTAAGCTGATAGCAATCCGAATTAAATATGTATAAATAAACATTGCCAGTATTTTAGGACTTTACTGATACACGACTAGGATGCATTCTGCAAAAAAAAATACGCAAATGAATAGTAACTTGCGGGTTCGATTCCCACCTCGGGACAAATGTGTACCTACGATCTGTGCAGATATTTTTTAGGGTGTTCTGGATGTTTTCTATAATATCCTATCAATGTATCAGTTATCTAGTACCCATAACACAAGCTCTGTTTATCTTGAGGTTATATACCTAATGCCGTGTAAATTGTCCAATATAATTAATTTTATTTATTTACGATGACAGCAAAGTACGCGAGCTTGATTATGAGAATGTAATACAGCCAATAAGTCAAGCGTTGTGTGTTCTGACGTCTGCGGTAGACTTATGGGAATCTATTTCTGATTCCTTTACGTTATGAACGCGGTTTGCTTCACGGTGGGCCAAATCACACGCTTTAAACATTATTGCCGTAAACAAACGCACCCTCTTTCCACTTGAAACTGTTAATTTATTTATTTTTTGTTTAAACTTATAATTTTCCTTTAGTACCTAACACACCATTTTAACAGACTTCTAAAAAAAGGAGCTGTTTGACATGTTCTCCTTATGAATGTAAGCGGGTTAACTACGAACCTTGTTTGTGTTGGAAGAACAACGTTTCACCCACAGAAATCGTAATAATTAGCTATAATTACGTGGGACATAGATTTAAATCGTGCGTGAGACATCTTCAGGGCAAGTGCGGTTCTAGACGCACGCGTTCCGCATCCTACTACCAGTTTCTATAATAAAAATGTTCTCCTTATTCGTATTGCCTACTCCTTATGCATGATAGTATGTGTAACCAAACCAATACAAACACTATTGTGTAGATGTTCTGAAATAAATAGTTATGATTATTATGAAACATATTCTCATGTCTGAGGGTTGTGATTCCTCCGTGGGACTTAGTCATGTAGAAGCTGCGTAATCTGCGTATGTCCTTGTAGGCAGTAGAACGTTGTGAAGATTTAGTGTCGAACCAGGGCCGTGTGGATCGTCCATCTTACCTTACTACACCGTTATACCCACTAGTGCAAAAAAGGACTCCACCTCTGAATTGAGAAATATCTGATAAAGCTGAATTTTTGTTTAAGTTTAAGTACCTTCATTTTGGCGTTCTAAAAGTTGTCTCAAAAGTCTCTTATTTCTAGTTTCTAGTCGGAAAAATCGGTGTCTAATAAAATTGACGCAAATGCTCTAATTTTTGTAAAACATTATTGGAGCAATAAAAGCCGAGATAATCACGTAAAACTGTTTTTTTTATATTAGTTTGAATAACTTACGACTCAGGCACCCGATTTTATGAGAATTTTTAGAACGCCAAATTGAAGATTCCTTATATACGGAAATTCAGCTTTAGCTAATCTCTCAATTCGGTGGATCGTGGAAGTAATTGGACGACACGCCTAAAAGATAACTTATAATATACATACATATATACATTCGTTTTGTAAAATGTCACGCGTTGTTATCAAAATAAGCGATCGGCGCGGCTCATCAGCACAGATGTTGCTCAGCGCTGAGGAATACCAGGAACGTGTACCCACACCTAATGGTTTCCACATTTTGGTGGCATAGCCGGCCATTCATGCCATAGCTGTTGCGAGTTAGCGTAGATACCACTGGTCAGTTTCCATACTCGTAAATTTCACTTTTTCGCCAGTTTACACAATACTAAACAGTTTCGGTAGGTTGACAATTTCGCTAGTTAGACATTTAGCTGATTCTTCAGTTTCCTTCTTCGCTAGTTTTGCTAGGATGTCAGTTTCGTTAATTCACTAAGCTAGTTTCCTTGCGGATAGTAGCGGATACACATTTGCCGCCAATAGGCATATCTCTGTCTGCGAATATCCACAGGATCCGAATCTGCAAAGCTGGATCTAATGAGACATACAATAAACAAACAAATAATCAAATCTTTCCACTTTATAATAATAATACCTATAGACTAGGCCAAACCTCTACATAAGTAACTACTTACATAATATGATTATATATTTTTCATAGACATACGATACGAGAACATAAGTAGAGTAGCAATAGAGGTCAGAGTCCTTGTGCGTCAGAGAAGACGACATAAATGTGCCGCTGTACATTATTTCGAGCTCCGCACAGTATGCGTCCGCAGTTTATTTCAGTCTGCACTCACTGTGCTGTAATCTGTGCGTTCCGAATACAGGACAACGTAACTACTGCTTGCAGAAATGTCACTCAAGAAATTGGAGAAATGATGATTGCTAAAGGCTTATACGTATTTTGTAGCGTCATAGAATCATTTATTTATAGAAGACCATCGATCAGGTATTTCTTATTTTGCGCCCTTCCCCATAGATACCTAGAACCTTAGGAAAATGACACTCAAAATTGTCTACGATTTGTTTTGACGCAGACAGTTTGCGCAGAGCCTGAAAAGTGTTTTGTATACGGAACAAGAGTTAAGTGAAGTAGAATTTATTTTATTTTGCATTATGGTAGATAAATACTTTTTTTATTATACATAGAACACAGAATACCCTGAACAAATATCTGCAAATCAGTAATGTCCTTGATGTTGCGTCCATTGGCTGCGGTAACCGCTTACCACCGATAATATAATGCGCTTACCATCAGGCGGTCCGTATGCTTGCACGCCACCTTGGTAAGATAAAAAAAAAACCTATCGTCAAAATTTAAACGCCTTTCATAATTTATCTGGAGTGAGCTTTCTGAGTTGTTTAAACCACAGTTGTATTGTGAACAGCGTGCCTTTCGTAGCATTTTAGAATTGGTATTCAGCTTTAAACTTTATTGCATTGATCTGTGGGTTGGAATTGCATTGGATGCCAAAGGGTTACTAGGAAGCTAGGTGTTTGATTTGCTTATAGGTTGGTTATGTAAACAGCTAGGATTTTGTTCTACTTTGTGATTTGCTTATGATTTGCTACTATAAAGATGTAGAGCGAATCGAGGTATCTGGATTACGTATGTTTTTTTCATGAAATTTCAAATACTTTTAGTAAGCAGGTAGGTACCTATCTTAGGTGTTCTATCGTCTGTACAAAAATCGAGAACCTAAAACTTCCGCGTCAGTAACTTTTGAACTTATACGTACTGATAGGTACTTGGAGTAGCTCTTCAAACACCCATTTTAACCGAACAACAAAAGAACCCTACCTGGTATGGTAAATATTACTAGGTTATGTTAAGGTATGGTAAACTGTTAGATCAGGTTCTGACTCCATAAAAAACCCCAAACTATTATACCGGCAGTTTGTAAGCAGTTCTGTTCTGTCCCCAGCGATCCTGTTGGCGTTCTACTCGGTGTTCTATGCCGTGCTGGCGGCCATGTTCGCTGCCTGCATGGCGGGACTCTTCTACAACATCGACGAGGCCAGGCCTCACTACACGCTCAAGAGCTCTCTCATTGGTAAGACACGCTTCATCTCAACAGCTCCTATTGGTCCACTGCTGGATTGGTCCACTGTCCTCCCTTGTTGCCCAAAACAATAAGAGGCCCCTAGTTTCAACACGTTCAGAACCAAACTAAAACTCTGGCTTGTCGAGCAGACATTCTACTTTACACCTTCAACGAGCTCACAAGCCAAAATTAGCCAAATATACTGGTACTTGCTCCAAATGTATAAGTTTAACACCTTCATGGCCCAAGACGCAGGTGCCAGTCTCTATCTGCGTGTAGCTGCGGCGCGCCCCTGCGAGTCGCACCGCAGAGCTGGGCAGTGAATGCGTTATGTAAAGTCTCAAAATTGGACAATAGCAATGACCTGTAATGCACATTCCATTATTAAATAGATGAACTGAACTAAGCGCTTTATTGGCTTTTATATCATGGGGGTACTGCCCCAAATCTCCGCGCATTCCGGTTGTTGATCCGGGGTTTTCATGGGTAGATTTGTTCTACAGGGGGTGCTGCCTGCCCCCGGTGAATTGGGATACAACTCGTCCAAATCTCAAACCAAGAGATTTTAGATTCGGACGAAATTTACCCTCTTCAAAAGTGAAGGGGTATTCATTCGCATCTCTTTGCAGACGAGTTTTAGATTCGGGCTAAACGTACCCTTACCCGAATAGGTCCCTTAGTCGCCTCTATCGACACCCGCGGAAAGAGCAGGAGTGGTGCAAATTCTAAGCCGGCGCCTCACAGCAAACAATATTACCACAGAAATCGTAATAATTTCTGTGATTATTACTCTAAAGCTTAGATTCGTCCACTGCTGAAGCAACAAGGAGGTTTTGACATAATCTCCACGCTTGGCTGATGACTGATTGGCTGATCAGAAGGAAAAGAAAGCTGCTGTCCTCGGGCAGGTTCTCTTAGTCAACTCTTACGGCATCCATGAGTTGACGCTGACAACGTCACGACCACGCAACTTTGCTACACAATTATTTCTTTGTAAATTTGGGCACTTCGGAAGGACTAAAGTCCTACCTAAGTGCCCAAATTGGTCGATGGATGACCAGGACCAGGTAGATGAGATGACGACTTGCAGAAGACTGCAAGGATTGTTTTTTTTGTCCCCGTGAAAGGGTGAATAGATAAATGTTAGTCGAAGTCATTTCTAGTGGCCTTGGATCAGGTATCAAGCTGTTTATATAGTAAAAATTTGACTTGTCTAAGTACTTATTTTGTAAGTCTAAAGAAATAAACGAATTGACTTTGACTTTGACTTTGTATTTCGCGGCCTCGAAAATCTTGATCGATGGGTTTTGTTTGCTAATCGCCTACATAAATACCCTAACCGCAGTGCCATTTGGAAACGTTAACTGAATGAACGGTGTTTATGATTCATAAAATAAATGGTATATGAAGCAACAGAGGAAGCTAGCAATAAAAACAATATGACGTTGTAACCTATCTACCTACCCACGATGTATCCTGTGAAACTACAAGTACCTAAGTGCGAAACCAATTAACTAAGCCATGTTTAACATCCTTACACTAATATTATAAATGCGAAAGTTTGGATATATGGATGATTGTTTCCTCTTAACGCCGTCACTTTACTTACCTACGTTTTATCCCATAAACCAGTTCAGTTCCCAAGATATAAAAATCACCGTTAAACGTTTCTTTGGAAACAACGCGCGCAAAGCCGCGGGTTTGTAACCTGTTCTTTGCATGTTTATCAAAATTGTTTTGTTTATTAAAATCATTATTTGAACAATTCAACAATTATTTGTAATAAAATATGGGTAGGCAATGATTTTAATAAACAATGATTCCAGTTTCCAGTATAGTTGATACCAAAGCATTGATAATGCTCTCATTGCATGCATGAGAGATAAGCATAGGAACACTGTACAATTTTTAATGATTGTTTATCGCTTTTTTGTTTAATTTTCCTAAAAGGTATTTCAATTTCAATTTCAATTTATTTATTTAATTAGAACGGTCACATAAAACCACTTACACTAACTAATTAAAATTAAATAGTACAAATGACTATACAAATTTACAATAAAAATTAATAATAATTAAGCAGTTTTAAATAATATCTACAATTTAAAATAATGTTTAGTTTGAGATCAAAAATAGGGTAAAACACATAAAAGTACAATCAAATATAACAAATCTAAACACGAATAATATAACTAAAACATGTCAATAAATTAATGTCAAAAGTGTATGTGTTAAATACCCGATAAATATTGTATTGGCATAGATGACTACAACACAGCCTTTACAAGCCTAGCGTAGATGTCTAAAGCTTACTAATCAACGTAGGTATAGGTACATGATAAAGGTCAAACTATAAATTTTTATTTAAAATGCTTCGGAATTGTTTAGCGTCTATGTGTTACTGAACACTAAATAAAGTTCATTTTATTTCATAGATTCGAAAGTAACTCTGTCGCTCTGTTTGTTACCTTTTCTCGACAACATACGATTATTCATAGCAACAGTAGGGGAGTAGTCATGGAGACCGATATTCTCACGAAAATAATAAGGAACCTCCCGTAGCATACAAAGCATACAAACATTTGTTTGCGGCGGGAATTGAACCCGCAATCTTATGCGCAACTGAGCTCGTCAGTGACGATTCCTCAACCTTTACCATGGTCATATCCAATCTATCCATCTATCCAATCCTAGGCAATCTTGCGGTTACACGGACCGAATCGTAAGAAAAGACTCCACTCGTATGACTCAAGACTCTACACTCTCCCCCTTCTGGAGCATGCCACCTCACATCACAGACTTCATAGCTCGTCTGCTCCGGCCAGTTCAGCTCGGTACTGCTCTCCCCCCCCATTCCTTTGCGAAAATGTTTTCTGTATTGCGCCGAAATGTGTGCCAATAATGTGTAAAGATTTTAAGGTGAAGTGAGACCCAAAACCCACGTTTTGACTGTGCAGAAAATAAATTTTAAGGCAATTTATTATATTTTTTTGATTTTTCGAAACACGCTTGACAAAACTTCACTTATACACAGTCGATGGAGAGAATCTTTCTGACAACGAATCCATCCCTTCCAGGAGAGAACCCCGGCGTCTCGTACCGCCCGCTGCCAGAGGACGCCAACGTGTTCGTCCTCAAGTACAGTGCCAGCAACCTCACGCGGCCGCATCCCATCCTCACGCAGCTTGATGACTTCTTTCAGGGTAAGTTGGAACAATCCTCACGCAGCTCGATGACTTCTTTTAGGATAAGGTAGAGGAAAGTTTAAAAAAAGTTAAATCGGAGGACAAGAGAAGAAAAATGGAGAAGGTTGTATGTTTATTTTTATTGTATACTACCTATGCGTTAATTTCTCATAGGCTATTCCTCGGAAAAGAGCGTGCGAAGTCGCTGGCAGTACTTGTATATAAATAAATATATTATGAAGTCATAATGGTGTAGGGGTATAGAGTACCCCGGAGCCTCCTAGATTTGCAGAAGAGATACTATGAGGTATTCACGGAGTAAGTGATGTCGCCCGTGTGCAGACACTCCCTGGGCGCGGCCCATCAGCTGATCAATTACACTAAGCTCGGGCTTAGAATCCTAGATATTTTATGTAAACAAAGACATTTATGTATGAAAACTCAACAACAACTTAGAACAATAACCTACACTAAATGTAGTTATTGTAGGTATTTAAGGAAATAAAGAATTTTTGAAATTTGAATTTTGATATCCGAGTCCTGAAACACATTCTCCCAACTTTTTTTTGGTTTTGTACTTCGTTTGTTTACAAAAAATATCTAGGATTCTAATAGTAGGCATACATACCTATCTGTTATACCTATCTACCTACCTATCTACGTGAACTATGGGTAGGTACGTGGTGGAGGGAATTGCTCGCAAATTAAAATAGATACTCACCAGCCCTTGTGATATGTGTTCCTACCTACTAGTGTTTGTTTATGTAGGTATGAATACAAAAATAGAGGTTTAAGGAAATATGTGTTTGGACTGTGTGGTGTGGTCGTTTGATAAATTGGTACGATATAACTTTGGTATTTGGTAGGTAATGAAGGTACCTGCCATAGAATTAAAACGACAATCTAGATAAGTAGGTCACTTTTTACATCGCTCTGGAATGCTATCTAGGTACCATTCTATGATCTTACTCATCGCTCTAGTTTTATGGCTTCTAATTTAATTAATCGGTTCGTTTAGGGTCGGTTTGGTTCGTTTAGGGTTTTGAACAAAATAATTAAATTGTTTTTTGTCTTGAATTCACATTATTATTTTCATAGAGATCACTTCTAAGCGATAAGGCCATAGTAGGTACGCTTGTGTAATGTTTTTGGTATTTTTTTTCAAAAGACCTAAAAAATTTTTTGTACATAATAATTTTACTTATAACAATTTTTTTGTACTTAATGTTAAATAATGCAATAATGCGTACATAAAAATTAGAATCGAAAGATGTAAACAAAAAAAAATTAAATTTATAAATCGTAAAGTTGATCCTCACAAGGTCCATAAATTTAGGAATACATGTTACGAGGCACCGTTTATAAAACTCAAAAAAGTAATTATAATTAATTATGCTTAGCTAGGGGCTAGCTAGATAATACTGTGTGGATTTCCCAGCATTATTTATTTATTTATTTCATTTAATTTGCAGCATTCAAGAACCCGGCCCTACTTGCCAAGCCGGAGTGCAGCGGCGCGGACAACTACGGCTTCCCCCTGACTCCGTGCTTCTTCATCAAAGTCAACAGAGTGAGTTGCACTGACCTCATCTTCAACAGCCTATAATGGTCCACTGCTGGACTCAGGCCTGTTCCTGATAAGAGTCTTACTGGCTTTAAAGTCATTGGGGGTAAAACCTCTCGCAGATGTCGTAAGAGACGACTAAGGGAATTTCTGGGGGCAGCAGCGCCTCCTTCTATCACCTAACTGCGTTTCCCGAACCGTTTGCCCAGCGTAAGGATTATGGTCACTACTCCCTATGAGATAAAAGCCGATAATGCGCTTATCAGAGGAGGTTTGTGTCCAGCAGTGGAATATTATAGGCTATTGAGGTTATGGGTCTCTCACAATTAGTAGGTATAGGTACCTACTGTTCTCAATACTGTTCACTTTATGGGATTGTAAAGTAGGTGTTCTTTTTATAAATAAATTAGTTATTTTAATGTTATTAATAATGATAATTACAAAAATTTTCAATATTATCCCTCTAAGAATGCAAAATAAAATCAATACAAATATCTTGTTACCCAACATCACACATGTTTTGGCAAGTAACAAAATCTTTATCGTCATCTTTATTTTATCTACCTACTGTTGTTTACTGCAAAATCAGCAAATTCATTAATGCGCATGTCTACGTCTTTCCCAGATTTGGGATTGGGTCCCGGAAGTGTACGAAGCGTCTGCCCTTGACGAGGAAATGCCCGCAGAACTAAGAACATACATTGGAAACCTTCCTGCTGCTGAGGTAAGGTTCTTTCCGATTCCCTGACAAAAGATACTCTTGTGTCCCTGACTAAAAAACCAAAGCAATCTCGATACAATCGTTCTAAAAAAGCACAGAAAAGTAAGGATATAAAAATCGAAATAAGTAAGTAGGCTCTAATATAATCGGCCAAGAAAATCATACTGGCCTAAACAAAAAGATAAAGCAAAAAAAACGGTTTTACATATAAATCGAAAGCCGAGTTTTTATTGCACCAGCTGCCAGTATTATTTTATCATTCTTTATAAAACAATAAAAACCTTTTTGGACCTTAACAAAATGTTGTAAAAAGTTCTAATTTAAAATTACTACCTACTAAAAAGAAAGTTCATAGCGGCGGCGGTGGTTCTTAACAGCAGAATTTGTTTTTGTCATAAAGCATTAAAATATTTTATTCAAATAAATCTTTTTGTGTTCTAGCAAAAGCAAGTGTGGATTCACTGCTGGGACGAGGTTATGAACAGCACCACAACGTTCGAGTACCCCTGGGGCCAGGGCATACCCGAGGCTGCTTTCCCATACAACAACGCCAAAGGGGGGACTCCTGTGGTCGCTGTTAGGATTACTCCTGAAGGTAATTAAACTTTACTAACTGTTTTAGTTTTTTTGTCAAAATTTAATTAATATTTTTTCGGTAAAGAAACATTGTGTTTAGTAATCGCTTTGTTTTCAGTATATCGAAATGTCACTTTGTCACTTAAAATTCTACGGTGCATTTATGGTTTATCAATACATATATTTATATCAATAGGGCTTAGATTTTTAAGAAATAGTTATGTCTTATAACAATTTCTTGAATATACAAGCCATTCTCAGATGCCTTCTGTGCCCAGAATGCTGACAGCATTACCAACCACGTTGAATAGCAATGCTAATTTCGTTGACCGAAGTAAAAGCCAGCGATCTGATCACCACTTTTTTGTTGATTTCAGCGAGAAAGCCGGTCACAGTGCGGTGCCGAGGGTGGGCGAAGAACATCGGGTACAACAAGAGCATCAAGGAGCCCCGGGGCTACGCCAGAATACAGTTCGAAGATCAAGACGCAGAGGTCAAGTCGTAAGCCAGACGGAGGTGGTGCAGAAGAGCGAAACGGAACGTTAAAATAAAAAAAATACTTCTTGTACTACCAAGATAATCAAAATGAAACGTAAAATTAAAAACAAACGCTAAAAACGTTCCTATTATAAATGATATTTTGTATTTCTTGTTACATATTTTCGTAATTGACTTTAGAAATTCTTCTGTTTAGTAAAGTGTCGGTAAAAGCTCTGTGGTATGGTTTGGGCAGGAGTTTTACAAATACTCGTATTTCAAAAACAAAATTAGCCATATTGGTTTAGCCGTTCTGAATGTTTTGTGAGACTGACAAGTTTTCATGAATCAATTACCAAGAAAGTCTACATGGGACGTAGGTATTTCATAAGTGTAACTTTTTTAACGTTGAGGTTGTGTGCTTTATACAATTTTGCTGTTTATTTTCCAATCGGTCTATAATGGTAATTATAAAAAAGGAAAGGACAAAGGTATGAACATTCAAATTAAATATTGGGTGCAATTCCAGTAGGTACCTACTTACTAATAATAAAATCGATGCCGCTACCCCAGCTTTTTGCAAATCGTTTTGCCTGTCGTCGAAAATTATTCGTACCTTCCATTATTTATAAGATGAATTTCTTTATAATATTTGTGATGTGAGAACTACTTATTTACCTACCTAGTTAATTGTAAATAGCGTGTTACGCCTGTAGAGGTTATGAGAAATGAACTCGTCAATCACTGCCCAGCATAATTGTTACAGATAATAGAATTTGAATTGAAATTAATTACATTGCATGTTCTTTCGGGAAAGTGAGACACTAAACGTGTTAAATATTCAAATAAGAATTAATGAATGTGTAAAGTCTTATCTTATTTGTGCAAGTTTATAAAATGATTGTAAAAGCCTGAGATGAGTACAAAAACGTACATATAGCTTGTAGGTGTAGATGTTAATTATTATTACTTACGTTAGTGGATAATTCCATGTTATGAGTTGAAATTAAAAACCAAATAGAGGTACATATGTATTTATGCGTTTTTTTTACATATTTCATTGTGTTTTCTGACCCTACATCAGACATAACCCATATAGATCTCATAGAGAGCGTATTTATTACTACACTTGAATTTACTCAAGTAATTTTATAGATTCTAAACCGATAATTTTCCTCGAAGGTGTAGTATAAAGCACTATGGCCCGTATTATGAAAGCTTGCTCAGTCTTCAATCTCTGCTTGAGTAACGCTTTTCTATAGCATTAATGTTGCTCAAGTTTAGCTCGATGACTGAGCAAGCTTTCATAATACGGGCCTATGTATCACTCAGGATAAAGAGCGATTCCTCGTGTGTTTAGTGCCCTCGGCTGCACCTCGTACCCCAAATGACACACTCGATAGAATTGGCCACCTTCTCAACTTGGTGTGCAATGTACTATTCTTAGAACATACTTTCTGCATATCAGTCTGGCTCGAAATGGTAACATTAAAAGCTTTTTGGTTATTATAGTTTTATGGGTAATTATTATGGGTAATTTCTAAGAAATAAAATAAAATCCCAAAAATGGAAACATTTATTGATTTTGTTGACTAATTACAAATAAACTAGGCACTGGTATTACCCGTCCTGTGTTACCCGTAAGATTTTTATCATCCTCATCAAAAAGCTATTAGCAGGTTTATAAACTAGTGGGTAGGTGCTTGGTAGGAACAGCTGACGTGGTCGGGGCGCGCGGAGGCCGCTGGGCGGGCGGCGAGCGGTTGAGGGCAGATTTGGGCGGATAGGCGCCGGGACCAAAGAAGTGAGCAGACGTAGATAAGGCATTACACTGAATCTAACTCGTGGTACGATTACATCTATAAATTACAAAATGGAAATTATATTTTGTATTGTTATAGGTAGGTAGACTGAGTTTTGTATATTAAAAAAATATTATGTATTCTATTAGGTATATTATCAGTTATCTAGTACACATAACACAAGCTCTGCTTAGATTGGCGACTAAACTGGTTAGATAAGGCTGTGTGAATTGTCCGGTATTATTTATTTACCTACCAAAACCTACGCGTAATCAGCTTAAAATTCGTCTTTGGTAGTAGGTACGAGTACCAGGGATTTAAGTTACAGTCCTGGTGTTAGGATGCTGTAATTAAGTAAGTTCAAATCGTGACTTATGAACATAAAAAAAATTCGAAACATGTTACACCAAGAAATAGATTTACACACTCAAAGCAAATCAAGGAATCAAACCGGCAATCACAAAAATTACTATAAGATCATGCGTTAATAAATCTACAAATGCTTCATGGAGGCTTACGATCTCACGTGCCTTCCCTCCCCCATCTGAGCTACTCTTTGCCACAGCTTTTAGTCACGCATTAGCAATAGCATCTACAGCTCTCGGTTCAGTCTGACTCCGACAGCGGCTGAGGATGGGCGCGGAGCAGCGAAACGGGGTGGTCCCAGGGTACAACCGCCGCCCGCCCGACCGGCCCTTCCTCCAGAAGATACAGTACGCGATCTGGGACCCTGATGACGGCACGTTTCTAGGACGCACGCCGCATAGATGGGGTGAGTTGAAGAAATTTCCTCAAAAAATTCATAAAATAAATCATTTATTTGAGTATGTAAATTAAGAACATTTAGATATTTTTTAACTGATTCAACGGTCCATTCTATTAAATACGTATTGTAAAATGTCTGAATTCTATATGCAATGCTGGATGGTGTGCATTTATTCAATTAATTGTCTGCAATATAGGATAATCTAATAATCACAAGATATTATAGAATGATAGAACACATTTGCCAAAGGTAGTATCTAAAAATGTAAAAGTGCAAGGAAACCTCTGTAATGGCTCGCTCGTTGAAGTCTTTTGTACGGGGAATGGGAAGCGAATTCGTAGCCTAAAGTTTTATTCTGTTGTCATCTTTGTTTCGCATAAGTAAGTCGAAATCAAAGATTCAGTAGGTTTGTGTAGGTAACGTATTACTTTTAGGTATGTTGTTTTTGATTCCCGATAAAATAAAAAATATTCTGATCAGTAAACTAATAAAATAGGTCACTCAATATATCCACGTTCTACGGAACTCCCGAAATGAGGTAAGTCCATAAATATTGCTCGAGTAATTCAATGATTCATGACTTCAATACGGTTTATTTTGAACTCCGTAAATTCCGGGAAAATCGCCCTTGATTGATGACTCTGCCAGAGATGTTTTTTTTTAGAACTAAGGAAGTAATATTCAGCCTGAATTATAATTATTATTATTGGATAATAGACGAGCAGCTTAAAGCTGGTATGTCTATATCATAGTGTTGTTTTTCTAGATTTTTCACTACAGTTTGTCACTTATGGTTATTAATTACTTTTCAGAATTACTATTACTTTTAAAATAAGTAATAAAACCAGAGTTATCCTTTTAAATCAGCTTAAAATGTCCATTTATAAAGCCTTTTTCCTATTTTATGGAAAACTTTTTTCTCAGTTTTGGCAATCCCTATAGTCATCATATCCATAATAAAGTCAAGTGCGAGTCGGATTTGTGCACTAAGGTCCTTCCGTATACCTCAACAGCCTGTATTGGTCCACCGCTGGACGCAGGCATCCCCCTGACAAGCGCCTTATTGGCGTTTATCATATGGAGGGTAGGGCCCATAATCCACATGCTGGTTGGGGATCGCAGTTAGCTGGCATAATTTTTCTGCAAGGGGCGCTGCTGCCCGCATCCCAGTGGATATCCCCTAGTGCAAATTCTAAACCAGCACCACACAGTATCCTTCCGTATATTTATAGCCGAATATCAACGGGAACTAAACAAAAATAATTAAATTTATATCAGGGCTCCAAGAAGTGGCGGACTTGAATATTTGATATTGATTTCAACCCTATATCTCCTCGAAGCGTTCTTGAGAAAAGAGGAACGACAGATGCACAGACGGCAGACGGACAACAAAGTGATCCTATAAGAATCCCTTTTAGCTTTTGAGGTACGGAACCCTAAAGATGATCTTTTTTACAATCATCAGCATTCCAACCCACATTCGCCACGTACTTACGTCTACGTCTACTGAGCACAAGTTTCCATAAACGACGACACCACACAGCGAACCTAAAGCAATATATGAGCCATGAGCTGTGCCGTCACTGTTTCCAGAAGGAAGAGACCTGGAAAACGTTGTGGTACACTGCAATGCACGGCGACAGAGGAGACCAGACGGGACTGAGGAGCCTTATAGAGGCATCAAACCCGTCCACTCATACAGAAAAGCTGACACGAAGCTGTCAATCGCCAAAAGTCCTGCTCCGGTACTTCAAGGAGCTGGGCTGGTTAGGTTAGCCTGTTTAGGCTTGGGGACACTGCACAAAATACTCCCATGCGAGATGTCAGTGCAGATTCCAGTTCCCCCACTTAGAATTAGAATATTTATGAGCCCCTACAAAACATGATTGAATGCTCTTTACGGCAAACTTCACCCATGCCCACACAAAAGAAACTGCGTTTAGAAATTTAGTCTAATGAATACACGGCAAACCATGCGGTTTACTAAGATATAATTATCCTAAGCAATGAAATTTGAGACTGTCATACTACATACATAAAAAATTTACATATAGAAGTAGGTATACTCAAGCTCTCTATTAAGCTCAATATTAATGCTTGGCCGGATGTCGCCCAGTTCCATACAGACAATAGTATGTAAGACCAGTTATCCTAAGATTGTATTAGTCGATAAGCGATGGACTTGCTAGTGGTTTCTTTTTCACTTCTTCCGCTAGTGGACAAAAAATTGAAGTGAATTAAAGTCAATAGGGTATATGCATGTGATTTCAAAATGGCTATAAAAATATATACGTATTCTCTATTGATATAGAAACATATCTACATATTTATTTTTGCGTTTTGAGATGTTTTTATTGTAGAATTTAACCATTGAAAAATTGATATTTTAAATCTCAATCGCAAAATTTCAAAACGCTACTCCATTGACTAGAGCGGACGTGACATCACTGTACGCATTTCTTCTTTTTTTATTCTGCTTGCTGCACCTTGATTTGACACTATTCTGCCCACTTGACATTTCGTATTGTCGATTATTTTCAGTTTTTTCGGAAAACCTCTTTCCTGAGATGATCACTACCGAGGTCGTCACCAAAGGTTTTAATCAAGTGTGTACGTCGACGTCACATAAACATGGCGCCAATATGGCAGCGTTTTTATCACCCGAAAATGATTGTAGTTTTGATTTGTTTTTTTTACCTTGTTAATGCGAAATTCAGTGAGCGTGGGTTAAATAATGACCTAAAGAATAGATTAAAACAATAAAAAAAATCGATGCATATACCCTATTGCACCTTATTTCTTGTTGATAGTAATAACTATTTATCAAGCTGTTTATATAGTAAAAATTTGACTTGTCTAAGTACTTATTTTGTAAGTCTAAAGAAATAAACGATTTGACTTTGACTTTGACTTTGACTTTGCTCAAGCTCTACAGCCTGTATTGGTCCACTGCTGGACGCAGGCCTCCGCGCCTTATTAGCTTTATCCCTGCTTTATCTCATGGGGGGGTAGTGCTCATAATCCCCACGCCAGGTCATGCGGGTTGGGGATTGCAGTTCGGTGGTAGAATTGTTCTGCAGGGGGCGCTGCTGCCAGCTCCCGATGGATATCCCTTAATCGCCTCTTACGACATCCGCGGCAAGAACTGGGTGGTCCAAATTCTAAGCCAGCATCACACAGCATAGGGTATACTACAAAATATTATAATAGGCAAGCCACCGAAAAACCTGGCAGAGCTAATGCGCTACGCAGTTACATACAACTTAAATGTGGGACCAAGTTTTTTTCTTTTGTGTGTAAAATATGAATGGTTCAACCGAACCGCAAAAATGGATTTCACGATGTACGTCACGCCATAAAACTTACCTAAATACAGAAATAGCCTTGCAAATTACTCCAAGTAGTAACGTAGTAACTATTACTATAAATGCATGTACTAAGAAGTGCATGAATCAACTCGTGCATTACACACGGATAGTCGTTTCTTTTTCTGATCTTTGACAGATGCACGATTATTTACTAAACGTTGTTGTTATTTTCACAAGATGTAAGTATTTCTTATGCCGCTATAACAACAAATATAAAACAGAATAAAATAAATATATATATATGAGGGCTCACATAGACCAGACATGATTTTTTTGCCGTTTTTATGGATAAATAATAGGGACGGAACCCTCCGTACGCGAGTCCAACTCGCACTAGGCCATTTTTTTAGGTTTTCCTTACATCTCGTAAACCATATCATAGACTGAACTATACTCAATACTCAATCATTTATTGTATTCCATAGGTGTACAGAGGTATTTACATTTTATATAATTAAGTTTCACTATAGCCTCTGCTGGGCACACAATATGTATGGAGAGCGAGGAGGACGTCGTTAACTGGTTAGGAATTTTTTTATTGTTTAAATAGTTTTATTTTTCTATCAAATATTCGTCAATCGAGTAGTAAGCCTTAACTATTAGTAGGTAGGGAACTGGGCCAGTACTCATAAAAACGGAATCGAAGTTTCTGATTCGTTTTCATGCAAACGTTAATCTTGTGCAAACGACATAAGAATTGGTTTTTCACGACAACGATAACGAAACTTCGATTTTCCTTTTCCGAGTAGGCCCTCAGGTACCTACGATTGTCTGTGAAGACTTGACATGACGATTGACGACGTGTCAAGGTAATGCTCGTCAAACGGGGTGGCAGTGAGAACCGGCTCTAGTCACTATTTACCGACTTCCACCCTTGGTTCATCTATGAAGGTGCGCAGTTATACAACAGCCTACCCGATAACATTAAGAACTGTCTATCAATGAACATATTTTATCTTTATCTTTATCTTTGTCACAGTACCGGTACCAACCATCAATGACAACCTTACTACTACAAGTAAAAGCTAAGCATTAGTGTTATTTTGAATTTATTAATTAAGCTAGTAAGTAAGATTATTGTATGTACTCATTTAAGTGAACATTGTTCTTTTGAGTAAATAAAGTTCTTTAAACTGAGTTCATAAGTAAGTTGTTATACCTACTCCTTGCAAATATTCTGTCCTAATTTTTTCCACAGTGCGTAGGATTTGTAGAGATTTGAGTCACCGAGAGTTAAATGCATAATTAAATGTTTTTGTATTTACTATACTGTACTTAGTTCAATTTGTTTATTTTATTCTTTAAGTGTAGGAAATAAGTTTTGTTTTTGTTCTGAGAAGTGTTATTATATAAGTGTTAGTTTATTTTTAATTTATAACTATTAACATCTGACTGTCTGTATCTATAAAAAATATTGTATAAAAAGTAAATCCGTTTTTGGCCGTAAGTTTTGAAAAAAAACATGTTTGTTATAAATTAAGGGCTGTGGATTTTGTGAGACGAATAAATAAATAAATAAACGAATAAATAAATAGACTCTTTTCTCACGATTCAGTCCGTATAACCCAAGGTTGGGAGGACCATGGGAAGGTGGAATGAGGTCCTAATTCTTTCATTACACATCTATTCTGACTTGTTTTAGTATTGTATTGAAAACTTCGGTACCATATTTCTGTCGATTTATACTAATTTCCTATCACACACTCGTCTATAAAAATAGCTAGGTATACGAAATGCCACATTCTTCAACATTCTTCAACAGTTGTCGCCAAATATTCTATACTCTGAATTATGACGAATATTATATGTAGGTATGTATGTGGTAAACATTAAAAAAGTATTTAAAGAAGTGCTGAAATTAGGTTAAGCAACAACGAGGTGGTTGTTCCACCGGTTCTAAGGTTCTAAGCCATTTGACATGATACTTAGCTGTTCTATCTGGATGTGATGACTAATTCATCGGACTGTGATGGTTGTTCCATCGGACTGTTGTTCATTGAGCTATGATGGCTGTTCCACCTGTGCTCTGGTTCAGCGAGCTATGATGGCTGTTCCACCTGTGCTCTGGTTCAGTGAGCTATGATGGCTGTTCCACCTGTGCTCTGGTTACTGATTCTTACTGTTATGGGGATAATTCCCCTTATGGCCTCCATCCTCCCCTATAGCCATCCCGTACCTCACACTTTATCTCTGATCTACTTGTCCGCAGACAGACCAACGCATTGTTGGTATACACACAACATTTATAATCTGAAACTGCTTCTAATATCGGTGGCAAGAGATCTCAATTGCATACAATGTAACTCAAAGTCACTCACCGATGTGTCTCGCTTGCTGTCTCGTAACAGAATGAATCGTCGGCCGTTCATCGCCGAAGGACCGCGCTGCGCGCGCGCCCGCTTCGCCTCGACCGGTTATGGCCAGTCCGCTAAAATCTTTATCAACCTACCTACAACCTAGGTAGGTACTCAAATATTTCTTCGCCTTCGCGACATTCCCCCCCTTCAAGGAAGAATGAGAAATAAAGATATTAATATCAATACTATTTATCAAACAAGGATTTGTATGTCGATCACTTAATCTGCCTTTGAACATTAACTGATTTTACTGGTGAAACAATTAATAAGTAAGTGGTCCACTCCTTGACCTTTTCTCTGACTTTAACCGCTGAAGCCCGAGCTGAAGTATGAGGCCAATCAGGCCTCATACTGATTTCTACTGTATCAGTTTTTGATTCTGGTTGCACCGCAGCATGATGTACTGACTTTATTCTATGTTCCTCAGAACCTTTAGCTCTGATCAGTGGAACTGGGTCTACATTTGAAACTACACTTTGCTCTTTGTTCAATTAATGCGCTTTACGCCAGGTGCTACAGAAGACCTGCGCTCTTCATTTTACTCTTCATCATTCCTTTTCTCTTCTTTGAGTGGCAGTCTTTTGGTCTCATACTGTATTTTATAACTGTGTATTTTCTTCTATTTATCATTATACTTTCTTGTTTTATGAGCCAATAAAAATTATCTTTTACCTATTATCATTTGGGACTCAATCTGTTTAAGTGGATCTGTGTCTCTTTCAATGTCTCTTGCAACTTTTACCTGCCAATCTAAAATGTTTTCTAGTTCTGCTATTCGTCCAACCCTCCAGTGCGCCCTATTTGCCTCTGATTTTATCTGTAGATAAACCTTTCTTGTATTGATTAGTTACCATCAATCTATTCTGCAAAATCATCGACACGCAGATAATCTTGACGAGTAAACACGTACCTACTCCAGCTCAGCAACTACCGTCGTCGTAAGCGGTTGTGATCATAGCTTCAAGCTCTTTTATTTTCGTACACAACTGATTGTGTGTGTCCAATACTCTCTTCATAGTATACACCATTCCGGTCCAAACCTCCATTCAGTCCATACCATGGAGCTAATTCTAGTATACATTTCAGCGTCAATTGCTTCCTATGTGTAGCTGTAAGTTTGAATTATTTGACGTTATCCGATACAATCAACTATGGCAATTTGTTACTGCTACATAGTTCTTATGGAAAGAAAACATTCTCCGACATATAGTTCTTTTACTACTCTCTCTATGTGGCAAACCTAGCGTTGCTTCTGAGTAGTTAGCTTAGCATATTTGATTCTAATTTAATTTCATTCTTCGACAATATCTATAGTAATAGTATTCGTAAGACCCTCCTCAACCAAGGATTTAGTCCAAAAATGTTGATGTTTGGACGCTGCAAGATTTTTGACAGAAACTCAACCTGAATTTTAACTTTAATACTTTGACTGCCCTGGGCGCTCACGATACAAGTTCGCTGCAAAGCAACGCAGCGTCGCATACCTTTACCAGTCTATTTATCTGCCTTGGTACTCAATCTATACCAGACAGATATTGTTTTGTTGGTAGGTTATTTGTAGTGACTTAAATCTGTTTCATTTTAGAAATCATTATTCGCGGCACAAATGGCAGAATTACTTTACACCGTCTCGAAACTAGATTGCTATTAGTCAAAGCAATAGTGATTTTATTTAACCGGCACGGGCGTTTAGTCACGAAAGGCTCGATCGGCCCATGCATCATACAGTTGTCTTTACAAAAATAGTAACTCTGTGGGTTACTATACAAAAACTGTGACATAATTTATCAATCTACATCACAATAGAACTGAACTACCAGCAATTCTCGTCTAGGAGCCGGAACGTTATTTTAGTCCCTTAAGGGCACTAATGTAGACTTGCCAATAACAAAATTAACATTAATATTAGCGTGTAAAGAACTGAGCTTATTAACAACTACAGCGTACACTTGCATTGAAGAGTCTGTACAATGCACTTACAATTACAACTTATACACACCTTAATAACTTCATTATTATTTTAGCTTCTGTCTCTGTTGCATGGCATTTTTCATAATTTGTACACCGTAATCGGTAAAACATGTTGATACTTGCATACCTGTTTATAAAATCTTAAATCTACACATGTTTAAGCAAATAAATGATCTTTATCTTTATCTTTATCTTTATCTTTATCTTTATCTTTATCTTTATCTTTATCTTTATCTTTATCTTTATCTTTATCTTTATCTTTATCTTTATCTTTATCTTTATCTTTATCTTTATCTTTATCTTTATCTTTATCTTTATCTTTATCTTTATCTTTATCTTTATCTTTATCTTTATCTTTATCTTTATCTTTATCTTTATCTTTATCTTTATCTTTATCTTTATCTTTATCTTTATCTTTATCTTTATCTTTATCTTTATCTTTATCTTTATCTTTATCTTTATCTTTATCTTTATCTTTATCTTTATCTTTATCTTTATCTTTATCTTTATCTTTATCTTTATCTTTATCTTTATCTTTATCTTTATCTTTATCTTTATCTTTATCTTTATCTTTATCTTTATCTTTATCTTTATCTTTATCTTTATCTTTATCTTTATCTTTATCTTTATCTTTATCTTTATCTTTATCTTTATCTTTATCTTTATCTTTATCTTTATCTTTATCTTTATCTTTATCTTTATCTTTATCTTTATCTTTATCTTTATCTTTATCTTTATATTTATCTTTATCTTTATCTTTATCTTTATCTTTATCTTTATCTTTATCTTTATCTTTATTTAAGAGCGGCCAACCCGTCTTACTTTTCATACAAACGCTCTTACGTGATTATGGCGTTGTAATACATCTTTCTTTGAAACTTTTAACTAAAAGGTATATTATATTATATACATAAATTGTATAAGTAAACACAATATTTAGGTAGAAACCTTGCAAATCTAATGGAGATTCTAAACGACACAAAGTTTCATTTCACACAAACTTGTAAGGCTTACTAAAAAACTCTTATTTCCCTGTTGCAAGTTTCATGAAATTTCTAAACACTGTTTTTCCTAGGGCCGATTACCTGCGAGTGAACTGCGAAACTAACCAAATGCCGACGAGGGATCAGGCGCTTCCTCTCTCTTGTCGCTTTGCCTCTTTCTTTTACATTGCGCTGGTTGAAACAACAAGCTTTTCAATCACGCTCTCGTTGACGATAATAGGACCGGGAAGGGCCCTTAAGTTTTGTGGATGATAGCAATAATTACATTTTAACAACTTTCGTTATTTAATTTTACATCTTTACGAACGCAAGCAGTTCCTTCTGTATGCTTTTGTGGGGTAGTCGGATTGGATACGGATGTTAGGATCCCTTTCCGTTATATGTATTACATCATTCAGGAGGGGTACTTCGTAGATAGTTAATACGCCAGTGTACTAAACTAATTACGACTCTATAATGCCACTGATTTTGCCTGACCAAATAAAAAATAATGAATACCCTTTCCCTCGAAGATAAATAATAGTCAATTCATTACTATCAATCTAATCACTGCCTGATTCATTATTTCTGCATATTACAATCTACTCGTAAAAGGCATTCAATTCATTCATTTCAGGTGGTGATTTCGCACCAAAAAGTTAATACTTATACTTATAGGTTTATTTAATCAGTAATAAACAAACATCTTTAGGCTATAGTTATGGCTATAGGTATTTGACTCGGCAATGCTCGAACGCTAACAGGCGTAACTGAGAAAACGTAATCTTTCTCAGATCTATTTACAATGACTAAGCAAGGTTTTAAACATCTTAGTGTGTATAGCCATTTTCATAATTATGTTAACTCTCTGTTTTAGCCGACTTCATTTACCACCGTCTCTGTGCAATTTTTTTAGGACAAAATATGGCCTGTTTATACGCACCATATTCAGAGCAATACTAACACTTGCGATTATTTCTACAGGTGCTTGCCCTGTGACCACAGATATCCGAAACTAAGATTGTGCCTGTGACCTTCTTGAAAGCAATTAAAGCAACGGTTTCCTAGTTGAGCTTTCCTGTTCTGAACATTTTTGTACCTAGTAGATTTGGCATTAAAATAATCTTGCCAACAACATACACATTTTCTCGTAAATTTCCTCTTAGGTGGCTCTTCTGAACTTTCTGAGACATCGTTTTGTCTTTTCTTTGATTGTGTTTTACTGAATTGTCTGTTATCATTTTTGTGTTTGTCTTTTCTATTATTATTATTTATACGTGGCCTATTGCTCGTTATTTCTACAGCTTTTATATGTACCTAAATGCTCCTGTTGTTATTTTTTCTGTGATGTCTTTCTCTTCTATATTTGCCGGTTCTGTAATCTTTACACCTATTGTGTCTGTTTTTAGTCTATTTGAGGTATCTATAGCAGATATTATGTATTCTAGATATTTTCTGATACCGTCTACATTTTCTTCTTCATCTATCATCTTCATTCTTACTTCTTAGATTTGATCTATAGGGAATTTCTCCATTATCATCAATCACTCCGAGATAGTCGTGATTTACGTCTTCGCCTAGGGAGCTCAATACAAGTAGGTGTCTCTCTATTTTATTGAGTACTTATCTGCAATATGTTATTTGATTTGTATTGACTGGTTTTATTCTGTATAATGCCACATAATGTGCGTCACTAATCACTGCAGGTTTACCGAACTTTTCCTTTAGAGTTTGGACAGCTATGCTATTATTTGTGTCTAATCCTTCTACTTCATTGATATTTCTACCGTCAATATTTGATGAGAATTGGTCCTAAATATGGTACCTGTCATTTGACAGTGTCACCATCAAATTTAGTCAATTCCATTCTTGTCAATTTACCAGAAATATTAAGATTTTCGCCATTTATCGTGGCTGCACTACGTTTTTCATCATTGCGCTTGATACAAATATCTAATTCTGTTCCCTTCTCTTCAGCCTAAATTTGTATAAACATGTACTCGGTGATCTTAGCAGTGTCGGTTTCTGTAACTTATATACAATAGATGTGGATTTCTGCCACAAACCTCTGAGTAGCACTCTTAAGTTTAGCTCCGGTCAACTCTAACTCTCTTTAGTTACCTTCACCATCAGATATTTGCTTGAGGGCACACTGGGCAGAGTTTATGCACGATTGTACTGACTCGTACAATAATTTCAAACGGGTTAGGACGATACTTATTTTGTTTATTTTAAGTACAGTTCCTCATTTGAACTGACCATGAGCGAAAGATCTTGTCCTTATGTAAAATCTACAACAACATTGTAATTTATTTAGCAACTTACTTGTATTAAGTTCTTGCCTACCTATGTTTCTTAGGTACAAATAGGTATTAATTATATTATATTCTTAGGTAGCAATTACGAGCTATTCTCAATATCTCACACGCGGTTTTCCCCAACGTCTCATGTGAGACGCCGCCTCTTCCCAACGTCTCCTCTTTTTGCATTAGGACTGTATTTGAAGCTTTCTTTTCATTTCAAGGTTGCAAGATTTTTATTTGTGACTTGCTATCTACTGTCTACGTGGGTACCAAGGAATTAAGTAGGTACATATCAACGTAAGTTTCTACTAAAACCCCACGACATTAGGTTTGTTTAGAAGGTAATTAGTGACTTTTTAACCTACTGCAACCTTATTTAGTTGTATGACCAGCAGTGGACTAAGGTCCCCTTTCACCTGCTGTAGCAGTAAGGCACTTAATGCAAATTGACTCTCACGATCAATAAATAACACAGCATTTTTTAACAAACAGACTTTACCTGAATTTACAAAAAAATACGTTACTTTGTCTTGTATTAATATACAATGCCCGAACTTATTTGGTAGGCCTATTATATTGTATTTGTAACACATTAGGTACAGGTCAGTCACATTAGGTGTAGGTCTTTTAATAAACTCAAAGTGTCATACAGTGTAAGAACACCCTAGATACCTACTGCGGGTCTAGTGCATAGGTAGATTTATTATCTTGCTCAAAGGTTGCCTGGAACAAATAAGGCCGCCCATTGCGCCAACTTGTTTTAATTCTTTATGAGTGTGCCATAAGCAATTTACTTCAAAATTGCACTTTAAAATCGTTATTTATCTCAGAATCTGTGAAACCTTCATATTTATTGAAATGTTACTTCGATATTTTATCTTGAATTGCGTGTTTTAAAAACACGATTGGTGAAAGTTTTCTCAATAGTTAATTTTTAGGAAAAATATTTGTTTTTCACACATTTTGCTATTTATCTCAGGAACAGCACACATTTCTTCTTCGGTTTTTGTTTTGCTAAAAAACCTAGACTTATTTCTTGAGTTGTGTCTTTTAATTTTTCGATTGGTTGCTTCATCAACCCTTTTTTAAGTAAAAACAGTTTTGGCAAATAGTAAATTCGGTGCACGTATGCACAGAGCATACGTATACTTCTCACTCGCAAGAAAATCATATCTTGTCATCCCGCTGCTCGAAACCCATCTCGTAGTGGCATTATTGCACACTCTTGCATTATTGCACACTCTTAACTACCTTATGTTTTCCTGTTCGTATTGTATTGTACTATGAACATTAACCCTCCTTGCCGAGTCTAAGGAAAAATTTTGAGAATGTTCCTCAATGGGCGAAACGACACAAGTTATTTTCATCGTATCACCGACCCTTAATGGGTGACACGCACGTCACAACATCTAAATAAAAACCAACTCTTACGCCTGGGTAAAGTGTAAAATCTACACATTTCTTTTAGTGCAAGAAAGCAACGGTCATACAGCATAATATCCTACTTATATAGTAGGTACCTGGTCTACCACAAGGTAGTAAAATGCTTGAAAATTTTGTCTACTTCGCAAATTTGTAGATAAGCAAAGTCGTAAAATATTCTACGATCTAATTATAGAATTTTACTAAGTTACTCCGTCGAACCGTGCGAACACCTTTAGTAAAACTACCCACATGACATTTTACGAAATCATGTACGGACATTGAATTACTACTACTAGCGTACTAGTGTATCTATTATAAATTTATAACTCACTGTGTTCCGATTCTTTTAGACTGTAAGGTTTGAGATATCCCAGCATCTCCACCATGTCGCCAAATATTCTATACTCTGAATTATGACGAATATTATATGTAGGTATGTATGTGGTAAACATTAAAAAAGTATTTAAAGAAGTGCTGAAATTAGGTTAAGCAACAACGAGGTGGTTGTTCCACCGGTTCTAAGGTTCTAAGCCATTTGACATGATACTTAGCTGTTCTATCTGGATGTGATGACTAATTCATCGGACTGTGATGGTTGTTCCATCGGACTGTTGTTCATTGAGCTATGATGGCTGTTCCACCTGTGCTCTGGTTCAGCGAGCTATGATGGCTGTTCCACCTGTGCTCTGGTTCAGTGAGCTATGATGGCTGTTCCACCTGTGCTCTGGTTACTGATTCTTACTGTTATGGGGATAATTCCCCTTATGGCCTCCATCCTCCCCTATAGCCATCCCGTACCTCACACTTTATCTCTGATCTACTTGTCCGCAGACAGACCAACGCATTGTTGGTATACACACAACATTTATAATCTGAAACTGCTTCTAATATCGGTGGCAAGAGATCTCAATTGCATACAATGTAACTCAAAGTCACTCACCGATGTGTCTCGCTTGCTGTCTCGTAACAGAATGAATCGTCGGCCGTTCATCGCCGAAGGACCGCGCTGCGCGCGCGCCCGCTTCGCCTCGACCGGTTATGGCCAGTCCGCTAAAATCTTTATCAACCTACCTACAACCTAGGTAGGTACTCAAATATTTCTTCGCCTTCGCGACAACAGTCCAGTAGGTACGGAGCTAATTACCAGACATACGTACGATCAGCAAAAATTGCGCCTTACCACCTCTAGGGTGATTTTTCTGTGAAGTGACTAGTTGCCAACCCCGGTTTGCCCAATATCGTTTGTTTTAAACGCAAAGCAAAATAGTTTATAGGATAGGCGTTCCGTTTGGCGATGATACATACGGACACTCGAGGGATCCATCGCTTTTTACTTTCGTGGTACCTCCCGTAGGTACCACGAAAGTAAAACCATAAGAAACACACACACTATAGTTCGTACACATACATATTAGTTCGCGTGCTAGAAGCTACTGTCAAATAATTGCAAATAAACATTGCTTCCAATTAAAGGGCGATATTCCCCTTAAGAAACCCATGGCGGTTTCCATAGGCTTATACATGGTATGGCAACGTAGGTAGGTATGGGTTGTTGACGTCACCGCTGGATAAACAGTCCGTGACCGCCTTGCAGCGCTATTTCAGTTTCGCAGAAATAAGTGTTACCATAGTGGAGGAGCTGAAGCTACTAGGTACCTTTACACTAGCCAAACCCGATGTAGAATGTTTGTAAAAAAAACCACTACACAAATAAACAATGAATCTGAATAATGAAAGCGATTTTTATTGCAAGAAGGATCTCAAATCGACTAGTATTCTAAATTGGGTATAAAAAGAAGCGGCAACAAAGTGAATTCTAGAAACAAGCATACAAGAGCCAATATGACAGCGATACCTATATTATTATATTTTTACGTTTATCATCGGAATTTTCTAAAATCCATCGTTACAGTTTGTGGTATCCATTACCACAAACTGAACGATGGTTTTTTTAAACTTGCTGCGTTTAACGTAATAATAAGATAAAATAGTTGGGGGCGCCACTTTCACTGGTGTATGGGCCTTAAGTATGGGTGATTTGTAAAAGATAACACCATGATTGAGTTCATTACCAAAACTGGCTTTTAATCGACTACCTTCAAATAGGTTACTTTTTATAAATCTACCCTCAACTCTCAAATACATAACATACCTTCCTTCTTTAAATTGATTCTAAATAACATGAATATATTTATCAAAATAGCTTATTCAAAATTCTAATTAGGAGCACAATATAATTAAACTAAATCAGAATTAGGTACACCAATAATGTCCGGCCACCTCTCTGAGGGTGGTACTTCAATGTCAGGCTCAGCAGTTGTATCTCTGTTTTCATTGTCAGCTAATCTAGTTTCTGCTGTAACTGTTCTCGCCAGTATCTGATCTGCATGTCTCCGATGTAGCTCTCCATCTTCCGTTCTCACCCTGTATGAGCTTGGCCCCTCCACCATCTCCACAGTAGCCCTCTGCCACTTCTGCCCGGCTCCATACATGTGAATCAGCACTGGTTGGTCCACCACGAAGGCCCGTGCAGGCGCGCGCTGAGCCGCCGCTTCTAGCTGTTCCTCGCCTCGGCTCTGCCTTGAGTTAGGGTGGAGAGACGAAATAGCTGTCCTGTACTTACGGCCGTTGAGCATCTCAGCTGGGGTTTTATTCGTTACGCTATTAGGCACTGTTCTCATGTGAAATAGCACCTTGCTTGTCATTTCACTCCATGGCATGTTTAAATGCTGCATTTTCTTTATTTTATTTTTAAACGTCTGAATAGCTCTCTCTATCTGTCCATTGGTTGCTGCGTGGTAAGGCGGGGAGAGCAAGTGTCTAATTCCATTTTTCTGTAAAAATTTACTAAACTCATCCGAAGTGAATGCTCGGCCATTATCAGATACCACCACATCTGGTAAGCCTTGTGATGCAAAAATTCTTCTCATTACTGTGATAACCGTTCCGCTACTCATAGAGTTCACAATCTCTGCTTCCATCCATTTACTGTGACTATCAATCATGACAAAGAAAGTCTTTCCTAGAAATGGTCCAGCAAAGTCTATGTGAACCCTCTGCCATGGCTTCTCAGACATGACCCATGTCTGCAGATCCTTCGGCGGACTGTTCCGTACTAGCTGGCAGTGTTCACAGCTGGCTACCATCTGCTCAATCTGTTTATCCATCTGAGGCCACCATACATAACCTCTTGCATATGCCTTTGTTTGGACTATACCCGCATGCGGGGTATGTAATATTTTTAGCACCTGTTCATGTAACTTAGCTGGTACTATGACTCTGTTACTCCACAGTAAACAGTCTTTAGTGTGTGAAAGAGCCTCCCTTCTCGTCCAAAATGGCTGCAACTCAGAGTCAGTATTCTTATTTGGCCAACCATGTAGTACATAAAACCATACCTTCTGGAGCATAGCATCTTTTCTGGTCTCCGCTGCAATTCTTTCAGCGCTCATGTTCCAGCCTCTAGGTTGTTCTTCCAGCAACAACACTTCTTTCAGGTCCTCCTCAGCGAATGTCCCTGTGGTTGGTTCCGTCCATCTACTTAATGCATCCGCATTGCCAATAGATTTCCCTGATCTGTGCTTGATCGTGTACTCATAACATGCTAACTTTAAAGACCAGTGTAACATCCTGGGTGAAATCTGGTCAGGGATTGGTTTACCTGGATTAAACAAGCCCACCAACGGCTTGTGGTCTGTTATTATGCAAAACTTGCGACCCAACAAAAATTCATGGAATTTTGGTAATCCAAACATGATTGCTAGAGCTTCCTTGTCGATCTGCCCATACTTTCTCTCATGAGCGTGCAGGGTGCGCGACGCCATCATGATCGGTCTCTCAGATCCATCTTCCATCACATGTGCTATGATACCGCCCACTCCGTATTCTGATGAGTCACATATGAGCAGTAATTCTTTCTTCAAGTCATATCCCACCAATGTCAGATCCGACGATAATAAAAGCTTAGCTTTATCAAACGCTCTTTGCTCGCTTTCACCCCACCTCCAAGCTGTTTTAGATTCTAGCAGCCGATACAAAGGCTCCAATAAGGTGGCTCGGTCAGGTAAAAACTTCTGGTAAAAGTTGTACAAGCCTAGAAAAGCTCTCAAAGTTTCTTTATTTGTTGGCGCTGGTTTTTCTTTAATTTCCTTGATTTTGGCAGGTGCTGGGTGAAGTCCTTCGCTATCAATCATGTGACCTAAAAATGTAATGCTATTGGCAGCAAATACACATTTGTTGCTATTCAGTCGAAAGCCCACTTCATTCAGCTTCTCCATCACCTTATGCAGTCTCTGGTTGTGCTGCTCTAGCGTCGCACCGGCCACCGCCACATCGTCCAGCAAACAGGCCACGCCCTCCATGCCCGCCAGCGTAGAAGACATCACTCGCTGGAAAATACATGGCGCTGCACTTACCCCAAATGCCAAGCGATTTACTTTCATCAGACCAATGGGCGTATTCAGCGTTAATAGCTTGGCCGTCTCATCATCGACCTTCATTTGTGTATAGGCATGTTTCAAGTCGAGCTTACTGAAAACTCGGCCTCCACTGAGCTTCTCAAATGCCTCCACTGACGTTGGGAGAGGATACCTGTCTACTTGAATAGACGCATTAACAGTAGATCGGTAATCTCCACAGATTCGCAACGATCCATCGTCTTTCTTGACTATTCTCAATGGAGTAGCCCACTCTGAGTATCTCACTGGGGTCAGCACACCTGTTTCGACCATCCGGTTTAGTTTAGCCCAATAGGCTAGGTCCATCACCAGAGACCACGATAAGTTCACACTGCGCCTCCTTCCCGCCCAAAACAACACGAACGTTCGCCACTCCTATCACCTTCAAAGAGTCTCTGGTCCATGTGACTAGTTTCACTTTAGTACTCTGTAGTCCAGGCGGTGTAGACCACAACTTATTGAAAGTCTTTTCTGACACAATGCTGCGAGAAGCACCAGAGTCTACTTCCATCACCAAACTAGCCCCATCTATGACCACATTTACTTTAATTGGTGGTTGATAGCTGTCTGCACACACATAAACACCCATCATGTCTTCGGTGCCTGATGACTTCTGTTTATCATCAGATTGCTTGTTATCTTCTACTTGATGTACATTTGTCTTCCTGTCACAAGCTCTTGCTATGTGACCATACTTATGGCATTTAAAACACTTCGCCTTCACAAATGTACACTTCTCTCCAGCCTTGTGTATTCTAGTACAATGTTTACACTCGTTGGACTTGATTTTGCCAATATCCATCGACTCAACTGCCGACTGAGAAGAACTAGGTTGAGCAGCCTCTGATCTCTGGCCTGGATACATGTCTTCAAAAGTAGCTTGGTGATTGAGACACATCTGTATCGCTATCTTGCAAGTCAATCCTTTGGTCTTCAGCAGTTCCCGGCGCAGACGCTCGTCTCGCACTCCCAGCACGATCCTGTCCCGCAATTGGCGCTCCAAGTCTGTGAAGTTGCACTTAGCCGCTAACGCACTTATTGCTGCCACAAAGTCCTGCACGCTTTCTTTGTAAAGTTGGGCACGTATATGGAACTTTCCCGCTTGTAAAATCTCATTTACTTCTGGCTCATAGAAACTGTCCAATAGTCGCAAGATCGCGGCAAACTCTGCATCACAAGGACGTAACGGCACTAATAGCGAAGCAATTAATGCGTAAGTGTCTTTAGCGCACTGTGACAAGAACAAAGAGCGCGATTTATCTTCGTCTTGCCTCGAGTCTCGCGACAGACCCGCCGCGTCCAATGCACACAACAATTGTTCCTTATAATCGCACCACACATCAGTTCTTGGGTTAAATGGCCCCGGCAACACAATATTCGTCATATTGAATGCCATTCTAGCTTTTTATTAGCACTAATTTTCCGAAGTCGCCACTAAAAGATAACACCATGATTGAGTTCATTACCAAAACTGGCTTTTAATCGACTACCTTCAAATAGGTTACTTTTTATAAATCTACCCTCAACTCTCAAATACATAACAATTTGTATTTAAACATTCTACATAGAGTTTGGCTAGTGTATTTGTAGGAAGAGTGCTTTCAGTCTTAACCAGCTCATTTTAGAAGGATAGTGCAGTCATTTTTATAGTTTTCTTGGTATTAACCTACCAAGAAAACAGAATGATCTTATCGAAAATCAGAAAAATTCAAGTAGAGTCTTTATATCTATGGTATTTCTATGGTAGCAACCCGTTATCTGTAAGGTCGCCGTCATTACCGTCGATGAGGGCGCTATACAGACTGGCTTTTTGAGATGCGAGTGGATGGCCAAATCCTAAACCATGAGAGTTACAGAAAAACCGTGAAAAAGACCTCGACTTATGAGAAAAGCGAAACGAAATATTTCGATTTTGCTTTTTTTTTTTTTTTCAAATTACAAATGATTAGGAAAGTCTTACTGTACCATCGGATTATGGAAGTGCGGACAAATTATACAGTGCACCTGTGTTTGCGCATACACTTTGTACAGGCACGTAGGTAGGTACGTGCAGTGCACATGGTTGGTCTTCAGTGAGACGTCACATTGATTGCCAAGAAAAATACCGGATGCCAATAGGTAGCGTAGGATATTTTAATAACCGCCGGAAAGTCTTAAAAATAATAATATTCAAATCCCTCAAATCTGTAAGTATATACTACATAGCGCCTAAGGTAAAGGTTTTTACAATGCATGTACTCGAAAAGTGCATTTTCGTCAAGTCGGAAATGTGCCATTTCCGCACGAAAAGTACTTTTTACTTCCCACTTTATTTAACTTCGCCATCAGCCAGCAGTAAACAAAGAGTTCAAAAGTTCTTGAGCCTCTTTACGATACGACATGGTGACTTCTGCACATATGCGCAGTAGTAGATAAGTAATGTGCGCATGTGTATAAGGAAAAAAGCCCGGCATTTGGCAAATTTCTCGTCAGGCACAAAGTCTTGTTTAGTGTGACTAGTTTTTTATTTACTCGCACAATGCATAGTAAAACATTAGAACATTGTATAATACACGTACGTGTATTGATGATTTCCGACTAGTGTCGGCTTAAATACTGGCTCGCTCCGCTCGCTCTTGCTTGAATAATATACCACTCGTCTTTAATCACCTTTTTTCCACACCTGTTGCATAAGCTATAGTTTTATAACTTGACCTTTTACAGTGTTTTTGATTTGATTCGATTTTGATAACAGGTGGCTGCATACAGCCAGAGCAACTCGTAACTCCCTCGTAACATAATATAACTTCTGCCTACTACTACTAAACAATAAATTAACCTAAGAAGTTTTCGAAAACTCCCAAACTCTGAACTCATATCATCTGAAGATCGTACGTCCATTGTCCCGCGGCGGGAATCATAAAAAATGTTATAGGCACCAGTAATGGTTTCCTGATCGCTTCTAACCGACGAGGCCGCCCGTTGTTTCAGTTATTTATTGATAATGTAATGTCATGCTAAATTGTATTTTGTATTATTGTATTGTATTGTCAGTAAGCCCACGCAACACGCTGATCGTATTCGCATATTCGCCGTAGGAGCCAGGCCACAGTTGGTTATGTCAATTTGAGGTTAAAGAAGCTTTATTTCTCATAAAAACTGTTTACATTTCACATTATAATAATAAAAATAATTAATTAAGGTAACTCAACACATTGAAATTAGTACTTACTTACTCAAATAGAGCTGCTGTAAAAGGGCATTGTCAAAATTAAGACAATATAAAATTATAAAGATAAATATCACAGAAGGGGTATATTATAATGTATGTTCATAACAATAGTGTCATGAGACACAGGAGTATTCCCATATTCCGCACCTTTTTTCTCCGCACCTCAAACTCCGCACCTATTTTATTCCTATTTTCCGCACCCACACAGCCTGACCTGTCGATTAATTTTAAAATGAAGTATATTTCTATCTATTTAAGGCCCATAGAGCAGCGAAAGTGGCGCCCCCAACTATTTTATCTTATTATTTCGTTAAACGCAGGTATTTTTAAAAATCTTACGTTCAGTTTGTGGTATCTATTATAAGCTATTTATTAATGTCTCTGTAATAGTTTCATTTTGTAAAGCTTAGGAAGAGATACGAAGTTGCGCTTTTTGGCCACCAAACTCTAATTTCGCATCTCCTCCTTCACTATATGAGATAAAATTATGAAAAAGGTATTAAAAAATAGCTTATAATAGATACCACAAACTGAACGTAGGATTTTTAAAAAATCCTATGATAAACGTAAAAATATGATAAAATAGGTATCGCTGTCAGATTGGCTCGGGTATGCGCCTTAAGTGAAAACGATAGATAATTAAAAGTTTACAGTTTCTGCAACTAAAGCTCCTCTGCCTGCATAGCGCCTTAGATTTTGCATACAAATAACAGCGGATTTTGCCAGAATTTTACAATATCTATGGATTTTGCGAATAAGGTGGTTATTTTCTTGTTCTTATAACTGTAGGATAGATATAAGCAAATAATACGATAATGATTTCAATGTTGCCGTCAGCAGAAGCATAGTGTCGTGTTCATCGATAATGTGAAGTGGAAACATCGGAACGTGTTAGTGGGGACCTGGCAATTGGGAAATGAATAGGTGCAAAGTGGTATTCATGACAAAGATTGTTACCTATTTGACTACTTAGATACTTCGTGAATCGAGTGTAATGTCTTGATTTGTTTGATTTGAATGAATTGAAATTGAATGAATCGAAGTAAAAAAAAATCGATTATTCCAGGCACAAAATTATGTAGAGTTACAGAGTTATTTATTTTGCATTGCACATAGTATACAGGTCATAAGGCACTGTAAAAGAATTTATAGGTACATTTAAAATGGTAAAATTAAAATAGATAGGTATCAAATACATTACGGTTATAAGCGGGTTAACTACAAACCTTATTTGTGTTAAGGTATCAAATAGTTATTGCAAGGTCAAGTAGGTATGTAATTTTAATCAGAATTTCAAACGGATTTGATTCTTTATGGCGTCAGAGTACCTAAGTAAAATCGCAATGATATTTTTCTTGGAATTCTTGCTTCCTTGCTTCTGGATTGTTTACAGACGTTACACATTTTTTTATGGAATGTTAACGATACGGAAATATCAAATGCTAATCATCACCCCCATCTATAAATACCCCTACGATTCTACATAAGCCCCATAACATTAGTCAGTACTTATGGGGCTTATCTGTTGATAATGTGCACGTAGAGTTACAAAGACAAAGCGCGTTTTCAATCGTTTTGCCTTTCCAAAACGGTTCCACACCGATTTTCAACGCTAATCATTGTTCTAAAATGAATAGTTAGCGGCTTATCTTTTAAGCTGTACAAAACAAGCGTCGATTTTTTGCAATTTGACATTACTGATGCGATGTTTTCTAGCTTCTATATTCTCTTGTACAATAGACTCCTGCACACCTTTATTATTGGGATCGAATTCCCCAAGAAAGCACTCTTTATGTGCAGTGGGTCGGATTTCCCAAGAATAATCTCCATCTGGTAGGATTGAACTTTCCAAGAATAAACACTCTTGACTTGGTGAGATAAAATGCCCCAAAAATAAGTATCTTCGTACGTCTTTCACTTATTCCCCTTATCAATTTAGTGAACTTGAACTTTATTATTAGATCCATAGCGTTTGTTTTTCAGCTGTGTGGTGCTGGCTTAGAATTTGTACCACCCCAACTCTTCCCGTGGGTGTCGTAAGAGACCGATCCACCGGGGGGCGGGCAAAAGCGCCCCCTGCAGAACAATTATACCACCAAACTGCGATCCTCATGCCCAGCGTGTGGATTATGGGTATTACCCTCCTGAGATAGACGCCAATAAGGCGTATATCAGGAGGATGCGTCCAGCAGTGGAGCAATACAGTCTGTTGAGGTTGAGGTTTGCTTTTCCGTTCCAGGTGTAATCGGGCTGATCTACCTGTTCATGTACATCGGCATCATCACCTTCTTCTCCATCTGCATGTGTGGCCTGCTGTCCGCCATGGACGACCGGATACCGTACTACACGCTGGTTGACTCCATCATCGGTGAGTCATCAGCATCACTCAAACATTGGTTTATGTGTATTAATCAGAGTCAGAGTCAGAGTCAGAGTCAAATCGTTTATTTCTTTAGACTTACAAAATAAGTAATTAGACAAGTCAAATCACAGATACCTATCAGAAACTAAGGTTTAATACAAAAATACAAAACGTTTATTTCTTTAACTTAATGTACTTTAATATAGCATTGTTTGAGATCCACTTTTAAGTAAGAGATATACCTGTGTTTGAGAATCCCGCTCTTCCAAGAAAACTAACATTATATAGTAGATTTGAGCCATTAATTCAAGATTTCAAGCGAAGTTCAAGATAAATTTACGTTCTTATGATTAAGCGTCTACTCTGAGATAAAATGCTTGACCTACACAGACATAAACCTCGAACGCCAATACAATTGGTCAACAGCAAAGGCTGTGAGAATATGAGGGCATCGGGCTTCTAGATTAGATATACTCTTCCATGTTATACCGCCTCTTCCTAACCTCAATAGTCTGTATCGGTCCACTGCTGGACGCAGGCCTCCTCCTGATATACGGGCGTTTATGAGTGAAACCTCCATTAGTTAAACGCTAATATGGCTATTAACGTTTAACTCATGGGGGTTATGTCCATGTTATACAAATACAACCTATTATTATAAATTTGCCTTTATTGCTTTCTGACTAATAATGGGAACAAAACGACAGAGATTAACCAAACTCTAATGTTACAAAAACGGGTTACTTTTCTCTACTGCTGTGCAATGCAATTCATTTCTAATTATTATTATTCAATTTTATGGGATGTACAGTTCGATCAGGCATTCGTCGCACGAAAAACAATCGGTTTATAGGTATCTATAAGATATTTTATGACGTCGATCGATACAACTTATCGAGATTCTATCTCTATGATACAACTATTCAATGCCGTTTTGTTTTCACCCAAGTCTTTCATCGACTGCCTATCGTCTTGTCTAGGCTAGAAACACTACTTTTGATTGACGTGTTTAATATTGCAGTGGTTTGGTAAACTTTTTCAGAGCAACGCTCGAAATAGAAGAGTAAATATAAACCTAACTCTAGAAGGTCGTGTTCACGTACAGCTATATTCTACGCGTTTCATATTTTACGATAATGCTTCCACTGAAAGCTAAATCTGATTTATTTCTGATGCAAGATCTTACTCGTATATTTGTAAGGTTCCTTGTAGACATGACATTAGTATATTGTAAAAATTAGCTTTTTCCTTTCATTTTTAGTAATACATATCTTTGCAAAGTTCGATCTTTTTCAGCAACAAAATCTATTGCTTCTATAATACAGTATCGAAAGTAAAAGGTTTTCAGTAATTCATATAGATAGAAATAATGCAATAATGCATATAGATAGAAATTACTGAATTATATAATATACATAATATATATATATATATATATATAAATGAATTTCTGTTCGTTAGTTTCGCTAAAATTCGAGAACGGCTGAACGGATTTAACTTATCTTGTTATTTAAATGTTCGTGGAGGTCTAGGGAAGATGAGAAAAACAACGCGTGCGCAGTCGCGGGGCGCAGCTAGTTTCAACATAAAACTGAACGGAGAGCTGAACTCCCTTCACGACTTTTCTCTAACTCTCGTGGTTTTGGACTTGGCCATCACCGCCCACACATCTCAAAAAACCTGTTGCCTTTGAAAACCTTTTAACCTGTTGCCTTTTAAAAACCTTTTGCTCTATGCTTATTTATCTCGACTTTGGCCATTAGACCACCACTAATTGTAGCCTTACGTTCCAGGAAACAACCCAGGCATGGGCCACCGCCCTCTGGTGCTGGCGGAAGGAGCCCTCATCTCCTACAACGCAGACAACGCCTCGCACGTCCAGAAGTGGGTCGACAATATCGAGGAGTTCCTTGCACGTGAGTTTTTAACTGAAAACTTGGAACTTGGAAAAAACTATCTACAAATAGACCTCATAATTAAAGAGGTCTGAACTTTATGTCGAAAAGGGGTCTCCAAGCAACAAACCTTTTATACCTTTCGTTAGGAAGTCCAGAAGTAACTTCTGGATTTTAATTTCTTCAAAGTAATAATAATATACAAATCTACAATCTCCCTTTGAGCATAGAAAAGAAATGAATTCTGGACATTTCACACAGTATCAATTGTCACTTGCTTTATTCCCAAAATAAATAGACCTTAGACACTTTACTCTCTTTAGTTATACCTTATGAAGACAAAGCAAACCTTTTATTTTCCAGCATACAAAGACAAGAACAAGCTGATAACCAACGGCACCAACCAGCTGGAGTGCGGAGACGTGAAGCCTCCCCGCAACCAGGTGTGCGCCTTCTCCACGGACCAGCTCGGGCCCTGTTCCGTGGAGAACAACTACGGGTATGGAAACAAGACGCCGTGTCTCATCATTAAGCTGAATCGGGTGAGACAAGAAACCATTTCACTTTGCTAGTAAAGTTTGAGACCATTCGGAACCTGTGTTAGAGAAGTTTTTTCCCACAGCAACCAGGATTCAGATAGGATCTTACAATAATAAACGCTGTGTAGTGCCGGGTTAGAATTTCCACCATCCCAACTCGCTGCCTGCTTCTATTTTCCTAACCAACTACAACCGGAGTCTCTTAAAGACGAGGGTGAATATGTGTCTTCTAAACCTTCGTGTTACATCTTAGGCCACGTCGTCATTTACCATCATGTGAGATTTTGGTCAAACGAACGTCTATTATATTAAAAAAAAAACTCTTCCCACGGGTTTCGGAAGAGAAGAATAAGGCAGAAGCGGCCCCTGCAGGATAATTCTACCACCGAACTATGAGCCCCTATTCGCATGCCCAGAGCGTTGGGATTTGGGGCACTCCCATGAGATAAAAACCATTAAGACTCTTATCAAGGGGAGGCATGCATCGAGGTCAGTATGGGCTATTGAGGAGCTGAAAATAATTAAATGGTGGTACAAGAGTAAGCAAATTGAAAACAATAATTAATTTTATTTTACAAAACCTTAAACTGACTTAAATTTGTATAGTTTTTTCATAGATTTTCATGGATCCAATTATCACAACTGAACCAAATTAAGCACCAGCTTTCATATAAAAAAGAACCATGAAAATCGGACCACCCAGTTAAAAGTTCTGAAGTCACAAGCATAAAAAAACAGTCGAATTGAGAACCTCCTTTTTTGAAGTCTGTTCATAAAAGCCAAAACGAAATAAATGATAAGACAGGCACACACGCATTAACCTAACGAAACAATTCAAACTGAAGAAAATAATTACCAAAATCAATTGATATTATTTGGTTGGTTTGATAATGTTCTATTGAAGACTGTCAAAAATCCACTCCGTTGATGTTTCTTTTGTACCTACATTATTTTAATTTTCCATAGAATACGAACCCAATTCCAAGCAAAACTAGATTAACTCTATTCTAGGCTTACAAAACATTATCCAGAGACAATTTACAACGATTTACTTACTTAATTACTCACCTAGCACACTGTCTGTTCCAGTTGTACGACTGGGAGCCACAGTTCTACGAGGACCCGGACCAGCTGCCGAATGATATGCCACCGGACCTGAAGGACCACATCCGGAATGCTACGGCACAGGAGGTAAGTTTATCTCACCTAGCATACCTAGAGGAAAATAAAATCCGTATGACACCATAGATGATATAGGTATTTAAAAGGGTGCACTCAGGACTGGATTCGCGTGAAATATTGTTGTCTCGGTCTCACTTCGGTCTTAGATACGTCTTTACGCCTTTGTTGTTCTTTGTATTGCACAGGACTGGAAATATAACTGTGAGCGTATGTGTTTGCGTGCAGTTGTAACACATGCCAATTTTTGAGTAAGCGCTGGGAGAACGTAACCTATCTTAGGTTACGTTCTCCGTAACCTAAGATAGGTTACGTTAAATTGGCATGTCTTACAACAATATTTCACGCGAATCACGACCGCCTGTGCCGCCGCCGGTCCGATGGTGACTGAGGTGGGACACAATTTTACACAATATGAGGTTGCCATTTTCGAGAAACTCATCTTCCATTCTTAATTAATCAATGTATGACACACATAGAAATAATTTTATCATCGTTGATCTACATTCTACTCGATTAAATTGCGTGTGTGACCATATTAAACGTAGATGTCAAAATCAAAAGGCGAGAACATTATTATGACTTTAATGAAACTTGAAAGACAAAAATGTACCAATTCCATTTACTTTATTAAACGCAAAATAGCAATACAGTTTTTCTGGCACATCCTTTATAATAACGCACCTGAAACCTTTCCTAGGCTAATGTTAAGTGATGATGATTTATTATATTTAGTTCATTCGGATTGCCGTCAGCTTAACTTTAAAATAGTCACAGAAACCCATTCGATAGTTCGAAAATAGTTTCTAGTTTCTGTGCTTAGCTTTGAAAATGCCAATACCGCTAAATATTTTCCAACTTTATTTCTTAAAACCTCTTTGTGTACAAAAAAATATCCAGGTTTTTGAATCGGAGTATAAGTGTGAACACTATATTCTTTTTCATCGACATTTGCGTAGGTACCTATGTACTTAACAATATTCTCCTAGCCGAATTTTAGGCTATGACAGCCCGTCTTAACGGAGACTAGCCATGTGCACAGGACGTATATAGGTAGTGCACAAGTGTGTGCTAGCACATTTTCATTCCACAACTCTCTTGATCCGAAGGGACGTGGAAGGGACAGTGTAAATATGGTAGTGTTCATAAAAGTCAACTCCACTTAGCCCTGTTGTTTCTGTTCCAGCGACGTAAAGTGTGGGTGTCCTGCAAGGGCGAGCGACCGGCCGATAACGAGGCCCTGGGCCCCCTGCGGTACTACCCATACCCGGGACTCAAATACACTTTCTTCCCGTATGACAACACCCCGGGATATCTGAGTCCGTTGGTCGCTGTGCAGCTGCTGGAGCCTAAAAGTAAGTTTAATTTTCAACCGACGAAAAGCGCAGGAGGTTCTCAAGACGCGTTTACTTTGTTTTTTTATGTTTACGCATAACTATTTGTTAAGTAGTTCGATATTGATAAAAAAATATTGAAAATGAGAATAGAGGAAATGCCCAATATTGATCCCATATAAATTTCAGCGGTTTATTTTTTTTTGTTTAAAGTTCTTATTACTTAACAAGTCAACTAAATAAATGTATAGGTACCTACCTACTACGCTGTTCACACAATCCGCAAGCGGAAATGGACTAACAAAATTAATACCATTTCCGGGTGTCAGAAATGGCCTATCCTACTAAGAACATAATTATTAAACTGCTCATCCACAAGTGGCTAACCTAGTTTTTTTATACCTACTTCAACTAACATCATAATTTGACACAAAATTTTGAATTGCTAAAGCTCATCAGAGAAAAAACAAAACCAATACATATCAAATTACCTAAAGTTAATTTGATATGTTTTGGTATTTTATGGTATGCATGAGTCTGAAAGTCCAACAAATAAAATAATAGTATCAATTAAGATGATCCCTACAAAACAAAGAGTAGATAATACGGACGATGTTCTCTTCTAATCGTTTGAAAACGACGCACATTGAGCAGAATTATAATTGTACATTGTACCTACCCAGATCTTGCACGCCGCGCGCCGCAACGATATAAATACATTGTGTCATATCTAAACATACACCACCTATGTACCTTATTTACATGTATTTGACCAATATTTTTTTAAATTTACCGTATAAATCTCCTTATTCCACAGTGCACCAGATCATCAACATCCGCTGCCGCGCCTGGGCGCCCAACATCAAGTACACGGAGTCGCTGAAGGAGCGCCTCGGGTCCACGCACCTAGAGATCATGATCGACTGAACTCGGGACCAATAGAAATAAGCCTAGTTCTAAGAATTCAGTAGGTATGTTGATCTTGTGCCTTACAACTTTTGTTGATAAACTGATGTTTAAGCAACTCTGCAACATGGCGTGATCAACTCCGCAACACTAGTGTTGCTTGCAACATGTTGAATCTGTGACAGCAACTCAGCAATATGTTTACGCAACATTGATTTAAAAAGGGAAGATAGGTTACGTTCTCCCAGCGCTTACTCAAAAATTGGCATGTGTTACAACTACATGAAAACACATACGCTCACAGTTATATTTCCAGTCCTGTGCAATACAAAGAAGAACAAAGACGGAAAGACGTATCTAGGACCGAAGTGAGACTGAGGCAACAACATTTCACACAAATCACGACCGCCCGTGCCGCCGGTCAGACGGTGACTGATGTAGGAGAACACAATTTGAGGTTGCCACTTTCGAGCAACCAGTACCTCATCTTCGTTTTTAATAAATCAATGTTACGCAACCATGTTTATAAACAACTGTTTACAATGAATACGTTACTTTATTGAAGCGTTTTTACTATCCTCTGGTATAAAATGAGTTAAACAGCAATGCTTTTTATAAATGATGATGAAGGTAGATTGTAAATCACTACGGGTTCGGTCTATCAGGCCCAATTCCTTAAATGCCCAGTCTCCGAAAGTATTGTTGACATCAACACTGTCTGAAATTCTTTTTCCCAAATGTGTAATTCCCTGGTCGTCTATACCTTGAACGTCTATTAACTGTCTGTCTTTTCTCCGAATGTCCATTTACCTGTATACCTATTTACTGTAACGCTCTGACTTTCATGACAAGTTGGGAATACATATCGTAAACACAGAGGACATCTCACGGGAGGCATTGGTAATAAAATAACTATTTTTTTATGAGATTAATATTTTTGGGCTATATGTAACTCTTGGATGTGCTCTACAAATTACTTAGTTGCGGCAAATTCTGCTAGTTTGTCCTTCGATGTTACGAGTACCTATAAGTTTTAATAAGGCGTATTTTTTTGTAAGTATATATAATTCTCGGATAAGATCAACAGAGGTTTTCTATTTCTTTCTTATTAGTCAATGGACAAAATCTGAATGTAACCTTCGTAAGTTTTAGTAAGTATTTATTAAATTTAATTAAATTACTCCTTTTAGTGTTTTATTGAGATTGAGACCGAAAAATATTAGGTACCTAACTAACTTATCTACCTTTGATAAAGAAATAATAATAAGTAGGCAGGTTTTTCAAAACTACATTTATTCAAATAAATTAAATTTATTGTCTCACTCAAATACACAACACAGGCAGTTTGGCGTTAGAAGTTTTACATTAGTTCTATGGCAATCTAAAATAATATCTATAATGCTACTATCACACTCATGCTATCCCCTTTCTACTGGTCTTCTGCGGTCTACTGCAAGAAAGTCCTCAAAAGACCAACGGAATCATTCAACCTCTCTTTGGTATCTATAAATTTTAACTTCCCGTCTACTATCTTCTGTGTTAAAACCTAACGATATCCGTCAGAAGACCAGAAGATCCAAGCTACCACAATTGGTCTACTCCGCTATTTTCATTCATTCCACCCAACCCAATTCCTAAAACTCTTAAGCTACTTTTTCTCCGATCTTCTGGTGACAAAGTGACGTCCCATCTCTCTCTTCTTCTGGTCTACTGGTGCATGTCTACTCGACCATGATCTCGATGTGGACGCTGCCCATGCCCTCGTGCCGGTCGTACACGATGTTGTTGGCCCAGGCACGGCACTCGATGTTGATCAGCATGCCAGCTGAAATAATCACGTTTTATTTTACCTAGTCATCTGTTATAGTTCAAATTTAAATTTACTTATTGCTATAACAAGTTTACTCGAATGGATCAAAGTGGATTAGTTTGACTATAGAACGCTTCGATCAAATATACCTATATATAGGGTATATTTGATCGAAGATAGAACGCGCCAGCGCTACACACACTCACGCTTGCTTCTGTGTGGGTTTGAATTACTACCTAAACTTGACATCGCGCGCTAGGCGTAAACGCTCTTAATATATTTTAACACAGTGTTATAGCTAAGTCTTTAGATGGTTAGGTAGTTCAGATCTGTAGATATATGAGGAATCCTGTGTAAATGAGTTGTGACAAAGTATTCATACTAGTGTTCATACTTATTTATTCACCGTAGGAGCATATGGCACACTGGGAGACGTCAATTATACAAACAATATTATTATACACGAGCCAACTAGCGCCGCCACCTTAAATTATCGTATTATCAAAAATCCATCGTACTGTTTGTGAAACCAAGCTATTTAGCCTCTGTAATAGTGTTATGTTGTAAAGGTGAGGCAGAGATACGAAGTTAGAAAACTTCGTATCTCTGCCTATACAAAATAAAACTATGTATTACAGAGGTATTATATAATTATTTTGTTTTACAAAACGATAACCGACAATTTTTATAGTTTTTTTCATGAATTTTCATGGATCCCACTGTCAGAAGAACCGAACCAAATTAAAATGGGACCACAAGGAAACCACTAGCTTTCATATAAAAAAAGAATCATGAAAATAGTATCACCCAGTTAAAAGTTATGAGGTAACAAACATTAAAAAAAACAGTCCAATAGAGAACCTCCTTCTTTTTTTAAGTCGGTTAAAAATAGCTTAAAATAGGTGTCACAAACTGTACGATATATTTTTAAAATTCCTGTAAAATAGATGGCGGCACCACATTGGCTCGGGTATGCGCCTTAAAGCTATAAAACAGAAAAGACAGCTAAAATAATCAAGTTCCTTTGTAGTTTATGAGCATACATTGGGTTTAAGTACTAATTAAAACCGCAAATTTAACATAACCCACCATAAGTAATTCAGATTTAAGTGGAACTGTTTCTGTAAAACAGTGGGAACTGACCCAATAAATCGACTCTACAAAACGCTACACAACTCTACAAGATTTGTATTCAGAGGAGAAATATTCCAGAGCAGAGTTGGTCCTCAGGTAAGGCACCAACACCGTGCGCTATCGATCTTAAAATTTCACCGAACTATTAAGCCAGCTGCCAGCTGCTTTCTTATACCAACACTTTCATGGCTGAAGACGCAGATGTCCTCCTCAAGCTTCGTCTTAAGGCGGGGCACGCCCCTGCAGGTCCTCATCATATTAGTCCACTGCTGGACGCAGGCCTCCTGGCCTTATCAAGGAGAGGCCTGCGTCACTTTATTCGTTCTGGATGTTTTTCTATGTATAATAAAAAATATCTATCTATGTAGTGTATTGTATTATGTATATCAGTTATCTAGTACCCATAACGGCTAGATAATGCTGTGTGAATTGTCCAGCATTATTTATTATTTTATCATTTATTTATTATTTTCATGGGGTAGTCCTGCAGGTAAATGCTTTAAACAACAGCGTAGGTATAAGTTGGTTAAATAACTTACTCTTCGGCCTCTGCAGGTGCACGGCCACCAGTGGGCTGAGGTAGCCGTCCTGGTTGGTGTAGGGGAAGTAGTAGCCAGGCATGCCCCGGTACTTGGGGAAGTACTGCAGGGGCCCGATGTTCTCGCGGTCGGCTGGGTTCTCCCCGTGGCAGGACACCCACACCATGTTGAGCTGGAAATTATAACTTTTTATGAGTGAAATTCTCTGTAGTCTCTGTTGAACCGTTTTAGGCATCTTTTAATTTGTTTATCAGTCATCTAGTATATATAACACAAGCTGTGCTTAGCTTGGGGTTAGAGAATGATGTGTGGATGAGCCAGCGTTATTTCTTATTTAAACAGCTTGACTCCCTACTCCCTACAGTCTAGCTACTCTTCATGACTACATCCTTATGACTAAGATGGACTTTATGCATCTCACTTAGCTTACAACGTTATTTTTTTTATTTAATTTTTAAGGATAAAACAATATTAGTCTTGTACATAATAAGACCCAATCATCGATTCGATTTATCAAACTGAGTTCGCAAAAACCATACATTTTCTTCAATGAAATCTTTGTAATCACGATACGTTCTGGAATATCGGCATAAATGAAACAAGCCACTTTACAACGAGCCATTACATAATAAACAACAGAAAAATTTAAAACAAATCTCAAAAAGATTGGGCTCGTCCGGGATTTGAACCCGGGACCTCTCGCACCCTAAGCGAAAATCATACCCCTAGACCAACGAGCCGGTTGACAACTAAACCGAAATATTTATACAAGTCGTTTGAGACGCCTTTCACTCAGACAAACGTGTCGTTACGTCACAGCGGCGGGCGCGGCGCGGGGCGGCGACGGCCGCGCGGTACGCAGTTATGTGTAACTGTATCGCGCAGGTTGTATATTATGATAATGTATCAAACTGGTTGTAAAAGAGTCAACACTGCAGTCTTAAAACTAGATTAATAAATAATCGAATTAAGGTTATATACCATTATAATACCTATTATCTAATAACATAGGAGGAGAAAAACTAGCTTATGGCCGTAACTTCGCGCGTATTAGTGTTTCCGGAATAAAAGTAGCCCCAGAGTTCGATCTCCTTGCCAAAAAAGCAGTTAAGTAGTACCTACTGTCGTTGGTCAAGAAACAGTAACACAAAGATGTGTGTTCTTCCAACACAAACAAGGTTCTTAGTTAACCCGCTTACACTCATAATGAATTCGTCAAACTACGAAAGTTTCTATAGTAAAACAGTAACACATTTATAGATATAAATACCCTTGGCGGAATAATGTGTTTTCCGCTAATATTCATACATAGAGTCTGTTAAAAAAAAAGAGAAGCGTCGTCGTGGCGTTACCGTGAACTAGAGTCCGCGCCACCACTCAAGTTCTAAAGACGCGGCGGCGCTGCTATCGCCGAACTATCACACTAATATTATAAATGCGAAAGTTTGTATGGATGTATGGATGTATGGATGGATGGATGGATGGATGTTTGTTACCTCTTCACGCCAAAACTACTGAACGGATCTGGCTGAAATTTTGCATACAGGTAATTCTAATACTGGAATAAAACATACTTTTAATCCCGTAAATCTGTTCTCGTGGGATAATAATCACCTTTAAACGTTTCCATAGGACCAACGCGTGCGAAGCCGCGGGGCGCAGCTAGTAGTAAATAAAGCAAATATTTCGTTTTTATTTAAGTACAATAATTATGCTCTTCTCGGTGTAAAAGGTCGTATTCCGGACATTTCACGGGTCAAATCGCGCGTAGGTATCCATTATTTCACGATCGTCATCGAAATGATGTAGTTGTCCCTCTTTTGCCGTAAGACTTGAGTCGTGGCGCGGACTCTAAGGGCCTCGTTCACGATCTCCAAGTAAAGTGTTGAGTAGTTACTTCTTAGATAGGTAACGTTAATTGGCAAGTAAAAGTCACGAGTATCTTTTGTCAATTTCACAAACGAAAATTGAGCCTCGAGTAACAACTTACTGGTTATGTGAATGACGTATAAAATCATACCCTACCATTCGTTCAATCATCGTTCAATAAACGTCAAACGTCATAGGCCGTTGTCAAATGTCTTGTCATTTGTTTTGTTTTGGTGTTTTGGAGGGAGTTTTTGAAAAGCGTTGTGTCGTGCGTATGATTATTTCTCTTTATTTTCTATTATGGATAAAGTTAAAAGGGAAAGAAGTGCAAACTTTTCTAATAATGAGAGGGATATTTTAGTGCATCATGTGCAGAAATACCAAGATGTGCTGGAAAATAAACAAAGCGATGCTTCGACGAGAATGTCAGAAGATTTTATAGGTTAGGTATTAATAAAATCATTTGATTAATGACAAAAAAAGACGTGTGGCACTCGGGGACTGCCGCGGTAAAGCTATTGCAATGCCATCTAGAGGCGAGTTGCTGAACTAAAGAGACAAACGTCAAGGTTTTTTCGTTGCGGAATTTCTGGATTCGGTCCCCGCGCTCAAGGCCCGCGATAGAAGCTATGCAATAGCTTAAAACCACTCACCTTTGCGATTTAGGGATTATATTGTGTTTTATTAAGATAAGCACTTTGTTTACTGCATATTTTGATAGGCGAAATCTAGCAAAAAAATCAGTTTCATCTAGGTCCGTAAAAAAATCAACACGGAATTTATAGATACCTACACGAATCCTAGGTACTCGTTGCGTCGTAGAATCTTCTAATTCATCCAATTGATGATCAATTAGGTCAAATAAATCCATTTTTATTAATATATTTTAAATAATCGTTGGATATTATCTGATAAGTATCGACACAAAATGAAAACTTTCAGCTTTGAACTGTAAAGTAAATATGCTAATTGGCAGATGTTGTGACGAGTAAGTTGCTGGTCAGATAATCATATGATTAGTGCTACTCGAACATTGTGAAATTGGCATGTGAAGTTACGGGTGACTTTATCTAGTGGTTAGCCTACTCAAGACTTTACTTGAGGGTGGTGAAAGAGGCCCTAACACTTATTAGTCGTACTGCAATGACAGAGCAGTGTTGTCAACGCAACAAAAGTTGTCAATTGGCACACGCGTGCTCTCATTTCCCATGACGCTTCTCTTTTTGAATAGCGACGCTTCTCTTTTTGATGTGTTGGAGAGACACACAAGGCACAAAAACAAGCTCTACGCACCAAACTTCAGATTAGAGCTTATAAAAAAGAACGCATATCATCAGGCGATATATACAACAAATTACCCAGTGACTTAAAAGATTTATCATTTAATTTATTTATCATTTAAAATAAAATTAAAATTATGGTTCATGGATAAATGTTTTTATGATGTTAAGGAATATTTGAATTTTAAAAATTGACATTAAAATGACATCACTAATTTATTTTACATTTATTTTGAATTATTTAAAATTTATTAGACATCAGTTATTTTTTTAATATTATATAATTTGCCTTTAATAGTTTAAAAATTGATTTTGCACGCCTTGACGAGGCAGAATGTATTGGAGTGTTATTTTTTATTAAGGCCTTTAATTATTATACCTACATTCCTGCAAATAAATGATTTATGATTTATGATTTGTGATAGTCTCTATCTGGCCAAATATCTGTTTTACTACTCACATAGTTCTTATCATAGGCCGTGATATTCTTGATATGTTCCTTCAGGTCCTCGTCCATGTCTTGCGGGAGATGGTCCGTGCTGTTGTAGAAGCTTGGCTGCCAGGCGAAGATCTTGTTCAGCTTGAGGAATATACAGGGTGTGGACTTGTGGTATGCGAAGTGGTTGTCTTCGACGCAGGGCCCCCAGGCGCTGATGTCGACGTCGCAGACCTTGCCCGCGGGAGGGGGGAGGTTGAAGTTGCAGTTGAAGGTGTTTTGGCTGCCGCTGGTCTTACCGTCTCGCTTGTACACTGTGGGAGGGAGATATGTATAAATGATGGCTTCAATATGGCATGTAGATATCTTTCTGTTATGAATATGAGCGAGATTTATCATCTTTAACCCGCTTACATTCATAATGAATTCGTCAAACTACGAAAGTTTCTATAGTAAAATATTTAACCGACTTCAAAAAAAGGAGGAGTATCTCAATTCAAGTGTATTCTTTTTTTATGTTTATTACCTCAGAACTTTTGACTGGGTGGTCCGATTTTCATAAAACATTTTTCATAAAATTAATGTTGTTTTAAGAAACTATAAACCGACTTACATTTTTATAGTTTTTCATGAATTTTTATGGATCCCATTGTCAGAACTGAAACAAATTAAAATGGAACCACACGGGAAGCACCAGCTTTCATATAAAAAAAGAATCATGAAAATCGACGAAAGACCACGCAGCGCAGTCAAAAGTTCTGAGGTAACAAACATAAAAAATACAGTCGAATTGATAACCTCCTCCTTTTTTTGAAGTCGGTTAATTAATTATAATGTTTGACTAGAAGAAGATAGATAGTTAAATTTAAAATATCAGTCCGAATTAACCATTTCGTAAACACTTCATGAAAGTGCTTGCGAAGTAGCAACCGACGCGCATGCCCATTATTGCCCATCCGCACGTTATTACATTAAATTAGCACGCCAACCCCCTGTAAAAACATGTTCAGGTTGGCAGGTAGAAAATGCCTCGGCATTAAGCCCCCCCTTTGTACCTCAGTACAATAAAGTGTTTATATAAATTATCTACACATATACCTGTCAAAAACTGAGACACCTCCTTGACCCAGTAGTTGTAGCTCCCTGGATCGTTCCCCTTGTACCAGATGACGCTGCTGGCCACCTCGGGCGGCATGGGCCGGAAGCCCAGCCCAGGGTTGGTGCCGATGATGCTGCCCTCCAGCTGCCACTTGGGCTGATGGTCGTCCAGCAGCTGGAGGAACGTCCACATGCAGATCGCAACCAAGATGGCCAGGGCCAGGTAGAAGAGGAAGTAGAACAGGAAGATTTTGGCTGGAAATAACAATCATAATCTGTTATTAATACAGATCAAGTGCTGTGTGGTGCCTTAGAATTTTCACCACCCTAACTCTTAACGCGGGAGTCTTAGGGGCTTAGGGATATCCGAGGGGGTGGGAGTGCTACTATGGAGTGGAGGGAGCTCAACAGTAGCACTCCCTTCAGAACAATTCTACTACCACCGAATTGCGATCCATAAACCGCATGCCCAGTGTGCAAGAAGAAGTTATGAGCAATACCTACGCCCATGAGATAAAAGCTAATAATAAAAAGACGTGTGGCACTCGGGGACTGCCGCGGTAAAGCTATTGCAATGCCATCTAGAGGCGAGTTGCTGAACTAAAGAGACAAACGTCATATTTCAAAAAGTCATTAAAAGTTCTACTATTCATCGATAGATTTCAAAACTAAAAAGTATCACCGCTGTTCCGGTCGGAGTGGGGAGCGTGAGGTTTTTTCGTTACGGAATTTCTGGATTCGGTCCCCGCGCTCAAGGCCCGCGATAGAAGCTATGAAATAGCTTAATAATTGATTTTGTTTTAAAAAACTATAAACCGACTTCAATTATTTGGCTCCCAAGGTCAGAACAAAATGAAATGGGACACCAGCTTCAGCACCAGATAAAAAAAGAATCATATTTTTGAAGTCGGTTAAAATAGGCTGGACATGGAGAGACCAGCGTCCAGCCAGTGGACCAATATAGACTGTTGAGGTTGAGGTTATCGATCAAAGCCGCCTTCTCCAAGAATACCTTGATCGATACTCAATACTCAATCATTCATAGGTGTAGGTACGTACAGTACAGAGGTAGAGTAGGTTGTAAAATTAAGTTTAACTATAATATTTAATAAATTAAGTTTATATAATATATAGACCCTGTTGGGCACACAATTTATATGGAGGGAGAGGAAGACGTCAGTGTTAACTGTCTGGTTAGGAATATTTTACATCATCCACCCAGAATGGGGCTGAAATAAACATTCAGTTCTTATAGAGAGAAATGGAATAAAATTCTTAGCTAGAAACATTTAATTTTCTTCGTTCCATTTGTTCGGAAAATGAATGATTTAGAACCTATGTTTAACTCCTAAACAAACAATATGTATATTTTGTGGACTTGGAAATCGAACCTGTAACCTTTAGTTATCGGGTCAAGCGCTTCACTGCTTTCTATATACCTAACCATATTATGATTATAGTTTTAGTTAAAAAGAATGCTGAATCATTTAGGTTTACGCCTGTGTTATTTTTTTTGCTTTTAGTGATAAAAAGAAACAAGTTGATAACTTTAGTCTTGTATAGAAAAACTGTGTAATATAGTACAATACTGTACAATATAGGTAACAAACTATAAACTGTTATAAACTGTGTACAATTACGCTGTTATAAAGGCTCGTTAGGTATGCCTTGCATTATTAGAATTTATATAAGTAATCATAAAACATGCAGCAATTTATATAAGTAATCATATAATCTTGCAAATAGGGTATATGCATGTCACTTCAAAAAAGCAATAATTTTTTTACGTTTTCTCTATTGATATAGAAATATATCTGTATATATATTTTTGTATTTAATGATGTTTTTATTGTGAAATTTAATAATTGAAAAGTAGATATTTGAGGTCTCAATAGCAAAATGTCTAAACGCAACGCTATTGGCATGTGAAGCGTGACGTCATACTTGAACATTTTTGTATGGGCATGAAGTTTTGACTTTGAGTTTACTTATGGGACTCGATGATCTGTGACGTTATGAAATGCAATGTCTAACATGGCAGCGTTTTTATCACCCGAAACAGAGTGTAGTTTTACTTTTAGTTTTTTCATGAATAATTTAACATTTTTTGGGTGTTATATTTTGTTTCGTTTATGTATTAACCTAGATAATCGATTAAAAAAATAAAAAAAATCCATGCATATACCCTTTTGTAAGTGACGTCTAATTAGCAAAACTTTGAACGTTTTTCGAGTTAACTCAGTTTATCTTGAAGCGTGCGATGTATTTCTCGCACAGATTTGGCTTCGTTGAACTCATTTATAAAATCTCTCCAGCACTTTACTAATTAGATGGAGTGGTATTGTCTTGTCCGGTTGTGACTAGGCACGGGCGGTACAGTCGCGCGCAGGATGTGGCCCATGATCTCATTGTGGCAATTGTAGCGGTTGCGACTTCCGGCCGCGATTGTACGCTCCTTGTGTGATGCAGAGCCAAGGTTTCGTCGTTTGGATGGAAGATTTCCATGGATTTTGGTTAACTGCTTTGAGTTAGAGAGCTAATAATGTGCGCAGAGTTTACCAATTCGCGCTACATAAGCTCAAAATTCAGAGGTACAACAATTTTATGACAAATAATATTTCCTCAAACTTAAAATCAAAACATCATAGAGCTTCGTTTGAACCCCATTAAAACCTTACTCAACCTCATTAAGCCTCTTTCTTTTTTGTGTCGATAACAATAATAACTAAACGGTTATTATCACTACAATGTAGAATGATGTCCTCTCCTAGCCGAATTTCGACCACGGCGGCCAGTCTCATCAGAGACTAGCCAGATGAGCAGGACATATTTATGGTGCACAAGTGTGCGCGGAAACACGGGTGAACTCTCTATTTCTTCACTCGCATAATCCGATGGAATGACAGAACACCACGGTCGGGGTGAGTAGTGTAACACCGACCGCATCCTGACTGCGGGCAGAGACTGAATTTTTCCTTCTAGAAAACCATGATGGCTATACAAGATGGCTATTGGCCTAAATCGGGATATAAACCCAGTACCCCATAATCAACCGTTGAACAAGCTGACCGCTAGACCAACAAGGCAGTTAGTATTATTACTAAAATGTAGAATAGTCTAGTATTTACGATAGAGAAGTCTTTGGGCTATCACGAAGACTCCTGGCCTAGGTAAGTGGTACTCACACCAGCTGGCCGTGGTCCGCCCGCAGACCTGCCTAGTCTTAGGGTTCCACAGGAACTTCTTGACCTTCTCAAAGCCGGCCACATTGGGTTCTTCCTCCTTGTAGTACAGGTTGAACCTCTCTAAAGAGGTCAGGTCCGACATGCGCTTTGACATCTTCTTCACCGTCATCCTGGCTGCTTCCACTCCTGGAAAACACCTTAATTCATTTTAGGGAGAAATGTTAGAAATTGGAACTTCTTGGTGAAGACTTATCTTAAGCTGAGTTCAAGACAAAACACGCACGTATGAACAAAAGACAGCTATCAAAGAAGTATTAAAGTTATTTCAAACTATTAACTTTACTCATCGATCAGGTATTTCGCGGAATCCCCGGCGAAAACTTTGATCGATGACTTTATTGAAAAAGAAAATCTAATCAAATAATAGTAATAAATTAAAACTAGTATTTACAATTGAAGAAATTCAGGTAACTGCAGAGTTACTTATCAGGCTAATCCCATGAATACTCGAAAAAAACTCAGATTTAAGCATGTCTCAAGTCACGATTGTTTAAATGATAATCTCTCATAATTTCACGAATTTCTTCAGGATGATGTCTGATTTTATAATTTATTATACCGTATCTGTATCCATTGAGTACCCACAGCTGGGCAAACGTAGCTCTCTCAATGCTTACCAAAGGCCTCGATCGACGGATCGAGCGCCATGCCAGCCTGAGTCACCTCACGTAGGTGCGTGGAACTCATGATTACTTCCACCCATCACACATTAGGGCATAAGGTAATGATATAGGACATAATAAAAAAACGGTTTCTTTTGAGAAAGAAAGAGAAGAAACAAGGGTTCTATGTATAATACATTTTGCAACAGATAGAAAGAGCGATGAACTCACCTGCCTTTGCTCAAGTTCTCTATAAATTCTTACCAAATGCCTTTCTCGAATGCCATGCCAGTTTGAGTCACCTCAAGTAGGCGCATGAACCTCATTTTTTAAGGATGTCCCATCGCACATCAAGGCATAGGGTAAAAAACCCTTGGTGTCTTTGAAGAAAGAAAGAGAAGAGACAAGGTCGATTTAATACATTTTCGAGAAGGTGTAAGAGAGATGCACTCACCTTTGCTCAAGTTCTGGGGGCGCGCGGCTGGAGCACGCGAGCGAATGCGCGACTGCGCCCGCGCCGCCGCCGCGCACGCGGGCTCTGGGCTAATGGGACGGTGGCAACCAGGAACGAACCAACCACAAAGTGCCGACTACTTGGGCTGGGCAGAGCAGCTATCCAAGCCTATAGTTTACCTTCTTACTGGGCGAAGAACCCAATATACATTGCCAGCAAAACAAATTGAAACACACAGAAAATGTCTTTATGATAATCCCTATTAAAAAAAATTTAAGCTCGTGAGCCGAGAGCTGGTTAGTATCTGGCGCTATGCATCAGCATTGCCATAGCAATGTAGCCAGCGCGACTTGGGGACGATTCAGACTGGTATTGTTATGGATCAGTTGAGCTACTTGTAGATTGCTTGCAATTGATTCTATTAATAGATTGTCGTTTTATGATAATGTCTCTAATTTAAATCACATAACTGCTAAGGTTCAACCTAGGTGTAAACCACTGTCTCATAACCACGGTTTCAAACTTCTATGACTGCGTAAAACAAAAAGGACATGATGGAAGTGCACAAGGGTGGAAAATAATATGCAAAGAGTTGGTGCTTCTTGTATAAAACTATCCAGCCGCCCCCTCACGAGCGGTCTTCAATTCACCTCGGCACAATCAGCCTTATGTAATCATCTAATCTGGACCTTTACCTTGCCAGACGGAATAAATCTCTGGTCAGTTTCCTAATGAACCGATGTCGTTCAACAGTAGGGCACGATGGTGGTTCTTTTTAATTCTCTGATCAGACCCATCTTTAAATATGGTTCTAATGTCTGGAATCCTCGTTATCTAGTTTATGTTAACAGTCTTCTTGAGCAAATTCAGTCAAAGTTCACTAAACAATCTGTAATAGTTAACATTGATTCACTGCAAAGATGACGCACGATTAGAGACCAAATATTTTTGTATAGATCAGAATCAATCTTTTTTTTGACCCACAAGCATGTGTGCAAATATTCAATATGTCATTAATAAAATAACTATTATTAATTATTTTTCTTAATATCATTTACACCATAAAAACATTAAGAAAGCAACCAAACATCTAACTTTTTCTTAAATAAGTATCCATTAAAATCCTTAAATTCTTCTGGTAGCTTGTTGTAAATAATTATACACAGTCATGTTAAAAACATTTTTCTTGTAAATATCCCTACAACTGTGAGGTTCCTTTGTAGAGCAAGTTCTGAAACTTGGCCCTTTTTTGTCGAATCATATTATCATCCCTACGTTTAGTAAAATAAGTTGGGTAAGATTTAACAAACACACAGACTTCTCTAATATAAATGCATGGTAGAGGCAGGACTTCACAATTCATAAAGAGGGGTTTGCAAGTATCACGGAACCATGATTTGTTTATTCCCCTGAACCATCTATATGTATTTATTTTATTTATTTATTTATTTATTAATTCACAAATCAGATAACAATCAAATTAAGAATAAGCAAAGCATTTTTACAAGTTTTGTTCTAGATTGAGATCAACTATGTGAACATAGAAGAAATAATGTTGCATGCAATATAATTTAAATTACCCTAAAGCGTAAAAAAGAAGGACACTAACAAACACTGTTACTTAGAAAATAATAATAAAAAGATTTTTTTTAAACACCGCTTAAATCTGCAATGGTTATTATCGAAGATATCCATGTTATTCGATTTAGCTACTTCATTATACAAACGACACATTCTTTGCAGTGGAATATTGTAGGAAACGTTGTTTATGTATACACTTATTGAGAAAATTTCGGGAGAACGGAACCTGTATTTTGTGTTTATACTGACGGACGCCAATAATTCGGGACAGTCTATATGGGAATGAAGAATTTTGTGCAGGTAAATAAGGTTAATATAATCTCTTCTACTAGATAAGGAATCGATCTTGAAGTGTTTACATCTATTTTCATAACCCGAAAGTGTACGACCCAATTTATGACGGTAAGAGATAATTTTAAGGCATCTATTATGAATGGCATCGATTCTTTCTATTATAAACACTCTTTCTACTTCTACCGAACAAACCATAACTAAAACCATAAGGTTGACTCACCGTATTTCTTATGATCAAAATATCCACAATTTTTCATTGTTGAAAACAAATAACCTTTTCATGTTAAAACAATCATAGATTCAAGATTCAAGATTCAAATATTTATTTGCGTCAAACATGGTATACAGGTGTTAAAGTTACAATTCATGTGCTCATGTCTCGCTATATCTAGCATGCAATAATATATTAAACAACAAAAATAAGATCGAAAAATTTCAATACAATTATAATTTGGCATTAAAAAAATCGTTTACGTCGTAAAAACCTCTTTGCTTCAACCATTTTAACAATCTGATTTTAAATAAATGGTTGTTCATTATTTTAAGTTCCTTAGGTATCTGATAGAACTAATTATCCCTGCAATTCGTTTATTCTTGTAGTAAGTAAATTGCACGTTGAACAATTTTTTAGTGTGACATATTTCTGCTCTCTAAGAGTAACTTTAAGAAACAAGTGTCTCTCTTATGTCAATTTTGTATATTCATGCTTGATATTTTGTCTTTGTTTGTATAATCTCTAAATTAACGTAGCATCTTGATTGGTGTATACATATTATTATTATTTTATGAAAATTGTTTACTGTTTTTTCCTTAACAAAAAAAAAATGAAAAGTTTTTGAAAAAACGCGAAATTATTAGAACTTTCGCTTTTTTTCATAAACTTCTAATTCTTTTATTATAGTAATTTTTTTATTAAAATCTAAGTACCTATGTTCGTTGGTTAGCATGTGCTCTGTTATAATTGTTGGTACTGTCAATCATCAGACAAGCTCTGAGCAGTCTGAACCAGTTGAGTCGGTGGTCAGTGGACCACATTAGAGGTATATATTAGGTCCTTACATATGAAATTGGCGTTTTGTATGGGAGGAACAAAAAGTCGAATATTTTTTAATATAATATATTTAATTAATCAAAGTATGAACCATTATTTTCTATGCACTTTTGCCATCTTATAGGTAGTTCATTGATCCCTTTACTAAAAAAACCAGTCGGACGGGAATCAATAAAATCTTTGAAGGCGATTTGGACTGCCCCATCGGAGTTGAATTTTTTCCCTTGCAAGAAGTTATCCAAAATTCGAAAAAAATGGTAATCTGTTGGAGCAAGGAGTACGGAGGATGTCTTAGACTTTCCAATTGAAGCTCTTCTAATTTAGTAGCCGTCTGTTGCGCAGTGTGTGGTCTAGCGTTGTCGTGAAGCAGCAGTGGCGTGGAGTGATTGACCAGCCTAGGTTGTTTAGCCGCTAGCTTTTCCATCATGGTTTGCAATTGCTGACAATAGACATCAGCCGTAATAGTCTGGCCAGATTTGAGAAAACTGTAATGAACAATACCGGCACTAGTCCACCAAACGCTTACAAGTAACTTTTTTGGGGTTAATTTTCGCTTGGGGCAGGATTTGGCTGGCTGGCCAGGATCCAACCATTGCGCTGAGCGCTTCCGATTATCGTAAAGAACCCATTTTTCATCACAGGTAATGATTCGGTTTAAAATACCTTCATTATTGTGCCGGTTTAGTAATGTAACGCAGCAGTCGACGCGCGTTTGCCGGTTTGCTTCAGTCAATTCGTGAGGTACCCACCTTTCAAGCTTTTTAATCTTCCCAATTTGCTTCAAGTGAATTAAAACAGTTTTATCACTAACATTGCAGCCTGCAGCTAACTCGGACGTGGTTTGCCATGGATCCGCTTCCACAATAGCCTTCAACTCTTCATTATCAACTTGAGTCTCAGGCCGTCCACGGGGCTTGTTCTGCAGGTCGAAATTTCCAGAACGAAAACGTTGGAACCAAAAACGAACTGTGTTTTCTTTTGCAACACGACCGCCATACACATCATTCACCCTTCGAGTTGTTTCCGCAGCACTAGTGCCACGGCGGAACTCGTACTCGTAAATAATGCGATATTTTAAGTTTTCCATTTTGTAAAATGAGTGACGCAAACAGAAAAAAACAGAAGAAAAAAAACAAATGAATGACGATCATCGAAGCACAAATACATGAGTCTATAGCTGTACAAATTTGAATTTGGAATTCCTTACCAAAGAGGAGAAATTTGTGATTAAAGTGGCCAGTACGAAAAACGCCAATTTCATATGTAAGGACCTAATTATAAGGTCGGGTTGACATGTACGCCGCCGCGGCTTCGCACGCGCTCTACAAGTAGTTATATCCGTCTCCGGAATACTTAAAATCCGTTCAGCTGGTAACAGCCAGACAAACAGAGTTAGCTACTTTCGCTTTTACTACAGTAGTAAGTATGGATCTGACTGAAGTCAGAATTAACATGATATTTACAATGATTTTTAACCGACTTCAAAAAAAGGAAGACGTTCTCAATTCGACAGTATTTTTTTAATTTTTGTTATCTTAGAACTTTTGACTGGGTGGTCCGATTTTCATGATAATTTTTTTATATGAAAGCTGACGCTTCCCGTGTTGTCCCATTTCAATTTAGTCCACTTCAAACGATGGGATCCATGAAAAAGCTATAAAAATGTAAGTCGGTTTATAGTTTTTTATAACAAAATTAATTATCATTGGAGTTTGTATGGTATGCGGATCTCTAGATGGACTTGCTAGTGGTTTCTTTTTCACTTCTTCCGCTAGTGGACAAAAAATTGATGTGAATCAGAGTCAATTGCACCTTATTTCTTGTTTGATAGTAATAACTATTTATCAAGCTGTTTATATAGTAAAAATTTGACTTGTCTAAGTACTTATTTTGTAAGTCTAAAGAAATAAACGATTTGACTTTGACTTTGGAAGGTAATTTGTTTTTACTACGTTACTGATTAAACTATGTATAAACAAACAAACATTATGTGATTTCAATAATTTTCTTTTCGCTAGTGTCTGTATATTTACAGCTGTGTGCTGTTGGCTTAGAATTTGCACCACCGCGGCGACTAAGGGATATCCATCAGCGCCCCATGCAGAACAATCCTACCACTGAACTGCGATCCCCAACCCGCATGCCCAGTGTGGGGATTATGGGCATTACCCCCATTACATAAACACCAATGCCAACGCTTATCAGGGGGAGGCTTGCGTCCAGCAGTGGACCAATACAGGCTGTTGAGTTATTTATACAAACAATCACAGTAGCAGAATAAAAATAAACTAATTACAAAAATCACTGGTTTATTTGTATTGTGTTTCCCTCTTGCCTAACCTACACCTTCGATATGATCGGAATAGTTAACCAAAAGTGGAGACTGCGATTTAAAAATGTCAGCCATCTTGGATGGTTGTCTGGTAGAGATCGCTCATGGTTGTCTGATAGAGATCGTTCTTGAGCGATAAGACTGCTAATTGTCGCTTAGTTTGAAGTTTTCTGGTTGTAATTAGTTCCTTTTAGATTTAAGTGTGCGATAAAGTATTATCTATCTATCTACCTATCATGTATTTTGAAATGGACATCTTTTTCGTATTGTTTGAATATGAGTTTGTCAAGAACGATACCCATTGGTGTCCTGTCACACAGCAAAAATCGTGTCACTCGCCTTGCAGGGTGGAGTGGACGTGACACCGACCAAGACACAGGGTTGCATTACGATTCTTGAAAATGACGTAACCACCCACGTCTAATATATTACTACTTTACTAGTACTCCTGTGTGTGTCATACCACAGTTCCTCAAGGAACTACACTTCAAAAATATATATCTTTTTATATAATTTTACCATAATCATATCGTAAGTGAGTAAATCGAGTGATGTCGTTTGAACCCGTGCGTTCTCGTCAGCGCGATCCAGCCCTCGTACACGCTCAGTAGCGACACCTAGTTATAAATTTAGTCAACTTTCCTCTCTTGGTAATTGGTAACGAGAAGAAACTTTGTTGAGAACAGCGTTTTACATTTGATACGAGGTTCAATAAATCATTTTGAACTAGCAACTACTAACTAATAACAACTACCTGTATGCAAAATTTCAGCCCGATCTGTTTAGTAGTTTTTGCGTGAAAGAGCAACAAACAAACATACAGACTGTTGCTATCGTGTTTGTAATTGTTTGTATTATCTGTTTGATAATTCATATAAAATAAAATAAAAAGAAAATTACAATAAAATAATTAAAACTAGTATTTACAATTGATACAATTGAGTTAACTGTAGACTGTTGCAAACAATCTACATGTTGCTCAACTGATCCATAAAACTACCAGTCGGAAGCGTATGTATTTCATTCGGCTTATTCCCAGAGGTCCATCACGCTCTTGGGCCTATTCCCTGAGGTGCATAATTCAATTAGTTTTAATTAAGCTAAATTTTGTTGAATCTTTAGGCCATTATAATAAAAATAAAGATTTTTCGTAATTCTATAATGTTTTTTATTCATTTGATGTCTGATTTAGGCCTCAGGTAGATCAGGAATATTTTTGTATTAAAAATCATTTTTTTTTTGCTAAAAATAAAAAAAAATTGTAAAATTTTTTGTGTGTAAATTACTTTTATGCCTTCAAAATTAGCCTACTAACTTGAAAAAATTGTTACATACGAGTTTAAATTAATTGAATGAGTGACATTGTTTATTTCACTTACTCGTTTTTTCATAGAAAATGTATGGGAATTGTTTTTTTTAATTATTCAATTCAATTCAATTCAATACGTTTATTTCAGCTTTGATACATGAGTAGGTACATATTTCAGCCATATTTATAAGATAATTAAAACACACTGAAATAAAAAATAACTATAAAACAAAAAAAACATCTTAAATTAATGGAGCATAATCATAAGCGCATGGTACTATGTGTGCGCGTCCAGTGCTCCATGGGCGCGCAGTCCGTGTCCAGCCTTTCAGCTATTTTTTTAGCAGTTTCAGGTAGCTGGTACCGCCCCTGACCCGGCGCATCAGGGATGCTGTTCTGTTGCGGATGATTGCATAAAAATCATCAACGCGAGATTCTGCAAACATCCCGGATGCGCTACAGAAGCGGGGCAGTCTGAATCAGAGTAGCACTCTGAATCCATTATTATACTGGACGCGCAAGGCATTCCAGCATTTCTGCGTGCAGTTAACCCACAGACAGAAAAATTATTGCCTAAACTTACGATTTGATTTGGTATGTTACTTTGAGAAAAGTGTTCCTGATTGGAAATAGAGTCGATTAAGACCAACTTGTTTTTTTTTGTCAAATGTCATTTTTTGGGCGACCCGTTAATTTTTTCAAAAAACTAAAAATGGCAATATTTTTTTCTTTAAAATAAAACGGAAGGTTTCTAAGAACAAAACCTTCTAACTACAAAAGAAACGGTAGCTACCCTTAAGGGGCCAAGAATTTGCCCCACCCTGTATAGTTCTAATTTGTTTCTATTGTTTGATTATGATTTAATTTGAAAATAAAGATGTCTCTATTTAGTTAGGTCACAGAACTGTTTTTTGCCACGCAGGCCAGGCATACATACAACCACTTGTGTTATTTTTGTACGTATATCATCTCATTATTTCTGTAACATTTGTATTATTGAAATATTAATTAATTGACAAGAAATAATAAATCGATTGCATTTTACCGACTAGGTTATGTTTTTATGAATGCTGTTATTTTTGAATAAAGCATTTCATTTCATTTCTAGTAGGATAGGAACTAGGTACCAACCAAGTGTGGGTACATGTAGGTGACGTGTCGGCGGGCGGCGGGCGGACGCAGACCATTGCCGGCGCTTGCCGGTGACCTCCAGTTGTCTAGCCGGTTGTTTATGGCCAGTAACCAACCGAGCTAGAGTTTCTTGGCTTTTGTATGGATAGCAGAGCTAATAAGGCCGGGTATTCTGATAAAAAGAGTAAGGTTGTAGTGAATTGCAGATTTACGAACGAAACGTACAATTAATTTTAATATTCAATTAACAGTAAAAAACATCCAGATTCAAGAAATAAGATATTATAATAATTTGGCGTGTTTTAAAAAACAACTTTTAAACCGACTTCAAATTCAGTTAAATACATCACTATTATGTTCATATCCCTGGATTTTATTCAGTGGGTAATTAATGATGGACGTGCCATGGAACAGCCGTGCTAGGTATCCTCGTAGACTGAATACCTACCAAAGTCAAAAAATCACGACCCGACGTGCTCAAACGTAAATCGCATTTGAGTATTTGGGCATAAATCTAACTTCCGAATACTTATTACGTAGAACGTAGATTTTCTAGAAAACTGTAAAAAATCGTTTTTGATTTTTATATTCGAGGGGGAATGCAGAATTCATAGGATAGGAATTCGTCAACTGACTACCTACCTGTATTCAAATTATGCACACAGGTAGGTACACTAGGTGCCTACTCAATTAGTTAAATAAATGCATTCTATGCAAGCAGGTTTTTAAGCTTAACAAATATGTCGTTTTTTCCTCCATTAATGTGCTGAGATTTTGTTATACAAATACGAGTAGTATAATCTAATTTGGGCTTTTAGTGGCTAACCACAAATGTGGTGGTAGGTACCCTACTTTCTATGTGGGTAGGTAATTATTATCTTTGTTTCTCTATTATACACCTTTGAAATTGTCTTCGACATTGAATTACAAAAGATGTTTATATTTTCTAACAAATACTTACAGCCATTTGGTATAATAAGCAAGACAATTTATAACAACGTGGATGTGGACTAGAAGTTCATAGCAATTGGCTAAACAAATACATATATAGGGGGTAACGAAATGCTTGGTCTTTAGGCCAATATCACTTCCAACCCTGTTCTACTTATAAAACTTGTGGTTTTCCGCATTGTCTTTAGTTTGTTTAATTATTATCATTCACTGAATATCTCCTATTTATATTCATGATTATAAAAAGATTTTGTTTTTTTTTATTTATTTATTGACTAACCCCCTTATTCATAATGGTCAGCTAACATAAAACAGCTGCTAAGTAGTGTTGTTATGTTACTCAGTCTAACTTATGTCAATAGAAAAAGACAGAGCGAGATTTAGCAGCGTGCTAACTTTATGAATAAGGGGGATAGTATCTAGTGTTACAGACAGTATGAGTCCATAGGCTCCTGAACTAGTCTAAAAACAAATATGATTTAGGAGCCAATGGCTTCTTCAACTAATATTAAAAGATCATTATGTCAAAGCAACATAATTACATAACTTATTTAATTATAGCGAGCTTATATATACCGAGAAAAAACGTATCAAGGAAAATCAATTAGAGCTAGTTTTTTTCGAGCAAACGACATTGTATTCTATATTCTACATTGTACCTAAACTTGCCGTGTAATGTACGATGTATACTGAGTAACCTTGTGTACAAGTTATATTATTTAAACCTAATATTAAAATATGTTAAGTGATTAAGGGTTAAGATAAAAAGGTAAATGTACTGATAGGTAATCTGTGGCATCGATAATTAATTCCACATCCTCAAATTACAAGAAGCATAATTTCCTCGAAGGTTCAACAAAGGGGTCACAGTTATAATTCACGTATTGTCAGATTGCCGGAGCGATGACGGCGCTCGATAATTTGTCGAAAAACGACGAGAGCAACACCTCGTGTGCTGCAGCGTCAATCATAATCGGAACGGACATCGCAGGCTTAGGGTTGGGCATGTGGTTATTTTGATATCGATAGTCGATGAATAAATAATGTTGGACAATTCACACAGCATTATCTAGCCCCAAGCTAAGCAGAGTTTGTGTTATGGCTACTAGATAACTGATATACATAATACAATACACTACATGGTATATATATTTTTTATTATACATAGAAAACATCCAGAATACCCTGAACAAATATTTGTAGATCGTACACACATTTGTCCTGAGGCGGTAATCGAACCCGCAACCTCGTGCGTCGCAGACGGACCTTCGCCCATCGCGCCACAGAGTTTGTCGGAGGAGGTCCATGAATAACTAAATTAACAGCAAAACTAAAAAATTGAGGATGTTATTTTTAATAATAATATTGTTATTCTTATAACCAAGCACACTTATTAGAACGCTCTGTTGTAGTTTATTGAGCTTATACCTTCAACAACGTCAACGTACATCTCGCATCCTGTACTGATTGTGTGATTTTTAGGTAAGTTCTTATTTTTTTGTTCCTGATCGGATCTATAATGTACTTGTAAATATAATATACCTACTTATATCAGTTACGTGCTATATATTGCACACGGAACTACGAGTCTATAACAAAAAAATCTAACATTGAGATGATTTTGTGTGAATCGTCCAACATTATTTATATATAATTTTTTTTTACTGGGAATTGATTTATTTTCTCTACTTACTAATCCAACTCTTCTAGAGTACCTATTTTCCCATGGAATAGGCACTAGGTACATAAGAGGTACTTATATATAATAGTACTTATAATGGTTTAGAAAACCTAAAAGTGTTCCTTTCAGTTATAAGCACTTATTATGAGATATGAATGTTATTTTTATTTACTATTTATTTATTTTATTTGTACGTAGTCTACGGGACTACCGAAACGTCGATAAAAATCCAGCGCGTAGAGACAGCACATCCCTATAGCTTGCAATTATAGCGGTACCTGCAATGGGTGAGATAACTCGCGCGGCGCTCTTCGATCACCGCCGATATGCGACTCATGCGTGCCGGTAGGGCTGCCACTCTGGCATTTGTTTTATTTATTCAGTAAATATTCGGTTCCTTCTTACGTGTAAATGTTATATTATTTAGATTAGTACAATAAAATAGACAGAGTTCATGCTAAGAATCTTATATATACTAACATTATGAGGAGGCAAGATTTGATTGTTTGTTTGTATTGAATAGGCTCCGAAACTACTGGACCGATTTAACAAATTCTTTCATGATTATAAAACGTACTATTCAGGGAGTGACATGGGCTTTATTTTATCCCGGAATTCTCACGAGAGCGGGACATACGCGGGTGAAAACGCGAGGCGCTACTAGTCTTTCTTAAATTTGTTTTTATGGATGTTGTTATGTTCACAACCGTAACAAACATACTTATTTACAGACTAATATTTTAAACAATCGTTTTTCATTATAAGGACTTCATTATTTTATAATAAAATGAACGCAAATAAAAGAGCGAAAATCTGTAAAGAAAAAAAGTCCCCTGGCAACAAGCCCAAATATTATAAAAGTAATACCGTTTGACAGCCCTGACCGAAAATTAAATTCGGAGGCTGTGTTCGCGCCAGTAAATAATTAGCAGTGCGCACCAGTGCCTTCGAAATTCATATAAAAGAGTGTCCTTGAGATGGACCCCCAATCGTCAGCGGGACTCCAGCGGTGCACCATGACGGGATATCCAGGGACTGTCATTATTGTAAGTTAAACTTCGAACTCGTGTGCAAATGTCTAAAATATAACACAATATAAAATTGTAGAATAAACACTCTTCATCTCTTAAAAACTAAAAAAAAAGTGATTTCGTTGCATTCAAATTTAGGTATATGAATTAAAAAACCAAAGGCTCTTGATCAGGTATCAAGCCGTATACAGAACTCTAACCTCATCAAGACCTCTTCTGCACAGCATTGCAAAAGATTATAATACCTACTTGTTTTCTTCTAGGTGCTGATTATCACCGTTCTACAAACACCTCTCACCTCCGCAATCAAGCCACTCAACATCCCAGAAAAAATCATCGGCGGGGTCATCGACATCGTCCAGAACCACAAGAACAAGCCTAGCAACCAGGCATCCTTCCAGCAGAACAGCCAGCAGTCCGCCTCCGGACAGTGGAACGGAGGTAGCAACCAGCAAGGATGGAATGCAGGGGCACAGAACGGCTTTCAAGCGCAGATCCAAGGTCAAGCTCAGTATGCTAACACCCTTGGCAGCTATGGAAGTAGCGGCTCGGTGGCCGCTGGTGTTGGCGTCTCCGGCGGCGGCCATATGGGCACGAATTCTCAATCAAGCCAAGGATCATACCCAGTCAACGGTGGAACAGGACAGCACCAAATCCCTCAGCAACCGTACCAGCCTTACCCGAACCAACAGTTTCAGAATCAAAACCAACAGCAAAACCAAGGGCAGTACGGGAATCAGAATCAACAAGGGCAATATCAGAACCAGAACCAGCAGCAAGGGAACTTTGAACAAAGCCAGAATCAATTTCAAGGACAATCTCAATCTAACCAACAGCAATCAGGGAACTATGGATCTGGAAACTACCAACAAGGACAGCATGGACAGAATAGCGGTGGTAACTACCAAGGGTCTACGGGCCAATATCAAGGAGTGACCCAAGGCAACTACCAAACTGGTCAGAATGGTAACTACCAAGGTGGACAGTCCACTAATCAACAAGGTAGCCTGGATGGTAATTATCAAGGTGGAACAGCTAGTCATCAACAAGGAAGTCACGGTGGTAACTACCAACACGGACAATCTGGTAATTTCCAAACTGGTCAGAGTGGAAGCTATCAGGGTGGTCAGAGCGGTAATTACCAAGGCAGTCAAGGCGGTAACTATCAAGGTGGGCAAGCTAGTCATCAACAAGCAAATAACGGTAATTACCAAGGTGGTCAAAGTAGTGGTAATTACCAAAGTGGTCAGAGTGGACACACCGGCAACTATCAAGTTGGTCAAAGCGGAAACCACCAAGGGGTACAATCCGGTAACTATCAAGGAGGACAGACTGGTAACTATCAAGGACAGAATAATAACCACCAAGGAATTCAGAGCTCTACCCAAGGGAATTATGGCAGTTCTGGTCAAGGAAACTATCACCAAACACAATCATCTACCACCAGTTCAGGTCACCATGGTAGCCAAAGTACCGGCCATTATCAGGGAAGTTCCCAGAATGGAAACTACGGCTCAGGTTTCCAGTCATCTAGCCATCAGTCGGGCACTGCTGGTCCCACATGCGTCTGCCAGACGTGGACCAAACCGCTAGAGAAGCCTGTATTGAGTGATGTACCCTTGATGACTACACCATTAAATGACATTCTACTAAGCGACTCAACGCCAGTCACAATAAAAAAAGAACCCGTTGACAAAATAGACCCGAAATATCTGTTCTTATAATAAATAGTATACAGGCTTGGCTGCTATCTTATTTAATTCAAGCGCTAGTTTAATGTTGATCTCTCGTCTATGAACATTTTATAAATGACATATTTATTTGTAGACTATTTTACTTTTTTTTACTAATAAAACTATCATAGTTTGACGAATGGATTATGGATGTAAGTAAGCTGTATTTTCTGTTAATCATAAGTAACGTAAGCATATTTTTACTGACAGATGTTTTTTAATTTTAAATCCATAGGTCGCTGGTTCATAACCGGCTCGAAGGACCACTTAGCCTGTTGAGTAAAAGGCTAAAGATTGACAGTTTATATTGCTTTGATTCATAATATTAATGAATATGCTATACACATTAGGAATTTGAACGACATGAACTGAAATAAATAATTATAATTAATATATTTTGTACTTTCCTTAATTTTTACATGTTTGATTTTGCCTATCTTCTATCACCACCCATTTACATGCCGAATAGTGTTTTATGCTTTGCGCGCTCTGATTTAAAAGGTTAAAGCGATAAAATGCTCACGAACATAGCAGAAGTCTAGATTGCGCCGAGGACTGACAGTCTAAAATCAATTTCATACAGTCCAATAACCCTAGTAATCTGTAATAAGGCAAAACGATTTTAGCATTCCTTAACTTAGGGTCGGTTTTTCCTCGCCCCTGACTATTTTGCAACCCTATTTTCCGGCCAGTTAAAAAAGAGCTCCTTTATTTCTCACATAAAGCGTTGCGGATAAAGGCAACTAGGGGTCATGGAAATTCGGACGGTGGTGGTTCGAACCGGCAGCATGCGCGCGCCGATTGCGTAATCGTTATGTAAGGGGGTTGCAGGGGTACGCGGGGCGCGGGGAGCAGGGCCGTTGGGGCGAAGCTACCGGCAATCGATTCGCCGCCGCAGTCCAGTCTAGCTCTTGACGATGGCGGACAAGAACAAAGTTGTAGAGCAGTACTACACTCCTCCCCCAGACCTGGGGACATGGGAGTCCTTCAGGATATTCTGCTGGAACTCCGAAACCGGGCAGTTCCTGGGCCGCACGGGATCAAGCTGGGGTAAGTCTTGGAACCTGATCCAAGGGAGCTATTTTGGAGGGAAACAGATATGGGTTTTCTGATCACCAGAATAGCTAATTAACAACTGTAATTTCTAAAGTTTAAAGCGAATATTTATTGGGCTTTTCATGTTAGGTTCTTTTTCTTTGTGTGATCCGAAATTAGGGCACGGGGTGTTGGTTATGTAACTTGACTTCATGACTGATATATTGGAAAGGATTTTTTTAACATGGAGGTCATAATAATCCTGACATGGATTATTATGACCTCCATGTTAAAAAAATCCTTACGTAAAGTCCTATACACCCCCAAAATAAATCTTCTATCCTGACATCAGGTAACATTACATCGGTAGGTAATATAATTTCATTACTAGGTTGAATAAATTGTTAGGTAAAATTATATCAAAATCGAGTCATCGACTTTTTATCTCGCTAATTAAAATAAACTTAAAACAGGAAACGAATTCGCTGATTATAAAACCAACATGGCGGCCCAACCGCCTAACGATTCTCAGAAGAAAATATTTCATAGATTATTTCACCACATCTGTAGGTTTATTGGTTGCCTCAGTTCATAATATATCGAAATCTATAAAAGAATACATAATTAATGTATTTTTGATGTAAATTGAGGATACTTACTTGGAAAGGTGAGGGCGGGTTGCGCGCGCACCGTCCTTGCCAAATCGATCCAAGGACGGGCGGCCACCGGAAATGCTCGAGATAAAGATTGACGAAGATTATATTCAGAAGAAGAGTAGAAGAGTATTTATCTCCGGAAACTAGTCTTGATATTGGTTTTGGACCCGAGGATTAGAGTAATGAAAAACGTCAACGTCATTATTTGTCTCTACGTCTTTATTGACCTACTGCTTGACATTGAGGGCGGATATTGACAGAAGTTTTACGTCTGCGGTGAACGCCTGTATTTATTTTGAATAAAGATTGTAGTAGCCTACGTACCTAAGTTATCATTTTAATAAAAGCAGTTTTTGTAGTAGTACCAACTTCCAACTAATTAAGAAATAAGCCCATTAGGACCGATGAAAGATTTTTCCAAATATAGGATCATTATTATGAAGCAAGGTCTACTTGCTCTACGTTTTATATTTTCAATACATTGCTGAAAAGAAGAGTCCAGAAGAGACTATTCTTGTATTTCTCTGCTCTACATTTTCAAATAATTATTGATGGTTAGATCGTTGACAAAAAAAACGACCGTATATTACTAGAGATATATCTCTACATTATTATAATTCCAATGGAAGCCTCGTTGAAAAAAACACAAATTACAAGAAACCGGTATCACAACAAATCGGATTACTATGTTACTTAGGAGTGGAATAAAGGAACATGTCTGCATGGTCAATTGTTGTCTATCTTCAAATAAGTCTTATGTGCATTGTTGAACACATTCTTGGTAGATGTGGGGCCCTCTATGATGATTTGATATCAATAGAAGTAATAACCTAAGATTAGGTTTTTTAATTGACGTAGAATAAGATTGGAATAAAAAAGCGACCTCTCTTGATGAGAGGTCGCTTTTTTTCTTATTTGATGAATATGATCTAAAGTGTACTGCAAATATTTAAGAACACGCAGGTCTCATCTATAAAATATTCGTTAAATTAATAGTTAATAAACATTGGCACTACTTTATTATGCAAAGGCAGTATAACACCGACAAGGAAAACATACTTAGCAATTAGCTTTAATGGACAAATTCCTGCACCTGCAGTGTAACTTAAAGTAATGGGGTCGCGGGTTGACGCTACCCCATATTAAAGGGTGCGCGGGCGGGAGGGCCTGTTGAATAACAATAAATGTAACTGCTTGACCTAGGGCACTTCGCATAGCGTCCTACACACGGGTAATCCGGCAATCCATGGGTTATTGCAGTGTCCGATACATAAAGATCCTTCTGACTAAGATGGAATCTAAAATGCTGGCAGACAGGGCTCTTGGTTGCTCTCGCTAATCATCTCTATGGCGGAGCAGTAAGGTACTTCACCAGTTCTTGCTTTGTTCAAACACTATGAAACTAATCGAACTGTAATAATTTAGAGTTTTACTGTAATTCTTGGGGTCGTATTGGCACAAATAAAACTAACACCATACGAGTGCCTATGTATTGCAAGCCGATGCCTGTCTCGCAAAATCGTAGCTTGCCTTTACGAAAACAATCCAAAAACAAAAGACGTTCGAACAAAGACAATGTTCTGCACTCGCCGCCGCGTAGTCTACGCCGCTGAATATTTTATTTCCTGCTTCCATGAATCATAAGCTATTTCCTATTGATTCCCCATTAGAGTCCACATAGCAACCAGGGTATTTCCGGAGCCACACCCTGCTGCATCGACCGCATATCCTAGGTCATGGAGTGTGCGCTATAGCCCTAGCTTTAGGCATGCGCATTGACAGCTAAGTGCTGTAAGGTATTTTTAGACTGAACCTTTGAGATTGATCTTTCTATCTATGTTTTTTATAATCGCAATCAAATCTTTGCCACTCTTTCTTTTCCGTCTATTCTAAATATTATGATGAAAGTAGAACCGAATGTTTAAGGTTACGTAACGAGTAAGGAATCAAGTTTTTGGTTCGAGTTCATAACATTACTTATGTTATAAAAATAGGACACTGCAGGTCCTTGTTCTGAATCTGTGTCTGAGTAGCACCAGCCCGATAATTCAACGTAACGCTGGAGCACTAATTATCGCACCAATTGTTCTGACGTTAGACGACATGTCGTACATTGTGCCTAACTAGGTCTAACTGGAATAAGCACCGGCATTGATTCGAATTGATTTCACCTTTTTGTTCTACGGATTTATTTGTTTCCATTGTAATATCAATATAATTCATTATTAAAAAACGAAATCTGCATTGGTTTATTTGGTGGATTGTCTTCAATCTTGGCAGGTATTATCTAAGCAGATCTTTTCTTATCACTTCTTCCACAAGAAAATAAAAAGAAACCTACTACTTAATATTTTATTGCTTATTTGTTAATAATTTATTATTTGACTCGTTTATGGGCGGATTTTGTAAGCCTAAAAAATATTTCTGATCAACCTAACCTACGTTTGAAATTTTATATACTAGCCATTTCGCGAAGAATTCGTGAAGTCAGTCAGCGCTCCACGACTCTGAAGGAAACGCCTAATGCTGGCCACTTGCCTGTAATTATGCGATCGATTTCACATCCGTTGGACTGTTTAGGACTATGTACGACGCATTTAAGTCTAGGTTATTTTCTGCGCTTCATTTTCAGTCCTGTCCTCATACACTTGAAAATAATGTTCATTTTTGTTCGCAGCCAAAATCCTGCTTTTCTACTTGATCTTCTATGCCATCCTCGTGGGATTCTTCGCGGCTATGCTGGCCATCTTCTACCAGACCTTGGACTCTAAGATGCCTAAGTGGCAGCAGGAAGCCTCTTTGATCGGGAACAACCCTGGTACGTAATAACTTAAATTTAACAACAGAAAGTCTTTTCAAAAATAGAAACATCCACTTTAAGTTCTCTGGTCAGAAAAGCCAGTTCAATAATGAACCGTGTTCGTTTGTCATCTGGTTGTGTTTCCTCTGCAGGCATGGGCTTCAGGCCGCTGCCGGAGTCCGCGAACGTGGAAAGCACGCTGATCTACTACCGCGCTAACGACAAGGGCTCCGTGCTGAAGTGGGCCACCATCATCGACGAGTTCCTTGACCGTACGTAAACAATTCCAAATAATCAATCTGTAAATAACTTCTTCACTTTTCTATACAGCTAAAGATGATGATCATTTCAAGCTGTCATATATTTTTTTCATAGAAATACCTATGCCGACAGATTTTGAAATTTTAAAAGTTGGTGCGATCCACTTTTGTTTTTTGTATACTGGAAGTCTGGCTGGATTTGCATAAGACAATCCCGGAGCAAATTTTGCACTAGGTAGGTACGAGACTACTAGTCGTTTTGAGCTCTTTCCAACAATACTTGGAGAAAGTAATTCAAATTCGGCGAGGAGGAAACCATGTTTTACTGTAGCGAATTGCTTACAGACGTGGTACCAATAAACCAATTAGTGTACTTCGTGCAATGTACCTTGAGAATGGCTTGAGTAAAACTTTCTTAACTCTGACTGATCATTACCACACTGCTTTCAGAATACCGCAAGAAGGGCACCGGCCAGGCCGAGACAGCTGGCGCAGAAAACCGCGTCCCCTGCTCACCCAACAACGGACAGAGCCAGCTGGGCGAGAAACAAGTCTGCGACGTCCCTGTCGACGACTTCAACCCTTGCACGCCTGCCAATCAGTACAACTACGAAGCCGGAGGCCCTTGCGTGTTCTTGAAACTGAACAAGGTGAGATTTCATGACATCTCTAACTGTAATTTGACTAATTGGGAAATATAAACATCTAGTCATCTCTGTGGTTTCTAATTGATCAATACTCCCTATCAGTTGGAATCTTAACGAAGACTTCTTACAAAGACTGCATAAGGATTTTTAACTAGTCTTTGCATGCCTCTAAACGATTGAACTCCCTGTCAGTTGGAATCTTAACGAAGACTTCTTGCAGACACTGCATAAGGATTTTTAACTAGTCTTTGCATGCATCTAAACGAGTTACGTGGTCTTTGCGTTTCATCACATCACATCACATCATCAGCCTATATTAGTCCACTGCTGGACATTTGCGTTTACCGGAATATAAATCAAAATTAACGTGTTATGTTTTCAATCTTTCAGATTTTCAACTGGACACCATTGCCTTACAACAACACGGAGGGTCTGCCCGAGAAAATGCCTGAGGACCTGAAGCAGCACATCAAGATGGTGGTAGGTTTATCTACTTGGTAACCCAATACTTGCATGCTGTTGCCATTCAATTACCTTTTGGTTGGTTGCATCCAAATGGTCAAAGTTAAACAAAGTCGATTGCAGTTTCCAAGTTTAATTAAAAACGGAAAAGAAATCCTGTAAACTGACACCATCTCTATTATACATTTTTAGATAAAATGAATAAATATTCCAATTTGGTCTGCCTCCAGTTTATCGCTCCATCTTAAAACGGCGGCACTCGCACTACAATCATTGTATCTATAATCCTGGTCACTCTACCCTGAAGTGGGTCTTGCTTTCGGATGCCAATAGATCGCCACCAGCGCTCTACTGATAATTTACCCTACAGACTCAAAATTCCATTCCAGTCCGGCAAGCCCGACGCCAACACCGTGTGGGTGTCCTGCGAGGGCGAGAACCCTGCTGACGTGGAGAACATCGGGCCCGTGCAGTACATCCCTCGGCGAGGCTTTCCTGCCTACTACTACCCCTTCACCAACAAGGAGGGGTATCTCAGCCCCCTGGTTGCTGTGCTTTTTGAGAAGCCGAGGAGTATGTATAAAATACCTATCTTAAAAGAACATCGGAACCTAATGGTTCGCTAGAGGTCTCTCTACCTTTACCATTTTCATAACGGTCTAAGGTGTTACGTTACGTTTTTGCCAAGTCTGGTAAGCATAGAAAATGTTTGTCAGTGAAAAGAAAATCTTTATTTCGTCTTGACAAAATTGCTTATACTAAGATGCTTTGTATGTAGATAACAAGTCAAAAGAAACCTGTCCACCATTTTTCAGTTTGGTTGGGTGTACGAACATGAAAGGATTACTTAAGGAGTCTTGAATATCTACTAAAGAATTGTATTTGTTTTCCAGCTGGCGTCCTGATCAACATTGAGTGCAAAGCGTGGGCGAAGAACATCCAGTATGACCGTTACGAGCGGCGCGGCTCGGTGCACTTCGAGCTGATGGTTGACCGTAACTAAGCCCTCGGGCTCGGCCGGACCAGCAGCCGCGGCTCTGCTGGCGAGGTCACTCACCAGCATACTGCCAAATAGTCTAGATCTCATCTCTGTTGATTGGTGGTCACCGGTTGAGGGTTATCCGCTTTGAACGAGTGTGTTGGCGTGAATGAGTATGTAATTTAAATTCATTGTTCTCATAAAGTGTATAAAGGAAGAGGTACGTAGGGTGGGAGTGTCAGCTAGTCGCAGTGGTGGGACGGTGGTGTCGCCGGCAGCCGTTTTAGCAAAAGCCACTTAGTCGGCGTTTATTTATATTCGTTTTAGAATAAGCCTCACTGGGCGAATTAAATCATTTCTCGCTTCAAAGTTATGGAATTTTAAAATATTGATGTTTACTACAGTATAATAATGTAATGTTTTCTGAACGAGATTTCAATAAATACGCAATAGTCGGTTCAACTTTAGGATATCCTGTGTTTTATTTGATCCCTTACATACCTTGCTCCATTTCGCATATCTAACTTTTTCAGAAGTAGGAATCACATTCTAGGAAAACATCAGGGAACTACCCAAGTCTTCTTGGGTTAAAACTAAAAGGCCGTATTAAAAACCAGACCATCCGGAGCCAAACCAAACACCAAACCAAACACGGCCTTAGCCCGTGTTTGGTTTGACATCCTTAGATGTGATCCAAAGAATACGTAGCCTTAAGTGGAGCTGGGCCGGTCATCTTTAACGGCTAAACTCAATCAGATGGAGTCAAATCATCACGAATTGGTACCCCCGCGACCAAGAGAGAGGCCGCTTACCAGTTGGAGCGATGATATATTAAAGACTGCAGGAAAACTCTAGTCTATAGGACTGCTAGAAGTAGAATTGATTGGAAACGTTTGGAGGAGGCGTTCATACACTAACAACTAGGAATAAGTTAATTTTATACTAATCATTTATAACCATTTTAAGTTCTAAATTTTTTTTTGTTTTCTATCACACACAGTGTATTAAAAATATAAAGCTATAATTATTTTCTATAGGCTACTCAAGTATACTGTATAGGTACCTAGTGGACTCCGTAATACCTATACCTGGCATGGCAACACAGATTAGAATGAAAGAAAATACATTTATTTGGAACAATTTCGATTTCAGATTACGGAGTTTACTTAACATTACGGGATATGCAATGCTCGTGCTGGTGTTCCAGGCGTCCACAGGCTGCGGCAATCGCTTCCCATCCGGCAGGCTGCAGGCCTGTATTTATCTACATTCTGGAATTCAACCTCAACCTCAACAGCTTGTATTGGTCTTGTATTGGTCGCAGGCCTCCTCCTGATAAGCGCCTTATTGGCGTTTATCTAATGGGGGTAATGCCAATAATCCCCACGCTGGGCATGCGGGTTGAGGATCGCAGTTCGGTGGCGGAATGGTTCTGCAGGGGGCGTTGCCCACGACACCCACGGGAAGAGATGGGGTTGTGCAAATTCTAAGCCAGCACCACACAGCACATTCTGGAACTACAAAGTTTCAAATAGAAGCTTTTATAATAATTTCTGGAAGAAGAAATAAAATTGATTCGATCCGTTTGTATAATAGCAGCCCTTTCTTGCATACATTCTTTATGCTGAAAGAATTGAAGCGCCCTCTGGTTTCATCCCCGAAAACTAGGATATTAAACTGAAAAACCTCGATAGGTCTTTGAGTCTCCGCTTTGATAAAAGATGTCACTAGCATAGCCACTTATACTTGTTTGCGAAAGGGACAACTCAAAAAACTCTATTTAGTTATGAATACAATTACTAATGATGTTATTTGAGCTAGGAATCACATCACACTAATATTATAAATGCGAAAGTATGTTTAGATGTATAAATGGATGGATTAAATGAAATGAAATTTATATATTTGTATAGAAACACAGACAAAAACAAATCCAAATAATTAATTTTGTTTTAACAAACTATAAACCGACTTCAATTTTTACAGTTTTTTCATGAATTTTCATGGATCCCATTGTCAGAACTGCACAAAATTAAAATGGGGCCACACGGGAAGCACCAACTTTCATAAGAGGGAAGCACCCCTTCACGCCAAAACTACTGAACGGATCTGGCTGAAATTTTGCACACAGGTAATTCTAATCCCGGAATCAAACATAGGCTTACTCTCTATCCCATAAACCAGTTCCCGTGGGAATTACATGTGTACATGTGTCCAAATAAATGTATTTTCTATTCTATTCTATTCATTATATTATCTGTGCCCTAACCCACTTTATTTACATACATAGTGTAATTTTTTAGTATAATTTGATCTTTTCTATGTGTCCATTTATTGTATAGGAAATAAAGCATTTTTGAATTTTGAATTTTGTGTTGGTCAAGAGCTTCGCCATCCTCAATAAAAAAAATCAAGGATTTTGTTAATAATCATTTCGGTATAGTTTGTGATATAGCTAGTTTGAGATATAGGAAAAAGAATTACTTTAGGTACTTACTTTGCAATTTGCTCCGGCCGGTAGGTACTCTGAAATACAACATTCAGCATCTCATGTTCATCATGGATCAATGTATTCACTTCGTTTGATTATATTTATTTATACATGTATTTTGCCACTACGCATTTCTCTTTGGCACTATGACCACGTAGGTTTTGGCAAACTTGTGTTTTGCAAAGTTCATAAGACTATGTGTATTAAAGGTCAAGGAACTGCAAATAGGTCATTGATGGCGTAGAGGGGGTGACAGGGAACTGTTGGTAATCCATGGCGCGACAGAGCGGCGTCGGGGGTTGCGAATATTGCGGATGGAGGGATGTTTTGGTCCTGCGATATAGGTATAGGTACTCACTTGGTTGCTAGAGTATTTCGTGATAGATAGATAGGTTACTCGTTACAGACAAACATAGAATACTATAGAGAAGGAAATGTAGGGAATCAGGGAAGAACAATATATAAAATTGCACCAACGCAGTGTACACCAAAATATGGATTGTGGACTATTTCTTACAAAAAGACACATCTGAGTGCCACTTCAATTACAGGTACAAATCGAAAGTCATTTACAACAGAGCTTAGTTACAATCATAATTTTAAAGCAATAAAATCTAAATTAAAACAATTACCATCGTAATTATTCTAAACAAATGAATTGCGAACAATTAAATAAATATTATACTCGTATCTTTGGGCGATCTAATGTACAGTTTATAAACACATTGTAACCTAGTAGAAAGACATAGATAAGCTCTCAGTCACTTTCTGAGATCAATAGTTAAATACTGGTGTCCATGCATCATACTATAAAATAAAAATTTGGAAATAACTCGGTCTGCCTGTTACCTGTTGAAAAGGAAGGAAATAGGCTACAAAAAAGCGAGTGTGATGTGAAGCCGAGGGCTGAAGGTAGTTGCCGATATACAAACAAAAAATGGCCGGGGAAAAAAGGGCCTTTTTCTATTCTGTCTACCATTTTGTAGCTGCACTTTTTCTAATATTTACCCTCAACATTTATTTCGTCTTGAGATTGGGTTTATAACGGACATTGCCAGAATTGTATCGACCAGACTCAGAGCAATTAACCAAGAATTGAATTGACAAATTTCAAGATTTGCCTCCGATGGGGCTCAAGTAAAATTCTTATTAACACCTTCATGGCCCAAGACGCAGGTGCCTGTGTCCATCTTCGAGTAGCTGCGGCGCGCCCCTGCGGGTCGCACCGCAGAGCTGGGCAGTGAATACGTTAAACCTTCTAGAACCGGCACACTCGATCGCCAATACATGAAAGCCGGTTATCACACTAATATTATAAATGCGAAAGTTTGTATGGATGGATGGATGCATGTTACCTCTTCACGCCAAAACTACAGAACGGATTGGGCTGAAATTTTGCATACAGGTAATTCTAATTCTGGAATCAAACATAGGTTAAATTTTAATCCCATAAATCAGTTCCCGTTTTGTACATGTCGCAGCCGGAACGTAGAATTAGCCCGTTTGTAAAACGGCTAGGCCGTTTACAAAACGGCGCCATTCAGCTAAATGGCTAGGCCAATTGTAAAACGCTCAACGTTCAACGATTTGGCTGACTCAAACCTAGCCCGATTGTAAAACGGCTTTATCTTTTTATACCATGGATTACTAATTAGTAGAATGGCGCGCGGTTTTGCTTGTGCGAGAAATACCTGCCTAAATATTTCCTAACCAAACTTCAGAACACTGAAATTTAGGTACTAAAGAAATGTATTTTATGGGATTAAAGTAAAAAATATTCTATTAGAATCCCATAGTAGTGTCACAGTGCCTCAGATTATTAATAATATTATATAATAATCAAACCAGTGCATAAAATTTAGCTTCTGTAAAATCTAATCTTTAATATACCTCAATAAAATTGAAGTAGGTAGGTAATGTAATAATGTGGCCGTGTGGTGCTGGCTTAGAATTTGCACCACCCCAAGGGATATCCACCGAGGGTTTGCAGCAGTGCCCGTGCTGAACAATTTTCCACCGAACTGCAATCCCTAATCCCTATGCCAAGCGTGGAGCACAGACGTGAAGTTTATGGTCACTACCCTCATGGTACAAACGCCAATAAGGAGCTAATCAGGGGAAGTCTGCGTCTAGCAGTACAAGTTGTTGAGGTTGAGGATGTAGTAAAGATAAAGTAACAGCTGTTTAAATGCATGTTATGGTATGCACGGTAGGAACCAAACGACCAACTTTTAAAATTGTGTTCTACTGTAGGTAGTTAGGTATCGCTGTCTCTGTTTGAGCTAACCTCCGAACCCAATTTTTAAGCAAATTTCCTTGGCAGATAATTGATTTCATAGCCGGTAATAAAATATAATATGTAGGTAACTGTAGATTCTGCGCAGACGGAGCCTCGTACACAGAAACAGTTATCTTCATTTGACGATGGCCTAAGCACGGTGAACTACCTAGCCATTCCCTAAACGGGCTAATTCAGATGATCAGCCATATTGTAGAACGTTGATTTCACCGATCGTTCTACAATCGGCCTAGGCATTTAGCTGAATGGCGCCGTTTTGTAAACGGCCTAGCCGTTTTACAAACGGGCTAATTCTACGTTCCGGCTGCGACATACATATGGGCTGAGTTTGTTATTTTGTCTTTCGTAATAGAACTGTGTTCCTAATTTATTTACTCCTTACCTTGGTGTTCATGATTTGTTGTTGTGTTTCTGTGTGTTAATTTTAGATATTTTATTTCTGTAATTATGTAATGTAATTTTGTATAGGTAAGGTACCTATTAGCTCAATACGTATCTAAATCGGCTCATATGTACAATAAATTAAACAAAATTTTAAACATTTATACAATGAATACATTTGAATGTAAAACCAGCCTAACTAATTATTTACTTAATCTAAACTACGACACAACTGAAACAATTTTAGAATATAAATAAATATAGAATTTGGATAAAATAAATAAATTTAGCTACGTAAATATATATGCATAAACTCTTATGTAGGTTAGTTTAAATGAGTTTTGCTATAGAACACTTACATAATACACTAACTCTGCACACAATACATACAGTCGTGGTCAACTAATTAGGGACACTCTTTGGTTAAACCGAATTGTAAATTTATTTTTTATTTTACAACGAGTCTAAACCATATTCCATATCTCTTACATGTAAGTTTATTTAGTCATTTATGTGCCCGATTATACAAACAATAACAACTTCTTAAACATTAAACCTCTTTACAGTATAGCTGATAGATTATCGTAGTGCTATTTGTTCAAATAATGCTGGCTGGCCATTTAATTAGGGACACTGAGATATTGCGTTCTATTTTCAAAATTTGAATCTCAATACTTTTTTACTTCTTCTCTTATTGTTTCGTGGTAGTTTTGGCGGCAATCCCGATATTTATTTTAAGTTTTGAGAAATATTTTGAAGAAAAATGGGTAAAAATAAAAGTTGCGATCCAACACTACGAAAAATTATCATGAAGTTTGTTGTCGAGCATGGTTGGCCATACCGAAGGATAGCAGAACATTTAAATTGTTCAAAAACTATGGTATACAATGCAGTGCAACATGTCAGACGCAATAACACAGATTTAAATGTGCCCAGAACAAAAAGATCGAGAAAAACAACTCCGCAAGAAGATAGAATGATAACCAGGTTAGCTAAGAAAGATCCGTTTCTAGGCTCTATTTTAATTAAACACGAAGTGTTTGGGACAGACGAAAGAGCTGGTGTCTCAGCGAGGACCGTTCGACGACGTCTGGTAGAAGCAGGGTTGTTCGGAAGAGTGGCTCGCAAAGTACCGTTGTTGAAGAAAGAACATAGAAATGCTCGTTTGGCGTTTGCACGTAAATATGGACATTGGACCTACGCCCAATGGCAACATGTATTATTCTCTGACGAGACCAAGGTTAATTTGATTTCTTCAGATGGAAGGCAATACGTACGGCGTCCAGTAAAAGCGGAAATGAATCCAAGATTCACAAAAAAGCAGGTGAAACATGGCGGTGGAAACATTAAAATGTGGGGTTCATTTTCTGGACGTGGAGTGGGACCTGTGAGGAAAGTTCAGGGTAACTTAGACCAACATCAATACAAGGCAATATTGGAGGAAACGATGCTTCCCTATGCTGAGGAGCATCTCCCTATTATATGGACGTTTCAGCATGATAACGACCCGAAACATACCGCACGTTCAGTCAAGTCGTTTCTTACCAGTCAGTCAGTATCGGTGCTAGATTGGCCAGCAAATAGCCCGGACCTTAACCCAATCGAGCACCTTTGGCACGAAATCAAGAAAAAAGTAGCCACTTATCGTACCACAACTTTAGATGAACTTAATGAAGCTTTTTGTAAGGAATGGGCAAACATTCCTGTCGAAACATGCCAGAAACTGATAATGTCTATGCCACATCGGTGTCAAGCGGTAATTACTAACAAAGGTTTTGCTACTGGGTACTGATTTTACACGTAATAAAATGGAGCTGTTAAAGATATTATAATACTGCAGATTATTAGTTTTGTTTAACTCTATTTTTCATTATAGTTTACTGTCCTTAATTAAATGTCCAGCAACAGAATTATACCTTAAAATTGAATACATGTTCAACCTTTGATATTAAATACTTTTTTCTATTTATTTATTCTTTTATTTACAGCCATTTAAAGCATAATAATCGGACCAAATTATGCAAATAATAATTACTGAGAAATCAATAGGGTTTTATATTTGTATGTACATAACCGGTTATTGTTCTTCACTATCTTGCATGTCCCTAATTAGTTGACCACGACTGTATATACGTACCTACATGCATTACGTAAGCACACATCACTCACACACTAAGTAGGTAGCTCCTGTTGCCCGAACTCTTATGAGACCGGTGTCCTGGGGAGCATCTTACGAAACACACATTCACTACACAGACATGCACTACACTATTCGCAACCGCTTGCACTTGTACCACACCACATAACACGTACTTCGAACTTACTTTAACTTAAATCTACCCTCGACTAATTTGTTATTTAATTTCATTCCTTTTGATTTTACGCACATTGCGACTACTAAAATGTTTTTTTGGTGAGAATCTTTTGTTACTAATAATAATGTATGTTATGGAAGAGCGTTACCTCCTAATACAAGTATTTTATACTTAAAAGGAGGTTCCGAGCACGGATTATGATATTTGTAAAATTTTGTTAATGAAATAAACATAATGTTTTTTTTTTTTTTAGCTATATAGGTACCTAGTGACCTACTAAGTAGGTATTATTCTTTAAGGACTTACATGCTGTAACGCATTGTTTTTTTTGTTGAACTGTAATGTTTCATTATGATGATAAATAAAATAAACTATAAACTATAAATATGAAGATAACAGTATAGAATACTTGTTATCCACCATCACTGCAACAATCCGTAGTGATTTGCACCCCTGGGGCGGCGCCGCGGCGGCGCGCCAGCAGGGTAGGTAGGTAGTTACGTTCACTCTCACCCCCCCCCCCCCCCACGGTGACCCACTCGCGATGCTCTTTGTTTGGGGGAGTAGGTCTTTGAGCATTTGATAAATTTGGTTTTTGCACAATGCAATCACCGATAACTGTTCATTGAAGATAGTAAAAACAACAGTTCTGTAAAAAAAATCAGGGGGATAAACACCAATATACATCCTTGTTTGGTATTTTACATAAATTTTAACGACTCAGCAGGGTGTTGGTCGTTGATTGACTAATGAATTACTTGGCAAATTAGTAATTTCTTTAGCCAAATAATAATTGACATTGACTAGAGATTTGATAATTGATTATGGGATGATCAGCGTATGTATACTTTTACATCACTTACAATTACTACCTAGCATTAATACATCCAACCGAGAGATAGCAGGGATAGGATATTACAAATTTATCATCCCTTTTTGTAGATATTAGTGGTCTTTGTAGATTCGACACCTGTGGACAGCATAATATACATACGGTATTTACCCGCGGCTTCGCACGCGTTGTTTCTATGGAAACGTTTCCTATCCCATGGGAACTGATTTATGGGGCAAAAAGTACCTATGTTTCAATTGGAATTACGTGTATATAAAAGATCATTGGGCGGTTTTGACCCACTTTTTTTTTTTCGCGCACAGTGTTCAAATCACTTTTAAAGTAAAGTATTCAATTCCACTTTTCTAAATATGTAAATTTTTTTTATGTATCTGCTGGAGGAAAAATGTTATGTAACAGTATGTATGTGAGTCTAACTATAATTCTATTAGACTAAAAACTAAAGATTTTACTGTCAGCATTGTGAAAATGTATGTACAAGCATAAGAAAAATGTTTGTATCGCATAACAGATTGTATGTCTCTCTCGCTCGCACTTTCGACAGGTAGAAAATAACAATAAGGTATCGAAGTGCGCGTGCGACGCGCCGCCTGCGCCCCACCCGCTCTGACCGCCCCGCAGTCGTACGTCATCCTTCGTTTCGATCTGTGCGTTTAAACTCGTGTTTCCGATTTTTGCATTTTATTGATTACTTGAGCGTGTTTTATGGACCCCTGATTTTGCTTGACGATTGGTTTACATTAACATGGAAAGACAAAATAGTTGCGTGTCGTGTAATCGATCTGTTTTACGTCGACGAAAACACATATTGACAGTTCTCTTTTTGGAAAGACAAAGGGATCTTGTAGATTTATTATTGCAAGAAATAATACCACGTGAGGTAAGTACACTACACTGTCATCGTATGTGTATGACTCGTCGCGTGCTCTTGATTGTACAAATGTTGCTTTGCTCAATGTAATGGCTCATTTTACTTCTTGATAAATGGAGGAATATATATATTTTTTTTTTCAATTGTTTCAGATTACTTTTAATGGCTCACGGGCCATGTGCCATGCTTGTTGGTCAAGGTTAGATCGTCGTTTACGGAATCAACCCGTACAAAATGAACAAGTACAAAATATACCAGTACAAGATCAGCCAGTTGAAGAGCAACCAGTGCAAGATCAAGTACAATTGCAGCCTAGTTTTGTTACGCCTAGAGGATATAAGCGAGCATCGAATACAGCGAGACATTGTATTTTTACAAACTGTAGAAATGTAGTGGCCCATAATGTTCCACTATATGCTAAGTTCCAACTCTTACACAATCACAATTTTTATATACCAGAATTAGCTCGGGTTTGCAATGCTCATTTTATGGGGAATGATTGGGTAGACTTGCTCAACACTACATCCCACGAAAACTTTGACAGTACTCATGTTGTTGGTATGATGAATTTATATAAATGGGGTATCGAACAAAGAAGCAACCTTGATTTCGAAAATATTGAAGAAATAGAGGACAATGAATTTCACTTTTGGACGGGACTAACAAAATATCAATTTAATGTTATTTTGAACCAAACGCCTTCACTGGGTGATCGATCAGTTCATCCTGCCACAGTTCTTGGAATTTTTTTAACAAAAATAAGAACCGGTGAACCAGATGAGCGATTAGCCACTAAATTCAATATGTCGAGGAGAACCCTAGAAAGGAAGTTGGCGATAGCAAGAGAATGCTTAAGTAATGATTTTGTTCCACAGCATTTGGGCTTAAATCATATTACTAGGGAAGATGTGGTGGCCAAGAATCTTGCAATTCCAAGCCATTTTTTTGGTGGTAACTATAATGAACCGGCGGCCATTCTCGTATGTGATGGAACATATATTTATCTACAAAAGAGTTCGAATTTCCTTTTCCAGCGCAAAACTTACAGTCTTCATAAGTTTCGGAACTTAGTAAAACCCTTCCTTATAGTATGTACCGACGGCTACATAGTAGATGTTACGGGGCCTTACACTGCGACTACTTCGGACGCAAGCATTATGCGTGACCTGATGCAAGAAGATTCTCCGATTCATGGGTTCTTGAGAGTTAATGATGTTTTTATATTGGATCGTGGATTTCGGGATTCGATTGATAAAATTGAGGAATGCGGGTATAATCCTCACATGCCGCCTACAAGAGTAAGAGGAGAACAACTGACGACACTAGATGCTAATAAATCTAGATTAATAACAATGATCCGGTGGGTAGTGGAAACCATTAACGGCAGATTCAAGAAAGATTTTAAAATCTTCCGCCATGTATATTTTAACGTTGCCATGAGAAACATGATGGTCGACTTCAAAATAACTGCGGCCATAATTAATGCTACTCGCCATCCATATGAGGACCATATGTATGCGGAACAATTCATAAGAATTATAAATGAACGAATGAATGAACCCAATGAGATGGCAGAATATGTGATTAACCATAATTTAAACAGGCAGAGAGTAGCGTTTGTGCGACTCGATGGCAATGATCCGGATTTTGATGACTTTCCTCGGCTTACATTTGACGAATTAATATTGTTTACGTTGGGATCATACCACTTGAGAATCGCAAGATCGTATTGCCACGAGCACATGCGTGAGGATGGTGTATACACTATCGAACTATACCGGCACCAAGAAATTATTGAAAATAAGATATTGATAAGAGGCAGAATACAGTCACGACACGTCCGTGCAAAGCAGTACTACACCTATATTTTAGTAGATCCTACCCATATTGGAAGAAATAGCATCCAACAGTATTACTGCTCGTGTATACACGGCCGTCGCACTGTCGGAAGCTGTGCACATGTTGTAAGCGTCGTATACTTTCTGTCATGGGCCAGGCATCAAGACGTGATAGACGCGCCTGCAGCCTTTTTAGATGAATTAACTATAGATTTTGATAATGCAGAATAAAAATATTATTACCGCAAAATGGATTTTATTTTCGTATTCCTGGAAATTGTTCAAAACAACTGTTTTACAAAGTATTTTTACAGTCAGGCCAATAGTTTTTACTTAGTTCATTATAAAAATGCTATAATAATAATTTAAAAATGCTATAATAATTATTTAAAAAATGCTATAATAATAATTAAAAAAAAATTTTTTGCGGTTCTCCCATATCCTGCAATAATGCGACCCATACCATTAAGTAACATATACATTTAACTACATACCTAGCCCTGTTTCGTTTTTGTGCGCCGTGGGTCATATGTCCGAACAAAATGCCCAATGACCTTTCAGCTCGATACGTTCAGTAGTTTTGGCGGGGCGCAGCTAGTTTATATAATAATACTAGCTGCGCCCCGCGGCTTCGCACGCGTTGTTCCTATGGAAACATTAAAAGGTGATTTTCATCCCACGGGAACAGATTTATGGGATAAAAAGTAGCCTATGTTTTATTCCAGGATTAGAATTACCTATATGCAAAATTTCAGCCAGATCCGTCCAGTAGGTTTGGCCTAAAGAGGTAACAAACATCCATCCATACATCCATCCAAACTTACGCATTTATAATATTAGTGTGAAGTGTGATATTGCGATAATGATGATGATGATGATGATACTAGGTTGTACCGCAAAGAACCCAATATACGACGCAGAGCCTACAATACAACCGCTCTTGCGCTATAAAAGAGCGATCACGTCACCACCTGCAACCTTTGTTTACTATCGTAGTATTACTGTTGGTATTAGGTATTAGCTAAAGTAGAGTATGACATCAGCGAGCCAAGCCATCAGAGGCTGCGCGGCGCCGGCGTGACGCCGCCGGGGCGGGCGCCAGGCGTAGTGACGCCAGGGTAAACACGGGCGAGACGATGTACATTGCTAGCTGGACTCTGGGTTCATCTGACTCTAAGTCGACGACTGCCGTCGCCTGCAGTCTACAGAGTCTTGCAGTTGACACCTCTGTGGCGCGGTGGGCGAAGGTCCGCCTGCGACGCAGGAGGTTGCGGGTTCAATTCCCGCCTCAGGACAAACATTTGTACGATCTGCAAAAATTTGTTCAGGGCGTTCTGGATGTTTTCTATGTATAATAAAAAATATCTATCTATGTAGTGTAATGTATTATGTATATCAGTTATCTAGTACCCATAACACAAGCTCTGCTTAGCTTGGGGCTAGATAATGCTGTGTGAATTGTCCAGCATTATTATTATTAACTTGTCTTCCATGTTGAAACGTGCAGTCCGTGTATAATACCGCTAACAGCACGACCGCCGCCGCGCCGTTATCGTACCGCTTCCGTGTTGCATGGCATTACATGAATATGGTAGCCGGCAACGGCAATACATTGAAAATAATGAGAGTACCTACATAAGGTGGCAGCGGCGGTAGAGAGGTTATCTAACGGGGCCTGTGTATCTGTTTCTTTCAAAATTGTATGCATGACATCGTATGCAGTACAATAGCCAGCGTATTGGGGGTGCATGCCATTCAAATCAAATGATAAAACTTTACTTAACAAACTAAATGTAAACTTAGAAAAGGTCAAACTATAAAGTTGTACACTGATATGTATAAAACTACATGTGTGCAAAATTTCAGCCCGATCCTAAATCAAAACAATGTTAAAAACCAGCAGTGTACTCTTACATCGTAATCGCTACCCTATCCTCCGCACATTCCCTGAACGCTGCGTTATTCCCGGTCGTCCTCTCTCGCAGTACACACGTTTTACTCACAAACAACTTAGTAATTATAAAATCATATTTAGAAATCGGTTATAACAAGACTACGGTTATTAATAAACCATGGGTGTTGATAAAAGGACTGTGAAGATCATAGCTATTGTGGCTGTCGTGCTCCTCATTATAGGTGAGATATTTACGGATATTAATTACAAAATAATGATCACTCTGAGAAAATGATGTAATTTATGTGATTGATAGATTTATCGTATCAAGTTTTAATTAAATTACAAAAAAATCGACTTTTACTTTTTGTCTGTAAAATTTATAGCTAAATACTTCATTGCTTGTGTCACTTCTAATACGATATTGAAATCTACTCAGGCTGTTTAAAGTTATATTGAATCAAAAAAACTCGCAAAAATAAACAATAAAAACATATTTAAATTTCATAAAGTGATTTTAAAGTTGATTCAGCAAAGAACTGTATTTGGATGAAACTTTTACAAAGTCGACGACGACGCTTGGAAAATTAGAGCTGCGTAGATCCTGCGTAGAGCCTGCGGTGTAGCGCCGCCGTAGACCCTCGTAGCATGTCTGTGCAGCGCGTAGAGCCTCTACGAAAAATAATAGACAGAAAGTGCAAAGTTCGATTCACAATGCGCGCAAGACTCAATTGTTTTGAGGGATTTAGTTATTTCTGCGTTCAACGAGTACAACTTCTACGAGTACATGGAATACAACTAGCAGAAAAGCAGTTTGCCGCTAATCATAATCCATTTCATTTAAAGCCACGTTAAACAATCTTCTTAAAATGGTATAATTTGCTATTTTTAAATGTTCATTATTAAAAATCTCGTTTAGCTGTTTTAGCTAGTTTTATGCCTTTTAGAAAGAACATAAAAATTCTTTAAAAATTCAATAGTTAAAATTAAAATAGACGATAGAATAAATTAAAACAGCAAGTATTATAACTGCACCTTCATTTTCTATAAACATTTTTACTGCAGGTACAGTCAACGACAACGATACCAAAGAAATGACAAAGTAGACAGTTAATAGTCTCAACTTTATTACAAAAGCCTGATGTAGGTATACTATACACTCGCATGCAACTGAAACGACTCAAGCCAACATTAGATTTTTCGGGAATTGGGATTTCCGATTTGTACTGGCTGCTTGTGCAGCCCAAGTTTTGTTACAAGTGGGTATAATATAATATATTGTTTGTAATCTTATCAATGACAAGTTTGTCATGAACATAACATGTGTCTGCTGTTTCACGGGGACAGAATATTTCAATTCCATTCAGCAATAGAGATCCGCCTTGTTTACTGACGGACCAGAATCCACGGTAACGATAGAAGAGGCTGAGAATACGTCGTCTAGGAGAACGGTTTTCCCAATGCGGTTTGCTGAATCTACTTGTGCAAAATCACGTTTTGAGTCGATTCAGTTGCACGCGAGTGTAGTTGATAAGGCGTATTTGTTATTTGGTAAATTGACTTTCGTAGTATTTGCCGTTGACTGTACGTGTTTTTTTAGTGCAGGCATAACATGTGTAGGGCATTTTATACCTGCACTATAAATATGAAGGAAGATGTGTAGGGTCTAACACAACAGTAAGCTTTTGTTAGCAAACGTGACATTTATACGGTTTCATAGAAAGGCTTTAAGTCGACCTACTTCCCGGTAAACTGTGGAATAGGACAATGCTCTGGATTTCCGTAATAATACAAAGATACTTAGATGGGTAAACTGTATAAATATAATTGTTTATTTAGGTTATAAACATCATTAATTACATTAAGGTTACAAGTGCCTCAAAGCCTAGGTTAGGTTTAACTATTTACAACTCTATTAATTCTATTCCTTTAAAAAACATATCCGGAAGGCAAACATCAAAAATGGAATTTTAAAATTCTGGAAATTGAAATGAACAAATCCTATGAACAAGCCAAGATAGATATGAGCCAAAGGAGTCATCCAGATCCAACCTTTGGCAAAACTTATGATTTCGTCAACTGAACCGTGTACATACGTACCTACTTTTATTGGATTGGTCTGCCCATCATTCCTCAGGTGGCATCCTGGGCCTGGTGCTCGGATTGGTGCTGACTCGACCCTACGTCGGTGAGTGACTAAAACTTACTATAGCAGATATCTCTGCAGAAGTCTGCCAGATTTGTCTTGCTCCCATATATTACAATTAATATATTTCTACTAATATGATAAAACACAAGTACAGAAAGATAGTACAAAAGTTTGTGTGAATGTTATTAGATGATAATTTATTTAAATTAATTTTGAGTTTTAGGTAAGATAGTTAGGTTTAAGTATAACAGCCATATTATGTGGTGTGCAATCAAGTTCTGATTTGTTTATCAACGCGGGCGAAACCGCGAGGCGGCGCTAACATAATGTTGTCCATACAAGCTGAAGGCACATTTTTCATGCTAAACGTACCGACATCGGTGCCAAAGTAGTTCACCGATCGTCAAGATTAATTAAATTAAATTTGATACCTATGGCTCATTTCTTGTCAAAAAATACTTTACTTATGTATTGTGTTGGTGCGGCAATCGTTGTCCGAAAAACGTGCGTTGCATGAATGTGTCGTGTCCGCAGAGTTGGAAGTCTGGCCCCGTTCGGACGAGTTCAACTACAACCAGCCCGTGATCCAGTTCCGGCACGAGGACGCAGGCAGCTGGCACACCTGGTACAAGCGCATCAATGAATTCCTCAGAGGTAAGTCTACTTCAGAGCAGGATAATATACTCTACTTGTGTAGTGCTACGAAAAGTTTGAGCGCCCGTAGCGGCTTGAACGGTCATAGACTATGTCGCGGGTCCAGATGCGACACTGCACACTGGCTGATCAACAGCCCACCTGCAATAATTATACCTATAATTATCTATAAGAGGGCGCATTGCGAGCCATTTTGTGAAAAGGATAGTCATAGGATTTGGAGTTCATAGGAGCGGGACAGAGCATACGTTTTTAGAACAGCGTAGGCGCAAAAATGGTTTTTTTGCATATTTATAAGAAAACTACAATGAATAAACCCAACCGAAGAACCAAAGTATTAGTAATGACCTACGAATCAAAACAAAAATCCTTTCTATAGACTGCGGTGACTGAGATCTAGACCAAATTAGACAACAGTGCACTTTCATGATATTTTTTTTAAAGACAACCGGATCCATATCCATCCACAACGACATACTGTGATACTGGGCCTTTTTGGTAATATGAGCTTTGTTTGGCTAAAGTTGTATTTTTCCATAAAAATGTTCTAAACCTCAACCCTACGAAGAAGTAGAAGACCTCAATCTCAACGGCCTGTATTGATCCACTTCTAGACGCAAGTCTCTCTCTGATAAGCGCCTTGTTGGCGTTTATCTAATGGGGGGTAGTTCGCAGAAGTTACCATTGTTCTGGGCATGTTATAAATAAATACAAAACAAATGTGAATGCTATCAGTTTTATCTCTAGACATCAGATTTCAATAAGATTGTTTCTCATGCAGACTACGAGACCTCAGTCCCGGAAGACCCGCCCCGCGCGCCTTGCTCCACACACAACTTCCGCGACCAGGTGATGCGCTCGGACGCGTGCGCGATGGCGATGCGCATGTGGGGGCCCTGCACCGCCGACAACTACTACGGATACGTGGATGGAGCGCCGTGCATATTCCTCAGGCTGTCTCATGTAGGACATGTTCATATATCCTAACAGAATTCATTAATTGAAACTGGTATAAAGGCTACCTACACACTTATTTCTGCAGAATCGAACATGGCGGAAGAAAGAATATGGGCCCCACCCAAAATTGATCATTTCACAGATTATCACAAGGGTCTATTCGTAAATTTTCAGCAGACTGACACTCTGTGTTCGACTAATGTACTAAGCTAATATTTATAATAATTTGTAAATCCTGCAGATCCACTACTGGGTGCCCGAGCCCTACAACATGACGTCACCACTGCCCTTGCCAAACGACATGCCGGAACAAATGAAGAGTCTCATGGTAAGAACACAGAAAATCTGGAAACAACCATTGCGGCATTTAAGACACGTGGTCTTTGGCCATGGGGTTCATCATCGTCCATCTTGGGTTTCCAGTTGCAGCGTCCAGCTCACCAATACGGCGACTACATCTGGGTGTCCTGCGAGGGCGAGTTCAACGCTGACAAAGAAAACATTGGACCCATCAACTTCATCCCCTACCCCGGGTTCCCTGCCAGCCGCCTGCACACAGCGGACCGAATCCCCTACTCCTCCAGGAACATGCCGGATCAGGTGCACGGCCCAGTGATCGCGGTGCACTTCGAGAATCCACGACGTAAGTGTAGCCCTACTGATTATATCCACGGCGAACACTAGCTTACCTACTCACTCTCCATCTAAACAGATATACTCATCTGCTTAGATGGAGAAGTAGTAAGCTAGTGGTAAGCACAGAAATCGTAATAATAGTAGCTTATTATTACTATATATGTGGATTTAATCAACCTGAAAGCAGTTGAATACAATCATTCCTATTTAAATATAGTTAATTATGATTCCTGCTTTCAAAATGCAGTGTTTATAGTGACGTTTTATCTTGTTTGGTTTTTTCAGGTGGGATGTTGATCAGCGTGGAGTGTCGCATCTGGACCCGCGACATTGTCTATGACCGGTCGAGCCGCTATGGCCGCGCGCGCTTCGAACTTTTCGTTGAATAGATATTAATGAAATAAGTACATAAAATTAAGTGTTTCTTGTCCTGTCATTGTGTATGTTTCGGAGTTTGTGGCCTGATTCGTCTACCTTGCGTAGATTAGTGTGTTGTCTACCTGCTACCTACCGAACTTTACAGCATCTATGAGCTCAGTAAATTTATTTAATAAGTAAAGAGAAGAGATGTGTAACAGAGTTTGCCTCAAAGAACAATATAAATCTTTGGTTTAGGTACCTAACCTACAAGACATTTCTCATAATGGATACACTTTTTTATTCATACCTTTCCCTTTATAAAGTTAAATACCTACTGACTTAGTGTCTATGTGAACCTACCAAATGTCAGTCATTTTCTTTATTCGCTACATAATTACCTACCCACCTCGATAAGTTAAAGCAGTTAGTTGCCGCAAAAGTTAGGTTTGGAACATTGATTAATTAAAAAGGGAAGATAGGTACTTTCTCCCAGCGCTTACTCAAAAATTGGCATGTGTTACAACTACACGCAAACACATACGCTCAGTTATATTTCCAGTCCTGTGCAATACAAAGAAGAACAAAGACGGAAAGACGTACCTAAGACCGAAGTGACACCGAGACAACAATATTTCTCGCTAGTACGACCGCCCATGCCGCCGGTCAGACGGTGACTGACTGAGGTGGCTACCTCAAATTGTGTAAAATTGTGTGCTCCCACACAATTTTACACAATTTGAGGTTGCCACTTTCGAGAAACCAGTACCTCATCTTCCCTTTTTAATACATCAATGGTTTGGAAGCTGTATGTTTGTTAGGTAGGTTTCACGCCAAAACCGCTTATTGGATTGGATCAGTCTAACATTTTTCATACTCGTACAAGAAGGTGTAGCCGTAGCCGTATCTAATAGTAATAACAAGCATAAGTTATTACTTATGTTAGTTATTAATAAATAACACAGGCTACTTAGGTAGGTATTCCTATAAAACGCGTCATCCAGATACCATGGGATAGAAATAAAATAAATGTTTCCAGTAAATTGTGTGTGCAAATCTGTGAGCAGATACCTTCTATAAACTTTGGCTTGAAGCAAATAAAAAAGTATTTATTGATTAGTAGGTTTACTTATTATATGGGTACCTAACCTACATGCCTATTTATGAATAGGTTAACTAAATACCTAAGTTTAAAAGCGTTTACCTATGTGCACTAGCATCTCTTTATATTTGTATTACTAGGTACATAGGTACCTTTCTATAGTTCACAAAATAAAGCTCTTTAATTATTATTTTTTTATTTTCCCCTAACTTACCTAAACCTTACCCATAGGGTAATATAATATTAGGTAGGTTCCGAATTCCGATGCCACCTAGGTACCTAGGTACTAGATAAAATTAAGTGTTTCTTGTCCTGTCATTGTGTCTGGTCAATGTTTAGGAATTTATGGCCTGTAGGCAAACTCATTTCGAAGTTACTTTTAATATTATGATTATTCTTTGTTTATATTATATTAAAACTTACACTACTACTTACTTAAACTTACATTAAAACTTATGAAAATACCTTTATAAGTTGAGCAAAAAATTATTCTAGTTAAACTGTTATCCACAAAGATAAAATCTTATTTGTTAGTAAGCCAAAAGCCATGAGTGCAAGAGCGAGACTCCCTGCCGCCGTCATACAGTGCGAACTCGTACGGAGGAAAGTCACGTGAATGTTTCATGGACTGTAACTTACCTACCATTTATAACGTAATTAATGATTAGTTTAAAATAAGTGTTGCCTTTTTTTTGTAAGAACTAAGTTAGGTTAAGTCGCCTACCTACTTTATTTAGTTTTAGTTATACGTGATTAGATGTAAGTAAGTTTGTAAAGTTGAATAAAAATTTCATTTCATTTCATTTCAATTTCTTTTCCACTGATCTTTATTATCCTACTAATTATTATTTAATTAGTAATTATTTAACGCTAATAAACCTGTATTATAAATTTGGTCTCATAATAAAGTTTACAAGATTAAAATAATGTTTTGTCGCTTTCTTTCGGCTATCCTCCCACATATGTACATTGACGTAGAAAATATCTTGATTGTTTATTAATGCTGCAATATTGGTTTATTTTTAAGGCGCATACCCAAGCCAATCTGACAGCGATACCTATTTTATCATATTTTTACGTTTATCATAGGAATTTTTAAAAATCCTACGTTCAGTTTGTGGTATCTATTATAAGCTATTTTTTAATAACTCATTCATAATTTTATCTCATATAGTTTAGGAGGAGATGCGAAATTAGAGTTTGGTGGCCAAAAAGCGCAACTTCGTATCTCTTCCTAAGCTTTACAAAATGAAACTACAGAGACATTAATAAATAGCTTATAATAGATACCACAAACTGAACATAGGATTTTTAAAAATACCTGCGTTTAACGTAATTATAAGATAAAATAGTTGGGGGCGCCACTTTCGCTGCTGTATGGGCCTTAAGCTATTGCATAGCTTCTATCGCGGGCCTTGAGCGCGGGGACCGAATCCAGAAATTACGTAACGAAAAAACCTCACGCTCCCCACTCCGCCGGGCAAGGAGGTGTGGCTTGAAGGCCGTGCATCGTCTAACGTCGTTTCAGTTCGGCAGTCTTCGACACGGCGTTGTGTGCGTGCGATTAGACGTATTGTACGACTCTACGAAACTCGCACGAATCGAGACGAGCTGCTCCGAAATCGGACGAATACATAAGCAGCTGTTTATGAGAAAGTATATAGGTGTATAGGGTCACCACGCTCAAAAAGTGCAACTTGAATTAATATCAAAGAAAAAGTAATACTGCATGAATAAAATAAATAAATAAAATTATAATTGCATAAGTTGATACAAAATGCTATGAAATAGCTTTACCGCGGCAGTCCCCGAGTGCCACACGTCTTTTGTTTTTAATCTAAACAATATATTTTTTTGAAATTTCATAAACTATACCAAAAATTGCAATGTGCCTAACTTTGACCGGTGCGATCTAATAAATTACCAGTTCTGCACCAATAGTTGATCACTGAAAACTTATGGGAAAAAAAGGAAGCTACTTAATTGAAAATTAAACATTGATTTGTTACTCAAATTGATTTTCATTTATCGACTGAAATTCTTCATGACTTACAATTTTTAATGGCACAGTTGAATAAAGGTTGGTACATAATTAAAATACATACATTACATGAATCACAACTTTTGCTAAAACTATACTACTACGACTTATACGACATTGGATTTAGCTGGCTACGATATTTTTTGAGTTTTTTATGGATACATTGCCAATGTAAGAGAGCTCCCAACTAAGATAATGCTAAAGGATGAGATTGTTCACCTTGTAGACTCAACTGTTTTCCTAGGGTTACATATTGATTCCTCTCTTCAATGGAGACCGCAAATTGATGCTCTCGCAAACAGACTTAGTTCAGAGCGTATGCGGTTCGAACAATTAGATATATTACCGATGAAGATACAGCTAGGTTAGTTTACTTCAGTTACTTCCATAGTGTTATGTCTTATGGTATTTTGCTTTGGGGACAGGCAGCTGACATCCAGACTATCTTTGTTATTCAGAATTAAATTAAATCCACGAGACTCGTTAAGGGAATTATTTAAAGAAATAAATATTTTAACAGTAATATCGCAATATATCTATGAAAACCTAATGTATACACACAAAAACAGAGATAACTTTATGAAAAGGTGTGATGTTCACAATAAAAATACAAGAAACAAGAACAAATTACACATCCCATCATATAGATTACGAAAGGTAGGCAAATCATTTGTGGGCAATTGCGTAAGATTCTATAATAAGCTTCCATCTGAAGCAACTGAACTCCCTATTCGTAAATTTAAACTGTACATAAAACGAAATCTTAACAAGAAAGCCTATTACTCCGTAGATGACTACGTCAATGATGTTAATGCTTGGCCGGATGTCGCTTATTCAAACAAAGCAACAAGCTACTCTATACTTTACAAGTAAGAATAAAGTATCAATCAAAAATACAAAAACAAATTCTAAACGTTTTCTTAATAATAATTATTAACCCGGGGTGGGGCAGTTATAACTACTTTTTATTAACTGACTTCAAAAATAGGAGGAGGTTCTCAATAGGGTATATGCATGTGATTTCAAAATGGCAAAAAAATATATACGTACTGACCTGAAAATCGATAAAATAAATATTTTTTACTTTATTTGTTACAGTTAACACTTTCATGGCCCAAGACGCAAATGACCACCTCCACCCCAGGGTAGCAGGTAGGCAGAGGCTGAGCAGTGAATGCGTTAAGCAATTTGGGCTACAGAGATAGCGAACGGAACTCACAAATAAATAAATAAATAATAAATAAATAATGCTGGACAATTCACACAGCATTATCTAGCCCCAAGTTAAGCAGAGCTTGTGTTATGGGTACTAGATAACAGATATACATAATACAATACACTACATAGATAGATATTTTTTATTATACATAGAAAATAGAATAGAATAGAATATACATTTATTCAGCACACACATAGGGACACACAACACAGAGGGAAAGTTAAATACAGAACAAATAAAACTAGTACTATGACTAAACTTAAAAATTAAACAGCTCTACGAGAAATTGGTCTTTCCCTTATGCGCGGCTAAATAGGTCCAGCCTCAGCTTAATGCCGCTACCGCCCAAGGACGGAAACAACGCTGATTTTCAGTCTGAACCCCTGGGTGACGTCACACTCCGAGTTACACGTTTACAAAAATCAATGAGCAACATGTCCTTAACCAACGGGAGTTTAGGTACTAAGCATGGCAAAATATAAATAATAATGCAAACCATTATAAATAAGTATATAAACCTATGTTAGAATTTAAATAATATACTAGGTATAGAAGGAAGGAGGTATCATAAAATACTACGTGGTCCTACGAGTTAAATAAATAAGAGCATTCATAGTATGTATGTAAATTTAAAGGATTTTCTAGGAACTTTTTTGAATTATTATTAGTTTTTTTTTTAACTTAGATTTGAACGCGTGTAATGATTTAGTATTTCGCAGTGGCGGAGGTGTATCATTCCAGCAGCGAGAAGCTGCAAAACGGAATGAACCACGAAAAGCCACCGTTCTGTGTTTTTGAGTCAGTAAAATCAGATTAGAGCAAGATCTACGTGGATATCTAGAGTTAGTTTCATACGCCCATTCTAGTTTTCTATATAGGTAAGGGGGTGATTTAAATTTTATAACACCAAACAAAAGTGTCGCCAAATGCAAGTCACGGCGTGCCTTCATCTTCAGCAAGTCAGACGAATTCAGGTAAGAGGTGACATGTGAACGAGGTGGAATATGGAAACAGAATCTCGCGCATGCATTCTGAATTCGCTGAACCAACTTCTCAGTGCGGCTAAGTAGGCAGGGCCCGAATACTACATCGCAGTAGTTAAGTTTTGATAAAATAAGTGATTCGCACAAAGTTATTCGGACTGCTTCGTTCAGGAAAGGACGAATTTTATACAGAGTTTTCAACCTATAAAAACAGTTACGTGAGCTTTCAGCCACTTGTTTTTCAAACCTAAGCTGGGCATCAATAATCAGTCCCAAGCTTCTAGCCTCAGAAACATATTTAATAGTCTCACCACCCACAGTAATTTTTATATCATCCTTTTGTAGCTTAAGCAGATTGACTCTAGATCCAGTAAGAAGAAATAAAGATTTTTTAGGGTTCAAGACAAGTGAGTTACAAACAGACCATTCAAGGATGTTATTTAAATCAGTGTTTATTTCATCCACTGCACTCTGATAATCAGACGGAGGAAAAGAGTGATACAACTGCAGGTCATCCGCATACAGATGGTATTGACAATGTGAAATCTTCTTTATAATATCGGCACTATATAGGATGAACAGTATAGGCCCAAGGATAGACCCCTGGGGAACTCCTCGAGAAACCGGCTGTAAGGACGACCTAACAGCTCTCCCATCCGCCATTTTCAACTCAACACATTGTTGTCTACTACTGAGATAACTATCAAACCACTTGATTGCAATAGAGTCAAAACCGTAGAAAGCAAGCTTGGACAAGAGTAGAGGTATATTAATGGAATCGAAAGCTCGTGAAAAGTCCAGTAAAACCAGCAAACTACACATGCCACGATCCTGGGCACACAATAAATTATCTACCACATCAAGAAGGGCAGTAGCAGTGCTATGACCTTTGCGAAAACCTGACTGGTACTGGGGCAAAATATTGTGCTCGTCAAGATACCTAATAAGCTGCAAACTTACCACCTTCTCTAGAACTTTAGACAGGCAAGGCAGTAGACTTATTGGTCTAAGGTCAGATACAGATTCGGGGTTGTTTTTTTTAGGTATTGGCTTGACTACCGCCACCTTCCAACACTCAGGAAAAACGCCATAGGTGAGAGAAGCATTAATAATCGCCGTGATGGATTGCAATGATTGAGGTAGACTCATAAGAATCATATCTAGACTAATACCATCAATACCATGGGCATACGATTTAAGGTTCTGAATTATTTTTAAAACTGTCTCCTCACTAACAGGACTCAACGCAAAGCTTTCTGATTCCTGTCCAAAACTATGGTATTCAAAGTAGGTAAGCTGAGATATACTGACAGAACCATCACCTGGCACATTCATGAAGTGATTGTTAATAATATCTGGATCAACAAATTGGGGTGGGAGCTCTGCTTCATCTTTTTTATTTGGTAAAATATTATTTTTTAAATTTTTCCATAATTTTTTGGAGTCTTTTACATTACGGTTTATGTGATTAGTAAAGAAAGCAGTTTTCTCACTTTTAATTGCCGCAAGGACGACTTGTTTCATATCCTTATAAGATTGCTTAAGGATGAATAAATTATCTACCACATCAAGAAGGGCAGTAGCAGTGCTATGACCTTTGCGAAAACCTGACTGGTACTGGGGCAAAATATTGTGCTCGTCAAGATACCTAATAAGCTGCAAACTTACCACCTTCTCTAGAACTTTAGACAGGCAAGGCAGTAGACTTATTGGTCTAAGGTCAGATACAGATTCGGGGTTGTTTTTTTTAGGTATTGGCTTGACTACCGCCACCTTCCAACACTCAGGAAAAACGCCATAGGTGAGAGAAGCATTAATAATCGCCGTGATGGATTGCAATGATTGAGGTAGACTCATAAGAATCATATCTAGACTAATACCATCAATACCATGGGCATACGATTTAAGGTTCTGAATTATTTTTAAAACTGTCTCCTCACTAACAGGACTCAACGCAAAGCTTTCTGATTCCTGTCCAAAACTATGGTATTCAAAGTAGGTAAGCTGAGATATACTGACAGAACCATCACCTGGCACATTCATGAAGTGATTGTTAATAATATCTGGATCAACAAATTGGGGTGGGAGCTCTGCTTCATCTTTTTTATTTGGTAAAATATTATTTTTTAAATTTTTCCATAATTTTTTGGAGTCTTTTACATTACGGTTTATGTGATTAGTAAAGAAAGCAGTTTTCTCACTTTTAATTGCCGCAAGGACGACTTGTTTCATATCCTTATAAGATTGCTTAAGGATTTGACAATTTTGTGATTTATACCTATTATGATAGTCGTTCCTAATTTTTATCATTTCCTTGACCGTGTCAGTAATCCACGGGTGCGGAGGCCCTTTAAATTTTCTTGTTTTGAGCGGCGCGTGCAAGTCAAACAATGCTTTAATGATGAGAGTGAAGTCTGAAGCTAAAATGTTTACATCCAGAGGAAGCTGAAAGTGAGCCCAGTCCACAGAGTTTAGGTCATTCTCGAGAATATCAATAACTATGTCTTTTAAAGGCCTATAAGAGACAAAACGAGGACTAGGCTTTTCTTTATTTATTTTAAAATCAACTAAAAGCATTGCATGTGCCCCAAGGTCGGGGTCGTGCTTTACTAAAACATTTGTAACTCTAGAGTCAGAGCAAACCAAGTCAATTAGAGTTTGACTGTGGGACGTAAAATGTGTCGGCTGACTAATAAATTGATTTAAATTCATACAACCAAGAAATTGTTCAAGTAACTTGGTTTTATTATCGCTTTTATCTAATAAATTAATATTAAAATCGCCCAAAATAATTATACTGTCACAATTTAAGAATGACGCAATAGTATCGCCTATTGCATCAAGAAAAGTATCAACCTGCAACCATTGAGGTCTATAAGCAGTACCAATAATTATAATTTTGCCACAGACATTTAATTGCATCCACATCTGCTCTAGTCGGCGCAACCGGATGAGGAATCAATTTAATTCTCAAACCTTTCCTAACGTAAAACGCTACACCACCACCACGACCGTGTCTTATATGATCCGGTCTTGGAGATAGGTATAAGCGATATCCTGGAAGTTTTGGGGCACAATATTCTTGACCAGGTCTCAGCCAGGACTCATTGATTGCCAGAAGGTCAGGATTCGTATGATCCACGGCTACTATAAATTCTTCGTGGCCAGTATTTAAAGATCCCGCGTTAAAAAAACCAACCAGAAAACATCCAGAACGCCCTGAACAAATATCTGCAGATCGTACAAATATTTGTCCCGAGGCGGGTATCGAACCCGCAACCTCCTGCGTCGTAGGCGGACCTTCGCCCACCGCGCCACAGAGGTCGTCGAAAAATAAATAGTATAACCCCAAATAGTTATATCCTGCAATATCTACTCGTACTACGACCAGAACATAACTTTAATTTTTCGTTTGAAATAAATAAATACGATCATTTCACAAGTAGCTTATTTATTAGAATTGAATTAAAAACAAAAGACAGCTGCTCATCCACACCACGACAGCAAGAAAACTAACAGACATTTTTAAAAATGGAGCTTCGTGATTGACGTAAATGGATTTTGCCAACATTGAAAAAACGAATGACCTCTAGTTTGCCGAGATTGATTGATATGCATACAGTCCATTTTAGTATTTTGTTCTGAAAAGCAAATCGGAATCCTTGGGAAAACTACTATTATTTAGGCCATTAAAACACATTTGCCACTTGCGATATCCACAGTCAAAGACGGAAAGACGTATCTAGGACCGAAGTGAGACTGAGACAACAATATTTCACGTGAATCACGATCGCCCGTGCCGCCGGTCAGACGGTGACTGGTGTGGGAGAACACAATTTTACACAATTTGAGGTTGCCACTTTCGAGCAAGCGGTGCCTCATCTTCGTTTTTAATAAATCAATGGTATTTTAGCAAACATCGAACAAACAGACAGCTGTAAATCTTACTTCAAAATTTTTAAAATACCTACTAACTTTGCCCTGCATATAGGTACACTTTCGAAACTTGTAAATTCGTTAGAAAACATAAAGAATTTTATAAAACAAGGGAAGAAATTTTCCCCTCTCGTTCCTTAACATTATAAAAACAAACTTATAAGACCTGCCTCCAAACTGAAACTGAAACATCGAGCCCAATGATATTATATTATCATTGATCGAGCCCCTTTGTAATGACTAATACTAAACTGCCTGACGCGTTGATAAACAAAAATAACGTCAATGTTTTTATAAAACAACCATTGATTTATTAAAAATCCTTTTTAAATCAATGAAAACAACTAAAGATTTTATTAACCACAAAGGCTTACCTACTACACGATTGACGAATATTTGAACGAAAAATAAAACTACATTATAAACAAGTAAAAAATTCCTAACCAGTTAACGACGTCCTCCTCTCTCTCCATAGGTACATATTGTGTGCCCAGCACATAATATGTATATAGTGACACCTAATTATTATAGGTACTTACGGTATTATAGGATGCAACGTGGCAAATCTCCAGGGCATGACAGTCTCAGCATTGAGCATCTGAGATATGCAGGTGTTCATCTGCCACATGTGCTCTCCATGTTTTAGAATCTGTGTTTGTGTCATGGGTACTTACCTGAGGAGCTAACTAAAACTATAGTGGTACCGATCGTAAGGTGCAAAACGGGAGATGCGTCGGACAAAAACAACTATCGGCCTATCTCACTAGCGACCATAATGGCAAAGTTACTAGACGGCCTGCTTAATGACGTAATGCTGCGACACGTCCACCTCCACGATGCTCAGTTCGGTTTCAGGGCTGGGCTCTCGACGGAGAGCGCGATCTTATGTCTTAAGCAGGCTGTCAGGTACTACACAGAGAGGAAGACGTCGGTGTACGCTTGCTTCCTGGACCTGTCCAAGGCCTTTGATACGGTTCTGTATGACAGGCTTTGGTGCAGGCTGGGGGCGACGGGTGTACCGTCTGATATCGTCTCCATACTGAAAAACTGGTACCTATCACTGCCAGCGAAACCAGGTGAGGTGGGCGGGTGCGTTGTCCGACGCATACGGCATGGAGTGCGGTGTGCGGCAAGGCGGGATCACATCTCCTCTGCTGTTCAACCTCTATGTTGATGATCTCATTGGCGAGCTTAGCAGCACACACACAGGTTGTTTTGTAGACGGAGTAGCCGTGAATAACCTGAGTTACGCAGATGACATGGTGCTGCTGGGACCGTCAGTGGGATCTGTACGCCAGCTGGTTAAGATCTGTGAGGCATATGCGGCGGAACATGGATTAAGGTATAACTCTAAAAAGAGCGAAGTCCTCGTTTTTAAGAGTGGGAGAGTTCGACCAATCCATGTTCCACCAATAATGCTCAATGGTGCGGCTCTACGAGTGGTTAGAAGTTTTAAATATCTGGGGCACATTGTCACCGAAGACTTAAAAGATGATGAAGATATTGAAAGGGAGCGCAGAGCGCTGGCAGTCCGGGGTAACATGCTCGCTCGCAGGTTCGCTCGCTGCTCGAGGGAAGTGAAAATCTCTCTGTTTAAGGCTTACTGCCAGTCCTTCTACTCGAGCAGCCTTTGGATAAACCACACCCGGCGGGCTGCCAGCTCTTTGCGAGTCCAATACAACAATATCTTCAGGATGCTGATGCGGCTGCCTCGCTTTTGCAGCGCATCGGGGATGTTCGCGGAGGCGCGCACGGACGGCTTTCACGCGATCATTCGCAAGAAAGTCGCTTCCCTACTTCAGCGTGCGCGAAGCAGCGGCAACGGCATCCTGAAGATGATTGTAGCACGGACAGACTGCCCAATTCTGTACAGGTGGATGCAAATAGTTATAGGTATAGTCTGAATAAAAATGAAATTTTGCATAATTTCATTTTATTTTCTGTTGACATTTTATCTTATTTTATCCAAGTTGTAATTTTTTATAATTGTTAATTTCTATGTAATTATTTTTGTCATGATAATGTTTAGTCTTAAGTATTTTGTGTGTAATATAAAAATGTGATATGGATTGTTTTCTGAAATAAATGATTAATAATAATAATAATGTAAATACCTCTGTACACATATGGAATAGGTACAATAAATGATTGAGTATTGGGCGTTTTTCCATTACCCGGCCCGGCACCGGCACGGCACCGGTATGGCCGTGCACCGGCACCACCGGCGCCGGGGTTTCATTTTTCCACTGCGCCGGTCTTGATGCTGGTTTACGCCCGGTGCGCTCTCCTACCCGCCCCGCGCAGTTACACACTCACACGGCTACAATTCATAATAAATATGCAATACACATGCAATTTTGCCGGGCCGGCACCGGTGGGAAGCTTGCTACCCCGGCGACGGCGACGGCGCCGGCATGACACAATGCCGGACCGGCGCCGGCGCCGGTGAGTAAAAAAGCGAACCATACATTTTCATACATTTTTGCTTCCCCGGCAACGGCACGGCGCCGGCGCCGGCGCCGGTGCCGGTGCCGGGCCGGGTAATGTAAAAACGCCCAATGAGTATTGGCTGTTCCGAGGTTAGTCTCGAAGTAAATTTTATTCCGTCGTTCAGGGTAGTTTAGTTATGGAGTAAGGTGACATAAAACCTCCAAAAAGTTCCAGCCTCCAAGTTTAGTCGATAATATCCTTGTCTGTTACGTCAGATGTGAGATAATAAACAAATACCTATTGTGATAGTAGTGTATTCTACTTTGTTGTGATTATGGAAGACTGCTACATTCAAGATCTAACATCACACACACAATACAATAACACACAGGTGAAAATTAAACTTAAGAATCCACAAACCACAAGACGTGTGAAACAGTGCAATCCTTATCAATACCCTTTTGATAATCTCGCAAATCATGAGTTTGTAGGTACTGTGCCATCAGAACATGGGCGCGGGAAGAGAAAATTTAAATTAGTTACTTTAACTTAACTACTTAATAATCTTTAAAATAATTAAAACCAAGGTTTTTCATTTGTATTACGTATTTATTTGTATGCTTTTAGGTAGGTATACCTACATAGCGTAGGTAATTTAATAAAAATGCGTGAAGTCCAGGTTCTGCTCATCAGTACGAATACGTGCGTGAAGACGCCAGATCTATGCCGTGTGATGCCGGCTCAAAATTTGCAACATCTCTTCCTGCGGGTTTCGTCAGGGGCGACTAAAGGATATCCGCTGGGGGCGGGCAGCAGTGCCTCCTGAAGAACAACCACCGCCCAGCGATCCCCAACCCGAATGGCCAGCGTGGGTATTATGGGAATTACTTTTTTTTATGTTGGTACATTTGATCAATTATGTTCTTTCAGCCCTAACCGGAGGATTAAGTTAGGTATACCTACTCCGTCATTATTCCAAGTTTAATAATACGGTTTTTAAAACTACGTAACTACAAGCTTAGTAGGAGATTATCTACTCTTAGAGTAAGTTGTGATTATAAAAGGAACAGCGTTTTTTTATTAATAGGGGCCTTACACCTAAACCTAAAAAGAAACCTAAAAAGAAAAGTCATCGTTTTAGTAGAATTTGAGCTCTTATGGTGGCATCCCCAACAGCTGTGTCATCATGACATTTATGTCACGATTTTGACATTCCTTTCATTCACTCACTCGTTCAATTCTGTAAAGGAAGATTGCTCCTTGATTGCTCTCTCGCCAGTGCTGCAATTTTAGAGATTTCATCGCTAGATCTAGCGCTTTTTCAAGATGTTTGGCGCGCATTTCAGAATTTTGGCGTCTAGCGGAAAATTGAGCGCTTATTTGGCACAGGAGTTAAGTTTTACTTTTTATAGATTCACCTATTTGTTTAATATTAAACAAAACTTATTTTTAATTTCTTTTGTCATATTTCGGACTAAATTTGCGTTCTTTTTGTGTTTCCTTTGCCGAAATAGCTATATAGGTAGGTACGATCATTGATTTAAAAAGGGAAGATAGGTTACGTTCTCCCAGCGCTTACTCAAAAATTGGCATGTGTTACAACTACACGCAAACACATAGGCTCACAGTTATATTTCCAGTCCTGTGCAATACAAAGAAGAACAAAGACGGAAAGACGTATCTAGGACCGAAATGAGACTGAGACAACAATATTTCACGCGAATCACGACCGCCCGTGCCGTGCCGGTCAGACGGTGACTCATGTGGGAGAACACAATTTTACACAATTTGAGGTTGCCACTTTCGAGCAACCAGTACCTCATCTTCGTTTTTAATAAATCAATGGGTACGATGATTAAGAAGCGAAGCCATTAATTAATTAAATGGCTTTCCAAAACTTGGATGAAATTGTCAATTATACTTTAAAGCAAGCACCATAACTATCACCTACCGAATAGGTACCTACCTGCCTACCTACTTACCGAACCTACAAAAACATTAGTCTTTCTGGGCCTGAAAAAAAAAGACGTGTGGCACTCGGGGACTGCCGCGGTAAAGCTATTGCAATGCCATCTAGCGGCGAGTTGCTGAACTAAAGAGACAAACGTCAAGGTTTTTTCGTTACGGAATTTCTGGATTCGGTCCCCGCGCTCAAGGCCCGCGATAGAAGCTATGCAATTATTGCAAAAGGCTAAATGAAATTACCACTAACGAATGTTTTTTTTGAACGTTTTTAAGCTATTATAGCTTAAAAACGTTCAAAAAAACATTCGTTAGTGGTAATTTCATTTAGCCTCTTTACTACCTCTCTGCCAGAGCCGAGCGCTAAATGGCTCGGCTGTCGTTTTGAGTTGAAATAGAGGGCATCTATTTCGCTGCCGCTTGCTATGCGAATTGAGCAAGACCCAGTCAGTGCACTGAAGCTCTTAAGGTGTAAAACCACTTTGTCCATATAAACAGGAATACTTACAGGACAGCAGAGGCTTTTAATTGGATCTTGTTGATTCGCCAATTTCATACAATCTAGCGCGTTTTGGACAACTTTTAGCGCTAAGTCGGTTTTTTCATCTGGCAGCATTGTCACTCCCTCGTTCGCTGCCGCTTGCTTGTTCCGTTCCATTTCCATCATCGTTGATCGTATATTTTTCTGTTGCCGTCAGTTATTCCTCGCGCACTGAACATCGCGTTTTATTTTCTTATTTGTTGGATAGTTCGCGGTTGCTAACAGCTAAATAATAGTGCTAAAATATGCAGATTAGGGTGTGTTTGCTACTGGCAGCGCTCTGCGCTTGCCTCGACCTCGGTAAGCAAAAAGATTACTGCTCCTAATCTCAATGATTCGTTCTTTGTTAGTTTTATCAAACCAGCGGGGAGCGTTCTGTCCCCTCTTTGTTGCTGCGTGCGATGTTTGCGCAATTGGCGCACAAAAAGAATAACATGATTGCCTGCTTGATGCAGTCTGTACTGTACCTACAGATCTAACAATGATATTCCAGAAATATCTACCCTACCCTCATCTTTGGTTCATGTAACAAGTATTTAATGGATTCCCAAGCTCGCACGCGGCATAAGTGTGTTTATTTCAATAATGCTAGCATTCTATCATCATTGAATTCACATAGTTTTCCGATTGGGTAAATCTATCCAAGTAGTTTGCCGAAGAATCATAACATTACCTTCTAAGCAGCTGAGTTGCTCACAACAATCATTTACAAACTGATGATTGTAATATGTTCCAGGTCTAAGCGCCGACTCACCTACAACAGAGAAAACAAAGGTCATACCAGTAGTGAATGGCACTCCTAAAGAAGTAACCCCGGATGCTCCTAGCACTAACGTAGAGCCCATCTCTCCAGTGACCGAGCCTAGTTCAAAGCCCAACACGATGGCCACTGAGCCCATCACGGAGCCACTCACAGAGCCTACCACAGTGCCTTCCACTGAGCCCACTACTGATCCTACGACCACTCCCCCCGCCCCCCCGCCGGCGCCGACGCCCGCCCCGCCCGCTCCCGTCCCCGGCCCCCCGGAGCAAGGCCTGTGGTCCTTCACCAACAAGACAGACAATGCTACCTGCGTGCTGGTCCAGTTTGCTGCCCAGCTGCAAGTCACCTACGGCCTGGCTAACAGTAAGTTACTAGTCATTTAATGCTAAATCTAGTGGATGCTGGAAAGTCGGTGAATCGATGAACAACTTTAAAAACAGACTCGACCACTGGCTACGAATGCACAATCTGACCATAAGTGACAAACTGTAGTTAAAAATCTAGAAAAAAGCACTATGATATAGACATACCAGCTTTAGGCTGCTTGTTTATTATCCAATAATAATAATAATAAGTTTATTCCTTTGATCTGTTGCTCTGAGAATGAAGTTTGAAACTTCTATTTTCACTCCATAACCGAGAAAAAAAGAAGCTGTGCTGCCTAGCATTTCAGCTTTACACTGCAAGGAGGTTCAAAACTGAATTTGATTAGTATAGGCTGCCGGCGGCCGCACTATTCATGTAATATTGATAATATTGATTTTCCATGAGTTAAGGGTAGGGGGGGGGTAAATCTAATATTCAACATCATACCCAAACAATTCATAATCCATTACGACTACACTAATGCCCTAAAGACCTTGCACCATAATAATTATGCTAATTAATAATAATGAACATAATTTAAAAATAGCTTTTGTAACAATCAATCAACTAAATTCCTCATATATTTTTATCATAAAAAGACTAAAACACATGATTTTCTGAACCGTGGATAGGCTGACCTCAGGTCAAGGTCACCTGGTTTTGGCACAGGCAGCTTCACCACAGCCAAATAGAGAGAAAGATAAATGTAACAACTTTGTACAAGTTACATTTTTACTCACATAGGGACTTAACACAATAGGTACCAGATTACAGATGACATTGAATCATTCATTGTTGCATGCAACGCCCCTCTGTGTCGTTCCAGTTGATAAAAATAGCCAATAGAATTTAATCTTATATATTGTCAGCAATTTATATTCTAAAAGGATAAGTGGATTATAGCATATACATAAATTATAGTACTTAAAACAAAAGAATCATCACTTTTGATCACAGATTACAGAAATACTCCATAAACTGGATCTATAGGTACTATACCGTATCCATTTTGAATGAGGCATAAACGTATACAAACCGCCCATACTTAACCTAAAATTCACTTTGTTGGCGCGTCCTTTTATACGTAATTTACATTACTTGTCGATTTTAAATCCTCCCTTCAATAAAAATTGCTTACAATTATATCTGAAACTCGACGCCAAGCAAGTGAGTATTTGTTATTTGTATCGTGGTTTATTTACTAACATGCTCCATGCTGGATGGATAAACCATAGGTACCTACTTAAAATGATATGGTAACGTAGTCGTGTGATCGAACGTGACGACAAGCGCATCCTTTCATTATATACGTGACTACGTACCTATTATCTACATACTACATAACTGCTAGATAAAGAATAAAGCTGAATGCGCACATGTCCGCGCCGAACGCGCCGAAATCATCGCATTTTCATATCTTTGTAGGTATTATATGACAGCCCTTTATTAACCTAATATTCACTTTGTCGGCGCGTCCTTTTATACGTAATTAACACGACTTGTCGAATAAGGGCCCTTCAATAAATATTGCTTACAATTACATTTGAAACTGGACAAGTAAGTTTTATTTAATTGTATCTTGGTTTGACGACCTCTATGGTGCGGTGGGCGAAGGTCCGCCTCCGACGCAGGAGGTGGCGGGCTGGATTCCCGCCTTGGGACAAATGTATGTACCTACGATCTGCAGATATTTGTTCAGGGCGTTCTGGATGTTTTCTATGTAAAATAAAAATAAACTATCTATGTAGCGTATTGTATTATGTATATCGGTCATCTGTTACCCATAACACAAGCTCCACTTAGCTTGGGGCTAGATAAAATGTGTAAATTGTCCAGCATTATTATCATTATTCTACAAGCTCGATGGATAGAGTATAGTCTTAGGTACCCGTATATTAGATCCCGGCGGATGCGGCGCGGATGGGTGCGCGGTCACCTTAATAGCTGTGTCTGTATGACTGAAATTATCTTGCATGGTCCATGGGGCAACGATAGCGGGCGCAGGGAGTTGATGAATTAAGGCGGCTCAAGGCCCGGACTAGTTAAATCGAGAATCGATATTTTCTGATTCGTTTTCGTGCAAATCCCATCTTATGTAAGCATAAGACTAGGTTTTGCACGAAAACAATTCGAATAATTCGGCTGCCATTTTCCCAGGATCGCTTTATACTTATAGCGTCGTTGGGGAGAAGAGAAGGTCTCGAACACCTATGTACCTATAGCAGAGGCCTGCACGCAAGGTCGTTTTCTATGAGATGATGTAGAATTTGAAATAACCTTACCAAAATAAAATTAACGAAACAAAACTCCTGATGTAAATCCTGAAGTAAAATGTCGAAAAAATAAAAGAAGAGGTATCATCATTAAATTCATAACACATTTTAAAACAATCGTGGTCTGCCTGAAACAGGACGTGCGTCACGGTGGTATACTTATTTACTTTTATTTACTTTACTATTTAGCACTTCACTTACCCACTAGAGTAGGTAGGAAGTTAGGTACCTACAGTTGGATAAATCAAATGTAATGTAGTAGGTACCTATTATAGGTATAGGTTATAGGTACCTTGTTGTATCAAAAGAGCGTATTAGCCAATGATATAGTAAAACATCATCGGTATTAGCAGATTGCACGCGGTCTGCGAATAAATTAAAATTGAATCAAATCAAATCCATTTAGGGGTGGCAATAAAAATGTAAAATAAGCACAGTCATGATCAGTTTAACAGCATGCAAATTTATTTGGTATTATAAATCTAGATAACTAAGTACAATGTTAATGCCTAAATTAATAAAGGAAATTACTGAATACAATGTCAATGTTGAAATTAATTACCTATCTTATCTATCCTAGAATTTGTCCATTAGATATTCATTTACCTTGTAACATTGATTTAAAAAGGGAAGATAGGTTACGTTCTCCCAGCGCTTACTCAAAAATTGGCGTTTTTAATAAATCAATGCCTTGTAATAAGCTTTTTCAATCAGCAACTGTCAAATAGGTATTAATAGTATTGGTTTATACATATATGATGCATGCTGGAAGGATTACAAATAACTTATTTGTAGGGCAACAGATTTTTTTATCAAGGCGCTTACTTCCAAACTTTTCAAAAAGATGGAAGAAGGAAAAAAAGAGTGAAACGACATCGTACCATGTAGGTACCTACTATAATTAAGAAGGCTACGAACCCCTCCCAAATCTCAGCGGCCGGCCCGAGTGAATTTGTTGTTGTTTCACGTAGAATCGCATCGTGTTGGCCATTCCGCGGCATTCGCCTTATTTTGGAATTGTGCTCCCTGTGTCGCATTGGCCCCCGCGTTTGAGCGAGCGGTTGCAGAAATTTGAAGGAATTTCTCAATTTTTTTATATTTTTTCGTACTTTGCGATTCATTTTGAATAAACGACTGATTTCAGAAATATTTTTGTTTATTTCTAATAGTGAATATATTTAGGATGTTTGCAGTGTGACAGATTTTCGAATAAAGGTGTCTAACATGCATAAAAAATAGCTTGAAAATGACTCGATTTGGCGGTCAAAATATGGCAAATTAGTTTCACTCTCATTCAAATATCATAATGTTTTTTAAAAAACGAAAACACTACAAACATAGCTATTTATCGTCCGATTATTCATGCAAAATTTCAATACGATCGGAAACGTAGTTTCCAAATGAAGCGGGAAGTACGTTTGTATGGGGACTAAGGTATCCGTTCTGTTCTTAAGTAGGTACACCTGGGTGTCTAGTCTACCATGAGTTTTGACAATCTATACTCGCTAGCGACTGTAGTTACAAAAATGTTTGGAAACTTCTAAAGCGCCTCTAGCGGATAGTTGGGTACTAAAATGCGGTGTGGATAACTATTATGCGTATTTACGTAACTAATGTAGTAACGTCAGGTGATTTAACTGTGACAACTCATGGTAGACACACTGAATAATATAAGTCCTTAGGCATTACCCAGCTTTACCCATATCATCTCGTACCTACATCAGATCAGCCGCATATTGGATAAGAGTTCAGTAACCAGACTCCCTTACCATCTCATATGTGTCCCTTGTGACCAGATGTAGCCTTCGGAATATTGATCTCTGGTTATGCATATACGTACAGTGTACTCAATATAATATATTGAACTATTTCAATAATAAATGGAGCCTGGAAACCATACGCCGCGCCGCCGCCGCCCGGGGCAATAATTTCTGTTCTATTAGGTCCTTACATAATATGAAATTGGCGTTTTTCGTACTGGCCACTTTAATCACAAATTTCTCCTCTTTGGTAAGGAATTCCAAATTCAAATTTGTACAGCTATAGACTCATGTATTTATGCTTCGATGATCGTCATTCATTTGTTTTTTTTCTTCTGTTTTTTTCTGTTTGCGTCACTCATTTTACAAAATGGAAAACTTAAAATATCGCATTATTTACGAGTACGAGTTCCGCCGTGGCACTAGTGCTGCGGAAACAACTCGAAGGGTGAATGATGTGTATGGCGGTCGTGTTGCAAAAGAAAACACAGTTCGTTTTTGGTTCCAACGTTTTCGTTCTGGAAATTTCGACCTGCAGAACAAGCCCCGTGGACGGCCTGAGACTCAAGTTGATAATGAAGAGTTGAAGGCTATTGTGGAAGCGGATCCATCGCAAACCACGTCCGAGTTAGCTGCAGGCTGCGATGTTAGTGATAAAACTGTTTTAATTCACTTGAAGCAAATTGGGAAGATTAAAAAGCTTGAAAGGTGGGTACCTCACGAATTGACTGAAGCAAACCGGCAAACGCGCGTCGACTGCTGCGTTACATTACTAAACCGGCACAATAATGAAGGTATTTTAAACCGAATCATTACCTGTGATGAAAAATGGGTTCTTTACGATAATCGGAAGCGCTCAGCGCAATGGTTGGATCCTGGCCAGCCAGCCAAATCCTGCCCCAAGCGAAAATTAACCCCAAAAAAGTTACTTGTAAGCGTTTGGTGGACTAGTGCCGGTATTGTTCATTACAGTTTTCTCAAATCTGGCCAGACTATTACGGCTGATGTCTATTGTCAGCAATTGCAAACCATGATGGAAAAGCTAGCGGCTAAACAACCTAGGCTGGTCAATCGCTCCACGCCACTGCTGCTTCACGACAACGCTAGACCACACACTGCGCAACAGACTAGAAGAGCTTCAATTGGAAAGTCTAAGACATCCTCCGTACTCCCCGGACCTTGCTCCAACAGATTACCATATTTTTCGAAATTTGGATAACTTCTTGCAAGGGAAAAAATTCAACTCCGATGGGGCAGTCCAAATCGCCTTCAAAGATTTTATTGATTCCCGTCCGACTGGTTTTTTTAGTAAAGGGATCAATGAACTACCTATAAGATGGCAAAAGTGCATAGAAAATAATGGGTCATACTTTGATTAATTAAATATATTATATTAAAAAATATTCGACTTTTTGTTCCTCCCATACAAAACGCCAATTTCATATGTAAGGACCTAATATTATGAATTTATGAGAGAAAAGTAACAACGGGAGAAATGCCGATGGCTACAGTCAGTAGGTTGATTCATCAATGGTTGATTCCCCCATGCCATGCGTGCTAATTGATAACTTGATTTCTTGATCTTTCTATGTTTCTTAAATTGTTAGATACGCCATACCGCTAAAAACTGTGGCATTGTCTTTGAATGCATGCGTTAACAAAATGCTGACGCGCGCACACTATGTGTTGATAAAATTACTATACTATACGATTTTGACAGTAAACCTAACTGTTATTATTGCAGTTTATTGTGGCAATCACATTTGACTCCAACTTTTGTGAACAAGCACACCCCAAAAACACACAATTCAATGATTCCAAACGAACAAAGACAAGTTTGAGCTCACAAACTTCGCTTGGCAACAAACACGGCGCGTTCTCACTATGGAAAGGTCATATCTAACGATTTAATGATTTCTGATTAATACCCCACTAACCGTAACGCTATCCTAACAACGTAACGAAACCTATAGGTATGACAGACAATAATACCTCGTCATCATCATCACTCGTGTCCAATTACATTGCAATGATAATTGATTTAGTTTTAAAAAACTGTAAACCGAGTTCAATTATAAGTTTAGTTTCTTCATGGATGCCAAATTAAAGTGGGATCACACGGCAAGCACCAGCTTTCAAATAAAAAAGAATCATGATAATCGGACCACCCAGTCAAAAAAAAAAGACGTGTGGCACTCGGGGACTGCCGCGATAAAGCTATTGCATAGCATTTTTTTATCAACTTATGCAATTATAATTATTTATTTATTTTATACCTACCAATGCCACCTAGAGGCGAGTTGGTGAACTAAAGAAACAAGCGTGATATTTCAAAAAGTCATTAAAAGTTCTGCTATTCATTGATAGATGGCAAAACTAAAAAGTATCACCGCTGCTGTGCCGGTCGGAGTGGGGGGTGTTAGGTTATTTTCGTTACGAAATTTCTGGATTCGGTCTCCACGCTCACGGCCCGCGGTAGAAGCTATGCAATACCTTAAAAACAGTTAATTGAGAACCAAATACTATCTCAACTGTTTTTTTCTGCTTTTTTGAAGTCTGTTAAAAAGCAGTAATTATTGGGATTAATTTTAAGCTGTTTCGGGATGCGGCTGTGTTAAAAACCTAATGTACCCACACAAAGAAATTCGTTACAGAAATGTTGTCAGTAAACGTTTACCTGTTGTATCAAATTGAATGTTTTCCTCGATCTAGCCACATGTGAGCGCATATTATGACTCACCGATCTGCTAAGAGGTTATACTTGTTTGGATGTCGTTTGCTTTTTTGTAGGGGACAGCGCGTGTATAAATGTATAACGTAACTAGTTTATTGAATTACGCAGATTCATGGGATTAAACGTACTCTATGTTTTATTCGAGGCTACGAACTGCATACATATATATGTACATACCTGTGCAAAATTTCAGCCCAGTCCGTTCAGTAGTTTAGGCGTGAACATTGATTTATTAAAAAGGGAAGATAGGTTACATTCTCCCAGCGCTTACTCAAAATTGGCTTGTTTTACAACTACACGCAAACACATACTCTCACAGTTATATTTCCCGTCTTGTGCAATACAAAGAACAACAAACACGGAAAGACCGAAGTGAGACCGAGACAACAATATTTCTCGCTAGTACGACCGCCCATGCCGCCGCCGCCGGTCAGACGGTGACTGAGGTGGGAGCACACAATTTGAGGTTGCCACTTTCGAGAAACCAGTACCTCATCTTCCCTTTTTAATAAATCAATGGGCGTGAGAAGTAATTAACATCCACACAAACATTCGCTTTTATGATATTAGTGTGGAGTGACTATACGTCGTCTTGGTATTAAGAGTGTGCCATAAGCTATTTACTCGTTATAATAATCTCAGAATCTGTGAAAGCTGCCACCTTCTTATTTAGGAAATGTTACTCTTGCACCTTATTTCTTATTTGATATTAATTACCATATAAACAAATGCAAAAACAATTTCACTCACTTACTCTTAATTTTTTTTACCAACAAACAGTATCGTAAAAATTGATTTGACTAAGTGCTAATTGAGCAAACAGCTCTCACATTCCAGAACGTGAAAGGATGTGATCTGATGAATGTGATGATGTAGAGTCCCAGAAAGATCTTCTTATCATAAATTTCTTAGAGCCCAGCCAGACATAGTTGAAGCTGCAGCTAAACAAATACAAAATAATATACCTATTGTTGATATGCTTCTGTCCGCGGTTTCACTATACGTCAGCGTTGTAAGTTTCATATCACTCGATCAACTTTTAGAATCAGACTAGTTGAGTTGACCAATTATTGTGCAAGAGATAAAACATAGCAAACGAATATATATTTCATGATGTACGTAAGCGGGTTAACTATGAACCTTATTTGTGTTGGAAGAACACCAACGTTTTATCGTTATCGAGGGACTTCATCAGGGTGAGTACGGTTCGCGTGGCGCCGGCGGCACTGCTTTTAAAAAAAAATATTATTATAGTTATATTCTATACTCGTATATAACTTAAAACACCCAATATAATCTTTTTGTGTTGACAGTTCAGTAAACTTAAATGCGACTGATAATGATAAACAAAACGTGTAAATAATGTTCCAAGTTGAATATTTACGGGCGGTCTGGCCGCTAAGTCTCTTCTTATTAGCATTTTTACAATAACCTGTCTTCTCTTTGTCTTCCAACTGTTCTGACGTATCAACATGTTGTTGTTGTTTTAAAAATAATTAAAATAAAAAGTCATCACAAATATAGTATACCTAACAGTCCTTACCAGGCACAATTTTATCTAGGTATTTGTCGTCGTTCGTAGAAAGAAATTACATCTGAGGGATGACGTCATGATCACGTCTCTACTAACTGCAAAAAGACGCCCCTCTGATATAATTAAATTATAATTTATATCGGCAACATGGAATTAATAAGACTGTACAGGGTTGTATTTTAGGAATAACGGGGTTCCTAAAAAAGTTGCGACGCTATGGGCAGAAACGTGAAGCTAAACTATGAGGTTGCTTGTTAGAATATGATATATACATATAAATAAATGTTGTCAGCTATCGATAATCGAGTAGGTATCTGTTTTGTCAGCGTGAGTCACTGAAACTGAGTTATTCCGTATAACGTGATAAAGTAATATTGTTTATGTAAAATTGTAATGCACTGGCCATAAAACTAAGTGCAAATTATGTATATCTTTCAAAGGATTTTTTTAGGGCTCCTTACTCAAAGGGTAAAACGGGACTATTAATAAATTATTAAGACTTCGCTGTCTGTCCGTCTGTCACCAGACCTCATAAATGTGATAGTTAGACAGTTGAAATTTTCACAGATGATGTAAGTCGGTATAGGTCGGCCCCGGGTAGCGGGTGGCACCTGCGTTTTGGGCTATTATGTTAAGGGGGACCCGCAGGGTCGAGACTGGGCAGTGAATGCGTTAAACATGAATTTATATTCTGTTTTTTAGGATTTGTTGTTATAGCGGCAACACGGCGGAAATATTTTTTTAAACCGGTCTCTAATTGACGGTGAAATCGGTGAACAAACATACAAAAAAAACACAGACGAAAATAGAACCTCCTCCTGAAGTCGGTAAAAATATTGAAGATAATGCCAGTTAAAGTTCCACGTGACGTCATACCCAAACTTTGAAGCTATTTATTTTTGTAATATTTGTTTGCTCGACAAAAGAAAAAATATTTATTCAATATCTTATGATAATCTAACTAGGAGGGACTAAATATATTATTTTCCCTGGATACTAATCTATTTAATTGACGTCTCTTTCGTTTTCGAATTCAAATTTAAACTATTTTTGCTGCACATGTGAGATTATGCGTTGTTTATGTTATTGTTTTAGTTTTTAACCGACTTCAAAAAAAGAGAAGGTTATCAATTCGACTATTTTTTTATATTTGTTACTTCGTAGGTTACTTCATAAATTTTGACTGGGTGGTCCGATTCGCATGATTATTTTTTTATATGAAAGCTGGTGCTTTCCGTGTGGTCCCATTTTATTTAGTTCTGTTTAGTTCTGACAACGGGATCCATGAAAATTCATGAAAAAACTATAAAAAATGAAGTCGGTTTATAGTTTTTTAATACAAAATTAAATAATATTAGTGATAGATAACCTTGCTATTTATTACCTTGTTGTTTTCTATAATTGTTTTGAGATTTTGTTCAGTTTTCATTGATTAATGTCTTTGTTGACAAAAAATATCTTGGATTCTGAATGGGAGTATAGATATTCGAAAGCTATGCCAAAACAGTGAAATCTAAATAATTTAAACAGTTGAAAGTATGCCATTGCACGACCTTAGCGTGAGTCAATCAGTTCTTTGTCTCGTCGAAGCGGCTCTCCAACGTAACAGTAACTAGGTTACAAAGTTACAATACATCTAGCTGCTGAAACTGAAGCCATTCACCTCACGAGCCGGTTTCAAGGACATGAGACCAACCCGGAATAATGAAAAGAATAAAGGCGTTCATTCTAGAACATTATGACGACTCAAAAATTCTAATTAGTCACGTATTTTTTCTTTTGTCGATTAATCAAAAAGTTATGAAGATGTTGCCAGTTTAAATTCCGCGTGACGTCACGGTTCAGTAAAAAGTGTGACACTTTGCATCACGTCATAGCTCCCACTCCCAAACTTTGACGCGCTTTATTTTTCTAGTCTTTTGTTTGACATAAAAATATATAGATAATTGAGAACTTTATCCTTTTTTGAAGTCAGTTAAAAGTAGTCTAAATATTTGACTCTGACAGTTGGACGTTGATGTTTCTTTAAATTTTCGTTAAGTTTCACTTCCCCACACTAAAGGTTCTTTTTGCTTCGCAACATTATGCAATCAGTTTTTGTCACGTTGCACAAAATCTTAATTTACGAGTATGATTAATCTATTTTTAAAAAAACCTGCTAGTCTTTTGTCTTAGGTAGGCCTTGTTTTCCTAGGGCTTGTAGGTACGTACCTACCTATTATACAACGCATTGCACACTTAAGCCGAATAACAAGTTTCCATGGACATTGTGGTCATTGATGATTCACCAGAGAAGCAGACGTTGACTTCACACATATCCGAGAAAGAAAGCCGACAAAACTCATAATAACATTGATGATTCATTTTAAAATGTAAAAAATCTAGGTCGTGCGTCAGATTACTATTATTATTTATTTTACTTGATAAATGAGCATTGATTTAAGGCAATATGTCCAGCCGTGGACTAATAGGTTAGTGATGATGATGAGCAGTGAGCGTAATCTCTATATATATACATATACATATATAAAAGAAAGTCGTGTTTGTTACAACACTTATAACTCGAGAACGGCTGAACCGATTTGGCTGAAAATTGGTGGGGAGGTAGCTTAGAACCAGGAAACGAACATAGGATAGTTTTTATTTCGTTCCCGGCTGAACGAATCTTGATGAAATTTGGCAGGGAGGTAAACGGTATCCCGGGGACGGACATAGCTACTTGAATAGAGCGTGCGAAGCCGCGGGGCGCAGCTAGTAGTACAATATATAGACATTCTTTCTAGGAAAGTAACAATAAAATTCTCTTCACGTTAAAATTGCATTTTTCTAAGTCGGGTGCCAAGTTCACAAAGCTGCGCTGAAGGAGTCAGAGTCAGAGTCGGAGTCAAATTCAAATCGTTTATTTCTTTAGACTTACAAAATAAGCACTAAGACAAAGTTCAACTTCCGTGGTTATTGAGCTTACACAGTGGTTTAATTTATGTCGTGTGACTTTCTTCCATTTTCCCATGCTTAGCCTGTAGAATAGTCAGTTAACAAACCACGACACAAATAACATCGTCGAGTAACAGATGTAACTGTAAGCAATATTTATTGAAGGAAGGATCTCAAATCGACAAGTAATGTAAATTACGTATAAAAGGATGCGCCAACAAAGGAATGAATTTTAGGATAAGTATGGGCGGTTTGTTTACTTACATTTTACATGCTCAATGGATACGGTATAGGTAGGTATGTAATAAATAAAAAACTTAATGAACTAGAAACTACACAGACGCCTGTAGACTTGAATAAACAGAGCTATTGTTATTACTTACATGATAACATTTTTTTTATATAACATCTTTTTTTTTTTTATCTTTATCTTTTATCATTATGAATAAGGGGGTAAAAGTAAACCGACATAATGACACCAATTAATTATTTATTAAATATCGTCATCATCGTCTAGCCTTAAGATCAGCTGAGCTTGTGTTATGGGTATTAGATACCCATAACACAAGCTTATGATTACATAAGACAATACAATAGATAGATATTTTATATTGCACATAGTAAAACATCCAGAAGTCTCTGAACAAATATCTGCAGATCGTACAAACATTTGTTCAGAGGCGGGAATCAAACACGCAACCTCCTGCATCGCCGGCGGACCTTTGCTCGCTGCGCCACAGAGGTCGTCAGGAAGTGATTGAATGAAACGGGAAAAAGAACTGGCACCACTCCTTTTTTCTCTTGGTAGATCTCATTATAATTATATCTGTGCTCATTTTGAAGAGTACTTATGGTATAGGTACCTAAATAAGTATCTAACGGTACGGTAAAAGGTAACTAAATCACAAAGTATATTCCTTTTGCTATAATAATTAATTTTGTTTTAAAAAAGCTATAAACCGACTTAAATTTTTATAGTTTTTTTTTATGAATTTTCGTGGATCTTATTGTCACAACTGAACAAAATTAAAATGGGACCATACGGGAGGCACCAGCTTTCATATAAAAAAGAATCATGAAAATCGGACCACCCAGTCAAAAGTTCTGATGCCTCGGCTTGTTCGGGGGGCGTTAGTGCTTGGGCGTTAGTGCTCTGAAATATAACTTTGTTAATAGGCGATATAATTAAAAAAACGAACGAACCCTGCATAACTCAGCATTAAGCCCACTCTTTAAACGTTATTGCTTTAAAGTTTTAATTAAAAATTGTGTTTAATTAATTATTGTGACACAAATAAAACCTTTTTACTAAACAATACAATACAACACCAATACTTTTTATTGCACACCACGATACAGAAAAACAGAAAAGAAAAACACAAACATAAATACACAACAGTTAACCTCAGGTTCAACATATTGTGTCTTTTCCACTATAGAAAGAAAATACAATCAAACCTATCAAACCAGCCTAGTCTAGGTAACACCCACTGCTGAGTGTAGGCCTCTTCTTTACCTCGGGGTCTTGTGCCAACCGGGTGCATTGCTCCCTGCAGCCCCCACAATGTCCTCTGACCATCAGGTGATCTGCCTCGAGGCCGCCGCATATCTCTAGGCCACCTTTCCCTTACTCAGACTCAGAGTCAAATCGTTTATTTCTTTCGACTTACTAAATAAGATTGAGTGATTTTAGTTTCCTTAAAACCTTGATCTACAATACAACTGCAACCTTGTTTCAGCCACCAACCTGACCGCCACCGTAACGCTGAACCTTCCCGCCAACGCGACCGTGACCGGCGGCTCCTGCGACGGAGAGAACCAGTTCATCCAGCTGAGCTGGCCCGTCAGGAACAGCTCCGTCGGCAACACCATGGCGCTCTACTACCACCGGAATCAGACCACCAAGATGTATGCGCTTCAGACTTTGGAGTTCACGCTGTCGCCTGATCAGTTCGTCAATGCCAGTAAGTTTTATTTCTTTTGGAACAACCATTCTCCGGGACTTTGTTCGGATTTAGCGCCGTTAGCTCCACCTACAGGGGAATCATTTTATCCAATCGTGACAGGATGGACGAGGGGATTCAGGGGAGGACGCAAAACAACGAAACTGACAAACAATGGCGGTAATAGAGCCATAGTAAATTATTTGATCTTAGAGTCCGCTTTTTTCGGTGACTGTACTCGACTCATAAATTCAATGGAAGCAAAGGTTAGTGTGAGTTGCATAATGAAAATAATATTTTTTTTTGCGATTCGTCGACTCGCACCAGTTTGGTGGATTTATGGTGTGAGATGACGAACGACTCCAAATCCAGTCAAAGTCGAATTTTTTTGGGATTTTATTTCATTGTGAGGGCTTCACGCACTATAAACCCTTGCGCAGTGGAAGCGTGCTGGGCCCATAACCTATTAAAACACGTTAACTTTTACTTGACAGACTTTATTCGATAAAGTAACCATAGACTAGCTACACATAGGTGGCCCTATCAACTTAGAAATATTTTGTTACCAACACAATAACAGGTAACAATTGTTTCAATTCATGTGTGTTTCATCCCGGAATTCCTTTTTTAAACGGAAACTGCGCGGGTGAAACCGCAAGGCGCTGCTTCTGAATGAAATGTCAAAGTTCACCGTGGTCCACAGCCACCAACAAGGTGATGGTGCTGCGCCACGTGGGCTGCGAGTGGCAGGTCCCGCTGACCAGCTCGTACCGCTGCGCGCCGGCCAGCCGCCTCAACCTGACGGCCGCCGAGGGCGCCGTGGGCGCGCTCAGCATCTCGCGGCTGCAGGAGGAGGCCTACAGGACCGCTGCCAACACCAACTTCAACGCAGGTCAGTGTGCTTAAATAAAAATGGATTGATTATCATTAGTTTTTCAGGCAATTATCATCTGCAATTATCCAGTTTATTAAGAATGTAAGCGGGTTAACTAAGAACCTTGTTTGGAAGAACACCAACGTTTTATCGGCGACATTTTAACGGTTCTGAGATAAATAGCAAAATGTGTGCAAAACATCTATAAAAAAAATATCTACCGAGAAAACTTTCAGAAATCATGTTTTTAAGCCAAGTAATTCAAGATGAAAGATCGAAGTAACATTTCCCTCTCAATGAAGGTAATACCTATATAATAGCTTTCACAGATTCTGAGATAAATAACGATTTCGAAGTACAAAATTGCCAAAATTGCTTATGGTTTACCATTGATTAATTAAAAAGGGAAGATGAGGTACTAGTTTCTCGAAAATGGCAACCTCATATTGTGTAAAATTGGGTGCTCCCACCTCAGTCACCGTCGGACCGGCGCGCACAGTGGTGCAGGTAGTACGGGAATGCGGAAAATATTATTCTTAATTTTAATTTTTGTGAACACTGGTAAAAAATTACGACTTAACTTTTCATAAACCTGCTCAAGAACACTTTTTAAATTTTCAAGGCATTTGAGTATCTCACGATTACTTGTGATTATAATTTCCACTAAATCGGAGTAGGCCATGGTAAAGCTATCCGAGTCCATCACTGGAATATGTATTACTGTTATCGTAAGAGAGAATGTTGCTAAATGAAGACAAAACAATAATTCAATGCTATTTATACTTACATGATATTCAAATTGTTCAGTTTAATTCATACTTGAAACAACACTATATTTTGCACGAAATTTGTTAATTGTCGATCACCCTACTTCTTTACATCATAAAATTAAAAAGTCTGATGTTGTAGTCATATTTTTTATATGACCTGTTTCTAATAAGATTCTAGTATACGTGTACCAAATTGTAGGCATTTTAAACAAAGTTAAAAAAAAGAGTTTTTGCCGCCCCTGAACCACCGTGCGGCGGCACGGGCGGTCGTGATTCGCGTGAAATATTGTTGTCTCGGTCTCACTTCGGTCTTAGATACGTCTTTCCGTCTTTGTTCTTCTTTGTATTGCACAGGATTGGAAATATAACTGTGAGCGTATGTGTTTGCGTGTAGTTGTAACCAATTTATTAGTAAGCGCTGGGAGCACGTAACCTATCTTCCCTTTTTAATTAATCAATGTGGCTTACTATAATTTTTTTCTCTCTAACCCTAGACAACAATGCCCGTGCTAGACCTACTGCAGGTATAACTTCTGGCTGTTTTCTATGTATACTAAAAATATCTATAAATACTGACAGTATAATATTTGTATATCTATAAGTAATGTATTGTATATCAGCTTTCTAGTAGGTAGGTATAACAAAAGCTCTGCTTAGTTTGGAGCTTGATGATGCCGAGTGGATGATCCAGCATTATTTATTTATCCGGGAATTATAAGAGAATCATTAAGTTTGCTTGATAACAATGCATGCAGTTTGTTATGAAGGTAGCGGGCGCTCTAGTCTCTAGCTCGCCTAGTTTTTTAAGCAAATCAACTAGGCTTCAAAAACTAGGCCTAGACCTCAGTAATCACGGGACGCCCGTTACAAAAACAAGAATTACATAAAATTCAAAAAAATTTCTTCGTTTCCACACAGGTTGTGTAAACACGATTCAGTAAAAAAAATACGATAAAAAAAACATGAATGTGTACTGTTTTGCACCTAATTTGCTCTAGATCTCCGGAACGTTGCGGTTTATAGAAAATATTTTGTTTTGATTCGTAGGTTATTTTACTAATTCTTTGTTTCCTCGGTTGGGTATTTTCAAAAGTCGGTGTCGGTGTAGTTTTCTTCTAAATATATAAAACATAATTTTTGCGCCTACGCCGCGCGCCGTTCCAAAAACGTATGCTCTGTCGCCCTCCTCTAAACGCCAAATCAGAGTCAGAGTCAGAGTCAAATCGTTTATTTCTTTAGACTTACAAAATAAGTACTTAGACAAGTCAAATTTTTACTATATAAACAGCTTGATAAATAGTTATTACTATCAAACAAGAAATAAGGTGCAATTGACTCTAATTCACTTCAATTTTTTGTCCATTAGCGGAAGAAGTGTCTTAAGACTATCCTTTTCACAAAATGGCGCGCCCTCATAAGGGCTACTATAGACGGACTGCACGCCTCAAATACGCGGCAAGTGGCGACGGAAGTTGTTTGTTTTCATTGAACAGTGAAACATGCGATCCTGTAGCGCGTGTCTGTCGCCCTCGCTTATCGCGTCTGGCGCGCTATCGTGCTGATTTGTAATTATTATGCTTTATCTGCGCAAACGTGCCACATGTTGGAAATATATGTGCCTACTTTTAACCGACTACACTACGGTTATGAGCTCGGTTACGAGGTTTGGCAGCCTATGTTTGGATCACAGATTTCTACAGATTTCTGCTGGTACTTCTTTCATCTGAGATTTGGATCACAGATCCTTTCATCTGAGGTTTGTATGTATGTAGCTGATTTTTATTTTCTCACGTAGCGCTGACACTACTCGTTCGGTTTTAACAAATAAGGTATCGATTGATTCGTCTCAATACCCCGGTGATATTGGGGGTCAAACGAGTTAGCGGGGTAAAGGGTCGAAAATTTCATTGTTAAAATAATAAGCTAAAATATAAAAACTAAAATTTGCCGCTTGTTAGTTACCTAGCGTTCAACAACTGCAAATTTTAGTTTTTATATCAGTCAAATTTAATTTTATTTCATTATGTTCCTTGTAAATTTTACCTACCTACAAATAGGTAAGTATTATTTGTTTTATGTTGAATATAATTTAATTAGGTTTTTTCTTTGCATGCCTATAGTATAGAATCATAGAGTCATTAAGAATTATGTGATAAATGTGATAATTAATTGAATTGTTTCGTTATCGGTATAACTTTGTTGATAATTTTACTGTAGATAAGAAATGGTCAATTCGAAAATAACATTAGTTGTATATTAACCGACTTTCAAAAAAAGAACGAGGTTTATGTTCGTATGTATGTATGTAGGCTATAAAAAAAATCCCAGGTAGGGAATATTTTTTTGGGAATGGAAAATTTATTAGTCTCGCAAAACAAAAAAAACTGTGCTGATCTAGGGTATTGCGAAGTCGGTTTTTAGTTTTTGTAAGAAACATTAAACTATTACCACGTTTTAAGTTAAAATTTGGTATGATATTTTGGGGACCGGAGAAAAGATGAGATAAAGTATCTCTAAAATCACAACAAACATTAGAGTGTGAAACTCTGGATTCGTATTTCGATATGCAGCCGGTGCTATGTTGGGAGAAGGCAGCGCAAACATATTGACCTATATTTCATTATATTTGATATATGTATAGGTCCCCTTATGATGCTCTCCTATGATGATCTTAAGCCTCTAATAAATATTGGCCGAGCTAAGGCAAACACGAGCGTAGGCAAATCGATACAAGGAAAGTGCCACCGTCTAGACATTTGGCGAGTTTACGCAAACTATTGCACCACAACTACCTTTGATTTGTGTAGAAAAACCGACACGGCTCCGAAGTGAGGCGAGTGACAATGACAAGTCACTACAAATGACGCGCTTGTATTCACTCGGCCAGCTAGGCGAGCGATACCGAGGCTTTCACTCGGCAACGTTGGGCCAACATGTATGGAGGCTTTAGTTAGAAGGAACGACTAAATCCTCGAACTGTACTTTTCTCCCAATCAAGCGAAGCTCGTGTAGAACACCGGAGTGGATGATTTCATACTAGGGTTCTAATACCTACTACATAGAAATCAAAAATTCATCGGTAGAGTCTGTTCAAAAAAGGGAAGAGTCGTGGCTTAACTGTGAACTAACACTTTTAGTCGTACTGCAATGACAGAGCAGTGTTGTCAACACGACAAAAGTTGGCAACCCTCAATTCCCACGACTCTTCTCTTTGTGAACAGACTCTAGCTTGTATCTGACACGAGACACAAAAGTGTCCTCGTTCGCGCATTGCCTCGATATCTGCGCATTCATTCACGTTTGAGGCTATCTAATCCGTACGGTGACTTCCAGGTCGTGACTGCAGCAGCAGCGACGTGCCGGACGCGGTGCCGATCGCGGTGGGCTGCGCGCTGGGCGGACTGGTGCTGGTCGTGCTGATCGCGTACCTGGTCGCGCGCCGCCGCAGCTACACGCAGGGATACCTCTCCATGTAGACGGTGAGTCAGCCTCCGCGCTACGACAAACGAAGTCGGGGATCGAACCTAGTATATCTCTGAATCACACTATCACACTAATCACACTAATATTATAGATGCGAAAGTTTGTATGGACGGATGTATGTTACCTCTTCACGCCAAAACTACTGAACGGATCCAGCTGAAATTTTGCATACAAGTCAATTCTAATCCTAGAATCAAATATGGGCAGAGTCAGAGTCAAATCGTTTATTTCTTTAGACTAACAAAATAAGCACTTAGACAAGGCTTCTTATCCCATTAATCAGTTCCCGTGGGATAGAAATCACCTTTAAACGTTTCAATAGGAACAACGCGTGCGAAGCCGCGGGACGTGATAAAATGTGGAACTAGTGATAAAATATAGTATAACCGGGCAACAACTCTTTGTTAACGGTGAGTCCTTTGGAACAAGCGAAGTTTAAATAACTTTCACATTTCCATGGGAAATAGAGTTTCGCAACTTTTTAGTAAACAGTATGACGGTCGACTCAGCCTACAGAAACTTCGGTTTTAACGAGTACGGGCCGTGAGTTAGAATCAGAGTTATTGGTACTTGTGGCGTTTGGAAATGCAATTATGCAAATCTGATGCAATAATAGAACGTCTCGTAGCAAACCTGGTATGGTCGTGGTTGTGTTCGTAACGTATCGCCACAATCGAAACACCTGTAGAATAGGGTATATGCATGTGACTTCAAAAAAGCTAATATTTTTTTTACGTATTCTCTAGTGATATAGAAATATATCTGTATATATATTTTTGTATTTTATCGTGTTTTTATTGTGAAATTTAATAATTGAAAAGTAGATATTTTAAGTCTCAACAGCAAAATCTCTAAACGCAACGCTATTGGCACGTGAAGCGTGACGTCATACTTGAACATTTTTGTATGGGCATGAAGTTTTGACTTTGAGTTTACATATGGAACTCTATTGTAGGCGGTGAGTGGATCGATCATACCTAAGACCAGGAGTGCGTAAGGAAAGGCTCGTCCTTGGTATCATCCAAGACGCAGCTTAACATTTTGCTTGTTTTCCGTTCCGTTCTTTTATCCAACGAGTTTTCTTTTATTCTGCGTGAAATAAATACAATTTAACATTCACACAAACACACAAATCAGCGTCATACGGTTCATACGGAACGCGTATGTTATTCAAAGTTGCGATACAAGGTACTTAAATTGAATGTCTATTATAATTTCTGTAATTTCAACGAAAATCTTTGTTTATTTTCAGGTAGTATCGTGATGGTCTTCAAACACGTAGACGAATAAAAACAGGTTAAAATTATTCCTTCATCAGTCATCGGAGCATCTTAGATCATCGGTATAACATCTTCATAGATCATTAATTAGAGTATGTCGCGTATTCCCAGCTTGGCATATTAGAAGGTTTCTGAGGGTAGGTAGGTAAAAATAATTGCTCAAGACTATTGAACGCTGGTAACACCATGACGTAAAGAATCTGAGAGATGACGCAGTGTTTCAGTTCGAATGAATTAAAAGTGCCCATTCGCCTTATCAAAATTATTATTGTTGCTAAGTCAAATAAAATGTTTAATGTCGGTCTTCGAATCATTATGTTACATTCTGCCCTATATATGAATTAGGCAAGTGGTTATATTATTTGTAATTGTATCAAATATTTTTATTTATATCGTTTTATTCAATGCTTTGTTTGTTTCTGATTATATATCTATTGATTATTGTGATTATTATTATCCAAAGATATTATTCTTCTTAGTTATATTTTATATAACCGATTCGAGTACCAGTCTAGTAAAGTAAAGAGACGCGGATGTAGGTTCATATTGTGCGACGTCTTTTGCATTAGTTCGTAACAAAAAGAACCTTGTAGAAACTACATGAGGTTCATTTTGTTTCGTCACGTGAAGTCATCGTTTAGTGTCTTGAAATAGATACGACGAACTATAATAAGTGTAACAGTTGTTTGCTGGACGATTTCATTATTATTTAACTAAATATAGATATACGTAATCCTCCATGTTTCATTATTCCTTATCACGTAGAAAATGGCAACATTACATTGACATTTGTTACTAAAGTTGCCAGTGTTAAAGTAAAAAATCTGGCAATAAGCGAGCCAGAGCGTTTTAGAGCAAGGATTTTTGAGATAACATCATTCTAGTATATTGCGTTTGAGTAAATATTATTCGAACAGTTGACAATCTTGGGAACATGCACGTCTAAATCATAACGAAACGTATGTAAGGCTACGATAGGAGTTCAAATTGGGACCCTATTCTCGACTGGCAGATCACGGTTCTATTACAGAACAAGATTCCGTTTCGTGCCTGCAAGTAGGTATATTAATCTGCAGGGTTAGTGATTCCAGCCAGTCGAGTAAAGGACAGTTCCTCGGTTATAAAATCGATTTAGCGATACTGTGTGCGTAATATTCCCGCTAGGTGGCGCGTTGAAGCGAACACAGCGTAGTATCGCATGTTGATTTAGAGGTGTGAAGTAAGAAAATAAATGTTTTTTATTGCCTTAATATTGTTTAATTTCTCCTTAAAAAGCGTTAAAATAAATACGTACATTATTTATTTACAACTAGATGTATTTACAGATAATTCTACTGAACACGATTGGAAAAAAGCTTTAAATTTGTGACGGCCGAAATGCAATTTTCTAACTATTAAAGCTGTAGACCTGTTCTTATTTACAATTGTCGGATATAAAACATTCAAACTTACTTACTACGACAGAATTTTAAGTTGTATTAATTAAGTGCTATTGGTTTACTAATTGAACACATCTTAATTGGAAAATAAGACCGTTATAAAAACGTCTTCAGCTAGCCAGTGGCATTTATTTACAACGGCTGCTTCAGGTAAAATCTAGGACGAATACAAATACTGGTGTAAATTAAAAACCTACCTATTTACAGTGAGTATTAATTAATTATGTGATGGTAGAACACTAGGACGAAGTATTTACATAGCCTCTTAGGAACGTCTCTAAATGAGACTGAAAACATGCAGTGAGGGTTACATAGCTAATGGATAATGAACCTTTTTAGTTTATGTGAATTTTGGTGTATATTTAAGTGAATATTTACAATTAAAATTGGCGAAGCCAGAGAAGTTGGTGAAGTCCCTACTGTCTACTGTCTTGAGGTGGGCAAGTGTTGGGCAAGTATTAAATTTTGATGTATCTAACCACTTTCTCAAATAAAAAGAAACATGGTGTTACACAATTAGTACTTAGAGTATTCTACTTAGAAGATAAAACTCCATGGCACTGTTTCGGTAAACTCTTAGTCTTACATTTAAGGCACATTGCGGATTATTTTCTTTAATCTGTTGTATTTCCACTTTCAGCTTATTCACTGGAATCTAAGCGTTATCTCCATGGAATAAGGTTCAGTCTATTACGCGATAGGGCAAGAGTCCATGAGCACGTTGTGTAGAGATTCCATATCGGGCCAGTCCTTGGTCTGTGCGCCGATGGTGACGTCACGGATGCAACCTTTGAAGTTCGCTCTCCCTCCTTCTGTTGTGTCCGTGATGCCCTCTGGAAGGTCAGATAATCTTGATTAAATATTAGCCTACTAGGGGACATTAGGTCTAGGTAAGAAAAAGTAGAGTAACTTAACTACCTACCTTCTAGCTAAATAGCTTATGGTCTTGTTTAGAGCAATGAAAATAAATTCTCCTAGGCAGATGTCTTTCTAACCCCTTATTCATAATGGTCTGCTAACATAAAACAGCTGCTAAGTAGTGTCATTTCTTAGTCTGACTTATGCCAATAGAAGACAACGAGATTTAGCAGTAAGTTAGCAGACTATTATGAATATAGCTGACTATTATGAATAAGGGGGTTAGTGTATAGTTTCTTTCACTGGCTTTGTGGGAAAGCAAGTGGTTAAGAGATGGATGCTTGGATGAGAGAAGCAGAGTTTACTAGACAACCTGGCAGCGTTCTCCCTGGCTCCTAGAGACACTCACCTGGCAGGCCGCCCAGATACAGCGGTTCGTGCGACGTGGGGGCATCCGACTCGTCCAGCAAGTCGGAGTGCGGCGCGGCCTGCACCGGCAGCCCGCCGTCGAGCGAGAGGGACAGCCTGGCAGCGTGCACCCTCGCTCGCACGGCTCGCCACGTGCCATCGCAGACGGTCGCGTCGCCGCCGACGACGGTCGAGACGCGCGACCACTCCGCGCCCGGGGACTGCTGCCGACTTAGCACCACCTGAGGTTTTAAAAGGATGGTATAAATGGCTGTGGTTATAATGGGCGTTCCCCAGCAGAATCAAATAACCAGTGTCAAACTATCTCTGGTTTTGCCAAAGGGTAAACTATTGCTCAAATATCAGTCTCCCACGCACTTAGCACTTAGGCAGGTAAGAAATTGTGTATAGAGCGTATAGAGATGCAAAAGTCGTAATGGTCTATTAGCATCATGGTGCCAACAGCTTATGCGGGTCGCAAGGCTGACGAATTGCAGTAAAAGCCAACATAATTTCGGCTGCGTAAGATGTGTTCACTATAGATATTGCAGATAGTCCACTCACAGCCCCATCCTTCAGTTCCAGCAGCAGCCCCGTGGCGGCCAGCAGCACGCCTCCCGGCTCCGTGGTCCGGAACTGCAGGGACAGCTCGAGCGCCGAGTCGGAGCTGCCACCCGAGGACCATGTGCTCGACCATGTGGCATATGCGTCACCTGCAATAGGTGAGTGGACAATTTAGATATTGGAAATAATCATTAAAGACACTGAGAAATAAAAGAGAGCCAGACTGTAGTAACGATTCATTGTAGCTCGGAAACGGATCAGCATCACCCCATCATGGGCATGACTAGAGTGGAATTAAAATCTAATAGACAATGCTGATTAGTTTACAATACAGGGAGTTTATTTATGAGTAGCTTAGCTGCTGTTGCTCTTTACGCTTGTCGTGTAAGGTACCGTCTTCCCTCTACGTCCATTCCATTGCTTTTTTATGGACATTCGTTTGACCGCAATCTCACCTGATGGAAAGCGAAGATATAGCCGATGGTGCATCACGATGAATCACGAAGGTTTAGAAGATACCTATTCACTTTTGTCTTGAAGAGACCCAGGTTGTAATTAGCCGGGAAAACAGAATCAAGAAGCGAGTTCCATTCCTGAGCGATGCTTGAGATTACCGAGCGACTACATTATCAAAGGAGGGTATACTTTGAACCGATTTTTAGAGTAATTATCAACATGCGGGCTGCGGTAGGGATATATCTGTATGTGAAAGGAACTGACCTCCGAAGTAAGCTCCTCGCTCGATGGTCGGGAAGCACTGGCCCACGCCGTGGTGCGCCTGCGCGTCGCGCACCAGGTCCTCCGCGCGCCCGTTGACGGACACGCGTCGCACGCAGCCGCGGAACCCGCCCAGACGGATTATCTGCAACGTGAAATGATGAAACCGGTCACTGTTGTTATCTTGGGGGAAGACTTTTAATCAGCTGTAGACGGTATGGGCTGGGATGATAAAGAACCCCTAGCTTGGATAAGTTATAGGTAACAAAGGAACACAAGAGGGGCTGTAAAACCAGCTTTAAGAAAGGGAACCGTTCTTGTTTATAAGACCTGCTAGAATTCCGTGCCGTCGCGTCGACTGAACTAAAACGACGAGACCAGAACGCCTTTTCTTGGTCACGATATTCAGAACACTCCTCCACTACGCCAGTAAATGAACAAGATATTACCCTACAGCAGCTACATGTCAAAGCATTAAAGTTAGTGATTATGTAAAAAAAATAAAAAGAATCATCTATAAATACTCGTGAATATTTATTATGTTAGTGAGTTTTCTAATTCTAATTCTGAGTAGGGGAACTAAGATCTGCACAGACATCTCGCATGAGGAGTGTAGTGCATTGCATTATCTCCCTGCCTAAGCAGGCCATAAACCAGCCCAGCTCATTAAAGTATCGGAGCAGGACTTTTGGTGACAGCTTCGTTATAGCTTTTCCGTGTGTGTGGATGGGGTTGATGCCTCAATGAGACACTTCAGCTCCGTTTTGTGTCTGGCCACCTCTGTGGCAGTGCTGTGTAGTAGTATGTACTCACAGAGTTGGGTATGTTGGGCAGCGTAGGCGGCGGCGGGATGCCCCCCACGTAGAGCCGCTGCGCGCGCGCCGCCGCCGCCGTGTGCGCCGCGCGCGCCTCGCCGCCCTGCGACAGCGTGCAGCGCGCTCGCGACACGCGGATTGATACCTGGCAGGTGGTGACAGAGAAGGATTATTGAAATGGAGCATCAAACCACGACTTTTTGACAATATGAGTCTTTGGTGTGTAGTAGTAGTACCTACTGTTGCAGTGTTTTCAAGGCTGTCGTTGACAAAAAATTTAAGTGAATTATAGTCAATTGCACCTTATTTCTTATTTGATATTAATTACTATTTATCAAGTTGGTTATATACTTAGTAAAAAAAAATGACTTGTCTAAGTGCTTATTTTGTAAGTCTAAAGAATTAAACGATTTGCCTCTGACTCTGACTAGATGGTAACGTCATGGCCCAAGTATAACCATTGGACTACCCCAGAACGTGTATGGTAAGAACTTGAATCGCAACAACATACACAGCAGTCTTAAATATTGTTTGGCAGTCTCGTAAAAAATAGACGAATGATGATTCGCCTATTCGTTCGGTTTTGAAACGAACGCCTATATCTGTCAGTATATCAAGAAGGACGTCAATGGTCACACAATCACAATCTTTTCTAAAGCCAAAATAAACTGCATCTCGGTACTTGCCAAACAAAATCTACGAGCGTGAATAATTTGGTAGTTCCTGAACGTTTCTTTTATTTTTAATAATTTTCAGTAAATATATCAATTCTTATATGATCTTATAACGTACACCCACTGACGATAGGCTAAAAGAAAATAATATACTCACCGATTTCCACTCTCCCGTAGTGACGTTGGAGGTTAGCGCTATCTCTTTCCTCTTTCGTCCGCGCACGATCAGCCGCAGCCGTCCCTCTCGCACCACCAGCGCCGTGTAATGCTTAGGTTTGTTCTTTGACCCCTAGAATAAACGTCGGAATAGTTATTTGTTAGGTATACAAGAGTGCAAAGTTGCTTTTTAACCGCGTGTTCAATTTTGATGACCGAGAAAGCGAAGGATTCTAAGATTAGAATCCTGAGCGTTAGCGAGGGAATCAAAAGAGCACGAGGTGAAAAATCTTTGCACTCGAGTGCAACACGTAACTTTTCATCCCACCTCAGAGAGGAAATGACTAAATGCAAAAACAAACTTCCTCGTCGCTAGAATCACTCATTTTAGTATTTTCACTTGTTTTCAAGTTTCTTGTTTTTAATATAAGGTTTAACAATGACGTGACAAAATGCCGCGTAAAGAACCGCGTACAAAGCAAATTGAAAAAAGAACGCCAAGAAGGTTCCGAGTCTGACTTTTTAACAAATTAAAAAAAAGTTGTATGATATATTCGGCACCATAGAGGTAGCAGTAAATAGGTTTAATGTTTGTTTTAATTCACAAACTTAGTGCACACGATGTTCTAAATTCAATTTACTTTATCCTCTAGAGAATAAAAACGGCTTTTCCACTCAGATATTGAAGATTAAAAATAGGTACTCTTTCCGAGATGGTCGGATGAAAATATTATTTTCCTCGTTGAGTTGAGTTTTAATCTAAGCTTTTTCGAAAGTTTTCTGTTAATAGGTCGTAAGGGATGACGAACTGCGAAAGACTGTGGGCATATGCTGGCTGCTGCAAGCTAAAGGCAGTGCAATAATCTAAAAGAAGCGTGTATCGATATCCAGCAGTGATGGTGATTCAGGCCGCTATCGGTGACAAACCCCTGGCCGGAGGCAGAGATGACTTGTAATGCACACAAAAAGTGGCTGGTTAATTTTTGCTAAAAGAGTTTTCTTGGTGTATTCTTATGATTCAAGTTACCGGGACTAATAACAGCAGTCCGTTGTCAGCATACGTCCGTATTTGCATAGTGACGGCGAGTACCGCGGCGCGCTTCGGCGTGCGTAGTGTAGCATGCGAGCCGCGCGCGTCGCCGAACTTGACGGCGCCCGCTTCCACCGTGTACGAGGATGTCTGGGGACAAAGGGTGCTTAATATGTCATCCGGTTAGCGTTATACACGGTAAGTTGCTGACTGCAAAGCTACTGCAGGCGATGGACTGCACAGGCGCAACTGCAGGCGACGGCAGTCGTCTACTGCCATCTAATCAACTACAGTCGACGGGAGCCTTGCAGTCGGCTGCCGTCCTTTTATACGAGTCTTTAGGCTCTTTGCAAGGTCAAAGTCTTTGTTGATGGAAACACCAATATCTAAGGATCGCTCTAAAACCAAAATGTTCTACCACACACCAAAAGCTTTCAAAATAACCCTGAATCACAATCTGTCACCATGAAGATCCTTTGGATTACCTAGAACAAAAAACAAAAAAAATAAATTGTTGCAAAAAGCCGTTATCCGGCTTGTTCTTTGTGGTTAGAACCGAGTACTTAATTAAATGACTTGAGTATACCTTGGTGCAAGGCGAGTTATCAGTCCGGGCGTGCAATGCGCGCGGCTCGGTGCGCGGCGGCGCGCGCGGGCTCTCCTCTCCGCGGCCCAGTTGCGCTTTACTCCATTTTATGGCGGTTTCTAGTCCTATTAGTCTGCAAATAATGTACAAAGATTGAAAATTATGGACGTTGTTGTATACACTCCTTATGAGAGTGTTGGCATTGACTGATCTAGAAAATAGGGGTTGCAGGTTGAAAGGAGACTGCGAAAACAAGGATTTTTTGTGAATTTTGAATTGTGGATTCTTTGAAAACCAGTTTGCACTGACAGATGATGACCGATGTCAGTCTTGATGTTACTTACTCTGAATCCACAATAAAGTCAGCAATGGTCCCATTGAAGGCAGCATCCGGTATCCGCTTCTCCCTGGCCGCCATGCCCACCGCGCCCCCGAGAAACAGGCCTCCTGATCTCGCCGGGTAGGCGTTCCCAGGAAGCACGCCATTGGCGACTTCTTCATCGTCCATCCATAGTTCTATCTGAAATATACCACCGACAATCATTTCTTTTAAGCCTGAATTATACCATCGATATTTTATTAATCTAGCCAGGGATCTTATGCCTCCTTTCTTTTTGCTAGGCTTGTGCTTACCGCATTTAAGAACCTATGCTTTGACATCCACATTACAGGTCTTTTTAGCCTGGGAGTTCAAATAGTTTGATGTTGTCATGGAGTATGTAATGAGTAGATCTAGGTACTTACCTGTTTATGAGCGCGCACTATCCGTATAGTGTGGAGTCTTTTGTCATTGACTTTGGAACCGTTGCTTCTTAGTCGCACCTCGCTCTTACCAGCCGCTGCAATCACTTCCAGTTCTCCTGCACATAAAAGAAAAGCTCTTGTGATGTTATGGTTGTACCACACAGGTGTGCGAGGTGTCAAAAGAAGGAATATGTCAAACTTTATCAATAGGATCGCTTCGATAACTAAATCAAAACCTCCTGCCTGTTGGATCTGACAAAATAGCTGTGATGAGCACTTTCCTAAAACTTACCATTCACCATAAACAAAGCTAGATAATGCTTATCGTCTCCATCATCATCGTCCACTTCGTTATCTGTTAGGTTAGCTGGCGCCCGGAATAGTAGCAGTCCATCAGGTGCCTCCGTCCGGAAGGACAGGCCCAGGGCGGCCTTGCGCCGGAACACGGGGGACGGGAGCTCGATGTACCCTGAACCTTCCAGGATCGCTGAACGGAACGTCTGCAAATGGAAGTGTTTAGTTCATATTTTAATAATGGATTATCTGCTGGGAAGGAAATCATGTTAAAAAATTTCAGCCATAGAACTGCATTGATGCCAAAAATATTGTAGATACATTCAGTAACAAAACTTTCGGTATTTATATGCGGAAAGTCTCGTGCGCAAGAAGCGCTCTCGACGGTCATTACAGTCGAAAAACCAATGACTTACTTTTCGTTCAAGGGGCAATACTCGCTAAGCCAGGGGCAGATGCTAGTCCATAAATAAGGTGAAGAGAAGAGTGTCCTTACCCTGCCACCACACCTGGGTTCAATCCCATGTCTGGTCGGAGTATCCAGGAGATCGTATCCCTCCCGGTCCACCGTGAGCGCGCCGAGACAGCCGAGCAGGGGGGGCGGCTGAGCTCCCCGCGGCGCGCTGCCCACCCAGTATGGGGCACCTCCCACCCAGTACGTGGCGTCCGATAGGTCGGGGAGGGAGGCTGCTGATTGCACGGGGGGCGAGGGGGATCCTAGGGTCTCCTGGCCGTTCACGCGCAGGCTGCCTGGGGACAGGGCCGTGTTAGATTGCAACTGCTTACATTAATTAAGTTTTTCGTTAGCAAGCTATTTACTTCCATGTTGTCTCCTATCATCATCATGTCAACCTAAAGAAGATGTACACTGAACAAAGAGATGTCTGAGGCGTATTGAATACGCGCCTCGGAAAAAATATTTGCAAGAAAATATTTTTTGGGTTTGATCATCATTAATTAAGCGGCGTGGTCCCCACCACGCACATTTGAACCGGTTGTCTCCGACACGGAATATTATTATTATTTTTTACTTTTTTAAGTCAGACATTTCTGAACGATGTGGTGCAAGTTCAACAGGTCATAATTATTATTAATACATAAAATGAAGCATTACAAGTTCACAAGACCTTCTCTAACCTAAGCAGTTTTACAGTACCTTTCTCCAGTTTATTAGTAGCGAACACCCTTATGGCTTGCACGTGCTTGGGCCTATTGTCGCAGTGGGCGCCGCCGGCCGCGATCCGCAGGCTTGAGCCCGAGTACTGCACTATGAACTCTACGCGGCACGACCGAAGGATTACTGATACTGAGCGGTTCTGAAAGAAGAGAGTTTTATTTTATCGACTTGATCTCAAGCTACCAGAAGCTGATACCTCTCTACTTCAAAGAGATTTCAGCAAGTCACCGACCTCTATAACTTGAATAGAATGCAATAATGTTGATGAGCCATAAAACCCGGCCTTAAGGCATGTGGCTTGAACGCTAGTCTTCCTACCGAGCCGTTTGATAACTTCACGAATGATAGCCCAGCTAAAACAACTTACATTGGCGACATCAACAGCCGAGAACAACAGTGCGTTCTCATCTCTCGTCCGGAAGGTAAAGGCGATGCTGAACTGTCTGCGGTCGGCGGGGCGCAGGCGCGAGCGGCGGAGCTCTGCGTACCCGCGCCCGTTGAACCACACCATGGTGGGCTCTCCGCCGCGACTCACGCCGTACCATCTGGGAACAAATAGACAGGTGAACAGGTGGAATAAAGCGACGAGCCGTGGTCGAGGATAGACTCAAGCCGAGACCTAGCCGAGATCTTCTAGTCTAGTAAGCACTTCACCGGATCCAGCTTCCTGTTTGAAAATTGCAGCGCGAGATTCGTTAATAGGACTTGGCACTCGAATACACCTTTTGCAACAACCGATTGCTTACCATAAATGTTAATCATCCAAACTATTCTAAAGTGTGTCAGCTTCAAAACGAACTATTATCTGCACTTACCTCTGCGTACACCCCGTACACTTCGCCTCTTTCGGCTGCACGTTAAAGTTCCACAGCCCCACAGTAGTATCATCAGCATACAAGGCGTGCACGCAGCCCGGGAGCCCTGCGCCCGTCGGAGCGCCCAGCCACAGCTGAGAGCTGCGGAGGACCACGGCGGAGGGAGAGGAACTGTTGGAGGCGGTGATAGCGTTTCCTCCTGCGCGTTCTACTTTGAGGTGGACTGAGCTCCATATTCTGGAAAAGTTTTTGAGATGAAATCGTTGTGTAGCAGTTATAATTTTTTCCCACATGGAGTAACTTAAGGATCTCAGACCCTAGCTTATCTCGGCGACTACGCGTGCGTCTAGATAAACATTTGCCTATTTCATCCCTATAAAAAAAATGTTATTTCTTCTCTTTTTGAAGATAAACCAGTATCCAATCTCCATGACAAAGTTTATTAAGACGTTCTGCCATTTAGTTGTGAAAGAGAAATTAAGACGCTCTTAGGATTGGTTTTAAAACAGTGACTTAGAAAAGACGCATGCCATCCTTCAAGAAATTAATGTTGCTGGTTAATCAGCAGTATAATAAGTACCTTTCAATATCTATCCTATAAGAGGTATGGTCGGCATCATCATGGGTCGGCTGCAAGTCCTCAGGATGCAGTATGAGCCCCTCTCCCGCGCCGAGGTCCCACGCCAACCGGAGCCTCTTGCTCTCTACGGACAGTTTCATGTAGCGCTGTTTATCCTGAAAACAAAATCGATGTTAGAGGAATGACAAAAAGCTGTCTGTTCTGCTGCTTGTGATAAGGATACCAGATAATTAATTCAAGACAATCAAACCTACCTAGCTAGAAAACACCCAGACCAGTAGGTACAAAACTTAACGTTTAAACTATACATAAAACGAAATCTTATCAAGAAAGCATATTACTCCGTAGATGACTACGTCAATGATGTTAATGCTTGGCCGGATGTCGCCCAGTTCCACACAGACAATAGTATGTAAGACCAGTTAGACTTAGTTATCCTAAGATTGTATTAGTTGATAAGCGATAAACTTGCTAGTGGTTTCTTTTTCACTTCTTCCGCTAGTGGACAAAAAATTGAAGTGAATTAAAGTCAATTGCACCTTATTTCTTGTTGATAGTAATAACTATTTATCAAGCTGTTTATATAGTAAAAATTTGACTTGTCTAAGTACTTATTTTGTAAGTCTAAAGAAATAAATGATTTGACTTTGACTTCGACTTTGGTAATGAATATAATGCAAATCATAGATATAGATTATGTACAAAAAAACAGCAGCGTGGTGAATGTGGTGATTTATATAGCTAATACTCTCCTTACTATAAATATAAAAACTATCTTTGTTTGACAAATTCAATACGGATGTATGCGGATGTGAACCTCATTTGTGTTGGGAGAACACAACACGGCTCACAGTCGTTATGAAATCCCCCCTTGTTTGAGTTAGACAAGTTCAATCTACAACCCTCTGCATCTCTGTCATACCTTCTAATTCTAATTCTAAGTGGGGGAGCTAAGATCTGCACGGACGTCTCGCATAGGAGTGTATTGTGCATTATCCCCCTGCCTAAGCAGGCCCTAACCAGCCCAGCTCCTTGAAGTATCGGAGCAGGACTTTAGGTGACTGACATCTTCGTTTCAGCTTTCCTGTGGGTGTGGATGGGGTTGATTCCTCAATGAGGCATTTCAGCCCTGTTTTGTGTCTGGCCTCCTCTGTGGCCGTACAGTGTACCACAACGTGTTCCACAGTCTGCTGTCTGTGGCTCCGGTGGCATACCTTATCCGACGGCATTATAGAGATCGAGAAACTCACATGTGTATCATCTATCAAGGAAAGGAGTGGTCCATCCCGCACGTAATTCTCGAAGGAGACTGCGAGAGCGATCCTACTGACTGCGCCGGACGCGCTGGAGATGGAGTAGGCGCGGGAGCAGCCGGCTGCGCCGAACACTGACGTCACTGACACTGATATCTAGAAAACGATTGAGAATTATATTGGGCGTCCTCTCCGTGACAAGAAGGCGAAAGCTTTCAACTAAGTATATAGTTCAGTCTGATGAATCTTAAATCTTAAATAATGGCGTATTGATTGGGTTGGACAAAACAGTAGCAGCCTTCTTCGACCGAAATCGAAGACCTCAGTATCTTATCTATTCCCTGGTACAGGATCGGGAATATTTCGGCACCGTTTCATGCGGCAATTGCGTGATCATGGCGCATGAAACTGTGCCGAAATATTGGAAAGCTCAAAACTCAAATCATGGTAAATATCCCGCTGTAAATAACTTTAGTATTAAAAACCATGATGAATTTAAAAGTTTTATGGTTACAGATACTTGGCGCAATTCTTGGTTTGGAACAAATGACTTAAAAAAACTATGGCTTGCATGCACTTCAAAAGTTGCTTAAAGTATGCATGTTCTCACCGATTCCGCAGCATGTTTAGCCCGCATGACTTTGTCCGCCAGTGCCCTCAGCGCCGGCGACAGCGTGCTGGCGGCCGCCGAGTGCTGGCGCGCGCGGGCGCCGGCAGCCGTCGCCAGCGCCGCCGCTGTCTCCGCGCCGCGCACCGTGTAGCCGCGGATCTGCGACACTGATCAATGTGGTCATTTGTTAACATCACCATCTCGACACACGGAACAAGCAAGGCAAGGCTCAAGCCAATAGCCGTTGGAAGGTTTAATTGCCAATAATAAAAATATAGGAAAGCGGGAGGGTCCACACTGATCGTAAACAAACGAGGCTTAGCTTGTAATAAAGCTTGGAATGACGTTAATAAAATTACAGAATGTACTTTGTCGTTCAAAGTTAAAAGCTGGAATTGAAAGTGAATTTGAGCGAAACCTACCATGCTCTTGTGCTGCTCCCAATGCTGTGTCGCCATGTTTCTGCAGCTCAGCCAGTTGTCTTCTCAGGGAGTATCTATTAACGAACAAAATTGCAAGGTCAGTTTCTATTCCCCGCAGACGCTATATACGGCAAGCTATCGACTTCGCCAGCGCTTTGGCATTTGGGGAGGTTTAGTGGACAAAATGTCGAGCTATGGACTTGCAAATGCTGACCATGATATAAACTTTTGTACATACTCTAGTTGTAGTTACATACCTGACCTTCCTCCTCAGCTCGCTAGCCTCGTCATACAGCGCCCTGGTGGTCGCATATACCCTGTCTGCCTGCTCATCCGCCGCCGCCAGCGTCTCCGCCACTCTGGCCACCGGCCTTGCCCCCAGCTCCCTCTCCTGCCAGCCCACTCCCCGCAGCCCTACGCTGACGAGGTCGGCGCCGCGACGGAGGTGCTCCAGCTGTGTGCGTAGCTCTGGAAGAACGTATGGTATTGAAGAAGAAATTGTAAAATAGGTAAAACAACTGATAGCTTTCAATTGATTTACCTATTATGTTAGGTATAACAAAATTTTATATTTCAGCTTTTGATAAAACGTTAATCTGCCTTTACATTTTTGCGTCCATTGCTGCAGATCTGTCAGATCACTCGAGATTGGGTGCTATGGAGAAGTATAAAAACAAATATTTCCGTCAACGCACTTACCTTCAGCTTTAGCCAAGACCTCTTCCCCCCGTCGCCGCAGATTCTCCGATGCAACCTTTCCCTTAGCGGCCTCCCTGCCCATGGGCGTGTGTCCCCTGGCCAGCGCGGCCGCCGCGGCTGCGTTCTTGGTGGCTTCATCTGCCTGGGCTTGTGCGTCGCGGACGCCCGCGGCTACCTTGGCCCAGGCTTGTGCCGCTGTGACCCCGAGGGAGGCTGCGGCGCGGGTTCCGGCGAAAAGACTGAAACAAAGAAAACATACATTTGCTATGGTCGGTTCTGCTAAATAATTTACTTACATGTTGGTCCACCCACAAATTGGCCGAATCATTGCAAAGACGTTGTGTCCTTTGTAATGACAGATTAGTCAGTCTTTACTTTACAAGCATGTGCGTCGGCATGGGCCAACACGTGGACGGACCTTCATGTACATTAGGAAAGCCTCACAGCGATTGGTTTTATCGTTATTTGACCTGACGACGGAACCATCTGACCACAACACGAAACATCGTCTTTACTGACAATAAGTTGGTACTACCTAACAATTTAAAAATGTCTGGGGTCTTGAGATTGGTACCTTTTGTACTTAGCAGCTTTAGCAGATAACTCCTCAACATGTTTTTCAACATTTTCCAAGTATTTCTCCTTGTACGTTGGGGTGAGATTGTAGAGGATGCCTTCCTTTTCTTCAGCGGCCAGCATGAGTACCTCCAGCTCCGCAGCCAGGGTCGGAAACCGGATGGATAGGGTCTGAGCTCGGAGTAAAGCGGCGCGTATCTCGTCAGTCAGGTTGTGGGAGGAAAGAGTGGTCACGTCCTGCAGACAAAATTTATTAAAAGGAGTTTACTAGATCAAAACAGTCATTCGAATGATTTATCTATAAGAAATTGTATAGGGTCCGAGAAGATCGTAGCATAATGGGTCCAAGGCAAAATGTTTAGCCCAATCTGGGTCGATGATGATCGAAACTCCTAAGTTAATGCCTACGGCAATAATTGCAAGATGAGAGATGGCCGAAAGGGCGTTCGACAAATATTGTCACATCTATTTGAAATAGATATTCTTACCTCCAAGACTAGTCGACACCTCAACCCGATATCCCTAACAGCAGCTAACTTAGGCTTGACCCTCCCTTGCAGATCCGTCACCACATCATCAGCGTTCCACACCGTTTGTGCCAGTTGGGGCAAGTCTGTTGCTTTCCTCTCCCATTCGTCTAGCGCTGAAACCAGCTTTTGCAGTCGTTGGTTCGTGTGTTCGATGCGGTAATTGTATTCTTGGACCGCTGTTGACTGGACGTGCGCCTGGAAAGATGAAGGCCTCTATTAAGACACGTTGCCCAGACATCGGATCTATGCTTTTCTATGATAAAAGCGTTACTCAAGCATCTATATTATGACTGAGTTTTCATAATACGGACCCATGACTTCAGAAAGACTGACCAACTACCTGAGTATCCTCTAGTGTCTTGGCATCCTATGCTGACCTGAGTTCTGAGTTCGGTGATTCGATAGTATCGTTCGACGAATAGTTTCATTTTTGTCTTTTTTGTTTATTTATTTATTTATTATTTATTTGTATAGGATATCCAGTTGTTCCATGTTCGCATGATAGAGGCGCCGATACAAATCATCGTCGAGACGTTACTACCTATTCACTAAACTCAGTCTGCGCCCTGTTCTATCTTCATTTCGGTTACGTAGATACCTACTATATACTTCGTGTGATACATCGATTATTTTCAAAATAAAAAACCTACTTATCTTTTTTATCTACATAAATATTTGCTACGCTTTTGTTTGTAGAGTCAAGCTACTTACCGAATCAAAGACATCATTAGCTCCCGTAACATAATCAGACACCTTCAATTCTTTGATGTGTTTCAAAAGATGTCTCGCTTCCTTCAACGCTCGGTGCGCGCTCAAATGCCTCTCTCCTCTCGCGAAGTCATCTAACGCTTCTACTTGCTCTCCCAACTTTCTCCTCTGTTTGAGGACGTCATCTAACTCACTCATGCTTTCTAAACTCAAGTATTCTGCCTCCTTGTCTCTTTTTGTAGCTTCTTCTTTTAGATTGTTGGCGTCTGTGAACATTTTATGCTCTATCGTTTCGAGACGGCTGATGGAAGGCTCTAGTTTCTTTGTGTGTGCTCGATCAGTCTTCACTTGGCGTAACTCTGTGCGTAGTACGGAAGCGTTGTGGGCGAATTCACGTACGGCTGGGAAAGGCTTTGGTATTCGGCTGAGTTCTTCTGGATTCGCTTTACTTCGAAGGTGGGAAGTCAGTTGTTCTACTGAATCTAGTAGAGTTTGAGTGCAGTTGTCACAGGCTGGAAAAAAAATACAGGAATCACGACTATGGTTGCAATGCAAAATTTTAATTGATACCCAAATTATGTCCAAACCCAATTAGAAAATTAGGCACTTAACATATTCGCTTAAGTAAAGGTAAAATGGTTATTTTAAAATAGATTCTTTGATCAATGCACACACATCTTGTGTTTTTAATACGCAAGGAGTTTTCACTCACGTCTACAGCCATCATCGTCGAGATAGGTCCGGCGGGCGGCGCACGTGTCGCACTTGTCCCCTGCGGCGTGCGCGCGACAAAGACAGCGTCCCCGGGCGTCGCAGCGCGCGGACGTGGCGCCGCGCGGGTCGCAGGCGCACGACGCGCAGCCGCGCCCCAGTCGGTAGTACCCGGCCGCGCACGACTCGCATTCTATGCCGGTGTAACCTGTCAGAGGAGATTTACTTCAGAGATGTTAGGTTGCCAGACGAGTCCTTCTCGTTACGTTAATACGCGAAACAAATACAAGAGGAGCATTGTTGTGGAGATGTGCTGTGCAGATTTGCTCGGTCTATTGCTACGAGTCTCCTTGGCGTTTCGATCGTCCCTGCATGGACGAAAACTTTGGGCTGTACAGCAGTCATCGTCAATCTATGTTTGTTTCGTAACCGAGATCGCAGCCAACTCACCAGGTTTGCACAGACACTTCAGCCGCCCAGAAGGCGTCATGGCGCAGGCGTCCGCGAAGTTAGCAGCTCGAGACGGACACGGACAGGTTTGGCAGCCGGAACGGGACTCCGGGGACCCGTAGTGTCCCAGTGCGCAGACTTCGCAGCGAGGGCCACCCGTGCCGCCCGTGCAGTTCTAAAAATGTACATAGATGAGTCAACAATAAAGTCTACACAGACATCAACAAAATAATAAAACAAGAGAAGTTATAGAGAATTGGAAAATACAGGAGCATTAGAAGTAACTGTTTTAAGACAGGAGTTAACCATTAACTGTACCAGTTTGACAGTAAATTTCTGACTTTGACAGAAATTTGAAAGCTGAACTATGTAGACATTAAACTCCTTTGCAAGCAGTCATTTGAATGTTTTAGCAGATGACGTGACATCAATTCTAATTCAGAAAACAGCAACAAACTCACCAGACAGTCTCCAGTAGCAGGATCGCACTGCGTCGCTCTCCCGTTACAGAGACAAGGCCTGGCCTCCCCTTGCATCTGGATCACAATGGTCCCCTGCACCGAGGTCACGTGCGCCGTCTGCGTCGACATCCAGAAGCCGAGGGCCGGCTCCTGGCAGGACGAGGCCGCATAGCCGCGCGGACAGTCGCAGAGCTCCACGCCCAGCGCTGGGATGGTGCGGCTGAGGCCGGGGATTGCTGTGTCTAGGGATACGTTCAGGAGTCTGGAAAAAAGAGGTTCCAGTTAAATGTGGCAAATTGGTAACCACAGTATAGAGCTGGAGACGGGGGGATCTTGTTTTAAGGCCGATCGATGGTGCAAATCATACACGCTACACAAGTTTTCGTCGTTTACCAACACTCAAGGCAAAGGTTATTCTATATTTTATTCGTGGCTTGCTTTTGCTTTGATAGCTAAGAAGAGATACAACAGAAGATGATAATGAAGACTGAGATCTATTATTAGAAAATTAGTATATAGGAATAGTTCATAGCCATATAATAGACCAACATAATATATTTTTTTTTTGTATCTGATGATACTCACAAGGCATGAACAGGGTCTTCATAAGTGGGCGCCCTGGTGGTGGCTCGCAGCAGGATCCTCTCGACCCTGAGGAGCGCCAGCATGAGCGCGCCCCGGGACGCTATGTGCCTGCCTCTCACAGTCCAAAGCGACTCGTGGAAGCGAACTGAGTGGGTGCCGTTGACATGAGGCACGTGCTGCAAGGCAAATCAAAATGTCTTATAAACCATGTTCGCACTATAGTGCGTATGATGTTAAGAGGTTGCTTAATCAAATGCACTGGAGTTGACTCTTTCACTTCTTCTAATACCATTTCAAAAAGATAAAAATTCCAAAAGTATTTAAAAAAAATCAAATCCTAACTGAGATTTTAAAATTTTCGCCTTTTTTCTAATTTTGTGTCTAAACTATGGCAGTTCCAAAAATCTTTTTCAACTCGCAAATAACCAGATGATATCTTACTTCATGATAATCCAACACTATATCCCTGGAATAGACCCGAACTAGCGGAAACCTTGCCAACATTTCCTTCGACAGCTCCGTGCCTCCTTCCTCCTCAACCCTGAACCGAAGTAGTCCTCCGTATGACGTCACGCGGTCCCCTAGAAATCGTTTGTCTAGCTCCATGTATACGGGGACCGGCGGCCAGGGGAGCGTGATGGTAGAGTCGGATGCGTGGGTGTGAATGGCGATCAGGGAATCTTGGTCCACCTGGGGAAAGGAATGGAGTTACTTTTAATTCTATTTATTTTAACGCACTTTATCTTAAGTATTTAGCAGAGTTTTTAATTCATTATGAATGTAAGCGGGTTAACTACGAACCTTGTTTGTGTTGGAAGAACACCAACGTTGACGAACACTAAAGTGCTCGAAGGGATGCGGAACGCCCGCGTCTAGAACCGCACTCGCCCTGAAGATATGTCCCTCGTTAAGGGATGAAATGTTGGTATTCTTCCAACACAAACAAGGTTCGTAGTTACCCGCTTACATTCATAATGAATTCATCAAACTACGAAAGTTTCTATAGTAAAAGAGTTTTGTTGATTTTCTACAAAAAATAATTAAGCAGGGACTTATTTTGTCCTCATATGCGGTTCTGATTTGTGAAATCAAGGACAATGATAAAGGTAGGTTACCGGTAGATAAAATAACAGACAGTGCCAAGACCTACCTTGGACAATTCCTTGTAAGCCCGCAGTACCTACAGTGCAAACGCACATAAATATCCGAGGAAATTGCTCCACAGCCTCACCACGGCATGTTCTGTTCTGGTTGTACTTACATTGTCGATAGCATCCGCCCCCGCAGCCCGCATCAGCGTGATATGCGCGGGCGCCGCTGCGTGCAGCGCCGCTCGCGTCAGCGAGGCCTGTGTGCATTGGGACACGCGGCCGAAGCAGAAGCACGCCGTGCAGCCGGATGGGTTGTCGACTGAGAGACCGAACGTACCCTCCAGGCATTCGTCACATTTGTCGCCCACTACGTTCTCCTGAAAATACAATAATAAGATAAGTTTGGGGAAAATCGAAGTCCAAGAGATAAACGAATAATAAATGACTCGGAGCTTATTGGACTCTTTCGATCATACTCCTATGCTCTAGTTCCATCAGATTTACTCTGCGGCGGTTGCGATACTGTTTTCCCAACATTTCGTACTATTGCAACCTGGGCCGGCTATGGAACAGTGGCAGGGCATGCGTCGCTCCCCATACTGCCCCGATATCCGACTAATTGTGTAACCAGTCCAGACCTTACCTTGCAAGGGCACCGTCCCCACTGATCACAGCCACAGCTCGTAGTATTGCAACCTCTGGTCCCGGCTATGGAACAGTGGCAGGGCTTGCATCGCTCCCCGTAGTGTCCGGGCGCGCAGGAGTTGCAGTCCGTGCCGGTCCAGCCCGCCTTGCATTTGCACTGCCCTGTTCTCGAATCGCACACATCTGGAAGTTGATAAGGGTATTTAGAGTTGACAAGTTAGAATGTATGGTGAAGTATCCATGGAATGGCTGGAAGTACAGAGTTATGGCAGGTTTTTCTTCATGATTTACTTTTTCACTCAAATTGAAAGTGTTTACTTCCTACTTAAGCCATTAGAAGACACTGGAGCACGTTAGAAATTGCCAGACTTGTATCAGGCCGGTCGACCTGGCTACATTCACATTTTGGACACCACTCACCAGACTGCGCCCCCCGTCCGCAGGAACATGCCGTACAGCCGACGCCGTGGAGCCAGTACCCCCGCGCGCACTGTCTGCAGTCAGCCCCCAGGGACCCCCCGGGGCACACGCAGCGCCCTGTCACAGCGGAGCACACCTTCCCGTCCCGACATGGAGGACATTCTGAAAAAATCAACAACGGTCAGTTTGGTTCCTTTAATCGTAGTGAGTTTTCTATTGTGGCTGTAACCTAGAGAGAGCATAAAGATAAAACACCCAGAATACTTAACTTAATCATAATCACTATTTCTGCTAAATATTGTGGACGTAGGCCTCTCCCAAAGATCGTCACAATGACCGGTAGGTGCCATGACTTTCACCACGGACATCTTGAAAACTAAAGTCCAAAGGTAGGTAACTTACGCAGACATCCTGTAGAGCTGAATCCGTAGTAGCCAGTGAGGCAGCGGTCGCACTGCGGCCCGCCCACCCCCACAGCGCAGGCGCACGCGCCGGTGACCGGGTCGCAGGCTGCGGTCCCGGCGGCACAGTTGCAGCGCTTGCAGCCACCGCGCTGCAAGCCATAGTAGCCTTCCTGTGGGAAAAGAAAAGTCTTAGAAGCCTATAGTTAAAACTCCCGTACAACTACTGAGTTGCTGAAATTCAGGTGACAAGCACCAGAAGTCCTATATCTATAGAGACACTTCAGAAATTTCAGATTACATAAGTGGAACATACTAAAATCATTTCATTTTATCTTACTAACCCTTGGTAATTTACTACCGAGCTTTAATATTTAGGTCACAGAACTTCATGTTCTATAAATTGGTCTACCGCCGGGTTTTATTAAGTTGGTACCTACTGATAAAATAAATATAATACCTTTACACACATTAACTTGTACATGGACTAGCATAATGCTAGATAGCATTCTCTACCTGCTAACCTTTCTAAGTCTGAGGTACATTACTATTCAGGTAACATACGTTACCTACAACACCGTTCTCACAATTTTACACCATCCTGTTTTTGTGTGGGTTATTATATAATTTTTGCGCAGTTCTTCTATAGCAAATTTAACTCTACTTTCTGGTACCTATAATATAAACAAATCTAATCCACCAATCTAATCTGAACGTAGGTAACTGAACAACACAAGCCTTGTCGGTAAATTAGTGCATCCGAGAAACCCATCGACATCATCGCTCTAACGAATGTGCCATTCACTTAATGAATAGAGCCAATATTGGCATGCTGGCAATTGCTCTTGATCTAAGCTGAAGCCACGAAACGTTACTTCGCGGATGCTAAGTAAAAATGATAAATGTTTACTTATTTTAACATCATAATAAAATGACAAAGTTCTGGACAGCTTTGGCTTTCGTTTTAGTTTTAAAAACAGAAGGCAGCGTCTTCCCTATTTCGGCTACATTGTGTGTCTTTTTGTTTTTCATCATATCATTTGACAGATTAACTGAACTCTCACCGGAAAATAAAAAAAAATACAATCAGCCTTGTGCCTCAAAAATAATACTCCCCGGACTCTCTACAATTCGTTCCTGGGCCAACTGTACCCCGTATTATCTAGAGCAAATAGCTATATAACTGCCAGTAAGAGTTTTTTCTGAAACCAAGTGATTCCATATCATAGTCATCAAGCTAAGCTCGATAGAAATTCTAGACTCCTCAAATCTTAGTTTCGTCCGACAGCATTAGAGTTTCATTCAAAAAAACATAAAGTTCAACCCCAAGTTTCGCTCTAACACCTTTAAGGCTGGCCCTAAAATCCTAAGGAGTGGGCCTAAAATACGAGTACCAAAGTTTGTCCCTAAAATCTAATAATTTCGTTTTAAATTCTTAGAGCTGAAAATCGCTAAAAGCCGATTTAACTAAAGCAGATTACCTCGTGGCCCCATCATAACTCGCAATATTCCGCGGCTGGCCTACATCGCAAATCAAAGTGGCCGAATGACATTTAATTGAATAAACGACGCGTCGCCATTCCGGCCCTAATGGCCAATTATTGGCGTTATTATAGCAATGAACTGGACGGACTCTGGGTTTATGCGAGGGGATTAAATATCAAAATATTGTGGGCGGGTATTCACAGATCCTTCTTTCGTCGAAGTGCCTAGCGAGCGGCCATAGGTAAATGGAATGGTTGAAAGGTTGGCATTTGAAATTAGGGACAAAATATATGAGCAAAGGTCAACCTCTCGATATAAGTAGGTACCTAGGTACTAGTACCTTACCTACCTAGATACAGAATGTAGATTTGAACCGGAATGACCTAATTCTATGCTTAAGTAATTAAACCTACTCTACATTTGGCTCTAGCTACTAACTGTTGATTATTTGGCAAAAAAACACACTTTGTTGCGGTCACTGAAAGAAAGTGCATTTCTTTTTCAGTCATCGCTCCTATCCTCGGCGAAATCGCGTTTTTTCTTATCTATTTTTTTATTTTTTTGAAATAAAATCTATAAGTCCTGCCACACTGGATATAAGATATTTATTAAAGCTGGCGCGATCCCGTTATGTTTTCGTATACTGGAGGGTGCATGGAATAAAAAAAAATGCTGTGCAATTCACACAGCATTATCTAAGCAGAGCTTGTGTTATGTTATGGGTATTAGATAACTGATATATTTAATACAATACACTACTTAAAAACATATTTTTAGTATACCTACAAAAAAAAACATCCAGAACGCCCTGAACAAATATCTGCAGATTGTTCAAATATAAAATAATAAAAAAAAATCTATACCTACCTACTGGATATTAGATTTTTCCCTCAATTGAAAGTCCTGTCTCTGGATACTGGATATCCTAGATCCATGTCTGCCGTGCGATATGATCCGCGCAGTCAGCCGCGACCGCTATCCGCGACTTTACGATGGTCCGGATAACGTCGACATCAACAAAACATTTCTACAAATGTTATTTGCGTCGTAAACAGCCCGCGTTATGCTCCTTGTTTTTGGGTTATTACTCCGATTTCCGTCTCATTGTTGCGAAAATATTGACGGCGGAATTTGTAATTCATAATGCAAATAGAGTTTACGAGAAGTGTGGGTTCGGAGCCGGTGTTTGTAAAACATGTCAAACGTACCGGATTTATTTTCAATTTGTGGTGAAGCAATCTTCATTAAACTTCTCTTGATCGATTAATCATATCTGATCGTTGCAATTTTCTTAAAAGTCTTAGTCCACAATATTTCCTGCTCTCGATGTAATCAATGAGAGTTATTCATCGGTCGTAATTAGGTAACACAACAATTCTTTGTAAGGCTGCGTTGGTTATGTGTATTTTCGTTCGAAATTTACAATTCGAATGCTCGTTCAAATGCTCCAGCCAGCATTCCGAAATCCCAAATCACATAGAAACTTTTTTAAATTAATACAACCATACGAAAGTTTGCTGATCGAAAAGATTTTATTAATTTCATTTCCCTTTGTATCCAACTCAGCGATAAAAACTCCGTGGTTCGTAGAATAAAAGCTTGGGCTTTTAACATGGGAGGTCAACGTTCAATGTTGATCATCATAATCGATATAACGGTGTAGGTACTTCATCTGTTCACTTATGGGCGATATTGGGTAATGACAGTTGAAATAGTGCTCTGAAACACACACAACGTTCTCTGACAACACGGATCGACGAGAGGGTTTCTACACGACTAGGTACTACGATTTCTAGATCCTTCAGCTACATTGGTTGAACAGAAACTTCCACTTAGCTGATTCCTCCATTTTCTCCTGCAGGGCTATCTCGATTCATTCGATTCGTTTGCGAAGCAAAAACGTCAGATTCGTATTTGAGTTCTATTCCGACAGAACTTTTAAAACGCTATTTTAGTTTGACAAAAGTTTCCGATATCGAATCCGGCTTTTCCAACGAATACCTATTACCCCTGCTGTTCTCTTCTGTCATTTTGTAGAATTCGTCTAACGTAGACAAGAAGAACAATGGGTTTGGATGCATTGATTTATTAAAAACCCTCTTTAAATCAATGTTTGGATGTAATGGGAATAAGCCGGTATATGTGGATTACCAAGGTCTGTTGTCTGTTGTGAATAGGCGCATTGCAAGACAGATAGGTAACATATAAATAAATGACAAAATCTCACCTCACAAGTGTCGCAGGCCCGGCCCGTGACGTGCGCCCGGCACCGGCACTGTCCCGTCCGTATGTCGCACACGTTGCTCTCGGAGCCCACGGCAGAGCAGTTACAACCTGCAACAATACATACATAAATATTTTAAAGGTAGGTAGCTAGTAACATCCATAAATTATTATTCACTTTTAATAATGTTAGACAGAAACTGCTATAATTATAAACACTTTACTGTATTTACATGACAATTAGACGAAAGTAGTTTATCTTAGTGTGTGTTCGAAATCAAGATAAGAAGATCGTACCTACAAGCAATATCTTGCTATATTTTCGTTTGTTCTTTTCGAACATTATTCTTCCAAAAAAGATACAGAAACATCTAATTTGCAAGTAAAAAAGGTATCTACTAATTTCGGTACCAAGCCAATTTTTTTACTCACTTTAAGAAAGTGAAGATGTGGCCTAAGGTGCAGCACGCTTTTCCAGAAAGAACCTACTTACTTAGTACAGAGTAGCTAAACTACTTAAAAGTGAAGATATCAGTGAATTCTGTGATCCACTTAGCTTAATCGCTTATCTGTTGCATAATTCTGCGGTGGAGCAGGCAGTTGAATGCTAATAAAGGCGATTATTGCTTGTAAATACATTTACACGCAGATAATTCCTAGATTAAACAGAGATCAACCGATTCATAAATCAGTTGCTGATTACGAAACTGGATCTTAAAGTTACAACAAGCTATTTAACGGAGTGTTTGCAAATTAAAATTCGTAAAGAATATAAAGAAATCTAGAATCTATAGTAAAATTATAAAGCGGAAAGATTTGATCGTTTTTTTGTATGCAATAGGCTCCGAAACTACTGGACCGATTTAAAACAATCTGTCATCATTAAAAAGCTTACTTTTCAGGGAGTGACATAGGCTTATTATATCCCGGAATTCCGGGTGAAACCGCGCGCGAGGCGCTGCTAGATAATAACAAAAAGAATACCGTAGTTTGATGAATTCAGTGAAATTTGCGGGTCTCTGACCCGCGAAATAAAATGTAAGCGAGATAATTACAAACCATAATTGTGTTGGAAGAACGTTTCATCATCGAGGGACATGAGTGCGGTGCGGTTCGTAGTAAACCTGCTCATATCCTCAAACAATAAATAAGCAAATAACCAGCTAAGCAATTAATCGGTTCTCAAATAATAAAATAGCTGGTATGCACATTCTGCATTTCCATTGAACGATTCGACACCATTGTAACCCGACACGAGCCAGAAACAATGGTCCAAGTAAAAACATAGCGCAGGTGTGCAAAAAGCTCTAGATGATCAGGTTTAGTGGATTGTGGGCTTTATTTTCTTCGAGTTGTGATCGTTATTCTATTGATAGTTGATGTAGGGTTAGATTGTATACTGATTAATGCTACCTACCTACTCTATGGTTCAGAATTGGTATTAGCTTCCTATTTATAGTAAGGCTAATTTGTCATTATGTCTAAAGTCGTAAAGTAAGCTAAATTCCTAGGCCCATTCAAAGAGGCCTCACTCAATTGAGTGTGGAATACCTCCCTGATAAAGCCTAGCATCTGTCCACTGTTCTGCGTTAGTAGCATTTCATCTATCATCATCATCATCAGCCTATTAGTCCACTGCTGGATATAGGCCTCCCCTAATGAGCGCCATAGCGCCCTGTCTTCAGCTTGACGCGTCCAGCATTTGCTTTCAGTCTTTCGCACATCGTCATCCCACCATACACTTCGTTGGGCGCCCTACACTACGTTTGCCGAGTCGCGGTCTCCCCTCAAGAACTCGTTTATCACATTGACCGCCATCAACGCACATAGCCGTGTACTTGCTGCTTGAACACGCCCATCCGGGTCGCATCGCTGAAGCTAAGCAGTGAATATGTTAACCCATCATCGGTTGTCGGTTCTTCGCGAGATATTGCCCACTGCCACTTTAGCTTGCTAATTCTTTGAGCTATGTCGGTAACTTTGGTTCTGTGTCGGAAGTATTCGTTACGAATCCTTATATCTTTCAGAGAGACTCCGAGCATAACTCTTTCCATAGCTCGCTGAGCGACTTTGAATTGGTGGACCAGCCCTATGGTGAGTGTCCACGTCTCAGCTCCGTAGGTTATGACGGGTAGGATGCACTTATTGAAAACTTTGGTTTCTGCCGTGTGCGCCTTAGCCTTACTAATAATAATAATAATTATTATTAGTAAGTAAAAGGCTAAGGTAATTCTTATATCAGAATGTTAGTAAACATACCACGACAGAAATATCAAAACTCACTTGCTTGTCGTCGATCTCAAATCGATCAGCAATGTAAATTACGGACGCGCCATCAAAGTGAATTTTAGGTTATGTGTTGGTTAGTTTACTAAAATTTTAGATGCTCGATGAATACGGTATAGATCAGTGAGTTGTAATACTAATAATAATAGTACTTCAATGGTCTAGCTAGCTAGATAGACCTCAACCTCAAATGCCCATAATCCCCTCGCTGGGCATGCGGGTTGGGGATCGCAGTTCGGTAGAAGAAATATTCTGCAGGGTGCGCTGCTGCCGCCTCCCGGTGGATATCCCTTAGTCGCCTCTTACGACACCCAAGGGAAGAGATGGGGTTGTGAAAATTCTAAGACAGCGGCACACAGCTAGAAAGACTGTCACGCTGCAAAGCAACTATAAAAAAAGAGACCAACTTTCGTGTTTTGTCGGGTGCGGTGGCGTGGCTTGTTAATTTTGATTGCAAAAGTTGAATTCTATTTTTTTCAACGTTTTTATATACGGCATTGTCAGTCTATCTAGATTATACTCTAGACATGTTAATAAATAAAAGCTACCACCTTAGCACGCAAGTTTAGCTGAACCTTCCTAGAACTTATACAGGTTAATCGATCCAGTAGTTCTGGAGAAACAAAAAACAACTTTTTAATCTCTAATATTTCTAAAGAGTCACGACTCAAAATCATTTTAGTGCGTTCTAAAATGAATGAGCACTCTATAGGCACCACCTATCGTTTGCTCCAAATCGAAAGTAATAAAGTCCAGATGAGAGTTTGGCATCTCACAATTTCGTAACATAACGGCGAGCCGAGAACACAATCAATTTGTTGGATGATCTAAGCGCATTCTCGCCATCATTGTATTTCTATTTACAAGAGATAAAATAACCTTAAAATAATCGTAAAAAATTTACGACTACGAAGTCTCTTTTAACATAATGGCATTCGAACTCTTATGGCTGTATTTAAATAAATTAAAATTCTTTGTTTTTTTATTGATATTGCTGAAGTAGAAACATTTTAGAACTTTATTTTCCCTACTGTTCTTGTGAGGTATTACAGTAACTGTATATAAACGAGATTATGTTTAAGATATATGTATAAGATTATATTAAGTATTAATACATTTTATAAATGAATACAAATAAGGCAAAACATTTTTAACAGAATGTTTAGATTTATGAGGTTTTTATAAAGATGGATGTTTAATGCACGGATACTTATTCACGCCAAAACTACTGAACGTGAATAACACATGGACTACTTTTTATACATAAATCAGTTTCTTGGATTAAATTGAAATAAAGTGTGCAAAGCCGCAAGTCGTAGCAGAAACTAGTCATAAAAAAATTCTGATCATTTACGGGTAGGTAGGTACTAGATATCCTCATAGATTAGGTATATATCTTTAGAGAGTTCTACTGCCTTCCTTAGGTATCTTATCTACTGTTCGCCCCTATTGAAAAAGCTCATCGCAAGAGCTTACTCTGTTCCGAGACCTTACCCATATATTATATTTTTTTCAGCACTAGCTTTATTCGGTTAGAAAAAAAAGATCATATGATTGTCTATCTAGAATAGTTCGATATCATTTTCTTCACAAACGTGTCTAAAGTGTACTGTACATAGAATAGCAAGATTTAATAAAAAGGATCGAAGAGAATGCCATGACTGTGATAATTGCCAAGCGATCTCATCTATGCAAACTATGCCATCTATGCATGCTATTGCATCTAAGCAAGGTATGCCATCTATGCCAGCTATGCGAGCCCGGCCTACGCTGTGTGAAAGCTTGCACCGAATTAAAATACCTCCCGTTCATTTTGTCGTTAAATAGCCGTAAAAGTCGTATAAAGAGTGCCTTAAATTATTTATTTTGTCTTCGTTATATTTATCATTATAATTAGTCAGTCCAATTGAACGTTGTTGGCATATTCATTCGGTAATCATAAAACTGAACAAGAACTTACTAAAGGAACGTTGCGGGTTCCATTCCCAACGAAGTAATTTTATTTGGTTTCTGAACAACAACCATGATCATCTTTAACCATACCTATACATAACCCAAGACGGTCATACCACTGTGCCTGTGTGCGTTACTGTCCGTTAGAGAACCCCAGTGTACCTTTGTTTAATTTAGGATAATTTAAGACCCTACTTGCCATAAAATGAATCTATCAATAAATTTATCTATCTATCGATGTTATGAACTTATATACCTAAGCGTTAAGGTATATAAGTTCATAACATCGACTTTATTCTCATTAGTACCTAACCGTAAGTACGTACTTATAACAATTGGAATCTGTGCAGGAAAAGTGGGAAGGTATCTACTACTGCGGCACAGTGAGCTAAAAAGGCAATGGGACAAAATAAAGTTGTTTTGTTAAGTAGTTGCTCCCATTTCTTATTTCTTGTTTTCTTCTCGTGTAGACTCAACTAAGCCAATAATATACCTATTAACCTGAATGAATAAAGGGGTTAAATTCTAATAAATTCCCCAGCCGCTGACTCACCTAAGTACTTACCACATAACATAGTGCTTAGAACAAGTCTAGCTTTTAGCCGGCCCTTGTTAATTATTCCGACACAGGCTCGCTCACTTTCTACTAAACCCTGGGATATTCTAAGCAAATAACCTGAACACCCGCGTTGAAGTGCTGCAGTTAAAGGGTGTCGCGAGAACGCGTTAAATGACGAGATAACATCGCTGTATTATGTATGAGTCTTGGGAAAGTAATTCAATTTGACAATGGTTTGGCATGAGTAGACTAAACAAACATAAACGAAAGATAACCAAAAAAATAATAAAGAATAATGTATCTACGATGTTACATAGTGGGCATAGGTCTGCCCGCAAATATCAGCGATGCACGAGATTACGGGTTCGTTTCCCGTCTTGGGACAAATGTTTGTACGATCTGCAAATATTTGTTCTAGATGTTCTGGTTATTTTCTATTTAGTACCTACAGCATTTGTCCGAAGGTTTTGCGAGCTCGAGTGAAGAGAGTTAAGCATGAGTGTTATGTAACTACATTAGGAGAAGGTAATCCTAAGGCATACTAGTCTTACATTAAATCGAACAAGCAACAATAATTTGTATACCTCTAGCATGACCTTATGAACAAGGAGATAACTGAAGGCACCAACTTCTGCATTGCCTTTGCTGATTTCTTTAACTCTAACTACCTTCTCCAATTACCACTACCTGAAAATGCTGGAAACTGTAAATAACGATAATATATTTGTTGAAGTACGGCATAACAGCTCTCAACTTCTCTCTCACTCACTTATCTTGAGACTACCACTACACACTGTAACACTTTAACTGGAAATGGTGCTGTGGAGGTAGAGTCCCAGTCAACGCTGGTGTTACTACCCGCGGTGACCCCTGGCGCCGCCCTCACCTTCACTCGAGGATCACTGTGGTGGTGGCTCTAGCAGCAACACAGCACCTACCCCCACCACGGGGCGCCCGTCAGCTCGAACTGCGCCATCTCCAGTTAAGGATTTAGATTTCGATCTAGATAGAGATATCCACAGTCAATATACCCGTAAGACAGTGATAGGCTCAGATAGATTGGGTACTGGCGTGGGTCTAATACTGAGTAACTTGCTGGTGCAAAATGTACGTAATAATTGCTATCCAAATGCCAATATAAATATAATTACCGATTGCATTCAGCAAGATGAGTCTCTGAATAACAGTACAACTTTAATTGTTCAGCTTTGTGAAAGTTTTATAAAACGGTCACAGTTGATTAGGGTAGTTTAAGTACTTCTGGGAAAGGTACAGGTACTTTTACAAATACTAGATTGGTTCACCGCCAATAACCTCTTACTCAATGCTTCAAAAACCAAATGTTACCAAATGTAAGAGAGCTCAGCAACTAAGTTGATGCTTAAGGATGAGATTGTTTACCTTATAGAATCAACTGTTTTCCTAGGGTCACATATTGATTCCTCTCTTCAATGGAGACCGCAAATTGATGCTCTTGCAGGCAGACTTAGTTCAGCAGCGTATGTGGTTCGAACAATTAAATATATTACCGATGAAGATACAGCTATTAGTTATCTTCAGTTACTCCCTTATTGTTATTTCTTATGGTATTTTGCTTTGGGGACAAGCAGCTAACATCCATACTATCTTTGTTCTTCAAAAAAAGCTTTTTGTTTCTTGAATAAATAAAAATAAAAACGAAAATAAAATCAGTCGAAAGTACCCATAGAACAAGCTTTGCTTAGCTTGGTGCTAGATGATGCTGTGTAGATTATCCAGCATTATTTATATAGAATCGTTTGGTGCACAACAGCAGACGACACGGAGGACATGACTGAATGAGAGGGGCCGAAGATTGGACTGGAGACGAAGGGAAGATGCATTATGTAATATTCAAGATTGGATCCCTATGAGGCCAACATGATGAAGATATGGGCTTCATTATAACAGTTAAGGATGAAAAGCTCATGCGACTTCTCTGCTTCGATGTTATTTTACGGCAAGTGTCCTCTTATTCTCACGAGGTTCGTCTCGTCTACTCATGTGTTTGGGCTTGGCAGTTTATAGCCCATCAAAATAAAATTGAATCCAGTCTATAGACCTGCAGATTACTTTCTCGTTACACCTGGTTGCCTACAGGGAGGTTTCTATGTTTTACCAAATCAGTGGCGCAAGTGTGAAAGCTCTACTTTATAATAGAGTCGTACTACATAATCTCTATGGTAGAGTCATATCGGTTTTATCCTTGGGTTTATCTCACTTTTATCATCGTACAAAACAACTTCTTCTTTTTAGTTTTGGCTCTGATCATGGTTTGACACAATTCTGCCAATGTCAGTTTTCAATTAATTACAATAAAGATGTTTTTGATATACATTAACGAGTAAAAAAAATGTATCTCGACAGGCGGCAGCGTGGGCAGCGAGGCGTCAACTGGAAATTATTGATGTCAATGTCATATGATAGAAATACAAACTTAATCGAGTATTTTTGTAAAATTTTCCATATCGGTCCATTTTGACGTAGGTTGTTTTCCTTTCATTTGACATTGACACATCCTAATTTCCAGTTGACGATCTGCCACCTATCATGATATTTGATTTTATTTTCGTAAACCACTCATTGCGCATTGATTGCCTATAACATGAACGTATGGAGGTTGCGTTTGTATTACAACAAAATTAAGAGGGAATAATTTAAAATCTCAATAAAGTTAATTATTTACAAAAGGGACAAAACATCATTAGCTACAGAAATAAGCTGACAGTCTCATACGATTCTTCAAAAAAATCTGTCAACGTGCTCCACTAAAAATAAAACCAAGTAATGTGGACTCAGACTGCAAATAATGATTACAAATGGTGTCTATTCAGATGTCGCCAAAACTGAACTATACTAATTTGACAGAACTAAAAACACTCCCTGTCATAACGATCAAACTTATAAGGATGGCATCATTTTTAGTTTTGTCAAATTAGTTTATTCTAGTTTTGGCAACATCAGAAAAAACACCAATATTTTATAAATATACACTAAAAACAAATGTCATACGTCAAAAATGACAGTGTCATTAAATATCTTAAAACCATCATGGTTATTTAGAACGATCCGTACTCATGGCCTAAAACTGAGCATAAATATTGTTAAGCTCAAATCATGGTAAATAACCCGTTCTTAATTTATATAAGTTAATTGAAAAATGGATATGATGGGAAAATGGATGGATGGTTGTAAAATTTATTGAAAAAGAAAATTACAACCAAGTTAAGTTTTATTTGATTGTAATTTTCTTTTTCAATAAACTTTATTCATTATTAAAAATTCACTATTGTAAATGTCTAGCTCAGTTAGGTATCAAAATAAGTAATGTTGGACAATTCTCACAACATCATCTACCCCCAAGATAAGCAGAGCTTGTGATATGGTTATGTAGTTTTTAGTATAGGTACATAGAAAAATACCCTACTAATATCTGCAGAAAGTACACTCATTTGTCCCGGGGCGGGAATCGAACCTGCAGCCTTCTGCCTCGCAGGTGGACCTTCGCCCACCGCGCCACAGAGGTCGTCACTTTTTTTTAAGTATTCATTACATAGTCTGCACTAGACGCAGGAAAGGCTTCGCGGAAATATCATTCTATCCAACCTCTGCATGAAATAAATTAGCATTATTATAAATCATTGGCGAGATCGCTCTACATAGATCAACTCGACACACTCGAAAGGCATTTCGAGCTGATAAAATCTGCCCTTTCGTACAACAGCTTTATTCAGCGGGACCGTAAGTCAAGCTATATTTATTTAGTTCTAACTGGAATGCGGTAAATGCTAAATGGTAAATAGAGTTGGAGCTGGTAAAGACGCTTTCAAGTCGTGCTTTGAATCAAGTGATACAATTTTAATGATGCTACTGCGGGCACTATATTTATAATCAGTAAAATAAATTGAGTCCGGTGTAAGATTATTGGCACGGCTTTCGGAAAATACCGTATTTAAAATATGTATTCAAAGGTTTAGGCACCTTAAAATTTTGATATATTTTAAATTTATACGTGCCTATCTGGTTGATGCTAGATCGTACGTTGGAAAATATTTTCAGGTTTTTAGCAAGGCGAATTTACTTGAAAATGTAGGCAAAGTGAAATAATGTCCAAAAATTTGGAGCACATTGTATCCGGCCTGCAATTTCCCGATAAGCAAACACAGTCTCAGGGTTTCTAATAAGGCTTTATCTGCGGGCCACTTTTACTGAGATTAGTGCGGCCTGCACGGATTTCTCGCGTAATCCGCTAAGTGGTCGGGACACGCCTTTGCATAAACTAACAACACAGCTGGCAGAACGTCATGAATGTCTTGGTATCACACTAATATTATAAACGCGAAAGTTTGGATGTATAGATGAATCTTCACACCAAACTACTAAACGGATTGGGCTGAAATTTCGCATACAGGTAATTCTAATCCTGGAATCAAACGTAATTCCCATGGGATTACAAAAGTCTTGAGGACCACTACAATCAGCAACCGTAACAAACTATAAATAGTTTATGTTTTACTTTTTATTTTAAGTTATTTAAGTCTTTAGGTTTATAACTTATAAATAATTTATAAGTCCTTGCAAAATTACCAAACCTCTACAATTTATATTGTAGAGGTTTGGTCCTTTTGTCGTCAGTACCTGTAGCCTTAATCTAGCGACAGCAGTGTACCTTACGTTTTTCATTACGTCTCATGATAGACTAAAGCTCGTTGCTCGTAAGTATACCGAGTGCCAGCAGCCCGGCATGCGGCAAGTCGTGACCGCGGGCCGGAAGTGCCGCAGTACATCGCCGCTGCATACTATTTACACTTCAAATTGTAGCTGACTGTACACTGGTACTTGTGTGTGCAAGGAGCTAATAAGTCTATCAGTGGAAATAGTCTCTCGGTAGTAGGTAGAAATCAACCGCCGGGCTGGAAATACCCAAATGTAGGACCACTTAAGTTTGCCCCCATGTCACTTGCTATATATCTACTCGATGTATTGTCTGTGAACACTGTTGATATTTTTTTCAATAACCTGCCCAAACTCCTACAAATTGCACAGGTAGTCACCAAATGTGTAACTATGTACTTATCCTATTATTTAATCTACTTACGTACCATTATCGCCTTAGGGTAAAAAAGCCTGTTATGATGTTTTGTCTATATCTGTTATATATTTTATATGATAACTTGGAAGTTTTAGGTTTGGCGGACGAAGCAGTGTAGGCTCTACATCTTAGGGCTAAATGATTTGAGAGAATTATGTGTCCATCATTCGAGGAATTTTTGGCACTAAAATGTGTTGTTCTAGGAGGCCTACCTATATCCGATCTTCTCGATCAAGGTTGTTTATCAAGCTTCCGGGATAAGATTGACCTCCCTTCCAAATTGCATAAAGGTCTGAGGTAGCAGGCAGATAGACAGCGGTTCTTTCTAATTTAGTATGTAAAGTGCGCTCACCTTCCTCTTAAACTAATGCTATATACGTACATACCTAAAGCATATTTCGTGGATCACGATAAAGATACTTTATACCGGGATATTTACCATGATTTCGCATAAAACTGTGCCGAAATATTGGAAAGCTCAAAACTCAAGTTATGGTACCTGAATATCCTGTTACAAATGATATAACCAAGGTAGTTTTAAAAATTTCTTCGTGATGAAGATGCTGATGGCAAATCTATGAACTATTAGACATGCTCCTCCTGCTCTACATACTCGTATATTGTGAACAGGCGCAGTATGCATGTAATGTATGCACAGTATGCACTTCCTCCACAGTTCAGATTTGCATCACGAGGGCCGGAGCGCGCAGCGGTCGTGATCGACCTTTATAGAGGAGTGCCGATCCAGGTACCAATCTTTTAATTTACTACTGTTACTAAAATATTGGTGACGGGACTCTAGAATGTGTTCACAGGCACGTATGTTAGGGCTTTGGCCAAAACTTTAAATTAAAAAACAAAGCGACCCATAACTTATGATAATTTTGTCCGAGACCGTGTCATTACTTTAGGGATTCAGCCCGAATTCGATACTATTATTATAAATTCGTAAGTAACTCTACTTTTCACGTCTAAACAGATCTTATGATTTGGCATATATAGCCGCTGGAGGGCCGCAGGTATCGGATAGTTTGTAAAAAAATAACACTTTAGGTAGGGTTTAGGTTTAGAGTTTAGTTTAAACTTATTTCACAGCATATTTGCTTTCAACCACCACATGGATGTCACAAAACACAAAATCGTTAATCTCTTAACATTAACAGCATTTTACTGATCTAATGATGCGCATTGGCCTCAGATCATAAAAAAAGTCTGAAAAACTAGCGGCTCAGCTTAACGCTAATTGTGGAATGATGATGTCAACATTAACCGTCGTCAGCAATAGCTGGTCTGTGCTTAAGCTGTCTATGAAGTCAATCTTTAATTTATGATGTGGGCGTTGTGGTCGGTAGTGGCTTTTATGATCAGTACAACGCGTACGATTGATTGAAGATTTGGCATCAATGAGGACAAAATAAGTTAAATTCTTACTTTGCCACTCCCAAATTTAGTGCCAAGGATTCAAAAGTTTGCGTGACAAGATCTTGAATTTGAAACCTACTATGGATCTGTCGGAGAAGTACATAACTTCTACCGCCTAATTATAGTGTTTATTAATTTTTGTGTGTATTTTAGTTATTTCTTTTTGTGAAATGGGTCCCTAATTTTGTATTGTGTGCCTGAAATAAACGAATTTTATTTATTATTATTTATTTAATGCGTATAGTTGCTTAGCAACTAGATGGGTAGGTAACTTTTTGTACCTATTCTGTACAACCGCGGTTCGTATTTATCTCTACAAACTGATAAACTTTACCTTAAACGGAACCCCGCTCGCAAGAGAAATCTATTGTTTGTATTTTTTGCTACGCGTTTTGACAGTTAAAACAAATTGAGGCGTAATAACTCGCTAATACCAAGTTACATTTATAGTCTGGTCTATTTAGACATCCGAGGATACATTATTTCGCATCCAGCTCGAAGTTAGGTAGGATAGTTTATAACACCATCATATAGGTAAAAAATCGTTAGAAAATGATGCTTAAAAAGTGCACTAAGATTCAGTAGATGCATTTACAGTAGATTGATTTGTATTTGAACACCAGGATGTCAAAAAGCGTTTTTCGCTTTTTTCGACTGTCATTTAATTTTGAGCATCTCACCTGTAGATGTAGTCGTCGTTGATATATCACGAAACTAGAAGGAACACAATTGACAATGCCCATTTACAGCAGATCTATTTAAGTAAATAAATACTAATTTTTATGTTTTGTGTTACTTAATGAATTATTTTTTTAGTATAATGTGAAATGTAAATTGACATAACCAAGTGTGCCTTGTGCTCCTACGGCAAATAAGTATGAGTATGAGTATTGAATATTGTCTCTTCAATACAAGGTCTGAAGGAACAGCGATGGATTATTTATAAAAATACTAGCTTTTGCCCGCGGCTTCGCACCCTCTATTCAAGTAGCTATGTCCGTCCCCGGGATACTCCCTGCCAAATTTCATCAAGATTCGTTCAGCCGGGAACGAAATAAAAACTATCCTATGTCCGTCTCCTGGTTCTAAGCTACCTCCCCACCAATTTTCAGCCAAATCGGTTCAGCCGTTCTTGAGTTATAAATAGTTTAACTAACACAACTTTCTTTTATATACATATCGCTCATTGAATGCAAAACAGCCACAAACCAGAAACCTCATTTTTTACAGGAGAGCCAAAACAAAATTTAAAAAAAGATTTTTTGAAAAAAGTACTGTTTTTATTATTAAATGTTATGATGTTAATATATCATTGTTTTCCTTATTTTTTGCTTTATCTTTTTAAATAATGACCACTGTGATAGCACTCTTCCAACCTGATATAAACAACAAAAGCCCTTTTTGCATTCAAAATTTGAACCAATGTTAGGGTAATTATCTCAAAAAATTAAACAAATATTTAAATGAAACATGCTTTTTTTAATGTTTTATTAAGGAAATAACTAAAAAAAACAAATAACTCGCAGTAAATCTAAAAAGTTACAAACTATTCAAACGAGCATCACAAAACTAGACATTGTTTATCGTTTTATGTTAAAAAACGCGATATAAATTTTACCTAATCTAATCCTAATTATCTTTATAAAATTCTCAAAATATTCATAGGAACAACATTATACTTAAAAAACTATAAACACATCTAAAATTAAATTGCTGAAAGCTTAACATTAAAAGATATGAAATTAGGCTTAAATTAGTACAATTATAATACCTTTTACTATTTATTATTAAATCACAAACTGTTTGGCTAAAATCACAAAAGTAGTCTTTAAGTCACAGCCTGTATGGCTAAAATCACAAAAGTAACATCTAAGACAGTCTTTAAATCACAAAATAACCTTATTAATATCTAAGACAGTCTTTTTTTAGGCACATTTATAAATTTTGGTAAAAACTTTGGTAATATTTAGGTATAATATTTTTCTCAATAAGTTTGAGTATACCTTGTTTTTTCGTTTCAGATAAGTATTGTTAGTTTATGATTGTATATCTTTTTTGGCACTATGTTGTAATTAGTAGAGGATTTAGACATCTTTTTTGTCGTATGAAGTTTTATATAAAAATTGGTGTTTATGATCCCAGTGAACTTTCAATATTTTTAAGTCGGACCATTTTACTTTTTGCCCATCTTCGGATGTGACGAAATTTCCAACACCCAAGCATTTTAAATCTAAAAAACTGTCGTGCGCAAGTTCGTGAACTACGAAAGGTGTTCCTTTTTTCTTTGCTGTCTTAATACGAGTAATAAATTGGAGTTCAGAGTTGATAACGGGCCGGTTTTGTATGCTTTCTGATTCTTCATTAGAATGGCCAACTGCCATGTTCAAAATTAATTTTGCTCTGCTATTCATTCTGAAAATAACTATAAAGATTATTATTATGTACTTGCAAAACAATGCGTATCATTAATTGTTACTTTGGGTTGCAAAATTAAATTGTGCGAACTTTCCGTGAAAACTAGCAATTTATTTATAAGTGACTAGCGGTCCGGTCCGGCTTTGCACGGGTATATTCTATAGCCTATGTTCATTAGGAATAATGTAGCTTTCCAATGGTGAAAGAATTTTTGAAATCTCCCTAGTAGTTTTTGAGTTTATTCATTACAAACATACACACAAAAATACAAATCATTCCTCTTTATAATATTAGTATAGATGAAGATAAATTACTTTGAAAATATAAAAGCTATGAACCAACCTAACAATTATGAGGTGCTAAATGGTAACCGATAACTGTATGAACGTAAACTCTAACAAGTAAATGTTATTTTAAAGTAAATAAAATTTTTATGATACTTCATTTATTCATCTAAAATTGACAAATTTGAAAACATGCAGTTTAGCTGTTCATAAATTATTATTACCTCTGTAATAATTGAATACAAAAAGTACACATTTGTAAATATGGCATCACTTTAGTTCACTTTGGAATGAAAAAAGTACGTTTTTCCAAAATATGGCTCTGTTACATTAAAAAATCAGAATGTACTTACTTGAAATTGGAATGCAAAACGGACGCATTTCAAAAAGTGGCCCCTTTGCACAGAACACTGAATTAAATGTTGGGTGTTTTTTCGAATTGTGGCCGTTTTGTGTTGAACTGATGTGGCGTTCGCTCCGAGTTCTGGGTTGCAACTGACAAAATGGCGGTTTTGTTCTGAAGTTGGCGCGTAAGTCAGCCCAATACAAAAAAGGCGGTTGATCAGTTTGACATCAAAATGAGCGAAAATGACGGGTGTCTTCAGCAAAACGTAAAATATTGCAGCTTAAGTCCCTAATTTTGAAATAAAACGATTTTCAAAAAAATTTGAATTATGGCTGTTTTGCATTCAATGAGCGATATATGTATATATATATATATATATATATAGATTTTCTAAAAATCGGAAGATAAACTAAAACGAATTAACTGCTTCAATTATTCACTAAGTTTATTTATAATGGTCTGCTAACATAAAACAGCTAAGTAGTGTTATTTCTCAGTCTGACTTATGTCAAAGAAGATAGAGCTTTAGTTAGCAGTGTGCTAAGTTAGTAGATATGAATAAGGGGGTAAGAATTTTCTAATTGAAAGAACAAATCAATTTGATTGATAGCCATTTTAATATCAATTAACCGATCGTGATTCGTCTCTAAGTAATGAAGCACCTGCACCCGCGTCCATAAGCCGAGAGCTGGCGCTGCGTGGGCGCATCCGGGCCCACGCGGGGTCTAGGTTATCCGCAGATAGGTGCAGATATGCTACTCCGCTACCATTCACAGGGACGTTGCTAGGGATGGGATAGAATGGGCGATGGTGCTCTTGAGAGCAAAGTAGACAAAAAATAAACTTTCTTAAGAAAATTAACTAAATTTATTAAAAAAGACGTGTGGCACTCGGGGACTGCCGCGGTAAAGCTATTGCAATGCCATCTAGAGGCGAGTTGCTGAACTAAAGAGACAAACGTCAAGGTTTTTTCGTTACGGAATTTCTGGATTCGGTCCCCGCGCTCAAGGCCCGCGATAGAAGCTATGCAATAGCTTAAAAAAACACAACGCCAACTACTACTTACTTGTATTGTATTTTTTGTAGATTTAGTTAATTTTCTTAAGAAAGTTTATTTTTTGCCTGCATATCATCTAAAATTATTTGTTGTGTGCACACAATTTACGTTTCAAGTTTGTATTTAATTTCAATTTGTTGTGTTATATTATAATTGCTTGTTAAGTGTTTTGTGTACCTATTAAACTTAAATAAAAGGGGAATGAGCAGCTAATATGATGTTTTGAGGGATTTATTCTTCTAATATTTTTTTATTTGCATTTTTCTCCTAGAGTGGAGACTAATCTTTGGTGCATGACATGATGTTGTGATGGAAGTGTTTTGAAGTACCGTTAACGAAATGATATGATATGAAATGATATGGCGTCAAAAAGGCCACAACGTCACTTTTCATGATGTTTTTCCGTAGCCCCGGCTTATTAGCCGTTATAAAATGTTTACTAGGACACTCCTACCAAATAACTTGTTATTTACTTGTTACTTGTAGGTTGGTAGTTACCAACCTAATTGGCCATGAATTATCCAGTCTCGTTTATAAAAATTTACAACCAAATCCTGTTTCATGCTCTCCGTTAATTCCGTGTTATCGTGTCCGTAAAAAAAAAAACCTGTCGTAATCAATCTCTATTTCACCTACATAGTCAAACCAATGACCATAAAATAATTTAGAATCAAACAAGTTTCAAAGTTTTCTTTAAGGTCTGTAAGCCCCATGGCCTGATCCCTAACTTTACGTCTTTAAAACCTTCGTTAGTTAGTCGACAAACTTGCTCCTATAATAGTCACTTCACGTACAGCCCCGACTGCGACGAACAACCATTTTGATATCCCGATGAAGCTCAATATTCTCGACCCTGAGTTAGTAGAGATTATGTTCACGATTGTTTGAAACTCGTAGAGCAGAGTCAGGGCCCTGTGCCCGGGGGCGTCAGACTCGCAGTCTAGCCCGTGGGCCGGACACGGTCTAGGTTATCCAACTTCTACCCACACGGTAAATACATTTAATAGGTTACCACTAGTATTCATTCAGAATTTTAGATCAGAGATGATCCTAAACATTGTCGGATTTAGAGTCGAATCTATACAGCAAAATGAACCAGAGCTATCTCAGAACTGCTGAAGTGGAAATTGGAAAGTTGTGGCAAAGTGTGTAGTGATTTAGACAGTATTTGGTTTTTAACGTCGAGATTCCGTTGGTGATGCTGATGAATGATGTGATGATACCTTACTTGGAACGGGTCCCAAGTTTACTCGTAACATCAAACTAATCAAGGAGACCGCTGCAGCAAAATTACAAAAGATGTCGAGAAAAGTTCAATTTTTGCATGGAAGAAACAATTTTGACTATAACCAAGTTTCTTAGGTACTATTTCATAGAAAATGGGTGTTGACGTATTGAGCAATAATATTTTATTAGCACCGCGTACTTTAATTACCTAAGAGTAACCCAGAAAATGTCATCAGGCCACACACAAACTGAAGATGGATCACTGATCCACATCTCTGTCATCAGACCAGGCTTATAAATAACTGGAACAGTAATGGTGCTTCTAACACCATACTCTGATGGTATCTGGCCACTGTCACCATGGCCGATAGGCATCGGACGGTATCGGCCATCGGCGGTGACAGAACGTGCGTTTGGTGGGGACGCTGTCACGACAGGGTTCCAACAAAAGCTGAGAGGTGACAAAGGAAACGTTGGTGGGTCTGCCGTAACTCGTGCTGATAGCAGTTAGGCCGAAGTCGTGAATTAACTATCTTGTGCTGTGTCATACAGCAGGACATATTGCAAGATTTATTGACAAAGTACAAACTCACAGAATTAATACTGTAGGTAACAGCTCCTTACTTTTATACTTTATAGTACTAAATACTACAATTAACAAAAATACCGGTTGTCGTCATTGATTTCTACGCTTCCATTCTATTATATTTAATGAGTTTTAGTTATTATTTTTAATTCATGACACACTCCTAAGTCATTCATGACGAAAGAGTACCTACAATAAAATATTTGTTTGTAACAGCCTGATCTGATGATGATATCGCGTAGTAAAGTAGAACCCTGTTTGAACCACGGGTTAGGAGAAACTTCAAAGTTTCAGAACACTTTAGATAAGCAAATGTCTGTGATAGCGTAATAGTTTCGAACCCATGAGTTACTAAACTAGACCTTAGGTTATCTCAGTCTAGACTTGACAAAGTTCTAGTGAGAATGTTTGATTTTGCAATTCCTATAAAACCTAATGTGCTGTTATAGTTATAGGTACCTACATGTTGGTCAAGTCATCAATAACGACGTTTGGTATGACATTATTGATAGCATGTACAAGGCCGCCATGATTCGGCAAAGATGTGGGTGGACACAAGCAAAGCCAAGAAAGTTTTAAAAAATTGTACTCAACATTTCTTGATCTCAATGTTGAGTCTCGTGAACCATTGAGTGGCAAGCGCGCCGTAGGCGCGCTTGCCACTCAATGACGCACCGTTGCGTGTAAATATAAATATTTCTGTCCGTCTGATTGCCGGCATCAATCAAGAACTTGAGAATCAACAGCAGTGATATAAATAAAAACGTGTCAAGGGTGATTTGTTGGAGTAAGATGGGTTCCGTCAAGGGACGGTCATGCGAAAGGAATAAAATGAGCCATTTGAGAACGATTTCTTTGTTGTTGTTGTCGTTGGAATTATAACAGCTCGACACAAAAGTAAAAATATAGCTTTGTCTTATCAAAACTTGGAATAACTAGATAATTTACAACCTTCACCAAAAAAATCAACCCAAAACGCGAAGATTTGACCAAATCAAAATATAAAAGCACCTATAGAGGTCTTTTTTCCAGGTTTTATATCATCAACAAAAGATCCCTAACTTGCTTCGGTTCGGTAGAAAATTTAGATCGAATTAGTTTTTTACTCGTTCATAATAGCCACTGCTTATTTGTTGCCTTGCTCCCGACTTTTGTATCGTTATTTAATGAGCCTAAAGTTGGCTACCTCTGTAATTAGGGGGTTTCATAGAGGGGTTTTAGAAGTCATTAGATTAGACAGTCATAGAGCAGAATATACCAGGTAATCATTGTGGACCATTTGGTTATAGTAAGGAGTAGGATAGTATTCGCTTACGTTAATGGTAACTCAATTGAGGTTAATGGTAACTTAATTGAGGTATCTGGAAGCTGATGTTATTTAAGAAATCAAATAATACCTCAAAAATCCTAATGTTATTTGTTGAATCATGTAATTTTGTGTAATCCCACCTTTAATATCTAAAAGTAGTGAGTCAACATAACATTTTATTTTATCATATTTATTCACAACATTTTATTGATGCTAATCAGAATTTTGTCAACCGAGGTCTAACTGTCTTTGGCATTCCACAGCCTACCCACTCATAATAAGTAAGTAATCACAGAAAACGTAAATGTTTCATTCATAAGAACACAGATGATAAGCCCGTTTCCATAAATGTCCCAGACAAAGTTAAAGTAACTGCTATAGTAGAGCAATTTGATAACCTACATAAAACCAAATACACTCGAGAGCAATGAATCCGGGTCACTTAAAGAATGTTAAAAATCTCGGAAACTAAAAATGATAGGTTAATGCAATAAATTGTATTTAATAGACAATGTAATACTCCTTAAATGAAAGTAAAAAAAATATGAGTCACCATACATTTTATTAACACAAAATTACATACAGAAAAAAACTGCTGATCTCTCCTTAAAACAAAAATAGGAAACATGAAATTTTTGAACTTTATTACGATTTTCTTGAATTTTAATACTTCGTATTGCCTCCTCTTGCTTCCATTACTGCGTTTACGCGGTTTGGCATGCTGTACACCAAGTTCCTTATACGATTTTGGGGAATATTCTCCCATTCCTCTGTGAGAGCAATTTTGAGCTCACGAAGCGTGATTGGGGGAGGGTTTCGTTGTTTTACGCATCTGCCTAGCTCGTCCCAAGCATGCTCGATCGGGTTGATATCCGGGCTGCGCGCTGGCCACTCCATACGAGTAATGTTCATCTCTTGAAGGTAGTCATTCACAATCCTACCTGTATGAGGTCGGGCATTGTCATGCATAAATATAGCATCCTCACCTAAATTGACCATAAATGGACCAACGTGATCATTGAGGATTTCTTCCACATATCTTACGCTAGTTAAAGAGCCGTTTTCTATGATCACCAGCTCTGTGCGACTTTCAGAAGAAATTCCGGCCCACACAAGTACAGACCCACCACCGTAGGCTACTTTTTCTTCGATGCATGCTTGCTTGAATCTTTCCCCTGGTCTTCGATACACTCTGTGTCTTCCATCGTGCTTGTAGAGCATAAATTTTGATTCGTCGGAGAACATAACTTTTGACCAATCTTCAATACTCCAATTTACGTTTTTAGGATTCTTTAAGTGACCCGGATTCATTGCTCTCGAGTGTAGATACATTACGGCTGCTTCATTAATAAAAATAAATGAATTAGAGTTAATTAGAACTTGCTGATGTTATCGTAAAGTTCAAGATCATGAAATTAGAACATTCGGAAAAAGAAACGCAAGATAACCTATTTGGGCACCGATCCTACCTATTTAATACTCATTTTAGTTACATTTTGCTATAATATGTAGAAGTAAAAGCTCCGTTCTGTTAAAGATAGCATGAGAAACCACAGCAAACAAAACACGGCATGCTAAGCAGAATGCATCGAGCATTCTATATGTAGATGTCTGCAGTAAATGCCACTGCAGAATCCAGTAAAACTTCTGTAATCGAATGAATCAACCTGTGACCCAATAGTTTTTCCATCCGCGTCTATTTAAGTTGTGCATCTGGTCAGTGTAACTAGTTTTCAATTAAACTCGTCCAACGGTCGGTAGTCACAGAAACTGATTTATACCGCTGTAAATAATACCTGTCTTAGTTATTGCAACCAAACAGCTTTTAAATGTGGGTTAAACGGCGTTTACTTTTTTGTTTAGTTGTAAAAGTTATGACACGTTATTTACATTAAATATACCTGCAAATAAGAATGAAGTTTCCAAGCAAGTAATGATTTACAAGCTGCACCTCAGACTTCTAATCAAGATAGATTTTGAGAAGAAGCGCAATATTTCGGACACCAATCCTACTAGACTACATATCCAACTAGAAGTTGGTATTTCTAGAAAATATTCTTTGAGTCGTCCAGCACTTTTTATCTACAAGCTTTCTTGATCTTTCTTCTCCATAGTAAAGTGTATAAAATGATAAAATTTTGAAATTGTATAAACGGCATGAGAACTGCACCATAAAAGTGTTAAAAATCCACAATACCCGCGCGCCCATAGCAGTTTTTGTGTCAGTGACTATTATGGTTAATCATCGATTGGTTTCGGCTCCTCTACCATCATCATTACATTTAATAACCAGGTTTTTTCTCTCAAAAATTGAAAATTTAAATGGCGGCGCGAACCCTATCAAATAAAAGTTATTATTAGCTACATCGGCGGTACCCTAAGTACAGGGTATGTCTGACCCTATATTCTGACCCCCCAGGTCATGTATAAGCCTACGCCTGCCTACGTCCTAACGGACTGGTAATGGTATGGCATTATTATGTTCTCGCTTGCAAGCCCTAATTTCTAGTTTATTGGACTAAAGGCTCCTTTCTCTCATTAGCGTAGGAGTTGATGGATCCTCCCACTGTTTGCGCTTGAGCAACAATACTGATTATCTTCTCAAAAGCAAAACCCCATAAAATCATGTTACTTTAGATAATGGAAAAGATTATCATCATCATTATCATTGCTTACGCTTCTTGCTCGACAGTAGACAAGATATGGTATTAAAAACAAAGAAACCAAGGTATTTTTTATTATGATAGTGACGAATTTCATATCGCGTGGAATAAATATATAATAGTACGTACAATGTGCAAGATTTAAGTCCTTGGTCCGAATTTATAAAAATGACTTATACGGCAGGTAACAAGGAATAACGGTCGGTTGGCCTTCTGGAAGGCCGTTGGTTCTTCGAAGCGCCTGCATCTCATTTACTTGCTGTTACTGGATGCAGGACCAAACCTATCAAAACAATCTTATAAACTTACAGAATCAAATGGTATTCGTTGGAGCCGATATTTTGTGTGGTCGGATGACAATGATTTTAATGCCGATTAACCGATTTCGAGAAATATATCGAAAAAAATTACTTTGTGTCGGACATTTATTCGTCATAAATCCAATGCCATTAATAAATTAATTGCGATTTCTATTAAAAAAAATAGTTTTCTTAGCTTGTGCGAAAACAAAAACCATTAAATTAAAAAACCCTAGACTTCACAAACCTAAGCCTAACGTTTTCACATATATAATTATGTGGTTGTAAGCCATTCTAGTTGCCTCCTCAAAGCTGAGACAGCGCAGTTTTGATTTATAGCTCGTCAGTGCTGGCGGGTGGTGCTGCGAGTGGACAGTAATGTATGGAATCAGATCAGCAGATATATTGACAGCAGCAACTCACAATATACTGTTCTTACCAGTACTCGTAATATTGATCGAAGATTGACAGGGCGTATACAAGATGCAAATATATTATTTAAATTTAGAGCAATCCATTCTGAAAAGTTAATTTAAGCTATAGCTATTTAAATGAAGCTCATCTATGTAGATCTTAATATGTATAAGTAGCAGGTAATCTAATCATGCAATGTTTTTTCAGGGAAATGGAAAAGAACTAAAATTTCTTTGCTAAGATTTGAGTTCTAAAAGCACATCTTTAACATCGTGCCAAGAAGGTATAGTAATTTTTAGTAAGATGTGTTAGAAAATGTCAAAGCTAAGCACATTACCCAAGGCTATGTGCAATGTACGCTCGTTCATCAAATGAAATGCATCTCTTTCATCATCGATTAATTAATTCTTGAGAATTCGCTTAGAGCCTTTGACCCGTCTTTGAACTATCTGAAGTCATGAATATCAAAATGAATGTGTTTATTGTGCAATTATTTTGACATGCGACTATTTAGAATGGAAACAGGAAAGAGCTGAGCCTTAAAATGAGAATGTCAATCATCTAGAGTTGACCATTATGCTTTATGTGAACAAAAGAGACGCTGATTAGCAATGCTTACTAAACTGTATTGTACCAACAGAGTAGTGTCACCTATTTCACTAATGGAAGATTTACCGTTATTTAGAATACCTCTTAAGTTGTTGGTGAAATCTTTCATTGTTTCTTCACAACACCTTGCATTATTCTTTAAGTGCTATCCACCATTGTCTTCGCGTCCAGCCTTATTGGTGTCATCCATCTATCCCCGACTTGTCACGTGCGTGCGCGAGATGAGTGTGATTACCGTTAAATCCACGGGATTTTAAACCTTGTGTCTTTCCGGAACAGGTTGTGATCCAGCCATTCAAGAATAAGTTCATTAAAGGGATTCCAATTGTCCGGACTTTCTTGTTCAGGCTGTTGTGTTCCAAATAAATGTCTTTTTTTTCTTCTCTTAATGGATCTAAGTCACTGTATGTCATTTAAGATACGCTTCGGGTCGCTGAGCCTTAGGTGTAAGAAAGTATTATTTCTTCGATGATAAATTAAACAGGTTTCCTGCAAATCTTGCATTGGTGGCCGTCTTGGAGGCAGGTGCTTTTGAGGTCGCAGTTTCTAGTTTAAAGTAAGTTCAAAATCATCTCCATTAAATACGTAAACAACTGTTATGTAATGCAGAAAACAGGAATCAATTGTTTAATTTTCTCAAGGTACCTACGTTGCGTTCTTTTCGCTAAAAACCTTGAACGCTACGGTTGAGTTTTCCGGGTATCTAATCTCATCGGCAGCCCTACCTCACGCAATGTTCGACAAGTATGGGCAACAATGAAGCGCTAAGCTATTGGGCAACTCTGACCAACAGATACGAGACAAATTCGACATGTCGTAACTTCACGCAGTATCCAGCTTGTTTAGCGGGTTAGCTTTGTACAAGCTTTGATAGGTGTCAATAAAACTGACAAAGCAGAAGAATTTTTAACGCAACATTGTTGCTTCATTGATGGAACTGAACGGACAAATGGTTCACTTTTTTTTTAATTGGCGAGGTAAATTTGTTTACGAAGAGACTGGTCTGGGTGGGACCAGAATTATGTGGGACCCGACGCCCTGAAAAGGACGTTATACGCACTAAAACCTCTCTGGTGACCGTCTTTTGCCATATTATTAGCCGAACCACCGGGACATTTAGACCTCCGCGATCCGATTGGCGTGTTCTTTCGTACATGGCCGGCGAGTCCACCATTCCACACACACGCCCCACCTACCCCCATTCTACCGTCACCCTTCCTCCTCTCTATTGGGACACAGACAGGACATACACAGTTGCATGCGAAGGTCGACTGCTGTGCCCAGATGGGCATTTCTGTCGCCCCATAAGGTCAGGTGAACCATTCACCTGATCTTTATATATCACGGAGCATGGGGCTGTAAAGATTATGATGGTGGTTAAGAAGTCCAGTTTGGATACCTATTGGTAGAAGCAAGAAAGTTCTAGAGCTTTAACTAAAGTCTCAACTTTTAGCGCATGATAAATTAACCAATATGCCTAGATACCTACGACTGGTAATTTAATTAATGTTGTAGCATTAAATGCTACATTGATTTTGAAACACCAGGTTAGCAATTTGCAAATTTAGCTCTATAACTTAGATCGGTAGCTCATAAACATTAAGAACTGCGTTATAGTTAAAATTCTTCAATTCTTCTTCAACTTCCAAAGAACAAACCTTTGTGTGCATATTTAATTTTTATACCAAGTCACCAGACCCAAATGGAATAAGAAGGTGTAATTACAGACTTCACGCTGTGACGCGTAATGAGACAATGCACAAAAAACGCGCAACGATTTAATAACTTAATAATATTAGAATCTAATTCAATTTGCAGATATAATCCCCGGCGAGCCTCATGTTCACTGAATTACATCATCACAGAACCTGCCTGTAGTAGATCTAGCAAGGCCTGCGTCCTCCGGTCGACGACCCCGCAGGAGGTGGTCCTGTCAAAATGGATTCATTTTTTTCCGCTTATCTTGACGATCACGCTTTGTTGTATAATTAGTGGAGAAATTACCGGAGAATCCCGTGACCCGGGGTCGCGGTTCACGAGGCAGGCTCAGAGGCTGCGTTGATTCGATTGCGGCGCGATTGAGCTATCACGCCACAACGACGCTTTGTCCTATCCGGGGTTATGCGTGACCGCGACATGCGGCGCATCACGAGCTCCGCTATCGCAGCTCGCAGTTCGCTCGCAACTCGGAAGAACAATGATGAATGGGGAGCGCGGGCCCTCTGGCGCGACCATCCACCGTCGACATGAATGAATCGGCGTGCCGCGTGATTTATCGATGCGCGCGCCGCACTAGCGACTGCGATTGAGACAATGCATCAATAGTGATGTGCTTCATCGATAAATGGGTCCCGTTGAGTAATTCCGCCGAGTTCGAGTCCACGATCACCGGTCGCACCGGTTCCGCTCCGTAAATATAGGTGGTGTGATTGATAAACGTGTGCGGTTGATTGAGACTTTAATTCCGAAGCTGTTATTACGGTGTTATCGAGTTGCGGCGATGATGACAATATTATGCGCGCGTCATTAGTGATGCCAGATTATCGTTAGAAATTGAAACGCCCTGTGAGGTTGATAGCATCCTTCGCCGTAACTGTAACTTTACGGCGCTCCTCTGTTTCATTAATGCTAGCTTCGACTCGGCGCGTTGAGAGGTGTTGTTATTACAATTTACCGATTTTATCTTAGTTTGATTTCTCAACTTCCCACAATCTTCGTTTCATCTTTGATTGCTTTTAATTATTTTAGTTTTTTTTAACGAAACCGATTAACCGATAGATAGCTACCTTATGTTTCTCAGCGCATTATCTTTTTCTCTCAAGTAAACATGTTCTTGAGACGGGATGCTAACGTTCCAGCGATGTGGGTCGCATTGTCCGGATTTGCACCGATCTCGCGTGGAGATTGATGGTGCCATCCGAGTGATCGATCGAGTTATTGACTCGCATCGATCCAATCGAATATAGATCAAGAGCCAATGATGACCATAGAGATTACCAACGCTAGAGTTGACTTGAAACCTCAACCTCCCAAAAATATTGTAAGATGCCTGGACTCAAGAAAATGGGGGATTTGTAATCAGTTGATTAAACACAGACATGAAAATTATTTAACGAAATACAAGGCAGTATGGCCCTAATGGCTTTAGCCTAATTCGTCCAAAGCGAAAAATAAAATAAAAATAAAAATAAATATTGCAAGATGCCTATTGCAAAGAGAATACAATAACTTCGGCCTATTGTACACACTATACACGTCATCCCTGGGTCATAATGTCTGGATAATTAAGTAGATAACTAAGTATGAGAAAGTTAATAAAAGAAAATCCTTGCCATCTTCGGAACTATTGTCATGGGTTATTAACAAACGTCAAAACAGAATGGGCACTGGAATGTTTGTTTGTTTAACATTCATAAATATAACATAAAGCTTTTGCGTTTAGCAAAATATATATTTTTAAACACGGGAAATCTGTGAATACAATTTTATTAAATTTAATATGCGCCAGCCAGTCAGCTAGCCTTCAATGAGATCGATCTAGAATGATCAAACAGAAGATTTGAAAGAAGCATTAAGATTCAAATCGATTAAAAAAACTTTCATAAAGACCTACTCTCAAACGAGCCTGACGCATCAAGTCCAAAGCTTATCTACAAATCCGCTCTGCTGACCCAAAAACGCAGGAAGTCAGTCAAGTAAGCTGTTATCGTCACAATTCGGCAATAAGGCCGCGGTTCGATGACTGCGCTGATAACCTGCGGGGCAAGAAACGTGAATGAAATTTTCGTAATCTGACCGAGAGTCGTAAATTATGCGAGCTTGACAGCCATGATAACGTATGCCGATTGGACGTGTTTGGGTTTGCGGACAGGACATCGCCTGTGGTGCTGGCAACCTACCTTTATGTAGTAATATTGCTTAAATTTTAGTACTGACGCATGGATGAGAACTAGACAGATCTTAAACTTTGATTAGGAACAACGTTTAACTATTTTCAGCAAATGTGCTTTTTGTGCGTATGGGAATGGGTTCCCATTCGCTTGTACTATCCAATGGTCCAATCCATTCACGGTTCATTTCAGATTTCAACTGTATTTCAATAAGCTTACAAAATAAGCACCGCCTAGTAGGCATTGATCGTGAACGATAAAACCGCCAATTGTCACTTATTTTTTATTTGTTTTGTTGTGAATATGTTTCTAGTTGATTAAAGTGTGCAATAAAGTATTTTCTGACTATCTATAATCTTTAATGACACGCAGACGCAGGATCTTAATAGATCATTCCATCCCTAACATGTGTATAAAACATACCTACCTACATTCCAAAGCGTGTCAGATGTCACAAAACAAGAACCATTATTCTTCGTCAAACTAAACAAAACGTTCACAAGTCACCACCACAACAGAATTTACTGACAAGATATAAATCTGAGCTGCGGAGCGTCACGTGGGTAACTCAATCTGGTCCAGGGGAACCCGACACCACAATGGTACTAAATATCTGGTAAAGGGAAGGCGGAAGTGGCGACCTGGTTGCTAAAGGTCACGATCTGGATTTCGACCAAGACCAGACTTGCGGTTCAGGTATTTACATTTCGCGATAAAATTAAGTTTTGGTCAATTGAGGCAAACGGTAATGTCCGACCCGAAAATACTTAAGATAATGTCCTTTTTTATAAAATGTTTAAATTCTCCAGGCACCTATGGTAATAAACATTATGGAAATAAAAATAATGTCGTAAGTATTTTTATAAATGAGCGCAGATTCATAAAAAAACATTTTATGAATTTGTTTCATTCGTTTTCTGATATCTTATTTGATATTCTGTTATTTTTTATTGGCTCCCACTATCACGTACCGTATTTCAGGCCAAGCCAAGTCTTGTGAAAGGGCTGGTACCGCCTGGTGGTCGGAGGCTGGTGCCTCCGGGGGGTGGCGCAGGCCGGCGCGCAGCAGAGGAAGTAGTACCGCTTGTCTCGGACCTTCTCCGCAGCCTTCAGCCTCTCCCGTGCCAGACGGCCCGAGCAGCGCCGAGGGCTGGATGCTGTGGATACCATCGCCACCACCGCCAGGACTGCTACCAGGCTCCAACGCATCGCGGATGTGGTTCATCTGGTATCCATTATCACTACGTCTTCAACGTTTACTTTGTAATTTGACTATCAGCTGGTAAATATAACCATCTTTATCGACATGTTCAGCTAATCACAACGAATTTATGATTGATCAAGCACAACTTTTAAAGTGGCAAAGCGCTTTGAATTTTCAGACGCTGGCAAAGCTTTTCGTGTTCACAAAATCGAATTTAAATCATAAAATTCTACGCAATGTTCCAAAATCACAAAACCACTTAATTCTCTTGTCAAATTCAACCAATATTTCTATTAAACCTCTCTTGCATTTCTAATCAACTTTGTCCTCACATCCAATTTCTTTCAATAAAAATCATCTGTTGCCGCGATCGCGAAGTCGTATCGAGCCTCGAGCCTTCAAGACGTGTGGGCACGCCGGGACAGCCGCGCTGACTGCCGGCTCCGGACACCGGCTAACCGGAATACCGTTGCAGCTTAGCGTTAGCACCACGCTCAGAGATAGGTACTAAAGTATTTCGGAGATTGTCGGAAAAGTCCTCACGATCCGCGTGTCTCTAGCTTTATGACCCTTTGTACTGTAATCTTAGCTTTGGTAAGCCTTTGGCCTGCTGAATAATTCTTAGGTTAGTATATCCAGCGATATTATGTTAATCTCTATTAGGAATTCAATTATATCTTATCTCACGCAGTTTATAAGACCACGAATTCGTTTTAAGGCATTAGAAAAATTGCGAACTTTAAATAGAGATCACGACACTGAGTCAACAAGATAACATCATCAAATTCTTATCCCAGCAGCATTCTTGTGACTGGCACGAGTCCAGTCCCTAATTAGGGCAGATCTGAGATGTCTCGATAAGGTGATAACGCGCGGGTGGTCGCTAGTCGCTACTCCTGCGTCTAGCTGGCGCATCCATCACTCCACTGCAGCTTGGAATACATTTGCAATTACTATGCCGTTTCCGTTGTAGTCCGGTGTCTTAAGCGGTGTATGCAGATTAGTATCGATAAAATGGTCTAGCTTGAACTCCAATTAGAGTCATCTGTTTTAATGCTTATTTGAATTGCTTTTTAGCAATACATTAATGCGCTTAGATTTCCGCTGTGGATTAATTGTTCTGCGAGGCAGTTCATAAAACTTACAACTTTTGAATCCATCATGGTTATAAATAGCTAAGTCATCTACATTGGGATATACAGTCGTGGTCAACTAATTAGGGACATTCAAAATAGTAAAGATCCATAATCGGTTATGTACAAAATAAATATAAAACCCTATTGATTTCTCAGTTTCTTAACAGTCAGTCGGTATCAGTGTTAGATTGGCCAGCAAATAGCCTGACCTCAACCCACAGCCTCAACCCAATCGACCACCTATGACATAAGATTAAGAAAAAAGTTGCCACTTATCGTACCACAACTCTAGATGAACTTAAGGCGCATACCCGAGCCAATCTGACAGCAATACCTATTTTATCATATTTTTACGTTTATCATAGGAATTTTTAAAAATCCTACGTTCAGTTTGTGGTATCTATTATAAGCTATTTTTAATACATCTTTCATAATTTTATCTCATATAGTTTAGGAGGAGATGCGAAATTAGAGTTTGGTGGCCAAAAAGCGCAACTTCGTATCTCTTCCTAAGCTTTACAAAATGAAACTATTACAGAGACATTAATAAATAGCTTATAATAGATACCACAAACTGAACGTAGGATTTTTAAAAATACCTGCGTTTAACGTAATAATAAGATAAACTAATTGGGGGCGCCACTTTCGCTGCTGTATGGGCCTTAATGAACTTTTTTGTGAGGCATGGGCAAACATTCCTGTCAAATCATGTAAGAAACTGATAATGTCTATGCCACATCGGTGTCAAGCGGTAATTACTTACAAAGGTTTTGCTACTGGGTACTGATTTTACCCGTAATAAAATGGAGTTATTAAAGAAATTAAAATACTGTAAATTTTTAGTTTGGTATAACTCTATTTTTCATTTTATTTTACTGTCCTTAATTAAATGTCCAGCTCCAGAATTATACCTTAAATTGAATACATGGTTAACCTTAAATGTTAAACACTTTTTTATTTATTTAATCTTTTATTTACAGCCATTTATAGCATAATAGTCGGACCAAATTATGCAAATAATAGTTACTGAGAAATCAATAGGGTTTTATATTTATATGTACATAACCGATTCTTCACTATGTTGAATATCCCTAATTAGTTGACCAGGACTGTAGGTATTTCAAATCATGGTAAATATCCCATTGTAAACGACTTTAGTTCATAAAATTCTTTTTAGGTAGTTTAATACGTCATCAAATTAAAAATTGAGCACCTGCAAGTCGTAACACTTAAAACACGTAAAAGATTGATCATAAACTAAATGCGTCCAAAATATAGCGCAATGTTTCAATCTTACTTACATTGTGGCCTTAAAGTCGACTAAACTGCAGCACTCCCGATAGAATTTGTCAGTTTGGTACGTTATGAATTTTCCGCCTATAAAACCAGAATGTTATGATCTAACTCCACAGTTATTACCGTCTTATGAGTCCTAGGACCAATTTACACTTTGCCGGTTTTGGCGCCGTCTATGTTAATATTTAATGCATATTAACCATTTTCACGTCCACATTTCCACTTTATTTCATCTTCATTAGCAGTTAGCTTCATTATCACTACCTATCTAATCTCCGTTTATATTAACTTGTTTATCAAAATCTCTGCAATATTACACATTAATGGGTAAGTGTTTTACAACAGTATACAGTTTCATTGCTAATTATACTTCCATTTGCATTCCGGTATATACTTGTTTGTAAGTGCTCTTTTTGATGGCAATCTTTGGTGTTCTATCTAAATATCTAATGTTACTATTGTTATGATTAAACACAAACAAATCTTATCATTATAACGTTTATTTTAATAAATTATAACCATATAATTCCCAAATAAATAAAAATATAAAAAAATCGTGCCACTATCCCAAACTGTCATAAAAAAAAACCCTGCCGTAATATTTCTAGTTTTTCGTTGTTTTTTTATTATATGGTCTATAATTCTATACATTTTGACAACTCCTTCATATTTTAATATTTCTGTAGATACACAAATCCATTTACAGAAAACTAAGTCCACACTAGTCTTTATCAAAGCTTAACTTCAATACCTTTCTTTAGCCTTTAGACTTTATCTAGTCGAACCACAAACTGATCTAAACCTTTATCAGTTTGTGGTTCGACTAGATAAAGTTGCCCAGTGATTTCATCTGGCTAACATGAATGCTTTAGTAAAAGCTTTCTTGGAACCGTCTGATGAACAAGATTGGAATCATTGGAATCATGCAAATAGGTTACAGCGGCCCTATCCCGCTGATTGTTCGTGCTGTTAATGGTTTTATTCAGATTATTTACTTCGTTCTCGTTTAAAGCTTTGAAGTGTGTGTTTGTTTAAATGGACGTTGACTGCTGTTTTCTTAGCCATCACTCATATGTTTCGAAAAAAAATCTACTGTAAACCATTTTTTTCTGATGCTCTCGCATCATCAGTGTAACATTTTTGTATGACTTCGATCCAAACCGATGCAACCTAAATATTTTTCTATACCTGTCAACAGGCTAAAGCTAATGCAAACTTTAAGAATAAATAAAGTTTTTGTCTATTCTCACAACAACCTCAATTAAGAAGTAGGTACCTACTGGATGGATAGGATCTTTAGATAATACCTACAAACGTCAGAAAATCTAGGCTAATACGCAGCACATGAGGCATAAAGTAATCAGATGAGGCACACACTCCATTTTTGTGATTGAACTAGCAATTACGTCTCGCAATCACTCACCATGTTTCGTCCATTGAACACTCGATACTGAAGAATGCTGTTAATTCCCGATAATTCATCAAATTACGCCGTAACGATCGCCTCTGATGTTAACTGCCCTGATTTCTGATTTTCAACGTGTTATTTTTGAAATTCCGAAGGTAGTTGAACTTAGCGGTATTGCAACAACAGTGTACATTTTATAAGTAGCTTGTAAGGGTTCGTTTTATTAAGCAGAAGAAGCGATTTATTGCAGGTTTTCAATTCAGCTCAACACGCGTGGTATCCTCTGAAGCTGCCAATATCCGCTTTCGCTCCCATTTCCCGACTCATCTTATCTCAAGATCATAATATGTAGGTACCTAACGGCCTGACTAAAATATCTTTACTTCAAAGCTGAACATCTGTAGGGGCAACGAATTGATTCTGGAATTTGATCATTCTGCAAATTCTAAGTTGAAAATCTAAAACAACCACAGGCTTCGAGATCAACCAATTGGCTGTAGATCTGTTCCCAGCAGTAATTCCAATGACCATTAGATGAGCCGACACAAACGAACAGTTGCTAAACACTGTCACTGTTTATTTGGCGAGTATTCTGGTCGGAGACAGTTCGGGACAAAAAGGCCTGTGCTATTTATTAACCAGAGGGACAGACGGCATGACGCGGCGCGTGGACCAGACAGTACGGATATAAATGCAGATAGTTTTGAATAGTGTCACCTAATTAGTTTTGATATTTTAGTACGGTTTAGTCTAGGACTAGGAACTCGTTAAATAGTGCCCTAGTACGGGATCTTATTTTTTATGGAGTACTAAGCTAGGCAACAACCTGCCTAGCTTAGTACTCCATAAAAATTAAACCCTCCAGTGATGTAGGTAGAGTCTTTAGCAAGTAGAACCTATAAGTGGCATTATGGACATTTTTAATTGGAACGGATCGATACTAATATTATAAAGACTGACGGAAGATTTGATTTTTTGTTTGAATGGAATAGGCTCCGAAACTACTGGACCTATTTAAAAAAAATCTTTCATCATTAAAAAGGTTACTTTTCAGGGAGTGACATAGACTATATTTTATTCCGGAATTCCAACGTGAACGGGAACTACGCGGGTGAAACCGCGAGGCGCCACTAGTAATTATATAAAACAAATTCCTTCAAAACAATGAAAAATATATTAAACTAACCTTAGTAAAATACAACGGGTGAAATTTTGTAACTCAATAAAAACAATAGAGGCAGATTTAACCTTTTTTAGGAAACTAAAAGAATATTTAATAGAAAAATGCTATTACAACCTTCAAGAATATTTTGAAATATAAATAAATAAATAAATAGGATAGGAAGCGTTTTTTGAAGCTAATTAATTTAATTTTAAATTAGTTTTGTAACTAGTATTAAGTTATTTTGTAGCGGCCCAACGAGGTACATGTTTGAGACTATCACTTAACTGCTAAGACCTATGTAACATAACAACATGTAAACAAGTTAATAAATAAATAAATAAATAAATTTGTTATGAATGTGAAGTCAGATTTGACATAGTTCTACGCGCTTTTATTAATTACTATAAGTAAACCTGGTGTGTAGAAATAATAAATAAATTATTGTTAATGGTAAACATTATATTGTAAGCGCAGTTCGCAGGTGCTATCCCCATGTCCAGTAATACTAGACCCTATGTACTTACATAAAGCCACACTGCGCATGCACTGTCTATTTAACGACACCTGCGTAGCCATAAATCCACGCGGCGGAATTAGGTGCTCGGTACACTGCGGGACCTTTGAAGTGCCACCACAGGCGTTACTTGCGCTTGCGCATTACCCAATCAAATTAAACTTATGCTTTTTACAGTTAGGAGCATAAAAATGGCATGTATTACAAAAAAATACGAGTGCATAAATACCCAAAATTAAATCGAAATTTGCTATATTTTGGGCACTCGCCATATAAAAAAAAAAAAGTTATTATCTGAAATTGTACTTTTTATTTGATTAAAGGTGTCCGATTCTTTTGAGCGCATGTCGCAGAACAGCTTTATTTGAGTAAAGTGAAACTTGTTGTAAAGCTGGAGCGTTGTAAGCTTAATGCTTGTTTTATTGTGAAGAAAACTACTCCACGTTTTTAATTTTACTAGAAATTTGCTATGTAATATTGTATTCTTCTTTTTGTCCGCAAGTGTACAATATATTTATAGAAAGCGATGCATCTTTCGCTACAGTTCGTGGTCTGTTTATTGGTGCACCGACACCCGGTGGTTAGCGGCTTACACTTTGTGCACTTACAAAAGGAAGCTCCTACATTCGCAGCGAACTTCCAGAGGCTCATCGATGAGTGGCGATGACGTCATCGTCATCTTTGGAAATACTAGCATCTTAATACAAATTAGGAGATTCTATTGTTTTTTTAAGAATAGTTAATATTTTTTGGATTAAAAATGTTGGTTGCACAATGCACAATAACGAACGCATGCCTTGTATCGTAGTGCATTGCCGTAAGCTATGCAAAATCAATTTGTTGTTCGCTTACGAAAGTGTCCTCCAACAGTTAGTTCGCAACTGATTTATTTATTATTATAAGGATTAAAATTAACATGAAAGATTCATACGGAAGATAGGAGTCACGTGAGATATTGGTAAGCTATAATAACATAGGAGGTTAGGTAATCTAGAGATGACACGCATGGTCTTGGCCTCTAGAAAAGAGGAAAACAATGTATTGTGTAAGAACTGTGTAACACAAGAATCAAGATACAACTAGGTTTCTTCCCTGATAATAAACTAGACATTGTACTTCGTACAGCACCAAAGTTACGTTATCGCTTACGAGTATCGGTATCGTCCAGTTTGAATCCGTACTATAAACAAATTAGTGTTTAGTATCAGTTCGATAAGTTCTCAACATTTTTTTTGTGAAAGATATGATTTAGTTTTTGAAACAATATAATATAAGTTCAGCTCAACACAGGATAGGTTAGAAAGGGTAAAGTAACAACAGAACGTGCACATAATGTGTATCGTTGAATTGAGAGGCGCATGCGTTACCGCTGCAGGCGCGGCGCGGTGGGTCGCGCAGGGCTCGCACACTGCACCTATATTATTCATATTGCTATGAATGTCAGGTTAACATGAACATATCTATCATATTTTTTCTCGCAGTTTGAAGGTTTTGTCACTGCTAAGAAGAGGTCAAAATTAGTGTGTTTAAATCATACTGTCAAACTTTCTATGCGAGTAGCCTTTGGACATAATACTCAAACAGCGGTGAACGCCCTTCGCGTCTAATACAACAATGCGTTCAGGATCTTGCTGAGGCTCCCGCGGTTCTGCAGCGCATCCAGCATGTTTGCCGAGGCGCACACCGACGGCTTCCACGCCTGCATGCGGAACAAAACCGCCTCACTGCTGCGCAGGTGGCGCGCGAGCTCCAACACCATTCTAAGCTCATTGTTAGACAAATGGGACAGTCCAATGTCAAAACACTGTATTCGAACAATGCCGCTATAGCTTTCGAACCGCAGAACCAAACTTCTCTGGAATTATACCAGTTTATATAATAGCTATATACCTATAATATGCCGTGCCTATTAACATATAGTTAAGTTTAAGTTTTGTCGGTACAAAACATGAGATGTTATGGATCTCTGTGTCTGAAATAGAACTTTTTCTTTTTTTATTTAAATCGTATGTACTGTGCTTACGATAGGCTTGTTTTGTTGTAAGAGGTAAAAAGAGAAAACTCAAATCATATGAGGCGTAATGAAATGTATTAAGAACATGTCCTTCTTTTACAATTTTCTGATCAGGTAGGTAGGTAGGTGATCTTTCATATATTTTATAAAGTTTAAAGTAAAAAAACCCCTATAATAAAGATCGTTCATAAGGCTGGACCTATAAACAAACCCATTCCGTATCACCTTATTCTATTCAACCGACTGCGTAAGGATTATATTATATATTTTATCAGAACATCTTTGAACAAAGTTGCTCTATGCTAAATTATCTCTAGTTGGGCACCCCTGATTTATTTACGTCGCCGTTTTGGAATTAAGGATCATCATACATTACGCAAATTGCGGAGTGGTACAAGTTTGTAGCTCGCCTTAGGTGAGTGCGCTGTGTAAACAGAGCTTCACAAATTGCGAGAGTTCAATGTTGAGTCATGGCTTTGGTTTCCTGTTACACAAAATGTTGTTTCCTGCAGGTTTATGGCCTCTTGCTATATCAGTAACTTTACGTTGATACTCTACTGAAAAATCCCGTTATGATTGATAGGTACCTAGACCTAATTAAGTACTTACCTAACTTTCTCTGTATTGTTTGCCATTTACCCAGGAGGTTGTAGCGCCCTATTGTTATCAGAGCGGATGCTTGATTGGCACACTATTGTATTATTAAGATATGTGTACCTACAGCACGCTTCGCATATTATCATGAATTCTGCCTTTAATAATTAAATTACCCGTATAATTTTTTTTTTTCACTTGGTACTAAGTTGAACAAAATCGCTTAAAAATTAAATTGGACGCAAGTTACTTTAAACTTGCGATGACTGTAACTTCCTGCATTCAATGATCTAGTTCAGCGCCATCTATCCTAAACCTTATGAACTACGTACTTACCCTTGCAGCCCGTAGCGTCGATCCCGTACCACTCCTCCATGCAGGTGTCGCAGTGCGGCGGCAGCGCGCCGGCCGCGCACGCGCACTGCCCGCTGTCCGCCGCGCACAGCGGGGAGAGGGCGCCACTGCCGCAGCGGCAGCCGGGGCAGCCGGAGGAGACACCTGGGGTCGATAGAGTTGTTCGAATTTCGTTTTGAATTGATTCCTTAGGTTAAGCACCTTCCTTTTAATTTTGTTTTAAAAAACTGTAAGCCGACTTAAATTTTTATAATTTTATTCATGAATTTTCATGGATCCCATTGTCAGAAGGCAGGGTCTATAGTGAAACTTAATTATATAAAATGTAAATACCTCTGTACACCTATGGAATACAATTAATTATAAATTACCTTAACCTAAATCTACCCTCGACTAATTTGTTATTTAATTTCATTTTCATTCCTTTTGATTTTACGCACATTGCGACGAGTAAAATGTTTTTTTTTTGGTAAGAAACTTTTGTTAATAATAATGTATGTTATGGCAGAGCGTTACCTCCTAATACAGGTATTTTATACTTAAAAGGAGGTTCCGAGCACGGATCATGATCTTTGTAAAATTTTGTTGATGAAATAAACATTTTGTATTTTAAATGATTGAGTTTTGAGTATGGAGTATTGAGAACTGAACCAAATTAAAATCGGACCACACCACACGATTTCATCTTTGCATATTACGGAAACTGAAGAAGTGCCATAGTACGGCACTGAAGCAGTGCCGTACTTTGGCACTGCTTCGGTTTCCGTAATATGCTAATTAAACTTTAAGGTGCCTTTTTCGACACTAAATGACCCTGGTGTATCTTCCGTTCAATTTGCTGATGCCGCTGGCCATCACAGTTTTTCAGTGAGTTCGCAGTACTGACCTCCATACCCCGGCGCGCAGGTGTCGCAGGCGCGCCCCGCCCAGCCCTCCCGGCACGCGCAGTGCCCTCCCAGCGCGTCGCACGCGCCCGACAGCGCGCCCGCGCCGCACGCGCACGCCTCGCACCCCGCGCCCGTCCACCCGGCGAGGCCGAACCAGTATCCTTCCTGAACACACAGAAACTAAAAATGAGAGTTGGCAACCCTAGGACCAACAGCTAGATTATTTTCAAGTGTATTTTCAAGTCAAATAAATAGAATTAATGTGATAAATAGTAACAATTTAAACTTAAAAAGTAGTTTTAAGTGATTCGAAACACGATACAAGTGATTATTTTCAGAAAAACTCAAAATATTAGTTTTCCCCGAACAAAGTTTTTGAGTGACTTTCATGAAACTTCCTGTGTTACATTTCCAATAAAATAACTATTCGTGACAAAAACTCCTCAAAATAAACAATAAACTACTTTTTACCTCAACAGTGAAAGTGATTGGGGAATAACGTAAGACGATAGTTTTCTAAAATTTTCTAGGTTATGAAAACTTTTCAGAAAATCTAAACAACTTCAGTAACTTTTACAGCATGATCAGAAATTTACAGTGTGAAAAAGACAAACGGCCTGGCTTTTGCTATCTCTTGCTTGAAACCAAACAACCTGCTAGTTGTGCCTGGTGTACTTTTATGCCGTGTCCAAACACTTAAATTTTTTGTTAGTACCTACCAAAAACTATGGTTATGGAGTGGTGATGGTTTTGCTACATTCCCGTACTACCCACTTAGTCCAAGAAGCTTTTGGACTAATATTACTTATGCTTAATCTATGTGCATGATTGTGTGGTGAAAAACTAACATTACTAACGAGCAATCATGACGCAAAGAACACCTGTCAAGCAAACAACATCTACCATTCAAAGAACACCAATAGTATACCCTACATGTGCTAAATGTCGACATAAACTCACAGATAGAGAACACCTGACATGTATACTATGCAACACCACATATGACCTGCAGTGTGGAAATGTGTCTGTTGCTTTGTTCCGGAAGGTCATGTCAAGAGAGAGTAAGGACAGATGGGAGTGCCAATGGTGTATCCAAAAAAGGGCTCAGAATAGAAGGGATATCACAAATACCCCAGTTGGAAGATGTGCATGGACTATGAAGACAGAGAGCATAGCAAAGAAAAGGAAAATGGAGCAAAGAACCTTATTGAGGCAACTTTCTACTGAAGACTTGCTATCCATCTCCTCAAACGATGAAAATGTCGATGAAATCCCATTTGGGAACACCGAACCTAGCTCACCTGCTACTGGAACTGAAATTACCTGTAACTGCAACAAGGCTACTGAAGTTGAACAACTGAAAACTGAAAATCAAGAATTGGCAAACCAACTAATTGCAGCAAAAGAAGAAATAATTTGGCTTCTGAAAGAAAACAGAAACTTGAAAGAATCAAAAGATGCATTAACCATGTCACACAAAAATAATAAAATTGTACCCAAAAAATATTGTGCTGAGAAAGTTAACATCATTGCTGAAACACCATGCTATACTTCTACTGAATGTTCCACTCCAGTACAAAATGAAGAAATGGTAGAAAGACATCCTAAAATACACACTATAGAGAAAGTTAACCTCACTGATTCATTACCCATTGCCGATACCATGCATACCTCATCTAAATGTTCCACGCTTGAACAAAATGATAAAATTGTAGAAAAACACCCTAAAATACACATTATTGGTGACCAGACATGTAAGGGTTATGCATCTTTTTTGATAAAACTACGCAACAAATACAGGAATGCTAAGGAATATACAGTATCGAACAACTGCTATCCTGATGCTACAGCAGAACACATTATAAGGAATACGAGATCGGCCCAGAAGCATATACATAGTGATGATTGGATTGTCATTTCAATTGGTACAAATGATATAAATCCCACTAAACTCTGCATAGAGCTATCAGCTATGTTAAAATCACTACCAAAAACTAAAATAATCTTAATGGAAATAACTAGAAACTCATTCTTAAGTGAGAATAAACTAAATAATGCCCTGAAAAACATTGCAAGTAATTTTGAAAATTGTGAATACCTCTCCATCAAAAAAATAAACAAGCTTAAATTAGAAAAGCAAATAGTAGTAAATGCCATAAACAATGTAATTAACTTAAAAGACTACAATGCATGTTTTATAGGAAAAAATATTACTAAAATAAAACATACTGTACAAATAAATAAAACAGATAGAAACAACAAGGTTTCCACCCTCGAACAAATTAAACCAACATATGGAACAATTCCTTACTACTTTGAAAAAATAAAAAGAAATAATATTAACAAAAAAGAATTACAAAAAATCTACTTAGATACAACACAGAAAGAATTAGGAACATATAATGATGAATCCAACATACAGATACAAGACAGGGTTGAAAGCCCCGATCTTTTTCGAGACTAAAAGTAAATCTTTCATAAAAATAATGCACCTTAATGTCCAAGGCATTAGGTCCAAAATAGATCAAATAGAATTATATATGCACGACAAAGAAATAGATATTTGCTGCTTTAGTGAAACTTTTGTCAGTGATAATGATATAGATACAATTAACATAAATGGATACCAAAAAATAGCACATTATAGTAGAAAAATAAAGTCCCTTACAAATAATACACGTGGAGGAGTAAGCATTTTCGCAAAAAGCACTATTAATTTTAAAAAAATTGACTGGTTGCAACAACTTTCAATAGAAAAACATTTTGAATGCTGTGGAATAATAGTTCCCGAAATAAACTACACAATAATATGCATCTATAGAACGCCCAACAGCAATTTTCAGCTCTTTATAACAACACTAGAAACTCTGCTGATTAAATTAAAAATCCCCAAAAATAACAATAAAAAGATAATCTTGCTTGGTGATTTTAACATTAATATATTAGTTAAAGATAAAAAAACTGAAACTTTCATAAATACACTAAACATATTTAATATGCAACCAACTATCAAAGAGGCAACCAGAATAACACTAACTTCTCAGACTTGCATTGACAATATTTTAACAAACATTAGGCGATATAATGCAAAAGTAATAAATTTAGGCATTTCTGACCACACAGCCCAAGTTTTAAAAGTTCCTACTTCATTTAGTTTTACTGAGAAATACTGGTTTACTACAATACGCAAGATAGACACACATTTAGCAATATTTTTAAAATACTTATCCCAACTAAATTTTAATACAGTCTACAACTTTACAAATCCCAATTTAGCATACAATACATTTATAGACTTATTCGGACTCATGTTTGACCTTTGCATACCAGTTGAGAGAAAAACTGTAACTTTTAAAAATAAATCAAATTGGAAAACAAAAGGTATAAAAATTTCAAGTAAAAATAAAAGAAAAAAATACATACTGTGCTTATTAAACAAAAATCAGGTAAATTTAGATAAATACTCAAAATACTCGAAAACAATGAAAAAAGTAATTAGGGCCTCAAAGAAGCTTATAAATATAAAATACATTAAAAATAGCACAAATAAAGCAAAAGCTACTTGGGGAATAATCAAAAATTATACACAGCCTAACAATACTATAAAAACAAGTATAAATAATATAAAAATTGAAAATGAAGAGGTACATAACCCTCAAAAAATTGCTTCAATGTTCAATACATATTTCATAAATTTAAACGCTAATAGCGCGAATGATCAAACCAGTGATAGCTCTCAATATTGTGGAAATACTATATTTATGGCCCCTGTTGACGCTACTGAAATAATAGGCATAGTAAGACAATTAAAAAATAAAAAAAGCTCTGGACATGACAATATTCCAATACAACTCATTAAATCAAGTATAAAGTACATAGTAGATCCACTAGTTTACATAATTAACTTGACTCTTGAAACTGGTATATTTCCCGAGGAACTTAAAAAAGCCTTGATAAAGCCACTTCATAAAAAAGGCTCTAAAGCGGATATGGGGAATTATAGACCCATCGCCCTTTTACCAAGCTTCTCAAAAGTATTTGAGAAAGTCATTTATAAAAGATTAGTGTCATTCATTGAAAAAAACAATATTCTGGACCCAAATCAATTTGGTTTTCAAAAAAACAAAAATACTACATTAGCAATTTTTAAACTACTTAATACTGTCTGGGAAGGAATAAATAATAAAGCTCTTGGTATTACGTTGCTTTTAGACATGTCTAAGGCCTTTGACTGTGTTGTTCACAAAATATTGCTTGAGAAAATTGAGAAATTAGGTGTAAGAGGAGTAACACTTTCACTCATAACTTCATATTTAGAAAATAGAAGACAAGCTACTGTCATTCAAAGCTATAACAAAGAAAGTAAGACAATAGAAACAATTCAATCAAATTACGAAAATGTATTGCTGGGTGTACCGCAAGGAAGCATACTGGGACCCCTCCTATTTTTGCTATATGTTAATGAGCTTCCTAAAATAACTAAACATCTGTGCGTTATGTTTGCCGACGACGCTACAATATATATACCCCAAAATAAAAAATCTGACATGGAATTTGAACAGGAAATTAACTTTACATTAAAATCACTTGTAGATTGGCTTGAGCATATAAATTTAAGAGTAAATGTCAGTAAGACTAATATAATAAGATTTCAAAATTATAAAACTTTACCATTAAATTTAAAAATTTCATACAAAAATAACGAAGTAAAAGAAATAAATGAAACAATATTTTTAGGACTAACAATTGATTCACATTTAAACTTCAAAGCTCACCTATCAAAATTAAATGAAAAAATTTCTAAGTACTGCTACGCTCTATATACACTCAGCTCAATAACATCAAAAAGTATAGCGAAACAGGCTTATTATGGATTGGTTTATTCTCAACTAAGCTATGGAATAATTTTCTGGGGAAACTCGGTTGATATCCAAACGACTTTTGTTATGCAAAAGAAAGCATTAAGATGTATTTATAACTTAAAGAGCACTGATTCGCTCCGAAATATCTTTAAAGAGGAAAAAATACTGACTCTCACTTCCATTTATATTCTAGAAATGTGCATTTTTGTAAAGAGCAATAAGCTATATTTTTTTGAAAAGAAATCAGTTCGTGCATCCTCTCAAAGGTCAAAGCATAAATTCAATATTTGTATCCCTCAAGTCAACAACACTAAGTATCACAAAAGCACTTTCATCACAGCCTTAAAAATTTTCAATAATCTTCCCATAGAACTTAAATCATTAGATGGTAATTTGTTTAGAAACAAATTAAAAAAGTGGTTAGTATCAAATCCTTTCTATTCGCTAAACGAATTTTTTTATAAATGATGTAATATTTTTAAATTCACCAAATAAATAATTTGGCATGTTATATTAAATGTAATATACCTAGATATAAAGGTTAAACCTCAAACTTATTGTATGTCTATTATAGATAAGCTGTTAAAACTGTACCCTATACTTAAGATCTTTTTGTACAACAGTTGACAATAAATATATTTCTGATTCTGATTCTGATTCTGAACTGTTAAAACAAACTTGTTTATTTTATGGACAAAAGACCTTTGTTTGACCGCAATCTCACCTTTGTCTAATTATATGTAATTCTTCTCTTATTTTTCTTTATTGACTGTATACCTGTATAATTTCTAAATAATGTACCTATCGTGTTATATGTGTGTTATGTAATTGTTTCTTTCTTTGATGGAAAGTGAAGATGTGGCGATGGTGTATCACATAAGTCTAGTAGATTAGACCTATTCACACTTGTCTTGAAGAGACCCAGGTTGTAATGAGCCGGAAAAACAGAACCAGAAAGCAATTTCTATTCATGAGCGGATGTAGTGATGGTTTGCTTCCGGCACGTAACCGTGCAAATACTATAAAACTCATCGGTGGGCAAACACTATCTATGCTCTAGACTTGGACAGAGCGTTACTGTCTCGGTGATTTTTTCTCTGCGCAAGATACATGCCCATTTCTATTTTAATACCAAGTGTGATACAATTCCCAGCGTCTTCTTCTATTTCTCACCCACCCCTCGTTCGATCTAGTTCAGCATTCTTGAAGCTCAGTAAGAAGGTACATCACACTAATATTATAAAGGCGAAAGTTTGGATGGATGTATGGATGTATGGATGTTTGTTGGGTACAGTTTTGATGGATGTATGGATATTTGTTACCTCTTCATGCGAAAACTACTGAACGGATCTGACATTTTGCATACAGTTAATTCTAATACTGGAATAAAACATAGGCTACTTTTTATCCCATAAATCTGTTCCCGTGGGATGAAAATCACCTTTTAATGTTTTCATAGAAACAACGTGTGCGAAGCCGCGGGGCGCAGCTAGTAGTACTATACGTTAACACAGCAGCGTAGGTACCTTGCACAGTTCGCAGCGCGCGCCCTCCGTGTTGGCGGGGCAGGTGAGGCAGACCCCGGTGGTGGGGTGGCACGGGGAGCCCGCGCACTCGCACGGCTGGCACGAACTGCCGAGCGTGGTGGGAGAGCCCCAGTAGCCAAAGTCACAGCTGCAATAACATTTTAAAGATAAAGATAATTTATTTGCAAAAACATTTGTTAGGAAAGGTGGTAAGTAAATATGAGACATGTTTGACCAATTTATGTCGTTATGCAAAAATAAGAGTATGGCATGCAGATCTATTTAACAGTTGATTTGGTTTAGTACTGGGCGTTTTTTTGTAAAACAGTTTCATGAAACGCTTTTTCTAAGAGAAACGGAGAAACGGTTTCTTGTTCGTTCCTAAAACACTTTTTCAAAAAACGAAACGTTCGAGAACACGACGCGTCGACGCGCGACGATGATCTCATCATTTGAAATCCGTCCTTCTGTCGAACGATCCAAACGAAACGAACCTGTGGAAGGGCGCTCCAACCAAATGGTTGAGCGATATGAAAACTAGTCCATCTGACAAGTGTAAACGATAATGAACTCTAATACTGTATTTGTTAGGTTTATTTTAGTTATTATTATTTTAAACTATGTATGTTTATTATAAACATTTTATTATTTATTATTATTTAGTATATTATTATTCTATTTGTAATTTGTACACTTAAGGTTTCGCTGGAAGAAAACTCTTTGTCAGGGTTAAGCTCGCCTTTGTACATATCCTTTAAAATAAGTTCATACTATGTATTATTTTTGTGTAGTGTACAATAAAGAATTACAGAATTACAGAATTATAATATAGCCTAAGTCCAGTCCTAAGCTTGGAAAAAGTATGAAGGAAAATTCATTTTATTCGAACAAAATAGTTGATCCGTCGTCGATTGGCAAGCGACTTTAATATCCTAAACAGTTTATTCTAGTCGTCGTTTACCAATCAGTGATTTAACGTTCAATGATTAATCATGTCCTGAACGGCGGCGTAAACTAGTCGACCATAAAACTGTTTTATAAACTAGTTTGTCGTGGACGATAAACGGTCTCGTTTCGTTTACTGTAAAAACGTCGACGACCCATGCCTATTTAGTTAAAAAATCCAATATTATCACAGTCAATGTAAATACTTAATTACTTAGAGTATTGATTATTATAATTGATTGTATGGTATAAAATTTAATCGGATTAGTACCAGGTGCTACTTGAGTTGATTGTGTTGCGTATCAAAGATTACGATACAGGATTCTAAATTGCTAATAAATAGCAACTCGCAACTTGATAGCGGATCAAGGATTTGACTCCACTTAATGGAGTTGAATTACATGCAACTATAATATATGAAGAGTACATGTCTAGATAGTCAGTACTTGCTACACCCGTTTTGGCTAAGGATTATTCATAACAAGAAGAAATTACAACTATTAATTACTTTGACTTACGATTGCAATCAACATCAGTCCTCATCATCTAATACATATTCGAATTCCTTTTCTAAGTGTACATTTATTGTTGTTTTATGGAAATAAAGCATTTTTGAGTTTGAGTTTGAGTTTGAATCTCAAGCGGTCACTCGTTGACAACACAGTTTCAGCAAAAATGTATCCCCAAGTAACCTTAACACTCACTTCTCGCAGTGATCTCCAGTGTATCCATCCGGACACTGCGTGCAGACGTAGTCGTCTCCCTCCGCGGAGGCCAGCACGCAGTTCGGACTGAAGTTGTTGGACGGCTCGTATAGAGGACATGCACAGGGCTTGCAGGATCCCTGGGGGAGAGAAAAATTACAGTAAAAGTAAAAGTAAAATTATTGCGCAATTACATGTTAAATGGATGGTACAAGTGAAGGGGTTATACAATCTGCCCATAATCATCATGGCAAGAGACTCTGTTCGGTAAAGTGAGTAATCTTGTGTGTTAGCTAACGTAATCTTTATCTAGTAATTGAATAATTGTCATCTTACTTGAACAGGATTGCCGTAGTGACCAGGAACACATCGCTCGCAGTTAGGACCGGTAGTGTTATGCTGGCATGGACCACATGGTCCGTCCACTGAAAATAAAAATAAAACAGTTAAGATAAGTTCCGTACAAACTAGTGTCCTGCTAGAAATATTGCACAGTAAGCAATTTTGTAATGAGAGCAAAAAAATTCTGCTCAATTTTCATAATATCCATAACCAAAGAGTGGAATGAGTTTTCTGCGTCTGTTTCCCCAGTAGAGTATCAATCTTGGAGTCTTCAAATCCAGGGTAAATAAGTTCCTTCTGGAAAAGCGTGCTCTATCTTAGGCCACATCTACACTTTCTTAAAGTGAGTTCGTGCCCAACCCTTGACCAATATCAATTGTATCATACTATGTTAATGTATTCAGTATTCAGTATCGTTATTCTTCAATGTTAGTCGTTTATATATTATTGTATAATACCTACTATGTTAATGTTAGTGTACCTAATTTAAGGAAAATTTCCGACACAATTTAACAATTGTTTGTGAATAAAATAAATGAAATGAAAAATGAAAAAAAATCTAGCTACCTGTTTCGCAGTGCGCATGTCCGTTACAGGAGCAGGGCACGCACTCGACGCGCGGCGCGTGCGGTGCGTGCGGCACGCGCACGTGCGACCACGCGCAGCGCGCGCACTGCGCCCCGCCGTAGCCGCGCGGGCACACGCATTGTTCCGAGACCGGGGTCACTGGACCAAGTATCTCTACGTTCTCTAGGTGCACCTGGGGGTAGAAGATACTTTAACAATTAAATACCCTTGTATTTAGATGTATGCCTTTATGTGGCAATAAATTAATTTGCTTTGTTATTGATTATGTTTGGCTAATCAATAGTTAAGAGCGTTACAATTCTTCGTTATCAGGGCGGATGTTTGATTGCCACACACTATTGTATTATTATATACATGTATAGTTATCAGCGTTACAAAGCCCTCAATGCAAGGTATGGACACAATTTTTGTCAGCCTTCACTGTCCTGTGGATGTAGCATCCAGTTGTGCCAAACAATTTTAAAATGTCATCGGACCAACTGTGAATTCAAGCATTATAGTGCGGTTAAGTTTTTAAGCCTGAGTTTGATTGAGATAGTCAACAGTCAATGACTTTTGCATTATAGATCTTCACCTCATCTTGGTCGAAGTGGTAATGCGCCCGCAGCATGATTCCTCTGACGTCAGCGAGCACGTCCATGAGCTGTGTCCGCGAGACGAGCTCGGGCTCAGCGCCGAGCGTGAACCAGTGACCCTCGAGGATGGGGATCGATATCTTCAGCTGTCCTGGGATGTGGTGGGTGGTGTTGGTGCAGGCTATTTTGGTTCCATCTGCAAAAGAGGCATGATCCTTTTTTAATATTTTTGACGGTTAAGGGCAGCAAATTCTACGCGCTGCTACGTAAGCGTGCCTACTAGATAAATGGCAGCTTTGTACCCTATAAAATACAATCTTCAGCGCTAAAAAATATTTAAACAGAAATGTTCCAATAATCTAGGTACTTCAGCCCAACCAAGGAACGTCCGCTGTTGAACTTAGGCAACTTCCAAACTATATCACAGAATCGATCCTGCACTGCCGCGCCACACCAATCAGTTATACCACTTACCAGCTCCAACAATAACAACATCTGGTCCATGCGTGGGATTCCCGCCTGTATCTCCTCGCACGATTCCCCAGAACATGGCTGCGTGGATCTCAGCTCCGTACGATTGGAACTGCTCTCCGCTGAACGAGGAGCTCAGCCAGTAGTAGTGCTCCCAGCCTTCTACCTGAACAGGGGAGGATGGTTACTGCACGATTTACAACGTGGTGTGCTTCAAAGAGAAAAGTATTTAGGAAAAGGTTTGTCAAAGCAGTAAAAATAAATAGAAAAAATAAAAACCGCCATAGAAAACTGATTTTACCTCAAAACTGATGACGAACGGTTTTCCTTGATCGTCAACTGAAGCTTCAATATTTTCCTTCCCGAACTCCTTGGTCACCAGCCAGGAATCACTCAGTGGAAGAATGATCTGGAAAATTTGAAAATCATCATTACTTTAGTTGTGTTCAGTCACATCAAATGTCTACTTCCTAGCCAGTACAACAGAATATATTTAAGAATATATTTAAGGCTTAGATCAGTTACATAAAATACACGGAGTAGAATCATTAATTTATTAAAAACGAAGATGAGGCACTGGTTGCTCGAAAGTGGCAACCTTAAATTGTGTAAAATTGTGTTCTCCCACATCAGTCACCGTCTGACCGGCGGCACAGGCGGTTGTGATTCGCGTGAAATATTGTTGTCTCAGTCTCACTTCGGTCCTAGATACGTCTTTCCGTCTTTGTTCTTCTTTGTATTGCACAAGACTGGAAATATAACTGTGAGCGTATGTGTTTGCGTGTAGATGTAACACATGCCAATTTTTGAGTAAGCTCTGGGAGAACGTAACCTATCTTCCCTTTTTAAATCAATGAGTAGAATATCAGGAATTAAATGAATACGAACACCTATCAATAGAATACATAGTGGAATGCTGCGCAATCAAAATACGTTCACAGAAACTAACCCATATTAATATTTATAGACCAGATCGCGATATCGAATCCTTTTTTACTTTTCTTGAAAAAATGCTAGCTTTAACGAATCGCTATCAGCAAACAATAATCGTCACCGGTGACTTCAATATAGATAATAATAATAATAATAATAATAATAATAATGCTGGACAATTCACACAGATAGATATATTGACTAATTGCAAGGAATACAAGAGACTAACCAACATCATGCTATAATAATGATCTTCATCAAATAGTAAAATGCCCGACACGAATAACGCCAACATCCTCTACATGCATTGACCTTTTATTCACTAACAATACAAAATACCAATTATACATAGAAGACAAAGGAATATCCGACCACCACAGTCTCTCCTATGAACAACCATCATTGACTACTACAAACAAAGAGAACGCCATAACCTACGAGACAAAAATATCTTTCACGGAAAACTATATAAACTGGAATTCGATTCTTACCTTGGATAAAACCGTAAACGAAAACTATAACGCCTTTCACGGCATTATTTTACAAATTTAAACAAAACTATACCTAAGAAACGATTAAATTATTAATAAATCAAACAGTACCTACCTTACCTACAAAGGGACTTAAAACATCTTGCAAAAACAAACGACTATTAAAAATATTATGTACTTAAGTACACAACTTAAAAACGAGACACTTACAAAATATTACAAGACGTACTAAAAACTGTTAAAAAAATGTATTAAACGTTCAAAAAAAAAACTTACCTATATTAGAGCCATGCACAAATCACAAAACAAAGTCAAAACAATGGGGAGCACCATTAATAAAATAACCAATCATCAGACATGGCATAGATCTCCCAAAACAATATCACTTCAAATAGATAACGTTAAATATGAAACACCATCACAAGTAGTTAACACTTTCAATAACTTTTTTGCAGAAATTGGAAAATATAAGCACAATTACCCGAGCAATATAACTTGTCATACAAGCGGCCGACCGGAACGATTGCATTTATCTAACTCAATGTTCCTAGAACCGGTTTCGGAGCGCGAAATAAGTAAAATTATAAGTTTAATGGGAAACAAGCGCAGCTGTGGCACAGACGAAATACCACCGATACTGATAAAAAAATGTAATATCGAACTCACTGCACCGATTACTTACCTCATTAATCAGTCTTTTAGCCAAAGGGCCTTTCCCGAAAAACAAAAAATTGCAAAGATAAGGTCCATTCTAAAAAAGGAAGGAAAAGCAGACAACCCCAGTCACTTTAGGCCTATTGCTCTCCTACAGTATCAAAAATATTTAAGAAAACTATGTGAAATAGAGTTTACCATTTTCTTGCGAAATACAATATATTTTACTCGAACCAATACGGCTTTAGAAAGAAACGTTCAACTACTCTGGCAGTTAAAAACTACGTACAACAAATTTATGACTACATCAATGACAAAAAATACGCGTTAGGAATCTTTTTAGACATGACTAAAGCCTACGACAAAGTTTGTCACTTATTACTAAAAAAACTAGATGAGGTAGGAGTTCGAGGACCCGCGCTGGGTTGGTTTAGATCGTACCTAAAAGATAGGAGACAATACGTACAGCTACAACCAGGGCCGGATTTAGAGGTCCAGAGGCCTCGGGGCAACAAAGGAGCGGAGGCCCCCTCGCCCCAAATTATTTTCCAAATAAAATGAACAATTTTTTTCTGTTGAGTTTTTCAATAAATAATTTATTAGGTCTCCGTAAAAATTCGAAATGATTTAGATTTGTTACACCATGTTCGCAAGTTCGTAGCTTCTCAGACGCAGGAGAATATATCAAATTCTGGGATTCCCTGCTACAAGCACGCCACTCAGCGGACACTTGTTAACGCTGCGACGGGTCTTACACTCGTACAGAGTACAGACATAAAACGCGGGAAACAGGTACTGTCGTTGCAGTTGTATCTCGTATCGACACGCAAATACGAAAAATAGGCTGAATAGGCTTGTAAAATCCGCAAAATATACTATAAATTCCCCATCCGAACTGGCAATTTTTATTTTTTTGCGGATTCACATGGACAGGCAGAGGGCAAAAAAAACTCACACTCGCTCGCTGGTTGAAGAAAATTATGCTTTTGGAAAATTTTATTAAAAAAGGAATAGACAACTACATGAAGACGAAATTACGCACGCAAACTTTAATGAACACATTCTTTCCTCGGTCATGCATGACTCACGACTCGATTGTTAATATTAGCGTTCGACTCCTTGTCACGATGTGGTGGGTTTTGTATGACAATCGAAATCGATATTCTTCAATAATTAATTATACAAATGAATTATTATTGATCGACTATGATTTTTTTCAATTTCTTGCATGCTGTAAAGTTCGTGAATAATTGATGGCATTGAATTGTGTCACAATAATAATTATTTGCCTATCAAACTACATACTTTGCTGCATAACGAAATATGAAAAAAACTACCAATTAGTCAATAATCATTGATTTGTTTAAGAATTGAAGAGCACCAATTGTTCACATACTGCAATTAATTTATATGTATACAGGGTGGGGCAAATTTTTGGCCCCTTAAGGGTAGCTACCGTTTCTTTTGTAGTTAGAGTTTTGTTCTTTGGAACCTTCTGTTTTATTTTGTTGAAAAAGATATTGCTATTTTTAGTTTTTTTGAAAAAATGTACGTCACCCAAAAAATGACATTTATCAAAAAAAACAAGTTGGTCTTAATCGACTCTATTTCCAACCAGGAACACTTTTCCCAAAGTAACATACCAAATCAAATCGTAAGATTTGGCAATAATTAAAAAAAAACATTCCCATACATTTTCTATGAAAAAACGAGTAAGTTAAAATAACAATTTCGCTCATTCAATGGTTCTTAATTTAAACTCGTATGTAACTACTTTTTTAAGTTGGTAGCTTAACTTCGAAGGCATCTCATTGATTTGTATGAGTCGATTAAAACCAACTTGGTTTTTCTTGACAAATGTCATTTTTTGGGGAACCGTAGTTTTTTTCAAAAAACAAAAAATGGCAATATATTTTTCTTCAAAATTAAGCAGAAGGTTTCTAAGAACAAAACCCTCTAACTACAAAAGAAACTGTAGTTACCCTTAAGGGGCCAAAAGTTTGCCCCACCCTGTATATAATAAAAAAATGACGAGATACGGAATCGAATACCCAACCTCCGAGGTTGCGGGCAAGTATAACCCCACTCAGCCATTGAGCCATTGGGGTACTCCCTCAAGATGGGTATTAATTGGAAAGTCTTATCAGGGCCATTTGAGATTTAGATTTGATATTTCACTGATTGCCTGATATTTAAGATTAATTATAATCAAATAATCATGTATGTACAAAGTACTGTAGCAAAAAAAAATCAAAGGCAAAGATGTTAACTAGTGTTTACTAGTTGGAATTAAAATAAATAATCATGTATGTACAAACTACTATAGCAAAAAAACATCAAAGGAAAAGATGTTTACTAGTGTTTACTAGTTGGAATTTAAAAGTTTTTTTTGGCAAAGTCTCTATTGTGGGGGCCCCTTGCTTGTGGAGGCCTCGGGCTTTCGCCCCGGTTGCCCTCCCCTAAATCCGGCCCTGGCTACAACACTATGATAAGTCCAAGTTTGAAATAATAAATACCGAGTCCGACTACATAAATACGAACAACTCAATACCCCAGGGAAGTGTTCTTGGAAGTTTGCTTTTTTTAGTAGGTATACATAAACAACCTACCTAACCATATTGACGCCAAATGTATACTATTTGCTGATGACATTTCTATTTTGTAACTACGGCTGACATTGATTATAACTTCATAAAAATTACATTCGACACCACCAAAAATGGCTAATGGCTAAAGGCTAAATGGCTTGAAGACCACAACCTAGAGATAAATCATAGCAAGACCAAAATTGTTCAATTTAAAACATATAAACGACATTCTCTAGACCTTAAATACCTAACAAATATCTTAGGTATCGAAGAGTCCAACCATTTTACCCTATTAGGTGTGACAATAGATACCCACCTTAACTGGAAAAATCATATAGAAATACTAAACAAAAAGCTAGCCAAATTTACATACGCCCTAAGTGTCATAAAGAGAAAAACTAACAACGAAACTGCACTATCAGCATATTACGCAAACGCATATGCCTGGTTTATGTACTTATGCAATTGTTATATAAGGAGAAAGCGTTGACTTTGGCGACCTGTTTATAAAACAAAAGAGACCGCATTTTAGAGATAAGAAAATATTGACATTACCTTGTATTTACATTATATCAAATGGCTATATTCGTAAGAAAAAATAGACATAATTTTAAATCCAAAATCGAAGACAATTTAAAATATAATACACAAAACAAAAATGAACTTATAGTACCTTATAATAACCATCTCTGCTTAGTCACTAAAAGCCCGAATAATAGGTTAGTAAAAATCTATAACACAATCCCCAGCATACCTAATTAAAGACGAAAAAAACGACATAGCTTTCGATAGAAAACTTAAAACCTACTTGCTACAAAATGCTATTACTCAGGTGACGAATTCCTATCCGACAAACTACTACATAACATAAAATAAGATCAATGACCTCGATACCTTACCTATGTGATAATAACCACCTTAGCTTTCTAATTCAAATTACTTGACCTTGTGTGTGAAATAATTATCTAATATCTACATAATCCTATCTAATTTTATTCTGCCATTTTAAATGTATAAATTCTTTTGCAGTGCCCTACAGGGTACATGTACTATTGACCTAAGCATACTTTAAGACCTAAGCTGTATACCATGTACATGTAAGCTGAATAAATAAATAAATAAATCATGGAGGTAGGTGCGTTTTTAGATTATACAACTTAGAAGTCTCGAATGTTAGTAAGCAGCCGGGGCGATAGCGGCACCGGATTTTCGACAGCTTTCAGTAAAAATTTTAACACTACTTTGAAAACCCATTTAAGTTTCCATTCCCCACCAAAGACTTACATCTCTCGGTTCATGATCGGTGAGCAGACTGCATGAGTTGGTGATGTGCGAGCAGTAGCAGGGCTTGCAACCCGACGGCAGGTCCTCGCTGAGGCCGTAGTGACCGGGTGCGCAGGCGTCACACCGGGCACCCACCACGTTCACCTGGAACAATGAACAAATAAGTTTGTAAAAAATTGGGATTTTGAAATTAACGGTTCCAAAATAGGTTGTTGTTTGTTGCTGTGATGTCAAATGTAGTATTTTAGTATATTTATCTAATAAAATTTTGTGCATTGTAGCGGGCTCCTATCGTGAATGTATGTGACGGATTGCTCTGTTAAAGGCGATGGGAAGGAACCAACTTAAGATCAGAGGGTTCATTAACGTGTTGTAGTTTGGCATTGAGAACTGCCAAATCACATCAAAACATGCTTAGACACCTCCTCAACCTCAACAGCCTGTATTGGTCCACGGCTGGACGCAGGCCTCCCCCTGATGAGCGCCTTGTTGACGTTTATCTAATAGGGGGTAATGCCCATATCAGCAGTCATGCTGTTCGGTGGATACCAAGTAAGTAGAAAAGCTAGATAGTGCAACAGATATACCTTGCACTCGCACTCCACATCACAGATCCGGTTAACATCCACCACGCCCCGTGGGTCACACTTGCACGCGGGCGTGGTGGGGCTCTGGCAGAGAGGAAACAACGCCGCGGGGTCCTCGCAAGCATCGCACAAGGGTCCTTTGAAGCCGGGGTAACAGGTGCAGGAGGTGTGGTGGTTCTTTTTATCCCATTGGCACGACCCTGGAATTATGAAAACAAGTATTTAAAACTTTAGGCACCTATTGATTCATAAGTTATAATGGGAGTTGCACTTTTGCATGGCGGAGGGAACTCAAATATCGTTTAACTTACGTACAGAATAATAAGTAAAGAAAGAAAGAAAGAAGAAAGAAAATAACTTTATTCTTAACTTCAACCACACAAATTCTTAGGTGATATTTACAGACGAAATAATAACTAAATTATAACGAAAAATGTCACCTATAGATACATCCTATTATCAAGTAGATTAAATTATGAGATAAGGATCAGTTGAGCTATCTGCAGATTGTTTGCAACAGTCTGCAGTTAGCTCAATCGGTTCAATTATAATAAGTGTCACCTAACTATAATCCTTCATTGGTATTTGACAGTATGACTTGTGAAGACGTGATTTTTCTAGGTGGACAGCGCCATTGCAGAACAAATTCACGAAACAGCTGGTTCGGTTTTACCACATTAAAAAAAAGAGGAGGAGGTTATACAGCGAGATAATTTTGTTCTTTTGGTTGACAAAGATTTTAATCGTTCGATACGAAAAGGTAAAATGCAAGTTTTTCTTCTTTCGTTAAGGAAGATTGCGCCTAACGCGGTACAGTCAACGACCAAAATAACGAACGGTTTAGTAATTTCAAAATCCTCACAAACCAGTTGTAAGTTCAAGCTATCCGACGTTTTTAATCCAAAATGTTAAACGCAAAAGTAATGGAATATTCATTATGAATGCAAGCGGGTTAACTACGAACCTTGTTTGATACGTTTGTGTTCTTCTAACGAACACAAACGTATCAAACAAGGTTCGTAATTAGCCCGCTTACATTCGTAATGAATTCGTCGAACTACGAAAGTTTGTAATGGAATATTATCTAAAACAGAGAGAGTGGTTAAGGAAGTATGATTACCATCAGATCCTTCAGGGTTACAGTCGCATGGCAGGCACGGTCCGTCAGACACCGTGTTGTAGAATCCCAATAAACAGCGGTCACATAGAGGCCCTGCACGATTTTCCTGCAATTGAGAATATATAAATTAGTAGGACTAAGCAATGTGACGACTTATCTGCTCTATAAAGCATATAATTATCTGCTTGTTATTATTTCGTGTTCATAAATGTGGTAAGTTCAGTTTTCCACGTTGTCCAATGCTTTTTTTGTAAACCATTTGGCTTAAATGATGTACTTACGTGGGTGTCGTAGGAGGCGACTAAGTAACTAAGTAACCTCGCAGAACAATTCTACCACCGAATTACGATCCCTAACCCGCATGCCCAGTGTGGATTATGGGCATTACCACCCCATGAGATTAACGCCAAACAGTGGACTAATACAGGCTGTTGAGTTTGAGTATGTACTAACCGTACAGTTGACGCAGAGCTCGACACCCGCGTCGTCGTAGTGGCACTCCCCCCGCTCCCCGCAGGCGCAGCCGCCCCCGCAGGCGCGGTGCGGCGCCCAGGGCGCGCCCGAGCAGCAGCGGTGGCAGTGCCCGCCGCAGGTGCCGTGCTGGCACTCGCATTTCGCACCCTGGAAAGAAGAAGTTTCAGAGTAAGACTTTTCCACGTGGCTTGTCGTGTCGCCGTCCGATCGTCCAAGGTAACAATAATTATGATTCCAATCAGCCCGTTTGAGGTTGAAAAACTAGGTTTCTTACAAAACCTAAAAAAACTAACCAACTTTAATATATACTATAGTTTTTTCATAGCGAACGAATCCTGCACTGGTACCCGAGAGACGCCTCACGCTCGCGAGGCAGGCCACGTAGAAGATGGTGCGACGACTTAGTACAGGTTGCTACAACAACATGGACCCGTTTGGCGAAAGATCGCAATGGGTGGAAATACATGGAGGAGGCCTACACCCAATCCTGGGTGTCCGATTAAATATTTATTATAAAGAAATTTAATACTATAAATAGATGATAATATAAAGATATGGTGAGAATTGTTAGGTGCAAATATGTTAAAAATTTAGAAATTGGAAATAAAGGCTTTATTTATTTAATTTTTATTTATAGTTTTTTCATGAATTTTCATGGATCCCATTGTCAGAACTGAACAAAAGCAAAAAAGTACCACACAGTCAAAAGTTCTGAAAATAAAAATACAGTCAAATTGAGAACCTTTTCCTTTTTTTGAAGTCGGTTTCAAACGGCGCTAGGCTGATCATTAAACGAATGCTAAAATCAACGTGCAACAATCTGACTGAGCGACGACGTCTAGCCGTCGTCGTCCGCTAGATGATCATAGTGGTGACTTGCCGAAAGAGCGAAAATTATATCCTGTGTGACACCAATTTGATCTATGAAAAATACAATTTGCCATTAATTGTGATACTACCAGTTCGGTGGTGGAATTATTCTGCAGGGGGCGCTGCTGCCCGCTTCCCGGTGGATAGTCGCCTCTTACGACACCCACGGGAAGAGATGGAGTGGTGCAAATTCTAAGCCAACACCACACAGCTAACTCCCCGCCCCCGGCAGAACAATTCCACCACCGAACTGCGATCCTCAACCCGCATGCCCAACGTGGCGATTATGAGCATTACCCCTCATTAGAAAAACGCCAATAAGGCGTATATCAGGGGGAGGCCTGCGTCCAGCTGCTGAGGTGACACTACCTGCTTACCAATAGTATCATGAAACTACCTGCCTCACGATCGACATCCTTACTTGAGCATCCACAGTGCAGCTGGTAGCATGTCCGTGGCACAGGCACCTGGCGGCCAGCGTGAGCGCGCGCACGGAGTAGTACTGCTGCTGCGGCGCGGAGGGGTGCGCGGCGCGGAGGGAGATGCGCACGCGCCGCGCGGTCAATCCCTCGCCGATCGCCACGTGCATCTGGAACAGGGGTTTGACCGATCACGACTTGAAGTGTGAAGCAGTGGGTGGGAAACGCAGAATAAATAAATAAATAAATAAATAAATAATGCTGGACAATTCACACCGCATAATCTAGCCCCAAGCTGAGCAGAGCTTGTGTTATGGGTACTAGATAACTGATATACATAATACTATACACTACATAGATAGATATTTTTTATTATACATAGAACACACCCAGAACGCCCTGAACAAATATCTGCAGATCGTACACACATTTGTCCCGAGGCGGGAATCGAACCCGCAGCCTCCTGCGTCGCAGGCGGACCTTCGCCCACCGCGCCACAGAGGTCGTCAGAACAAACAAACAAAAACAAACAAATTTTAATGAATCCCATTGTCAAAACCGAACAAAATTAAAATGGGACCACATGGGTAGCACCAGCTTTCATATAAAAAAAATCATGAAAATCGGAGTCCTTAGTAATGAGGTAACAAACATAAAAAAATACTGTCGAATTGAGAACCTCCTCCTTTTTTTGAAGTCGGTTAAAAAGGTCTAAGTACTTATTTAAACGTAGTTTGCAATAAAGTAGGTACCTATTTCATTTGTTTGTGTTATTTAGGTTCTTTACCTACTATTTGGGTCAATAACCAGAGTTGGCTATCGATTTCAGAATCGATAATGCAATTTTAAAAACGGACGATAACCCAAAATAATAGAAGAAATCAATGTTTTTTGTGTGTCAATTTAAACAAATGACACTCTACGGGACGTCCCCTGTTTTGTTTTACTGTTTCTCACTAAGTAGAAAAGTATATCAACATAATTTTCGTTATTTCTGAGTATTCCATAACCACTTCTATAACTTCTTTATCCAACATAATCTTCATTACAAACCTCTCCATTCTCAAGCGGTCTCGGACTAGTGAACTGCGTAGAGCAGGCCATCTTCTCCGCTCGACTCTTCCTCAGCCCCCTAGCTTTCCGCCTCCTCCTCTCCGGCCGCAGGTCCCACAGCCGTCTGCAGAGCTCTCTGTCTCCGAAGGCGCGCACCAGCCGCCAGTCGTCGCCACTGTCGCTGGTGGAGACTTCGAGAGACCAGGCGAGCGGACGCGGAGAGGGGCCAGACTTTATTATCACGTGGAGGAGCTCCATTTTCTGGAAAAAGAATAGATGTTTTTCTTTAATTAGGTGCTGACCAACTATTTTTATGGATACGAAATCCAAAGTATTGGTTTCATGGTGCTTTTTCTGTGCGCTTATGTTAAACTAACACCTTCATGGCACATGTCGCAGGTGCCAGTCTCCGTCCCCGTGTAGTGGCAGCGCGCCCCTGCAGGTCGCATAGACTGGGTAGTGAATGGATTAAGGTCCAAGGGTCATTAATCTGCTTTAAAACACCGCATTCTGAATCATCTGACAACACAACAATTGTCTTTGTATAGGTAAGCCTTCACCTAAAACAAACATTTCCACTCTATTTTCTCTGCAATTCTCCCTAAATTGCTATCAAATTCTGGCACATCTTATCTCTCTATCTTATCTTTCTTCTGAACAAAGCTGTCAACAAATAGCCTAACATTTTAAAATAGCCATCTCTGTGATTAGCTACGTGTGTGTTACCACAAAGAAATGGCAAAGGCTTCTTTCTATATTTCCGTCATATCGTCATCATCATCATCATCATCAAAGGTTTTGGCATTTATAACCTCATCCCGTCCAGCTTGCCTAGATAGAGGACCTTAGAAGTGGCTACATTTGCTATTTGTTGGCTCGTAAGTAGTCAAAATAGTTTACGGTTTTTTCGCGCGAGGAGTAGACGAAGGTTAATTTTTTGACAATACCTTATATAACAAATTAATGCATTTCATCTCTCTGAAGGAGTAGTTTCCTAGCAACTTTGTAGAAATGAACGCAAACACAACTCAATAGGTGAGGTATCTCAAAGTCTAGAAACAGATTGATATGTCCAGTCCATGTTTTCTAAACGCAATAAACCATCCAATCAAGAAAGGAAAGGCAGGCTTTCCAGCCAATTACTGAGGAGCTACGACTGCGTATTGTCTCATCCAATGCATTATGCAGGGAGTTCGTTTCACATCAAAGAGACAGTGAAAGTTTAAGTTATATCAACCCTTAATCCCCATCACGTCACGCGTGAGACGGACAGAATTAAAAAGTATTGTTTATACCAACAGTTTCAATATCTTCTATTAAAAGCTTGCACAAAGTGAGTAGGTATCTACTGCATTTATGCTATCATCATCGTATTAAAATAATCGTAACAATTGATACGATTGGAATTTCCGGAAACACTTGGTTCGGTAGGTTGTGTAGAAATTATAGGTAATGCAGACATTCATTATGTTCCGCTAACTCCTACTTGGATCTCCCACCGAAATATCCCTATAATCATTTTGGCCTGGTCGTAAAAATTCACCAACAGCTATCGGAATGTCAGAAAGTACAACCCGTTAGTCAAGTCGCAGAATCTTCTGGACAACTGGGAGCTAACACGCGCGAGGGAACAAAAAGCGCCAAAAGCTGCGCCGGCGCGGCTCATTAGTGACGCCTTACAAGGTTAGCTCGGCTCGTTAAAGCTCATTACATAAAAATGTGAGGGGTATGAGCGGGCATAAAGCCGTGACAAAGTTTCGGATGATTGATTGTTATATAATTAGTGTGAAGGTTCAACGAAAGAAGCTTCCTATTTATTTTGAACTACTAATTTCTTATTACTCCTTGTAGTTCTCTTACCTAAAACGGACACAATCCTTCCCTATGCATCCTAACAGGTCCCCATACATATTTACATTATTATAAAGTGTATAAGGATCAAGTGTCGCCCAGGATTAAATGAATTAGAGTCAATTGCACCTTATTTCTTATTTGATAGTAATTACTATTTAATAACGCTTAGTCTAAGTGCTTATTTTCTAATTCTAAAGAAATAAACGATTTGACTCGACTCTGACCGACCTTTGTTCCTAGTCCGTGAACAATGGCTCGACTCACGTAAGGTAATGCCAACAGAAACCCAATGATCCCCAAATAAGCGTTCCGTTTGTTCATAATCTGACAGTAGACTAATCAGCCCTAATCAGCAAACACGCTAAAACTACCTGACAATAACAACAATTGACACACACCTGCTGCGTCCTTTCCTATCAGATATCTTATCGCCCGACAACGACTCGCACAGTTCAGTTATCAATTCTCCTCTATGATGTGAAGTTGTGAAGAAGTGAATATGTCTAGAGAACCGCGGCTTGACGAAGTGAGAGTGGAAGGTGGAAGGGAGAAACATCATACTAGGAACGAAGAGTTTTCATACGTGAACAGAGCCTTTGTTGGCAGTGCAAACAGTGTGAACGTTGCAAATGGTGTCAATGCCAGATCAGAGAGGACGCCGGTGGCGCCGGTGACGACTGAGTTAGTTTCTTTTATCTTTGTTTCTTTGTGATTGTGTCGAACAGTGGATAGGTGAAAAAGTTGGTCAGCTGGTGGGTATCTCATAGAAAAGCTGGATACTCATCATCAACATCTGGTGATGATGATGATGATGGTGTTCTAATAGCTTGATGAAAAACCTTTGAATAAAAAAACTGAGTACTAATAGGTCTCCTATTTTACACGACAGTATAAATCAGTTCCGAGACTCGTCTACAGAATTTATGAAGATGAACTAAATGATGTATGTGGATGGGGCTCTGGATACCTTCTACCAAAAATGTATGAGATTTTAATCGAAACTGGATCACTGAATTTTGAGTGCCTACGAAAGCAGGTTAACAATAGATCAGCACGTCGTATTTTTGATCCTAGTTAACAATACTCATTATAGAGACCCCGATACTCTGACCAGAGTAACAGCTTAGGGTCTCTCAAGAGGGAAAAGTGAAACAAGAAAACATCTTTGGATGAAGCATTGCACAAAATTATCGTTATCTAAGTAATTGATCGGCACTTATAGTGACCAGCGTAACCTACCTTCTCGATCTAGCTAGATTACAGGATAGCAATTGATTCTGACTCATCGATTATTCAATAAATTTAAGCGAAATGAGTCACCAAGGGACAGTTCTATCGCATTATATGAGTCTACACAGCATAGGCCCGCCGATAAGTTGACAAAACACTATCGGCTGCCTATATTTTTCATACCCTTAATAAATAATAAATAATGCTGGACAATTCACACAGTATGCTAAGCAGAGCTTGTGTTATGAGTACTAGATAACTGATATACATAATACAATACACTACATAGATCGATTTTTTTATTATACATCTGTAGATCGTACACACATTTGTCCCGATGCGGGAATCTAACCCGCAACATCCTGCGTCACAGGAAGACCTTTGCCCACTGCGCCACAGAGGTCGTCACCCTTGGTCTTGTCACAACAACCCGAAGGGCTGTGTCGTCGTGGTGTGTGTATAGACACCATTAGTCTCTATCTGCCGAGAGAAATTGTCATGTTAGAGCCCACGATGTGTTGTAATATCTCGTTCACTCATTTTTCGTTCCCACATAGTTACTAATGTTGGCTCCAGTTGTAAGGTACCACTTTATAAAATATATTTCTATTATTGATTCGCTATCTCTTATTCCAGGGTATACCGCGAGCAGTACTGCGTGTGTTCCCGCTGGCCGTACACGCAGCGGCTGCTGGCCATCGCCGTGGGTGTCCTGCTGGGAGCCCTCATCGGCCTCATGGTCTCCATGATCATCAAGAATGACGACAACGTCAGCCTTCCCATCTTCAACACTCGAAGCGCGGCCAAGTAGCCGGAGCTAGTGGGGAAATGTTGGTTAAACTCTGGATTTGTCTGGACTGTAGTGGTGAAATGCATTATCATTAGCCTGATAAAATTAATAAATAATGCTGGAGAAAACACACAGCGTCAACTAGCCTCAAGGCTAAGCCGAGCTAATGATCATGACCCACCTAATCACCTATTGACCTGAATAGGTCGGCCTTATGAGCGCCATAGCAGCCTGTCTTGAGTTTGCCGCATCTGCCAACAGGGTTTTGCAGAAGTGAAGATGTCATACCATCGTACTTGTACCATTATGTTATCGTGCGTGGATTTGTAGGCAACGCTGCCATGTAATGTGACTTTTGATCGGACGGGAATGTGCGTGAGAAATGTAACGAATTAAGTTTAAAGATTAAAGTGATAATAAGTGAAAATCTAAACAATTAGCGATCGTAAGTTATAAATATATCTAACTCTACGTAAACATTAAATTTGTTAGAATTTGAGACTCTTTGAGATATCAATGTGGAGTTTCAAACATGACTACAAGTTCTCAAGTAAGTTGTCTTGACAAAGTCAAACGCTATTTAAAGCCGAGAAATGCGAGTACTTTAAATAATTACTAACGTTATATTTAATTTTATTTTGATTAATGTTTTTTTTATTTGCTTGTAATTTTATATGATAATAAAAGGATGAAGATCCTACACACCGAGGCACCAAATTCCAAATTTAAGTTCGGCTGCTCATACACAAGCATAACCTGTAACTTTGCTTGTTCTTCTCAAATGATTGACACGGTAGACTTCTCAAAAAAACCAATAGCTATATATATTCGGAAAATAAACAACAAACATATAGAATTGTATAATTTAGATGAGACTATAGAAATCGATTCGCTGTTAGATAAGATAACGATTTATCTGGACCACGTCACCAAAGGTGAAGAGGCGTTGTTTGGTCCGATCACAACGTTTAGGCACTTATCAAGACTGTTAATAACAAAATATAATAAATAAGTATTACCCTATTATCAGAGCATTTTAATTAACTACATACTTGGACATTCCACGAAAGCCAGAGAATGGTACCAGAGTAACGTGGCACCTACCATAGAGCAATTTGATGAATCCCGAGGGACCCAATTCAGATACACTATGGCTTTACTATGAGGATGGTATCGTCGCAGATCGTCACGTCACTTCAATCGTCATACTTAAAGAAAATAACTCCTATAAGGAGTGTGCGATTTTATTAGCACGAAGAGATATAGTCATTGTTTAGCAGAATGGGACCTCGTCAAACGTGGAACAACAACCTAGTAAACTATACAAAAATTCTTCTCTATTTTGTTTGTTGAAGGTACACCATTTGTAATTTGTGTATTCAGAATTTGTTAACAGGGGGATTGGTTTTTGATTTGTATTAAGACACAAAATAAACGGTATGTGGTGCATTCATCCCACAACCGACGGCGCTCCCACGACCCGCAGTAATTGAACCATTAAACTAGCTCCTATTACCGCGGGGTTATAAATTTCGTGTGATAACGCCTATCCATAGGCTATCTGCTATTGCATCTGATAAGGTAGGAATCGACTGCTGTCGGCACTTTAACTCAAAAACCGATATATCCGTTCATCTAGTTTGAGATCCTATATTTTTAAATGTGAGACCTACTACTGCGTCAGGGCTGAGTATATTGAAACTGATGTTCAATATGTCTTGAATGATTGATTTGTTTACCTTCTCCTGCAAACATTCCCAGAATAACCTATCTCTAAGTTTGCCTCTAATGACCCCGACAGCATGCAGTCAAAAATATGATTTAGTCTCAGCTCAATTATACACAACGTAATTTCCCAATGTTTTGATTTTCACACCGAATCGTGTAGTGCCTATCTAACTGATGTTAATTCACCGTCTCACTCACACACAAAATATACATAAATTTCATCCAAATGAAAAGTGCTTTTAAGTGCGTATACCGTCTTCACACGCCCCTATGCCCGCCCCCCATATGCGATAGCTTCACAGCAATCGAGATAAAGAATTCTCACTTGCCCAATTAAAATACCTACCAATTTAAATCTCCCATTACACTTGGCACTCGATATTTCACGTTTAATTGCTTTCGAAGGGATCAACCGAGGTATGTTCATTAGACGATAAGGTAATGGTCCGATTAATTTTAAAATAAAGTGTCTGATTTCCATGTAAAAGGCTGAAAAATTAAGGATGCACGTTAATCCTGATTATCCACAAATACCTACCACATTTCTTCAAGCTAAATGGGCATAGAAGCGCTATCCTTGGCTTGAAAACGGCTGCTAAAAGGACTAGGAACATTAACGTGAGGTTTTTGATCTATGGTTTTTAATAGCCTTTGTTTTTTTTCAGCAGACCTACATTAAGGTCACTGTAGGTCTGCTGCTCAGATCATGTTATGGATTGAATTCAATTGAATTAAATATAGTATTAAATCCAGTACAGTATTAAATACAGTACAGGGGATGGGATGGGGATTGGTCGGGAAGTATCTATTGGTCAGATAATTTTCAAAGCAAATAAATGTGTTGTTGACACATAATGATCTATCTGATTTCGATATAAAAAGCTGTGAAACTTTTACGTTTCAGAATTAACAATCCTGATTATCAATAAATACATACCACCCTTTTCATGCTGAATGAGTACAAAAGATCTATCTGTGATACGGGGACGAGTGATAAAACCTAACGAACGGTTTTTTGGTTGGGTTGTTAGAGATTAGGAGTTAAGCCACAGAGGTCAGAAGCACGCCGCCGGGCTGAACCGGCGGTGCAGTGGTTTTCAGGAAAGAGAAGTTTGTAAAACCCTAGAATTCCCTCGTCACATTGGTTCTTCCGCAATCCAAATGAAATATCGGCGCTCCTGTCAGAGATTGATGGCAACTCTCTCGTTATCGCCAATAAGTGTCAATTATAGCGTCATATCCCCGTCATTTTCCAACTGTACATTAATTATTACATAACATTTCACACGTAGTAACTTATCGCTCTTATATCTAGGGCAGTAAGGATGAGAATACACTCTGCAATTAACTGCGCGTACGCATCGTGCCCCGGTTTCACGGAGTTTGATAAGGATCTTGGCAGTTCCGTGATGCGCAGTTTTTAACGTCGATATCGATAAAAATAATTATTGATAGTCAATTGATGAGGAGAAGGAAATGAAGTTGGAGACGAAAAAAGTCAACCGTTAACAAACATTTTTATGAAAATAAAATCTTATTATTATCTTTGAGAATGTTTTAAAATAAACAAAAACTGTCGGTTTTTGTTCCAAACAGACAAACAAGACAGTACGTGACGAACCTTCCTTGATATTTTTTTACGAAGCTTCCTTCCTAACTACTCAATAGATAAGGTTTCAAATGTTCATGGCATGCTATTTTTTATCGACAATTTTGTAACGATGGTCATCCCTACGTGATAAGTTTGTAAAGCTCGGGTGAAAGAAATATTAAAACATTCTCTCCGAGGGGGTCGCCCACTAGCGAGTGCTTTACTTAAACTTTACTTTATTTCACTTTAATAACGGGGTATTGGTTAAATTATTTATTTCAGTTTGTTTTAATTTTCCACAAAACGTTTAAAATTAAGTGAAAAGTTGTTGAAGTCAATTTGTTGTATTTATAACGAGTTGGCCTCAATAGTTGAATCGTGTGTGGTCTTACTTAGCACTGGACAGAATAGTACCTGCACATTTCACTCGGCAATATTTACTTAAATATCTAAATAATACAAATATATTATCTATAGGAAATACATAGATTGAAAATACCTTTATTGCACACTTTAAGCCAAGAAACAATTTACAAATGAAATAATTGTAACCTAAGTGACAATTGGCGGTCTTATCGCTCCAGAGAAATCTCAAGTTAAGAGTACCTACCTACCTACTACATCATTTATATATTCAAGTCAAATCCTATATTATTTACGACTACTTTTCTGACCATCAAAGTATCCCTTTCGATTTGTTCTGCAGCATTTCTTAACTTATTATAATTTTATTGACACTTATGATCCCAATCAATTTACTTTATTGCCCTCTTCAAGCTCACATTCCATTCAAAAATGCCTATCTCAATATTCCGTGCATTCCTTATGGTCACTTTCTGATGATTTACTGGTCTTCTCTGCCCATTACTGCTCTATGCCTCAGATGCTTATCTAAATGGTCTTCATGAGGTCTTTTTGGAGTACCGACTCTATTGTTTGGTATTGCTCTAGAGACGATGTTCGGGGTTACATTATTGGTGTCTAGTTTTGATACATATAATACTTTGATAGTGTAACGTTGCTATTGCTACTTAAGTAGTAAATATATAATAGTTTTAGGAACTGAGCAGAGAGAGACAAGAATCGAAATAGGTAATTGTTTTTTTGAGTTGCACGAATATTGATCGAATCAAGAAGTCTGCTCCATAAAAAAAGACTGAAGCGCGTACAAAATAAAAATGAAAGGGTGCCAGATAAAGCATTTTACAGTGAAATGCATAAAATGGATCCTTACAATTCGTCAGGGTGAAATCTGAACAGTAGCTTTTAAATTCAAGCAATTCTTGTCGTGCCTTGTCGAAAGTATTTTCAAGTGGTTGTGGTGGGTAAATTGTAGGTAAATTATTAGTAAAATAATGGATGAAAAAAAAAAACATAGAAAGATCTCGCTGCACCTATTCAACACGCTGTGATTTTAAATCGTATTTAGTATGTGCAGCGTGTTTTAAAGCATAACGAATTTTATTTTAAATCGTCTTTAACAGTTGCAGCGTGTTTTAAAGCATAAAGAGTTTTATTTTTAGGCCTTGCCAGGATTACAATAGGTGATCAATAAGGGCGGTATCGCACCGGGAGCTATTAGGAGATAGCGGATGAAAAGGCGCGCGTCCACTGAACCTATTGAAGGTTTATCTAGAGCGATAAATCCTGCGCCCGCGCCGGTGACTATGATATCGGGAGAATGCGGATAAAGTGGAAACCAGTCAACGTATTTTATCTCATTGTTTTTTTTAAGGTGGCTAAAATTAGTATTAACTCGATTTATTGATTGTTGATTTATTGTTATGAATAAAGTCAATTAAGTTTCTTTATTTGTAGAAAGTTAAAAGTAAAAAATGCAATAGAAAATTACAAAAAAATTAGAACTGTGAAGTATTTATACAATTGAAATATTTGAGCTAGCAGACTGTCTGTTGCCACTGTTTAAAGATAGCTCGAATGATCTACCTATATCAATACCGATCTAAAGCCAAGACGCTGACTGCGTTGCTCCGCATGGCAACGCTGATGCGCTGCGCCAGATCTCGGAACACGCGTCGCTTTGACCAGAACCTCTGAAAAAGTTCTATGAATAATATTCATATTCCAAAAGCGTTCTATACTTCAGAGGTGTCAGTATATGGCATTTGACAATGTTCATAATTTTTTAGCGGGTGTGGTATAGAAAATTTACGATTTTCAACAAAGTTGTCGTCGACGGTACCCATTTATTATGTAAGTAATAGACTAAGTACCCAATCAACTCCCCATTAGAGTAGATGCACGAGGAGGCCAATTACAGAGGTTATAAATCAATGGCGCTGCAATCAAATTGTCTGGTTGACGTTGCTTAAAATCGCATAAATTTTGTAATAACTACAGGGCTGGTTGCAGGCACCGTGGAACATATGAGAAGATTACCTTTAAAGTTGTGCAACATGTAACATAGTATTTCTCCTTCTGGCTCGTATAATATACAGTATAGAATATACATACTTGTATACATATTGACAGGAAATCGATCGCATTTTACCGACTAGGTAATGTTTGTATTAATGATGTCTTTTTTAATAAATCATTTCATTTCATTCATTTAGTTATTTTATTATGTGACTTGACTATACAACATCGTCTTATAACATAAATATATCTATGGCTTCTCGATGGCAAAGAAATGAGTTCTGAATGATGATATGATATTGTCTGATATTGTCTTTCTAGCCCAATTTCCTTTACGAAGGACAGTGTCGATGGACATTAGCCATGTGCGCAGGTCATAATGTAGTGCACAAGTGCGTTTGCAAACACAAACACACCCTCTATTTTTAAAATACGATGGGACGGCAGGCTGATACGAGCGGTGAGAACCAGGCACAGGACCAAAGTCTTAAGGCCAATACACCAGTGAAATGGCGCCCCTAATTATTTTATCTTATTATTACGTTAAACGCAGCAAGTTTTAAAAATCCATCGTTCAGTTTATGGTATCTATTATTTATTAATGCCTCTGTAATAGTTTCATTTTGTAAGGCTTAGGTAGAGATACGAAGTCGCGCTTTTTGGCCACCAAACTCTATTTTCGCATCTCCTCCTAAACTATATGAGATAAAATTATTACCGAAATATTAAAAAAATAGCTTATACCACAAACTGAACGTAGGATTTTTAAAAATTCCTATGAAAAACGTTAAAATATTAGAAAATAGGTATCGCTGTCATATTGGCTCGGGTATGCGTCTTAACGTGCGCTGCTCCGGCCGTGCCTCGGAGCGCGGGTATAATTCTAATTCTAATTCTAATTCTAAGTGGGGGAACTAAGATCTGCACGGATGTCTCGCATAGGAGTATATTGTGCTTTATTTGTGCATTAGCGCGGGTATACCACCGCCAACCGTATACCGCTACCGAAGTAGCGGTATACTATCGCGGTATGTATTCTATCTATATCTATCATGATGACGGATCCAGCCTACCAGAGCGTACCATACCTTCAAATGTCCCAATAAAGCCTAGGTTATCTTCCATCGTTCGTTTTACCGACATATTGCAATTTTTCTATAATCTACGCCATATTTGTGACAAAACAAAGGTTTGTGATAAGATATTGAGACGTTGTTGTTGGTTTGAGTATACCTAATCAATAACAATGATTGTACGAAGCAATATGATAATCTCTGCACAGAGGTATACTCGTAGATTATTATAAATTATAACATTTATAACGTATTATGACAGGTTTACAAAATAATCGTGGACTTCATATTAGGCCATGAAGTTGATATTTAAAATATTAATACTGAAAAAGAAAATTACAATCAAGTATTATAAATAAATTAGAGCGAGTGACAATGAAACAATTAAGCTAACTGCAGACTGTTGCAAAAATCTGCAGGTAGCTTAACTGATCATCAACTGATCCATATTAATGTCAATAAGACCGCCATTTGTCACAATATATTTTGTAATTTTTTATTTGTTTATTGTTAATTTGTACAGTAAATAATTTTCTATCTTTCTATGAATACCAGTCGGAAGCGTACCCAAGACGATGGTTGTATTGCCGCCTCAATTCTCAACAGCCTTGAAAGATCCACTTCTGGACTCAGGTTTCCCCCTGATAAGCGCCGTATTGCTTATTACTTTTATCTCAAGGAGGTACCTATAATTCCCACGCTGGCCATGCGGGTTGGGGATCGCAGTTTGGTGGTAGAATGGTTCTGTTGGGGACGCTGTTGCCCGCCCCCTAGTAGATATCTCTTAGTCGCCTCTTACGACACCCCTGGTAAGAGTCGGGATGGTGTAAATCCTAAGCCGCCACCACAATGCTGATGCGCTGCGCCAGATACTCAACAGCTCTCGGTCCGTCGTCGGTAAAACTGCTGTTAGGTTTTGAAATGTAATCATAAACTTTACAACAAAAGACAAGATTAAATGAAGACGTTGACAGTGTTCTAACTCCAATTTTACTCTATGCCGTGATGGATTTATAGAAACTGCTCAAAACTTTAAAGTAGTTATTAATTTGAGCACCATTATGTTTATTTTAGAGCCTTTTATTTTCAATATTGCATACCTTTTATCAAAAATATAGTTTTCGAAAAATTTCATTGTGTAATTTCCCGCAAAAATACCGCTGTTTTCAGATTTCTCGTAAATTCTCGTAATTTTCATTTCATAGAACGTTTATACAAAAAGCCGCTTGAAAGTACAGAGTGGAAGAACCCTAGCAAGAGAAGCCTCAGACAGAAGCTAGTAAACTCATAAATTTCGGTAGCGCAATCAGTCACTAACGAGCTTTCCTGGACCAGTCCGACCTGCTTTGGAATTACAAATTACGCTGGACAGGAACCTACTACCATTTTTGGGTGTGAGTGGGTTGAACGCACCTCTGTTGTGGTGTAAACAGGAATCATTCTTGGCTATCGTACCGACTATATACGTTACGACTCTTGCAAGGCAAATTGTAGCGTAAAATGTGATAAGTCAACAAGTAGTGTATCAATAACTGTGCAGTTTTCACTTCTTCCGCTAGTGGACAAAACATTAAAGTGAAATAGAGTCAATTGCATCGTATTTCTTATTTGATAGTAATTACAATTTTTCAAGCTGTTTATATAGTAAAAAAAATTACTTGTCTAAGTGCTTATTTTGTAAGTCTAAAGAAATAAACGATTTGACTCTAACTCTTTGACTCTGACTCAAGAAAACTCATACATGAAATGAAAATTATAACATTTATAACACAACGTTTCTGTAACTTGTCTTTGCAACACAGAGAGATCTAGACTTATGTAATATAAATAAATATAACATTTCTCATGCAAATATTCGACCTCTGCCCTACTTGTTCAAATATCGAAATAAATTTATCGCATTCCGAAGAAAATGCTCAACCCGTAAATAATGATTTTCAATAAAACGAACAAAAACTAAAGTCCCCTTGGATACATTGTAAGGCGCTTATCAGGGGAGGACTGCATCCAGCTGTGGACCAGTATAAGTGAGGTGAGATAAATTATTATTAGTTCCTGCTAAAACTCCCATGATTTATTTATATTTTCCGCCTGGTGTTTTGATATTTCCATCTATATCTGCGCTTCAGTCACAGTTTACTGCGTACCTACACTCAAAGGCTACACCAGTCAGCTATCAGCGATAGTAGACTCGCCCACGCACGTCTCACCTGCACCGTCGATGGCTGTGTTCGTGTAGAGTGTACGGTTACGGTATCGTGCTGAGAGCCTGTCACTATCGGTTTGCTATTACATTTTGATAGGTTCTTTAACTCGTGGAGTTACTTACTATTCTGCTATAGGATTGTTGTTGTTCAATTTCTTGTGAAGTTAGAATTGTAGTTTTTAGTACCGGGCTATGAACAGACACTAAAAGCTGCGAAAAGCGAATTAGTAAACATGAAGTTAAGGAATAATACTCATAGGATAAATACGCTGGACCCGCGCGTAGCAAACGAAAGATTTCAACTCCTACATATTTTCAACTAATTAAATTCCCTAATAGCTCTGAAATTGAGAGATATATCTATTTTGAGTTTAGTTTTAGCTATAATAAGAGTTACTTCTCTTGCATCTTCATTATAGTACATTCTCCTACCTGTCCTTATACCATCCAAAAAAAATAAAAAAAAATCACTTTAGAGCTTCGTAGCACGTGCTACGGCGCGCCGTAGCACGTGCTACGAAGCTCTAAAGTGCGCCGCGGCGCTACGCTGGTCGCGTAGCACAAAAATATTTCAACGCGCATCGTAACCATAATCTGACTACCGTCAATGAGTAGACATCTATACTGTATCCAGTGTATACTCACGTCAGGTAGTATCGTGATCAGCTCCACATGCTGGAACTCCGCGCCGGCCGCCAGCGAGGGGCTCTGCCACCAGGTGGAGGCGTCGCCGTCCGTGGCGTGCGCGGGAGGGTGCCTGCGGGAGGGGGAACCGTCGAGTCCGTCGCACACGTCGCAGACCACGCCACGTCTGTGAAGGAACGGGAGTTTTTGTAAATTTTCTTGCTTTATCCAACGAGAATGAAATCTTTGGCTTCATAATTGCTGCCCTCCAAAATGTTCTTTACTTCGTCACATAATTGAGTTTGTTTTAAAAAACTATAAACTGACTTCGATTTTATGGTTTTCTCATGGATGTCACTGTCAGAACTGGACCAAATTTAAATTGAACCACACTGAAACAACCAGATCAAATAAAAAAAAAGACGTGTGGCACTCGGGGGCTGCCGCGGTAAAGCTTTTGCATAGCATAAGTCATTAATAGTTCTGCTATTCATCGATAGATGGCAAAACTAAAAAGTATCTACGCTCTGCCGGTCGGAGTGGGGGGTGTTAGGTTATTTTCGTTACGAAATTTCTGGATTCGGTCTCCACGCTCAAGGCCCGCGATAGAAGCTATGCAATAGCTTAAAAATATCATAAAATCGAATCAAACAGTTAAAGGTTCTGAACAAACATAAAAAAGATAAAAAATACAGTTGAATTGAGAATCTCCTCCTTTTTTGGAGTCGGTTAAAAAATTATAGAAATCAAGCGGCTCCATAATTAGTACTTACTTCCCAGGAGTATCCCTGCAGAACTACTACCCTACTAACTACCCTACTCCCAAACTCCCCACAGCTCTCGTTGGCAGCGACGATCGACGGCGCAACATCTCGGCGAGGGCAGAAGACTCTCCGCGATCTGTATTCATTCCAGAACCTTCCAGAACCGTCTAGAACAATAGTGTACTTACTTCCCAGGAGTATCCCTACAGTACTCTTCACTCCCCAGGTCTCCACAGGTCGCGTTGGCAGTGATAATGGAGTAAGGAGCGACATCTAGTGGTGCGGGCAGCAGACTCTCGGCGTCCTCGCTGGCTACCGATACCTCACTGAGCGTGGTGCTGGTCAACCGGTCGAATACTGCTCGACCTGCGGACAAAATCAAAACTTTGAGCTGATGCAGGAAGCTTGCAGACGAACTTCAAAACATCAGAAGCGGAAGAGAAATACTTTTTTTGTGCACTCGAGACAGATTCGTGGAAAGTTTTTAGTGGAACGTTAGCCTACTGCGCCATAATTAATCTGATTCAGCTCTTACTACACTTCTATCGAAGAAGAGAAAGAGATTTTGTAAAGGAGCACTATTTTGACGTCAAGTTATTTACATTTTGCAGTATTTATTTATTTTATCGTATTTACGTATAGCGCTTTCAGAATGAATCTTGTGTACATAATTTGTTGCACCTTAGTAACTTATTTTGACATTCTCGCGTTATTGCATGTGCACGAAAATGTGTGGATATAACTCTGTAGGTGTTTATCATTAACCCGTTGGAGAGCGTCGTTAAGTTGGACTGCGGGACTGTACACGTTAGTGGGTTATGTCGATGCGCTGTGCTCTAAAGATATTTTCCTGTTTTTTAAACGCTGATAGAATGGGCTTCCTTTTATCATATTTTTTTGGAATTTCATCTACTTTTGATCATATTGTAGATTATTTGCAACAATTGCCAGTTAGCTCAGTTGGTTCAATTTATACCTTTTAATTAATTATTATATCTTAATATTCATGACAATATCTAGACAACAGCACGTAACGACGAACCTCACTTCTTTCACTAGAGGGCCAAACATTTAAGTCATGTCATAAGAAATATCAATAAAATCGATTAGGTGGTGGAAAAATTAGCCACAATGATAAAATTCTGTAAGTAGGGACCTACGTCGTCAAATGTATAAGCTTGTGCTTTGCAGTTATTTTGTCTGAAGAATAAGTTTACCGACTTAAAGAGATCTCATGTAGGTAGAAATTATGCGCAAATGGATGGTCATAACTTACCTAAGTGGTCATAAATTCGTTGGTAACTTGCTAGAATGAAAGGTTATTATGGAAACTAGACACGGCTGCCTATGAACATCATGAAACACGATTATTCAATGAACTTTATATAGACGAAGAATGTATATTTTATTATGAGGCTCTGGTATGCTACCGGTACCTTCTTTATTTTAGTATCACATAGACAATTATAGAAAACAAGCTGCGCTCCGCGGCTTCGCACGCCTATCCCACGGGAACTGATATATGGGATAAAAAGTAGCCTATATGTTATTCCAGGCCTAGAACTACCTGTAGGTATGCAAAATGTTTGCGTGAAAGAGCAACAAACACATACACATGTTTATAAACTGATTTCTCAAATAAACCATTCGCAGAAATTTCTTGTAGCCGACACGAGGTTCCCTTTACGAAGCGTCTCATTTCGTGGCGAATTTTATATCATACAATTTTTTATGCGAATCATTCCCAGCGCGTAGCGATAGTAGGTTTGACGGAGGACTATTGGCTCATTCCCAGAGGTCCCATAATTTACCTCTGATGGGTTATATGACGGTAGATGCTTTTTAATCAGCCAGAAGCAAACGTCTCCGTGCGTGGATACGCCAATGGATGACCATAACTTATCAGGCTTTTAAAAGAGAAAATTAATCTAGCTTTCATTGACCAACGTCAAAACCAACATCAGCTGTCTTTAACATTGATACCATGTAGACTCATCTTACATCTTGGACCTAAAGTGGAACGATTAGCTGTAAAGTGGTATAGCTTGTGAGATAGCCTGGCTAGTGCTCCAAGGATTTCAAAAATGAAAATGTTGTAGCTGATTAATTTCATCAGTCTTCACACCAAAGTTGGCATCACAATTTGAGCAATATTTAGGTGTATGAATTTCGTAAACGGCCGACAGTACATTGTCAACTTTTTAGAAGCCTACTTTGGTTTATAGTATTATGGTTAGAGTCTGTTCAAAAAGAGAAGAGCCGTGGCGTTTTGGTGAACTAACACTTTTAGTCGTACTGCAATGACAGAGCAGTGTTATCAACGCAACAAAAGTTGTCAAATTGGCACACGAGCGCCCTCACTTCCCACTCTTCTCTTTTCGATCAGACTCTATTACGAATCTATCCTAATGCCTCAGCCAGAACAGAAAAAACCTTTATTTTTCGGTTCCTGGTCATGACAATCACTACAATCAGCCTCATAAAGTATCCGTTATTCATCATAACGATACCCTTTCCACCCAATGCCGCTCTACATTAATTAAGCCGTGGAGGGCGGCGCCCGAGGGCTCCCGAGACGTACGCACTGTTATTACAAAGCCGAGGACCACCTGGCGGGGCAGACCTACTTTAGATTACACACGTTTTGGAGCATCAGTCCAACTGATGGACGTTCTTACTTCCTGATATCGGCAAACTCAGAGGGCTTTCAAACTGGTTGTGATCATTCCGAATGGATCGATTGAATAATATCACAAAAATAAAAAAAAATTGTCTTAGGTCATTGATACACGAATCTTCGTTTTCATGATAGCACAATTATTAATACCGATACCTTAAAAGCCAAAAAGTCAATCAATTTGTGTTTGAAAAATCAAATATAAATAATTTCCTTAATAGTTTATTTATAACTTGCATACCGTTATCGCTCTCACACATAAAAGAAGCCACAGTAAACAAACACAGTGTACTTAACTAAAGTGAATTCGTGCGAAGCATGTTCCAGCTTCTAATTAAAAGAAAATCTGACCAAATAGAAACAAAGAAGAAAGCAGTTCTTTTCTCATTTTTTTTACCTTGATGAAACTAAATACATGGATGAATAAAATTATTGAGTAGAGGATTTGATTAGAGATTGGCAAGGGATCTCTTCCACCTGGATGTGAATAATGTTTTTGTTAATTTTTATTTTTATGCACATGCAAATGTTTTTTTAAGAGACTCATAGAGTGTCGTTTGTTTTATTTTTAAACGTAAAACTGGTGTGCAGAGCAGAAGCCATTCTTTCGGATGGAATCTGTGTGTGTATTCTTTCTAGGAAAAACCTATAAAAATAACACTAACATTATCAACACATTTTCTTGTTGTGTCTAGTATGTAGCTATTTGTGGGAATAGTGCTAAACACTGTATTTACATAGAAAATCTTGAACCGATGTTTCCCCTTAAATAAATAAATACAACACATTTACAAATAGACGATCTAAGAGCATTAGGCTCAGTGGTCCATCGTTTTATTGTGTCGATGCATCGACAGGCCTTGCCTTCCCTCGCCGTACTGTCAGCATCTCATCTGTACTTCATTAAGTTCCCATAAATGCAGTTTCATTAGCGAGTGTGGCCATCATAGTGTCACTTGTGTAATCTGTGGACGTGTTTGAAGTGTGGGACCGATCACTATGAAATGTAGAGATAAAAAAGTTATGGGATAGACGGCTCCAGTGCTTTATGGTGTTTTTAAATGGTAATCGGCTTTCGAATCATTCATTTCTTTGGAATCATTCTTCATAAAAGTGTTGAAAACAACATGGTGAAAGTACCCATCTGAATTTCAGGCGGCGATAACATACCTAAGTGCATATTTCTTTAAGCAATCCATAATTTTTTCATTCATCCCTCGGACCATAGGAAACGCACTTCTGATCTATTAACAGTTTTTGTGATTGTGAAGTTGGTGTAGCGCTGTTTCGCACCACAAGATAAATGTAATAATAGTTGTTTAGCTACTCAACGGTTGTAGTTATTATTGTTACGAGATTAGTGTTAGATCAATAATCACATGTTTAGACAAATACAAATACAAATACAAATACAAATACAAATACAAATCATTTATTTCATAATAAAATGTACAAAGCAAGTGGCAGGTAACCCTGGGTTCTGCTTTAGTTTAATATTAAACTGTATTACAGAAAACCAGTCTTCCCTCCTACAAATAGTTTTACTTTATAAGCCGGTAACATAATAAAGAAGTTGGTTCGTTAAATGATCCAGGAACAACTCTTATGTACATGTTGATTGAAATCTCATAACTCTAATACCACTAATAACTACAACCCATGTCCTGTCGTCTCTACCCACTAGTCACTTCGATCATTCGGAGCACTTCTCGGTGGCCCATACTGGTTGGACCATATTGAAGCTCATAGAAACGCACTTACCACTCTGAGGCAAACTTTATGAGAATAAGAAGTAAAAGTAGCTTTTTCAAAAACTGACTTTAAAGAAAAATATTGCTTTGCTTATATATATCATAATACCGTCGCATGGTAACAGCAGGCCGTGGATATAACTTGCAATTTGCTTTTTTTCTTTTACTGTGGCATTTCAAACTACAACTTGGTGCAAGCTGCATCAAGTTGGTGCTAGTTGTACCAAGTTTTGCGAAAAGACTTGGTGACGGTAAAACTACAAGCGCTTATTCTTTTCAGAAATACTAATTATATAATACATTTTTATATGGATATATTTTGCAAGGTTTGCACCCATCCTTTTGTACCTTTCCTCTCCTTTCGTTCTACAATTCAATATACAATGGCCTGACTTCAATATGGACGCACCATAATGAGAGTCCTGTCAGTAATCACAGCTGGCGGTGAGCGGACCACATGGGAGGGTGATGATGCCGGAGTAGCAGTCTCTGGCCGCTGATTACAGCCCCGAACAAACAGGCTCTCATTACTGATGTTTGTTTGATCAATGACAGGCTTGATCATAATCATAATCATAATCATAATCATTTATTTGCCAGAATGTATGTACACAAGTTCTTAAAATTATATACACACATCAACATTGTCTAGGGATATTCAACTATTTGTTGATTTTTACAAAAACTGAAAATAATTTCTTTAGAAAAGAGGTATGGCAAGAATCTTTATTCTGTGTTGTTTTTTAAAAATAATAAAACACAACTGTTTGATATACATTTTTAGTAAAAATTTAAGTGGGAAGAAAATTTGAAAAATTTGAAAATTTACAATGTATGTATGTATGTCCATTTACAATCTACCCCGATTTGATGAATGTATACTGGATAGAAGGGACGATAAGCAGAGGAGTTGAACTCGCCCTACAAATGCGACAAGGTGAGATGGCAGTTCTAGGTGTTATGCCATGGCATAAATATCAAGCATGAAAGGTTGTAATAAGACAGGTCAGGGCATGTCATGTTACAGCGGCTTATAGGTATTTTATTAACCTTTGGACTTGTGGAGTTCAACTTCCCTCTGAGAAAAAGCTAAAGGATTTTTTACTGAACTATAAAAACTAATGAATGAGTACATAAAATGTTTGTGCAGACAAATTTTATGGGTTCGTGGCTTAAAACCGCAGTGGTTGACCCCCCGAGCCTAAAAAATGAAATAAAAATGAGCTTTTGCACTTAGTACAATTTGACCAAAGTGTTTTTTATGCAAATTATAACCTACCTTAGTACCTACGGTGGAATAAATAAATGAAATGAAATAAATGTATCATACATGCGTGAGGCAGTTATTAAAAACTAGAGTAATAGCCTGTACCTGTACCAACTTAAGCGAATCAAAGCTCGCCGTGACTGCCAGTATCGATATTGTACCACCATGTAGATGCACCATGCACAATGAGAAATTGTAGATAACTGAATCATTATAGACGGAATCTGATACTAACAACAACGAAAGTCCTGAAGAAAAATACCCTTGATCTGTTGATCAATGCTATGTTTGTAGTGTGTTTTATAGCTCTCTGCAGGAACAGAAACGCATGTTTATTGATTGAAGCAGTGCAGTAGCTACTCGATAAATACACACACACAGTACAAATAGACAGTTCACAGTTCAAGTTTACGGCCAGTGTCTCGGCTTTCAGCACTCGGCTACAGTTTCAATCAGCACGGGTGCACTGTTGAATTGCTTTGCATGCTATCCTGACCACTCCTGATACATATCAACTTTCAACTTTATTCAGTCTCGGAGAAAGTACACTTTTCTTCGCTATATCGTACCTAGATGCACTTTTAGATCAAATTGTGATCTCTATTTTAAAGGCAACTGATTTTAACGAATAGAAGGCACCATTTGAATTTCTGTCCTTAGTGCTTACGTGTTAAGTTTAGTTTCCCTTGTTAATTCATTTCATGGTGTATGCCGTCAAACAGTAGTATAAATAACGAGGTATAACTACGCAGGAAGCGGTCACGGCGATGTAAACATAGATTCATTTGTTGTAAGGAAGTGGGCTCTTAACTAAGTGCAACCTAAAGGGTGTTTGTGCTTACTTACCTACTTAAGTATCTACTTGGTCAAAGATACGAGGAACGAAATGAATGAAGAACCAGTACCTACTTACTAGAACTGTCTAATATGAAACTCGTTCCAAGACCTCCAAGAGAGCAAAATATTACTAAAAGCCTCAATAAACTGAAAAACAAGGTACCTATGACTTAGTCTTCTTCGTCTACGTCCAATATCAGGTCGATAGATTTACCATGTATATTCTACATAAGTCCGAAAAGCACGAGCATCCCTACATTGCAGTCGAATCATCATCATCATCATCATTGGGTTTGTGTTAAATAAGTGTAAACCAACTTCAACTCTATGGTTTTCTCATGGATGCATTGTCAGAACTAGACCAAATTGGACCACACAGCAACAAACATCATTAAAAAAATACAGTCGAATTGAGAACCTCCTTCTTTTTTTGAAGTCGGTTAAAAATTATCCAAATCCTCAAATGGAAATGGAACACGGGATGTGCTTTTAAAAAATGAGGATCATCAAAATCAGATCACCCAGTCAAATTTTCTAAGGTAACAAATATAAAAAAAATATAGTCGCATTGAGTTTTTTTTTTTTTAAACGGTTAAAAATTTACGAGTTCGTGGTCGAGTTTCCGGTATAATTTTGTTAGCAAATTTGATTTAAGGAGATATTGCAAATCGATAAGGAAAGCAAATTAAACAGGTATTGAAAAACGGAATCATATCATGTTTTCGTTTTTCAATATGTACATAGTTTACTTACCTGAAAAACGGGAACATTATTTATTTTATTATTCAATAAAATAAACAGCCCATATACACTAACTTACGGCCAATAAGAGGTTTATTACAACAGTTTATAAGTAATGTTAGTTGTAGGCTAAACATGTGCTGCTTCCTTACAAATATGATACCTACTTACATTGAATTTGGCTGGAGTTTATAAACGCAGACGCTCTTCTGAGAGTGTGTTCAATTATTCAAAACAAGAATGTCATAAACATAATATTTCTTATCTGAATGTCTATTTCACACTCCACATCCTAGAAGTTAATTACCATTCACACTCAAAGGCCTAGCGCCTCATCAAAGTGGTTGCATCTATGCAAATTGTCGGCCCTTGCGCAGGTGTCGGCGGGTGGTCGGCTCTTGACCGCAGGCTGACATGTGACATGCCCTCGTGCGGTCATTGACCCGAGTCTCACCATTCCTGAGATGTATAACAATGGAAAGTGCCCCTATGCTCAATGGCCACCTGAGAACTGTAATAAAATTCTTCTGTTGGGGAGGAATAAATTCTAAAACATGACAGCCTTTTAGGTGAACGCATATTTACAGGGCGAATGAAAACGGATTGAAACAAATTAATGGTGGCCTTTTATGGTGTGCTAGGTTTCATGCGAATTAAATTGAAAGAGCAAATTCAAAAATTAAGCGATTCTCTAGCTGTGTTTGGAAAAATCTAGGCGTTTTTTTTTTAGAATCTGAGAACAAACCCAGCATTTCCATGTACTGCCCCCATTGTGGGATATTAAATGCTCTTTAGATAATTTGCTGGCGGTACATGATTCTTATTCTTGAAGAACTTAATGTAAAACATTTGCTTTATATACTTATAAATATAAGGAAATGGTGAAGAGAGAACTATGTTTCGAGGAAGTAAGCACCACCTACCTCGTACGACAAGACCGACAAGACCGACAAATCGGGACATCATAATCATATTTATAATTCGGGAGCCACCAAACAACACAAGGGCACTAGCTTCACAGTTTGTTGATATAACGTATTTCTTGACAACTTAACACTGTTATAACCGAGAGAACAGAACATAATGTCTCCAGTCATCAGCGTGCAGTGTCTTTGACCCATTTGTCGTTTCCCGGAGGAACGACAGTGTAAAACTACCCTCAAATTATCAGCAGAATCGAACACCAAAAGAAAACTATATTTAAAACTGATTTTATGACAGTGGACTCAGTTCTCTAGAACGCTATTGTTGTCTACTCGTTCTATTTCTGACAGGCTCGTTAGACTGTTTCATTACGTGATCGTTGTTACGATTGCATACAAATTGTCCGCTCCTCGTTTTGCTGCTCTCGACCATTTATCCAGCATCACCCGCGCAGGCGTCTTTTGCACCATACGTCCACCATCCAACGTGTGTTTAGTTTCGAGAACAATATTTAATTTAACTCATAACTCACTTACTGGTATCGTATATAACACCATCACAATTGTAGAATTCGAATTGAATACTGTCTTGCTGATTTATAATTTTACTGTCCATTTACATCCAGTCTACTTAGATCGGTCTGTCAAAGCCTTACTACTTTCTTGGTTTTCAAGTTTTACGGCTTTTAAACAAATCTCTTATTACACATAAAATCAGACTTTCTAATAACACCAATAACTACAAACTTCAGCTATGACCACTCTCATTAATTATCAGTAAAACACAGCGCGGTCCATAATTTCCGGCCAACAAATTGGCTGGTGTACCTCAAGGTTTACGAGGAGTAAAGCGAGTGAGTGATGGCATCTATGCAGAGTGCCGCCCGCGCTCCGGCCGACACGTCGCAGTGATCCTCATCTCGACACAAATTGGATTTTGTTAGCTTTTAACTGCCTTTAAATGTTTTCTGTAACAGAATGTAGAGAATGGCGCCTGAATGTGGCTGATCAGATAACATGTTTTGCTTGAGCGATGTTTGCTAAGCCATAAAGACGTGGACTCACCTAACACGAGGAAAAACAAATGCTTTTATACCAGTTCTCCCTTAACGGGAGCCCTTTTAAAAATCTAAGCGCTATGTTCATTATTCCTACGTCCAGGAATAGCCGGGCCCTCAAATAAGGACTCAGGGTAAAAACGAGGTACGTGGGAACGCGGCCTCCGCTTACGAAGGCCATTAGGCTCATTAGGGCCGCCAAATATGGCCCGGGCGGTTTTTGTCTCACGATGCTTTGTAGTGATGCCCGATTCGGCTTGCTTTCGGCAACAGTAATTAAACTGTCTTATCGTGACCTGATTCAATGGTGTCATTTTGTGTAGGCATAGGCATTATTTAAAATTGCAGATATTCTGGACAGAAGAGTATGGTGTGATTTTACACCAAGATTTAATCAGTCCATTAATGCAAATCGATTGAAATCTTGCTGTAAAATGTTGATTTATTGATACAAAACACATATTTTTCTACTTAGGTCTCACTTACCTGATCAGTCATGGTATAATTATTATTTACCCAAGTATTGACCAATTTTTTCGAACATTCTGCAAGTATTCTCATATTGATACTACACGTCTCGCGTCGTCGTAGCTTCGGCCCCTATTCTCCGCAATAGCACATCACTAGTCGGCAATACCTCGCAATATGCATCGTTCAAATGAATCGGGATCGCTCGATATGACGTTTTTCTTAGCGACTGTACCAACTAATTGATTGGAGCTTGAGAAATTGTTTTCTAGAAACCCTTGACAAGAAAATCATATTGTAAAGCGGTATGTAGTATGTACTGGTACTGGTCGTATCTACAACATCGCATGAGCTTATTTTAATTGATTTGAAACCAAGCTTGAATTGAAATTTAGGATTAGGTTTAAAATAAAATATCTTCAAACCAAAGGTCAAAAAATCGTAGCTTGAGATGTGCGTTGCGTATTGAGTTTTCTAGTAATCTGTGAATGAATGAACAATTTGATATACTAGATATTAAAATAAATACAAATCTTATACCTATCTCATTAAGAAATAATATAGTAAAAAGACGACCTTATCGCTGAGAGCGATTTCTCCCAGCCAACCTTACGATGGAGAAAATAGATAGAAGGGGTTGCTAGTGACACAGACAGTGAATAACAGAACTGCGGTGTATACGGTATATGGTTCATTGTGAATGTAAGCGGGTTAACTACAAACCTTATTTGTATCAGAAGAACACCAACGTTTCATCCCTTAACGAGGGGCATCTAGGGGCGAGTGGTTATGGTCGCGCGTTACTACGGTACGATTATAAGGTCTTTGCTGAAGTTAAAAAAAATACTTATTGGTGCAATACTTTATGACAGTCTTTTCTATGTATATGTATACCATCATATTACTCGCTTCTTCTCGCTACTTCACTCGTACATTTAGACATAGGCACCTAAATGGTCCCATCGATCTCACGTAAATATAAAAAGCTTTCTACCCCTCCCATCCTACGTCGCTATAAACACTTCAACAGTCAGCTCCATCTATAACTGATGGTATCCATCCATACATCTGCCGTCAGCGGAGCGGGCCCGTTATCCTGCCTCGGATCTGAATCCATACTTGAGCATAGAGTTTGTACGTAGAGAGATAATATCTTACAGGGGATAATGTCTGAGGTAGAACATAACCGTTGCGTTAGACATCCTGAAAAAGAGGCTTCCATTGCACGTGGTCCCACCTGTTGAGTACCGTTGGGGACCACGGGTAAAAAAAACTACCCGTGGTTCATCAGCATCTCCAAATGTTGACAGGATGGACAAAGAAAATAATATTTACACTGTTAAATGTTTGACCTATAGTATTAGTAAGCGTTTTTGCACAGCAAGGGTTTGACAGTTTGTTGAAATTTATTATTAATTGCTGGGGTATTTTAATTCGTCGGAAAGGCCGCTGGATTCGGTATCGGAAACTTTTCAAAATAACGTTCTAAAGTTCCGTAGGAAAAGAATTCAAGTTTAATAAAATATGAAGTTCAGCTTGTGCAGTTTGCAGCTCAGTAGGGGTTTTTTTAAAAACAGACAAACATATGTATACTTAAAAAAACTAAGACACAAGATGTTACAGTGAGTAGATCGCCAACCCTCAGTCAAAACATGCAGGTTGATATGAACATCATAAAGTAATGGTCACTCTGCCCGAAAATCTAATTGTAGGCATAATATTACTGAAATCCACACATTTTTAAAGGGTTCAGTTGAAACATATATATGCTATTAGGATCATAACATAACGGACACGTTCGCGTCCACCGATTGCTTACAAAGTTACACAGGCGCGCTCTACAATATTTCCCCTCAAGATTTCCCATTCGAGACACAAATGGAAGGCGATGGCAGGAACCAGTTCACTGATGGATCACAATTTGTTATGATGCTTCCGGGGTCGCTTCAGGGAGTCTTTCTTAGGAGTGTTGTGTACTTGTTATCAAGGCTGCGTTATGTATCACGGTTGTCTGGCATGGCAACATCTTTGTATCTTGCAACGCTTTACAAGATAATGAAAGTGCTATAAATAAGGCACAATAGTATCATGGTATAGTCATGGTGATCTCAGGCTCGTTTAAGTTGGTAGGTAAAGGTACAAACTATCATCCCTCTGGCTGGTCCTCACTGAAAACCAACGCTTGGGCATCATTATAGCATAGCAGCGTTTATGGCAAATATTATATATATTCATTTTGTAACATGAGTAATCATCTGCCTTATTGTGTAGGTAAATGTATTTTTAAGGTAAATAACAAAATCCAATGCTCATATCATTCAAACTTAATAATTTGACCAACTTGTGAACGGACCTGTAACATTTCAATATTTTTTTGGTTAGCAAAAACACAGAAACATTAAAATTAAATCAGTCTACCCGTAACAAAGATAACAATGTAAACTTTCTTCTATGACTCGACGCAGCCGCCTCAAGCCTGCGCACACGCATTGTGCGACGCCGCGGGCGCCGGCGCCGCAAGGGGAGCCATTGTTGTGCAAGGGATGCTGCTATTGTGCAGGGTTGTGCATGGCCAATGGTGGATTAAATGGAATTCAATTTAGATAGGCGTAAAGCATTGGAATTTTGTTTGAATTGTTTTATACGTTGTTGCGGTTGTCCGTCGTTTAGTTATGCAAGAGTCGTAAAAGCAAAATGTAGTTTGAGAAAACTGACTCAAAAGGAGAGACGCATAAGTTCAAAAGATGTTTTTTTATTCGCAACTGTCATATTTTTTTCTCTACAATGATTCCTACATACTTGTTTAATTTTATACAACGTCTAATTTTAAAATTATTTTACAACGTCTACCTACAAAGTAAAGCGTGTTTTTAAGTAATAAAAGTAATTAATTTGAATCATCGCCGTACTCAATTTTTGGCACTTCAAATGAACCGTCAGTTCGCTGGTCACCCGTACAACATTGTGCTAACACGTTTGCCTGCAGCTCACGGGGCGCGCGCTGTCGCGGCCATAACATTCATTTCATTAACAATTTATGGCTGTCCCTTTGGCGGTGACCTTACCTTACCTCCAGCGTGACAAATGCCCGCTAAAATGCCTCAAACTGCCTGAGAGCCGGGGGCTTTTCAAAACTATTTGTGTTATGAAAGAGCTTGTTCTTGAGTTTAATGGCTCTTGTTCATTGGGCATTATCCATTTAACAGAGCTAAGCTATGCAATTTTCTATGCGGATTAGTAGAAATATATTCTTATAATATAGGTCTATGTAAATGTACCTAATAATAGGTAGGAACTGATTGGACGATAGGTCATATTTGAAAGGGGGTACACGTTGCACGACTTAGTAGGTAAGTACATATCTCGATGAGTTAATGGGGGATGACCGATATGGATGACACAGCTTCAGGAGGCCTATTTAACTAGCAGTAGGTAAAAACTGGCTGTGGATGCTGATGATGATAAGTAAGAAGAACCTAGTTAATGAAGGAAATATTATTAGTTGAAGTGGAAATCTGCAACAAATCCCGATAAATCATTCGGAAAAAGGGTGAATAGGTATCTTCTAGACCTTCGTGATACACCGTCGGCCGCATCTTCGCTTTTTCGCTTTCCATCAGGTGAGATTGCGGTCAAACAAAGGTCTATTTACCGTAAAAAAAAAAAAAAAAAAACGATTTTGAAAACGAATTGGCTCAGCGAGAAGAAAACCAAAGTAAACCCCATTGCTGTCACCCTTTGCTGGGAAAAACCCACCATACTCGCATCAAAATCTATTAAAATATGCACATCACATTAATAATGGGCTACGGACACATCTATTATCGAAATAATTATCGAATGGCGTTCCCGGTCCGTTCCCACGCTGCGCCCGCGCCGCCGCCGCGCCGCCGCGACGCAGACCTGAGCATTCACTCTAATAACTTAATTGAGGAGAATCGTTTGTTGGCGACACATAGTGTTGGGAAAGAAGCTAGTTTTAAACTTATTTAAATGAATAGGTCCACGAGAAGTCTCAGAGAATTAGAAATACATGGACTAGACCAGAAAGAATCTGGGTGTCGGGCTGGTAGCAGTGGACATAGCCTCAATACGTAATTATGATTACCTTCCAAAATGATGTTATGCCCCAGTATTTCGACTATTTCTCCACCAAAATCTCTATTTACCCCGTTATATCCAGTATAACTTAAACTTTTTTTCTTTCTCAATAGATCTACTAGGTGCCTTAAAAACACGTCCTATCAAAATTTACGCCACCCACATCAGTAAAATTAAAATCCTCATAAACTACAAGACTTAGGTACTTCTATTCATTGAATTGGACGGAACCCTCGCGCATGAATGAATAAAACAAGGTCAAGTTTCGATCACCGCCAGCTCTACTGTCCCCGGAAAGAGCGTGCATTCAAAACACTCGTAAAATCCGTCATAGAGGTATCTTCAGCATTAGGCTCGTAAACTGGCGGGCTTATTGCCGAGTGTCACAGAGTAACTTTTGTGAGACTCCTCGTTACAGCTTGAGTGGTCTCTTGAATAAACCGTTGTGATTTTCTACATCTGTGTCAAAAGGGCAATTAATTTTGTAAACACTTGGAAGATATAGGAAGACACAGAAATGCTTTGTAAGGCATTTTGATTTAAATTGACTCTTTTGAAACTAAATGGAATCATTATTAAGTAACTACTCGTACCTATGTGCAAAACAATTATATGGTCACTAAAAACATGCGTACGTGTATTTAGATTTAAATTAATTCTACTAAATCTAATTGGAATCACTTCATTTTAAACTATGGCTTAAGAAACTAATTAAATGGAACCTTGAATTGGTTCCATTCCGTTCCGATTCCAACCAGTCGACTACTCCTAAGTTATTAGGGGCTGAACATTAAAGCGCAACTCTTTTTATTGTGGACCACAGCTGGATAAGCATCATTTGGTAAGTTTGATGACAGATAAATTCACTTTTATGTTTATTAAGTGAAAACGTGGATAAAAAGATCGAATACTAAATGTAGATGTAGCGGTAAAAAATTGTTAGGTATTTTTATGAGCTGGTGGAGTGTGGATATACCAAATCCCTACTAAGCCAACCTAGTCTACTAGTTATTACAAAACTGTTCCAATTATGGTTACAACCTTTTTGTTCCCTCAATCAGCCCGCGGCTTCCTAACGCAATCAAACTAGACCATTAATTACACAAACAAGAATCGAACCCACTGACCGCGGACAATGGCAGAATCATCCGAAATAATGAGCGTATTGTGGCACTCATTAGGCTGTTTTTGTGCGCGCGCGCAGCCGCTGTACTGTACAAGGCCCGGTGAGTAAGGCTTTGACATGGAAATGATCGCATTCAGTCGATCGATCCTTTATTGGATTACGAGGGCCCGGATAAAACATGCCCTTTTTTAAGATTAAAGAAGACGTAGGACGATTAGTTCTTTCTTTCTTTTGAAATTTATTTATGGTGGTTCTTTGTTATTAGATCGTGGCCACTGGCCACTGGCTTAGCTCAATATCACAAACCAACTGCAGATTGTTCAGCAAGGACAATTGAACCAAACCGACAATATCCAGAGTAAACTAGAATCACTACCATCACTGCCCCTTGCCACTCTGATACCGCAGGGAATGACTAGCTCTCACGCGAGGATAAACTAAGTAAAGCATTTTGTGAGACTTCCTTAAAAGACTCTGCTTGCAACACAAGGGTGTCCGATCGAGGCAGCCCTAGGCGCAGATGATTCAATAGTGAGACATAGGTGGCGGCGCGCGATCCCATCCCGTCCACACATGGGCAGCTCGTTACTCCTGCCATATTAGGCGCCGGCAGGGTTTGCTGCCTCCAAACCTAATGAGAACATCGTTATAGCCGATACGTTGTTTATTCTTTGGTACAGCCATTTCAGGCTTTTTGCATCATTCGTTTTGGAGTGCAAATGCTTGGAGTACAAGACTTTTGATTGTCCTCACCGTCTACCGGCCTAATGTCAAATGACCGCAAATATTTATTGCAATGTTCTTTGTGTGAAAAAGTGTTTTAGTAGGCCAGTGGGTGAGGAAGCGACAGCGCATATTTAGGTAGGTACTTAAATATATCATCCCTATCAACCTACATCTACATGATTTAATGGAACTGCCTGGATTTCCTATGTTCTATTTAAGTTCCGCTCTCACTGATAACCAAAAAGACACTATATAAAGTTTACTTAGAATAAAATATTCTCAGTAAAATCTCTCAGAACTCTCAGTCTATGTTGCTTTTTATCGTGTACGATACGAGATATGTAGTCGGAAACCTCTTATAACATTGTAAATATGTAGTTATTTACTCTATAAATGCTGCAATTTATTTTGCATGATGTTGAATAATATATAGCGTAGGTGAGTGTTATGTGTGTTATGGGGTGTCAGGTAATATTAATAACAATAACGTGTGAGAGAATCCAAAACGTTTATTTCATAAGAGCATTACTTTAAAGGTCTCTTTGTCATTGACATTGTGGATGTTTGCAAGCGCCGAGCATAGTAGAAGTATCTGATTACATGATATTTATGTATTTATAGGGGCAATAAACCTTTAGATAACACTACAGCCACAGGATGTTCTCAACTAAACTGGGTGTAGTTTTATAATTAATCGTAATTGCGACACACCAAGCCTGGGGTGGAGGCCATGCAAACTGAACTCATGTTCGTTGTTGCTGTTGATAGTGAACAAGTTGTACATTTTCGTTCACATTTCAAAACTGTCGTTCACCTTCCCTTCTGTAACTGCCACATTCTTTTTCAAGCAAGGCAAGTCCCAGAACTTCTGATCCCTCGCCAACTTCTCAGCTTCATCAAAGGTATCTGGCATATCCCTCTTCGCTGTTTCCGCCAGGAACAAGGCGATTATTGCTCCTGATCCCGCTACAGCTCCGATAATCACCATGGGAAGCCAGTCGGCGTAGATCTGAAGGTAGACAATGTATGGTGATAAAACTGTAGCAATGTATCCACAAATGTGAACTATAGATGCACCGGAGCCTCGCACTGGTGTGGGCATGAGCTCAGCGGCCCACTGCATGGTGGCGGAGTAGGACATGTTTACAGCAAACCTGGCGACCACGGCGCAGCCCAGGGATTGTAGGCCGGTGCTCATGAACACGGTCAGCACGCTGAACACGCAGCTCACAGCCATCACAATCACGGTCAGCCACCTGCGTCCGAGCCAGTCTAGGATGAAAGCCAGTAGGAACATCGAAGGGAACTCCGTGAAAGAAATCACCGAGAATGACAGGAAGAAGTCAAAATCTAACTGTCCAATGCTTCGCACCAAGGCGTCGAAGACGATTGTGCAGCACATGAATTCTAGACTGACTAGAATCAGCATTCGTCTTAATAGAGGTCTCTTGAATATTTCCAAGCAACTCACTGTATGTGGAGGCTCTTGATTTGATAAGGTATCCTTAAATTGATCTATTAGTTTTTCTGGCACTTGTTTTTTATTCATTCGGCCAATCACAAGCACTTTTTGTATTGCTTCATCGACCCGTCCCTTTGACAGTAGCCATCTCGGACTCTCGGGAATAAATAAAGGAGCAAAGATGGCGAGGCCTAGCGGAAGACTCGTTACTAGAGTAATTGCTTTCCAATGGCCGCAGGCGAGCACTATCCACGGCATCACTGTTGCAAAGAAGCAGTAGAAGATACTGAAAGCCATATTTGAAAATAATGATCTGTACTTCGGGGCAACATACTCAAGGACTATGAGGTAAGCCATCAGCATACAATTATCATACGCCATTCCCATAATAAATCTACAGATTGAGAACTGAACAATGTTAGTGGCGAAGGCACTGGACAGCCCACCAATACAGCCCGCTACGTTGCTGGCAACGGCGGCTGGCAGTCTTCCGAAGCGGTCAGCCACCCATCCGAATATGACGCCTCCGAGTATGGATCCCACGAAGAAGACTGCTTGAGCTGTGGCTTGGTAACTGTTCTTGTCACAGACCCATTCCATATCAGTGGATATAGTTGGGTATGGGATCTCACTTTTGTCGAACTCCCAACCATTTTGACAAGGCACTGTTGGCCATGTTTCGTCCGGTTTCTGCCCAGTAGCAAGTACCTCCGTCCAGTTTACTACGTACACTCGGCACTGAGAGTATCCATACCTGGAGTTAACATCTGCTGGTATGGACAGGCTGATTCTTTCGGTTTCATTCAAGTCCGCGAGCTCCGGGACCAGGCACCAGTGGTTCGCAGGAGCTTCCGTGATGAACATCTGTGAGAAGTAGACGAAGACTCCGAACAAGTAGAATGGGAATGTGGAGAAGAACAGCAGACACTGATATCGCCCAAGTTCTCCGGCTGAAGAGAGCAGATCGTCGAAGTCCACTTGATCTCTTTCTTTGTTTTCTTTAATTTTAGGCTCCAGTTTGAGTGAGACATCGTGAATTACGTCGATAGCCATTTTTATATCTTTTTCAATTATTATTTCTGGCTTCAAGTAGTTTTTTTAGTTTTCTATTTGTTGTTTCTATGAATGTTTAAATAAAACTAACTCAGCAGCGTTGATGCTTCAGATTATATACAGAAGAAAATACCCATTTGGCGACATGAGGCTCTAATTATACAACTGGGGCTTTAATTTATTTACTTGATATGACGATCTGAAGCGTTTTGTACACAAACCTGAGCCGCAATAATACATAGGTAGATTATAAATTTTCCGTAAATAACTAACTAAACTTAACTTGGCTTCTTCTCATAATTATAACTGTGCTAATACTTAAATCTTTTTGCATTTTTATTACACGATCACGCAATTTTTACTAATATTGCCAGTGATTTTTTAAGAAGATCCTTGTGAAATCACCTTCAATCAATAGGGTATATGCATGTGATTTCAAAATGGCTAAAAAAATATATACGTATTCTCTATTGATATAGAAACATATCTACATATTTATTTTTGCATTTTGAGATGTTTTTATTGTAGAATTTAACCATTGAAAAATTGATATTTTAAATCTCAATCGCAAAATTTCAAAACGCTACGCCATTGACTAGAGCGGACGTGACATCGCTGTGCACATTTTTTCTTTTTTTATTCTGCTTGCTGCACCATGATTTGACACTATTCTGCCCACTTGACATTTCGTATTGTCGATTATTTTCCGGAAAACCTCTTTCCTGAGATGATCACTACCGAGGTCGTCACCAAAGGTTTTAATCAAGTGTGTACGTCGACGTCACATAAACATGGCGCCAATTTGGCAGCGTTTTTATCACCCGAAAATGATTGTAGTGTCGATTTGTTTTTTTTACCTTGTTAATGCGAAATTCAGTGAGCGTCTTATCATTCCTCGGTTAAATAATGACCTAAAGAATCGATTAAAACAATAAAAAAAATCGATGCATATACCCTATTCTCCATCAATTTAACCCTTACTAACAGAAAAACTCAAGATCTGCCTGAACATTTAGAAACTGTACATTGCGTATCAGAAACCGGCAGGCGCCAGAAGCTACTTCACGACTTCTCGGTCTGATACCATCCGATGATATCAGTGGCCCCGGGCAGCCGTGGGCTCCCAAATTACGAGGTTGAAAGCAAATAATGATCTACACAACAAAAGCCGTTACGGCTTTTATATCAAAGTATGTAATTATCACATAATTATGAAGGAATGCTTGAGAAGTGTACCGACTTTTTATGATTTCTAAGTTGACTGGCTGTTCAATTTAAAATAGCAAAACTTAGTCAGTGTGAAATCATCCTGAACATTATTTCGTATTATCGAAATAATGTTCAGGATGATTCGTATCGAATTTAAAAATGTCCAGAATACTTTTGAAACCTCAACTTCAACACATTGATCTACTGCTGGACGAAGGCCTTCCTCTGATAAGCGCATTATTGGCGTTTATCTCATGGGGTAGTGTCCATAATCCCTACGCTGGGCATGCGGGTTGAGGATCGTAGTTAGGTTTTAGAATTGTTCTGCAGGGGCGCTGCTGCCCCACCGGATACCCAAGGGACGATTTGGGGTGGTGCAAATTCTAAGCTACTACCTCTAAGAAACAAACCTACAACGAATTTTATTATTAAGAGACATATATTATGTACCTAGATCCTTAATGGCCACAAATAAATCTTATCAACTCATTTACAGACGTGCGAGAAAAGAAATTCTTTATTACAACTCTAAGATAAAACTCTTTACAATAATAAATCGAAATGCAATCGTCTCGTTCTATCTAAAGTTACATGATACAAGGTTTACACTCAGCTTCACTTACATTATCATAAGCCGTTTTAAATTCCGGGTCCTTCCGTATAAACACTAGTCGCTTTTTCTCAGCCGATGCGTGTCCAAAGTCCAAACCTAGCTACAAAGATCTTTTAGACTCCAAATCGATCCATTTACACATCTAGTAATGTATCTATCGTTACCCCATGAAGCTTTGCGACCACCGGATCGGAGTTGGAGCGTACGCAATTATAATATACCTGGCATCGGTACCAGCATATATGTCGTTTCCCTCAGGTAGAAATCAATACTAAGCAACAAATCAGTTACGTTGCGTACGCGGCAAGTCCGATCCGATAGACGCACAGCTTAAACAAACTACTCAAACCCCTTGTTTCTGGTTGGCAGGTAGAAAATGCCTCGGCATTAAGCCCACCCTTTGTACTTCAGTGCAATAGTAACATATACAGTTTATATGTATAGTGTTCCATACAGGTTCCATATAAAAAAAAACCTAACATGAAACATATGTCGAAAACGTATAAGCCTACTGGAACCTCCTACAAACAGACTCTTTTTAATATTAGTAGACAGTAGAGTAGACATTCCCGTACTTTACATTTCCTATTCATGGGAGAGTATTTATGTGACTGGATTATTATGTTTTACCATAATTGTGTGAGAAATGAATGGCTTGTATGGGAGAGGAAGCCATTAGTCGGCCCGTCTGTCCGCGGGATAAAAAGTCTATTATAAAGTGTTCAAAAGAATATTTCCTTCGGTTGTTTTGAAGTGTTGTTCATAGATGGAAGTAGCTTTGGGCAGTTATGAAAATTTGATTGTGCTTCTAAATAAATTTTATGAGCACCATTCTGTTAAATTGCATATTATCTTTACGATCGAAAAAATGCCGGACATTCTCACACCGCATTATCGCAGTTCCCAAAGTTAGTAGAGCTTATTTGTAAATTAATCTAGTTGTTAGTGTTGGAAAGGCTGGCAGGCTGAAGAAATACAGCCTCTTTTCTCTCAATATTTTTAAGTTTCTGCTAAATTTAAGCACAGACGACGTTTTGTATGAAATGTTTGTGTCTTATATAACTCCTTACATTCTAATCAAAACGTACTTTCCTATAGGTATCCGTCATAAATAGCTTCCCTAAGATGGTGCCAAAGACCTGTAAAGGTTAAGCTACGAACATAAACTCTATTTTATCGTAGTTCTTGGTTATTTTTCATTAATCCAAACAATCACACTTTCAAAATGTAATTCATTTGTTTAAATTCTTATCTACTTTCTCTCGTAAACGTCTTACGAGTATCTTTACTAATAGAGAAATTGTACAGTTGTATTTTGTTAAATATTTAGTAGATGTAGGTACTGAGCAGTGTTTGTCTGCTCTTCAGTATTATTATAATAGGCCTAATTTGGGGGAACTGTAGGGGAAACCCCAAATTGCCCTGTAAAATATTTATATTTGAAGAGCAGGTTGGTGTAAGCGTTGTGTGTTGTCTTCCTGACGTCACAAACCTATCATAAAATTTCATACATCGTTTTATACGTAATAGATAATTATGATCTGAGTCGGCACTTGAGAGGTGTGGAATAAGTGGAATTTTAATGAAATTGCAGCATAGGCGGAACGCACGCATTTTATAACTCTAACAAACTGTCTTCCATTGTATGTTCTTTATTTTTAAATTAAATGTGTTTGAGTTACAAACACATAGTGATCGACATAGCTCAAGGAATCAGCAAGCTGAAGTGGCAGTGGGCCGGCCATATCTCGCGAAGAACCGACAACCGATGGGATAAACGTGTTCTTGAGTGGAGACCGCGACTCGGCAAACGTACTGTAGGACGGAAGCCCTCCGGTCAGGTGGTTCAAGATTTCGAAGTGTGAAATCGAATCATTCCTTCGGCATCGTCGGTTTGGCGCCTCGCTATGGGTTCAATCTTGGACATTGTGGTACCTAATTACAAGTTACAGAGTTAATGGCGTCAAACAGTATTTCCTTGTCCGTTTTTACGATTTCTTTTACGATTCCATTAGCTCCGAGTTCGCCGGAGGTTAGTGCATCAATCAATGTACTTTTTAAATCATTTAACAGATTAGTCGATGGTTTATGTAGAAGCTTTTTTATGACGGAATTACGATGGGGATAAATCTAATGACTGCGTTTTGAGATTTTGGTCTTTTTGGGACGAAGGAACCTGAATTTAATAGGTGTCTTTGATAGTAAGAGCGTGGCCGTGAAATGACCTTTGGGACTTCAAAATAATTACTATGTCAGACTTGACTTGAGTTTTTATTTTATTTTAACGCATTGGTACTGTATGATGTGTGTAGTGTATTGCCATACTATTTACTAAAAAGTTTGCGTTAACTTTATTTTCTACGGAAATGTGAAAGTTATACCGCTTGGAGCGCGGTCACATTTCCATAGAAAATGTAACTGTGTATTACGATGGGGATAAAGTAGGGAAGCAAACTTTGTATGGCAGTAGACACTCAGCATACTGGCAGAAACTATTTTCGTAGTACATAATGACATGACAGCGATCGAACTAATAGTTTATATTCGAAAGGAATTATATTTATCATGTAATTTTGAGTGATGAATATACTTATACTAATACTAACCCAAGATTATAAGATTGTAGGTATAATCAGAATTATGATAAAGCGAATGCACCCGTAAACTTACTTATATGGTGATTGTAAATATTTATGTCCTACAACATCATCAATGCGTTTACCGAGTTTTATTTACTTTTATCACTTTTATCGCCGCGTTGCACACTACACGACACAGATTATGAAGGCAGAAGCGACAGTTTACATTTCGAGATGATTAACGCACGCAGCGGGGCTGGGCATAAATTAAAAACCGTTTTGTTTGAGGCAAATGTACAAGAATGCTTTGGATTATAGTAATTTATGGACTGGGTTGCATTTGATGTGGGGTGGTGCATGCTGCTGTGATATATCTGGTTGTTTTACCGCGATGTTATTTATTGTTTTGCTTTACTTTAAGGCTCATCTGGCTAGTATGTTTTGCTTTGTTTTTCTTGCTCATTGTAAGAGTATTTATAGAATTTTATTAGTTTTTAAGTAAGAAACTAAGAAACCGCCAGTTGGTACTTTTTCACGCGTTTCTTCTCTCATATTTTTTATACTACATATAACCCCTTCTGCTACCAAGTATTTATTATATTGAAGTTAATTTTATCCAATCTACAAATTTGTGATGCCTATGAAAAGTTGATTTTAAAACATTTATGTCAAAGATACATAACAATTTCCTCAGTGAGGCTTTCGTTCCTCAGGCAGTATCTAATTAACGAGTTAGTGAGTTATCTTGTATCGTTGTAAACAGGTTGCAACCGAAGCCGGGCGCGATAGCGATCCGCTGGCGACGCCCGTCGCTAAATTATGCATTACCATTACATAGTCGTGTCGTGTTGCTGTAATCGATGGTTTACTTCAGAAGGGAAATTATGGATTAGCTAACGATCAAAGATTGGTGATAGAGCCGAGATAAAAATATATTGCAGCTAAGATAACCAGTATTCTGTAATGTTGTGCTTATGTTTATAAGCGTCAATCTCTTTTCATATCATGTGATTTGTTAGTATGTACATAGGTACAGAACAGACACGTCGACTAAGTTTTACTATAAAATATAGTTTAACCTTCCTAGGTGATTTCCACCACAAGAAGAATCCGTGCAACACGGATGATCACCAGAGAGGGTACCACCAGGAACCCGCAACCCCGTCAAGTGCTAGTGTACCGTCGAACAAGTCGTCTGGTGACGACTGGTTTGACGACGCTCTGGCACTAAGGTGAGAGAGGAAGTATTTGGGTTTTCAGTTGGTATGTCACTAGCTACTAACACTCTGTTAGTAGCTCAGTGGAGATCCCAACATACCCCTCTAGCCTAGCACTCCTCAGGCTAGAGGCCTGTGGGCAACGCGCAAACAGCATTTCCCCATCGAAAAAAGAACCGTGAATTTTCATCAGAAGTGAGTTATGTGGGCATATCAGAGTAACAAAATGCATCGGCGACCTTCGCAACCTAAGAGCGAGTTGGCCACATTGAGCGTCGGTGTTCGAAAAGTGTCATCGTCTTCGAATGTTTTGGGGTAAATCATGAACATTATGTATTCGAAATAACATTGTACTGTTAATCTATATACTGCCCTGTAGGTCAGCGTAAGAATCGGCCCCTCTCACTGAAGCCCGTGGATATCGTAAGAAGAGAGTGAAGGAACCATCAGTGGAAGGGCATCAGCATCCTTTTGTGTATTTTGAACACATCAATTCCGATCACTGATCCGCCTGCCAAGCGTGGTGAATATAATAAGGATTATGTTTTTCTTTTTGGTTATTTGCAGAAATCGAGTAGAATGTGCGTATAACATACGGTATACGGATTCTTTCTAGAATGCGACCCAAACTCGCTCGTAAAGAGTAGGAATACCACCTAGACAGTGGTATTCCTGAAGATCTCCAGCCGCACTATTAGAAAACTAATTGCGGACATTCCAGCGAGTATTGTCCAGACAAAGGAAGGCAGGTGTCAAATAATAAAACAAGGAATTCTAGCGGTGGATATAATTAGCAACGGGGAAGTGAAGGCTGCGCGGGCGCGGATGACGGGCGCTTTTGTTTGCATGAGTGATGAATGTGATGTTGATAAATAAATATTTGTTCGTGCGACTTATTTGGGTGATTGCTCCAAAATGAAAGCGCACGAAATGCAACATCCGACTATCGACTTTGACATGTAGAACACATCACAGAGAAACGTTTTGGAAGTAATTTACAACAGCCTCAGATATTCTTTGCGTTTTGACTTCTTTGGTGCGAAATAGCGGTCCCCTTTTGAAAGATAGTACTTCAGGTACTGCCTGGTAGATAATTATCATGATCACAATCATCATCATCATCATCATCATCATGAGCCTAGGATCATTGACGGTACATTAGTGAGTAAATTTAACCTAGGTACCTACAGTACCTAGACATCATCCGTTCCCAGTCACAATACTGTTAAAGATTTTCTGTCTTAAGAAACAGGAACAGTTTATAGTTAGTAAACAAGCTTTAGTTCACGTCTTTTATATGTACAATATTTTCAGATCCCTACTCACAAATTAACTTTTGAGATCTAAATCTCTACCTATTTGGGCGTGAATTTTAAAATGTTTTATGTAACTAAAACGGACTATGCTATAAATATATAAATAGGCAGGGCATCATCGTACACTCATAGCAAGTCCAGCGAGGTTTACATCTACACCATGTACATCTTTTAAACTAGCTATCGTAATAATTAATTAATAAGTGGTATGTTACCGTGTTATTAAATCGTAAGCCAACCTATTGCTATAATCCCGGAACTATAGAAGGAACCAAACTTCCTCGGCTCCGTTATTCGAGCACAACAAGGTTTCTGCAGCCGTGGTCTGGCACCCTTTCTAATCCTCCCTAAGCGGCTTAAGCACATCCTGACTGGCACGGGTACTGTTACAGTTAGGTTATCATAATACCGTGCTTTGTTGGGCTGATGAATTGCAGGTCAGCTTTAGTAAAAAAATACTTAACTTGAAATAGAAGTCTGACTTCTTTTGGGAGGGTTAAAATGCTCCCGATCAGGAGTGTTAAAATACGAACGACTCACACCTTAAACAATAAAAAAGTAAGCCAATTTTGGCCATTTTTAATCAAAATAATAACTATCTTGGGACCAAATTTCTGTCAGCGAGACGTAGTAGACGACTTTTATTTGACGAGCTTTATTTTCATGCTCAAGATTTTATGCCGTTTTTTAGGAAAAAGAAAACTTATTCGAATAAGTTGCTTAAAAAATTCTCATTAGTTTAATATAATGGTACCGTTGAAAATCTCACGCATAATGGACCAATTTTAAATCCAAATGTTGAGAAAATTTTACCAAAAACCAAAACCGGTAAAAAATTAGAAACAAAACTAACAGAGCGTCACGTAGTCGCATCAGAGTAATGTGTGAATACAACAAGCCCACCTGACCACACGTGCGTTAATTAGAATGCGCAGGCGTCGATGCGGGCAGCGGACTCCATTACATCTCTGTTTGCTCCCCAAACACTCGAGCTGAGCTAGGCTCTAGCTTACAAGGCATGAGCTTCAGCGGACAACATTTTGCAGAGTTTTATTTACGGTATTATATACCCTGAGATGTCCTGAGACCCTGAGGGCTAGATTTGTTGAAGCCAGAAGAACAAAGGCTTTGACCGGTCATGAACGTGCAATCGCTTGTTTAGAAGAAGGTAGAACTGAAGAAAACATACTAGGAAGTATTTATTATTCCTACCTTGCATTTCATATAGGAATGATAAAGATAAGACAATCCAGATGATGTGCAATCTTTGCCTGTTAACGGACGGTCGCACAACCAGCTGAAATTCCACTTGCCTCACACCTAGGGTACGCCGATGTTTGTGCTTTGCACCACAAAAGCTCTGGTATGCAAGCTGGCCAAACGTATGTGCTTTCCTGAAGATAATCTGACAGGGCTGTGGGAACTGGGCTGCTGACAAAATTCAGCCAATTGTGGATCTGGGGCAGTGGCACTTTGTTTTAGATAAGCCTATTTGTGGTAGAAAGTAGGGCTTAGTACTAGAATTGAAGAATATGATGATTACAGCGGATACCTAGGTACCTACAGTATCTAGACATCATCCGTTCCCAGTCACAATATGGTTAAGAATAATACATTTTCTTTGTCTTAAAAAACAGAAACAGTATATAGTTAGTAAACAAGCTTTAGTTCATGTCTTTTATAAGCACAATATTTTCAGATCCCTACTCACAAATTAACTTCTGAGATCTATGTAATTCTCTACCTTATTTAGGCGTGAAGAAGAAACTAACATCCATCCTGGTTTTTTACTTCAACGTGCTTTGGTTCGAAAGCGACTGACATTCCAACCATCACTGGGTCCAGGACATTTTCAAACACTTCTTAAGTTCAGTTCAGTACATATTTGTTGAGGGAATTCCACGCAACGTGAGCTACCTTTTGACAAATGTGAGTGCTCACGCGAAGGGAACAGTCGACATGACTGCCCAATTAGACGGGCACATAATTGGAGCGAACCGGTTCCACTCGCACTTGACGCCCTCGCGGCGACTCTTAGCTTAGGAACTGAGCAAATGAAGGGAAGCTCTTAAAATTTGAACAATTTTAGAGCTTTGTTGTACCAAACTGTTTTTAAAGTGATAGTACCCCGCAAGGTTTTAGCTCGGTTTACCACGTTGCAGTGTGAAAATCCTAGTCCTATACCATAAATAATCGTCATGAAGTTGAGGTCACGGATAAGGTCTATTTGAAAGACACATGCACGAGGTATATGTGACCATGATCACCAAGTTGAATCCGCTGTTACAAGTTGTAAGTTACAACTAGTCATTCTACTTATCGATTCCCTTTCCTCTGGCGCGTTCAATGCAGTAATTGTGCGTTCAGTTCAAAGCAATCTTAAGGTAAATCTATTTAAACAAAGAAAATTACGGTCAAAGAATAGATAAAATATGGAAAAAGCGTCATGATTACGAATCCCTCTCGGCAATTCAACTCTCGTTCATGATAATAAATTTAATCCATCCAAAAACAATCCGGATGTGTTTTAGGATGGATTAGTTTACAATCATTAACGGCTCCTACTGGTAGCAGAACACTATAATCCTAGTGAAATCCGCAGTCGGGTGAATCACGGTGCTCCCAATCCGCACAAGTATTTATATCTTGGTTGTCATCACGACAATAGGACAGCTCTCATACTACTAGTTGTACACTTGCAGTGACTTTACGACTTTATCACACTAATATTATAAAGGCGAAAGTTTGTATGGATGTATGGATGGATATTTGTTTCCTCTTCACGCCAAAAGTACTTAACGGATCTGGCTGAAATTTTGCATACAGGTAATTCTAATACTGGAATAACCCATAGGCATAAATACATAGGCATAAACATACTTTTTATCCCGTAAATCTGTTCCCGTGGGATAAAAATCACCTTTAAACGTTTCCATAGGAACAACGCGTGCGAAGCCGCGGGTCGCAGCTAGTAATATATATTTTCGACACGACAGACGACTACAAGGAGCCAGTAACCTTTCCCAATACTTATGTATATGTATCCAAGCTGTCATATAAAATAAGTAGGATGATTGGTATAAAGTACATAAAGACGATGCTATCGAGAGACATCAGCGCTGAATAGATCCTATTGTTTCCCTATTAAAGGAATGACCCTATTAGATAACACATTATTCTCCTTCATTGGCATTGGGTAGTTTTTTGCACCGAGTCCCGTTCCTCCCATCTCTCCAGATTCATGCCTCGTCGGACATGGTAAAGCCTACGTCTCAAATTTCCATTAGTCGCAGCAAAGTAAAATGTATAGGTTTGCATAAACTATCTCCATTGCCCGACAAATCGACATCAAAGCACCGTTCAATAAATCAGGTCCTATCGCGCGACAAATAAAAATATATTACCCGAGGGTAAGGACCGGTGACTCAGTTACCCCGCTATCCCTGAATCCAGCCTCCAATTAAAACAACACTGTATAATAATTAGCATAAAGCTTCATCTGCGTTGACAAGAGCCTGTAGTTGGGATATTTTCGCGCGGAAGGTGGAAGCTATATCGGTAGAGCGTCGTGGACTATTTATTCCTACTTTTAGCGGTTCATTGAGGCGGGGAAATCATAACTCTGCTGTGCTGTACATAGTCACAGTTGGACATGTCTGCGCTCCTTCCGGCTTTCTGTTTGGATGTCGGATGTGAGATGTAAACACCAAGGGATAGCGCGGGATAAAAATAAGGTGTAAAAGGAAATAACCAGAGCTTCTATAGCGAAGGATATAAAGGTAAGTTTATCCTTTATTTCAATCAACAAAGCCTATGATTTAATTCGTTTCGAGTCTAATCCCATGATATATCCTGAAGAGTTGAGACGAAGCAAATTAATGACGATATTAGTTCCATTGGGTCCACGCCATGTTTTTGTAATATAACCTCCCATGTTCATCTTCTTTACCTCAATCAAAATACAAAGCCTCTTATCAAAACTACACTAGCGTAAAAAGGTAACAAATTACATTTGCTTCCCTTGAAGTCGAGACCGTGAGGTACCGAGGTTCTTCAAAAAAAATCTGAGTGTCTGGTCGAGTTGACTCGAGAGCTGCTGAGTAAGTGCATCAAAAATTGTCATAGATAATTGTCATCATCAGAGCATTGTCATACGGCGGAATAATACAGACAGCGCCTTGGGTACGCTTCCGACTGGTATAGTTATGGAACAGCACCTGCAGATTTTTGCAACAGTCTACAGTAAGTTCAATATAATTGTAAATACATACTAGTTAATTTATTTCTATTATTTGATCTTCATTATCTTTTTTATAAAGATAACAATTTACACCCTCACAACAAAATAATCGAATATTCGTCAAGTGCTAAACCCAAACATGATAAGGGGCCGATGACTCGGCAGAACCAGAGCCCTGGCACCCTTTGTCAGGGCTCAGGTAGAGCCTTCCGCGAAGGTAGGCTTTGTTTCTCTATCGGGTAATCAACTGACAATACAACCTGTTGCTTCAACTAGTTTGGGAGGTTGTTGAGTGTTTAGTTCGTTGTCATGCAATGCTCATTTGTTTTCTATTTTAGACGTTTTGCTTCAATGTTTGTGACACAATTTCTGTCATCTGATTGTACTGTATTGAATACTGTTGGGAAAACTGGAATAACCCGATTCCAGTTTTCCCCCCTTATGGAGGAAAACTAAGGTTACAAAAAAAAACAGTTTTCCCCCTTAGGCGGGATTTGTCAAGGGAAAAACTGGAATAACTTTTATACCATATCTGAGGTGAGTGCGATAGAGAAATAATGGATCGACGGATCGTGCTTTTCGCTTTTTAATGTCTTTAGTATCTTTGTGGAATAAAAATCTAATGACTTAGATTCCAAGTTGGAATTCGTTGGGGACCAACAGTTGAGCTATACAAGTACTACTGAACCAGTTCCTTAATACAACTGGGCCTTGTTAAACCTTGCATAATTATTCCAATAACATCGATTCTGGAGAGCAGCAATCGCTCATTGTCGTTTGTCCCGCTATCTCCCGCCCGCACTATAAATAGGCGCCTGCGCAGCTGCGGACCGGCTATTTGCGATCTAATTAATCTACCTTTTGGGGTTTTGGCCCGGTGCGGTGCGAAGGGGTGTAACCTCACTATTTCGAGTAGTCTTCCGCGTTGAAGAATGGATTTTTGATGATCCGTCTTCATGTTGGTAGAGGCATTAAAACGTCCTTTGTTTGATTTGATACTCTGGACTAGCTCAAGTAAAGTCAGTGGCTGCTTGACAAATGTTTTTATAGTGTAAATGAATTTATTAATTTTAAGTAGAATAATTTATTATATTTTGACTGTTGTTGTAAATTTTAATTACCAGATTGTTGACTATTTATTTTATTCTTGATTGTATTAATTACCGTTATTGATTATTATTGAATATTTAAATTGATTAAATCTACGATATTTAATATTTGCACACCTGCTTGCGGGTTGAATACATTTGACATTACTCTAGTTATAAGATCTGACATATACCTACCTGTAATAATATATTCAGCAAATAAATCATTTGATTTGATAAAAGCTCGCCATGACTATGATGACATGTGGATGCCTATGAGGAATTAAGCACATACCTACCTTATAAAATCTAATCATCCGATCGCTATCTATGAATCTAAGCGGTGCATTGTTTTAAGGACCGTAAAGTTGATAGGACTTCACTTGGTAAGAACACAGTCAGTATAAAGTCCAAGACCGTCCAATCACGCTGATTTAAAACATCTTGCCGAGCTAATGCAGACTTCGGAAGAGATGGCAGATACAACACTTCTGCGAACAGTGAACATATCATTATGATAATCTTCAAGTGGCCAGCTCGTATTGACAACATAAGGGCTACCACTTGTTGAGGGCTACGCAGACGTACCACTTACGGGATATTTTTGTTGACGGGCAACTATAAGTGGCGATGCGCATTCATCGTCCTGTGGTAGAAGATAATACTCTAACTGGTAGCTAGGTCGCATTCGAAGTGGTTCGTTTGCTACAAGCCTTAGTAATTTGGCGCCAAGAGCCCATTTCCACACCGATTCACGACACGACAATGCGACTGAATTGTTAAGCTCGATGTCCACCAAAGCGGGCCGAAGATGGAAAAGTGTAAGGTGTCGTCAATCGTCAGTTTACACTCTCCTTAAATAATTGTAAATGGCTCGGATCGAAAGAGATATTATTTGTGATCGATTGAACTTGCTCTACGGCGATGAAGACGCCTTATTGATTAGATTTGAACAGGAAAAATAATTAATAGAGTTTATCAGTATCTTGTATCCGCGCTTTGGTGCATCCCAGCTTTACCCCCGGTATGTGTGATTGCCGAGGAGCTGTGGTAAGTGCCGGCGGCGCTAAGAATTACCCCTCAGGGACGTTACGGACGGTAATGGCGGCCAGGAATAGTTGTAATGAGCGCATGATGAGAGGAACTGTCAGCGGGATTTGTCTTAGGACATCAGAGGGGGTGCGCTTGAGGGTAATGACTGTTTGAAGATGGTAGTTCAGCTGCAACACTGTTTGAAATTGGGAAAGGTACCTTAAGCAAAAAAGTAGGCACCATTATATTAGTAAAAAGTATGCGATGTCGTGGGAAATAAGAAATAGTAGCATGCAAGCCAAAAAACATCTATTTAGATTTTTGTACAAATTTACCATGATGATGATGACGTCCTAGCCAAGTTTTCGTTATGGCAGTCTCAACGGAGACTAGCCATGTGCGCAGGACATTTATAGTGCACGTTTCTTACACTCATAATCCGGGGAGAGCTCAGGCGCAGGACCAACCGCGGTGTTTTCCGAGCTACTGATATGAAACACCGCTAACTACCGCCATACATACTCTTATTTATTTTTCTTACGCCATCATCTCAAGATGCATCGGTAATTGGAAACCGTTGTTGGTTGTTTGTATATCAATTACCTATTCAAACGGAAACACAATTCCACAATGGACATCTACAAGACAGTCGGACAAACAATCCATTACAATGCGAGCTTATCTTACACTGAAACGTACACCTAGCGTTAATTAACTGTACTTTTTGCGCAGCCGATCCCGCTAATGAATCGATGGGCTTCAGGGTTGCCAGACAAGACTCTGGACTCAGTTTTAGATATGGAAACTCCTTAGAAAAAAAAACATTTCCAGGGTCAGATCAAATGAATAATAATAATAATAAATTAGTAATATCCAAAGATTCAAGAGGCCTACGTATCGAAAATACTCGGGAATATAACATCTATCAAACTTCTGTCAAAGACTGTTGCCGAAGAGTGACAACTGTATGGGATGGACTTCATTCTATACAAACCGTCCAGGTCATAGGCATCACCCCCATTAGATAAACGCCAACAAGGCGCTTATCAGGGGGAGGCTTGCGTCCAGCAGTGGCCCAATACAGGCTGCTGAGGTTGAGGTTGAGGTATGCATGACAAACGGCGCATGTGATGGAAGATTTGACAATATACTGTTTGATAGCTTGCACCAACCTAAGTAAGCCACGGCTCATCATAAATCATCTTGGAACTGATCCATAAATAATCGATTTTAACCCCAATGCAGGAAAGCTACTGAGTTTTTGTTTGCGTGACGACAACATGTGGCTCAAAGACCTAACTTCTAGCTGCTGCATAACAATTTCCCTTCATCACCAACCACTCGCATCCCTGGAAGGTATCCGGTGTCCGCATCACGATCTTAACATTCCGCTTCCCGGGCCATGGATAAGCATCTCGATACTGGTCACTGACTCGCCCTGCCCTTTGCAGATGAAGATCTTAGTCGATACGTTTAGAAGGTCAGGTCAGGAGTTCAGGACTAAGGACTCTGTATTAGGCACTCTTTAGAAGGTCGTACTTCGAACTCCATTAAGAGTGAACTGTAGGATCAAGGACTTGATAATAGTTTTCCCGAAATAGGTAAATTGCACACGAGTGGTGGAATGAACTGTTGCTAAATGTGGTGCCTTTATTTAGGAAGTGCTGTGGTCGCGTTAGCTTGGTTATTGCTTTGCATAAGACAGCAATTGTCACGGGGTAAACTCGGTAGAAGTTAGTTTAGGTAGGGTTTGAAGTCGAGCTCCAAATGTACCAAATCTTTTTCTACACTTTTAAAATTATTGTTACCATTTAGTTTATGAGTTTGTGTGTGGTTTAATCTATAATCTGAGAAACACAGGTTATTTGTGTGAGCATAAGCTGGTTGGTTCTAGATAAAAGGACTTTTTTGATTTTGCAAGGTCTTGCTTTGTCATTGCGAGATTAATAATAATAATAATGCCTTTCTAGCCGAGTCTTGGCCATGGCGGCCAGTCTTCAACGAAGACGAAGGTGCGCAGGACATATTATAGTGCACAAGTGTGCGCGCAAACACAAATGCACTCTCTATTCCCTCACTCTCATAATCCGATGGGACGGCAGACCGACACGACCGGGGAGAAGTTAGGCGCAGGACCAACAGCTTAACGTGCTTTCAAGGGCACGTGGGTGTAACTACGCCAACTTCCTGACTCCGGACTGCTGCTGTGTTTTTTTCGAGATTGCGAGATTAGTAATTATATCACCAGAGTAAAGTTTAGATTAAATACTATCCTGTTTTACACCAAATTATTCCCACTATCTTCACTTTATTGATATTATCCCAGACGTTCCAGGAACTAATCACGAGTGGAATGCACTCCTGTTGACAAGCAGCATCGAGACCACATGGGAATAGGATAGGTGTGAAAACTAAGCGTTATTGGGAATAGACTACAAAGGGATACCGGGACTTATTTCAACGATAGCCTTTTCCATCAGCACGCTTATTGATTTCGTGGAGTAAGTTGGTATTTTTTTGAAAGTGTCAACTTATTTTGTAGAGAGACCGGTCAAGGTACCTAAATCTCTAATACTATTTTTATATACTATTTTGATTCTAATACATTTCACTATCTGAAAATTACACGCACAGAGAATTCTAGAAGGTACTTAATAAAGCTTTCATAAACTCTCGATTCTTTTTCGGATTTTATTGGAAAGATAATAATGAATGAATGAATTAACACTTTATTGTACTAATACTAATTAATATACATAAAAGTCTAGTCTATACATAATATATAAATAAATATAAAAATGCGGTCTTATCGCTGAGAGCGATTTCTCCCAGGCAACCTTATTGATTTTGATTGATAATGTTACATATTAATTCAATGAGTAATTATAGGTGGAAACTGTATTTTGGTAGATTTGTTAGGTATCGTTTAAACTAATCGGCTGGACGAAACTTCCATGTCCATTCCGTCACTTACCAGGTTTGTTATGGCGATGTTTCTTCCCCTTCCCGGCGACGGCCGCCACGACGGCCGCCAGCACGGCCAGCCGCAGCCAGCGAGTCATGCTCTCGGCTTCACGACATCACTTACACCAACTCATACTGCCCTCACAACTTTACAACTTAAGTACTATTAAAAAAAATCACTACAACGAAATACTTGAAAACGGTATGAGAATTAACGAAGGCTAAGTTATCGAAAGGTTGATCGAAATCTGTCTAAACTTAAATTCACAAGATGCCCTCAAGATTATGCCGAAAAGTTTTCTCAATCGAGACTAAACCTATATCAAAAGTCTCAAAAATCTGTAGATTACTATAAATGCAAAGTTTACACTCCAAGCCAGTAAGCAAGCTGTCGCATAAGTTCATGAATGACTGAAACCAAATGAACTTTAAAATTACGCACGATACGCTCCGAAAGCTCTGTAAGGCACACGCGACGCGCTTGGACGTAAACAAACGACTGACGGGCTCGAACACTTTGAACTTGCGGCTCGCAACCTGAGACCGGTCACCGGCCGGCGAGAAGCGAAAACAAAAAATAAAACATTCCAATTTCAAAATGTTTATATAAGCTCGTCATTGTTTTATGGAACAATTTGATATGATTTTAAAATTAAATGGGTTTGATTACACGCTTGATTGATTTTATTCTTTAGCTAGTAATTTAAAAATCATGTTGAAGTTGTAGTTCGTAAGTACCGCTACATCTGCTAGTGGTTCAAAGAAAGCTCGAAGTTCGAGGAGCTTGCAGGTAGAGCGCGAATGTAGAACTTTCCAGTTTATATTGTAGTTAAGCTACTCGACGCGAGATGGCGTTGTTAACCGAGTATTGTGTTTATGTGTAGATGGCGTTACTAGGCTCGTTTTAGGAATTTGTTTTACTAAACAGGTAAACAGTAATTTATGTCGTACCTATGTCCTTGCTAGTTCGGGTATTCAACTTATGGCGGGTTTTCCTTCATAATGAAATTGGTTTTTATTCTATTTTCTAGAGCGAAGCAATGCAGCCAGCGTCTTGGGTACACTTCCGACTGCTATTGATATGTATGGGGATTGTTTGCAACAGTCTGCAGTTAGCTCAATTGTTGTAATTGTAAATAATGATGTTATTTTTTTATGTTTGTAATTTTCTTTTTCAATAAATAGATATTTACATGATATTTATTGATGATTTAATGAGAAAAGCAAATCGAAGTAATAAGGTTTTATTTGTCTCACATTTACAAAGAAACAGACGGTTAAGTACCTATCCTTTTCGTCACGCTTTATAGATAGATAGATTGTTTACCTACTTCTCTATCCATTTTTAACTTTACTATTAACTTACCTTAGGTTTCTAAGTAGCTACCTTGGTGAACGTTAAAAATATTATGCTCTTTGCCAGGGTATTTTTGTCCACCCAACTTTCGGTCAAGCTGTTTATTGAACTTGTTGTTACTATAGATTAGAGAGAAAAGTTCTTGTCAGTTTGATTGGGCAATTTCCTCCATTTTTCTCTCTCCAATGTCTTTTACTTCTTTTTATACGACATGGCAGCGACTTCTTCATTCCTCTGACTGATTTATTTGTGGGGTAAACAGGTATTTATATAACATTAGTATAAGTATAGGTAGGTATTCTTTTTTCGAGTGCCACCGTCTATTTGATGCTTGCATGTCCAGTCCATCCCAAGGTTGTCTGGAAGAGATTGCTTATAGCGACCTTGTCGCCTTTCTATTTCGTCTACTCATAGCATTTATTTCTTTGTTGTTATCTGTCTTCATGTGGTACACTAAAGAATTATCTTTCTATCTGACTCATATACCTACTTATCTAATTCTTCTTCTGCCTCTTCCTTGCCTTCCTTCTGGGATGTTACATAAAAAGCTAAATAAAATAAAATATAATTTATTTCTGTAACAGTTTTACAATAGCTGTCATATTGTATATCTATTCTTCTGTTTTGAATTGTGCTCATCAAAAACCTTTTATATTACATCTGCACAGAAAGCTGTTTTTTCCTTTTCCAAAAAGAATTCAGAAAGCCCGTCTTTGCCGGGGCGTACCGAAACGCGGGAGGAAAAACTCTATGGAATTTAATTTCTCATGCGTTTAGCGGGAGAGTAAAGTGTATAGACATCCATTTCCTTCTCCCCCGGACCCCTGCACGGTGCAGACGTGCTTAGAGAGACCCCTTATTATCTGAATATCAAATTTAAAACAAAAATTACAAGAAAATAGCAGCCTAAATAATAGGAACGCATAAACGGCGAGAAGTTAAACGCGGCCACAGCACGCAGCACGCATCCTACCAACACCGGTGAGTGACTCATTGCAAGCGCACCTACCGCTCTACACACACACACAGGCCCCCGCTTCTACGCGTGCGTTCGCGCTTGTATGCGCGTATCGCTTGTCGCGTTCTGCTAGCCTGGTACTTCGCACGGCCGCCGCCGCGCCGACCTGACGAGCCCGCTTGTGCTTGTCGCTACCCCTGCTTCAACCGCTTGCTCAGAAGTTCCTTCAAGGATGCCGCGCCCGCAACGAACTCCCCCTAAGCTGACTCCGTGTAAGTCGGATTCTGACGTTTCTAACTTACCTAAAACAGAGACTCTCTTCGTGCCTAATATTTCAAAGGGACATGCTGCGAGCGACCCCAACATCACGGTACGTAAACATAAGAAAGACGCCGACATTAATAGGGATGAGATATTAGAGATGTTTGCTGTGCTTAAGAAAGAACAAGACAGTAAGTTCACAGCCCTTATGTGTAAAGTGCAGGCTGGAATTGACACTCACACAAAGCAAAATAATGACATTTCTAAGTCAATTGATTTCCTTGGTCAAAAATACGACGAAATGGTATCGAGGATTGACACCTTGGAACGTCAAAAGTCTGAAGACCGTAAATATATTCAGCTTCTGGAGACCAGAATTGATCAAATGGACCGACACCAACGTAGCTCTTGCCTTGAGGTGCGTAACATACCAAAACGGACAGGTGAAACCAAAGATGATCTTCTACAATTAGTGCAGACTGTGGGTAACGTACTACAAATCCCTCTACAACAAAATGATGTCCGTGATATCTATCGAATCAATACTCAAAATGAGTCTAACCAGCCCATAATAGCTGAGTTTACAAATGTCACGATGCGCGATAAACTTCTTAGAACAGTTAAGGCTTATAACAAAAAATACTCAACCACAAAATTGAGCACATCCAATTTAAAACTACAGGGACCAAACAAACCAGTCTACATATCAGAGAGCCTATCTCCCAAAGCAAAGAAACTTTTTTTCCTTGCCAGAGAATTTGCGAAAGCTAATGGCTATAAGTTCTGCTGGGCCTTGAGAGGACAGATATATCTACGACAGGTAGAGAATGGTCCATTTATTAAAATCATTAACGAAGACGACTTGGAAGGCCTCAAGACTACGTGACTAGCTATGCAGTTTTATTATCACAAAATTTGTTTTTGTATTTGCGATATTTTATGTATGTTTTCTGTGTTTTCTTTTGTTTATGATATTTATAACTATGATATCAGTCTATCTACCACCCTCACTGCTCATAATTGTTATCTCTTCAAGACCCTTTCGTGTTTACAAAATTCGTTTTTATTATTAAGCATTTCTGTAGTCTGTCTTAGTAACTGTCATAAATCTATACAGTATAGTGCACCAACCATATCTGTACAAACCGTGAACTGCTATATTTTTATTAACAACATGATCTTTGATTTCATAATGCCGCGCCCGAGTACTTCACTCATTAAGTATGGATAATACTTATTTAGTCACCGAAGTTGATATGACAGATCACATTGACTGTAATCTAATCAGTACTAGTAGAGACTATGTAGAACTCACAAAGAGAATTAATAACAGCTCAAATAGTACACTCAAAATTATTTCACAAAACATCAGAAGTATTAACGCTAACCTAGATTTATTCTTAGCTTTGCTCGCAAGTTTAATGACGCCGTTTGATGTTTTGGTTTTAACTGAATGCCGTACAAGTTCACTCAATCCACCGTCGAGCATTGACGGTTATAGCATGTTTTGGACAAAAAACAAACTCAACCAAAACGATGGGGTAGTAGTTTACATACGATGTGAAATAGAAGCAACAGTTTTTGAACCAACTTGTACTGAAGGCAACTTCCTAGTTGTCTCTATCCCACCGGATTTCTCTATAATATGCTCATATCGTCCCCCTGCTTACCGGAACCCTCGTATATACATAGACAAAATAGAACAAATCTTATCTTCTACTCGTACTAAAAATATAATATTTACAGGAGATATAAACTTAGATATATTACCTAATAGCTTGTTAAGTAATCCACATTCTCAAATTTATCTTAATCTCATGGCATCTCACGGGCTTAGACAAGGGATTGACCGACCAACTAGAGTAGCAAGCTGCCTAGATCATTTCATGGTAAAAACGACTAGCAAATGGAAATCTTTTGTCTTTGAGCAACCATTAACGGATCATTCCCCAGTAGTACTCTATATTTACGATACTGTAATACCTAAATCTAGCTGTACATTTAAGAAGGTGACAGTTAATTACGATGGAATATTAAATTCATTAAAATCAGAAAATTGGGAAAGCATTTATAACGTACGCGAAGTTAACCACGCAGTAGAATTATTCAACTCTAAAATAATGTCATTGATTGAAATAAACACTTCCACTAAAACTATATCTAGGAGAAATCAACCGTTGAAACCCTGGATTACCAGAGGTGTAGTACGCTCTATACGAAGAAAAGATAGGCTTCATATGAAATCTAAGAGAGCTCCAAACGATTTATTGCTTAAAGATAAGTATACTAAATATAGAAACACATGTAACAATCTTGTTAAAAACCTAAAGAGTGACTACTACAGAAAAAAGCTGTTAGAAAATAGGGGAAATGTGAAAGAGACATGGAAAATAATAAAAGAGGTCTGTAACTTGAAACAATCAAAGCTACCGCCCCGAGATTTATTAAATTTGAGCACTAATCCCTCGTCTTCTCTTGATGCAGTCAACTCATATTTTACTTCCATTGGTAAAGTTTTGGCAGATAAAACTCTACAGAGCATTAACACAACAGAAACCGAACTTGCAGCTTCCGTATCAACTTCCAATTCACCGGCAAACTCTATGTCGCTCTACCCTACCGACCCGGATGAAGTTAAATCTATAATCTCTGGCTTTAAAACGGTATGTTCTCCAGGTTGGGATAAAATTACAAGTACCCTCCTGAAAAAATGTGTCATGTTTCTTTCAGAGCCTATTGCTTATCTCTGCAATCTCAGTCTTGAAACCGGTAGATTTCCTTCTGCATTTAAGATAGCAGTAGTATGTCCCATATTTAAAAATGGTGATAGAAAAGACCCCTCTAATTATCGACCCATATCTCTACTATCGACTCTATCAAAAGTGTTAGAGAAAATCGTTAAAAAGCGGCTCATGAGGTTTCTCGAAAACTTCAATCTATTAAGCAGTAACCAATATGGGTTCAGAGAACGCAGGTCTACTGAAGATGCGGTGTTGACTCTCACTTCCCTAATTACATCTTACCTGGATAATGGAGACCAGTGCATAGGTATTTTTCTGGACCTCCAGAAAGCCTTTGACACTGTCTCTATTCCAATTCTATTAGTGCGGTTGGAGAAGATTGGAGTAAGAGGCATAGCGCTAGAGTGGTTTAAAGACTACTTATATGAAAGAACCCAAAAAATACTTTTGGATGGCTTTGAAAGCAGGAGTGAATTGTGCTCCTTTGGCGTCCCACAGGGAAGCACGCTCGGTCCTGCCTTGTTTCTAATCTATATAAACGAATTATGTAATATGACTCTACCTGGACTGGACCTGCTCATGTTTGCCGACGACACAGTTCTTATTGTACATGAGAAATCATGGGCAAAAGTGGAGAGCCTGGCGGAGTGTTGTCTGACTCAGGTTACCCAATGGCTACGAAACAGTCTACTTACCTTAAACATATGTAAAACCTGTTACATGTGTTTTAGCAAAACGAGCGCTGGAAGTCCCAAGTCTCTGACCTCCATCAGAATTCATACACACTCCTGCAATCGTATCAACGCACCCTCTCACTGTAACTGTTCCGTAATCAAACGTGCTACGAACACAAGATACCTTGGTGTCGTCATTGATGAGAGGCTAAATTGGAACGCTCACATATCGGCCTTGGCTTCTAGACTTAGAAGACTCATTTATGTCTTTAGGAACTTGCGTACGGTAACCGATCACAACCTAGCAATCCAAACTTATAAAGCACTTGGAGAGTGCATTGCCAGGTACTGCATCTGCGCGTGGGGTTCTGCTGCCAAAACACACCTTATTACAGCAGAACGCGCGCAACGTGCTGCCCTGAAAGTGCTACTCTACCTCCCATTTAGGCACCCAACTAGTCTTGTCTATGACAGAGCCGGAGTTTTGAGCATCAGAAAGCTCTTCATTTCTGAAGGTATCCGCCGTTATCATCGAAAATCCGTCCCGGCGGCACCCGCCTCAAAATTGACCCGACGCAAAGCAAAATGTCCCATACCACTGGCCAAATCAACTTTTGCTCAAAGGCAGTACATGGTAGTTATACCGCACTTATACAACATCCTAAATGAAAAGTGTGACATTAGGAACAGTAAAGCAAACGAACTCAAAAAGTTTATACAGACATGGTTGAAAGATCTTGATTACGATGATGTCGAAGAAATGCTTATGAATCTACGCCCTTAAACTTTTACACAATTATTTTAATTTAAACACTTAAAGTAACGTCATTTGTAATTAAAATTGTATTATGATTATTGTAGTTTAGATAAACCATAATAAATATTGTTTAATAAGAGCGCACGGAAGTGAGTGGTAGAGAGAGATCATTCCTCTCTATCTTTGTGTAATTCATACGTGTTGGAAACCCACAAATGACATTACATAATGTCAATGTCATAATTGTATTATAGAGAGCATCTACTCTATGGATATGCTTTAGTTCCGTTTCCGGTTATGTAAGAAACTTCTTCCAAACTTCTAGTTATAAACTGTACACGTGCTCTGGTGCAATAAAATAATTATTCTATAAACTCAGTGTTTTGGTACCTAAAATAACACCCAAACAGGCCACCCACATTAACAAATGGTCCTTCGTGCCGGTCTACAACGGTTTGGGTAGTTATTTACCATCGTTGGTGTCGTGGTGAGGCCAGGCCTTACAAGCCTGCGATTCGCCTCTCGCAGCTCCTCCGAGCGTCAGCCTGCGATCTGCTTGCTGCGATCCGGTCTCTGCGATATAGGGTCATTCATTGAACCTACAGGGACACAGCAAGCACAGGTTACAAATCGACGAGAACACGTGAGTCCTTCAATACCTACCATCTCCAGCGATTCAGCACGCGATCCCGTACAGCGAGCTACATTATAACATTTCCAAGGAAGTCATCAGAATCGTCGAAGTTCGTCATCGAGTAAACGCTTGAGACGCGAAATACCTCGAATCAGATAGGTACAACTTCGACGCGATCCAGCTCACGATCCTGTATATCGAGCTGCAAAAATCATTTTCCTGAAGAAAAATCATTAAATTCGTCAAAGTTCGTCATCGAGAAAACGCTTGAGACGCGAAATATCTCGAAAAAGAGAGGTACAACTTCGACGTTTCTTCAAAAATTTGCCGCCAATTATAGCGTGACGCTATTTCAAATTTGCCGCCAAGTATTCGTGCCCAGATATCGACAGGATTGGACAATATTGTGCGCCACCTTCGCAAGCTGCACCATTGGCTGTCTCCTCAACTTTTGTCTATAACCAGCGTTAGCAGCGCCTCCAGCGGCAAGTAGCGACAACAACAGTGTTTTCGTTTTCTGTGAACTTCCTGTTTATGAACATTATTTTTATTCGTCGACCATTTTGACTTTTCGCTTTGACTGCAAAGTTGCGCCTACGCCGTAGATTTAAGTTTAGAGTTTTAGAGACAATAGTTTTATTTAAGGTATTCAGGTGTGTGCGTAATATAACAGTGTTTGTCCTAAAATGTCTGAGGACAAAGATTTAAAGGCTCTCAAAGCCTCTCGCGGCTACGCTAAAGCGGCATTGACACGGCTTTTTAATTTTGCTACAAACCTCGAAGAGGTAAACTCGTCAACATTGTCGACATTACAAGCAAAACGAGAGAGAGTGTCCGAGACTTTCGGTAAGTACGAAAATTGTAACGAAAGTATTTTATGCCTAGATGACCAAGATTGCGAAAATGTAGAAGAAATTGAAACAAAATTCTATACAATCTTGTCTTCGTTGAACGAAGCGATACAGGCTAAAACAACCCCTATTTCTGAGGTTGTTAGTAATTCCTCTTTCAGAGCAAAATTGCCCAAAATAGAGATCAAACCATTCAATGGTAAATATAGCGAATATAATCCCTTCATAAATCTGTTCAATGCAATCATACACAAAGACAGGGCATTTGATAATATTCAAAGATTGTATTACCTGAGAACCTTCCTAGAAGGCGAACCCTTTGACCTCATAAAGAACCTTCCTCTGGAACCAGGTAGTTATGATGAAGCACTCAAACTTCTCAACGATAGGTACAATCATAAATTCAAAATTGTAAATGAGCACATAAATTCATTGCTCGATGTGAATGCTCTGTCTAAATCTACACCGTCAAACCTAAGGGAATTTATTTCTGTTGTAAAACAATGCCTGGCTAGCCTAAAAAACCTGCAGATAAACACAGACACTTGGGATCCTATCTTACTGTCTATTTTGTTCCGCAAATTAGATCTTTACACCCTGCGAGCATACCAACTTGAACGAAGCACCGACTCAGATCCAACGGTAGTTGACTTCTTGGGCTTTCTTGAGCGTAGAGCCTTAGCAATGGAGAATGCTGAGCCATCTCTGCGACCAGCTACGAGCCGACCCACTAGAGAGCAGAGAGCAGTGGTAAACATTACAACGACAGCCGGACCCAACACATGTGCCCATTGTAAGTCTGAACATAAATTATTTGCATGTAACGAATTTAAAGCCTTGCCTTATGCAGCCCGAATAAAGTTAGTTAAAGAAAAAAGTCTGTGCAATGTGTGCCTCAACAACCACAAGGGCAAATGCAAGTTCCACTTCAAATGCCACATTTGCAAGGAGGCTCACCACACAATTCTCCATGATGAATCATCATCATCATCGAGCCCAGTCACATTGATCTCAAACACACAGACAGATAGGGTATTATTACCAACTGTAAAAGTAAAGCTTTATTCTCAGAATGGAACTGAAGTACATGTGAAGGCGATTTTGGACTCTGCATCCCAGGTATCCCTAGTAACAAGTAAGGTGTTAGATGTGTTAGGAAAAATTCCAAATAAAGATGAAACAAATATTGTAGGAGTCAGCAAAGCCAGCAATATTGTTAAATATTCTGTCCCCTTGGAAGTGTTTTCACTATCCACAAATTATAGGGTGACCATAAACTGTCATGTCTTGGATAAAATAACATGCAAAATTCCACAGTTCAAAGTAGACATGACAGAAATAAACATACCAAAAGAGATGATACTGGCTGATGATGATTTTTATGTCCCATCAGAGATCAATATGTTGATTGGAGCCGATGCATTCTTCCAGGCACTGCTGTCGGAGCAACGAGCTTCTACAGAGCAACGAGCTTCGCGATCTAATAAGCAGCAGCAGCCACGCTTCATCAACACGAGGTTTGGCCATGTCATCGCTGGGGCTTTACCACAGCACACACAAAGGAACTCAAGTAAGGTCTCGCTTCTATGCTTAGATAATTGTAAGGCGGATCTCGATAATACTTTGCAACAGTTCTTTGAAACTGAAAAGGTTCCTGAAACATTTTCTGAAAAAATATCAGAAAGCGATTTATGTGAAAATAATTTTAAAAGCACTACTGTGCACAACGATAACAAGTTTCAAGTTGACTTGCCCCTAAAATTACCATTGAACGAAATTAATGATTATCTTGGTAACTCATTCGAATATGCCTTCTATAGGTTCCTGAGTCTTGAAAGGAAGCTGCATAAAAGTCCTAACTTGCTTTCAGAGTACGAAAAATTCATTAATGAATATATTGATTTAGGACATGGGCAATATTTAGATTTCAATAAACTAGATTTTCAAAATGAGCCGCTGTATTTCATGCCTCACCATGCTGTCATAAATGAAAATAGTAAGAGTACAAAAACGCGCGTGGTTTTCGATGCTTCCATGCAGACTGATAAGAAGGTTTCACTGAATGATTTGTTGCTAAACGGGCCTCCCGTGCAAAAAGAGCTGTTTGACATAATGCTTTTGTTTCGCTTGGGTGAATATACTTTTTCTACCGACATACGTCGCATGTTCCGTTGCGTTGCGCTAAACCCGGCACACACCAGCTTGCAGAATATTTTGTGGAGGTCTGATGTTAACGATACTATCAAATGCATACGTTTAAAAACAGTAACATACGGTCAGAAGAGCAGTAGCTATCTTGCAACCCGCTGCTTACATGAGCTTGCGACAAAATACGAAACCGAATTTCCACTAGCTTCTTATATTTTAAGAAATTGCACCTATGTGGACGACGCTTGCTATGCACACTCTGACAAGCATGTGGTGATTGAGGCGAAACGGCAGCTGTGTGAACTACTCAAAAAGGGTAGCTTTTATACCCACAAGTGGGCTTCAAACTGCAGCGATATTTTAGTTGATATTCCTCTAGACAAACAGCAGTTTGACGATTTAGATTTACAAAAGAATGATTTATTCATAAAAACTTTAGGACTTACACTTAATGTTGCAAATGATTGCTTTGTGTTTTCATGTCCAGAACCATTTCAAATTGAAACACCAACCAAAAGGGAAATATTGAGCTACATCTCAAAGTTCTATGATCCGCTAGGTTTCATGGCGCCTGTCATAATGAAGGCAAAATCCTTTATGCAAAAGGTTTGGTGCGAAAAATGTGGCTGGGATCAGGTCCCGCCGCAACCCTTACTATCTGAATGGCTTTCTTTTGCCAAAAAATTAACTAATATGAAACCTTTCACAATTGAGCGAAATATTCAAATTCCTAGCAATGTCATTGCTGTACAACTTATTGGCTTTGCTGACGCTTCAAGCACGACTGGTTATGGTTGCTGTCTTTACCTTCGGGTGGTAGACGACTCAGGAAAAGCGACGACTTCTTTACTCTGCTCAAAGTCTCGAATCAACCCCCGCGATAATAAAGCTTTAACCATACCCCGATTAGAACTCAACGCAATGCTATTATTAACAAAGCTTACGAACCGAGTGTATGATACTCTTAAGCTAAAAATAACAATAAACGATGTGTATCTATTTTCTGATTCACAAATTGCTCTTGCATGGATAGCCACCGAATGTATAAAACTTAATGCCTATGTTGCAAACAGAGTAAAGTTGATCCGAGACTTGACCAATAGATGGCGCTGGTTGTACGTGTACACAAAGGAAAATCCTGCTGACTTAGTTAGCAGAGGAGCTGATCCGGACGAGCTGATTGACTGCGGGTTGTGGTGGTTAGGCCCCCAATTTTTAGGTGATAGTAAGTATGATTTTCAGTACACACCGCCACCCGCCACAGATGACTTGCCCGAGGTAAAAAACACCGCAGCACCTTCTACTGCCAAGGTTTCTCTTTTCACTCGTAAGGACGATTTTTTCAGCTTCAGAGATAGGTTTTCCGACCTCAATAAAATGACACGAACAATGGCATACATACTTAGGTTTTGCCACAATCTAAAAAACAAAACTGACCGAAAATCTGGTACAGCGCTATCGCCCTCGGAATTAACAACAGCATTAAATCGGCTATTACGATATGAGCAGAGCATTCATTTCACGAGCGAAATAAATTCATTAAAAAATGGCGAAAACGTCAATGGCTCACTGAAGCCACTGCACCCTTTCCTAGATGGTAAAGGTATTTTAAGAGTAGGTGGGAGAATCGAGAACTCTACTGTTAAATTCTCACAAAAACACCCAATCGTACTTCCGAAAGAATCTCGGATCACTGATCTCATTATAAACCATGAGCATCTTAGATTGCTTCATGCTGCACCTAGATTATTGTTATCTAGCCTTAACCAGAAATACTGGATTGTAAATGCATATAAACATGTAAAAAAGCTTGTTCATAAATGCTTACTTTGTTTTAGAATGAAAGCGGACTGCGCCAGACAGTTAATGGGATCTTTGCCGTCTGAAAGAATAACCGCCTGTCGAAGTTATCAGAAAGTGGGCATAGATTTCGCTGGTCCCTTTCAAATCAAGAATTCTTCCATAAGACGAGCAGTACAGAGTAAAGGATACGTTTGTGTATTCGTCTGCTTCGTCACAAAGGCGGTTCACTTGGAGCTGACCTCTGATATTAGTACAGCGAGTTTTCTTGCATGTTTTAAACGCTTTATAGCGCGACGTGGTTTGCCAACCGATATATTCTGCGACAATGGCGGTTGTTTCAGGGGAGCAAGGAACGAATTGACTCGTCTGTATGAACTTCAGACTTCTCAGGCCCACCAAACACGGGTACAAAACTTTGCAACTCAACAAGGCATTGCTTTTCACTTCACACCTAGTTACTCACCTGTGTTTGCTGGACTTGCTGAAGCTGCTGTAAAAAGCATGAAGTTTCATCTGAAACGCATAATGCAAAACTATGTACTGACATACGAACAATTTAACACAGTTTTGTGTCAAATAGAAGCTGTATTAAACTCCAGGCCTCTTTTACCTGTAGCAGCTGATGATGTAAATGACTTCAGTTATTTAACGCCAGGCCACTGGCTAATAGGTACTGCATTGACTTCTTTCCCTGAGAGAAATGTGGTAGATCTACCTACCAATAGAATAAAATTCTGGGACCTATGTAACAAAATTAAAACACATTTTTGGAATGTTTGGCACAAATACTACCTTAATACTCTACAATGTAGACCAAAATGGCGCGACAGCATGCCAAATGTAAAAGAAGGTAGCTTAGTTATACTAAGAGAGCCTAACTCTCCACCTTTGTCATGGCCTATGGCCAGAATTGTTAAAGTATACCCAGGTAAGGACAACAAAGTCCGTGTTGTGGATGTAATTACTCCAAACAAGAAAATTTACAAAAGATCTTTAAGCAACATAAGTATTTTGCCATTAGAATAAGATAGCTTTTAAGAAACCTAATATTGTTATATTATAACTTATAATAGTAACACAATAAAATTAAAGCAAAATAAGTCTATAATAATAATATTTTCTTCATATTTTAAGATAATCAATGCCTGTACGCAAATATAGTTAAAACATAAAAATAGAGTGTAGTAAAACTTCGTTTATTTGTTCATACTATGATGTGCTAATAAATGGATGACTATAGCTGTAAATAAATCTAAGATGTAATTAATTTTGTAAACCAAGATGCTGGTTCTATCTCAGTTGAGTTAAAATTCATGTTTAAAATATAATTCTTAAAATTAATCAGTTATCCGGCTACCACCGCCGCCCCCAGCATGTTGGAAACCCACAAATGACATTACATAATGTCAATGTCATAATTGTATTATAGAGAGCATCTACTCTATGGATATGCTTTAGTTCCGTTTCCGGTTATGTAAGAAACTTCTTCCAAACTTCTAGTTATAAACTGTACACGTGCTCTGGTGCAATAAAATAATTATTCTATAAACTCAGTGTTTTGGTACCTAAAATAACACCCAAACAGGCCACCCACATTAACAATACGTACCTTATTCTTTTTACTGTTTGGTTGTCTTAAGAACGACATAAATGTATCATTTTTGTAGGACACAAAATGTATTTAACATGGGAGAAGCCATTGACTCCTGAAATACAGTTTTTACTAGTTCGGGAGTCTATGGATTCAATTATATAGTGTATGTTTACTTGTGTCAAATAAATGAATTTATTATTATTATTATTATTATTATTATTTCTAACTAGTTTTTTTTAAATTTTCTTTATATCAGCCGGTAGCTATGGTTATTTTCATACGTCAATAAGTTTTTACCTTAAACCCGCTTACAATATTTAAAAAGAAGAACCATATGCAAATCATACGTGCGCGTATTTATTGTTTCATTTGAGTTTATAATTTGCATTTACTCGCATGATTTTTAAGATTTTGAGCTATGATTTTCCTCGAAGGTGTAGTATAAAGCACTATCTATCGGGAGAAAGTGCGATTCTTACCTCGTGTGTTTTAATGACACACTCGATAGGAAATGGGCACTTTCTCAACTCGGTGTATAATCTACTATTCTCCTAAACTGTTTTTGACACCTCCTCATTAAAAACCTTGTCTGTCTGCTAATCCTTTCAAACCTATTAGAAACTTTATAATTATCCTATAAATACTTCAAAGCTATCTCTATAACCTAGAATTAGTTCTATTTCTACGTTCATAGTTTTTTTGTAGGTATGTTACTTACAGAACAGATCGGTGCTTACTAAAGTCTGACTACTTACTTGTTTTGTTTCGTAATAGGTTTTTAATTAAAACAATGTTCTACGAAATCTCATTATTGCTATATTCATCTTTATCCAAATGACCATGTTCCATTGTTATTCGGAAATCCAAATCATTGAATAGAAACGGACCTCCCGGTCACATCGCATTGTTCACAATAAAGGTTCCTAAAAGGTAATTAAGGGTAACAAGGAAAACTCATATTTCCTGAATAAGTAGAACCTTAGCGCCGTTGCTCCTTTATTGGGTTTTTGTTTAGCGAAACGAGTTTCACGCTTTTTTAATGGTCTTAATTGTATTTTCAGTTTGTTTTAGTAAGGATATTTTTTCTTTTGAAGGATATTTTTTGTTATTTTTGTGAGATATTATGTTGAACATATTAAAACTAAAAACTCCTAGTGTATATAAAATAAGTGTTTTTTTGATCTACACAGTTAACTTAATATCTAAATTAATCAATATTATATTATTTTGACGTAGCTATCGAAAGTGGGATATCGTAGGGGTAGGAAGGATAAGATTTCAAATGAAACCAATAACATACAATCAATAAGCCAAAAATGTTTAATTGTTATATCGATAAATTTACATTGCGTTTATCGTTACATTAACACCAAAAACTGGACACCCACGAGACGCGTTTGACGGCGCGCCTTCCACTAAACGAGTAAAAATTCACCTAAAAAAATGGTCGCTAAATCAGGTAGGACATACATAGATAGTGTCGGATGTGGCGGTGTCGGGGGCCGGTACGCGCCCCCCCCTGCGGGCCCGCCGGGCGCCTGGGGGCACTAGACGAACCACTCGTCCTTGTGCGGGGCGGAGCTCAGCGCTGGCCCCGCGCCCTCAGGCGGCCCGGGCGCGCCGCCGTGTACCCGCGCGGGCCCGCAGGGAGCGCCCAGTTTCCCGGCAGCGCCGTCGTCACCACGTCCAGTCCCTCCGCTCCTCTCCCACCTCCGCCTCCGCCCTCCTCCGCGCCGTTACCGCGCGCCATCTGCTGCACTGCAACACCCACGCACACCCGCGCCCCCTCATTACTCACGGCGCTCCGCTTCCTTCTACTGTCGCCCGTTAGCTTCCAGAACATAGCTAAAGGTACTGCAATATAACAAGCTGTGCATGGTGATGGTTCAAGCTCCGCATAGCCAAACGTGAAGCCTCCGCCGCCGGCTCTGCAGGGCGGCCGCGTCCTGGCGCCGCGGGCCGAGGCTGTGCTGATGATGCTTCATGTCGAGCTATGCCCTGGTGTCAACTAATGCAAGATCACAAGACTCGCTAACTAGGTACCCTACAGAGTGATCCATAGGCAAGCGTCACTAGACAAGCGCCGGCAATTCATAAGAAATTGTCACACCACCGTTTACAGCAAACCAACCAATCAACCTACCGGTAGATCACTCTCTAGCTTACTAACAATACTGGTGTTACTACTTACTAATCTGTACTAAATATTACTTAACTTACCCTAGTAAACGAAAAGTAATACAATTCAAGAAGTTCGAACTTGTAAGATTATACCTTCCTATTCAAAATGAATACAAAAGCAATCAGACTAACGTAGTCTGCAAAATATACATAGAAGAAAGACAGATTTTACCAAGACTAGGATTGGTTCAGTGCTTATGTTGATACGGGCACAGCTGCCAGCTTAGAGCAGATTTGATTAATGGGGAATAAAATAAATACATAAGGAAAATATCATACATAAAAAATAAAACACCATGATTATTTATCAGAGTAATTGTTGGTTAGATAGTGGTTACAGAAGATTATCATATTATAACAAGAACCATGAGATTAAAATGTACCTACACTACGTATCTAGATAAACATTTTTGAATTTTAAAATGAGTAAATATTAGAGAGATATAGAGTAAAGAACATTCGAGTTAGTTTGGCTTGAGAGGCGCAGTCGGCGAAGTCTCGCCTGAGTCGCAGAATTTGTCGGGGACTATTCCACCCGCGGGGCATATATTTTTATTATCTGTAAAGTTTTTCAGTATGTATTTATTTAAATACAGAGTTTTTTTTCTGATCGGGTTGTTTTCTATGAAATGTAATAATTATGTACCAATGTAGAAGTTACTCTAATTTTGGCTTGAGGGGCGCACAATTCATTAGTTATCCGGTACCATATACACAACCTCTGCCTACTCTGCTGTTTGGAACTAGATGCTAGATTGAGGCTAGAGATTGCAATGCTGGATCCCGTATTACAGAAATCCAGCTTTATCCAGCACATTTGGGGCTGCTGGATCCTGCACCAGACGCTGGATCTAGCTGTGTGGATGCACAATGAGCTGAATACAAGTACCTAACTAAATTGTATTTGTAATTGTAATTGTATAAACACGTGAAAACGTCACATAACTCCATTGCCGCTTTGCTGTGGTTTTAGCTAACCCGAACTGAAGCAAGTGACGATGTTGCCGTTCTTTACGTTTACCAGTTCCATTCAACTTTACGGGTAAATTTTGGTCAAATATTTAAGAGAAATCAGAACCGTTTCATCTCAACTGACGAAAAAAAAATTGAATCTTTGTTCTGATGGCAAAGCACTCAAATTACACTAATTGTCCAGCCAGGACTGTCTTCTAATGAAGGTAATCACCAAACCAACAACAAACAGAATCAAGTCGATACAAACTACTTTTTGTCAATTAACGATCTTTCCTGGTTCAAATATAATGTATTTTTCTAAACTCTATTTTACACGTTACAAAATTAGACAAAAACCCTGATTAGTTAGGGATATGTTTTTTTACATATCAGACCACCCTGGTTTTTCGCATACCTTAGCTGAGTATTTTAATAGATATTTTTTGGAGGAACATTTCCAGTATTGGATCCGCGCTGAATTCAGCTGGTTTTGCATCGATCCAGCATAAATCCAGCTGGATTAAAAATTCTGCTGGATTGCAATCCCTAATTGAGGCTGTGTAAAAGGTCCGGTCTGTTTATATAAGATAGCAGCCAGCATAGGTTTCTGATCCACCGCAATGATATGCCAGAGTCCGTTTTGTGTCTTAGGCCGAATTGTTGGATTTATACCATTGTTTTGGAAAATCTCTGGTCTTACCTTCCTTAGTATTTTAGAACAGATACCTGCCTGGCTAGAGAGTGAAGACTTCGGGGAATACGAGCTTACTTGTTAATATCACCACTACTCTACGAATGCAATCTAAAAAGCCAAAAACTATTAATGATAAAACAAAAAAATAATAAGAATAAAAAGCTTTTTTCATGCAAACTAAATACCAAACCAACTAAATAATAGCTTCATCATCATCATCATCCGCAGCCCGACTTCACCCACTGCTGGGTATAGGCCTCCAAACTTTTGTGCCACTCCACACGGTCCTGAGCCAATCTCATCCAGGCATATAATAATAGCTTAAATAAACACAATTTCGCATTTGCGGTGTCATTTGGCTTGTCTGTTTATAGTGGTCGCATGAGGCCTAGTCACCTCCTGTGGTATGCGAGCGGTGGTATAAGGGTAACGCATTCACTGCGACCCCCAGCGGTCGCCTTTACATGTGCATTGTGGGCCATGAAAATGTTATGCATATTTTCAGAGATTTTTATAATACCTTACACCACACGCACACCAGTTTTAAAAAACTGGCCACTTCAAAAACGAAAAGTACTTGATCTGAATGAATACTTTTCGTTACACTACGAAAAGTTATATCACTTGTTTTTTTATACGGCTTTAACCAAGGCGGTAAGCATGTAGATTGACTATCACCCCCTCTCGCCGATCGCATACCTTTTATGTACTAGGGACTGGCGTTCATGCGAAGACTATTGTAAAATAACACCCTTTCTATAATTTTATTAACACCAATCTTCATAAACGTATTGTAAATCGTTGGACCCTGTAATCCTTGATTTTAAACCACTGCAAAGTAGATAGGCATGAACACTTTTTTTGCGCTCTTCTTGAATTATATGGTATGAGGGCATCCCTGAATCAGTTGTTATCCATTTCCTTGTCAGTAACCACCTCAGTGTTAAGGTTAAGCTTTAAGATTATTGTTTGTATAAATGCAATAAATACTGAATAAGGAATAAGCCTCATTTCAGCACTGGTTGTGAGCCCAGTTTCATTTTTAATCATTTCTGCACTAACGTTAATCCTCTCTGGAGTATTATTAGCGTTTATTTGTTCAATATTACTTATTATTACTTTGCAATGGTTTCAAACCGAAATATATCTTTTTATTATTACCACTCGTGCTTCCCACACAAAAGCGTTGTCGTACACATTCAACTTAAAAACCGATTGGCATCGCTAAGGCAGATGAAAAAGAACAACTAGGCACTGAACTGTAGACTATCAGGAAGGATGGTTTGTCATTATTTCTGTCTCTCAAACGTCGTTTACGAATTTATTTACCGACTAAAAAAAGAAGAGGTTTTTGTTCCCAATTCGTCTGTATGTTTTTTTTAGAATACGTTGTCGTATTTGCCATTACTAGAAATATTTTTCCTCTAAAATTTACAGACCAAAATCACGACTACAATTCTTCCGAAGCCTTACGAGTTAACAATGTGCACAACAACCAAACCAACAACGATAAATTTAGCATCTAAACAATCAGACTTGTCCTAAGTCGGTACTAACAGTTGAGATGCGTCCGCTGGATGGTGGCGCGGCGGCGGCAGTAGCAGCAGGCGGCAAAGCCGACGACTGTGGCCGACAGCAGTGCTGCACCGGCCATCACCGCCGTCGTCGCCGCGCTGCCCGTGCTGCCTGTGCCATCTGAGGATGATGAAGAAGTTGTAAAAGTGGAGGGTTCTAGAGGTACTGCTGATGTAATATTACTTAAAATTTTCCTCAGTTACCTCGGAAATTATATTTAAAGTATGTTTTATTCGGCTAAACTTCTTCTTCGGAAAAAATACGTAAGAGAAGAATAAAAAAAGCAATAGCTAAACTTTGTATTGATCGTAATTTTCTTAGAATCAAAAATAACATAAATAAATTAGAACTAGTAAGTAGGTAGTATTTACAATTGAAACAAATTAATCTTTGAAAAGTACGTTGGGAAGAAGTCTTTTTAGAAGACAGAGTCAAAGAAAGTTTTAAATAATTTGAACAAGTAAGCACAAGTAACCAAAATGTGCAGTGGGTGATTTAAGTTTTCGTTTTATATAATGGCTTATGCCTGGCAAAATGTTGGCCGCGGGGTTCCTTAACGACGACTAGCCATGAGTATTAGTTAACGACTGTAAGGTAATCTGAGATGAAAAAGAAATACCAACATAACGAAATAAAGAAGAGGGAAAGATGAAAAGAGAAAGACTATAAAAGATAAAGATATTACCCGGGCACGCGGACGCGACATCCTCGTCGGACCCGTCGGCGCAGTGGTCGACCCCGTCGCACAGCAGTTCGGCGTGTACGCAGAACTCACGCTGCTTGCACCTGAAGTCCTTACACCCATGTTCTGGAACAGTGGGTGAGAGGGAGACAAAAATAACAACGTTGTGATTGATGGCTATGGACAGTAATAAAGGTAAGTTGATGGTGGTGCAGTGTTTAGTTGTACCTAGTAGGTAAATAATAAACTTTTATTTGGTTGCGAGGTGGGAAGGACCCCATTAATGGAGTACACCTATTCTTGTGTTAGAGATTTAATGTCAACTCAAGTCTATAGATGATAATAATAAAACAAGAAAGATAAGTTAGGTTATTACTGGCACACCTCTTCGATAGAGCATCTACCTATTATGCTGTAGAAAATGACAAGACAACCCAAGACCTTATTAGATTAAATACATGAAAGAAAATAAGTAAGTTTGCTGTCTTCAACAATGATAATAATAAACGAAGTTTTGATTCGAACAAACGCTAATCTGATTCATGCGACATAAATGTTTGAAAACGATACTTCGATTTTTCTTTCCCGAGTAGGCTGGGTATGGTTAACTATTGGAGTTTATTGAATATAAATTCTAAAACTCATAAAATTTTATCCCAAAAAGTATACAATAAAATTGCTGACGCAGCACTGAGAGTAATTGGGCATGGATCTCTATGGAAAACGCAAACAATGGAACAGGGAACCATTGATCCGACTCCAGTCAACACCGGGTGACAACCCTAGTTTAATTGCAAAGCTGAAATCGCTTTTAACGATCAGGTACAGGAAGTGAAAGGTGTCAGAGACCGTCCTCAACCAAATGAATTGGTGGTTTTATTTTACCACAGCAAATTCTCTGTCTGTACATTTTATATCAATGTTTAATCATTCTTCCGATCGTAGTATTTTGTTGGCTCACGAATTTAATTATACCTCAACGTCCACTTGACGTAGTGTTACGTTAAATATAAAACCATTTTGAAATGTAAATAAAATGGTCAAGCTTATTATTATATAGCGTTATCCAGAAAAAACATTATACCTCAAAAGTAGACGGCAGCGACATTACAAACCCATACAAACTTGAAGCTAAGGCAGCAGGAAGCCACAGAGATAAGACAGCTTTGATCTTTACAGAGGCTGAGGAAACTTCTCTCGGCAGCGCATACATTGACGCGCTGGTAGTCTCTGTTTTATACGTACAAGCAGACCGAGGGGAGAAGTGTATTGTTACAATTTTTATTCCGTCGAGGGTGTCGCGTCGCCCGTTTTTGTTGCATAATTCAATGGCATGCGAGCTAAACATATTGTTCTTTGTGTGCAAATTCTCGTACGATGAAATGGGATTTTTGAAATAAGCTACGTAGCTTGCGGTTTTAAACTTTAAACAAGAGAAACTGAAGCTTGCCGCGGGAAACATAAAGCTGAATACTCGGTATGAAAACAAAGTCTTTGGTTTGCGTACAATGTTCATTATTTTACAAAAAAAATGATCTTTATAAATTAATCAACGTTGAACACAAAACAAAGACATTGTTTTCATACCGAGGTCTTAAAAGAAAGAAAAATCTTGAAAATGTTTATGAGGAAAACTTATAAATCCATCTATTTTATCTGAGAAAAACGCGGTTGGAATTGGAAAAACTCGGAAATTGGGCGATAAGCGATTCACTAAAAAGTGTTAACTCAGCAACAATCTTCGTAAAGTATGCATAGCGAGTGTCTGGCGTGGAGTTCCCGCGGGGTCGCTTAGTGAAGTATGTCTTAACGGCCAACTCTGGCCAACTTTGAGTTCGGCCCCATTATCGGCCGGCCGCAGCACGCTATGCGACTTGCATTATTAGCGGAGATGATGGTTTTATAGCTAAAGGGGCATTATAGCTGCAAAACTTCTCACAATATAAGTAAGTAATCTTTAACAGACACAACTCGAAAGATATATACCAAATACTGACAATAATGAAGTGTCGTACGAGTACGTAACGATTGCACATATAAACAAAGTTACTAAATAAACAAAAACAAAACAGCTTCATCTTTATAAAAATCTCAAAAGTATAATGTTCTTAGGATCCTACCCTTATTTATTTCGAAATAGGTACTTCATAAAGGATTCGAATTTCACGACGGCATCAAATTTATCGACGTATTATCCAGTGGCAAGTCTCTAATGGATCCATTTTACTATGTACGATAAATGCCTCTCAGAAGAACAATAACGATATATTTCTGGATATCAAATGTGAAACATTACTCTTTTAGTAGGGTTTCCACTGTTTTCGGTCTTTATGGTAGTGGTCTTTTCCTTTTTTTGGTTTCTTTTTTCTTCTGTGTATTTTTTTATATACATACATGCTACGACTTGTAAATCGCTGTTATGTTACATCTATTATTATTTACCATAAACTATTAAAAACGAATAGACCATTTCACACGAACTTACAATGTGGAAGTGTTTTATGTGTTTTGGTTATTTGTGTAGAAATTGAAATACTTTTACAAGGTTATCATTATAATGAAAGCATATATTATGTAATGCGCTAACTAAATTACGTAGAATAAAAAAAAATACACCGGTTGTTTTCGACTAGTAAATTTTTATCGTATTTAATAATAATGTAAGTAACGTAAAGTAACAACGTTTGGTGCCTGTTAAAACGTTGCAAAGCAAACAATAAAATCCTTTGAACATACTTTTCCACATAGTTAAGCGAATAATCTAATTGGTGTTGGATATTCGCTGAAAGACGAAGCCGTTCAAGTATGTTATGTTCGAAACAAAGGCTCAGAGGAATGTTTTGAGACAATTTAATTGCTTCCTTTGTGCTTACATCTCTCATTATATCCCTTAAATCCTCCGTTATTTTAGTGTCTGTTTTTGGATGCCTATCTCCGGTAACAAAGCAGATAAATTAATGAATTTATCGCTATTAGACTTTTTACGACGAGCTCCAGCCACCGGAACAGGCCGGGTTTCGCGGAGGATATGGCACCATAGACCACATACACACAGTGAGGCAGATTATACAGAAGTCCGAAGAGTATAATCAGCCCCTGTGTCTGGCCTTTGTGGACTATGAGAAGGCCTTTGACTCTGTCGAAACCTGGGCTGTTCTGGAATCCTTACAGCCATGCCAAATAGACTATCGTTATATCGAGGTGCTGAGATGTCTCTACGACGCCGCAACCATGAGTGTCCAAGTACAGGACCAGCAGTCCAAACCCATCCTACTGCGCAGAGGAGTGAGACAGGGGGATGTTATATCCCCGAAACTGTTCTCGAGCGCGTTGGAAGATATGTTTAAGACACTGGACTGGAAAGGTAAGGGCATTAACATAAACGGCGATTACATCTCACACCTTCGATTCGCTGATGACATAGTCGTAATGGCGGAGTCGCTGGAGGAGCTCAACCAGATGCTGGACGGTCTAGCTTTAGCCTCCCGATGCATCAGTCTCGGCATGAATTTGGATAAAACCAAAATCATGGTCAATGGCCTCATTGATCCGGGACCGGTCGTCGTACATGGCCACCCTCTCGAAATTGTTTCCGAGTACACTTCCTTGGACAAATTCTGCAGTTGGGTAAAAACAATTTTGAGAAGGAGGCCAAGAGGAGGATCCAACTAGGCTGGGCAGCGTTTGGAAAGCTACGTCGAGTCTTCTCGTCATCCATACCGCAATGCTTGAAAACGAAAGTTTTCAATCAGTGCGTCCTACCCGTCATGACCTACGGAGCTGAGACATGGACACTCACGATAGGACTGATCCACCAGTTTAAAGTCGCTCAGCGAGCTATGGAAAGAGCTATGCTCGGATTCTCTCTGAAGGATAGGATTCGTAACGAATACATCCGACAGAGAACCAAAGTTATCGACATAGCTCAAAGAATTAGCAAACTGAAGTGGCAGTGGGCCGGCCATATCTCGCAAAGAACCGATAACCGCTGGGGTAAACGAGTTCTTGAGTGGAGACCGCGACTCGGCAGACGCCCTCCAGCCAGGTGGGATGACGATCTGCGAAAGACTGCAGGCAGATGCGTCAAGCTGAAGACAGGGCGCTATGGCGCTCATTAGGGGAGGCCTATGTCCAGCAGTGGACTAATATAGGCTGATGATGATGATGATGATGATGAGACTTTTAAGGGCGGTTTCATAAAACAAATATTTTGCGCGTATTAACTTCTATAAAGATGTATTACGCGACTCTTGAAATAAGTTACCGCGATAAATTATGAAGCAATTCTGAAGTCGTAAAGAAAAGATAACGTATCACAACAAGATAAAGAAAACCCAAGTGAAATAAAACACAAAAGTCACACGAAGTCGCAACAGGTCTTCAGGTCGCGAGCGTCACCGGAGTTTGGCCCCCGGAATCCGGTGAGAACGCAATAAAAAAATATAATATAAAGGGGTGGAATGTGAAAACGAACTGCCCTGTCGGCTGTTTGTACAAATAAATAAACATTCGGGCAAATTAAAGAGGGTAGAATAGGGTCGGCCGCGTGCTGATTTTTTTCCAAACCAAATTGTATTTATCAGCTATGCCTTCAGTATAATTGCTTCATTTTGAACCAACCATTGTTATTACATTTCGAGATAATGATTCGGACAATTCAAACGATCATTTGTACGAGTATCTGTTATGGGCGTTGCTGTTTAAATTGCCTTCTCAGATATTCTGAAGTGCACCATCTGCTTCCTTGTTTCCACTGCTTTAGCGTTAATCCTCTTACAAATTATCTTGCTACTACTTTATTCACAGCCAGTGGGTACTTCGTTCTTCCATTGTTTACGTGCCAATTAACTGTGAGCATCGCAGCATGGAGCGGATTGCGGAAGACGTCTCATTTGAAGTGTATTCGTCGTACGAAACTTGTGCCTTGCTTTCCAAATAGTGTAGCATTACTGAGCTTTGCTGGTTCCGTTTGTTCACGTCAAAAGCGAGCTCATTTCCTGCTGTCTACTTTATGTAAATCCGACGGTATTGCCGCAATGGATGTCTACGCTTGTAACGCTGAATTTAATGTTAAAGTTCTCAGATGTTTAAATGAGGTGTTCTATTAAACTGAGTCTACGCTACGTTGCGAAGTTTTAAAACAAATAACATAACGCCAATATTGTCGACAATATTGGCTGAGTATAGTTGAAGAAAATTGAATAGATTCCCTCGAGAGTGGTAATATCGCAACATTTGCTCTCGCCGACGTTTGCGCTGCACTCTGGTGCATCGTTGGAGTGCTTTGTGATTCCAAGTCAAGAGTTCAGTTTGGAATCAAAGGTATCTATTATAATATTTTACAAAAGTGGTTACCTATATTACAACGATGCGTTATAGATTACAACAAAGTGATACTGAGTACCCGTTATAACGACCATAAAATACTCATAAAAGCATTAACGATCATAATGATTAGTCTGCGTCAGAAGATGATTTAAATGCCGTCAGATCGGGCGGCCTAGGTACTTTCGAGAGTGACAAAAAATATATTCGTTAATGATTCGGGAATAAGCCCATAAAATAACGGCGAACACGATCCGAAATATTGCTAGTGGCAAACTAAAACATCGATTAATAGTAAGAAAATGCATGTAGGTAAATAAACTTATTTACAAATGCCGATAGGTAATATAACCGCTGCAGACTGAATTGCAACACTGTCGATAAAACCTGAAGCCGTTGCATGAATAATAAGACACTCATAAAGCTACCTGAGCCGCAATAAAACCTAAGGGACATAAAACAACAAAGTACCAACAATAGGATCATCTGATGCAGCTTATGTTTGCGGTACGGCAGTTCCAATGGCCTTTTTATGCCTTAACTTAGGCGCGGGAGTTTGGGAAACTTGGATTCTTGGGCGAGTAATCTTGTTTCTCTTGCTGATATAATTTTATGAGGAAGTTTCTTTGAATACTCAGCCAAAACTAAGCTTTTACTGACTTATTTATCGCTTTGTTGATAAGTTAACAGACATCTCAATTGTATCACTCTCTTAATAATCAACAAACCAAAATAGCTGACCATTTCGTCATCAGAAACTTAGTATTATTTTGTGATACACAGGCAGCTCTTAAACTCATGCATATAAATATATCTAAGTCTTTGTCAATGCACTTTAAATATTTGTCCAGTCTATTTTAGAAAGAGTTCACTAAGGGAGCACTGATCACTGATTTTGGTGATCAAGTTTTCACTATGCGATTCGTCCTAATAAACTTGTAGGTACCTAATAGTTTGATTTGATTTGCGTTGATTTCCAAACAAGGGTATATTCGTTATCAATGCATTTAAAGAATAAAAATTATGTAGCGATTTTTGTTAATAGAAATAAGTAATTATTGTAATAGCTGCACTCGCAGCGCCTTCAGTTGTTTCGTGATCATGGCCCATGAAACTGTGCCGAAATCATAGATACGATTTATATCTTTGGCCGAAATATTGGAAAGCACAAAACTCATATCATGGTAATCCCGTTGTAAATAGCTTTAGTATTAAACATGATGGATTCAAAAGTTTTAATAACATATTTAGATGTACTTGAATTGATTAAAGCGTGAGTCCTTGTAGTTAGTTAGTTTCCTTCACTTCCGAGATGGTAGATAATAATGTATATAATAATATCTTAGTAAATGTTGATGTGGTGTGAGCTGAATGAAGTGAGTTTGTGCAGTAGTAGTGATACTTACTAGGGTCTTTGACGGCAGTGACGATGAGTTTAAACCCGTTGGCGTCCGTGCCCCAGTTGTCGGTGACGTACTTGAGGGTGACGAAGTTGCCGCGCGTGAAGATGGCGCCGACCTGCTGCTTGGTGTTCCGGCAGGACAGTTCCACCTGAGCGAACACATGGATACATTGAGCGGGAGGTTACATTATGTATATTATAGAGATCGAACACCGACAGGATGATGAAGATTGTAATAGTTATTTGTTATACAAGAGTGCAAAGTTGCTTTTTAACCGCGTGTTTAATTTTGATGACCGAGCAAGCGCGATTGATTCAAAATTAGAATCCTGAGCGTTAGCGAGGGAATCAAAAGAGCACGAGGTGAAAAATCTTGGCACTCGAGTGCAACACGTAACTTTTCATTCCACCTCAGCGAGGAAATGACTAAATGCAAAAACAAACTTCCTCGTCGCTAGAATCACTCATTTTAGTTTTTTCACTTGTTTTCAAGTTTCTTGTTTTTAATATACCTAAGGTATAACAATGACGTGAAAAAATGCCGCGTAAAGAACCGCGTACAAAGCAAATTGAAAAAAGAACACCAAGAAGGTTCCGAGTCTGAGTTTTTAACAAATTAAAAAAAAGTTGTATGATATATTCGGCACCATAGAGGTAGCAGTAAATAGGTTTAATGTTTTTTTTAATTCACAAACTTAGTGCACACGATGTTCTAAATTCAATTTACTTTATCCTCTAGACTAGAGTATAAAACGGCTTTTCCACTCAGATATTGAAGATTAAAAATACTCTTTCCGAGATGGTGGGATGAAAATGTTATTTATCATCATCAGCCCATATTAGTCCACTGCTGAACATAGGCCTCGTTTAATGAGCCATAGCGTTTCAGCCCGTGGTGGGGCGGGTGTCGTAAATAGCGACTAATGGATATCTACCGAGAGCAGGCAGCAGTATTGAATAGAACACTTTAACCCCAGGTTGGCGGTTCTTCTTGAGATATAACCGCAAACACATGAGTTGCATACATTCAGTTATTTCGATAACTTTTGTATCGGTAGGTACCTATGGATATAGGTTGATAAATCGAGATTTGTGATTAGGTAGGTAACTACGAGTAGTTACTTACGAGTAAGTAAGACTTGGTACCTAGTAGGTCGGAATATCTAAATAATCATGTCCACATTAAACCAATTCTATTGTGGATACGTAATTGCAACCGCTTTAGGTACTCCAAAACATGCAGCTATGTTCCGCTATTCTTAATATATTTTTCATTGATCCGTCACACATTCCAAACTCAAATTAACTTACAGTAGCCCAAAAACGTAGCAAAAATAAAAAAAATCCAAAAGCATTTTATGTAACCTCATGTTAACAGAAGGACAAATAAAAATACCGGATATAAAACTACCGTTCACGAATCAAGCCCTGACGGGCAGCTCCATTTGCATAATACCTTAATAACCGATCTATTTGCTGATAGCCAGTAATTCTGTATTTATACAACTCCGTTCGTAATCAACGGCGTCGTGGTCATTTCTATCTACCAAGCGATCTATATTTAAAATTGATATATTTTATATTTGTGTTAGATAATGTTTGAGTTAGTTAGGTTAATTTTTGATAGCATTTCGATCTATTTAGGATGCTTAGTATGAGAGTGCATAATACAAAAATAAAGAAAGTTAGTATGATTTCAAAGACAACTTCAAGCTCATTATAGGTATTAATTAGAACATATTTTATTAAATAATGTTTGTTTTGTTGTTGAACTCATTGTTAGATTACGTAAATTGGGATTTGTTTTGTACAATTTTATTAAATAAATACAAAATAACTTCTATCTCGCATAATATATATACGTACAGAAAAGAATTCACCAACTACGAAAAATAGTTCCTCTCTATCCGGTAGAGGCTTTGTTAGGCGCCCAATGTATGGAATGGGAAGAAAATTTTATCGTTACATAGTTATCGTAAACTCAACCCACTACGAGTACCTATGTAGGTAGTAGAACTCATTTTGATTATTTCATTTTCACAATGCTTTATCTTATCGAACATCTGTCTTGATGTACCTACTGTTTCAATCATTGTTTTATGATTGTAATTAGTTTATGTTAATCAGATAATAGCGACTTTTCGTGTTTGCTGCTTTCTTTAAATTACATGTAGGTATCGTCAAATTTAGCTTAAATTATGTTAGTTTAGTTTCCTGACAATTTTCACACCAGTTGGCTTTTTTTTACCTTGCATGCACCACTGATTTGCACTCTTCAAATCCGTTGAGCTGTCATTTTCTCCATACAGATGAACTATACATATAACACAGAGCTCAGAATCTCTGTCGATAGCTAAGTAAATTGCTTCCAAAGTTACAATGTTGCCTTACAGTGAGTCTATTTGAAACAAATGAATGTCGCCACATTTAGTCTCCGCTCCAGCTTCGCATTGTTGCCACGTTTGTTGATTTAACTTCTTGCATCCAACGGCAGCTTGCAAATAGTCTAGTCTAGCCATACAAGAAATGGTTCTATTTCAACTTTCGCAAAATCACCATGTTCAAAACCCATGCGTTATTTTATTTGTACCTTTATTGAAAGTCATAGCAGGTAGGTCCTTGAAGTTGAATTCAAAGCATAGTTTAAAGAGCTTAAAATGAATGTTGATTAATTAATTCTGATCGCGTAAGTTTAAAAAACTTTAATTTTGTTTAAGTTCCATGAATGTATTGTAATATATATACCGTTATTATATTAAACGATCGAGACAGATGTCGTGACATTCTCTCTTGCAATATTTTGAATATATCAAAAAATCCACTGCTCTTTGTTATACGAGTATGGCAGCAATCAACACTATGGACCCTGTACAAATCAAGATCAGATGAACAAGCCTCAGTTTTTAAACGTCATATTTCTTCCAAAAGGCCGGAGTGCCTTCGTCAGCTTGAGCCGTCAGGCGCGAGCCATATATCCGTCATCGAAGGCAGAAGGCAGGGCTTAGTGAGCGATGTCCTTTAGACCCTGTCATATTTTAGAGCTACGGCCGCGACGTGCCGCCGGGTGGTTATATTACTAAAATGAAGTGCAAGCTAAGTTTGATAAAGCTAGACTGAACGCCGAGACGTGTTCGAGTTACAACGAGCATACTTGTACTGCACTCTGAGATACACTGAGCTAGAAGGAATTACTATGAAATAGTCGCGAGAAATACAGTTTCATATTTCAAAGAAAGAAATCAAGCTATTCGTAAGCCGACTTAGAGCAACCAATTCATATATCTTACAAAGTTAAGAATAGAAAAGGTATTTCGATGAAAAGGAAAAACCCTCTACGACGCTGGTAGCAAAAGCTAAACCGTCGTCGAGCGTGGTTATTTCAACGAAACCCAAAATACCCTATTCTACGTAGACAGTAAATCCGTAAACTAATGCCAGGTTTCCACTTCTCAAGACAAACTACAACGACACAAATGCATTAAACTCTCACAGCCATCACTGTTACATTAGTGAGCTTTTAGGCTTCGTAAATCGCTCTCAGAGAGCCCATATTTTGAAACCGTGCCGTCTCCGCCCGCCCAGCGCCGCCCTACCCCGGCCCTGGGCGAGGCTTCGCAATACAAAGGCGCTATGCCACTGGACGCAGTCTTATTCGCCTCCTTTATATACTCCACTTTAATAAAGATCCAAGCGGGATATTAAAAATTCTTTCTGTGTAAAATTCGCAGATTACGGTCGCGACGAGCGGAATGAATTAAGGGCGGGTTCTGTTGTGCAAACTACGAGTCGGCGCGGCGGCAGCGCGGCGGAGGCGGCTCGTTGCAGTAATGGCATCGCCTTAAAATATTTTAATTAATCCGGGATTAAATCGGAGTAAAGTGTTTTTGCTGAAACAGCTTCGACGACACGCGATTATGTCAACACGGCGGTAGCGCTGAGTGCTTTTGTGTAACCTCTTGTTCGTGGCTAGAAAATCCTCTCGGTGCTATATTATTCTGTTTAATAAAGGTCTTTGTGTGGGCTCTGGTCCCGTAACGAGCCGTCTGAGCCGAGCTCCGATAACGCGCTCCCGACGATCATTAGACGGTATTTTTAAGACATGTTTGCGTTACCTTTCTGCTTGACCCTTGTTAGGGTAAAGTTTACGTAAAGTACTTATATCTTATAGAAACGAACCGGTAATCATTTCACACAGAAGATATTTCTGGAATGAATCTTTAATCTGGAATGCGACACGCAGTCGCAGTCATTTCATAACTTTCCTCGACACTGAACTATTTCAGCGTCTTACGACGTAGGTACTTTCTATTCAGGATGCATTTTTGGTAATAACTTCTTCTTCTCTCTCAGTTCAACTTACTGAATGCTGAGCATTACGCGAATTCTAGAGAGTTTTCAAAGTTCCTACATAGCAACAGTTTCATTTGATACAAATTTTCAGCTATTGTTACTATCTATTTTTACCTATAATTTCATGTCATTAAATTTAAAATATATTAGTACACGTTTTAGTTGTAATGTTTCCATAGGAGTTTTCCACACACCAGCGAGATGACAGGACCTCTAATCCAAACAGAGGGTCCAAACTTAAATAAAATAACAGCGAGTGCGACCCGACCCGGCGAAACAATGTCCTACAAAGGAAACTTGTATACCTGTGAGGCGAGTGTGGTCCACGGCGAGGGGGTAGGATGCCCGGGCCCGACATTAACTACCAACAATGTATGCGGAGCAACTTTCAAAGTTTCAGTTTTTGATGTGGAGGACGCTGAGGTATTTTCGGCTTGGTTTATAGTTTGACGGTCCTCTCTGATGTTCTGATATAACTGGAAGCAATTAATCGCGTCTTAAAGTTCCGAACTATACCGGCCATAATTATCTACTTGGGTCTTATTTGGAGGAATTGAAATTGATAGGGTAGTATATTATAGAGTTTTGGTTTTCGTGCATGAGCTCGTTACTTCCTTGAGCGCTTTATAACAATATAAAGCGTAATATTTATAGAAAAACGAATAGATAAACACGTACGGGACGTGTTTATCCATTCGTTTTTCTATAAATATTTTTGTAGAAGAGCCTTCAAAAGTCATCACCAGGTTGTGTGAAAAACGTTATTGATCGTAGACGTTCCTCAGTAGAATCACAATGGCCCGTCTGGCGGAGCAATCTGTAGGATGCGGCGAGATTATCCCGATAGTGCATCTAAAGTGCATCGGACGGTGAAAGGAGCCGTGCGGTGGCGCGCAGGGGCATTTACTAATATCGGCTTTTATGGCTCTATTTTAAAATTCCAAAAGGTTTCGATCGAGCCTTGGATTCTGTTAAGTCTTGGCAACCGAGGAACCTGGCAAGAATGGCTGACGTTTAGAAATAATTTTGCGTGGAACGTGTTTTTTAAGTTGCTGCCATTAAGTTTACCGGGTTTATTATTTCCAAGAACTGCGTGAATTTACAAACGTAGCTAAAAGTAACAGTAGCTTTGTTGGTAGGTAATAGTCAGAAAAGTGCACTATATTTCACACCCGGCAATTTCCTCATTAGCAGAGTGATTTCTGTGAAATATGCTCATGGCCCGTTTTAATAAACATTCCAGTTAATTCCCGTGAAATCCTACGTCCAAATTAAAACAATCCCTATCCAGCTTAAATAAAGACCATTCTTCCTCTTATTAAGGAACAATAAAAATGCCAGCAAAGAAAACAAAACAGGAAAGTCTTGTCTACAAAAGGACTCTTACAAAGGACTACGAAGTGATGTCTTTGTTCAAAGTTCTGAATTAGAATTTAAAATTCGTAAAGTTTCCTTCAGTGTCGTGTTAATAATTTGGGAGACACCTGGCTCGCCTGGCTCGGACGCAGACTTGCCTAATTTATTCCAATCGAGGTGTGAAGCCGTCTTATTTTCAACTTCCAAAACTTTTAACTTTCAAAATACTAATCTTTGAAAACATTTCATGAAAATTCAGTAGATAATCTGGGTTGCTCAAAAGTTTCAATAAAATTTACCTAAGATCATGATACCAATTAATTGTTGGAAACATCAAAATGGCTAAGAGTGGATTTTCGAACTGACTAAAAAGCAATAGGAAATAAATGATCTCTTCATTCACAGCGCACAGTGGTGATATAAAAGCAATGGACACTGCCAATCGTCGAGAACTCAATAAATCAATGCAAAACTCGCAAGTCCCATCAATCAGAGTCTGCAGTCGAAAACTCTAAACTTTTCCCTTCCCAATTTCCTCTCAATTCTAAGCGGATTTCTACGTAAGCGGATCTTTCTCTCAGGCCTAATTCTAAGTCTGCGATTAAACAATGAAGTGAAATAAATCGCGAGCAAGCAGTCGTCGGCAATGGTGCGCTCATTAGCGAGGCATCTTTAATAAATTGGAGTTGGTAGGAGCAGGCTAGGAAGGTGCGGTTGGATTAGTTACACGGGAGACCCGATACAACCCTCATTTCTCACGCAAAGCAGAAAAAAAAGTATGCCACTATTGGAAAACAAATTCGAAAGATTCGACTCTTGCCGTCTAGCTCACCTATGCGTGACCCCAAAAATGTCAAATGTTCAATCAACGTAAATCACCTTTTCTCCAATCAAGTGCGAACGTGAGCCCGGCGGCGGCGTCTAAAGAGACAATACGATCACGTGCCTAGTGTACGCACTCTCTCAGTGACTCAGCTGTTCCCCTTCGCCTGCAGACACCGGCACGATCGAATAAATGGGAATAATCGGAATGGGGATAATTGCCGGGAGGCAGGAATGTCTCCAATTGGACATGATATCGCCGCCATTCAGGATAATGAGACGGTAGGGGAGATGCCGTTATGATTGGCTGAAGGGCTTTGTTTGCTGATCGCTGAGCTGCGACTGTTGCCTGAATTGGGAGATAAACAGGTGCTACTTTTATTGAAGGGATCATAATCTGTAATGGTGAGAACGTGTAGAAGTTACATTTGATTCGAATGAAGATTAAAATATTCATTTTGTAACTTTTAGTAAGAGAATAAAGGAAGTAGGGCCTGGAGTCTTTGACATTTCTGTCTAAGATAAGCATGCAACTCAAATGCCTATTTAAACCTTTGCAGTAGAAATAGGACTAGTACTATTCTATATATCCTATCCTTGTAGCTTCGAGACTCATTTTCTAGCCAGATTGCTAAATTAAGGATGTCATCAATCATCACAGCTATAGAAAAACACATGGTAATTTCTCATTACTCAGGCAGTTCTGTAAAATGGACTTTACCATACACCTGGAGCTGCAAACTGTTGAACATCTGAAATTTCCCTTAAACAGCTGCAAACCATTCAATATCTGCAAACCCTGACTCACCTTAGGCGGTGCCGTGGGATGCGCTCCATCATACACGTAGAGATGATCATTACAGTCAAGCTGCAGCATGTCGAAATGGAGCATGAACCGCTGCAGAATGCTGTGCGTCTGGAAGGTGACCGTGCAGTCGAGGTTGCGCTCGTTGCGGGACCAAAGCACGCCGCCCTCGATCTTGCGGTACTGCCGCTGGAGGAAGTGGTCTTTGCATATCGAGTCCATGTAGTCTGGGGACAAGGTAACCGCTGTTAGATAGTGCAAGAATTCATAAGATTTAATGCAGAGGTCTCTAAAATTCATTGTAGGTACCTGCCGATAGAAAAAGTTAGGTAAGTAAATAGAGTTTATTTAAAAAGTTAAATAGTTATTTGTTTAACAAGTAAGCAAAACGGTTTATTGTTGACGTGCCGATTTAAAACCACGAGCTAGCGAAGCAGTCTAGAGTAGAGTCACGAGCGTAGCGAGTGGCTCTAAAGAAGACTGCTGAGCTAGCGAGGGATTTAAAAGGCACGGAACAAAAAACATTTGCTCTTGAGTTAAACATACAACTTTTTACCTCGATTAGAAAATTATTAGGTCCATGTCACTTTTTAGTACCGTTGCGTTCAATTATTTGTTCTATTCATCATGATATTTAGGTGCTAACAAAAAGTATTTTTTAGAGCGTAAAAGAGATATATTTTGTATTACTTATACCTGAAATACAAATTTAACGAATTTACAAAAACATCCGTGTTTTTTAATCTTCTTTTCTGTTAAAAAATAATAAGACATTGGTAGCAATAAAGTAAAGCATCGTCGTGTCAAAAGAAGTTTTAGAACAAGGCGATGAGTTTCTTATTTTTTGGACCGACCATAGAGTATCTTTAGAGCCTAGTAAACCATTGAAATAAATATCCTTTATTCCACTTGTTAGCGATTTTGCTCACTGTTTTTGAGCAGCACAGTCTGACGGTTTTCGAGCGAGAGAGGTGAAAATAATAGAAGGATACAATTTTATTATCTAGTACCATAGTTAATGGAAGCAAAGGTTACAAATACCTTTCCATAGTTTCGCATAACTGTGTAAGTAGACCATAGACGAAACCCTACTTACTCAAGTAGATATTTTGCTAGTGCAACTAGCTAAGTAAGCGAAGAAAAGAGTTACGTTCTATAATAAAGATTTACTGAGCAGAGATTCGATTCCGCAATGCTTGAAAACGAAAGTTTTCAATCAGTGCGTCCTGCCCGTCATGACCTACGGAGCTGAGACGTGGACACTAACGATAGGGCTGGTATACCAGTTTAAAGTCGCTCAGTGAGCTGATGATGATGATGATGATGAGATTCTAAGCTTGAGTAGAATTCACGTAGTTACTGCCTAGGTAATGCTTTGGTAAGCGGCCTTGGTGTTAACACCCGTGGTCGAATGGCTAATGTGACCATCCTCAGTAATAGTTAATTAAAATCTGTATTTCGGTAAGAAGTCTTGCTCTACTTCAAGTGGTAGGCGTTCAATCTATAGTTTACCAACATAGTGCAATTAAATTATCATCATGTAAGTATCAATGAAAAATTAATGGTATGGAAAGTTCTAGACTAATTCAAAAGTAGCAAAATAATTTATACAACGCGTATTAATTTCATTTCCTTCATTACACCCTGATAATTATTTCTTACCGTAGGCGGCCGGCCTACGGTTATAAATAATTCTTGCTACATTAATATATTACATAAAATGTTTTTGTTCTTGCTACATTAAAATATTTTTGTTTACTGATCATCTTCCACAGCCCCCGCGATACCCGCCCAATATCTGGCCCCTCCGAGCCCTCCCTGAAACAATATCACCCCGGCGCGACGCTATCATCCGTGGCCAGGTTCCACGGCTGCGGCACCTCGTAAAGCATCAAACAGCGTGTCATAAAAATAAAATGCAGGAAATTACAACACAGATCACATTCTTATTTACCGCTTATCGCATTCCCAGAGATTCCGAACCCCTTTCACAGATAGGACTATCGGTATTCGGGAGTTTCGACTCTCAGCCCGCAATTTTAGAGTATGTTTCTTATTGATAAGTGTTTTATCTGTTATCGTGAGATGAGAGATAATCTCCGCGTCTGTGTGTCACTCGTTGTGTGGGTTCGGATCGGGAGACTCCGTTATGTGCTGAAATAAATTGTTTTGCGGAGTCGCTTTAGAGGCTGGAGACGACCATTTTAGATTGGATATTTTTAGGATTGTTACGATGTAAGTTACAGAAAATTGCAATAGAAGCTGGCAATTTGGACGGCTGCAACTTTTCATTGCTGTATTTCTTTCCAGGGCCATAAGAACCCTCCTCATCTTCGCCGTACTCCTAGCCAGCTCGTCATCAGCTCCAATGAAAGCATCAAACAAGTCGTCGGCCGCAGAATCTCGGAACCTGTCGCCTCGTACCCTGAACACCATGGTGTCAGGTGTGACCACTGGTATGGAGGTGCCCGGTGATCTGGTAGCGGGCATAGGAGCGGGCACGGGTGCTATACAACTAGTCATCAACGTACATACGGACAGTCATGGCAACATCGAGGTTTATACAAACTAGATAGAAGATAAAGAATAAGTGTGTTTAAAAATAAAGTGAATTCTAGTGAAGCTAGAGACTGGCCGAAGACAAACTTATAAATGTGAACTGTTTTCGTGAGAAGTTTTAAACAGTGAAATTAAAAGTTCTCATTCATTTACCAACTTTTAGTTTTGAAAGTCGGATTGAATGAAAGATGAATTAAAGTGAAGAGTGAACTGTGTTGGCTTCAGGTATTTTGAAGTGGAATCAAAAGTTCAGCTAGATGAACAATAATATATGCCACATAAAATGTCCTAATTAAGTAGGTAGGTACAACAAACCTTTCAAAACTAAATGGCAATCAGTATTATCTGTGTGTATCTAAGAGTTCTGAGTAACTAAGTAAAATAATATTCGTAATCCCCTGATAACAACTTAAAAGTATTTAATCCAGAGATAAGAAGAGCAGATTAAAAGTATGTATTTTCTGCAAGTTCGACTATTTTGCAACATCTTGGATAATCCGACTCAATCAAATGGATACCTTGATGGAGCGGTACCGACCTGCCTCGGTGCACACTCTCTCATTGAAGTTTCTATTTAATTCTAGAGTGATGGCAAGCCTTGATGCTACCTCTTATGCATGAGCTTCTAAATATTATTTATAATATTTTTTATGCATCACAAGAATCTTAGCGATGATTCGACCAAAATCAAGTAGGTAAAATGCTTGGTCAATTTTATTCAATAAAAAGTAAACACTAGTCTGAACTTCAAGGTCTTGGAAATCAAAAGAAATCCTCAGCTCAGCAAAAATAACACATTATGATGTTTTTCTTCATATTATAATAATGTGAGTGATCACGTGCCGCCAGTGGTAATCACTCACCACGTTATTGCTAAAACCCTATCGCAAAAGAATGATAGCTAGGGTACCTACTTGTGGAACCCAATAGATATTCGAAACTTTCCGTAGCTCGTACGATAGTACGATATCCGCAAATATCGTAAGGCTCAAGACAGTTTTTGCTGACGCTACCTCATAAAGTACTTAGGGTTAACTCCGGACATAAAAGGTGGAATTCGAGTGCCTCGGACGGGTTTCGGCGCACCTTATAAATAGCAGCCCCTTGGGGAGGAATATTCTGAATTTCTAACATAGATAGTTGGCTTTTGAACACCAAAATAAAAGCAACTGATGACCAAAGCGGTTTGTCGCTCGACAATATGCTCCGCATTATTTTATAGCATTATAGTACATACTTATTATGTAATTCATTTTAACTATGTGTGCGTAAGGCCCGCGGCCTGCTATTGTATTAAATTTATGAGTTACGCTAACCAACAGGTGCCTACTAAGAAAATGACAAATAAAAATTACAACTAGTACTATTGAGCTACCTGCAAATTGTTGCATACAATCTGAGAGGTAACCATAACTGACTCAAACAAAAGCTATCCCAAGACATGGACAGCATTATGTAATTAAATATATTGTAAGCATATTTTACGTTTTCTATTAAAATATTTTTATTCAATTTTTTTGTTTTATTCAGAGGGAAATTGATATCCGCAAAAAACATAATCTACCTACTGATACTTATAGTAGTCATTAATGTTTTACATAATCGTACAGATAAGTGTACAAGATAATATCCGGCAGAGTATAAAATGACTAATGGTCGATTATGTGCTTAAGACCACTTATACACTTGTTTTTGTGTGACTTCATTGACCCTGACTCACTAGAAGAGTCACGTCGGTTCCTGCCACAGAAATCGTAATAATAAGGATTACAAATAATGTTGTTCAAGCCAACGACTCCAGTCATTTTATAGAGCTGCAAAGTGTCTATAGTTGGCAGCTGCAAGATTCAAATGTTGTGGCTCATAATAGGTAAAATATAGGAGATAAAGCAGATAGAGCAGGCTCGGATAACACTCGAGCTGAAATTGAAAATTCGCAGTAAACTTTACGAGGAGTTTTTATCGGCCGTAAATATCCCAACTGTAACGGACCCTTCACAACACACTATAATATCTACATATAGCATATTCGTACGTACCGAATACCGATATCGGGTTGTTAAGCATTTGATGTCATGTAAGTCATTAGTTGTTCAATGTTTGGACTAAGGGTAAAATCGTAGAATTGAAACGGTGGCTTTAAACCATGGAAATTCACACAAGGCCCAGGATGGAATGAATGCAATCACCAGCTTGACTCACACCTATCATCGTAAGTACGAAGTGTACTAACCCTTATACCAGTTACAGAGTACCATAAATTCAAGTTCTGCTTAGTTTTTTAACGCTGTGTAAATTTCCAGCATTATTTTATTTTATTTTTGTGTTTCTCTGGGTACTTTCTCTCCTCGCAACGCAAGTAAGCGCATTACTTGCGTTGCGAGGAGTGGAAGGTGAAGACAGCTTCTGCCCAGCAGTGGGGCAGTAGCGGTTGAAAGTAGTAATTAGTAATATAACCTTATCGGTCAATAGCACTCCACTCAAGTCCTTACTTTTAATGTAACACTCCCACTGCGTTATTATTTGAGAACAGTCTCAAATGTGTGCGATTTGGCAAACTTAACGCATTCGATGTAATAACGCCGCGGCTTATAGTAATCACAATTTCGTGCCCGGCCTCAGAAAATACAAATACCTAATATTGAAATCACTAAATTAGGCACGTAGGTATTGTGTTGATCTAAAAATGTTGGTAGCATGAAATTTCTGTGTTTTATCCATTTTAGCCTGCACAAACTTACGTTTCTTGTGTGGACCTGTGCCCCAATACCTGTTCATTAATCTAACATTGTTGCCACAAGCTAAAAAAATAATCTACATAAAAATAATGTTGAATATATTTATCTCGCTACTCAGTCTCCACGAGACAGTCTGTCATACTAAATGCCTCATCCACAAGACGCTTAAAAACCTTTTATCCAAGCATAGTTTAATGCGTAATGAACGGGCTCTCGTCCTAAACGGAGCGAGTAACGTACACCGTATCTTAGCGAGGGGGGATGCAAAGGGAGGGGGGGCTATCGACCCGCGCCGTTACACCACTCGCAACCTACCCGCGGACTTAATCCTCCAGAAGGCTCACTTCACGAGCGGTGAAAACTGCCTCGAGTTCTGTCCCTCAATCGAGCATCAGCCTAGTTAAGCCCGAGTCGAACCGCGAGGGAGATAGGTAGAGCTTTCGTTCTTTCCTCTGAGTGAAGCTTCTGGTAAGGTTTCTATTGTGCTGCTAGGTCGTTCACCCCGCTACGCCGTAGGCCCGCTACGCTGCCTCGTAGCGTCTACCCAAAACCCGAAGGAATTATGTTTTTTCCCGATATTGGCTTTGCATGCTTCTTATTTGCTTTAGAACAATTGTTATTAGATCCGTGCAATTTATGGAGATGAGAGATATGAGAGATATTTTATGGAGTCTTTTTATTAGCAAGTTTCTATATTGGAGCGGTTTTTTATCTGGCTATTACTGTTTGGCTCTCATTCAATTTTTATGAATGAAACTCATAATACGTTAGAAAATCCAATCTAGATTTTACTGGTCATTTTTCATGAGGTTTTTAACTATCCTATCGCGTTGAGGAGCGGGAAAATGTTTTCACAAAACACGGTGTTTTCTGCAATACACCTATATAGGAAAAATGAGCTATCTTTTACAAGCGTAAATTGAGCGTGTTTCCGTGAGACTCATCGTAGTGAGATTCTATAACGAGTACTTAGTTTCAGTTTCAGTTTAGTTATTTATTGATAAGAAACTTTCTAAGGACTTGAATGAATGTTGTTTCCGAGAATATAACTAAAATACTTTTATGTTTGATACTCCGTACAGCCGAACTTTAACAGTCGAAATTTTTAATAAATGTTTGTGTAATATTATTGTTTTTATGGAAATAATGAGTTTTTGGAAGTTTTTTATTTATTATATATAAATATATCCTATTGTATAATCTGCTTAGTATACCATCGCCTTAGGGTAAAAAAACCTGTTATGATGTTATATTGTCTAAATAAATAAATAAATAAAAATAAGAAAAAATTGAGATCCTTACTCCTAAGATTTTAGAATCAAAAAACTGTAGTAATTACATTACATTACTACTTCTAAAATAAATTAATAATTGGCTAACATAGCGATTACTTGATGGAAGCAACAAGGTCCCAAACCGGCTACACGATGAATGATATTACTGAACCATTCCGCGTCGAACGGAATGGTACAGTCACATCGTGGCGAGTCCTGGCAAGTCTTGCTTTGGCTTGAACTCGATCAGCTGTCAACTGTGTGACATCTCACTTGATCAGCACACGGACCTCCCTCCCCTAACCGAGAGAAGTTTGTGTGTTTAAGTCTGTGAGTGTGTCTGTTTGGGTAAGCTTTTCTGCGTTATCATCTTCTCATTCTTCACGCTGATAGACACCAGTCTCAAAAGAGTCAGCCACAAGAGATCCCTATCCATATGATAAGATATAAGATATAATTAAGTAGACAATTCAAGTAACAAGATGGCGATTACTAGTTACTAAAATGATACATTTTATGAGCATATCATAACAGACTTTCTGTTTGATCATAATTAAGGCTCTTTAGATTGTATGTTTGCAACTATATTTGTGCAGGGGATAGATGTTGAGAAACTTATTCAGTTTATTATAGTTTATTCTCTTAGAAACAGAATAAATTGTTAGAGAGACGCGAGTTAAAAGTTTCAGCCTGGCACACCTTATATCTTTTCTGCGTACGAGTACCGGATTGGGTTGAAATTTTATGTAATGGCCTGGAATAAAACATATATTTATAGTTATAGTAAACATACTTTTTATGCCAACAATAATTTCCCATGAGATACAAATAACCTTAAAACATATCCAAAGAAAGGACGCGTTCGAATCCATCGACAGAAACTAGATTTGAATAATGTAAAGATACATTCTATGATATCTCAGCTAAATGAGCGTTAGTTATTGTTTCAATTGTCAATACTGTTTTTATTATTTCTCTTGTTCAATAAATATGTTGCGTTATGTAATAACATGAACTAAGGATATAGAAAGACTTTACAAGCACACTCGCGTCGTACAAGTACGTACTTCGGCATCGTTCCGACATCCCCGCGATATCGGAGCCCCTTGACATTACTGGTTAATAACATTAAATTTGTCATTAAAATGAATATTTGTAATAGTTTGTTTAATCGTGTTCCGGACTCGTCATATCTCATAACATAAAGTTTTACAAGTCGTATTTCTAAAGGTAAAGCCATTGTTGTTCCACCCAACTATCCGCTAGAGGCGCTTTGGAAGTTTTCATACATTTTTTCTTACTACAGACGCTAGCGAGTATAGTTTGTAAAAACTCATGGTAGAGGTACTGATCAATGATGAAACTGACTCTCTCTCTACCCACTGCCAATTACTTTCCTAACTACTTTCATAACCCTATTCCCCACACCATAACACCACATATACTATGAATACAGTGCGTTTATTCTTCACTAAATAAGGCGGAACAACGACCTCTCTTACCTTGAATCGCATCATACAAGTTTGGATGATCTAGGCCTGGTTACCCGACTACCTACAGAGGAGGTTATGTTCAGTTCTGCTGGTATATTTATATATATGTAGCCGAATTTTATGTTCCCACGTAGCACTGAAACTAATCGTTCGATCTCGACAAATTAGTATCAATTGATTTGTCTCAATACCGGTGGTTACATGGTATATGAGTGAGACGATATTGGGGATCTAGCGAGCGAGCGGGTTAAAATTTTATTGTTAAACTAATATGCATTATCGATGGATGCCGTCGTCAGGTTTTAGTTTATTTTACCTATAAGCTGAACCCTGTACCTTTACGAAGAAGTTTTTCGTATCACAGCAAAATCGAGGTGTCATAGAAAGATATTTGCTGTTTACTATAAAAAAGGCATAACAACGCAGACATGGTCACGTTTAAATCGAATTGAAATATTATGAATTGTGATGATTCGTCCAATGTGTGCGAAGTTCATTCGATTTCATTCAACCAAATATAAAATTCGATTTCTACAGCTTCTTGGATAGGAAATGATATTGCATACCGTTGAAAAAAGATGAGCGTTTTGAATGACCTGAATTGCTTTTAAGGAAAGCAATTCAGTTTTCAAAGTTTTTATAAGCTTTGCTTTCTCTTAGTTAGTTCCTATTCTCCACCAAGGCAATCTGCGTCACGTCCCGGCACCAGTTAATACGTCACGCGCGCGGGTAACCGGCGCTATGGTAAGCCCCCGACTTCGCTCGCTGCTCACGTACCGCCCCAATACTTCCATTCGATTACAACTAATTCCTTGTAAATAGACACGGGCTTATTGCTCAAAATTGAGGATAATGGACGCGATAACACTCGAATACAAATATATTATGTGAATGAATGCTTGGAGCTGGTTCTGTCTTAAATGTACTAAATGTGTGTCAGATTGGTGGGTGAAGGATTGTGGAGGTAAATTCGAGATTAAATATTTGCAAACAGTCATAACTTGTCGTGCAGGAAAAAAACAAGGAAATCCTTCGGAGCTGGTGAGGCAAGAGGAAAAAGAGCTGAAATCCCTGTACCAGCATGTATAACTGTATAACTGTACCTATTTAATTATTTTCCATGTCAAAACTTCCTATTGCAAAACCTCTCCGTGTCTTGTACATAAAAAGAAAATAAAGTAAAAAACTTTCACCAACAAAAAAGGGCCGATCCTATCCCAGAGGCCGCTGTTGGTCCCGGGCGTAGGGCGGCTGAGGGCGGTGAGGGCGGGCGGGCGTGCTATCGACAGCGTGAAGCCTTCAACAGCATTTTTCCATCCCGTGATTAATTAACCCGCCGGAAAGGTGATTAATGCCCTACAAGGGAAATTGCAAGGGAATCAATGGGCTCTTCCCTGCTTTTCATATTTGCGAAATTGAGTTTCGTAAGGTTTTTGAAATAACATTGGTAGGTACTCGTAGGTAGTTAAACTGGGAGTGAGACTTTGACGTAACCATATTTACGAGTATAGGTTTATAATCAGCTTATCTTACTTATTTGCGTTTTAATTTAGTTTTGTAAATATTTGTTAAAGTAGTTAGTAAATCTTATCTGGGGCTGACGTAGAATTAGAAGTCGTGTAAAAACTACTTGTTATTCATTATAATTTCGTCATTTTTTTAAACTTGGTTTAGCTCATACAAACATACTTACAGAATATTTATATTGAACTCGATTGAAATTAATAATGAACTTTTTAATGGGTGTGTCCGTCCGTATTCGTTCTGAGCAACAATTGTATGGAGCTGCGCAAGGTCATTCCTACAATACAAAAATAGGTAAGTACCTACCTATTTGTCAGAATGAGCTGAACGCTGCACGAGCCGAAAGTGACGAAATATGGTAGCTACCTACTTATGAAATCGTGAAACATCAACACTTGCCCGTGCCGAGCCGAACCTTCTGAATTTATTCGGTTCCATTGCGTTGTATACATTGTATATAATACTCACATCTGTTTCATCATTTAGCCTGATTTAAAAATGAATTAAATAGAAATAGCACCTTGGTCGCTGAAATAAATAATATTCGTTGATAAGCGATAAACTTGGTAGTGGTTTCTTTTCACTGCTTCCGCTGGTGGACAAAAAATTTATGTAAATTAGAGTAAATTTTACCCTATTTCTTATTCGATAGTAATCACTATTTATCAAGCTGTTTATACAGGGTGGCCCATTCTAATCGGTCAGTATGGGAAAGTCTGAAACTGTAAGACATACGAAGATTTGTTCTTAGGAACCATGTCACCGATTTCGATAAAAAGAAAAACTGCATTCATACAATTAAAAAAAAAGTGTACCCAACTGGGGAATCGAACCCGGTTTTTTGAAAAAATAAACTTACACTATTTCTATTCAGATATCGTTTGTGTAGGTCTTAAGCAGTAAATATCTCTAAGAAACATAATGTCTAAAATGAATAAAATGCATTTTTTTCACATACTTTAATTTATCATAGTAGGTGTTCAAAGTGACCACCACCGTTACAATATTCAGCAAGTTCAGGCATGTAAAATTGTCTCTATGGTTGTTTGTACCTCTCTACTTGTTACATACACCGTGTTATGTATCATGTGGCATTGGCATTGCATTAAACGTTTAAGTAAGTTTTGTTATCTACAGTAATATTATTATCTATTATTGCAACTGCTTACTTCTATTAATCAAACACTAACAATCAATTGAAAAGCCCACTTAAAGTAAGTATGTAGATATTGTAGATACAGAGACGTGTTAAACCTCATTTGAAAATGGAACGTGTCGGTGTGACTGGCCGAATAGCGATACAAAAAAAAAAAAAAAACTTGAGTGTCAAATGTTTAGGCGGGAAATGAAAATTAAAATCAATGCTTCGGTATTTTTGTGTCGTTCGCTGTGTGGTTGGGAAAATGCGTTTTACAAATTCTGAGCACTTTGATTTATTGGAAGCTTACTTTAAAAACGATAAATATTGCTCCCCTGCACTACATTGGTACCATATCAAATATCCGACACGTATTTTACCTACCCGTAAGATATTCATCAAAATTGTGCACAATTTGAAGACTTACGGAAGTTTTAAAAACCAAGAAAATGTGACGAAAACATGGAAATGAACATTTTAACCTATTTTGAAGCAACACCAGATGCCTCCACCCGTAATGCAAGTCGTGATATTCCTGAATTTTCACGAACACACATTCAAAGAACCCTAAAGAAACACAAATACAAGTGCTACAAGAATGGACATTGGGTGCAGTCCTTACATGCAGGAGATGATATCAGACGACTTGAATTTTGCAATTGGATAAAAGAGAGAATGGGCCTAGACAGACATTTTTTAAACTACGTAATATTTTCTGATGAAACTCAATTTTCCAATAACGGAATGTACAATCGTAAGAATCATCACTATTGGAGTCGAGAAAATCCCTTACGAGTGCACGAAGGACGCCGTCAAGTTAGATTCTCATTTAACTGCTGGGTCGGCCTACTTCACAATAAGGTACTCATGTTTAAAATTTATGATGGACATTTGGACAGATTCAAGTACCTTGCAATCTTAGAAGATCTTTTAGAGGCCGTAGGAGAAATGGCAGTAGAAATAAGAGAACAACTTTATTTTCAACAGGATGGAGCACCGGCTCACAATAGTCGTATAGCAAAAGACTTTTTAAATGAAAACTTTCCGCGAAAGTGGATTGGTACGAACGGCCCGATCAAATGGCCGCCGGCGAGGTCGCCCGATTTAACGCCTCTAGATTATTTTTTGTGGGGTTACATTAAAGATGAAGTGTACAAAAATAGCTATAACACCGTTGAAGAACTAAAAGTAGCCATAGAGTCAACTTTAACGCAGATTCACCACATGAAGATACAAAATGCAATAGTAAGATCGTTACCTAGACGTGTTGAATATTGTATTGAAAAAGACGGTGGTCACTTTGAACACCTACTATGATAAATTAAAGTATGTGAAAAAAATGCATTTTATTCATTTTAGACATTATGTTTCTTAGAGATATTTACTGCGCAAGACCTACACAAACGATATCTGAATAGAAATAGTGCAAGTTTATTTTTTCAAAACAACCGGGTTCGATTCCCCAGTTGGGTACACTTTTTTTTTAATTGTATGAATGCAGTTTTTCTTTTTATCGAAATCGGTGACATGGTTCCTAAGAACAAATCTTCGTATGTCTTACAGTTTCAGACTTTCCCATACTGACCGATTTGAATGGGCCACCCTGTATAGTAAAAAATTGACTTGTCTGAGTGCTTATTTTGTAAGTCTAAAGAAAATAACGATTTGACTCTGACTCTGAAATGTCTAAATATTTGAATACAAATATAAAATATTTTTAAGCGTCCTGTGCGGTCTGATAGAACAATATGATTCTGACTCTGTTCAGATGGACGTGCGTCAATCTCACAGCAGACCTCGCTCGTACAACGGTCGACCCCCGCGACCGCGTGCTATCGCCGATTATACGCGCGTCTGATAACTGATGCCGTCATGACATGTGTCGCGAGACAGCAGCCATCAGCCGCAGAGTGGTCGCGTCAGCGAACAAAGTTGGACATCATGAAAGCAGTGAAGGTGATACTTCTTACAGTAGGCTCGATTGCCGTGCTAGGCGTTGTGGCAGGTAACGTTTTGCGATTGATCTATAACGCACCATTAATATCACCTTGTAAAAACCATTATATTAAATCTGCGAGATAGTATTTTTCTTGATATTTGAATCTTTGGATTATGGACACTGGGAATAATACAGGGATATCAAAATATTGAAGAGGATTTCATATCATTTTCATAAGTTTTTTGATACTTGAAGTTTTACTATTTTTCATTGAAATTTTGGCATTCGGCTTTGATTGAGGACCTCAGTGGCGCAGCGGGCGAAGGTCCGTCTGCGACGCAGGAGGTTGCGGTTTCGATTCCCGCCTCGAAACAAATGTTTGCACGATTTAAAGATATTTGTTCAGGGTGTTCTGGATGTTTTCTATGTATAATAAAAAATATCTACCTATGTAGCTAGTTATAATTATAATTAAATTATATAATATTAATTTAATTTATTTCTTTCCGGCACATTTTTAAGACCATCTGTTCACCCATTCGAAACGAACCTAAGACTTACGTCAATCAACGAATTCCCCAGGATTCATTACATGGGCAGTTCTATCAAACCAGCACTCTGAGGGACAATCAGCAACGGATCCCCCACCAGTGGACCCCCCGGGCACCCCTCCCGTGCTGCCGCAGCAGGACTGGTGGGAGCATTGCGTGCTGTACCAGATCTACCCCAGGTCTTTTAAGGATAGTGATGCCGACGGCATCGGGGATCTGCGAGGTGAGCCACGGACACATAATGGTCGACCGTATAATGTACTGTTTGATCGAGAATAGCTTGGTCTCTTAGCATATTGGGAATATGAGATCTGAACAATACTGCTGGCAGATGATGGATGCGGTAAGTTGAAGACATTATCATTAGAGGAGCCCTTTGTCCAGCAATAGTCCCATGACGATGATCCTGGGTATTGGTTGCAAGCAGAGAATCCAGTCGAACTCGTACACCTAAGTAAATATGTATATCCACCGCTTTTTGCTCCAGCTACTGTTTCTAACGGAAGGACCAGGTGTTTAGTTCTGGTAGTGCGCTTAAAAATATTAAACATACCTTTGGTAATTGCTGCCAAACAACCTACTATTATAAGTATGTACGCAAACGCAAAGGTATAAACAATGTACTATACATTGTTCACATTTTTTGCATGTTTAATGACAACTTGACGAGCACGGCATGAAATCTATATAGCACCGGAAGTCATTAAAATAAAAAAAATCTGTGTAGGTACAAACGATCTAATCGTTAGTAACAGTATTTGGACCATACACATGTGTCACCTTTTCCGTCAAAGTTTCCTCATTTGGACATGTGATTTTGACGACCTACAAGGCGCAGTGAGCGAAGGTTTGTCTGAGACACAGGTGCGTGTTTGATTTCCCATGGCAAAAGAGTGATTTGTAATTATCACCAAATCTTTGTTAACCGAGAGTGACGTTTATGTGTACCTACGCAGATATTACAATCTGTTTTTATAAAAATCAGTTACTGTTCATGAATCTCGCCTAAACTTAAAAAAAATGTTTTTCTTTTTGTTTTCGTTTGTTTTAAATTCTGGGGTTGTTCAAAATAAAAAATATAGGGAAAAACACTGTCGTTCACGGGTCATCTAGTAATAAATAAGATTGCCTTCGTGTACGCTACGCTACGATGGTCTTATAAGTTTAAAGTATTATGGTTTTTACTTTGTGTTGTGTTAAATTTAGTTTGTTGCCATAAATAATAATGTACATAAGCCAGCATTTTCTCTATTCCAGGGATAATCAGCGAGCTAGAGCACTTTGTGGAGGCAGGCGTGGACGCGATATGGATGTCTCCGATCTTCGAGTCCCCTATGATCGACTTCGGCTACGACATCAGCAACTTCTACGAGATCCACCACGAGTATGGCACCATGGATGACTTTGAGGAACTGCTGGAGAGGGCACATGAGCTTGGTAAGTAGCTACACTCGAGTACAGCTACAGCGTAGTACTATCATGGTGTCCTGGATGTAAAAAGTCGTTTTTATTTAATATTTCTCTATAAAGTCAGTAAGTTGTCACAATCGTTTTGGTTGCCTGGAAGAAATCGCTTTTAGCGATAAGGCCGCCAGTTTTATTTCTGTTCTTGTCCCTTTATCTAATTATGTAAATTTATGTTTTACTAAGGTGATGAATAAAGAATTATCTATCTATCTAGTACCTACTGCGTGAGAGAGGCCTCTTCTTTATTATGTAAGCTTCAGACGCGCGTATAAATGTTTTAAGAAATTTTCAAAATACCTCTAAAACATTTTATTACCAGCTAAAGTAACCACACCGAATATGGATCAGTATTTTTCATTTTTTTGTAAAATAACAAAAAATACCCGACAAACAAATTAAACACTTCTTTCGAAACCTTGTATGTATCAAAATGTTTCTTATAATTTATGAAACATTTATTTTACATACAACATTAATCATTAATTACATATTTTAGAGAAATATCTTTAAAATAATCACCTTAAAATAAAAACCAATAGATTAAAATAAAAAGACGTGTGGCACTCGGGGACTGCCGCGGTAAAGCTATTGCAATGCCATCTAGAGGCGAGTTGCTGAACTAAAGAGACAAACGTCAAGGTTTTTTCGTTACGGAATTTCTGGATTCGGTCCCCGCGCTCAAGGCCCGCGATAGAAGCTATGCAATAGCTTAAAAACGCTCCTTAACTAAACTGCCACATCCAAATTTGCTTGGTTTATTTTTCGTAATCCTTGGTGCTACCACTCGGACACGGCTTTGTTGAGATTGACGAACGAATAAATTTCACCCTTCTGATGTTAGACGTAAGATTACATTTCAGATTGTCAAATTAACAGTGCCGAAGAATGTATCGATGCCATGTCAACCTCTTTTGTCATTTAAGGTTAAACTACCCACATCTATGTTTGTTAAAAAATCGTTTAGAATATACTTTAATGTTTAGCTGTACGTAATATGTATTATGTATAACTGTTGTGTTCTCATATGAGTGAATACCTATGTAATTCTTTTGAGAATAAAGTTTCTATAAACCTAAACATTTATTTTACTGTGACAGTATTGTCTTACGAAAATTGTTTCAAAATAAACAAAGCAATGGGAAAAACCTTTAAATGAAAAGAAGACATCGTAACCAACAAAGATAATTAAAATATAAACAATCTGCTATTGATAAGCGTAAGCCGGTCTTCGCCTTACCCCACTGATAGCCAAATCCACCGGGGACTCAATGATAGCTAATCAAGAGTCGTTAAAGGACTTAATGCTGTAATATTTGTTTCATATTATATAATATTATCATCACTATCCACACTGCTATGAGTACTAATGTAAAAGAGTCACTGTGTCTGCCTGTATGTTATCTTCTTACGACCTAAGGACTGAATATCCAATTTTTGACAAGGAATTGAATGCCTGAACGGGCCTTGTCTAGAACAAAACGCGAATCTAGTTCATGATAGTTTCTCGAGTACACCTCATTATGAAGACAGTGGATTACGAACATTGGAGATCTGAATTGACTACACGAATTAAACTAAACTTAGCTATCAATCGTGTCCGAAAATTAATTAAGTAATCAATATAGTTTCACTTCAAGGTCAATTTTAGCTTGCTTGGATACAATCAATAGAAAATAATTAATTATCCATGCCTATCCAAACGTTTGATCAAATTTCAACTTTAGGAGTTTCCACTGAATGATTCTGATTCCTACGAATTTCCATGAGTAATTTACTAAGGACCCATGCTGATTGCCGACCAAATATCACAAAATTGGAATGCTATAAAACTAATCAATATCTTCAAACAAAATGAACGACTGATTTTTCTTCCTGAAGTTGAGAAATTGCAGAAACCAACAAAATGTTCACGATTAACTCGATGGAGTTTACCTTTTGCCATTTAATAAATCGTCGTGATTGCTCAACTATTCACCTGATTGCATAAACTAGCGGCTCAATAAGAAATATTATGGATTCCATCTGTTTTCACACGTTAGGTAAAATCAAGTACTGATCCATGACACTAATACCTACTGTGTGTTGTAAGTATGGTGATTATCTCAACCCGATTGACCCTTTTTGGGTGAGGCCCATGGATGATTTTATCTATTACAGTTAAGCATTTAAATTTGTAAAAAAAAAATGTCTACTACTAATATAGGCTGATGATGATGATGATGATGATGATGATGATGATTTAAATTTGAAATAGTGCATGTGTAGTGTGAAAACCTTCTTATCCCATCTAGCCTCGGCTATATAGCTAATTTTCCGAATACAGAAAATAAACCAAAATAATATTCACTTTATTTCAATTTCTAGGTCTCAAAGTCCTTCTGGACTTCGTGCCCAACCACGCTAGCACTGAATCGGAGTACTTTATAGAGTCTGAGAAACGAAACCCTCTCTACGAAGACCACTTCATATGGGCTGACCCCTTGTGGGTGGACCCTGAGAACGAGACCAATAGACAGCCACCTTCTAACTGGGTAAGTAGACACTAGACGCGTATCGACCTTTCTATCTACGAAGTCTTACCACTATAATAATTGCCCTTTCATAATGTAATGTCAAGCTGAAGAGGCATTATGTGCAGCAGTGGACTAATATAGGCTGATGGTGATTATGATGAATGTAATCTATGGGTGTAGACCTTACACACCTAAAGGTTTTAAGCAGGATCATGACATTTCCTGCGTGTTATCGGATGTCGATATCTTTTGGGGTCTTAACCACAGTCCGCTATCGTCTTCACGATCTTCATTCTAGCAGTCGTGTCGCGACTAAACAGTTTCACTATCTGTAGCGTCAAGCTATATTAAACCTTATTTTATATCCAGGTGAGTCAGTTCGGAGGCTCAGCGTGGGAATGGAGTGAGATTCGACAGCAGTACTACCTCCACCAATTCGCGATCCAACAAGCAGACTTCAACTTCAGGAACGATGACGTCAAACAAGAGATGTTTAATATCCTTACCTTCTGGCTGGACAAGGGAGCTGACGGTTTCCGACTTGATGCTCTGCCATACATGATGGAGGCAAATCCTGATGATCATGAGGGGAGGTACCCTGATGATCCACTTAGTGGGTTGGCGCAGTTTGAGTCCCACCAGCTTGGGTATACGATCCCGGTGTACACGAAGGATGTAATTGAATTGTACGACATCGTTTATGAGTGGAGGACTTTTATTGATGAGTACAATGATGATCATTATGGCGACACCAGGTATGTTAATACATTGGTCCTTAATTTTTTAATATGACAGCTGTTTCCTGATATAATTTGTTTTAGTTTTTTTATTGGGTGATTTGATGTCTATACATACATTACTATACGTCCAGGGTTATCTTTGGAGAAGCCTACGCCAACGTTTCCATGACCATGCTTTACTACGGCAACGAAGAAGGTGAGATCGGAGCCCATTTTCCTTTCAACTTCGACTTCATCACGGACCTGTCTGCCGCTTCCACCGCGAGGGACTTCGTGTACATCATCCTGAGGTGGCTGACCTACATGCCTCAAGGGGGTGTGGCTAACTGGGTGGTAAGATATTGAAGTTTATTTTTATAATGAAAATTGAACCTTCTTGCTGCATTGTCCATGTTATCGGTCTGATTTAGTCTGACTTGTCCTTAGTTAGTCGTTATAATACAAATAAAACACTCATCTTCTTTGCCTATGGTTTTCTCAAAATTGTATAATCTTGCAGTTCGGAAACCACGACAACAACAGAATGCCAACCAGATTTCGTGACAACATGGTAGATGGCTTGACTTCCCTCAACATGCTTCTGCCAGGAGTGGCAGTCACTTACCAAGGAGAGGAGATCGGCATGAGGGACGGATACGTGTCCTGGGAAGACACGGTTGACGTGGAAGCCTGCAACCGAGGGGACAATGAGACCTATCACCTCTACTCTCGGGATCCTGCACGAACTCCCTACCAGTGGGATAATACCACCAGTGCGGGGTTCTCAACCAACGATGTCACTTGGCTTCCAGTGGCTGACGATTTTATGGAGATCAATCTTGCGAAGCAGAAAGAAGATGAAAGAAGTCATTTTAAGGCAAGAACCTTTAAAACCGTATTTTATTTGGAGATTAAGTATCTAAGCTCTCAAGTATTACATCAACAAAAGGCATATCATCTGAAAACCCTTGCTTGTTGTTCAAACCCTTGGTTGAAAGCGGAAATCTGTTTTTGGATAGTTTCATTCGAGCTGGAAGAACTTCCTGCTACGTGCAGTGTTTCCTATGAAAACTGTCTTACTTAAAATCCACCTAATTTATGTAGCTATCTATTTAATTTGGTCTTATTTATTCATTATTCATAAATTTTCTTCGGCTCCATCTCGGTGTGATGGATATCTGCATAAGACTGCTGGCTGGATACGCCAAGCTGAAGACAGAGCGCTATGGTGCTCATTAGGGGAGGCCTATTTCCAGCAGTGGACTAACATAAGCTGATGATGTTCTATTGTTATTCCAGAACTACCAAGCACTAACAGCCCTCCGCAACGAAAGCACCTTCGCGCACGGTGACTACGACGTGCGCGCACTTTCAGACAGCATCTTCTACGTGGTGCGGAGTCTGCAGAACCACGACACCTTCGCGCTGGTGTTCAACGTGGGAGAGGGGGCGGATGCGGTAGACCTCGCCAGGGTGCGGTATCTGCAGCTGCCGGCACTAGTGGAAGTTGCCAGTGTACATTCCTCGAGGAGTCAAGGGTATGTGGAAACTATATTAAGCTTCATTTTCTGTAGTTAAAAAATCTATCTTAATGTAAGCTTTTGTTTCACAAAAGTATAAAAAGTACATTGAATATAAAACGCCATCGTCGTCAAAAGAAGAACACCATTGAGACCTATTTTATTTTTTACTATTTATAGAATAATATTTATTTGCTCTGTTTCAGATCCATCATCGACAGCTCGACTCTAGCACTACAAGCTGGAGAAGCTTTAGTTTTAAGAGCACAGCCCATTTAAAGCAGTCTTACTGTAAAAATTACCAATAGGATGGGGTACGTGAACATCACAGTTGTTGAATTTGAGATCTTTTGGTTGTTTTTACATTGTCTCTTCTTTTTTCCGCTTTGGTGGAATCCAGCGTGGTCATCATGAACTGAATCATGAAAGTTGTAAATATTTTTGGTTAAATTATTTTAGTTTATAAGTAAATAAATTATTTGGTTGTAAGTAAATAAAATGATTCTATCTATAACTTCCGTCGTGTTTAAACTTAAAACTTTTACTGTCCACTACACACTGTATGACTGTGCTTCCAGACTGACCAATAGCAGCAAGTCGTTTCTAGGAAATTTCATTCGTATAGTTTGACGTCAAGATTCAGAGTCAAATCGTTTATTTCTTTAAACTTACAAAATAAGCTCTTAGATAGTCAAAAAAATACTATATAAACAGCTTGATAAATAGTCATTAATATCAAATATGAAATAAGGTGCAATTGACTATAATTCACTTCATTTTTGTGTCCACTAGCGGAAGAAGTTAAAAAGAAACCACTAGCAAGTTGACGTTACCAAGTGTTCCAATGGTTCTTATTTTTAATAAATGGACTGAACTAAATTGAGCTAAACTGATCTACCGCAGAGGCTGGGTAGAAAATGTGAAAATGTGATTTTTAGTTAGTTACGACTGGGATAGTCGTAACTAACTAAAAACGTATTTGTTATGCTGCAAGTTACGAGTACATACTCTTATAATTTATTATGCACTATAAGAGTATGTACTCGTAACTGCAGAGGATGGCTGCACGTCCCCAGGCCATACAGGCCATGGAACAAATAGGACGGAACTATTTGCATATTTAGGATTTTTCAATTTAGATTCCATTTCAATATTGAAATTGAACTTCCGAATAGGGATTAAAATATTTGGAACTGCAGGCTATTTTTGTTTTCAAATATGTATTCAAATTCTTGATCTCAAACTTTACAAATAAATACAAAATAGAGTGAGAAGGCAACCTCTCTGTCTCCGTTTTCGATTAAGGGTCAAAGCTTTCAAAAAAACACTTAACTGACTTTTTCTCTAGGGGTCACTGATAATGATGATATCGCCAGTATAAAAAAGTCACTTAAGTTTTGCCTCCACCTTTACGTACTTACTTTGATGAAAGAATTCTATCCGCACGCGCTCTTCAAATATCAATTTCACCTCGAATCGAAACGCTGAATACCGCCTCATAGGAACTCCGTTTGAAGTGTGCATTATTAAACCTAGTGAAATGGTTGATGCATATGCGAGGAATTTCACAATAAGGGGCGTGTGACGCGCTTACGTGGAAAACAGGACAGGTTTACCAGGGTGTACCAGTACCATACCTGTAGCTTAGATTATCAAGAGACAACGCCTCATGTTAACAACTTTATGATAGGTTGTACAACTTATGATAGAAGCACAGGTGAGCTCAAAGAGTATGGTTTTCTTTTGTTTTATTTGGGAAATATACAGTTCATAATCACACTAATATTATAAACTAGCTGCGCCCCGCGGCTTCGCACGCGTTGTTTCTATGGAAACATTAAAAGGTGATTTTAATCCCACGGGAACTGATTTATCCATACATCCATACAAACTTTCTCCTTTATAATATCAGTGTGATGCGAAAGTTTGTATGGATGGATGTTTGTAACTTCTTCACGCCAAAATACCTGCAGTAAGTAATTTCAGCCAGATCCGTCCAGTAGGGTAGGGACGGATCTGGCTGAAATTACTGCATACAGATAATTCTAATTCTGTAATCAAACATAGGCTATTTTTTATCCCATAAACCAGTTCCCGTGGGATGAAATTACCTTTTAACGTTTCCATATTAACAACGCGTGCAAAGCCGCGGGGCGCAGCTAGTACCTACATAACATTAAAAACACAAGATAAACAAACATAAACCAAAGGAATTTCCGCCATTAAATAACACAATTACAGCTAAATTAACAGAGCAAGGAAAAATAATACAACATAATAAAAAACTATAAGAATAACATAATGTATGTATGTAAGGTTTTGAAAACGAATAACATGAGTTTCCTAGGTAAGGTACGATAGAGTCTGTTCAAAATGAGAAGAGTCGTGGCGTGGCGTTACGGTGAACTAACACTTTAAGTCGTACTGCAATGACAGAGCAGTGGTTGTAAACGAAACAAAAGCTCAGTCTCAACTCTTCTCACTTGGAACTCTATGCTTTGAACAGACTATTTTTTAAGAAAAATAAAATTTGAGATTTTTAGCCTCGTTTTGCTTTGTTGCCTCGTCTAGCTGTTATGTTGTCTTGTTAGCTGTCACAAAGTCAATTTTTTTAAAAGTCATTTCAAGAAATTGTATTCTCTTTGCATTTCACAAGCATTTCACCACCCAATAACCATAGCCAAGATTATTATTCATCAAACCTTACCGTACAACGTTGCCCATAATTTTGTAATTTTCTTATATCTTTTTGATTAACATTTTATCGAAGAATTCACTTCCTTTATCTATATTTATTACCGAACAACGTTGCTTTTATTTTTATTGTACTCTCATATTACATACGTACATTGGCAAAATTATGTCAACACAGACATAGACGCCATTAGAAGAAGAAAAAAAAAACCATAGCCAATGACCATGGCGTCTTTGATAGATGGACTCATTGAGATTTTTGGTGATTCTGATTCGGTTCCGCTTTCCACCAAAGTTATTGTATTCTCTTTGCTTTCCACCAAAGAATTATTACAAAATATCTCAACTTATCGTTATTTGTATAATTTTATAAAATCAACCATAGGCGAAATTTAATTTGTTTCCTTGTTCTGTAAATATGTACAGACCATTGTGTAGGTATTTAAAATGATAAATTTATTGTGTTGTTAGTTCCTTAACTAAAATAATTTGCTTTATATATTGATAAGCTACAATAATTTGTTTTGTTTTCTCATAATATAAGACTATAATATTTTGCTTTGTATTCTAAGACTATAATAATTTGCTTTGTATTTTAAGACTATAATAATTTGCTTTGTATTCTAAGAATATAATAATTTGTAATACATTCTAAGACTATAATAGAAACACAGACATGAAAATTGTTTAACGGAAGACGAGGCAGTATGGCCATAATGGCTTTAGCCTGATTTGTCCAAAGTGACAAATTAAAAAAAATAATAATAATAACCATGGCGTCTGTTAGTCCAGGTTTGTTTGTAAACACATAATTCATGACTTTTATGTAGATATCATAAAAATCGTACATCACATGCTGACCGGGGGATCACGAGACATGGAAAGTCGGCGCCGGCCGCCCGTCCCCGCCCGCTTCCAGCGTGAGGGTATCAGAGTGATTCGAGATCCATCCGGCATACTGATGGCATACAGATGGGATCCAATTGTGTATTCCATGCACAATGGATCGCAATATTTATAACGCGAGACTTCATCTCGGTTATTAACATGCTGTTACTTGTAGGAAGTGATATTGACAATGTGCATGTGGTTATCGAAGTTATTGTACCCAAAGGGTAAAACGGAATCCTATAACCAAGACTCTGCTGTCCGTCCGTCTGTCTGTCTGCCTGTCTGTCCGTCTGAATAGGTATATCTCATGAATCGTGATAGTTAGACAGTTGATATTTTCACAAATTATGTATAACAACATATACAAAAAAACATAATAGTTTTTATAAATATTTAACGGAGTCCCATACAACAGACATGATTTTTTGCCGTTTATCGTATAACTAGCTGTGCCCCGCGGCTTCGCACGCGTTGTCCCTATGGAAACGTTTATTGATGTTTTCCCGGCGATTATTAGAAAAAAAACTCCCTTGAACTTCAACGAACATTTAAAAAAATATTTGGCCAAATTGTTCCAGGCGTTATTGAGTTATGCGCTTACCAAAACATTTAGCGATTCATTTTTATATTATAGATGGTACGGAACCCTTCGTGCGCGAGTCCGACTCGCACTTGCCCGGTTTTTAATTATTGATAGTTACCCTTTAGATAAATATAAATTAATAAGATATGAATAGGTTCCAATAGGTATTATATGAATATGTCCTTTTACCGATTTCGGTCAGAATGAGAGGCGTTTTAACTCAACGTAAGTACGAGTAAATACCTACATAACCCTTATACAGTTATTCTGAGATAAAGCTCGGTCAATACTGTAATAAAAGCATTTTATCTTAAACGGTACATTTAGTGCGTTGACAAGCTCAGCATTAAGTCCGCCCATTGCATGCAATGATAAAGGCAATGCTGGTGGAGAATGTGCGATTATCATTATTTATGATCCATTAAAGTTATTCATTAATTTTAAATGTGAATTGAATTGTTAGGAAGGTTTCAGACTTGATAAGTTTTGTGGAATATGAGCACCTGCTGTAAACTTATTCTATTATTCTATTATCTACCTACCAGATAACGGGTTTTTATTGGGGCATAGCGAACAATTAATGACTATCTCGGGTTTGATTCCCACCACCGCACCGTCATAAATTTATGTCTGCTTAATATTTCAGAATAAATTTACTCTAGGTCTGCGTGTACAATTATTTTTTGCACATGAAAAAAATAAGTTAAGTACCATCTCTTAACAAACACGAGCGAAAGTGGCGCCGCCACTTATTTTATCTTGTCTTTTTATTACGTTTATTAGTTAGTTATTTATTAATGCCTCTGTAATAGTTTTATTTTGTAGAGCTTAGGTAGAGAAACGACGTTGCCCTTTTTGGCCACCAAACTCTATATTCGCATCTCTGCCTAAACTATACAAGATAAAACTATTAAAGAGGTATTAAAAAATATCTTATATAGATACCACAAACTGTACGATGGTTTTTAAAATGTTCCAGTGTTAAACGTAGTAAAATAATATGATAAAATAGGTGGCACTGTCATATTAGGTCGGGTATGCGCCTTAAAACAAAGACGGGTTATATTCGGGTCCTAAATAATTGTGCGAATCATCCAGTACCTAACAAGTATCGTTAAATTAAAGCAGAAGCAGTTATCTGTTCTAGGCATAAATAAGGCCATATTTGAGTACCTAACTAACGTAAAAGTGCTCTTATAGTTTATTCTATGAGTTTATTTCTTTGTTGGCAGGACAGCGGAAAAAATAACACGTCGGCATCGGCGATTTTATTTTCTTTTATAATTTTGATTCATCATCTCTGTCCGGGATGAATCAAGTAGAGTCATTTTTTGACACATCATTGGAAAAGTTCCGGTCATTGTTTGGTGCATTATGGTCTAAAGTATATTCCGATTTCGAAACCGTCCTCGAAGCATTGAAGAAAAAAATCCTTGTATTCGTTTTGTCTAAAATATTTCCTGACAGTTTTTTGTTGAGTGGGTAAGTAGATACTTATGTAGCCTACATCTATTGAGCATTTAAAGATGGTGTAGTTTGAGTAAAGCCAGCTGACACAAGAGTGATAGGTTCGATCTTGCACCGCAGATGTAATTCAAATCATAATTGGCAGACATTGTACGTTTAAACTATTGGTCATAACCATGTCATAACCAATAAGTTTTATGCAGCCGTTTGTTTAGCCTGATGGTAAAGTAAGAATTGTCCAGCTTTTATTTTATCTTATCCTTACAATCGCATAATATTCCGCAGGGCAAAACGTCTCATCGGTGTAGATAAGTAACTCGCTAAAGTTGATTGCATCGATAACAAGATAAGCAGTTTAAATGGAGACCCCACTCGTCGAAATTCCATCCGTGAGAATGAACTCGAGGTTGAAGGTAGTGGGCATCGTGGTAGGGGTTGTTTTGGTAGTGGGAGTCGTTGTGGGGAGCATCACGTGGGCTGTCCTGGCATCGAACAGGTCCACGGAGCCGACGCCAGTGGAGCCGACGCCAGTGGTGCCACCGGTGCTTCGGGAGCTAGAGTGGTGGGAGCACACCGTCATCTACCAGATATATCCCAGGGCCTTCAAGGATAGCGATGGAGATGGCATCGGAGATTTGAAAGGTAACATTATAACGATACACAGCCCTAGCAACAAGACCATCTTGTCAGTTAAGATAGAATATTGATTATTCTCAAACATATACATAAAGAGAAAATAATACCTTGTGTTGTCTTCAGGAATCACCAGCGAGCTTGAGCATTTCGTGGACGCGGGAGTGGGCGCAATATGGATGTCGCCGATCTTTAGCTCACCGATGGTGGACTTTGGGTACGACATCAGCGACTTCTACGACATTCATCACGAGTACGGCGACATGGCTGATTTCGAGGAGCTCGTCGAGAAGGCACATCAGCTAGGTCCTTCATTATTAGACAAGCTAAGCTTTTGGAAATAGTTGAGGGTGTTGATATTGTTAAAAGCAACTACAGATAAAAAATGTTTTTTTTTAATGAGAGCATGGGCATTTTTTTCGCTAAAAGCTAAGCATTAAGGTTGAGAATGAGATGTTACAAAAAAATCCCTTTACCAGGAATCAAAGTTCTTCTGGACTACGTGCCGAACCACGCCAGCACCGAATCTAATTACTTCATCCAATCAGAGATGAGAAACCCGGAGTTCGACAACTACTTCATCTGGGATGATGGCAAGCCAGATCCCAACAACGCGTCGAATCGGCTTGTTCCTTCCAATTGGGTAAGCACTCCTGATACAGCCTTATAAAAATAATCTTATTTTATTATCCGACCAGGTTTTCTCTAAAGAAAACGACCAGGCTCAACCAAATTCTGTTTTAGATAAGTCAATTTGGTGGCACCGTCTGGGAGTGGAGTGAACTCCGTCAGCAGTTCTACCTTCACCAGTTCGCCATTGAACAAGCCGACTTCAACTTCCGTGAACCAGCTGTAAGACAAGAAATGCTCAACATCATGAAGTTCTGGTTCGACAAAGGTGTTGATGGCTTCAGACTCGATGCCATTCCTCATCTATTCGAAGCCAACCCTGATGACCATAATGGAGAGTATCCTGATGAGCCACTTTCAGGGAACATGTTTCTAACACCTGACCAGCCAGGATACACCACGCAGATTCACGTGAGGGACTTGATAGAGCTGTACGATGTCGTTTATGAGTGGCGGGAAGCAGCTGATATGTGGCAACAGGAGAGTGGAAGCGAGACCAAGTGAGTTTGTTTAGTCCTCTGAAGATTAGAGAAAAGTCTTCAGACGGTATTAGCTATAGCTAGTAACAATCCTTTGGTTTCAGAGTTCTCCTAGCAGAAGCGTATGCGAACATCACTATGACGATGCTGTATTATGGCAACGAACACGATAGAATCGGGGCTCACTTTCCTTTCAATTTCGATTTCATCACTAGCCTCTCGAGGTCGTCTAATGCACGAGACTTTGTTTACGTCATACTGAGGTGGCTGACATACATGCCTCATGGACAAGTTGCTAATTGGGTGGTATGTTAATTAAATATTAATCTAATAACTGTAATACTGGCATTTGTTTAACTCAGGTTTTCATCACTGAATCATTTATGCATTCTCAATTTTTTGGCAGTTCGGCAACCACGATAACAACAGAATGCCTTCCCGCTTTCGCCCCGACATAGTTGATGGCCTAAATGCTCTAAACATGATGCTCCCTGGAGTAGCAGTCACGTACCAAGGCGAAGAGATCGGAATGAACGACGGCTACGTATCTTGGGAAGACACGGTGGATGTGGCCGCTTGCAACCAAGGTACCCCAGAAAATTACATGGACTACTCCAGGGATCCAGCCAGAACCCCATACCATTGGGACAGGTCGCCCAATGCCGGTTTCTCCACTAACTCTTCCACTTGGCTGCCGGTTGCGCTGGACTATTTGGAGATTAATTTGCAAGCTCAGAAAGAAGCTCCTAGAAGTACTTATAAGGTAAGATTCTCTACACTCATACTTAATGGTCTATGCGTAAGACAATTCCTTTTGCTTGGATTATGTTCTTGACAGTTTTATCAAAATTTCATGATCGTAAATTATCTATGTAGGTCTACCAATCCCTAACGAGCCTCCGCAAAGAACCGACTCTCTCGCATGGCCAGCATCACCTTCAGGCGCTATCAGAAAATACATTCATCTTGGTCCGGTACCTAGTAACCCACAACACGTACTCTCTTCTCTTCAATGTGGGGGAGGTGGCTGATGAAGTGGATCTGACGAGGGTCGAGTGGCTACAGGAGCCTATGTCTGTGTATACGTCCAGTGTACATTCTGCGAGGCTGGCAGGGTAAGAGTTGCTCTATTATACGAGTAATAAGATCAAATAGTTTTGATCAAAACGAAAAACAAATAGGCTTATAGTTGTTTTTGTGCCTGTATGACTTATTTTGTTATCACTTCAGTGCTTCTAGCTCATAAAATTTATCATAATAATAAATCGATTCTATTTTTATGCTGCTGTTACTAATACTAAAAGGTGTCCTACTAAATAAGTAAATGTTTAACTGGCTTACTAGTTTTTCAACAAAAAAAATAACATCTCGAATCCTATAGTAAATCGGTAGCAACCTACATGGTATCTCTAGAAATGAATCCTTAATCTATATTAATAAAAGAAAGTTCTGTTAGTTACACTATTTTTAACTCAAGAACGGCTGAACCAATTTGGCTGAAAATTGGTGGGGAGGTAGCTTAGAACCAGGAGACGGACATAGGATAGTTTTCATTTCGTTCCCGGCTGAAGGAATCTTGTTGAAATTTGGCAGAGTATCCCGGGAACGGACATAGGCTACTTGAATAGAGCGTGCGAAGCCGCGGACAAAAGCTAGTTAATAATAAAGTCGTTGATGACTTATTATGACAACATGGTAAAGAATTATCATAATTATTCTGAAAATTATTCCATGGATATCATATTTTATTTCATGATAATCGTCTTGGCTAAGTTTTGCATCAAAACAACTATTATAGCTTTGATAACATTTATTACGTGCTATTATTGATTCTTCTATGGTCGATTTACTTTGATAACAGTATTTACTACATATTTACATCATCGGTCTGTTTGCTTTCTTTCAGAAGTGCGATAACCCTCGGAAGCATCTCCCTGCAGCCTGGTGAGGCCCTGGTTGTTCTCTCGCCTTCCACATAGGACCTGCTCATTTTTCTACTGATGTCTAAAATTAATTAAACTTAATTTTGAATTTGTTTGTGCTTTATTTGTACAGTGTAGGTCCTTCGAGGATCGATCCATTCCAAACCTTTTAGATTATCTTAGAAACAGGTATAAGAAATAAAAAAGTAGTGCTTTTGTTTTGCATTTCTTGAAATAGTTCAGGTACTTGTTACATTATAGTGCTTGTAGGTGCAGTTCAGCTTACAAAAACCAAACTATTCCTCCAGTTTTACGTTCATTCGTTACCAGCTTACCCCGCCAAGTTCCGAACTACTACCGATCAATTCCCCATTTTCCCCAATTGCAAGGCAAACAATAAACAAGCCACAAATCACAGCTAAACATTCAAACTGAAATGCAATAGTCGAGCTATAAATTATAGGTCATGACTGCGTGCCCATTACAGCCGTACCTACTCTACTGTAGGAGACTGTAATTTGCTGACATGGAGGCCTAATAACGGTAGGTGTATCCGGCCAGTGACGGATTTGCTTGCAATCAACGAGACGGGGGACTGAAATTGCCTGTTTTTCATTGTTTCAGGCTGATGGAAATAAACATATTAGGATTTTTTTTTCTAGCTTCAGTACATTTCATGTCCTTTGAATTTATTTGACAGGTTTCAGATTCAGGTTGATAGGTTTCTGAATCAATTAGGACTCTGTTGTAGATAAGGCAAGACGCTTAAGCGCAAATTAACATGCTTCTTTATCCTACATAGCTAAAATTTTAACTGACATCAAGACATAAACTCTCTTAAAGAATTGAATTTTCCGCCTCATTAAACCCATCTTACAAGTAGTTACATTACGTTGCCCGCCGCGTCGTGTTCAACGAATCGTTAACACAAACGACGCAATCCTATTTCTGTTTTCGCGATATTTTCAGCTAATTATCAAGTCGGGATTACAATCTCGGGCGAACTTTTAACAAGTTTGCAAACGATTATCGTTTCCAAGTTGCCCTGTCTAAAACAATAAGCGGAACTATTCAAGTTATCCAATAAGCCGGAACATAAATCCGAACCCTGGCGGGCTCACCAGGCTACTAGGGAGGTGATTCGAGGTGATTCAAATTGTTGAAACAGTTCCGCCAGGCCGTAAACTAAACTATGATCGCCGGCTGATTTGCAGGGGTTACGGGTTACGGCGATTTCATGGAGAACTCTCGTGAATTACGACGACTCTGACAAAGCTTGGGTGGAGCACCGTAACGGTAGGGTAGTTAAGGATTGCTTAATTGCTTTACAAAATTATAAAAAAATCAGATAATGTTAAGTTTTCCTTTATGATTTCCTAATCATTTCGATAGTGAACAAAGTCCAAGTGTGTTTATTTTAACTACAAAATTTGGGCATCCAAAAATTTTAGCAAAAACATTTCAATTCTGAACAAAACTAAAAACCCTCTTAATCCGCCCCACACTGGTCATCGTGCTAATCGCAAGGTCAGAGTATCACATTCAGTCAGCCTCAGCCATGTGGAGGGCGCTGGTCGTGCTGAGTGTGCTCCGTAGCCTGGTGGGGGCTGCAGTGGAACCCCCTTGGTGGGGCAATGCGGTGTATTACAGAATCCTAGTGGATTCCTTCAGGGATACCGATGGCGATGGCTTGGGGGACTTGGGTGGTGAGTTCAAGTTTTGCGTAGTATAATATGTGGTTGAAGAGATAAGTATTAGATACAAAAAAAACTACTTCGTTACGAACAATATTTTTCGTAAAAAAAACTGAGCAATCATACTCTTATATAGAAATCGATAGATATCTATCCTACAGCAAAAGGCAGTAGGCGCTTGATTTGTCAAATTTCATACACCGAATTGTAGCAACCACATAAATCATTAACTTGATTCGTCATTGTACACATGCAAATCACGCTCTAGACCGTCCAGGGGAGTAATATAGTCGTTTATGAGCCGACATAATGAGCGTGTCGCTATTGTGCCGCTTGTGCCACAAGAAGCTACTTGTTTTGTTACAGCCACATTGTCTGCGGCATTGTGGGATGTGATGCTCAAGGTAGACAATATTGGTGCGCTGTACAGTGTACAATACACGTCAGATGTAGCTTGCGATCGGAGAAAACGCTCGGAAAATGATAACAGGAGCTGGAAAATGTTAACTATTAGATTCAGATTCAGATTCAAATAGTCTTAGAGGACTATTCTACGAGTTCTTCCTAAAATATTCATAGTTTAAGTAGTTACGTATCAATGTCAAAATAAAGTGGATGGCTAGTATTTTGTCTCAAAGAATAGAAATATAAACGTTGTTAGATCATTGTTAGAGGAGAATCGGTAGGGAAAACAGATATGAATAGGCAAGAGACGTTTGCACCGGTAATATAATTAAAAAAAAACTTTTTTATCCAGGAGTAACCAAACAGTTGAGCTATGTCCGAGCCATTGGAGCTGATGCCATCATCCTGTCTCCCATATCCTCGAGAAGTACCGACTGCGAGAAGCCGGGAGTAGTGGATTTAAATGAAATTGATCAGCGGTATGGAACCATCCAAGGTTTCGGCGATGTTTGTGAAAAGGCGAAGAAGCTTGGTAAGGCCAGTCGTTTTATTTTCATCATCTTTTATCATAATATAAGAGACCTTTAACTTATTCCTTATGATCGGCAGATTTAAAAGTGGTTATAACATTGCCCTTGCAAACCGTTAGCACCACATCGGAATGGTTCACATCGAGTGCTGACAAAGTCAACGGATTTGAAGATAGGATACTTTGGCAAGCCGGAAGTCCTGATGTACCACCAATGGTAAGATAATCTTCTACAATGCCGTTATAATAAGCCGCTACACAAAGTCCTATTGACTTTTAAATATTTTTTAGGGTGACAATGGAATAGTCTGGACATTACATGAAGCTCGAAGCTCCTACTACGCTACATCAGACCGCGAACCACTCCTGAACCTCTGCTCAGAGTCAGTAACCGCAGCTTTATCTGCATCTCAATGTGCCTGGCTGCGGCGAGGAGTTTCAGGAGTACTGTTGAGTCCTGACTTCCTGCCTGATCAAGATTGTGGAGAGAAGCTGTTGAAAAAATTGGCAGCTGATGCTATGGCTTGCGCACGATCTTTCAGCTTGGAGACACCGTGAGTATCATCGTCTAAGAATCATTTTATGCTTGACATTCTATCGCGAAGTTGAAGTGGATGGGAGCAAGTGGTATTCATGAGTCCCTTTCTCGAATTTTAAGGGTAATCTTGGTAGAGTCCACCCTGCCACCAGAATTGGCAGCCAAGTACTACGGCGACGGAGGCGTAGGAGCTAACAGTGTACTGAGCTCAGCACTAGCATCTCCGAAGAGGAGTTCTGCAGCTGGAGTGAGCATAGCCATTCAGAGTGGCTTGCTTACCACTCCTGATGATGGATTTCCGGCTTGGATTGTAAGTACTGCAGCGGAATTTGATAGAATGATGACTGTACTGACGAATGTCAAAATGGGTATGGCATAAGGTCAAAACAAATTATTATTTTAGTTCTATTTACATAGTAGACTTCATACAACAACGTGCGATTATTATATATTTTATATTTTTATTTAATTATAATGTATAGTGTTAATTAGACTTGTCTAATTTGTAAACCAAAAAAATAAAAGTAATTTGTACAAGTTGAACAAGACAATCGATTTTACAGCATCTACTCGTAGAACACATGACTTCGTGAACAAGCGGACACAGTAAAATGCTATTTTGCATGTTCCAGACGAGCTCCTCTAACGGCAGCCGCACCGCGACCCGCTACGGCAACGAGCTGGTGGACAGCATCAACCTCCTTGCCCTGATCCTGCCCGGCGCCGCCGTCGTCCAGCAAGGAGACGAACTCGGCTCCGCGGACACACTCCTCGAGTGGGGTACCTCCACAAAATGCTGGCCTAACGCCCCTGCCCCGTCATCGGCCCCTATGTCCTGGGATGATACGAACAACGCTGGGTTCAGTTCCGGAGACCCCTGGCTGCCCGTGTCTCCTAACTACAGATATGCGAATGCGAAGACGGAGTATGCAAATGAGATGAGCCACCAGGGTGTGGTGAGGCTGACAGCAGCGATGAGAAAGTCTCCCGCCATTGGACCTCATGTGGAGGTATTTGTTTTTTCGGATACTATACTCGTATTACCTATTTACATTACGATCTTTACTGCTAAAAACTTGTTTAACAAATATAGAAACATCAAGTCCACGATTATCAAAAGCAAAGCAGAAAAAATGATGATAACCTAGTCGACCCCACGATATTTTGATATGCTTTTATTTTAATATTTGATTCACATAATTTTTAAGAGCCCATTCAAAGATGATTACTGTAATATTGTTTTTTCATGGTGGTTCTAAAATGTTAGTTCAAAATACCGCAGTATGACAGAAATATTTAATAATTTGTCAATTTACTGATAAAAGAAAAATAATCTTGTAAACAACCAATGGTATGATGTTAATATAAAAATATAATAAGAGCAGCAAATGAACGCTAACGACTAGTACAAAGTAGCTTATTTCTGTTTATTTGTATCCCCTCGGGTTTGTTAGAAAAGCCTATTATCCCTATAAAGGTACGGTAGGGTATACCACCTTGTAAAATAATTAGTAACGTTGCGGTCGGCAGGGCTTTGTGAACTTGCCTCAAGTAATACAAATTGGAAGACTGACCCTAAGTAACTCCCTAAAGTATAAAGTCCTTTAAATATTAACCGCAAAAGTCTATCGGGTATTTTAAGAACAGTACCATTTCTTAGAAGCTTTTAAGCTTGTCGTGTCTTCTGGCAAGTATTTAATTAATAAAGTGATCATGGTAGAGCATTTTACGTGAAAATGGATATGACTGTCGCGTTTTCCTTTGGTTTATTGTTAAGATCGCTTCTTTTATGAACGTAAATTTAGTGCTGATGAAGTTAGTGTAATAATCATGATGGATTTAAAAGTTTTATGGATTTTTTTATCAAAATTCTGTCTCCTTGTTATTCAAGACGCATGTAGGGGAGGTTAGAGTTTCATTTCTGTAATAATGGGGATAATGGGGTGTTTGAGATCGATTGTGAGGATAAACAGAGGGTTGCTGACGAAGGGTTGCTTTTATTCTGCTTCGATTTATATAGGATCCTATGTAAGTAGTTAATTTTTCAAAAGTTGTTTAGTTCTCTAGAGTATCGCTTCTAGTCCAGACATTTTATTAAAAATTGCCTGAGGTAGAACTCTTGTGCTAGCTAAGGCGTCCCAAAAATAATTGGAAGGTCTTAAAAAATAAGGTCAAAAGGTTTTATTTATTTGCTCCGGCTCCGATATTCCGGAATAAACCAAAATGCCTCCAATCACCATCATCGTGGCCGGACGGACATGCTTTGTATCGCGAAGAAAGAGCGGACGGAAGGGATAAAGGAGGCAGTTGTCCAGCAGTGGCAAGGTAATAAAAATATTAATATAAATTAATATATTGAACAGATCAAACGCCTCGGTGGGGCCCTCGCCGTGCTGCGCTGGGGCGGCCCGGGGTCCCTGCTCGTGGTCTCCAACCTCGCGCGAGAGACCACCGACGTCCATTTATCTAAAATCCCCGGCCTACCCTCTGAAGTTACCGTTGCCATGAGCTCAGCTGGTTCTGGACTATCCACCGGGGCCCATGTGGCGGTGGATAAGACATTGAGGCTATCGCCAGGGGAAACCCTGCTGTTGGCTGGGGGCCCCCGCCACTGTGGGGGGCCCGGCCCCGTGGACAAGATTGCTAGCAAGCTGTCGGAGGGCTGGCAGAAACTCAACAAGTATTTTAGCAATATGTAATTTATTGCCAGAGCCGTCGTCGGTCTTTTCAGGCTGGATACTTGAGTGTTAATTGTGTATCAAGTTTTTTGAAAGAAAGAAAAGTTTTTATTATAACTTTTTCCTACGTCCTTGTTTTATTTGATTGTACCAACTAGTATATTATTTTTTTCATCAATTTATTGTACTATGAATGAATATTATAAATTAAAATGTTTGTGGAATGTTCCTTTGTACTTGCTTAATCAAAATTCTTTCAAACTAGTGAAAGCTCAGATTCCGTGCGATAAGCCAATATCAAATACCCGGCAGGTACCTAGTATAATGTTAATAAATAATAACAGGCGGTGCGTCGATTTAAAACCCATCATAAATCGTTTACTAAACCCATCATAAAATAGACACTCACTAAACGATGTCCCAATAACTACAACTTATTCTACACAAGTCGATATACAGAGTGTATAAGGAAGGAGGTAGGCTCATACAGGGTGGTATATTTAGGGTTACGCACCCAAATATAAAGAAGGCCGCAACGGACCGTAATGAATTGAATGATATTGGCCCACACGCCCCGCGCACACGGTACGCTCACTATTAGAGGGTATTGTCTCTGTGACCTATTTCCGAAGCACGGGTGAGCTTCCGTACACCTATAGCCGCCGAAGCCCCGGCTTCAGCCACGCCGGCTAGTAATCATCACTGAAAAAGTTCTGCGAATCGTATAAAACTCCGAAATAACAAATCGAATGCCGAAAAGCTTTTAAACGTAAAAAGTTCGGGAAAAATTTCGAAGATCTTGAAGAAATGAACCGCCATTACCAAAGCGCGCGCGAACTCGGAGTTTCCTCAGTCTGCGCCTCTGGAGGTCTAAAGATAACGGGAAAAATATGTGAGTTGAGAGAGTACTTACAGAATTTACTCTTCTCGGCTTCGCTGGTCTGGGCAGAGGCTGCGATAGCGACGAGCAGGGTTATCAGCGCGCGCGCCATCATGGCGGCGCGGCGCGGGCTGCTGGGGCCCGGCACGGCTTGCACTGGCCGCCAGTGGCCGCCAGTGGCCGCCCGACGCGCCGCCCTATCGACCCGGCCCGCGCGCCTGCGCCCTGCGCGCCGCTCCACGCGAGACGGGGTTGCTACAATCAAAATATTGGTGAATCATCCGCGAGGGATAAAGTTACTAGCGCCTGTTGGCAAGCGCGCGGCAAACGCTGCGATGCATGTTTTTATTCCGATACACACGGCACGGCATCCAGCTAAAGCGTTCTGCACACACAGACATAGCGTAGCCTAGTATGTAACCTACTTATATGATTGAGGTCCTGGAATAGTCACGCACGCATCTACATTACAACTCATTACCACCGAGAACAATTATTATGCTAAATTTGTAAAGCAACGCACGCACAAACGTGTTGACAAAGTAATTTGTTCATTTGTTAAATAAATCATAATTAATTTGTCCCACTAACATGACATAAACCTAACATGGCATACTACAACAAGAATATAAAACTCACGGACGCACACATAGGCCTAAAAGAGAAGATGCTTTCAGTCATTGAGATGATCAAGAAACTCCTAGGAGTTTCATCTACCGTCTAATAGCAACCCTAAACTCGTCATGATAGCGTCCAGCAGTCTGCGATCCTCTCGTGAATGGTTTCCATACAACAAGTGACGAGAGTAGACTGCCTGGCGCCGCGGTAGTCTCCTCATCAATGGACTCTCATACAACTGCCAAGGCAGACTGCTCCACGCCACAAGTCTAGACGACCTCAGTTGGCACGGCACTTCTCTGATAAAAGTTTCAGTCGCCAAAGCGAAAGACTTTCTCAGTGCTATCTAGACAATTAGTCGCGCTTTTTTTAGACTTTTTGTTTCGATCAATTAGATAGGTTAATTTGGCTGCCCAGTCAGTTGGCATCGTAGGTACAACTATGAACTTGTAGAAAACTGATACTTGCCGAAGTATTATTTACAATCATAAAATGATCGCCACTATACCTAAATTGTAGCTCTACATTAAATAGAGCTTGCTTATGCATAATGAATGTAAGCGGGTTAGCTACGAACCTACCTGTTTGTGTTGGAAGAACACCAACGTTTCATCCCTTCATCACGGTGAGTACCTATGGATCGCGTCGCGCCTACACCGTTCCTTACGCGAACTGTGTTTTATAGTAAAACTAGCTGCGCCCCGCGGCTTCGCACGCGTTGATCATATGGAAACATTTAAAGGTGATTTGTATCCCACGGGAACTGATTTATGGGATAAAAAGTAGCCTATGTTTGATTCCAGGATTAGAATCACATGTATGCAAAATTTCAGCCCGATCCGTTCAGTAGTTTTGGCGTGAAGAGGTAACAAACATCCATCCATCCATACAAATTTTCACATTAATAATATTAGTGTGACCGTGTGATAGCTCGCTTAGCTTTAGTTAGTCCAGGTCTCGATCTACTTCTAAGCAAAATTTCAGCGTGTTAGTGGTTTTGGCGTGAAAAAGTACGCAACAAATACGTACATATTCAACTGAACCAAACTTTCGCATTTGCACTTGTATTAGTGTGATATGATTAGTGTTCATGATGCTGTTGGTGAACCATTTCCCAGGTGTTCGTTCTAGTCTGGTTTGTCTTTGGTGGTTATGGTAACAACCAGAGTTCATTATTTGGGTTCTGGCATTAAGCTCGTAAACAAGATAACTTATTATCCTTGTAATCAAGATTTAAGCCAGTTATTCGATATTTTTAGGCTTTTTTAGAATATTACAGCACCGCATTCACTTAAAATATAAATTTTCGGATAGTCCAAACCGGAAAAAAGCAAAAAGTCGAATACGAGATAAGAGAAACAAGGTCTTCTAAAGTCGGTATCAGTCTCGAACCGTGGTTCATTTAGGTCTGCCTGACCAACGCCGACTTCTCAAGTGGTCGTAAGGAAGCAAGCCTAGCTGAGTGCTGCCCCCTCGCCCCTCCTGGCCCCTCCCCTGTGCTTCAGGCAAGTGCCACTCCACTACATAAGGGCCCTCACCACATAAAGGTATCTTTTTGACAAGTTATAAGTGGAAAGGGTGCTAAGATTAGCGACGGATGATCTCCGCGGAATCTTTGATGAACTTGGAACGTGATGAGGTGAGGGGGGGGGGAGGGAGACGTCTTGTGTTGAAAAGATATAAGTACCTACCTATGCCATTGATCTATGCACCTACTTTTATGCGCGTAAGCTCTGATTGTCGTCAGGAAAGGAATTAAACGGACAACCGAGACGGCTTTTACCGGCGTGTCTATTCACTGTCTATACTAAAAGTTGAACGTGGTTGAACTATAACAAGTATTCATTCATCTCATAGGTATCAAATGATGCTAAGCAAGCTTGATTGGAGCCCCCTCGCGATACGGACTACAATCGCATGTATCACTTCGTTTTAATTCACTACTATGTAATCTTTTCTTCGAAATGTCCCTTCAAACTTTCATCGCCCGTAACCTCTCCAAATATCGGTCAACGATCGATTAATTACACTAATCGATCACGATTAGGATCCAAAAAAAAATGAAGATAAAAAAAGTGAAGGTCCAGGATCAGCAGAGGTCTCGAATACCATTCAGCCCGGCAAAGGTTCTAGAGGCTGCTCCTAGGTACCCCAGACCAACGCTGACGATTATTCATCGCCCAAAATATGGACTATTTCGGCGTATCGCGATTGTTTCGAGGTGATACTGCTTATCGCGATAATTTACTCATATCTAGTGATAGGGATTTAATTGTTATTTAATTTTGTAACTGCTGGTAGTTTATATCGGGCGGGCTTCGAGTCCGCAGGTGAAGTGACAGTTCTTTGAATGATTTCATGAAAATGAGTGTCTGGCGAGGAAAGCGATCAAACTTTAATTGGCAAGCATAAAACGGTAAGCAATAACATATGTAATAAATCATTTGACTATCCTCTCATGACTTGATGATAATTGATTAGATGTTGTTGTGAAATGTCCAGGTATTTTAATTTCATTCTATAATAATCAATCAGTTCCGAAACATGTGTGGTACTATTAAAAACTTATAAAAGTTATTATATAACTAACTCCTGGCTCCTTGCTTCCGTAACTCTCGTTTATCGAAAAAGGTCCTTATTTATTGCTTCATGAATACCTTCCAACTAACTCTCGCAAGTTCGGAGCGAAAACAACCCTCTTGTTCAGAGATTAAAAGTATTGGGCCCTTCATGGAAACCTGTTGACCTACTTCACGTCCCAACTGCCCGCGAAAGTTCCGCGTCTTTAGGGAAATTTACAATCTTATCATGTAGGTTCCCTGCGGCTAGATTGCAATAAATCGATGGACCATCATCTATTGATCGCCATCGACTATGCTTATTCTCTTTATTTGTTAAAAATGAGTCAAAATCACTAATTTCTTACATTAATGGGTTTCAGAGCAGTGGAGGCTGGACAACCGCAGAATAAGGCATTTTAGTTCCTACCAACAGTAGGCAATCCGGGAAAATCCCCTCGATCCACTAAAATCCATTCCGAAGATACTTTGATCGATCTTATGTCCACTTTAATCCTTTATCCACGATTTTTTACAAAGTAGATTTTTTAGGTATTCTAAAAAACACTTTCCACTTTGCTAAAATCTTTTGCAAAGATTCATTGATTCAAGGGTTTCAGCGCGATAGTTAAAATTCGCAATCATCAGTTGGAAAAATAAAATTTATATTGTACTTACCGTTTATTTAGTGCAATCGAGCCGCTGGCCTCTATTATTTTCTAATAACGTGGGATAAGATCGGGTGCTTTTGGTTTTGTTGTTAGATTAGTTTAGGTCAAAGATGGTCGCCAAAAGTCACAAGTTTTCAATACTTTAAACTCCTCACAAAATCTTATTCAAACGTGCTGTATTTCCTAATTTTACGTAAGTACCTAATTATAAATATTTTGACGTGTCCAATGGTCAGGTAAAGTAGACATAATAATTTGACTGTATGTATTAAGTGAAGTCGCTCAGTGAGCTATGGAAAGAGCTATGCTCGGAGTCTCTCTAAAGGATAGGATTCGGAACGAATACATCCGACAGACAACCAAAGTTATCGACATAGCTCGAATAATTAGCAAACTAAAGTGGTATCTCGCGAAGAACCGACCACCGCTGGGGTAAACGAGTTCTTGAGTGGAGACCACGACTCGGCAAACGTAGTGTAGGACGTCCTCCGGCCAGGTGGGATGACGATCTGCGAAAGACTGCAGATGCTGGATGCGTCAAGCTGAAGACAGGGCGCTTTGGCGCTCATTAGGGGAGTAGTATAGGTTGATGATGATGATGTATTAAGTAGGTATTCTGTTTTTTTATATTTTATGACAAAATCCATTACATTTCACAGTGAAATGAAGGTAGAGTATAAAGAACATGCAGTGTTAGCAAAACGTCCTAACCGGGTTGTGTTTGAACCGGCTCTGTACAGCTTCCAACAAACGGAAAGATGTGCGTAGGTATTTTAACTACTCTTAACTCAACCTTTCTGGATAAATGTATAAAAATAAATGACGTGATTGTAATTAGACGGTTATTCAGCACTATGCAGAAGAAATACGAATGTAAAGTAAATAGATTATTATTTTTATTTTATTTGTGTGACATATTATAGCACGACATTGTTTAATTATAACTAACTAGCAACGCCTCGCGGTTTCACTCGCGTAGTTCCCATGTTCGTGGGAATTCAGGGATTAAATATAGTCTATGTCACTCCCAGAAAGCTTTTTAAGGATGAATGATATTTTTAAATCGGTTCAGTAGTTTCGGAGCCTATTCAATGCAAACAAACAATCAAATATTTCCTCTTTATAATATTAGTAAAGATATTATTTATATCACACTAATATTATAAAGGCGAAAGTTTGGATGGATGTATGGATGGATGTTTGTTACCTCTTCACGCCAAAACTACTCAACGGATCTGGATGAAATTTTGCATACAGGTAATTCTAATACTAGAATAAAACATAGGCTACTTTTTATCCCATAAATCTGTTCCCGTGGGATGAAAATCACCTTTTAATATTTTCATAGGAACAACGCGTGCGAAGCCGCGGGGCGCAGCTAGTTTATTATAAACTATGGCTATATATTATGGCACATAGCAGCGCTGGTTTTCAGCGATGCCTGGGTAAAGCGCAGCGCTTAAAAGATGAGTTGGTTATTAAACACAAGTAAGGAATGATTGCAGAAAAGATGAGTACTCATCATGTCTGCTCTCTTTGGACATCTCACTTGGATTTGCGAAGCCAGCGACATTTAAAACTAAACCTGCACAGTGACGATTCCTAATATTTGAAAATGTAAGCACTCGAATAGAACGTGGCCGTCGAAGAGTTCCAAGTTAATAGACATTTAAAAGGACCAGTCTCTATGTTGATCGTCCCAGCAGCAGACTGTCAGGTCGAGGCAGAATGGCAGCTCCAGCAGCTCCCGGAAGCTTCGGCAGGCTCGGCAGCTTATCCTACAGGATGTTTAATTTCCCCCCGTGTGTATTCCACCGCTGTTCCGTAATTGGTTTTTGGGCTGCGGTCGTCGTAATTGGAGCGTATATTGTGCCTCCATTTAAGTGTTTTTGATTATTGGAGCTGGATTATGGCAGATATTGTGGCGGCGAATGTGTATTTCATTTACAATTGGACATTGGTAAATTCTCGTTTTTGCTCATAAAATGAGCAAAAGGGAATTTACTCTTTGTTTTCATTCTGAACCTTGAAATGAAAAACAATCCTGTGCGTATGTTGCTTGGCTATTTTTTCTATTGCCATTTGTTATCATGTGTAGGTCTGTTCTCCCTTCTCTTTCATGTTTGATAAACTCGAGACCCCATAAAAAGACTGGTCACTTGTGATGGTGACGACGGTGATGTAGATCAACGATTTTTTGACAACACCCAAAGAAAATACAGAGAGATTAGAAATTGGTTTTTGTCATTACCTAAAAAACAGGGTGTAGGTGTAGGTATTGTACTACAGATAGAAAGAAAGAAAGAAACATATTTTTATTTACCTTAAAAATAAAACATACACACAAAACGAAAACTTAATGCCGAGAACAGGAGGAGTAGGTGCCTCCAAGTACGGGCTTAACGCTATGAGAACTCGGAACATATTCAGATAATTCTCCTTCATACTGACTAATTAATAACCACAAGTTGGCAATACAGCCGAGCATGCGTGACTGTTCAGCAATGATCGCGAGTATTGTCGAACACTATTATAGAAATCACACCGCCGCCGCCGCCGCCGCCGCCATGCGCCACGAGCGAGCGAGCTGACGCGATGTTATAGGTTCCTACTGTCGTCATACAGGGTGGTACTAATTATGTATTTATTTTTACTATCACACTAATATTATAAATGAGAAAGTTTGTATGGATGTTTGTTACCTCTTCACGCCAAAACTACTGAACGGATCAAACTGAAATTTGCATACAGGTAATCCTAAACCTGGATTCAAATATAGGCTATTTTGATCCCATAAATAACTTTCCGTGGGATAGAAATCACCTTTAAACGTTTCCATTGGATCAACGCGAGCGAAGCCGCGGGTCGCAGCTAGTAATTAATAAGGTAGCATTCACCACTAACATTAATTAAAGGACAGGTTTATAGGTTGAGGTTATACACAATTATTGTTTATTAATTGATATTCAATATTTTTTATTTGTATTTATTGATTTACCATTTATAACATCGGTCGTTATCGTTGTACAAGGCATGTCAGAAATATTTAAATTTGAAAAGAAAACACAATTCTTTACTCTGTAATACAGAGTCTGTATAATAATTATTCTCAAATTAATTAGGCGATCCCAGAGTACCACAATGGATAATGTGTAATTTTTGTGATTGTTTTCTATAGCGCAGGATAATAATAATAATAATATCTGTTTATTTCCTCTTCAAAATAGGTTTTTCTTAAAATTTAGTTATGATAAGTACATTAGAACTTAATTAAACCTGTATTGTGAGAGGCTGGAGCTTGCTCTAGGTTTTAGAAAAAACAAAAGTCTCCAGGTCCTCCACGGATTACATACAATAAGGTACAGATTGGATCGTGAAACTACTACAACTAACAAGTAACATATTACAAGCGTGGTAGGAAAACTTAACTTAAGACTAAAAGAACAATCTCTCTAAAAGAACAACCTCTGGCGTGCCACAGGGATCTATTCTGGGTCCTCTTTTGTATGCCTGCTACCTATATGATGTCGGTAAATGTTTTCAATACTCTAGATTTCTAATGTATGCCGACGACACCAAAGTTTTTATGAAAATTAATAATATCACTGACTGTGTTAAACTTCAGGCCGACCTTAATGAACTTGGCGAGTACTATAAACGTAATCGAATAGGTGTTAATATAAGCAAGTGTAACACAATATCATTTACACGTAAAAAAAGACCTATTGAGTTTCAGTATCAATTGAGTGCAATAAACATTAATAAGGTGGACCTGGTACGCGATTTAGGTATCTTAGTTGATGCAAAGTTATCATTTTCAGAACACATTGAAAGTATTATAAATAAAGCCTATAAAAGCCTTGGTTTTATCAGACGCGTTACCAAACCTTTTTGTGATACAATGTGTATTAAACAACTCTATTTTTGTTATGTAAGAAGTATTTTAGAATATAGTAGTACTGTTTGGAACCCACATTATTTAACATACATACACGATTTAGAAAAAATACAGAATAAATTTATTAAATACATTAACTATAAAAAACACTGTTACTCTAAAAACTACACTGAGTCTTGTACCTTTCACAATTTGATGAGCCTACAAAAACGACGATCCCTGTTAGATATGGTATTTCTCCATGGTCTGTGCAGAGGGAATATCGATTGTCCAGAACTTACCTGTAGAGTATTGCGTTTTTGTACACCAAAGTTACGCACTAGGCACACTAATGCTAAATTATTTGCTATCTCACAATCTTTTACGAACTATGCCCAGTACTCTATAGTCAATAGGTTACAAAAAAATTATAACAAAGAGTTCAACAAAGCAGATATTTTTCATTATAGCAAGAGAGTATTTAGAAATGAAATAATTAGAGTGATGGAGGAGGATGTACCTAAGTTAAATGCATAATTAAATGTTTTTTGTATTTACTATACTGCACTTAGTTCAATTTGTTTATTTTATTCTTTAAGTGTAGGAAATATTTTTTGTTTTTGTTCTGAGAAGTGTTATTATATAAGTGTTAGTTTATTTTTAATTTATAACTATTAACATCTGACTGTCTGTATCTATAAAAAAAATATTGTATAAAAAGTAAATCCGTTTTTGGCCGTAAGCTTTGAAAAAAAAACATGTTTGTTATAAATTAAGGGCTGTGGATATTTAATACTTACTACTAACTTGATATTTGTATGATCTATTGTTTTGAATATCTATTATGGATAAGTAATAAATTTGTGAAATAAAAACACTAAGTATAAAAGTAGACACAATAGAGTAAAATGAGTAAATACCCACTTACAGACAGACCTAATTTTGTGTTAGGGTGTGTGCGGGTGTGTCTAGTCTAGACTCGTTAGGATAGCCGATGATGAGAATAATTTGCTTCTTTCTTGACTCTATTTTGAATGAATATCAGTCGTGTTCGCACCTAAGTCACGTTACGCCAAAAAGCGTTAAACAGTAGGTCTTTATAAAACCTTCACATAAGCCTTTTAAACAACGTTGCTTTCATTACTGCCTCACGTGTATGAACAGAACACCCTGTCTGTAGCATCGCGCGTATAAATTGTACCATAATAGCGTTATGCCGTTAAACACTCGAATTATGTAGCTCCTATTGATTGCGGTGGACCAGGGATGGGACAGAGTCGATGAAATATCATCGCGTAGGGTTGCCCCTTCATAATAGATATCGATAAAATATATGAGTTATGATAATTTGTATTTTTGCAACAGGTACTTGTTGTATTTGTATTTTTGCAAACACAAGGAGGTAGATAGTAATTCGTTCAAATAGTAGAGCAACTTTTATTAACAGTAACCTTCCTTTCAGTGATTATGATTGGGTATATTGCTGTTTATACCGCTAGCTTTTTGCCGCGGCTTCGCTCGCTTTTTTGCAGGGTTATTTTGTATTTTTTTTAACACTTCTCTCAGCATTACTACTATAATACTATATACATTACAACTAATTTAAACTAATTTGACAGAACGAATAATTTCGCCGTCTCTGTCAAAACGATCCAAATAATAATGAATGGCATCATTTTTAGTCCTGTCAAATTAGTTTAGTTTAGTTTTGGCGACATCTGAATAAACACCATTATCTAATAATAGATAACCGATATAGGTACCTACTTAATACAATACAATACAATACAGCCTTTATGGCTTAAATAATTCTAGTCCTAGAACTAGGTAGTTACTTACCTAATAAAACGGAAAATTCAGAATCAGAATCAGAATCAATCGTTTATTTGCAGAATACAATAATTATATGTCAAGATCTTAAAGGTACGTAATGTCAAAGTATTCGACCCGCAAGCAGGTGTGCAAATATTAAATAATTGTCTCTATTAGGTACACAATATCCTTAATTAATTTTATTAAAGTTTAGGTATTCGTTTACATTATAAAAACAATTTGAGAGCAAAAAAAAATTTTGAGTTTTGAGAGCAAATTTCAATAGGTAGTAGATGGGTAGTAGTAAAATTCCGAGTTTAGCATGATTAAATATTACCTATACATCCATCCATTCTTACTTTAGCATTAATAATCGTGTGATGACAGTGTGATGTGATAAATAATTAATGAGATTAAATGAAGCGATATTGTATTAACACAATATCGATGTCTGTAACTCGATACCAGTTTAGCCGAGCAATGTTCAGAGTGGTGCAAAGTGGGTGCAAACCAGTGTTGCAGCACTGTATTGTGTGGCGGCCTATTGTCTATGCACAACTGGGTCTCATCAAGGAAATTGTAGGTACAGCCGTTGAAGTTAGTCCTTACTACGTCCCTGGGCCTCATTCAACATTTTTGCATGGTTACATTAAATGCATGCCATCTCTCTACCTAATTTCCATACCGTAAACGGTCAAGCATGTTGTTTCACCTATATTTTCGTCTTTTATACACATGTTTTCTGCAAATAAATTTCTTTATCTTTATCTTTATCAACACATAGCATAGAGGAATGAGTTGAATGTAAGTATACATACCATAGGTACACTTCATTGCACAAGAAAAAAATACAAAAAAAGCGAAAAAGAAAAGAAAAGAGAGATAACATAGTTGCACAATGGGCGGCCTCATCGCTAAAAACGGTCTCTTCCAGATAACCTTTGGTGGGACACGAAACAGATCTACACCTAGAGACCTACTTTTAACCGACTTCGAAAAAAGGAGGAGGTTTTATGTGTACGACTGCATGTATGTTTGGTTGTATGTATGTTCGTCAATTTCTCCCATTATTCCCAGATTAATCCCAAAGCGGTCCCGAGGTGATCCCGTACAAATCAAAAATATTTCTGTGGGATTAGTTGGTACATACATACATACATACATCACATCACACAAATATCATAAATGTGAAAGTTTGTATGGATGGATGTTTGCTACCTCTTCACGCCAAAACTACTGAACGGATCTGGCTGAAATTAGAGGTAATTCTAATCCTGGAATCAAAAATAGGTTACTTATTATCGCATAAATCAGTTCCCAGATAAAAACGTGCGAAGCCGCGGGGCGCAGCTAGTTAGTATTTAAAACAAAACTATGGGAGTCGGTCTATTTGAAACGATCAACAGTATCAGCTTGAAAAAAGACATCAATAACAAAACACTCGCGACCCCACGCAATACGCATGTAAAACTGTAGGCACCCACTACAAAACTGTTTTCGAACTAATAGCGGTAGGTTATGCATATTTCATTGTTTTAGTTCTCAGAAACTATAACTGTGTTGTTCCACAAACAACAGAGAAAAAGTGAGATGTAAATTATCTAAGACGGACTTTTTGATTAAGAGAATTTCCCCAAAGAACGCGTCTAGTGAAGTACAGCGCTGGAACAGCGACGTGTGAGCGATGCGATGTTTACCGCCTCCACAGCTCGGCTAGAAACTCTAGAAAGGCACGGAAATGTTCCTTACTTCAGATCCGACATTTGTTGCTCAACACTCTGGTTATTTATTACAGTTTTCAAATCAGGACTGAGCTATTTTAAGCAATTTTACATTTTTTCGAGTGGTTTAAAGATAAACAAGATACAAGATTTTATTGGTAAATTTTAAATTTACGTGTCAAATACATTATACTCGTATAACATTTTTACTCGTTATTTAATACACTACATTATTGTTAACTAATTTTCAAATTTCATTATTTCATTATTTATTTAATCTACAATATATTTATTTGCAAAAGAATGTGTACAAAAAGGTGACAGATAGTGACATTTAGAAACAATATGCTTGACCGTTTGCGGTGTGCAAAAGTTATTGATAGATGAAACTCAGCCTTAAAAACTATCTAAAATTTATCATAAAAAATTCGTCTAGGCATTCGTAACATTTTGAAATTAACATTATTATTATTTGCCTTTTAAATGTTTGCTCATTCAGGTTTCTGTACAGTTTAGGTAATTTAAAAAAAACTAACAACACTTTTTTGCATTTGTAACCTATTGTTATCCCGCCTGTTTCGACTTAGAACATCAGGAAAGAATGAATTTTGAAATTCTAAATTCATTTTGAAATGGGTCGCAAGAGATTGTCAATGAACTGCAGTTTTTCATAGATTTAAAGCACATGAAAAAAATGTGTATAGATCTGGTTATACTATACCATGCTAAAAATAAAATCACAATAGTTAAATAGCATCAATTAAAACATGAATGTGTCTATTTGAGCGGCAATATTATTAATAGGTCGGCATGTACGCAGTGATTGAGCAGGGCGCCTCAAATTGGATTACACCGTGCAAGTGGCCGGCGTGGTGCGGGCGCCGCCGCGCCGCCGCGCGCCGTACGCGATAATTGCCAATAGCGCGTTAGCACTCGCATCAATGATACTCTACTAACACTAGAGCAGTAATATCGAGTCGTAACTCCCAGCAGTAAGAACCAGTATCGCTCGCGTCGTGCGGACGCAGTGTCGTTCCGGAGAAGTGAAGTGAAACGTTAGTGAGTGACCGCGAGGCAGAGAGTGCGCGCGCGCCGCCGCGCCATGGGCTCCGAGGCACCGCGCGCCGCGCTCATAGAGATCGTGGAACCAGACCCCGAGGACTGTCCCTCTCTAAACTTACCCCCTGAAGGAAACGTCAAGTTACGCAACTATCGGTTGCTCACTGAGAATCTACGAGCCTACACGCCGACCGGCGATGTCCACACTTCCCCCGGCAAGGGGAAGTTGGTGGCTAAGTTCGACTCGTTCGCGAGCATCTCCCCCCCGCGCGCGCGCATCCTGGAGCTGGTGGGCGAGGGGGACGAGGGTCGCGAGGCGCTGCACGCCATCGTGCGGCCCGCACCGCGCCGCCTGCAGCGTCCGCTCGACGACGACGCCAGGAGATTCCTCCAACGCGCGCTGCATTCCCCGAGCCCTTATCTCTCGCCCGCCGCTTCTCCGGAACCTCGCGACAGACCTTGCGAATCCTCCTCCTCGGAGCCCTCGCCGCCGGAGTCCCCCGCTCCGATTAAGGAGAGGAAGCCTCTATCGAAGCGCTCGCTATCTCTAGCCGATGAGTTGAGAGAGGCGGAGGAGGATTCGTATAGCGGGGAATCGCGGGAGAGTTTCCCGGAGTTTCATCCGGGGAGAGAAGCGTACGAGCGGGAGCGGATGGGTCGGCTGGCTTTAGCGATAGCGGTGGAGGAGGACGAGGGCACGGCGGGGGGGCTAGCTGTGTGCGCGCGGCGGCTGGACGCGCTGCTGGCGGAGTCGCGCGCGCTACACGACGAGCTCGCGGGCATCCAGCAGGACCTGCAGGTGCTGGTGGCCCGCCTGCGCCGCCAACCCTGACGCGTTGGTACCAACACACCTCGACCTGCACCAACGCGTTGGCTTGGCTGCACCGGTGATGGCTTTCCTTAGTTTCTATAGTTGCGGTTCTGGTTATAGTTTTACTTCATGGTCCGTCCACATGTTGGCCGAATCAAGGCGAGTTTAGGCTTGCATCCATCACAAAGGAAAGTTATTTACAACGGGATATTTACCATGATTTTAGTTTTGAGCTTTTTTAAAATAACTTTAGTGTTAATAACCATATTCATTTAAAAGCTTTATCGATCGTCACAAAGGACTTGCGATGACCAGAATGTGGACAGACTATTAAGTTGCTGGACAAATACCGAGAGTAAATTCTTTACCTACTCGTACCTATTCGACGGCATCCAGGCAACAACGTGAAAGTTCCGACAGTGCCTAATTGGTAGAGTTGTGTCAACACAGCAGTTTTTACACACCTTACACAACTTTTTACTTACACGCTTCAGCGTTGTCACGCGAATATTCGGTACCTACGTACTATCGTACATAACATTATTGTTTATTATTGTTCATTGAGGTCTCCGTGAGCTTTCGATTGGACATTGGACCTTTATTCACAAAAAGGATGGACACATCACATCACACAACACCCACTTAAGTAATTATGGCCCCGATACGATAATGAGTTCAATGCTCATAAACAAAGTACCTAATTGTTTGACTGTCCGATATCATTGGGTAATATTTCACTCGTTATTTCACTTTCACTGATTATTTATTTGTTTGTAGGAATGTGGTTTTATACTTATTCTTATTTGGAATGTTCACTGTAGTAGAGACAACGTTATAACTGTTTTAACAAACGGAGTTTTTATTCATGCAAACGTAACCGGATTTATTCTGATAAGTTACAATTTATTCTATTAGGTTTTATTTCACATGGGCAGCCTAATTCTCACAAGTCAAAATAAAATATTTTAATTATTATAATACACTAAAACTATACACTCATAATTTGAGAACTGTAAAATACCAAATCTCTGTGAATATATTGTCTAAAAAACTGCACCGAGACACCAACCTAGACAGGTTTGCCTTCAGAAGCTATTTGTCATCATGTTACACTACTTTTTGCAATGCGTTGTAGTTATGAAATCAACTAAATCAATTATGTATTTAATCGGGTTATTCAATGACTAATTCTTTGTGTATTTATTGTGTATTTTTACTATGGATATATAATATATAATACAGTGGGAACATAGGGATGGTCTACGATTTGTGGAAAATATTGAGCAAATTACACTCAACAAATTTTTGTTGAATATAATTTGCGTTACTAACCAAATTACTCAATAAAAGTTAAATAATTATGTATTTGAATATATAAAACAAAGCTTCTGTGGAGAATGACACCGACATTTTTGTCCAATAATCTTGTAACAGAGATCGCCCATGGACATTTCAGTCAAATCAAGTTCGCGTGTGTCGAGATAATTATAATTACTCTGCTCCGTTAATTACAATTCTGATACTGATTTTTTTGCGTGACGATGTCTGTCCGCATTCAGCAGATAATCACACTAATATTATAAATGCGAATGTTTGGATGGATGTATGGATGTATGGATGGATGGATGTTTGTCTCCTATTCACGCCAAAACTACTGAACGGATCGGGCTGAAATTTTGCATACAGATAAATGTTTCCATAGGAATAACGCGTGCTAAGCCGCGGGGCGCAGCTTGTGTTTTTATAACGCTGGTAATTTCAATGAATCCTGTTTATACGAGTCATGTGTTATTTGTGGTTTGATCAGGACATTTGTTTTTGCGCCTTGTTCCTGTTTGTTTAGGTATAGTCTGTCGATTGCCTTATAATAGGTATTTTCGATTCCAGTTGTAGGTATTTTGTGTGTCCTGGCAAATCTGTTTTTAATGAACTAGCAGCGCCTCGCAGTTTGACCCGCGTTGTTCCCGTTCCCGTGGGAATTCCGGGATAAAATATTGCCTATGTCACTTCCTGAAAAGAAAGTTAGACTAAATTAATATTATTATGCTATTCTCCGCCTTCGTTACCCTTAAGAGAAAATGTTCCGAAGTAGTTTTGAGTAACAATTCACCCTTTTCGTAGACCCTTCGTAGATCGTTAGCGCTACGTCTCATTTGTACTTAAAAAACACTGCGCAAAGTGTCTTTCTCCAAATCTCTGTCCAATCCCAGGAAATGTCTGAAGTAGAAACTACTTATGTTATGCTAATCATCTCAGAGTATACTAATAGTTTTAGCAGCAATTTTGACTTTTGTATAACTATCCCTTTGCCCGGCTTGCCATTATTAATATTTTTTTCAATTAAATTAAAGACTGTAAGTAGTAAGTAAGTAAAGAGTTTAAAGGTTGTAGCATACATGGGCTAGCTTCAGAACACGTCAGAAGGCCTTCTGCTTGTTATCGTAGCCTGGACAGAGTGCGCTGGTCAAAATTCGAGGCTATGGAGTATACGTAATACGCCTATGGAGTATTACGGTACCGATGTTTTGCAGATATGATTTTCCTACAGGTTGTTGGATGTTGATCAGGAGCGCACCGCTTCCGCACTGTGTAAAATCAAAGGATTCTTGTTTATTCAAAACACTTTTTTTTTATTTTTATTGCTGATGGATTAGCATTTATTACATTTATTACACCGATATTATACGTATATTATGTCACTGTAAAATGCATCTGCCTTACATAACAATATTAAATGCACCTTTTTGTGCTGTGCGGTGTATTAATGTACGCAGAGCTTTTTAGTCTTCCCCAAAAAATGGATTGAGAGCTTTATGGAACAGCGCTCGAGGAACCATATGGCAATTCTTTCTTCAGAGGAGACATAAGGTTCAGCTTTTGAATACGATGAAATACATTGAGTAGAATATAATAAAGATACGAACGACCACCTTGTTCCAGGCACAATGTTTGCGCGCATGTCGTTGTGCGGCGGCGGCACGCGCGCTGCGCTCCGAGTCGCGCGCGCTACGCTACCTCGACGACGTGGTGGCGCTGCTGCGCGGCGACGTGGCGGCGGCGGAGCGCGCGCGCGCCTGGCCCTTCGCCATCGGACGCCGCCAGCCCGGCAGGAACTACGTCGTGTGAGGTGAGGGACTCTATCTTGTACGGTTTAGGTTCTTATTGAAGTGATTTGAAAGGACAAGAGGTAGCCAACAACAGCGATCGCCACTTGCCCGTCATTTGCCGTAATGGTAGCAATAACACGATATCAATGTGTCGAAAAACCTTATATTATAAGACATCGCAGACAAGGCACGCCTGTGTGTAGAATCGTGGGTTCAAACCACTCTTATAAATATCAGAAATCACTGCTCAAAATCCATGTAGTATTAGAAATAGAACTACAGAAAGTGATTTATTTTAGTTTTAAAGTAAATGTAACAGCTGGCTATAAACTTTCCTACCGTTTGACCTGCTAACCTCACTCTCTGCACCAAACCAGTTAACTTTTGGCATCCCCAACGTCTTACTAACAATACACCTTGAGACTGATTATACCGAGCCGCCACGGAGCCGCCACGGAGCCGTCGCGGAGCCGTCGCGGAGCCGGCACGGGGTCTAATCCGTTCCAGAATACCTATTACCTCACCTAGACTACCTTTAGCTTGTCAGAGCTACACGGAAACCAGGAGATTTGCTTTCACCTACACCTTTTGCAATGAACCACCTGGCTATGACATTGGAGAATCAGAAATTCACACAAATGATCTCTATGTAACTCCCTAAGCTCGTTCTAACGTCCTCTGCCATCTGGCAACTATTCTTTTCGATCAAGATAGATTACTTTTAACGTTTTTACGACTTTGTGATCTTCTCAAATTCAACGACCACCAAGGCCCCACAATTTATTTACCGGAACTCTATCTCTAACTCTTCATCTAGAATGTGCAATTATGTTTCCATCAACCTGTTTTCTATCCCTAGTTCCCACATCTAATACCGACTTAGTTACCTAAGCTTTGTCCCTACATGAGTCGGTACATCGGCCTCCAACCACGGCTCTATGTAGGTATTGTAGATACCTAATTGTGATTTGCATAGGAAAATGTGAAGCTTGCATGTCACAAGCTATTTTAGCATGTTGGTAGCATTGTATTAAAATTTCTTCATTAAAATCAGCGTAGTAATAGATAAATAAAAACAATATTTGGTACGACGGACACTTGACTATATACAATTTTAAACATAAGTACAATAGGTTTCATTACTCAAACGAGCACTTTTAATTATAGATGAGTGATTTAACTGATTTTCAGCCAAAAGCTGATCGAGAGTTTTTTTAATCAAATAACGTAAATGGCTCAAATATCGCTACAAATTATAGAGGAGCTGATTGTTCGTGATCGGGTTTTTGTGATGCAATTCGTTCCCAGGCAGGTACGGACTATACAAGTCATATGTATATTTACGAATGACAGCGAGTCTTGTATTGCACACGTTGTAGGTAAAAAAGTGTTGTGTAGTCAGACAAGAAAAAAATTGTGAACAAAAAATCTAGATAATTTTTGGTGAAAATAATCAAATATTTAAGGGCATCAACGGTCAAGAGTCTTCAGATTTAAACTTTCGCCCCGATTATTAGGTACACATCGTCTTTTGGTACTGGTGGTCTTTGGTACAACATGCCTAGAGTTTAATTAATTTTAATTATTCGCAACCTACAACCAATACTTGTTTGTTCAAGTATTTTAAGTAGTTATAATGAATACTTAGATCGTTATAACACACAAAAAATTAACTAATTTTAGCTATAATTAGAACTTAAGCATTTTTTTGAAACTTTTGCGATTTGTCAAAATAATTAATGAATATTTATCGAGTATTTGTTATAAAAACAAAAAGGTACGAGATTAATAATCATTAATCAAGGTAACTATCTTAATGGATTAAGAAATGAATGATATTTAATAAATTAATGAATGAAGCTACAAGCAACAATAATAAAGTTGTAAAATAACTAGGTACTCCGCGATGTGGTCACTTCCAGGGTGATTAGACCCACTTTATATTTGTTCTTCATCGCTCTGTAACTTTGTTCTCAAACTGCTCAACAAAAACCCAGACAAATCTAATTAAAGAGCCATCAGAACTTGTTAAGTTTTTGTTTATTATTTAGAACAAATTAACTTCGGCACGAACCCGGAACAAGAGGTATTTATAAGTATTAACTAGACATAAGTTACGCAACATTAAAATTACTTAGTATACCTACCTAAACACGTTGCTCAGTTATAATAGGGACGAAGGTCATTTCACTTCTTCTTTGCTTTCATTTATATATATATTTTAAGTAATCTCTTGGAATAGTATTAAAAATAATTCAATAGGACAATCAGTCCTATTGAATATCAATAAAAAAAATGAAGCTGCAACTTATACTTAATTATCAAAAGAGATTGCCCTTTTGGTTACCTAGGACCTAGACGAAAATATTCCAGTCTCCCAAAACTCTATTTTCAGTTGAAATCTGCTCCATAAGCCAATTTACGGCGATCGAACTCTACGAACTGTAACAAGATGATATAGAGACGATGTTTCCATCGTCCCGATATTACGATCGCATTTTACATTTTAAATTGAATTTTTGGCAATAAATAACATCTATCCAACCGAAATCTATTCATGGCGTGAATGGGTGCTTAATATGCATTGAAAATGGTCAACAACTAAGTTACCGTTCGATAATAAAGTTACCGAATTTATCGATGAATTGCATTCCCATTTCACTGTATTAACGAGCAAAATATACCCGTACACATACATTAATGACCAGCCCGACTGTTCGTCCGGTGAAGGCTGCAATTAGAGGGGAACCGAATGGTAAACAATGTAAACAATAATTATGAACGACTGAATAATTGATGAGGCAAATATAGAAATCTGTGCTGGTTATATGAGGAGTTGTTTTCAATTGTGGTTTTACTCGTATCTATGATGAATAATACATCTAAGGCCCAATCCTTTTCTTTGGCGTAGAGTTACGTCGAGATACTTGTGGAGCTCCCAATTAATGTAACTACATTCGACTGTCAGTTACAGGTTAGGTACTACTTTGTCCACTCTGTAAGTTACTAATACATTTATTGGGAAACGGTATAGATAGAAATATAGATAGATAGATAGATAACTCTTTATTGTACCACACAAACATAAAAAACAATACAGAAGGAAATGTACAGAATCATGGAAGTACAAAGAGCGACCTTATCGCTTTAAACGATCTCTTCCAGGCAACCTTGGGATGGACTGGAGATAAAAGAATAACATAGACGGTGGCATTTAAAAAACAACTTAAGGAACAGATATCAATATGAATATACCTACACTACGTGTGCATACTACATATGTATACCTAACATGCTTAGTATGCTTGGTATAATAAGTCGTCTTATTGCTACGAGTATAAGCAATGTCTTTACCGAAGCGACAGAAATCGAAAACTTCACTTTATATCTTTACCAGTGTATAATTTTATAATTATACAAATGCAAAACTTTTGTTTTTACCTTTTCTAGTGTTAACAACATTTATTGCACATATTTCTGGAAATAAAGAGTTTTTGATTTTACTTACGTGTCTTACGTAGTTGTTGTATTTGCTTACGAGTTTCAGGATAATAATAACAAACATATTTATCAATTCTAAAGCGCAAACTTACTTAACATAGTATCGTACGGTCTCGTAAATTACAAACTAATTGGAGATTTGATTTATTTGTTTACAGAGAGCCGAGCTCCACCAAAGTGCCAGGAGGCCACGCTGTATCTACTAGTCTTATCATCACCGTGGTAACTTAAAGTCATCTATTTCTAAGATCTCAAATCTTGCCTAAAATACTCGAATATGCTTCTGTAGCCTAGATCTTTTCAATTTTTATCCCTTACCAACTAAGTAGGTAGATATTTTCACCAAAGAGGAGCTGAAGAAATGCGAGTATAGTTTAAGAGCACGATAACAAATAGCTTCACTTGACCATAGCGAACCCACGACATTCGAGATTAAATTCATAGATACTTACTTATCTCTGCTTGAGTGTAAAATTACTCTTTATGTGTAAAATAACCTCCAACCTGAATGTCTCAAAACCATTCGTATCAGTTTTCTTAATGTAATGTACATTATTATGATTGTAGAGCAATCGAAGCTAATGAGTATCTCCTGTTCGATGATAAAACATTTCAAGACAAAAGCTCTTTTGCTTATAAAAATTAATAATACCTAAGATATTATATTTTCATAAGTAACATGTATAGTTGTAAGAATACATACTCTGCTGAGACTGAATGTACGTCGGTTAGTGATCGTTGTAAGATTAATGGAACATTTAATGTAATTACGATATTATGTATGGAAATAAAGTAATTTCACTTATTTAATGTAGCACTTTTTAAGCTATTGCATAGCTTCTATCGCGGGCCTTGAGCGCGGGGACCGAATCCAGAAATTCCGTAACGAAAAAACCTTGACGTTTGTCTCTTTAGTTCAGCAACTCGCCTCTAGATGGCATTGCAATAGCTTTACCGCGGCAGTCCCCGAGTGCCACACGTCTTTTTTTTATCAAATCTATTGGACGCTCCTACCAGGGTAAGTACTTTAATTCGTCGGAATGGGCGTCGGATTCGATATCGGAAACTTTTGACAAATCAAAATAGCGTTCTAAAGTTCCGTTGGAATGGAATTCAAATTCGAATCTGACGTTTTCTTTTCGGAAACAAATCGAAATAATTAAAATACCCCTGCTGGTCTTCAGTGGGTAATGTAAGTAAAGAAATAATTTAAAAGTATATTACATCTTATAATTATGAAATATTAAGAATAATTAAATTAGAAAAAACTATAATTAGAGTTCTTCAAAATAAATTAAGAGTAATAAACAAGCATTGCTAAAGGTGCCTATGTTAACAACCTCTCATCCTCCGTAACAAAACAACTTTCGTAAATTATTTATGAAAATTTAGCTTATCTTATTTACCTTATCTTGGTAAACAGAGTCAGTAAAATATCAGTGTGTCCGACTGTCCTTGACCTGAGATGTGATAACCTATGTATCTAGTTAGGTATGTATGTATGTAGTGGGTATGTTGAACCTTCGGTAACACAACACTACCTGCCGCTTGCTGGTTCACTTGCCATTTGGGTCTTTCTGTTTATTTTGTTGGTGGCTGCATTTTATTTTCTCTGTATGATGATGAGTTTACCTAATTATGTTCGCCTAGAAATAGGTAAATCAATTCTCAGTCTGAAAATATGTATTTAAATCGCCGTGAAGACCGGCTGTTTTGCTTTCTTAGGAACTGCGTTATTTTTTGAGTGCTGAAGATTTTGTTTAGAACGAGGTGTGAAACGTTTCTTGACAAAAACATCTCCATCTCAATATATAAAAACAAAATTATATAAACAAACGCAAAGGTCGGTCATAACATTACGGAATAAACAATAAATTACGGAATAGACATGAAACAATGTCTTTACTTCTTTCGTTTAGGAGTTTAAATTGCTATTTATTCAATCTAGATCTGTACCTACCAGATATTTTTTCGCTAACTACCGAAGGAGGTAAGTAAGTAAGTTAGTAAGTATCGTAATTTTAGAGATTAAATTTCAATTATCTGTAACTAAATTTAAAGGACCAAAATCCATGTTTCTGTGCCTCCAATTTAAATTTCAGCTGTCTATAACTCAATTTGAAGGACCAAAATCCATTATGTTTCTGTCGTGTTATTCCATGAATCCAACTAACGTCGTACTCTACATACACACTCGCGTACCGCATAATAAAACAGTTGTCTGGTGATACACTCGCGTGCAATGAATGCTCGCGTTGTTTATCGCTCACTCTGTCCCGCAGTGTAACTCGATTTACATCTGCGGTATTGTGTGCATAAATCCCCTTAAGGCGTGGTTTTGCAATACTGAGCGTCTTGGAGAATTGTGAGCTGGAAGTTTGAATGGTGCCCGCTAGGACCTCGAGTAGGTACGAGTAGGACCTCTGATCTGTGCTTATGCCTGCCTGCCTTGCTTTGAATCTTCATACCTTTATGACTCGTTCCAATTCCCAATTCTTCCCGTGGGTGTCGTAAGAGGCGACTAAGGGCTATCCATCGGGGGGCGGGCAGCAGCGCCTCTGCAGAAGAAATCTTCCACCAAACTGCGATCCCCAACCCGCATGACCAGCGTGCGGATTATGGGCATTACCCCACCATAAGTTAAACGCCTAAAAGGCGTTTATCAGGGGGAGGCCTGCGTCTAGCAGTGGACCGATACAGGCTGTTGAGGTTGAGGTTGAGGTTATGACTCGTAACTTTTTGTATACTAGGAATTAAACGATTAATTTTCTTTAGTTTTATTCAATTCTCTTCCTCTGATACTGTTAAGGTACTTTTTGTTTTTACAGTTTGTAAAAACCTTGTCAACTCAAAATATTTTTATGTGTTGACTGTAACTAAGTAGGTTAGTACCTTTTTTATACCAGGCTAAGTATTAATTATGTCGTAATCAATTGGGAACTACCCGTCTTTTTGTGTTTTTAGGTGTTTTCTCTGTTGGTCGTGCTAAATAAATAAATACAGGACGTGAGAGATAATTAAAAAATATTTAGCCCTTAAGTCAGTAGAACTTGTGTTATGGTTACCAAATAACTGATGGTTATACCTCACTTAAGTTTTTTTTAAGATACAATTTATTGTAGATCATTACAACATTTGTTTAGTGGTTAAAATTCAACTTGCAACCCCTGTGTCTCAGGCGGACTCACTAGTCACTGACATTTATAAATTAATATGTGATGCGTACAAACTATATGTATAAACATTAGACAAATAACGACAACTTAAAAATAATTTACAAAATGTTGGCTGACCCTCATCAGGGATTGTTTTGTCAGTTATAAACCTCTCTGAAAAATAGCCACGTAATCTTCACATGGCTAATTATGCGCCTCCGGCCCCGCTCGTACGCTCACACACAAATATCCTTAGCTGCAGAATACAGAAACTAAGTATACTCGAGCCATTCTCAGAAAACAATGTTTGGGAACAGGGTAGTTTCTCAAGACACAATAATCCTAAATTATTGTTTTAGCGTTGAGTTTGAAACATGACTGCACTAAGGTTTGTAGGAAAGACCTAAAATAGGACTAGTGATAATTCTGCTGAAAAATCAACAACAAGAAAGTTATTTTTATGTTGAATACGGAGGATAACCCCCTTGAACATATGTTTATTTATATTTTATTGCGTTTTTCCACTCAATAGATACTACCAAAATATTCAATGGTTTTATTTATTTTCACAATGTTGCTGTACAAAAACCATACAAATAAATTACAATGAAAATACTTTTCAACAGTTTGCAGCAAACATTTCCTCCGTCGTAATGACCATGTCAGAGTTTCATTTCAACAACGCCCTCGACTGCACTTTGCATCCAATCTATCATCATAAACCTTGCGGCAGCGAGTCTTAACTCACTTTTCCTCCCGTCTGTACAAACCAAGAACTAGCAGCTAGAGAATTTTGAGCTCTAGCATCATTAGCTACAGTTTGAATTAGTGTGTAAGGTTGGGCCGTCTCGTCGCCCTGTCACTGGCAGAGATTAGAACCCTCGACCCCCGAGCTGACGGGGGGCCCCTCCTCCACCCTCGCCGTGGGCCCCCGTGTCCTTTCTCTCGGCCGAGTGGCTGCAAGCTTACGCGAAAGTATGAGTGTGGATGCACCGTAATGAGCCGTGTAGACGACACTTTTACATTTTGATCAAGTCTAGAGCATTGTCGCATTCTGCATTCTAAACAAGTGTAATTGGGAACAAAACTGACACCGTTTTTTTGTTTTCTGACCGCCTTAGTTATGAATTTTGTAGGGCAACGGATAGGGTTTTCCTAAAAAGGCCATTTCACAGAGCATCATCTAATAACCCCATAGAAACAAAAGCTCTGGTGTTATGAGTAGGTACTGGATAACTGATATGCTTAATTAGTGCAATATATGTTCTTTTATTATATCTCTACAGAAAACACCAGAACCACCAAAAATATGCAGATCGTACAAAAAAAAATCTCGAAGCGGGAATCGAACTCGTGACCTCCTGCGTCACAGGTGGACTTTCGCCCGTTGCGCCATTCAGGTCAAAATATAGTATTGTGTGATCTGTCACAAGTGCACAGTGCAAGTAGAGAATAGGCGATAGTGCATGGCTTGAAGATTTGAGGACTAGGTACCTATTATAACACATTATTGATCGGAGTGAACGAAGTAACGACCTCTGTGGCTGGGTGGGCGAAGGTCCGCCTGCAACGCACGAGGTTGCGTGTTCAATTCCCCCCTCGGCACAAATGTGTGTACGATCTGCAGATATTTGTTCAGGGTGTTCTGGATGCTTGCTATGTACAATTAAAAAAATATCTATCTATGTAGTGTATTGTATTATGTATATCAGTTATCTAGTACCCATAACACAAGCTCTGCTTAGCTTGGGGCTAGATAATGTTGTGTGAATTGTTCAACATTATTATTTATGTCAGTTGCAACTTGGGTGACTAGTTTGCATGTTGCATGCAATAGTCACTTCGAGCATATAATATTACTATCTAGCAGTGTTGATCAGACTTGCGTGTGATATGTGTTAATTTTTTTTATATGCTGATTATTTAGTGATGCCAAATCCGTTGAGATACGGGAGTCCAAAGGGGTGTGTTATTGTTAGAAAGTTATACTTGAGTGCGTATCCTTAGTAAACTAGACTTTTTTAAATTAAAGACTTATTGTTCTTTGATATATTTGCTTTATTACGTTATATAAAATTGTAAAGTTTGCACCAATAAAGTTTTTGTCCAGTAGATCTTTAATTTATCTACCTATATCATTATCTTAACGCACATGAGATAAAAGCCAATAAGGTGCTTGCTCATCAGGGGAAGGCGTCAAGCAGTGGACCAATATAGGTTGTTGAGGTGATGCAAGGTGAGGTAGACGATTCACGACGTTATTGTAAGGGGCTCTTCACTATAGTTTATAAAAGTAGCATAAACTAAGCAGGAAGCAAAGTTCCCAGCTATCCAGGGACGAAACTAAAAACGGCCAAACCTCAGAATGCGCGTAATTGGCAGCCCCTAATTCCGGCCGGCCGGCGGCGGTGGCGGCATCCGCTGCCAACGAATAGCGGCGATTTGGCGGACATTACGCCATGGTCGGCGGTTTACTTTATAATAATCGCTTTCACCAACCATTATTATATCACGCGTAAATTAATCGACAAAATCAAATTATTTTACCGGAAATTATTCCTACCCCATGAAGTATTGAAGTATGTATGTACATTATGTACATACATACTACAGTATTAGTTTATCTGTGGCTCTGTTTGTCTGTAAGTATACAATCCAGTAATACATTTTAATGTCTTTTCTTTTTGACTATTTGATATTTACAATTTTTTTTTTATTGTTTAATGTCCATGTCCATATTTTGAACTATACAATTGACTATAAGTATTATTATAACTAACTCTTTGACTAAGTATTTGCTTGGCATCTGCTCATTTATTAAATTATTATTTTTAATTAATTTTAATTGACTATAATGTTTTGTCTGGTATGGATATTTTATAATTTTATATTCTACCTACCCTTCGATTGTATAATGTTTGACGTTTTGGAATGTATGTAGTTCTGTAAGTAAAGTTTGAATAAATAAATAAATAAATAAAATAAATAAACAAACGAAAATCCGTAGCAGTTCGTAGCATGTGCTACGAAATAGTAGAGATCGCCTAAAAATAATGAAACGCAAAACACAATCACAGACGGCCAATCAGTTAGTTTATTAGTTTGTAAAAAACTGCCAGCAGCCTGCTTATGTAAGCAATAAAATACTGGTTTCTGCCAGCGACTTTACACGTTTCCTCGAAATACTAGAATACGGAGCCCGTTTTGTCTATTTGGTATATTTTCTCGCTTCAGCGGCTGTATGGACCAAAAATATACTAATTAATAAGTCGGTTGCGTCCTGCAGGGTTATTTTAATTCATTCGATTCGTCTCCGAAACAAAGACGTCCGATTTGAATTGAATTCTATTCCAATAGAAGTTTAGAACGGTATTTTGATCTGTCTTCAGCCTTTCCGATGAATTAATATACCCCTGCTGAAGAAGAACAGAGGTTTCGTAGGTTTCTTTTCATCTAAGAAACTCACGTGAAAAGGAAACAGACGCGGGCCGACCTACTTAATAAATAGAAAACTTCGAGAATCCCTGCTGTATTGGTTCATAGTTTAGTTCTAGCTATGTTAGAACATGTACGCCTAATGATTTGTCAAAGCAAGCCGCAGCCGGTGCATTAATCATGGTGCTATACGGACAGGCCAGGCGGGCCACTATACGCTGTGGGCCGCTAGAGCGCGTCCACAGCGGGTCGTAATGAACTATTGTCGCTATCAATAACTGCCGCCTTGCACGGTGTCGGGGTCTCGCCGGGACGGGACAGTCACGGGGATTGTTTAAACAGTATGAGTCAGAGTCAGAGTCAAATCGTTATAATTATTATCAAATAAGGAATAAGGTGCAATAGACTCCAATTCACTTAAATTTTTTGTACACTAGCGGAAGAAGTGAAAAAGAAACCACTAGCAAGTTTATCGCTTAGGTATCAACTAATACAATCTTTGCATAACTAAGTCTTGACTTACATACTATTGTCGGTGTGGAACTGGGCGACATCCGGCCAAGCATTAACATCATTAATGTATGCGTCATTCTGCCAACTTTCAGATGTAAGAATATTTTGAGAACTTTAGGGTGACTGTTGGAATACTTTTTCAGGAGCTATTGTTTCAAGAGGATAAATGAAACGTGGAAATGAAAGGCACTCAAGTATACCTTTCTCACCTTTTGGAATTCCTTATCTCAACGCAAGTCTGATCAACACATTCAACACGGTTAGATAGTTATACTTATGCTCGAAGTGACTATTGCAACATACTGCCAATTCACCCAAGTTGCCACCGAGATAAAAAAAATATTAAAAAGGAATAATGTTGGATAATTACATTCCACAGTATTAGCTAGCCCTAAGCTAAGCAGAGTTTGTGTTATGAGTAATAAAGAACTGATACTTAATACAATACCTCCAGATTTTTTTTTATTATACGTAGAAAACATCCAGAACACCCTGATAATTTGCAGAAGTCGAAAATATCTGCAGATCGTACACACATTTGTCTCGAGGCGCGTGTCGAACCCGTTACCTTGGCTAACACAACGGTTAGCGAGATCATGTGAGACGAGACCAAAATCGACAAGCGGCGAAACCAAGCACACCCTGCCCACCGCGACCGTTGCATCCACCAACTTTAAACATCACGTCCCGTCCCGTCCCGTACCGATCTAAAAGGGTGGCAGTGGACGGGCACAATGCGCTGAGGTAAGCTATTCCAGTGCTCCGGGCGACAGCTATTCACGTGCCACAGTGCAGGGAACAGGAAACGGAAATCTGACAAAAATATACCTCGTGCTGGCCTTATCCAGACAAGATATAAGCGGAACTTGTATTTTTGGTACCTTCATAAAAAACACACCAATATTACAAATGTGAAAGTTTGTGGATGGATGTTTGTTACCTCTTCACGCCAAAACTACTGAATGGATCTGGCTTTGCATACAGGTAATTCTAACCGTGCAGTCAAACATACATTACTTTGGGACCCGTGGGATAAAAATCACCATTAAAGGTTTCCATAGGAAAATCGCGCAGCGCAGCTAGTAAATAATAAAATATATATGGATGGATAATCCACACCGCATCTCTAGCCTTAAGTTAACACCTTCATGGCCCAAGACGCAGGTGCCTGTGTCCACCTTCGTGTAGCTGCGGCGCGCCTCTGGGCAGTGAATACGATAACGAAACTAAACTAATCTAAGCAGAGCTTGTGCGATGGGTACTATACATATGTCTGATATTATATCTAATACGATACATTACATTATTTATAAAATACCCAGAACACCCGAAACAAGATCGTAGAACATTTGTCCTAAGGCGGAAATCGAACCCGCAACCTTCTGCGCAACAGGCGGACCTTCCGCCCCGCGCTAGATAGGTCATCATATTAAAGTAAAGTAAAGTAAAAATTTCTTTATTGACATAATTATAAGTTTACATTCAGTTATGAGTCCTTAGGCTCGTGAACTAGTTAGAAACTGTGTTTCAGGAGCTAAAGTATAAATGTATTAGTAGTATATTTATTATAAGTTACTATTTATAATTTAGATCTGTCATTATCTATACTACAATAATATACGTACAAATTTATTTTTTGTAATAAAAGAAAACACCCAGACCCGGAACAAACGTGGGAAGATCGTAATTTTTTATTCCTTCAGTGGGCATCGAAACCAAAATGCAAAGGCTAATACGCGTCTCAGGCGGACTGTCTGTAAGCTTTATTATTCATTTCAATTGATTTTAACCCCAGAAAGCCTTTATGAACAAATTTCCATCCATAAGACTACATAAATCTTCCATCAGTTACTTTGATTGTATGGACATTTTGAGGGCATAAGGACATTGAATAATTGACGAGGCACTTACGATATGAAATATTTCCGGAACGTGGAAAAATCAGAACCGGACAAATGATTTCCATGAGGTAAATATTTATTTAGGGGGAGAATGAACTCCATATTCAATCAAATCATGTAATGTTTAGGCCATTGCCTTGCACTTAGTTATAGGATTTCACTACGTATCTGTCATTTTGGTTTTCACGCCTCACGTTCATTGATAGAGAGAATAGTCATATTTGACAGAAAAGAAGCCGTTAGAAACATTATAAAATTAAAAGCACTTGCATCTTCACAAGTCAACACTTCTGGACATCCCTATTAATTATACTTATTAGAGAGTTCAAAATCTATTTTTTTTTAAATCATGACCCTTTTAATAGAATACCGGGCAGAGGTTAGGCGCAGTACCAACAGCTTTCCGAGGCACGGGGGTGTAACACCGCCAACATCCTGACTCCGTTTGCTACTGGGAATTTTTCTTGCTAGAAAAACCCTTATAACAACTATTGGCTCGACCCGGAATTTGAACCCAAGACCTCATAATCAGCGGTTGAACACACTGACCACTAGACCAACGAGGCATGAATAAATTACAATGACAAAGAATCTGTGGAATGATTATTCCATCTCTACTGTACGTACATCCTTGAACTGTGGCACATATGAAGGCACAATAATGTAGAGCCCAGTCGGAGCGACTGCTTTGATTGCTGTATTTGGCGCGGGCAAGCGACGGCGTCGGTCGACGGCAGCTGATGTATTGACGGGCCATCGGCCGCTGTGTCCCGGACGCAGGCTGTGCATGGGCTGGGCCACAGAACTGTACTGGACAGGACACATGTGTTGGATAGGTCGTATTTGCACAAATCGTATTTACTCAAAACACATTCGGATGCCGTTACTAACATCTGATGAATATGACAAACAAATCATGTACAATATTTCTAGAACGGTCTCAGAGTAGGTCGTGATTGTAAAGTTTTTTTTTAACTTACGCGATAAGAAGAGGTATTTTAATTCGTCGGTAAGATTCGTCGACATCGTAAACTTTTGACAAATCAAAATACCTTTCCAAAGTTTCGTCGTAAGTAGAATTCAAATTCGAATCTGACGTTGCTTCGGATTTGACTTGTCTAAGTGCTTATTTTGTAAGTCTAAAGAAATAAACGATTTAACTCTGACTCTGGAAACGAATCGAATGAATTTAAATACCTCTGCAGAAGACATTATTATAATTATGGTAATATATTGGGTATTTTTAGGTATGTAAATAAACGCGATAAGTACCTGTATAAGTCAAATCAAATCGTTTATTTCTGACACAATAAAATGTTTACAATATAATGTTGATTCCGCAGGAAGTACTACCTTAGCTGTATTACGGGCCTAAGCTGTATTACGGGACCCAAGGCTTCTCTTATTAATTAACAAATTGTGTCTTTAATAGACTATGTACAAGAACTAATTATTTAAAAAATAATGATGGGCTTAACATAATAAATAATGCTGGACGTAATGCAGGAGTAGTATTAGATGTGTACCTTGAATATTCATAATAAGGTAGGTAGTGATCGTATTTTATGCATCGACGGATCATGTCCTGTTTTGTATTGAACTCCGTTATGCAACCCTTATAATTAATTATTGATAACAAATATTAATTTAATAAATTAACATGTGATATTTATAACCAACTAGCTGCGCCCCGCGGCTTCGCACGCGTTGTTCCTATGGAAACATTAAAAGGTGATTTTCATCCCACGGGAACTGATTTATGAGATAAAAAGTAGCCTATGTTTGATTCCAGGATTAGAATTACCTTTATGCAAAATTTCAGCCAGATCCGTCCAGTAGTTTTGGCGTGAAGAAGTTACAAACATCCATCCATCCATACATTCATAAAAACTTTCGCATTTATAATATTAGTGTGATTATGAACTGTATATTTCCCAAATAAAACGAAGTAACAAACATACATCCATACAAACTTTCGCCTTTATAATATTAGTGTGATACTATAACTTATGCTTTGGTAGGTATTAGATTAAGTATTTATATATAAATAGGTAGGTAAGTATATATAATTATTTTTATTATTGAAAATCTGTAAAACTTAAATTAGCACTCCAACCCCCTGTATAAACATGTTTCTGGTTGGCAGGTAGAAAATGCCTCGGCATTAAGCCCACCGTTTGTACTTCAGTGCAATAAAGTGTTTAAATAAATAAATAATTAAACGCGTTTTGACTAGGTAAACCCGACTAGGGTCAAGATTAAATACTTACAGTGAAACCTCGGAGGTTTAGTTAACCTTCCGCTAGAGCCAGCGGCATTTAAACATGCCATAAGTTGTCATCAACAATTCATAATGCAAAGAAATTCGTTATGAGGTCGTAAACCGCGGCCTGGCCGCCTCGACCCGCCCCGGGGCCGGCAACAGAGCACAGGGCGCGGACACCGACCGCGTCCTTTAATAATTAAACGAGGGTCCCCACTCATGTCGTCGATGAAAAGATTTGTAATCACACGTAGGGTTGCTGTTAACTGAATACAAAGGGCGCGCTGTTTAATTGTTGCTTAGAAGAGACTTACCTCCTCTTAATCTTTAGTTAATGTCCGAAAGTTTTCTTTTAGTTTGCAACAAGTCAATAAAACTGACCTATTTTTTTTAAGATCAAGCAGTCCTATTAGCGTTTAAACTGTTAATACGACAAGACAAACAAACATCATGAACAAATCAAAAGCTTGCAAAAGGATTTTTAAAACACAAAATTAATGTTATTACAAACATTCCCTTATCCCCAGGGCTACCTCGACATTAGTCATGCCGAATTATAATTCTAACCGGTCCCCATAATTCAGGAATCAGTTAAAACTGTAATAAATTCCGTAATATCGCGGGGGCGCATCGCGTGCCGCCCGGCACGGGGCCTGTTCCACTCTTGTCTTACACCTCTACGGCTCTTCTAAGCTCCTAGCTAGTAGAATAACATAGTTTAAGTCTGCAAATAAAACACACAAATACATAATTTCATTTGACATTAGTTTTGAGAGTCAGCAGCACTATTTCGTGTGCATTTTATTTAAAAAACCTGATGTTACGTAAATCGTCTCTTGTTACGTAAATTGTCTCTTGTTAACAGGCCGATAGATTTACCATATAAACCATTGATTAATTAAAAAGGGAAGATAGGTTACGTTCTCCCAGCGCTTACTCAAAAATTGCCATGTGTTACAACTACACGCAAACACATACGCTCACAGTTATATTTCCAGTCTTGTGCAATACAAAGAAGAACAAAGACGGAAAGACGTATCTAAGACCGAAGTGAGACCGAGACAACAATATTTCACGCGAATCACGACCGCCCGTGCCGCCGGTCCGACGGTGACTGAGGTGGGAGCACACAATTTTACACAATATGAGATTGCCATTTTCGAGAAACTAGTATAGTTTAGTAGTAGTAGATTTAGAAAGTGTCGAAGGGAACGAAATTTAAAGAATTATATTTTCCCGCCCAACCAATGTAATGTCTAAAATAAATCTGGTAAATTGGTGAAATCCTCTGTGTGTTTAAAACACTGACACTGACGCACAACTTCGCTTCTGATTCAATAAAATAAACCTCGGTTCCCTGAGACTTGTCCCAATTGCAATACATACCACAGAATACAGAGTAGGTACTCGTTTATCGTGTCGGAGTGAAACTTGTTCGAGCAGTGCTGTTTCTTGTAGCACAGCGGTCTAATTGTCGGAGGGCGCAGTCTTCAGTGCGACACCGCGGAGACCTAACCTCACCGCAACCACCACGCGTGGGCTCCTCGAGACGGCGACAGATTGTTCAGAGACCTTTGAACACGGTGGTTAAAACTTTATGAACTTTGAGACAATATTCCTTGCAAGCCTTCTGGGAAGCGTATAGTTTGAGAAGCTGGCGAACCCTGTGGAAGCAAGAGTTTCTCAAAGAGAAACTTGACTGAACAGTTCTGAGTGAAAGTGACTTCAATTTCGAAATGAGGAAGAAATGAATTATCAATATTGACATAATATCGGAGGATGAGGCTCTCGCGTCAGTGAAGTAGAATTATTTGCACATGAAATTCAGTATTTGCTCTCGTTCCAGAGGGGATTGTCAGGGGCGTATTTAGGACTGACTTTACATCAATTACGCCCCTAGACTCCCCGATTTCATTTGCTTGCTAAACTCGCTTCGCCAGATAGTGTTTTGTTTCTCACTTAATAAAGACTTGCTTCGGTTGGGTTAACCTCTAACCTATTTTCAGCACAATCATTCTTAGTTGCACCTTTCAATCACCCCTTAATGCGCTTCTGGTCCCTCGTGTGATGGAGTAGGTACTCAGAGAAAATTAATTGGATGTTCAGAGGGATTCCCTTTGAGGATCGCCAGTTATTTTTGCTATGAGTATGGCAAGTTTTAGCTACTTTTAATGAAATCATAGAATTTAAATACATAGCTATTATAGGTACCTATTTAATTAAAAGTCGGTAGTTATGCCAAATTATTCCAACAAAATTGAACTCTAATTTAATTAGTAGGTATTCTGATGATGTAATAAAGGTTATAATAATATATTTAGTTTGAGCCCCTTTGAATATTTGGCCTAAGACAACGCCAAAACTATTAAACCGAATGGATTGGACTAAAATTTTGCACAAAGATACGAACCTGGAATAACGTAAAGAATAATTTTTGATCACAAAAACGAACGCCAAGCCGCGGGCAGAATCTGGTTCGTCAAAACGAGAAAGTTATCAAATAAAAAAAAATAAGCACTTAAAAATAAAGCCACTTTAAAGATTTAAATAAATACTAATCCAAGAAATAAACGAAAAGCAACATTAAAAAAAGGAAAAATTTAGTTCAGCAGGACTCGGAGAAAGAAAAAGTTATAGGAATAATTCAAAGCAGGTTTAAAGCGAGCTCCCCCGGGCGTGTTTAGCGAGGCCCGGGCATCGCGCGGTGCTGAGCGGGGCGGGAGCGGAGCCGGAGCGGAGCGGGAGCGGACAACGTGCCCAGTTGTATAAAGAGTTTCTATAGGGAGTTAACAAAAAAGTGTGTGTCGGTCGAATAAAGTCGAAGACATAAATTATGTGATTTCTTAAACCATACCAACCAACAATGTCAAGGTACTACTGAGGGAAGAGGAATGGAACAAGTGGAGTGCCAGTGAAGGAAGGAATAGCCATGAGTTAATTTTACGTGATAGTGTCTATTCAGATGTTGAAAAAACTAAACTAAACTAATTTGACAGGACTTAAAATGTCGATGTCTCTGTCATAACGATCAAAATAATAAGGATGGCATCATTTTTAGTCCTGTGAGTTTAGTTTAGTCTAGTTTTGGCAACATCTGAATAGACACCGTAAGACAGTGTTAGTAGAATCCGCAACACTAGCGAGATTTGTTGACACGAAGACACAAAACGCTTCAGCTTGTCGCTCTCTCATGACCGTGCGCGAGGGCGAGTTGTGGGCGGGCGGGCCCTAACCTAATGCGAGTTTTAATTATGTACGCGCCGGACGAACATCCCGTGAATTAATATGGAAATATGCTATTTTCATACACACTCCACGCTTTGCGGTTTCGCTTTTTTGTTCCCTTCAAAGGTTATTCAAAAAGCATATTTTTTATCATTGCCCGAGCTTCCGCGTTTGTTTTTGGATGGACGTACCCGATACGCGTGAGGCGGGGAGGGGCGCGGTGCTCGCAGCTATCATCCATGATTAATATTTAAATGAATTTGCTACAGTTTATTGCAAAACTCTCTCCGCACGAGGATTTCATTTAATGCGGTTTCGTCCGCGAGGATTTACGGAGCTTAGGATTAACATGAAGCTGTCCAACAACTACAGTCCTTTATTACATTTTTGTAGGTACAGAAGGACGTTAGAAGTACTACAACTTGACCTTAAGTAAGCAACTTGACCTTGATCTATTCTGCAAGTGTCACTTCGGCCAGGCGACAAATTCTCTCAGCAGAGAATTTGGCGCCAATGATGATAATGATTATGTAAATTGCTGAGTTCAAAAATATTGTACTGGAACTCAAAAACACTATCTACGTATAGTTGATATAATGGGGAATAATCGTGAAAACCTTTGATAAGCTTACTCGTATTTATCAATTTGTAACACTGTATAATAAAAGCATCTGGTTTTTTTATTACAAGGATGTAATAAATAAATAAGTATTGTTTTCTTCGCAATAACAATCAACAAAATTATCGATCAAAATACAATAAATATAGAAAACTACAATCAGACGTTCATGCAACAGTTCCTAGCTTATTGATATTGCGAGCTTTGTAAAAGTAGCATCGAGTATGTAAACGGTAAAGCAACAAGTATCTCATAACATACGATAACCATACACAGCACAAAAGTACTATTTACATATTTTATTTCAGTCCGTCTTTCTAGACCAAGGTAAGTAGTCCGCGGCTAAGATTTATTCTATCAACAAGCCCGCAGGCACAGAATGGGAGTCGCGTGTTTGCGGACGATATTGCAAAAAAACAAATGATATAAATACAATTAGATGCGTTTGTAACAGTATTGAGGTTACTAAAGGTCGTTAACCTATTTTCTGGATAATAAACTAAATACGTTGTGGTTCTGCCGTAGCCGTAGCACGTCTACGGAGCTACGGCGTAGCATGCCGTAGCGCGTAGCAGGCTCTACGAGATTTGCATCCATTCACAACGTAGATTTCCTTTTATTAACCGACTAGCAGCACCGCGGTTTCACCTGCGTAGTTCCCGCTCCCGTGGGAATTCCGGGATAAAATATAACCTATGTCACTCCCTGAAAAGCAAGCTTTCTGTCGTGCCTATTCCATACAAACAAACAAACAAGCAAACAAACTTTCCTCTGTATAATATAAGGATAGACTACCAACGGAGAAGGGCTATAGCGATAAGGTATGTCCTCCTCCTCGAATTTCGGCCTAAGGCTAGTCGCAACGAAGACTAACCATGTGCGCACATGGTTAGTGCGTACAGTGCACCAGTGTGTGAGGAAACACAGTATTCATTGCAGTTATAATAACTTTGTGCAAGGTACAGAAAAAATAATATACTATACACTAGCTTCCGTCGGCGGCTTTGCACGAGATTTTCCGAAGTAAAAAAGTAACCTACTTTAGTACTAACTATAAAACTTGTTTGGGTAATATAATAAGTAGCCTAAATATTATTTTATTCCAGATTTATATTCATGTAGTTTCTCTTTACAAAAGCTCAGCCCTATCCGTTCCGTAGTGTAGTGTGAGAATATGGTCAAACGAAGGACTACGAAATAAAGTAGTTTTCAATCATATAATTGAATCATTCTATCTATCCGCATTTATAATATACTAGCTTTATATTATTCTACCCGCAGCTTCAAACACACATTAGGGGGACAAAGGCTAACCTATGTCCGTCTCAGGGATACTGTCTATCTCTCTGCCAAATTTCATTAAGATCCGTTTAGCCGTTTTGGAGTAAAAGGTAACAGACAGACAGACTAGGTTAATTTCGTATCTGAAATGTTAGAACGATGTAGTAGTAAATACATAGTGAGTGTTATGTGAGATGCTGTAGTTTTTAACGGACTTCATAAAAAGGAGGTTTTCAATGCGACTGTTTATTTTTATTTTGTTTGTTATTTCAGAACTTTTGACTTTTGGGTGGTCCGATTATCATGATTCTTTTTTTATTTGAAAGCCGGTGCTTCTCGTGTTGTCCAATGAAAAAACTAAATAATTGAAGTCGGTTTTTAGTTTTTTTAACAAAATCAATTATAATAATGTGTAGTTAGTATTTTAAGACATTATTCTTCAATGAAGACATAAAATTAAACCCTAGCCAATGCCAGCTAATAACTAAGCAGACTCAAACGGTTTACAAATAATAAAACTGCTCATGTTTCTACCATAAAGAATTTTCCAGTAGAACTCGGTCAAAGCGACAAATAAAAGTAAATAGGTACCAGAACACAGCGTATTTTGTAAACGGCCCGTTAATACAGAAGTTACGACATAGAAGATAATTTACGAGTTTTGCAATAGGAAGCCTGCTTCCTACAACATGCGATCCTTACATTTTGCCTCGATATTCGACCTATTCTACTTTATTCTTATTCTAACTTAGCGAATGAATAAGCTATTAACCAGGCAACTTTGGCATAGTTGTGTTTATTTATATTCAGGTACATTACCTAAGGCTGCTATTTTTAACAAAAAATATCATTATAACCGACTTCAAAAAAAGGAGAAGGTTCTCAATTCGACTGTATTTTTTATTTTTTTATGTTTGTTACCTCAGAACTTTTGAATCTGATCACCCATTCAAAAGTTCTGAGGTAACAAACCGATTTTTAAGCTGGTGCTTCTCTTGTGGTCTCATTTTAATTTTGTTTAGTTCTGACAATGGGATCCATGAAAATTCATAAAAAAACTATAAAAATTTAAGTCGGTTTATAGTTTTTTCAAACAAAATTAGTTATTTACTGTAAAATATATCGTTGTGCCACGGATTCATTATGGTGTACCATGAAGAAGTCCTTTAGGGATGATTGGATTGTTATTTTCCCAACACAAATAAAGTTCTTTTTATTTACTTATCATCAGATGTAGGTATTTACCAAATAAATAACAATCATTCATTACCAGTAAAAAAGTTTAATTAATTATCGGTTCGTAATTCACCCGTTTATCTACATCACATACGTACCTAAGTATTGCATGAATACCTTCATGCAATTCTTAGGTAGGTACCTACGTTACTTACATAAATTTAACTCCACACGAGGACGACGGTACGTAATTGTACGCTCCTCTGATCTATGGGCGGGCCGCGATGCGCCATCTTGGATGTGCAAGTCGTGTAAGCTAATATAGGCTGACCCCGCAGACCCCATCCTCAGTTGACCCATATGGGGATTAGTAATAGTAGGTACAGCCTGCATCGAGATCTCTCGGAATCTTGAACGCCTTGTACCGCCATCTAGTAAGGAATAGTAACAACTCACGTTCAGACGCCATCTGCCGGCGGGTAGCTTGGAGTAGTTTCTTTGTAAGTGCAATGAACGGAGCCATCTAGTAATGAGCTGGCGTTCCTCCACTTTTTGTAGCCTCATGTCAGAGGGCGCTGTATGTTTCGGTTTGAAGAAGTAGAGCGAATTTATAAAACGCCGGCGCCGCCCACCGCCGCCACTTACAGAGAGGCATAGATTTATTTAGGTTTCTCCTTCTACGCAGAGAGGTTTGTTGAATTGAAGCAGTGCGCTTCTCCATAATTTGAAATGAAAACGCTAGATGGCGCTGTTTAATATGCTTAAATTCGTAACAGTTTACATCTTAGTAGGCAGTAATGTTTCTCATAAGGGTTTACTTGATCAATGAATGGCCAAGCTACTTTATAAACTTTAGGTGCCTACATTATTCAGTCCGCACCGGCACAGGGAGGCACTAGTCATATTCATTCGGTTTCCGGCCGCATTACTCACGTACGGATGTGGTTCTCGCACGCCACTTCTATAGAAGTCGTATAGAAGCCCACATGGTAGCTACATACTACATAATGTAGGTACCTATACCTACCTCCGCAATGGTGTCGGGACCACTCGTCGCCATGGCGTTCGCGAGCACAGTCGCCCCTGAAGACCCAAGTAATATCTAATCTACATTATTATTCCACATCCCACACTAATCTTGTGCTACCTCGAATACCTACCAACCTATTTCTCACAGTTTTTCTTCATACAATCGAATAAGCATTTCAGCTAGTGGCATGTCACACACCCATTTTCCTGTCAGCAAAATATTTCCTCATCATTGTAATCAATTAAGATAATTCTTGATCAGCTTTGCATGTCACTCATATATCAACTTCCATAGTTTGTGCACATGTAGGTAGTAGGTAGGTAAGCCCGGCTTGTTTTGTTGCCTGTGGTTGAACTGGCTTCGGTTTTATGGCGAAGGTTTTTAGAGTTATAGAGTGCTTCCACCCACCACCCTCCATGGGTAATAAAATCTTCACATATATCTGCACTTATGAAGAATGACGTTAGTTTTATTTATTTTTTATTTTTATCTCTTAGGGATAACAAACAATCATACTTAAATATTAACAGTTAATAGTAAAGAAACTAAGTACTAAAAGTATGACCAGCCCCGTTATCCGCAAGTTACAGTAGAGGGGTGGTGTGAGTGAGTTAACATAGTAGTCTAGTTAATCTAGAATTATATTAAGCAAGTTAGTAAATAAAGTTGAATAAAGATGCTATTAATAAACAGTTAAACATCATTTAGCTTGTTATTTGTCTTTCTTTATCTGATGCTGTTTCCGACCAACAAACCCTGCGCACACGCCTCAGTGCCCTCCATGCTCAAATCCTAGAGGATACGATCTGTACTCAAAAAACACCGAGTCATGCACAAAGAGCCTGCTACTCAAAAACAACATCAGATGACAAAATTAGGTTAATGGCTTTCTTATACAAAGCAGGTGAAGTAGCAAATGGATCTGTATTAGAGAAGTACTTATTATATGCTTTTGTCATTCTATGCAGAGGAGCGCGCATACCAGCGTTCGTTTTACAAGGAGTCGGAGCGATAGTTTGACTGTCTGTTTCATGAGCCGAAATTCTTTATGGCACACACACACAAGTCATACATAAAAGTAACAAATACTGTACGCCTTTGTACATGAAAGGCGAGCTTAACCCTAAGAGAGTTTTCCAACAGCAAACCTGGGAATAGGTAAGTATACATAGAGTTAATGAAACCTGTGTGGATAGATAGTGTACAAGACAAAAAGAAAATTATACAGATAGTAATATTTTAAAACCTACATACAAAACTAACTTAAACTAAAAGAAAATAAATCACTAAATATATATCTATACATACATATTTATATATATAATTATATTATCTTCTATAGGTAACTGTAGAGAGAGATAGTGCTGTTTTACCCTAGACTTAAACACGCTAAGTGAAGGACTTGCTTGTATTGAGTATGGGAAGGGTATAAGTAATTTCATTTAATTCACAGTTTTCATTCGTTCAAGCTTGAAAATAAGCTTTTATTTTGGGTAGGCATGTAAATGAGCAAGTCATCTTTTCGCTATTAAAGACTATGCACAGTCATTCTGGCTTCGAAGTTATAATCTTTTCACATTTTGTTATGTAAGTAAAGTAATCAAATAATCAATAAACTACGCACAAATAGTAAAAAGTAGCTTTCCACCAAAAAGAGAAGACGGAATTTCGAATACTTACTTAGGTAGGTACATACTTGTGTGTGCATGAGGCCGATTAAATTCAGTGCCGGATTAAGCCAGCTCGAGATCCGTAGGAAATGTAAACAATCCAATCATAAGCCCTTGAATTGCAATATTTTCGCTAGATTTTATTTATTGGTAGAGTGCAAGAACTTAGACATGATCAAACTTGAGACAAGCAGAGCCATAAATTTTGTCGACGAGCGGAGCGTGCCGCAAAATTTTGTTATTTTATAATTTTGGCAACAAGCGCGGTCCCTAGCTACTTCTACTATTTGGCTAAACCGCCTCTGATTACTTCTGTGATGCTATTTTGACACTTTTTACACATCCCCGATCTGATAAAAACATGGCCTAACGTGCACTGCGCAGCTTTGGGTTAGTGAGACACTTTTGAAGGAGTTCCCATATGGTTGGTTATGATAACCGTTTTAATTAAATAAACAAAAAATAAATTAATAACTAAGTGTTCCTAAATCTGTGCACGATATTTCGATCATCAAAAACCATAGCCCTAACATTAAATTCCTTCCAAGCCGCATGCAAAGCCTATGCAATATAAATCCTCCCTTGTAGACAGCATAAACCCTTGACGAGTATTTCGCGTGTCATAACAGCATAGTTTGTGTTCACACACACCCACACATGGCACCTCCGCTGCGCCCGACACTTCGCACCTGCCTCGCGCTGGCACGGCCATCGCCGTCCATCACTCGAGGGCATGGCGCTGACGAGCGCGCTCGCCTTTGCCCACGCGAGGCTCTCCGCGGACATTAACGGTATCATCATCAGACAGCATCCTTGCACTTACACCATCATTGAGGTACGCGGAAGTTCATCTGTGTAGTTTTTCTTAAATTAAAATAGTATTACGTAGAGCATTTTCGCACGGTAGACGACATTACCCATGCCTACACAAAAAACTAGCATCCGTCATCAATCACCATCATTAAGGTAAAAAAAACTGCATCCGTGATTGTATAACCTGAATCAGAACAATGTAGGTAAAGGTTGATTTTAATTTAGGACGGTAGACGAGGTGTTAGGTGTTTCCTATTTTAATAAAAAAAAATCGTTTCATTATGTCAAATAAATAACATTTATTTCTTTATTTTGTGTTAGTGCTTTTACCTGCAAATGTCAATAAACGCCGTGTCTTTCATTCGTCTTTAGTTTTCGATAAGCCAGAGAAGGTTCACATTAGGCCAAACCGACTATTTTATCGGATTGTTATAGGTGTCGGACGTTTCGTTCACATAACGGCGACCCGATACAGTTTTATCGGGTCTCTCTAATAATAACAACATAAGTCGCCCTTACTAATGTGAACCTCAACAGCCTGTATTGGTCCACTGCTGGACGCAGGCCTCCTCCTGATAAACGCCTTATTGCCGCTTATCTCATAATTCCCATAATCTCCACGCTGGGCATGCGGGTTGGGGATCGCAGTTTGGTGGTTTAATTGTTTTGCAGAGAACGCTGCTACCAGCCCCCCGGTGAAAATCACTTAGTCGCCTCTTACAACACCCGCGGGATGAGTTAGGGTGGTACAAATTCGAAGCCGCTATTCTAAGCCAGCACCACACAGCACACTAGTATGAACAACGCTATTGAAATAGGTACTTTACTTACCTATAACAACGCTATACAACGCTATTGAAATAGGTACATACCTATTTAATAGTTAGCGCTGATAGCGCCCTAGGTGTGAACAACGCTGTTCACACCTAGGGCGCTATCAGCGCTAATAAAATACCTATGCCAATATGCACCCGACAACTTTATCGTTCCAGTAAAATTATCAGTCCGACCGACCTATTGTGAATCTGTTCATAGGATATCAGCCTTATTTTAAGAAAATATTGTAGAAACGGTTAATTAAAATTAGGTAGATAGTATAAAGATCGGCTGCGTCTCGTGCCTCAAATGCCACACTCGATTGAATTAGCCACTTTCTCAACTCGGTGTACAATCTACTTTATTATAATGTTGAATAGAATAGAATGTACACAATCGTTTTTTTTTTCAACAAGTATTAATTTTTTTTAACGTGCCAATTTTAAATCCCGATTGAGCGCAGCAATCTCCAGATCTAGAGTCACGAGCAGCGTAGCAAGTCCAAGTGGCCTTAATGTAGAGTTCTGAATTTCGAGGGATTTAGGAGGCACGACACTTTACCTAGTAGGTACCTACCTACCTACACCTGTTTCGTGGCAGCTTATATTTTTCTGTCTCCACAAGACAACACACACACTTATGTATGTTTTTTGTTCCGTGCCTTTGAATTTTGTTGCTTTATAATTAATTATAGTAGTTCAGTAGAATTCAGCGGGTTTAACCCGTCGAAACTAGCGGGTATGATATGGGGTACCTACCACATGTCATCTTGGCAAATCGCCAAACCCCTGCACAACAACATTTGTTAGTTGCCGCCCTTGCATGGCCACGCACGCACCTGCCTCGCTCCCTGCCTCGCTCGGCACCACACGTCGCATCACTCGCCGCCATGGCTCTGACGAGCGCGGTCGCCTCCGCTGCCGCCGCTACCACCACCACCGGCGCAGGCAAAAAGGCCGCGCAGGTGCAATTGCAGGCCGAGCTCAATACCGATGACGAGTGGAAGAAGTTCTTACTGAGAGATGGACTATTGGGTGAGTAATTATTCATCTTAGAAAGTACATAGTATTTCTGGCCTGCTGATTACACTGGACAATTCTTTCGGATTCTAGTGGTGGACGTGTATTCAGAATGGTGCGGCCCGTGCATCGGAATGGTGGGAAACCTCAAGAAAATCAAGGTGGAAATCGGAGGAGACAACCTGCATCTTGCCGTGGTAAAACCTCATCTCTATTGTCTTAGATTCTGATATACCTAGCAGATATAATCGAATGATCTTTTTCAGGCGAAGTCGGACACTATCACGGACCTGGTGAGATTCAGGAAACGCAGCGAGCCCACGTGGATGTTCATAGCGGTAGGTACCTACCTACACTAACACCTTTATATCGAACGGACGTGGGAACTTAGATAAAGTCCCACGTACTAAGTAAAAAGAGGCACAAACTCCCTGCACTTTTTTTGAAACTTACGACGTTTTAGCAGTGCGTTGTAGAGGCTCACTACTCATATGTACCAGGGGGTAGTGATTTGTGACTTTTGTGCGATGGCACCGCCGCCGCTCTATCGAACCAACGTTGCAAAAACCGTATGTTTATAGCTACAAAGACCTCCAAACTTGAAGAATGTCAGAGAGTTTTCAACACTCGACATTCTTTGTAAAGTTGTAAAAATTCAGTGTTAGCGCATAGTTTAAGAAGCCTAGGTTGTTGGCTTTTAAACGGGAATTTTTGTATTATATCGTGCAGAGAAAATCGTGATAGCCCATCACGATTTTCTCTGCACGATATATGTACTAAATAAACGTATAAAACAAGTCGCCCAAAGTTCACCATCACAAAGAATGCCATTTAGGTACTACCTACCTACATAACTAGGTAAGTAATGTCGGAATTTTCTTTACAGGCCGGTCAGCTTCTTAATGTAGTATTCGGCGCCGACGCTCCCCGCCTCACGAGGACCATAGAGCAAGAGTTAAAGAATGAAGAACTGGCCAAGAAGGGGGAGATGGAGAGACCGACGCGTGCGCCGCATGAGCTGACGCCGCCAGAACAGGTAGGGCAAACTTATGAATTGATCAGAATAGGCAAAAAGCACTAAGTACTCGTATATTATAGTTGTATAGACTTACCATCCCATTCCAAGAGAAGACTATAATAATGAAGGGTCTGCCTGACAATGCATCAGCAGAAAGACTTCCCTAAAAAGAAACATGTCTGATGAGGAGCGTTCAAATAAACTTCCTACCATTTCGTTTCCAGGAGGTGGCATCAGCAGCCCAGAAGCTGTTCGACGAGAGACGGGCGAAGGAAGCGGCAGCCGTGGAGGCAGCACGGCTTGCTCGTCGAGAGCTGAGGGCTAAGAGAGTAGAGGCGCACTTCGCGGACATCTGTCCGGGGCTCATGATGCCGCATGCGCAGAAAAATCTCAGGAAGATTTCTGATGTTTTGGACCCACAAGGTAAAAGCTAAATAATAGCCATAGCTGTAGGCAAAGATAATCTCAATTACTATAATAATTATAGCTGAGAAGCTGAAATTCACTCACTCACTCCCCACCCTCTGAAAATCGTCGTGGATGGTAGACGCTAGAATAGCGCTTTAGAGACTTCTAAAAAGTTACGTCACAAAATTATGACTACTTTCTTATTGGTCTCTGCTTCAGGTGTCATAGTAGCAGACAAATGTCCTCTGCTCCTTGGCAAGGACGGCGCCAAGGTACTGGCCGTGGAAGACCCGGAGATGGGAGAGGACCAGACCGCCGCCATCATCATCGAGCGACCCTCGCTAGCGCTGCTGCTCAAGAAACAGCCGGATAAAGAAGGATGTGTTATCGGTAACTAGGCTTTTATTAATCTAATTTAGTTTATTTATGGTTTTTTAACCCGTGGACATGTCGGTGTGTCCATCTATGGCATCGTAAAGCCACTATCTTTGATGAATATCGGTGCAGCCGTTCATGATGGTTCAAAATAAAATGGTCCGTGTTATGGAATTTTTTGTATTATTACGAGTAGCATGTCTGTGTATGTTCCAGAAATATGCCGCCGAGTGCTGTTCGGAGATGGAATACCGGAAGAGGAGCGCCCCAAGAGGATGCCAGCAGACGACCTCAGAGCGGACAACATACCCGGAATCTATATCCCTACCGATCGGCACCAGAGAGCTGCCATTTTGGATCTTCTCTACCCTAAGGTTCCTAAACCCTTCCATAGGTTCTATGGGCGGGGTTAGGGGCCGTAGAGTACGAGGTAGACGAACTAACTGAGACAGAAACTACCTACATTATGAAACTACATAAGGCTTTTTCTTCCTCAACTTCATTGGGACTTCGGGCTGTGCAGTTTTTGGCTTGTCTTACCATTTGGGTCCATGCCTCGCTCTGCTTGGCTGCTTCCGACCACTTTCACATTTTACGTACAAGTGTTCTTTTGTAAAGATCTTTTGGCCGAACTCTGGAAGTCCAGTTCATTAAACGCCCCTATCACTCAAGGACTTAAAGGTGATTTTTATCCCACGGGAACAGATTTATGGGATAAAAAGTAGCCTATGTTTTATTCCAGTATTAGAATAACCCAAACAAAAAAAAACAAAAAATTTTACAACGTGTTTCTAAGACGGTAGGTACACAATATGATAATTCCTTTGAACTCTTCATGTATCTTTATTCTTGGAATCCATCCAGCAGTTCCCTCCCCCAGATGGTGCAGGCGCTGGTCCCGGCCCCGCCGCCCCCGGAAGCCCCGCACATCCTCATGATGTTCGGGGCGTGGCAGCGGCGCGCGGTGCTGACGGCGGCGGCCGCCCCGGAGATAGCCTCGCGGCTGCTGCGCTACGGCTTGTATGCGGACGCTAACATTGAGGAGCCGAAGCTGCTCTGCAAGACCGCAGACCAGTATGAACTGAGGCCGGAGAAGGATTAGTAAGTTGTACTAATTGTTTTTGCTATTATAGCATACCAGCTTCTGCTCGCGGCTTTTGCCGGGTTAAAGTAGCCTAAGACCTTCCCTGGGAAACCGTCTATGTATGTGTCAAATATCACCCGAAATTTCGCTGGCACTCTAAATTTGTGATTTGCGAACCAGTCAATCTCCCTGGTAGACTGGTTCGAAAATCACAAACGGCCGACAAGGCTATAGCAGTAAAACAGTCCAGATATAGATTCGGTACTAACTGTAATAAAGTAAACCCCAGCCACTATTAGAGAGACATCGGACGCACATCACGTAGTGTGAGGCGCAGCACCGAGGCAGAGCTAACATTCACCTCACGCTGTTGTCCCCAGCAACGAGACCATAGTCCTCTGCATAGCAGTTGGCGCGGCGGACCCCGTCATGGCCGAGCCCGAGACCATTCCCCCCTCCACTCCCCCCCTGGAACTGCTCCAGCTGGGCGCCCTGCACGTGTGCGGGGACGCGGTGGAGGGGGCGGAGGAAGGCCTGCGGTTCTTCCCGCCCGGGTATAGCGCGCCCGAGAAGAAACCTAAGCCAAAGTCGAAGAAGAAGAAAAAGGTGAGAGGCAGTTGAAATGCCGACGCATGCCGATTGACTGCGGATGATCACTCGACTAGATGGAACTGTCCAGAAGGGGAGTCGGATGGACAGTTTCCATCCATGTATTCCTATACTATGCCATACTATACTAGGCTATGCCATCAAAGATTAGTTTTAATTTGGCTTTGATCGTTCCACAGTAAATATACTGGATCTTAATAATAAAAATAATAATACTGGACAATCTACACAGCATCATCAAGCCCCAAAGTTTTTTGTACCTATGTATGTATATCAATGGCAGAAAATGCAAAGACAAAACAGGTGTTTGATATACCTGCTCCATATACAATATTATTTCAGATTTATATTATGTTATGTCGGTAGTATTAGGTAATTATTTAGTTAAAATGCTGAAATATTTAGTCTAGCTAGAACAGCTAAAAAAAATCTCAAAATTAATCAAAATCTAAAATACATTCTTCCAACCACAGGGCAAGAAATCGAAGGAAGACGACACGCAGGACTCGATCCCCGAACAGCAGAGCACGGAGGCAGAGGAGAACGGGGAGGGGGAGACCAACGGGGAGGAGAACGGGGACGAGGAGGGGGAGGAAGGCAGCGAGGGGGAGAACGGGGAGGGGGAGGACGCAGGAGGGGTTGACAAGGCTACGTCACCGCCACCGCAGTAAACGGATACTTGCACGTGTTGTACAACGGTCTCCTCTGATGATATCCGTCTACCCTGCATCCAGCATCTGCCTGCAGTCTTGTTAATTGTCATCGCACCACGCCATAGGGCGCTCTACACTTTTTTTGCCCAGACGCGGTCTCCACTCAAGAACACGTTAATTCCAACGGTTGTCAATTCTTCAGGAGATATGGCCGGTCCACTGCCACGTGTCGTCGGTTTGCTTGTTCATAATCAATGGAAGGGAATAACAATAGCTGCTACTATAAAAGCAAAAATATCCCAAAGAAAATCGACCTTGACGGGATTTTAACCCGCATCAGCATTTGATTTCTTAGAAATCACCCTAAGCGTGAAGGCTTACGCACTATAATAACAAAAACAACCCTTTGTCATGGTTTTCGTCGATAACAAAAACGCCTTCGATTTACAGTTTCAAATATTGGGCCATGTTGTCTCTATAAATAAAAAAATAATATGCATAACGCATTTAGTAAAACTCTTCTGTTAATTTATCTTAGCAGAGTGTGATGTCAAGGTGTTGCACTATAAATTGTACACAATATGTATTTCAGATGTAATAAGGTACTACCTAATAAAACGAATAAATAATAATTCTAAAGTTTGTATTTTCATTAATTATAAATAGTCATTTAATATAGCTTTTAACAATAAAATAAAGTAAAATGAGTAACGACTTAACACGATACGAATAGAGTGGCAATTTATACAGGCGGGAGGCGGATCAGACCACGGAGTCTTTGCGGTTCCTGAAACAAACGGCCGCGGTCAGCACCGGTTCATCACACACAAATAGTTAGGTAAGACGAATTGATGGCAGGCCTAAGCCTAAGCGGGATGCACGAGGCTTATTGTAATTACTGTATACCTACACAAAACAACAGATCAAAGCAGCTGATCTGATTTTCATCGCGTTACCCAATTTGGCATATGATGACATCATCCTAAACCAGAAGACGTCCGCTCCTGGCTGAACACAAACCTCCCCAAAAATCGCATGACCTGGGCGACTACTCGGAAAAGAAAAAACAAAGTCTCGTTTTCGTTGTCGTGCAAAACTAACTATTATATCGCTGTCAGTTGCATAAGATTAACGCACGAAAACAAATCAAAAACTTCGATTTTGTTTTCGTTTTTAAGAGAAGTCACGTACCCTGCGCATCATTGTGTACGGAATAGAAGCTAAACGAAAGCGTAGCGAAGAACTGCGGCAGACGTCGACGGGCGCAGTTGCCTTGCCATGCACACACTGAACTCCTTTCCAGCCCTTGTAGGAGCACGGAGGGGGCCTCGAGGCTTGGCAACTTTACCCCGTCTTCAACTCGAGGCGTGACGACCCCTCGGTCCTTGAGTTGTAGCAAAGTGCCCTTTTTGCCTTGTCATATCATATTATATACGTTTTTTAAGGTATCATTTGTTTATTTGCCGTGGGCTACGTGCCGTCCGTGTACAGGAGCTCCAAGGAAACCTACCAGAGGAACAGAAGCGCAGCTGCATTCTGCGGTTATACCACCTCCACTGCGATCACCAATGCGCCTGCCAAGCGTGGTGATCATGGCACAACCCCCTCGTGTTCAGCAATGAAAGGACTGTGGTACTGACCAGATATAGTGGTTGTCGTGGTGCGGCGCGCGCATGACGCCGACGCCGCCGCCGAGCCGCCGGTAGTTCATGGCTCCGCAGAGACGCCATTGATTTGACTCGGGGTCGAAAACCTACACAGACACAGAACAGAGGACTGTTACAGAAGTAGATAGAAATTTCTAAGATATGAAATAAAATTCCAAACATTTTCGCATTTGACGGGATTCCAGAAGGTGTACCACATAAAAACCTTAGATAGAAATTGACAGGAGTAAAAAAATAGGATCTAAGAGGTAGAGAGGATTTTTTCAAAAGGCAGTGTTGGGAAGTAACACTATTCGACATCTTTGCCAAGAGCGGAATAAAAACAGTATGTAGTGTACTTCCCCCATCTTATAATATTCAGGCCGCGTATACATTGGGCAATTCAAACGGGATTATCTAACCCCAAGCTAAGCAGAGCTTGTGTTATGGGTACTATATAACTATACTTAATTCAGAACACTAACAAATATCTGCAGATCGTACAAACATTTGTCCCGAGGCGGAAATCGAACCCGCAATCTCCAGCGTCGCAGGCGGACTTCGCCCGCTGCACCACAGGTCGCCGAAATTGGGGAACAGCAGCGCCGAGATTATCTAAGACCAAGTTCGGTCCGGCGAGCCATATTAGAGCTAATGATAGGAAACGCAATATGGGTCTAGGGTCGCCATTGTCGAAACCGTTGAGGAGGTCTTATTTAAATATATCCGTTACCTCTATAGACTTGAGATAGGCGGTGCCGTCGAAGCCCCCGACGGCGTACAGCTGTCCGTTGACGACGGCGAGCCCAACGCCCGACCGCCGTGACGTCATCGCCACCACGGGGGACCACGTGTCAGTACTGGGCTCGTATCTGGAAGGTACACCACTCTTGATTACTTTCGATAGTTTTAATCAGTTTCCGAAGAAAATCCTACATTTACTAGTAGATAAGGATAAGTGGAGAATTATGAACGCCGCTTCTTCGAGACAGGACACGCAATCGGCGATGCGAGAAAGTAAATAATGGTGTCGAATTAAGAACGCTGTAGCTTCAGCGGTGAACACATAAAGTGACAATAGACATACATACCATGTCTGCAGTTATAAGAAAGCTACCTTGAACAAAATAAAACAAAATCCGTGGCGCGGAGTAGCTATAATATCCATCGAGCTTTTCGAATGTTAGTAAACAAACCACGATACAAATAACAATTTATTTTTATTTTTATTGATGATAGAGCTTGACCAAAAAGAAATTTAAAAAAAGTAGAGGAACTTTTTGGTTCGACACTGTGGTAAGTAGACTGGAAATGTATGGAAATATTTATTGAAGAACGGATCTCAAATCTACAACAACTCATGTAAATTACGTATAAAAGGACGCGTCAACAAAGTGAATTCTAAGTTAAGTATGGGTCGTTGGTTTAGTAACATTCTACAAGCTCGATGGATAAGGTATAGTTAGAAATATATGTTTGACGCGGCTATAGCGCGGCTAGTTCTTGCAGCAGTCTCCGCGCTGCGCCATACCTTTCAGCGGAGGAGAGCTCGGTGCAGTCGTCGCGGCCGCCGACCGCGTAGATCTGGTTGTCGAACACGGCGCAGCCGAGGTGCTTGCGCCGCGTCGACATCGCCGCCACCTGCCGTGCACAGTTAACCATATTAGCCTCCTTCAATAGACAGTCATTAGAGCAAAAACGGCGTCATTCAATGGGTAGACGTCGTTTTCGAACGTTTTAAGATCTCGCAGTCGACCTAAGGGTCTTTTAGACACAACATGTACTAAAATTCCAACAATAGGGTATATGCATGGATTTTTAATCGATTATTTAGGTTGATACATAACCGAAAAATAATATGACACCCAAAAAAAATTTAATTATTAATGTAGAAAACTAAGAGTAAAACTACACTCAGTTTCGGGTGATAAAAACGCTGCCATGTTAGCCATTGCATTTTATGACGTCACGGATCATCTAGTCCCCTACCCTACGTAAACTCAAAGTCAAAACTTCATGCCCATACAAAAATTTTCAAGTATGACGTCACGCTTCACGTGCCAATAGCGTTGCCTTTAGACATTCTGCCGTTGAGACCTAAAATATCTACTTTTCAATGATTAAATTTCACAATAAAAACATCATAAAATACAAAAAGAAATATACAGATATATATCTATATCAATAGAGAAAACGTAAAAAAATATTAGCTTTTTTGAAGTCACATGCATATATCCTATTCTGCATCTCATCAACACACAAAAATGTTGTGCCTAGTGCAGTAGCATTTAGAAGTAAATAGTAAACCTCAACCTCAACAGCCACTATTCCTCCACTGCTGGACGCAGGCCTCTCCCTGATAAGTACATTGTTGGCGTTTATCTAATGGTGGGTAACGCCCATAATCCCCACGCTGGTCATGCGGGTTGGCGATCGCAGATTGGTGGTCGAATTGTTCTGCAGGGGGCGCTGCAGCCCGCCTCCTGGTGGATTAGTCGCCTTTTACGACACCCACGGGTGAGTTAAGTTGGTGCTAATTGTAAGCGAGCACCACACAGCAAGAAATAAACATTTGATTTTTTTTATTAATCTAGGTCAGATTACTTCTTGCATTTTGAGGCAGCCTTGCATTTTATGCAACCAGGTCATCAACTCCCAATTCCCTGAGTATGGACAGCTCGGCACGGTATAGCAGGTACCTGTGTCCACTTGTTGGCTCTGGGGTCGTATCTCTCGACGGTGTTGAGCGGCGCCTGTCCGTCGGAGCCGCCCACGGCGTACAGCATGCCGCCCAGCACCGCCACCGCCACGCCGAGCCGCCGCGTCGTCATGGGCGCCACCTACAACCACAACAATATTATCTGTAATTAACTTATTCACAACGGGATATTTATATGAATTTTGAGCTTTCCATTATTTCGGCACAGTTTCATGCGCCATGATCACGGAATAACTGAGCAAGTTGTAAATAGCTTTAGTATTAATAACCACGATGGATTTAAAAGTAATAATAACTGTGTGAAAAGCAATAATAATAACAGTAATGTTATAAGTAAATTCTGAACGTAACGAAAAGTATTGCTTTCAATTTTAATTTATAATTTAAATATCATTTGTAGAGTTATTTCGATGATTCTAAAACGGTCGTATTTACGATTCTAAAACGATTTTTTTCTCTTATATGTACAGTACAAAGCCCTAGCATCATTCCAGTGATAATGCGATTCCTATATCGAGTGTTCTGGGGCTCGAGGCGACACCCTTGTTAGGCGGTCACTTTCTTCCCTGGGGGAAGGGGGTATGAAAGCGTAGTCGTACCTTGGTCCAGCGGTTGTCCTTGGGCTCGTATCTCTCGACGTGGTTGAGGCACTGCACGCCGTCCTGCCCGCCCACCGCGTACAGCGCGCCCTCCAGCACCGCCACGCCCACGCTGGTGCGGCACGAGGACGTGGGCGCCACCGCGCCGCACCACTGCAATGTACGTACAACATGCTTACAACCATATGAGCTACAGCGGTAGTGGTTAATCACGGATATTGCACTTTCGCGCGGTAAAGCGCTGCTGTAAAACTCGCGCGAAATGTATCGCTACCTCTCCGGATAGCGATTACCGCGTAGGTCTGATCTGAACTGGGCTTTGGGGTTCGGTTTCCACTGCGTCGGTAGAATACACGCCATGATGGTTAAGGTTATAGGCAGCTGTTTAAACACCATTTTTTTAAACCATCAAAGTAGCAAACAGTCGGTCCGCTTGACAGAAAGGGATTACCGCAGCCTACACCTGCAATATCAGGGACATTACACGCGCTTTGCCGACCCTTTAACGCCTTCATGGCCCAAGACGCAGGCGCCGGTCTCCAGCTCCGTGTAGCAGCGGCGCGCCCCTGTGGGTCGCACCGCAATGAATGCGTTAAACGCGATGCTGCGACGAACCTGATTAGTCTGCGGATCATATCTCTCGATGCTGTTGAGATAGCTCTGTCCGTCGTGTCCCCCCACGGCGTACAAGAGGTCGTGCAGCACCGCGACGCCGACGCCGCACCGTCGCTTGGACATGGGCGCCACCATCTTCCACTCGCCGCTCGCCGGCTCGAAGCGCTCCACGGAGGCGATGGCGTCGCCCGAGCACCAGCCGCCGACCGCGAATAGGACCTCGCCTGGAAATTAAACACATTTTCTATAAAAAACTATTGTTAGGGGAAATAAGTGGCGGGCGCTTCTCTTGTCTCGTGGTGGCTGGAGTCGATCCACTGATGGTTCCCCTGGAACACTTGGCTTCCACAGGGTTTGGCTTGACCTGTCTCTTCGATTAAGGAAGGTATGTAGGGTGCGTTATTATACGGGGGTTTGAACGAAGGGGATGGATTCACGTCGCGATTCGATCGAATAGGTAGCAGGCAGGCAGGATAGGCAGCGCTGAATGCTTTTGAGGAATACTGAGCAACACCCATGTTTTTATTGTGTATTTTGAAATTAACAACAGATGCTACCCTAATAATTATTATATTATATTTATTATACTGCGAAAAAATATCTATCATATTCCGTCACGGAACAACGATGATTAATGTAACCTAGAAATAAAAAGCAACACACGGTAGTTGCTATGTCTAGGCTGTTTGAACGACGAACAAATCGTGGAAAACTTAACAGACACAAACGAGGCTATTCAACTGACGTATTTGAAGCGTCTTACCGAGGTAACATTCCACGTGGAAAACCACTGTAAAATAGATACCAAGAAACAACTGAAGAGTGGACCTTAGAAGCGCTACGCAGAGATTAAAAAAAAGATACTTTTTTTCCCCAGTAGATCCAGTCTGTAGGACTGCCGTAGGCCGTTGGAGGCCATAAGCTCACACCACCGAAGCACCACGCACTGGAAGGTGCCAGTGTGGGCAGATCAAGGATGGATGACATTCTGAAGGTCATGGGAAACAGGCAGGACGCAGGCAACGCCGACCTGTATGCTGAGTGTGAACTGCTATCGACTGTTATACAGTTTACTACAAAGTTTGGGTTACTCTATCACACTAATATTATAAACGCGAAAGTTTGTATGAATGTATGGATGTTTGTTACCTCTTCACGCCAAAACTACTAGACGGATCTGACTGAAATTTTGCATATAGGTAATTCTAATCCTGAAATCAAACATAGGCTACTTTTTATCCCATAAATCAGTTACCGTGGGATTAAAATCAGCTTTTACCGTTTCCGTAGGAACAACGCGTGCGAAGCCGCGGGGCGCAGCTATTTTCTATAAGAGTGTGACAGCGCTAAAAAGTTTTATAAACTTCCCGCTTTTCAGCGCTGTCAGACTTTCATAGAAAATAGATTAACGTAAACTTTGTAGTAAACAGTATAACAGTGGAAAGCAGTTCACACCCAGCATACTGGTCACTACGGCTCTTTGGTGGGGCCCAGGAGCCTATTATCAGAAGTGGACGCCGGGAAGTTACCTCGTCTCGTGGGCTTCCTGGGCCTCGTCCGCGGCCCCTGCATGAGCGGGCGCTCCTGCGGCAGCAGCAGGTAGTTCTTGGCCTCGTCCAGCAGGTCCCGGCAGGCGTCGTCCGACCGGATCAGCAGCTCCGAGGACACCGTGCCCACCAGGAACTTGGGGCTGAGGAGCGGCAGGCGCACGTGCTGCAGGACCTGAGGACAGAATGAGATTATATTTTAGAACAGGAATGACATTTTTGGTTTGGCAAGTATGGAGTCAGTGAAATCGAAAAGATGCCTAATCTCATTACGGTTTTTCCAGCTTATTCTGTACACTTCATGCATCTATACTGTCAATTCATCTTGCCAGGATTTTTTTGGTTTAATCAAAGCATCATTGCAAAAGACTTCCTCCTTTTTCATGCATCAACACAACTCCAAATACAACAACTATCCTAGTTCGGCGAATTCATTACAGGCGAGCGGGTTAACTACGAACCTTACGTTTAAGTTTTGTCAAAGACTGAAACGTTGGTGTCCGTCCAACACAAATAAGACTCCTAGTTAACCCGCTTACATCCGTAATGAACCAGCAAGACCATTAATGCTGCATATAAATATGAACCTGCGCTAAGTGCTGCCGCCTCTCCGCCACGTTGTACTTGACCCAGGACATGACGGCCTGGAAGGTCTGCTCCTCGGAGCGCACGTTCAGCTCGTCTGAAGACACGATGTCGATCAGCTGCGCCGCCGGGAGCAGCAGGAATTCTTCACTTTCCATCACCTGGAAGAGATCATTATTAAGTATTGGAGATGGTGCAAAAAAAAGATTAAGAAGAACCGAAATGGGACTCGGTACGATACGCGTAGTGTAAGACACCCTGTGGCCGGGTGCAATGACGATCTGTGCTAAACTGTAGCCAGATACCGAAAGTGGCTAGCTGAAGAAAGGACACTACGGCGCTCACGAGAATATGTCAGGCTGTGGGCATAGACAATATAGGCAGATGTATGTTGATGTTACTCAGTATCCATACCAAAAGTGACTGAGGTCGCTACAACTTAGCAGTTTTGAGGCCAAAACTGCAGAGTAGTGCCAGGAACATCATGTCTAGATATGAACTCCGAGCGAGTTACCTCTTTGATTGGATTACCTCCGGAAAGTTCTGCTGAGTAAATTTGTCGGCGATCCTCAGCAGCTCGCGGCAGGAGTGCGTGTCGGCGAAGGCGCGGATGCCGAGGCAGTTGGAGCAGTCGAGCTGGCGCTTCAGGAACTCGCAGCACACCTCCTGGATCTCCGCCAGCTGCAGCAGGCACGCGGCCGGCAGGAGCGCCTGCGGAGATCACCAATATTGCACACACACCCAGGTTAGACCACATCACTCGTTACCAGCGTAAGGTAACACCATCAATGGCTAACAAGACGGCAACTAAAGCTAAATGAATTTTATTTATATTTGAGTAATTATTATTTTATCTTATGTATAAAATTAATAATTATTGTATTTAATTATAATTGTACTCCAATTCTCCGTTATCTATTTTTTTTTTGTTATGTAGGTAACAAGCAATGTTATAATTAAGTACGCTCTAGTCAATAAGATGTGCAAAGTGAAATTTCCGACACAAATTGAAATATTGTTTGAGAATAAATTAATGAACTAGGATGAAACTGTAAATCGTGATCCTCACAGTATACGACACACTGCCTACTGTATATTTGGTTACCCATTGTTGGATAGAAACACGTATCAAACCCGAGTGGTACCTGCACGTTGGTCTCCTCGACGACAATATGCGCGGTGTAGCAGAACTCGACCAACTGCTCCATGGCGAGCTCGTCCACGTCGCGGATGGTGACCTCGGTGGCGCGCGACTCGGCCAACTCGCCCGTGAACATGGCGCGGAAGTATGGACTGCATGCTGACAGGATCACTCTGGAATTGATTATTACAAGAGTTGAACAAACAAAAGACAGATTGAGGTTCGTGCTCACCAATACATAATCGGACAATTAGGCAGCTTTGATGCTTAAATTTTAAACAGTTGTTTTTACTTTTTTGAACCAAGTTTTCATACGGCACGATGTGAGAGCATGTATTCCTGATGGGAGAGAGTTTAGTAACCTGTGTGCAAAGAGCTTCCTGTTAGCGACGTTGAGCACTACGTCGCACAGCTCGCGGTGCCGGCGCAGAGCTGAGAGCTCGGCGAGGATGGAGCGCGGGTGCTTCTCCGACGTGTGGGACAGCCGCGCGCCGCTGCCGCTGCTGCCGCCGCCCACGACGACGGCGCCGCCGGGGGACCCGCCTTCACCCATCCTGGACCAACATACAACCATGTTACAGGTGGTTCTCCTTGTTTAGACATAGCTAGACTAATTTAAACAGATTAGATAGCAGATTTTTGAGGCACTGGGGAAGCACAAAGGGAAGCGTGTGTCCTTCCTCTGACTGATCCCTTACTCGACACACGCGTCGAGTTGGAGGGGTCGATTCTGACGCCCCAACCGCCACGGGGTGGCTCGCCGTACTTATTTACGCCAGAGTACTTGTATTTTAATTCGTCGGAAAAGCCATCGGATTCGTTATCGGAAACTTTTGACAAATCAAAAGTTACACTTCCATCGGAATAGAATTCAAATTCGAATCTGACGTTTCGCTTCGGAAACGAAACGAATGAATTATAAAATTATACCTGCTGTACGCGTAACACACTACTTGCACTTTGATGCTGTTGGATATTAATGTGATGCTGTAAGAATTGTCCTGTATTTATTTATTACTAGCTGCGCCCCGCGGCTTCGCACGCGTTATCCCATGGGAACTGATTTATGGCATCATGTGTTATTCCAGGCCTAGAACTGCCTGTAGGCAAAATTTCACCCCAATCTGTTCAGAAGTTTTTGCGTTACAGAGCAACATACACATATTATAGATGTTTACATGTTTACAAACTTTCATGATTATAATATTACGAGGATTATCTTGTATATGTATATAAGTTAAAGGCTAAAAACTTGGTAAACAGTTCAGAACAGAATAATTTGATTTCTAAAGATATCAGAGAGGTATAGAGGACCTCTACATATAGTAAGTAACTTCACACTTGAGTTCCAACTATAAATTCTTGACTTAATAACTAACTTTCATGGAACAATGATTATGTTTTCATTCAAACATTGGGCATAGAGGTACCTACCTTGAAGTGGACTCAAGGGTAAAGCAATTTACATTCTAATAGCAGAGGTTTATGTTCAGGTAAATTAACAAATGGCTGTTTTAACCCTTTAATTGACAAACTAATCAAGGATAGATCTAATTTTGTAGAAGTTTTCTATGATTTTAAGAAAAATATTGCAGATTTTTTACCAAGTTTGCCTGTATTGCTTCGATTTTCTTGCTTAATTCAATAAAATTACTATTTATGACCTTCATACTTCCTCTATTCTATGCATTTGTCTGTATTGTTTCCTATCCTTGCCTGGTATGTTATGAATAGATGATTTCTATTTATCTATTTATGTGAAGGTATTCTACTAGGCAAAGCAACTTGGTTGTTATGATGATATTTGATGACTGTGATACCACTATTTCAAAATCCTGATATTACATGTTTGGTTACCTCATCACTGGATGTTCAATGCTAAGTGACTGACAGAGCAAATCTCTTTCTTCACAGATGCAATGAAGGTCAGATTAATAAGTAAAAGTATACTTACTTACTTACTCTTTAACATTTCTTGGTTTTATCACATCTTGATATGATTCTTATTATTGAAGATATCTTATGTCCAACTTTAGTAATAATAATGTGTCAACTGAGTAGTAATTTATTGAAATGCAATTAGGTATGAATAGACTTCCTGATGCAAGGAAACAAGCTTGTGCATAATATTATTGATTCCTTTTGATTTGTTTATTTGACAATTGTATTCACAGTATTCATTAATGAGCTGTACCTAATTAGGTCAGGCATCAGTAGAATATCAATGAGTACCTACTCAGATGAATTAAAATGATTTAAACAATTATCAAATAATAGAATCTAATCAGATGAATACTGAATGAAATATTAGTAGCTACAATAATTATTCAAAGAATAGTTGAGAGAAAACCTGTTATGCTGTCATAGGCTCTCAGCTGATGGATATTTACAAAACATTATCCTTACGATGTCTTATGCCCAGGACATCAACCAGTTGAAAGATATTGAACACTGATTTGTTTTTCGAAATCCGTGCCAAGTATTGAGCACTCCTGCTGGTGAGGAAGGTTCACTCACCTCTTGTGGCCGCGTGCGTTTCCCAGCTGCAGGCGCAGCGGGGGCGAAGCCCAACCCCACACGGAGTCAATCTGCGAACCAAACCACCCCAGCTGTACTCTCCGCACACAGACCAATCCAGTTACCCATTACAACATAATTTATGCAATGTCAAGCGAGCCCTCACCTTTGAAGATTGGCTAACAACACTCAAATGAAAAACTAGTGGGGACGGAGCGTTTAGCTCTCATGTAACGTCCCGAGGAATGTAACACAGCTAACGGCACATCAATTTTCCAATTTCACAAGTTTTTATGTTTACTAAACGTAAAGTGAAGCATCGTTCGTTCTCTTGTCCACAGCAATTTTTAAAAGCGCGTTCCAAAACTATCTATAAAGTCACAGTAACTTGAAATGTCAAACTAATAGTAGTATTTTGTTTGGTTTCGGTGAGAGATATTTCATTAAAAGTTTTGTCATGATGGTGATGTTCTAATTTAATATTTTGATTTACTAAGTTTCATAAGTGCATTGTTGTTTCAGTTTTCTGAAATAAGGCTTCTTCGATAAAACAGAGGTTATTTGGTATAATAATAGGTTAAATAGGTATACGAAGTTATTGTATTCTCTTTGTAGGTATAGAACGCCATCCACAAATGTCTCGATCGTCATGTCAAAATAATGCTGCCAGTACTTTATTTTTCTTTCGCGGATTTTTGATGCCTTTTGTCGTACCTTTTAATAAAAGTACGGCGAAGTAATATAATGATCAAAAATATAACAAGTGTTTGACTAACCTGTGATTTATTTTGTGTGTGTTTGAGCGTCTTCCAACTTCCAACAACCTGAGATTTATTTCAATTTCTTGGAGGCCCAATTTGCCTTGTGTACAAGTTTTTTAGTGTCTGGCAACTTTTCAAACCTCTGATGCTGTTGTCACTGTCAAACAAAACAGATGATTTTGGCATTTCACTGCCTGCGTTGCGTGCTGTTTGTAAATAAAAGTATTGTTGGTTGGTTGTTGACTCGTTGGTCAATTTATCAACACATATCTATGTTTATCAATTTATCAAATTTGTAAATCAATCTTACACCATGTCTCTGAGTCTGTTGCTTGAAAAATACGACGTTTCTACAGAAGAAGGATTGCAAAAGGCGCTCAGTGAAATCGATAAAGAAGAGGTAATAATCTACTTCTATTCTCTAACTAAATGATATTATACATCCATGATTGATGATACATCCTACTGCAATGAGGTCCTATTATAAACCTCATTGTCCTCCTGTCCATGGTTTCATCTCTGTGATGCATAACAATGACTTAAAACTCTTCCAGTCTGAAGTAGACGAGGCCCTGTCTGGGATCCTATCAAAAGCATGCACCCTAGAGGGGCGGCTGAGGACGGCTAGCCAGGCCTACACGAAGCTCGGAGAAGTCAAGTCAGATGCCCTAGCTGCTGCCGACATGGTGGAAAAAACCGCCGGATTGGCCAGGGATGTCAGCGCTAAAGTACGACAACTAGACCTTGCAAGGGTAAGATGAGATGACTCTTTCATATTTTCTTTAGTATCTAAACATAGTTTTAACTATTTATGAATAGTTATTCAAGCATAAATCGATAACTAAGAAATCTGTCATAATATGGGCCTAAAAGGAATACTGACAAAACAGGCAGAGATAAAGTCCAATCAAAATAGTGTGATCTAATAAAAAAGTTTGGTTTCCAACAGTCACGAGTAGCGGAGTGCCAGCGCAGAGTGCACGACCTCATTGACCTGCAGCTGTGCAGCGCTGGAGTTGAAGCTGCCATCAAAGCACATGATTATGAGACAGGTCTGCTATCACTGCCTTACGCTGCTTCACTACCTAGGTATTGACCTTATGATAAGATAAGAGAATTCCTGTCTCCTTGTTCTCCTGACTCTGAACTAGTCCATTATGCTTGTAGTATTGTGCTGGAATTACCAATTTTGTTCAGAAGCACAGAAAATTCCTGGGCTCACAAGTAAGTTACTTTCTTTTTTTATGCTTACAAAATAATAATTATTATAAATTTATTTTAAGTAACTTGAAGAAGTTCCTGAACTAGGTAAAACCTGTATCTCAGGTAAATAAGCACTTAGACTTCTAAAATTTGGACTAATTAATCTTCACGCATATGCCGAGTAATTATTGGTTTCATTTGGTATTTCAGGAGCTGCCCATGTATCTAGGTTCCTCAGCATGGACCCAGGGTCTGTGGCAGCAGCGCAGGCTCGCGGGGCCGGTGACCCTCGGGATGCTATGATGAAGGCAGCTAATACACTAAGAGAGCATATTGTGCGAAAGTTAGTGTCTTTCCTCATCTGTTACCTACTTGATGATCTTATTAATTGCCTTCGGTATTCCTTTTGATATTGTTAGAGGTACATAGAATGGAATGTTTGTAGGTTTGAAGATGCAGCTCGCAAGGAGGATGAAATTAGTATTGAGCGGCTGTTCAAACTGTTCCCTCAGATCGGAAGGGCGGAGGAGGGAGTGGACCTGCTTGCCAAGTATCTGGCAGGACAAGTGAGTTATAAAAATATTAAGTGACGTAAATTAACTAGTATTATATGTATACAGGGTGTAACAAGAGGGGTGGATCATTGGTAGCTGGGTAGGAGATCTCCCTTTGTGGGAATTCCAGCTTTTCACCCAAAATTCAAATTACTTTTGAACCGCTGAATATTGCAAAAGGTGGTTAAAGTTGGATAGTTACTGAGGTCCCGCACCCACCACTGATGGATGATCCACCCCTCTAGTCATACCCTTGATATTGCAGCATAATCTCACTTAGGTAGTTGATGATTGGATATGTTGACTGTGTAGTTTTTAACATATTTGTATATGTTGTATCTGCAGGCCGATACCAATATCCGTCGAGCCTGCGTGGTCCCTGAAGTGAACTCGGAAGCAGCTGTGTTCGCAGACGCCATCACGCGCGTGGTGGAGGCCGGCGGCGCCGCCGTCGAGCGCGCCCGCCTCGCGGCCAAGATGGCGCCGGGGCTTCTGCCCAGGGCTATTGCTGTTATACAGCCGCAGGTAGCTTCTGACAGACTGGTAGTCATCATCATCATCAGCCTATATTAGTCCACTGCTGAACATATAGGCCTCCCCTAATGAGCGCCATAGCGCCCTGTCTTCAGCTCGATGCGTCCAGCATCTGGCTGCACACTTTCGCAGATTGTCATCCCACATGGCTGGAGGGCGTCCTTCACTACTACTCGTTTACCCCAGCGGTTGTCGGTTCTTAGCGAGATATGGCCGGCCGAGCTTTGTTCTGCGCCACAGAGGTCTTCCAATTTCTTATATTATTTAGTTTTGGACAGGTGTGCAGCGGAGTGCGCCGCGTGTTCGTAGAGCTGGTGTCGGGCCGTCGGCTGCGCAGCTCGCTGGGCTCGCTGGGCGCGCGCCAGGCAGAGCCCGTGCTGGCCGAGCTGGCGCTGGCGCACTCACGGCTAAGGCTCTACTTCAACTTCCTCAGGAGAAAGACAGAGGTACTTTATCTTAACTACTATAAAAAAACGGGCCGAGTGCGTATTGGACTCGCGCACGAAGGGTTCTGTACCATTATCTATAAAAAATCATGTTTGTTGTATTCTGTTTTCTAGTAAGTATTAGTTGTTTTAGCGGCTACAGAAATACATCATGTGTGAAAATGGGTACCTACATATCAGAACGACCGTTTAGTAGGTACAATTGACTAATATGCGAAAAGGACCTTGTAGTAAAACGTCTGGAAATGCAAATGGTTTGCGTGTCTCAAACGACAAGTGCAGTCAGTCACACATGATTTCCCTTATGTGCGATGTTTCCTACCAGGTCTTTCCACGGATCCGTAGATTCCGATGGATTTTATCTTCACCCGTTTTTTGAAAATGTTTGAGTCAAAAAGTAATGAGTTTAATTGCTTCGTTCCATTTCAGGCAGACGCATCCACCCTCGACGAAGCCAAGCAGAAGGCTTGCAGCGACGCCGTCGAGAGGATTATCAACGACTGCGACCTCAACAGGACGGCCCAGGACTTGCTGGGACACTATCTTGAACTGGAAAGGTAACTACCTACCTTATTTACCAACATCAAAAAAAAATTGCTTTCTACCAAAAAGCTACATCGTCATTTGAGGGAATACCACCTTTATCCCCCAAACTGGTGACCTCCGACGTGCCAGCCGTCGACTACCTCGGTCCAATCCTGCCGAAACCCGACGACTGAATTCCAGACCCCGTGCGACTTCAAGAAGTCGGGAAACGACGCGGGCAATCAGCAATAATGGCGATAGAAAATTGCCTCGACATCCCAGGTCGCCTCTTCACAACCGACCGCACCAAGAAGACCCAGTTTTTGGTCGAAAGACCAGCGGGCTCTGTGGACCAGATGGGTCGAGCTCGATGGGAATACGGTCAGAGAGGATCTCCCTTTGTATCTGATTAGGGGACTAAACAGGTACAGAGGGAGATCTTCTCTGACCGTATTCCCATACCACCTTTGTCCCCCAAAGTCACATTTTTAGTACCTACCGAGAGTAATAGGCTTGCTGTAGTGTAGGTAGGTACTTACAAGTTGCTTAAAATTAGGCTGTTTCAAATTGATTTGTTTTGTTTTAGGTACTTCTTGGAGGAGAGTGTGAACAAAGCGTTGAAACTGGCAACTCCTCAAGTCGGGGTCGCCACCTCTAGCTTGGTTGATGATGTATTCTTCATCGCCAGAAAAGTAATCAGGTATGTGTGATTCATGATTTCGGCATGTTAAAAGCTTTTGTTGTAATTACTCCTAAATTATAACAAAAGCTAGGATAAGAAGACCTAATGGTGTCGATTCTGTTGTTTTAGGATTAGCTAAAATTAGGCTTTCGGAATTTCAAATAGATAAAAACGATTCTATGGTTGTAAAATTTGACTGACACGTTTAAAATTAGGATGACAGCTCTAACATGAAGCTGACGGACCTAAAACAACTCAATTTAGTTAAAATGGCTATAACCATATTCCTTGATAAATTAAACAAACGGGTTTAAAATTAGGATGACAGCTCTAAAATTAGATTGATAGATCTAAAACCGCTTAACTTAGTTAAATTATAAGTAGCTTTAACCCTATTATTTGCATACACATTTTAGCTATGGTTAAAAACGTCTACCTAATTTTAGCAGGCATCTAATTAGGTCATGATTATAATTTATCGATTTTAAACTAGTATCGATTTTGAATTTCTAAACGATTTCTCAAATAATGGATGAACTGTTTGACCCATGTAAAGAAGTATTTTAAAATAACATTTTAGAAAAATAACATATTTTGCTCGCAGCAAAATCCCAACCACTCAACTCAGAGAGGTTTTGCGATTTTAAAAAACGTTCTAATATAGGTATTTTTAGGACCTTTATAGAGAATACAATAATTTTTAGGTCTACCTAGCATAGAAAATATAGAAATCTTAAAATTTAGGTTAGGAATCCTTTTTTTTTTTTACTCCACACAACAAAAGGCTTTGTCGCAGAGCGACCACATCGCCTAATTGGTACATATTTACATTATTTATAACATATTATATAAATGAAAACTAAAAACTAATTTCTACAGAAAAAACTTAAAGTAAGGTTGTAAAGTTTTCGGGCTTCTTCAGACAATGGATTGGACAACAAAGAATCCTAAACACAGAATCGACACCATTGCCTAATAATTGGCGTTCGACTCAGCATCAGGGGTCTTGTAGATGACGCGGCCTGCGGTGGCGGTCAGTGCAATCTGACAACACCTCGTCAAATTGTACATGCCGCGTCAGTCTGCCGGACCTTTTAGGTTGGTATCGCTATTCCAACACTGATGTTTCTGCAGGCGCAGCGTGGCGTGCGGCAGCGTGGACGGCGCGTGCGCGGTGCTGAACGACGTGGGCGGCGTGCTGGAGCGCGCCGTGTGCCCCGCGCTGCGCGCCCGCCTGCGCGCGCCGCCCCCCGACCCGCTGCCCCTCGCGCCGCCGCCACGCGCCGCGCCCACCGCCGCGCCCCCCGCCCCGCCCGCGCTCGCGCTGAGGATCAGTAGGGACGCGGAGGCGCAGAGGCAGTTGTATCTGGTCAGTGTTTGTCAGCCACGTAGACTGTGCGACTCCCGCCCCCGACCTTCATTCCCTTGTCCCCTTGGTCCTTAGCACAGCTCGGCTAAATACCAGCTTGAAGCTCTCGACTCGATTAAAAGACGCACTGTTAGACTTGTAGATGATGTCTTGCTTACAGAGTGTAGCCTACAATGCCTCGATCACAGGCGGGGCGTTGTCAGACTGTCAGTGTTCCAAGTACCACTTTGGTGATTGTGCGCAAGCATTGCACGACCTTATCCCATCTTCTCCCTTCCACTATAGGACCAGCAGAAGCACAAAATCATGCCACCTAAGTATTCCTGGATGACCGAACCAAAAATTTCTGCTTTAATTTCAAATATCCAGAGTGGAATGAACTTCCTGTGTCTGTTTTCCTATGAGAGTACAATCTTGGAGTCTTCAAATCCAGATTAAAAGAGTTCTTTCTGGAAAATCGTGCTCCATCTTAGGCTACATCTTCGCTTTCTTAAGTGAGTTAGTAGCCAAACGCTTGTCCATCAATAGTAAAAAAAACACAAAAATAACATAAAAAATAACAAAGATTGAAAGATTTAAATACTTATACATATGTAACTGTACCAGGCGCACATGAGCGAGGCGGAGGCGGGCGCGGAGTGGGCGGAGCGGCTGGCGAGCGAGGCGTGCGCGAGCGCGGGCGGGCTGTGCCGCAGTCAGACGGAGCTGGACAAGCTGGCCTCGTGCGCCGCCGGCCTGGGCGCCGCCGCCGCCGCCTTCCGCCTCGCCGGGGACACCGCCTGCGCTGCCCTGCGCGCCGCGCTGCAGCACAGCCTGCACGCCTGGGCGCAATACATCGTCACTCCGCACCCACACCCAGGTACTCACCTGAGGTCACACTCAGCTCACAGTGGACCCAGTGTTAATATAAAAATTTCAACTATCTGAATATTCATGAGATACATCCTGGTGACAGACGAACAGACAGCGGAGTCTTAGTAATAAGGTCCCGCTTTACCTTTTCGGTACAGAACCATAAAAATAAACATTGGTAAACAACCTACTAAAGTCTGCGGCCTACGACACCTAGCATTTCTTAACAGAATTGAAACTATGCATATATGGACCGCTTGCCGTTTGGTGCCGGACGAGGACTAAATTAGTCTGTTTAACACCTTCCAGAGGAGATGGAGGACGACGCGGACGCGCTCCCGGCCGCGTTCGACCAGTGGATGGAGAGCAGCCGACAGCTGATCTCGCCGGCCACGGTCGACGCCATCTTGACTTCCGCGCTCACAGACATCGCCACCAGAGCGCACAAGCTGATGCTGCAGTATCATTATACAAGGGTAAGACGATCACACCGTTTAATGTGTGTGACAGAGTGGTGGGTGCCGCCATGTTGGATTTGGCTGCCGTTTTTAATTTAGGACACTGCCAGCTAGCTCTAATGCGACTCGGCATTAGTGTATAGATAGTGTTGTGTCTTAAATTAGATTATACCCTGCATTCCATAGGTCCATTATGGTTTGTATATGAGCGGTTTCGTGTCTTATACAATCGTTATCCACAGGAGAGCGGTGTGGTGGTGGAGCGGCGCGCGCGGCGGCTGCAGGCCTGGGCGGGGGGCGCCGTCGCGGGGGGCAGGGAGCGGGTCGCGAGGCTGGCGGGCGCCGCGGCTCTACTGGCGCTGGAACAGCCCGGGCACGCGGCCGACGTGCTGCGACCCGCCGCCCGGCTGAACCATACTGACGCGAGGGATCTACTCGCGAGGAGGTAACGTACGGGCCGCGGCTTTACTACCGCTGGCGCTACCCGACCTTTTATCGACAGTTATGGGATTCACACACGGCAGATATAAAGTAAAAACGACCTGACGACCTCTGTGGCGCGGTGGCGGTTCGATTCCCGCTTCGGGACATTATGTGTGTACGATCTGCAGATAAAAATTTCGAACTTAAAAGAAAAAAATTAAAAATGCTAGACCGTTGCAGATAGATTTTTTTTAATATTTTTTTCTGAGCGAGTGATCAAGTAGAGAACGTGCTATTCAAATTTACCGCATTCTTTCTAGCTAGCTGAATCTGTACGGCTCGTATAGTCACCAAAAATTGCGCCTTACCACCACTAGGGTGATTTTTCTGTGAAGTGAATTTGTGGTTCGACTTTGGAGTCGAACTACGCGGTCCTAAGTTTTATTAGTTCGCCTGGTAAGATTCTAAAATCGAACTAAGTGGAAAAAAAGTTCACGTACTCCGAGTGATCGAACCATGCGGTCGAACCACGTGGCCAGAAGCGAATATTTGCCAACCCCGGCTTGTTCGATATCTTTTGTTTTTAACGCAAAGCAAAATAGTTTCAAACTGGATAGGCATTACGTTTGCGATGGTACAAAGGTTGTTCGCGAAAACTATCGATGTTGTTCTTTTTCTCCAAACAGCAGAAGATGTCGTCATAAGCGAAATATTCACGAACCTACCAATGTACCGAAGTAATAGATAATAAAAATGTTGCAACCTTTGCCCGGAACGTAAAACTGCAATCGTCGCTCGAGAGCTTGGACGCTATAATGTCGACATAGCTGCTCTCAGCGAAACGCATCTAGCTGACGAAGGTGAGCTCGTCGAGCGTGGAGGTGGCTATACGTTCTATTGGAAAGGTACACAAGCTTCTGATCCTAGACGATCAGGAGTAGGCTTTGCTATAAAAACCACTATAGCCTCTAAGTTGGAAGAACATCCAGTTGGCATATCTGACCGCGTCATGTCATTGCGTCTTCACCTTGAAAACGAAAAATACCTAAATCTTATCAGCGTATACTCTCCAACGCTTGATAAAAGTGATGACGTTAAGGACAGGTTCTACGAGGAACTATCTTATACTTTGACTAAAGTACCGCCCTGCGAACAAATCCTACTTTTAGGTGATTTAAATGCCCGCGTCGGACGTGACTTTGAGGCTTGGCCTGGTGTATTGGGGCGTCATGGTATTGGAAATATGAACAGCAACGGGCAATTGCTCTTAGGCCTTTGTTCTCAATTTCATCTAGCTATTACCAATACCATGTTTAGACTTCCCGCTAAATATAAAACAACTTGGATGCACCAAAGGTCCAAACACTGGCACCTAATCGACTATGCCATAGTTCGACAGCAACATATATCTGATGTTATTGTCACGAAAGTAATGCGAGGCGCGAATTGTTGGTCAGATCATCGGTTAATCATCACAAAAATGCGTTTACGCCTCAACCCACGCCTAAGACCGTGCAGGGTAAAACCTAAATGTCTTCACATTGAAAGACTAGAGTCACATGAAACCGTAGCCAAATACAGAGATGCTGTCAAAATATCTACAGCTGATATTCATCCCCAGGATGAGAAAATAGACGAAAGCTGGAATCACTTGTCTGGGAGTATTCTGAAAGCAGCCAATGAAACCTTAGGGCTCAAACCTCGCGTCTGTCAAGACTGGTTCGATTACAACGACAAGATATTATCTGACGCATTAGAAAAACATCGCCACCTCCTTCGAAAAGAATATCAGATCACGGCTTCTGATAAAATCAAGCAGAGCACATCCGATATCAGAAGACTGACTCGAAATGCTAAAGATGAATGGTGGCAACAGAAGGTACGGCACATTCAATGGCTTGCAGACACCAACCAACTTGGTGAGTTCTTCGGTGAGATAAGGAGCCTAATAGGAAATAAGCAAAGAGTAAACGTGCCCTTAAAATCCGCAAATGGTACTCTCCTAATCAGCAAAAGAGACGTTCTGAATCGCTGGGCAGAACATTTTAATAGTTTACTCAACGTAGATCGGTTGACTGACCTAGATTACTTGAGGTCTCTACCCTCTATGGCCCACTCTGATGAATTGGACCACCCTCCTACTCTCCAGGAAGTTGTTAACGCTATAAAGGCTCAAAAGAATAAGAAAGCAGTTGGTGTTGATGACATGCCAGGTGAGCTACTGAAATACGGAGGAGACGAACTGCATCACAAGTTGTGGCTGTTCTTTCAACAGATGTGGGAAACCGAAAAAGCGCCATCTGATTTTAGGATTTCACTTGTCTGCGCTTTGTACAAAAACAAAGGCGACCGCTCGGACAGTAACTCATACAGGGGTATCTCACTTCTCTCTACTCCTGGGAAAGCATTTGCCAGGGTACTCTTGAATCGTATGATGGTGCTTTCCGAAAGGTTACTGCCTGAAACTCAATTTGGATTTCGACCGAACCGCGGCACCTGTGAAGCTATTTTCTCCATAAGACAACTTCAGGAAAAAAGTCGAGAACAACAACAGCCTCTCTTTCTCTGTTTTGTAGACTTGGAGAAAGCTTTCGACAGTGTGCCCCGTGATGCACTTTGGATAATTTTATCCAAACTTGGCTGCTCCGATAAATTTATTCGCCTGATAAGACTCCTTCACGACAACATGTCCTGTAGTGTAACCGTCAATGGTGAGAAATCAGAGAGCTTCCCTGTAACTTGCGGCGTTAAGCAAGGCTGCGTACTAGCACCCACGCTGTTTGCTTTGTACTTTTCTGTTGTCGTGAAGGAGACTCTGCGTGACAGTACGGAAGGGATTCGCATACGATATCGTACAGATGGAGGCATTTTCAACCTTGCCAGGTTTAAAGCACGCACTAAGGTATCACATGACCTTATTACCGAGCTCATGTACGCGGATGACCTGTGTTTCGTTGCGAATACACCTGACGGACTTCAAGACCTTATAACCAGGCTTAACTCTGTTTGCTGTAGATTTGGACTCAAAATTAGCATCGCCAAGACTGAAGTGATGTCTTTGGGCGCTGAAGACCGAGCTCCACTAAATCTGCATCTTGGGGGAAATGTACTCAAGCAGGTTGACAAATTTAAATATCTGGGAAGCAGCATAACTGCCAAAGGCGACCTTGACTCGGAGATCAACAGCAGGCTTGGCTCTGCTATGGCTGCTTTTGGCAAACTTCGAAACCGGGTGTTCCGCTCCCACAACATCAAATTGAGTACCAAGATACGGGTTTACATGGCGATTGTCCTGCCGAACATCTTGTACTCATCCGAGACGTGGTGCTTGTACCGCCGTCATATACGCACGCTAGACAGGTTCCATCTGAAATGCCTCCGTGACATTATGAACATCAAATGGTCGGATCGGGTTCGCAACACGGAAGTTCTACGACGAGCTAATATATGTGGCATAGAGGCATATCTGATGCGGCGCCAGCTGCGCTGGTGCGGGCACCTAGCAAGAATGCCTGATGAGAGAAAGGCGAAGCGCATCTTCTTTTCTGAACTCGAACTTGGTAAGCGGAAACGCGGTGGCCAGTTCCTACGTTTTAAAGATGTTCAAAAAAGACACATGAAGAGATGCAGTATAGAACCCTCTAGTTGGGAGTCTCATGCTGGTAAACGGCTAGAATGGAAGCGACATGTGCAGGAGAAAGTATATGCTTTCGAGGAGGAAAGAAGGCGAGAACTAGACCTTAAGCGAGACCAACTAAAAGCAAGACCGCCCTCTAACATACACTACAATTATGTGAACGGTACCCTGACGTGCGTAACTTGTGAACTTGTGTGCACGTTCACGGCAAAAATTGGATACGTTAGCCATATAAGGGCTAAACATCAAAGTCCCTTAACTTAATAAATCAATATAGAGTCCAAAGTCCAAGTCACTGTAGCCGAAAACGGCTAGGTGGATATATATATATAATAAAAATGTTTCTTTGCTTGCAGGGTCGACTTCAAAATAGAAGACATCAAGCGTCTGAAACTTTAATTCGTCAAGCCTTTGATACTTTCTTAATTAATATATTAATTGCTGCATTTAAGACTATTACTATGTATTTATATTATCCCAATAAAAAAATATAAAATGTTTTCTTGTTGTGTTTGTTATGTAGGGAGAAGGGCCAGACCAGATAATAAGAAACAGTTATTGATTTAAATATTTATTCGATAAAATTAATAACAATAATAATACAGAATGAGTAACGTAACATCATAAAAGCATTTTTAGTCTGAATATTCTAAAATTAACGATAAAAGTTTTCAAAACACCAACAAAATTAAATATGATTACACAAAAGGCCTACTTATGTGATGACGGAGAATAAAAATAGTTAAAAATTTGATAATTTAATAGTACCGTCTATTAAATGCATGAAAAAGTCTTTGTGAATGATTTGAAAAGAAAACGTGTGCATAAATAAACAGCAATTAAACTATTTACATTTTCAAATACTTGTTGTGAACAAATTGTATTAAAATAACTGATCTAATACCGTGTGTCGGCGGGTACGGGCGGTACTCGCCGCTGTCGGCGAGAGACCTCTGTAGAACATGTAAACGGTGGCATGGAATACATTTTGAATGTAATGTGTATAAAATGTAAAAATATTTGCCAAACATAAAACAAAGCATGTTAATCATTATTTGCGCTTTTAGTGCAATATTATAAAATACATCTATACCTACTTAATTCTAAAAGACACCAATTTAGTGTACAGGCTCTAAAATATTATATCATGGATGTGTCATTGTCATATACTTATACCAAAATATCTCAGTGTTTAAAGTGAACGTAGCAAAATACATTTATATGTTTGTGATCGTGCTTACATTACATTAGATATAACAGTGATAAACTTTCAGATTGTTTCAAATAGTTACAAGTACATAAATAACTATAAAATCTTTAGAATGTCATATTAAATTCGTCAGATCTTGTTGGGTAAATAAATTGAGCCAAAAACACATTAAAATAAAAGGACTGCTTCTACCAATTTATAAATCGCATTTTATAAACGCATTAACTACGCAGCCTCCGATCCACTGAGCCGCAGGAACACATAATATGCATCTTGGGCAATGGAAAGAGTAATGGGACGTGAAATTACAATCACATGCGTAGTTACAATAACTTTGTAAACTAGAAAAAAAGCTGCTGTTCTCTTGAGGTAAGTACTTTATAAAAGGTAAAATTTATAAAACAGTCCTTTGTTGTACAAAATTCGCGCCAATCCTCCGACCAGTAGTGGAATGTCACTATAATAGTGCCTAATAAGCTAAACAGCTATTTTCAGATTGGCGCAAATTTTGTAAGCTAAATCTTTGGTTAGATAGACCACTTCAAACTTATCGAATAAGTTAGGAACACACATTATTAACAAAGTGTGTTACCACGACCAAAGAAATGGGAAAGTTAATCTTGTAGGGAAAAGTGTTGACATCTCAACTTAAGATAACTAAGTTAATGATATTGTAGGTAGTAAAATTCTCATTTCTTTGGTCAAAACATATAAATAGAGTTTCTTAATAAGTACATAGTATACTAAGTACATTTTGATCAATCATATTAATATAATAAAAACAATAGTTACTCATAAAACTTAAGTCGATTTTAAAACTTAACCTATGATTAGATTAAAAGCATTGTGTAGTTTGCATGGACTTTAAATAGAGAAGCTTCTATTGAAAAAAAAAACACTTAAACCAATGAACACTTATTTACCTACAATATAGCACATTTAATAGTTGCATTGGTTTGGGATTTACAAATTGTGTCTATATTTATGCAACAACAATAAAATAACAAATACGACTGCACAATTTCATCAGGCACCAAATGTATTTGAATACCTACTTATATCATAATTGGTAAACAATGTCATTGCACACCACCACTTTTTGAGAAACTCTACAACTTAGATTCACCTGTTCTTTGTTTATATAAGACGGCCATAAGTAACTTGTCAGGTGAGTAAAAATCGTTTTGATTAGAATTTAACCACGACAACTTGTTGGTTTTCTGTAACGTCACGCTGCTGAGAGTTTATGGACAGTGGTGGTTTTATTTCTTGAATCCTGGTACATAGATCCGTTTGTTTACGCCAGACAACAACTTTATTGTATTTATCGCGTTTATTTAGCTATTTTTCCCCGAAGTTTTAGAAGCGGTACTCCATCCCGTGACCACGACAGAGTGTAAACCTGTTAAAACGTCGGGATAAATATGTAAATAAACGCGATAAATTCGAGTTAATATTTATAATATTGTCATCACAATATTTTATAATGATTGCGTAACTTTAAAAAACTAAACAACTTGTTTTTGCACAGCAATCTGCTAACCTACTGTGACAGCGTGTGGGGTAATTATGACTGGTGGTTTAATTTCACAAGGCGTGTTAGATCCATGGATCTATTCGTTCGGCTGCGCCAGATAACTTAACTCTTCGCAGCTGTTCTCTTGGTGGGCGTGTGTGTGGCTAGTAGCCCTGGGGCCGCGGCTCGCCGGCCTCCGCCGAGGTGGAGGTGGTCTGTCGCGAGACCACGCGGGAGCCCTGCGCCAGCGCGCCCTCGCGCGCGCCGCGCCACTTCAGGAAGCAATCCGCCGCGTACGCGATCGTTGCGCACGCGCCGAAGAACTGGGGAAGTCGAAAGTCCTCATCAGCACACATGCTTAGCCAGGAAGGGTTTGTAATAATTGATCGGTGATTGCAGAGTGGTGTTAAAAACACTCAGAAGAAAGCTGCCGCCATTAGTCGGCTTGGTGGAGGGCTGAGTTGGAGGGATCTATTTTTACGACGCCAACACCATTGTTCATTTATAATAATAATAATAATAATAAAAATATTTATTTCTCTCACAAAGGTAGGTACAACAAAAGTTAGTTTAGTTAACTTATGCTTAAGCTTATGTGGTAGGTGGTGGGTTAGAAACATGAATTACTTACAAAGAATGACTTAACACATTCACTGCCAATGCCACATACGGCGCACCCCTTCGGGTTCACCGCAGAGGCTGGTCAGTGAAAGCGTTAAGCTGCTCAACAACCTGAACTGTGAGAGACTGGTGCCTGTTATAGGATTATAAAAAGCCTGTAGCACAGGTCACCAGTGAACACATTCCGAGGGAGCTAAACATATACATATTGCTCAAAATAAGTACATTAGTATGTATATAAAGTAGGAAGGTGGGTTACATCAGGTTACACAGATATTTAGCATATTATGTATAATACTGACCTTATGAAGATAAGTGGAGGAACAATAATTGTTTACAGTAGGTACATGTTCAGTTGAGCTGAAGATAGCTCAATTGTTCAATTGTAAATACTAGTTTTAACTTATTTCTATTAATTGACTGTAATGTTCCTTTCAAATAAAGATCATCATTACATACCTACAGTTAAGAAAGCCTAGATAATGTTTTATATAATAATATAATATAATAGCGTCCTGCATTGCTGTTGCTCTCCCGAGGCACCAGTCTCATGAGAGCCTGGGCAACGGGAGAAGTGCGAGTGTGTGTGCGTGTGTGAGTCGGTGTGTGCTTACTCTCCCGAGGCACCAGTCTCATGAGAGCCTGGGCAACAACGGGAGAACATTGGGTTTGTACATATTAGGTCCTTACATATGAAATTGGCGTTTTTCGTACTGGCCACTTTAATCACAAATTTCTCCTCTTTGGTAAGGAATTCCAAATTCAAATTTGTACAGCTATAGACTCATGTATTTGTGCTTCGATGATCGTCATTCATTTGTTTTTTTTCTTCTGTTTTTTTCTGTTTGCGTCACTCATTTTACAAAATGGAAAACTTAAAATATCGCATTATTTACGAGTACGAGTTCCGCCGTGGCACTAGTGCTGCGGAAACAACTCGAAGGGTGAATGATGTGTATGGCGGTCGTGTTGCAAAAGAAAACACAGTTCGTTTTTGGTTCCAACGTTTTCGTTCTGGAAATTTCGACCTGCAGAACAAGCCCCGTGGACGGCCTGAGACTCAAGTTGATAATGAAGAGTTGAAGGCTATTGTGGAAGCGGATCCATCGCAAACCACGTCCGAGTTAGCTGCAGGCTGCGATGTTAGTGATAAAACTGTTTTAATTCACTTGAAGCAAATTGGGAAGATTAAAAAGCTTGAAAGGTGGGTACCTCACGAATTGACTGAAGCAAACCGGCAAACGCGCGTCGACTGCTGCGTTACATTACTAAACCGGCACAATAATGAAGGTATTTTAAACCGAATCATTACCTGTGATGAAAAATGGGTTCTTTACGATAATCGGAAGCGCTCAGCGCAATGGTTGGATCCTGGCCAGCCAGCCAAATCCTGCCCCAAGCGAAAATTAACCCCAAAAAAGTTACTTGTAAGCGTTTGGTGGACTAGTGCCGGTATTGTTCATTACAGTTTTCTCAAATCTGGCCAGACTATTACGGCTGATGTCTATTGTCAGCAATTGCAAACCATGATGGAAAAGCTAGCGGCTAAACAACCTAGGCTGGTCAATCGCTCCACGCCACTGCTGCTTCACGACAACGCTAGACCACACACTGCGCAACAGACGGCTACTAAATTAGAAGAGCTTCAATTGGAAAGTCTAAGACATCCTCCGTACTCCCCGGACCTTGCTCCAACAGATTACCATTTTTTTCGAAATTTGGATAACTTCTTGCAAGGGAAAAAATTCAACTCCGATGGGGCAGTCCAAATCGCCTTCAAAGATTTTATTGATTCCCGTCCGACTGGTTTTTTTAGTAAAGGGATCAATGAACTACCTATAAGATGGCAAAAGTGCATAGAAAATAATGGTTCATACTTTGATTAATTAAATATATTATATTAAAAAATATTCGACTTTTTGTTCCTCCCATACAAAACGCCAATTTCATATGTAAGGACCTAATATATATATGGGATAGATAACATAATAAAAATAATGGTTTAGTGATATAATATGTGCTAAGCGAGGGGTGTTAATAGCTGTTCAGTTTTATCATATGAAAGGGACTTGAGCCATTCGGAAACTACCTTCTTGCATCTATATCTGGGTAGTGGGTAGATAGATAGTTCTTTGTTCACAAGATTATAGATGTAGGGGCCGAGGAAGATGAAAAAGTTATTCGAGCGTTTTGTTCTGAAGGATTGGGTGCAACAGACCTTGCCCTTCCTTCTCTTGCCACTCGTGGTATTTGGGTTAAAGGTCAATTGGGAGTGTTGGAGTAAAATTGTTTCCTGTAGCATTAGTTGCCTCACGGTTAGAACTCCCCAGGTGCTATAGAGATCTGTCGTTGGGAATCGAAACGGCAAACCTGCGCTTACCTTCAAGATGGCCCTTTGGGCTCTTTCATAAAAGTGTTGATGTCAATTACTTATTTACATGAGCTACGCGTTTTCGATAGTCAGGTACCTATTTGAGTAAACTGTAGTGGAATTTCAGTTTATTTCAAAATTTACAAAATGTTGTCAAACTAATTAGGAGGGCTATCAATCCGCTTCTTGCCACTGCTAGGCATGAGCATTGAGCATCTTGGACAAATAAACTTGAATAAATTCGTAAGAACTCACGCAAGCAGCAGAATGCGCGTTGTCCCCGACGGTCCCCGCCAGGATGGTCGCGATCAAGTACAGCAGCGTCCACGCCGCGCAGAAGACGAACTCGATCTTCATCCAGGGGATCCTGTAGAACTTCTCCACCAGGTGGAACAGGTACAGGGCCAGCAGGATGCCGCTGAACCAGAAGGCGATCATGGCGATCCAGCTGAAGTAGGCCCCCTTGCTGGCGCTGCTCAGGTTGGAGATTTGGATGCAGATGAACCCGATCAGACTGCATGCCTGGGGAAGATGTCAACAATTTATTCAACAGAAGACTTGTACTATGACTGTTATGTACAAGTTGTACATAACAGTCATAACATAATAATTGTTTTAAAAATCTAAAAACCGACTCCCAATCTCTCAATTCATTATATAAACTGTATTTTTTTTTAGTTTTGTGACATTACATTACGTATATGTCATAAAACTAAAAAAAAATACAGAATAATAATCGCTCGGGAACAAAATATAGGACCACTTCGGGATCATCCTAGGTACAACTGCAAAAGAATCATCCAAATATGGCAGAGAATCAACGGACATAATTACGTTAAAAAACCTCCTCCTTTTTCGAAGTCGGGTAAAACTAAAAACCAACTTCAGGTCCCTTAGTTTTAAACTGTTGTTTTTAGTTAAGCGGGACAAATACACAGATAGTAGGATAAATACAACTCAAGTAATATAAATGAAAATTAAATTACATCAGAATTAAATTTTTATTTATTAAAAATGAAAGCCACCATACCTACTTAGGTACTTTACCTTTTCTTCATCATCAGCCTGTATTAGTCCACAGCTGGACATAGGCCTCCCCTAATGAGCGCCATAGCGCCCTGTCTTCAGCTTGACGCATCCATTACCTATTAGGTACCTACCTTATATTATATGTATAATTAATTTTGTTTTAAAAAACTATAAACCGACTTAAATTTTTATAGTTTTTTCATGGATTTTAGATCCCATTGTCAGAACTGAACCAAATTAAAATGGGACCACACGGGAAGCACCAACTTTCATATAACAAAAGAATCATGGAAAACGAACCACCCAGTAAAAAGTTCTCAGGTAACAAACATTTTAAAAAACAGTCGAATTGAGAACCTTCTTTTTTGAAGCCGGTTAAAGAGTGCAAGTAACTCTGTCTATCCGCAATAAGAACTGTATTTGAAATTTTACTGGTCTCATTTGATTTCCGAGAGATTCGTATTTATCCCGCAAAACTGCGAATTGCGTGCTCAGTTTTAGCTCAGTCATGTCAGTACTTATTTTGTGAAATTTAATCCCGTCACACCGCCAACAATGCAGTCAGTGGAATGCAGTCTCACAATCAAGCTTCCAGTCCTACCTAGCTAGCTAGCTACACAGGTACCGCGGTGGTAACCACGTAAACATCCACGTAACCCATAACAAACCATTGCATAAAAGTTACATGCACTAACTAGGCCACTAGACTAGCACACGTAGCGTGAAAACTGCGAAGTAGGAGTTAGAAAATACTTGTAATTCAGGGCAACCAGGACCTCTGCTTTGGATACGTACGATGTGCTGCTGCTTCAAGGCGCTGGCCTCGTGTATAGTGCATTGTGTAGGGGGACTGGTAGTGGTCTGTGGGGGACCGGTATGTACCGAACTCAATCATTGTGTTATTATGTTACGGTTGGAGGAGATGAAATACCACGACAGAATGTATATAAAACCTGTCGAAATAACGGGGAAAATAAATAAATAAACACGATAAAAACCCGTGAAATTTTTCTATGATAGGAGGAAAAACCTACTTAGATAAATTTAATTGCTTCTACTATTACAACTCGCTGCTTTGATACGGTTTGTTTTCAGCGATCTAGCTTAGCTGTGGAGTCTTTGCTTCAGCAATGACATCCTGGACCCCGTCTACCTTCTGGTATAGAGAAGGTCCAGGATGTGATTTCTCAAGGTATTGTAGACCAGGTATTTTTATACAGCATTTTTAGCAACGCTATCGGCTGCCGAACCGTATTGTCACACTTGTACATTTTTGTATTGTCATGAAGCTTTGTCTTTGAGTTGACATAGGTGATCCGATGAAATGTGACGTCATAAAATGCAAGGGGTAACATGGCAGCGTTTTTATCACACGAAACTGAGTGCAGTTTTACTTTTGGTTTATGTTATATAAATAATAGAATGAAAAATATTTAATAACAATTCCGCGAAAAATCCTTCTGCGATAATGAATCGAAGGAAAAGAAGGAACTGTTACTAAATATTTTTAATTCTTGTATTTTATGTTATATTTTTTTGGTCATGTAGGTATTAACCTAAATAAATAATCCAAAAAAAATCATTCATATACCTACCCTATTTTCATCGGCATGTTCAGTCTTAAAATCAATCTTTACATACAAAATTATATCCTAACTTCAACATTACACGAAAACGTGGAGTAGGTAGGTCTAGGTACCGGAGTTAGTTGAATGTTTTGTATTTCCAGTGCACCTGGGTCCTAGGAGTCCTGGGATTTACCGCGGTGGGCATAGCGGCGGGGTCGCTGGCCGCCGCGGCCATGTCCTTCGCGGGGATCGTAGCCGCTGGCTCGGTCATCGCCATGGCCACCAGCATGGCCATGAGTTGACCAACGAATCGGTACGGAACCAGTCTTTACTAATCATTTACTTATGAGCATCGCTTGTTTGCTAACTAAGTAATTAGGTATAGTTCTCAAAGTAAACAAATACCTATACCGTGTCCATTTTGAATGAGGCATAAACGTAAACAGCCCATCCTTAACCTAAAATTTACTATTCAAAATGAACAAACCATAAGTATACAATTTATATTGCTTTAATTAAAATATTTTGATGCAAAGTTTATTCTGGTTTGATACTTGAGAGAAGGAGGTAACATGTTCAAATGTTCATCCTAGGTCCTATTTGTGAATATTTATATCCAATGTCAATAGAGACATATTGTGTCTATGTGGTACAGATGGCTTGTAGTACCTAGCTATAAATATACATACATGTTGGCGCACCCTGTATTTGCATGGTATTAAACACCTACGAGTCATGCAATTTCCACGCTTTCTCATAACGCTGTCATGTTATAAGTACAATATTGGATAAGGTGATAAGTGATAGTCAAATTAGTTTACCACATTTTTTATGAATGTGTTTTACTCAATTTTTGTATTTGGAGCTTTTTCTTTCAGATGAGGTATAAAACTTAAATAATGCTGTCAATTAATAACAGTTTTATTTACATATGACGACCTCTGTGGCGTGGTGGGCGAAGGTCTGCCTGCGACGCAGGAGGTTGCGGGTTCGATTCCCGCCTTGGGACAAATGTGTGTACGATCTGCAGACATTTGTTCAGGGCGTTCTGGATGTTTAATATGTATAATAAAATAATATCTATCTATGTAGTGTATTTGTATTATGTATATCAGTTATCTAGTACCCATAACACAAGCTCTGATTAGCTTGGGGCTAGATAATGCTGTGTGAATTGTCCAGCATTATTATTATTATTATTATTATATAATGTTATTTGTTACAGGTAGGAGTATCACCAATACAAGAAGACTCCTCTGATTAATAAAGATTTTAATATAAAATGCCTTGTTCTTTCTACTTCGCATCAACAGCCTGCATTGGTCCCAGATAATGCATTATTGGCATTTATCCCACAGGGTAATACCTATAATCCCCATATGCAGATGTTTCATGTTTCTAACTAACAAAGTAAAAATTCTGGAGTTGTCTTAATTTATAAACAAAGAAGAACGAGTCTTTTTAACAGACTTCAAAATAATTAATTCTGTTTTAAAAAAATATAAACAGACTTGAATTTTTTCGACTGTTTTTTTATGTTTGTTACCTCAAAATTTATTATTTTTTTAAATATAAAAGTAAAGGTATGTACTTACCACCTGCACACATTTGAGTATTCCAGGGATAGTCCTCACATAGAGTGGGTCGAAGCGTATGTTAGTTTGCACGGTGGTGCTGGACGTCACTGTGGTGGTAGTCGTGTGCTGCCCGGGGAACCCTGCTTCTGCCATGACTATGGTTTATCTGTGGGGTTGAGATCATTGTTTATAATATTTATATACTTACCAGCAGTTTTTGAAATGGATAAATACTGGTTCAACTTAGTATTTATAAATAATTAGAATAGAAACCATAAATAAACTATAAACTTATTAAGTAATAATTTTTGTGGGATAAACTATATTAAATATTCATGGTTGAATATAAAGGTCGGTAGGTACAACATTTTGTGAGCATAACAGTAACAAGGATAAATATTTTTAGAGGCAAATTAAAGTAATATTAATTATGTACCTAATAGCCACATCAGCCACACCAAAAAATGCAAGTCCAACCAAACCACAGATTACAAATTTACAAATCGTTTATTTCTGACACAATAAAATGTTTACAATATAATGTTGATTCCACAGGATCCCGTACTAGCCTAAGCTGTATTACAGGACCCAAGGCTTCTCTTATTCATTAACAATTTGTGTCTTTAATAGACTATGTACAAGAACTAGGTATCTAAAAAATATTGATGAAAAAAACATAATGCAAATTAAATCTATCTTCGGAACATTCCAATAGAATACATACAAAAACATAAAAAGAAGATGACAATATATATGTAAATTTAATAATTTATAGGAAAGTGTACCCATAATACATATTTTTAGGTAGACAGGTAACAGATATAACCTAAAGCGTCTCTATCCACAGAATGAGGAGGATGGTGATGATGATGATGATTGGTACTAATCATAATCACCAGATAGAACACATGCTCAGCTGAATAACAGGTGTGAAGTAGGTTGATAACGTGAATCATAGCTCCATTTCAATAGAACTGATAACTTATCAGCATTTTTAGTTTTGGTGTAGTTAAAAACAGGTTTATGTTGAAGAGAAAATTAATGGATCTACTAAGCTAACATTTTGTACCAATTAGCCTGAGATTAATACGTAGTGCATTATGAATTTTATAATCTAGATATTACAGATATTAAGATAAGACAGGAATATCAACTAAGGTGATTTAGGATTTTTAAGTAATTCATAAGATTCATAACTAGAAAACTCAAATGTATAGTTTGTCACCTCGTGTTTACAGTAATTAATAATAACATAGGGAACAACAATGTGTCTACGACTCCGTCAGCAACGAAAATAGCGATTATTGAGCAATACTTGATAGCTGGAAACGGGATTGAGCAAAATTCAGCGTGTTAATCACTTTTTAACTAACTCACCGGGTATTCAGTAGCACAAACAAACTCACTGACTCTTTAGATTAGAACTAAGTAACTATGCACAGTGTGTACAAAACCAGAAATGTATGAAAATAACTTAGAAAATTTTTAATCAGCTGACAAAATCAAATTGTTAGAATTCTCACACTCACTTTTCTTTCCTTCTTTTGCTTTGTTTGCTTGCTCGCTCGCTTGCCCGAGTGCTGCCAGCTTTGAACTGGAAAATGTTGCCAAAGTGTTCCTTTAACCTATCTTTAACAACAGTTTTTGCGAAAAAAAACTGCTTATTCGGCAAATTTTTGCACGCGAATGCGGATTCGCACGCTTACGTGTTATTTTACGTCTAGCTATAGAATAGAATGCTTTTGAGTAGGGTGATTCAGCTTACTTTATCTGAAAGCTATGCAATAAAGCTATAAAACTGGCTATAAATGTTTTGTATTGTGTTTTTGTTTTATTTTACACAGACCTTTCATTTGCAAAAATAGTCGTGAAATCGTACTACTACTACTATTACTACTACTACTACTACTACTACTTGTATGTTTATCAACATATACTATTGAAACTTTGTAAAAACGTTGGTGACCCTCTAAAACGTATAATAAATAAGAAACTTTTACCGATTTTTTGGAATAAAGAAGAAAAAAAAAGCTTTTCCCTCAGACTTTTGCAAAAAAAATGGCGTCACTTTCGCACGCTGAACTTTCACCCGGTATATCTCTCAATATTTGTTTCAAAATGGTATCAAAAAGTTGTCGAAAAGTTTGAAGTTGTTGGTAATAAAGAAAAAAAACTCTGGAACTTTGTTTAGACCAGCTGATAATGTTATGAATGTTATAGTGACTCATATCATTACATTACTTATTTATGTCTTGTGAATGAGACAAACATACTAAAAATTTGGCCCTAGGGCTTAGTTGGCCCTAGGACTTAAAGTTAATCGTTTTGTGTTGGCGCGAGATTATTATTTTTTGTGGTAGGTACCTACCTATATTATTTGTTTGTGTAAGCAGAAATCGAATAAAAATGTTTTTGGTTGAAATAATAAATCAACTATTTATTCCCATGTGCTCCCAAATACAATTAAAACGTGTGTTTTGTGCAATTTGCGATTAATTACTTTACTTTTAACTATTAGAGAAATTCATAGAAGTGCATTATGCCAAAAAAATGATATTTTTTTGGACAGGGTCTTTGGATAGTTTTATTCCTTGAAGTCATTTTTTTATACATCACGTAAATAATTGAATCTCTGACAACTCTCTCTCTCATTTAACAACCGGAGAAACAGATCTCAAATGGGGTGGTCATCTTTATCCGACTGATGACAACGCTGGTCGTTGGTCGTAGGGTCAAAGCAAATGATAAGGTGATTTCATTTTATGAAGGTGTTGGTAATGTAACTTATGCACACTAACACGTTCATGGTTTTTGGTCACATGCCCGGTTCGAGCTTGTTGTAAAAAACTGAAAAGCTTAGGTAAAATATAATTTTTGCTATTAACGAGCGGCGCAAGCTGCGTTTGAAGATTTATGTATTCATGTTTTTTTTGTCCCGATTATGTTGAAAATATAAACAAAGTGGTGACCGATGTCAGGTCCATAATCTTCACACCTATCTACTCCAAAGTTTTTTACCTCTGTTTGTTTCATATTAGTGTGAATTATTTAAGTGTAAGCATAGAACAAAAATAGGGCAATAATTTCTTCGACCCGACTTACGAGTAACGACGACTATCGACTGTCTTCGTATCGTCGTCGCCGCGTCGTCTCGTCGTCGTCGTGTATAGACTAGGCTACCTGTTCTAGATGGCCACTACTAGCGACAAATTGGTTAACCTGGCATCATTAACCACTGAAAGAAACGTCAGATTGTGACAGTGACAGCTTTTAGTTTATAGGGTTCCGTACGTTGACTAATCTAATGAAAACGAACGAATCAAATGCTTAATTATGTTACGTACCTATATCGTATCCATTTTAAATGGAGCATAAACGTAAACAAACCGCCCATACTTTACCTAAAATTCACTTTGTTGGCGCGTCCTTTTATACGTAATTTACACTACTTGTCGATTTTAGATCCTCCCTTCAATTAAAATTGCTTACAATTATATCTGAAACACGACGACAAGCAAGTGAGATTTTGTTATTTGTGTCGTACTTTGTTTACTAACATGCTTCATTCAAAATGGATAAACCATATGTAGGTACACACCTACATTTTGTCACTAGTTGATAGTATTATCATAGTACCTACTGTATTATATTTTCTTTGCATTTTGTACTAAATTGACACAATCAATCAGCTATGGTTTGCATTTATGTTTAAGAAAATAAATAAATAAGGATAGGTATAGGTATGCCAAAATACTTTCCAGATAAAGTAGGTGTATTTAATGCTAAATGCAACGCTATTGGCACCTGAAGCGTGACGTCATACTTGAACATTTTTGTATGGGCATGAAGTTTTTACCTTGAGTTTACATAGGGGATCCGTTGAACCGTGACGTCACAAAATGCAAGGGCTACCATGGCAGCGTTTTTATAAACCGAACTACTGAGTGTAGTTATACTTTTTGTTATTTACCTCAAAAATTTATTTATTTTGGCTGTTATATTTTATTTAGTTTATGTATTATTCTAAATAATCGAATAAAATAATAAAATAATCCATGCATATACCCTATTAATTGAACGACACATTTTGACCTCTCGCATCAAGGTTATTCAACTTTGAGGTCAATGTCATGTAGAAAAGTTGAATCCCCCTCCATGATTCCACGAGAATAAAAATATGTTTATGTTAATTAAACACAAAAACAATTGTCTTTTTTGCAATTGTTTCTTGTTTAAGAATAAAAATTGTTTGTTATAATTTTCTCATAATATTATTTTCAGTGTATATTTATATTACGACCACAGAACTCTTCCCCGTGCGTGTTTCACCACGCTCTTTGCCACAAAGTTTTAAACTCTAGTCGTCGTCGTCGTCGGTCGAGTCCAATAAATAAGCAAGTTAAATAATATAATAGCAAAGCACGCACTTTGCATTTTCTCGTTTCGTCGTCGTTGTCGGTGCGTTGTGTTTTGTTTAGTTTTAATTTAAATTAAAACAAAACAAAACAGTTTTTATTGAGTTCGTGTTGTGTCGTTCGTTTTTGTTTATTTCTGCGCTATTCAATCAATAGTTTTCCATATTATCAAATAACCGATTGACTGGGCCAACCAAACATCAGTGTTTATAAATCTGTGAATTTACATATCGAACATTTGGAACTACTGCACTAAGGATTTTTTGGTTAAATGAAAATAATACTGTGCCCTGTGTAATATGTGGTAGATACTTAAAATAATTATGGTGTCTGTTAATTCTCTACAACCCTAATTTACATTTAGGTACCTAGGTACTAAGAAATTGCATAAGATTATACTATACCTATTTACCTGTCATATCTATTAAAGGATTGCTAAAGCATGGGCAAAATAGTTTCTTAGTAGGTATATGGTTATAGTTTGCCTGATTGTTCTCTGACTCATACGCAAATCATAACAAATGCTAATTAAAATACGATAAATAATTGTGCCAAGGATAAACTTATTTCATGCCTAGTGCATTGTGCTAAGCTCTACAGTATGTACTCTGAGTTCTACCATGTTATATTTGTGTGTAATAATAAAGAGCTGGTCCATGCAGTAATAAGAATCATGGAACAATTTATTACCTCAGTGAGTAAGGGCCGAGCAGCCCACATGTGCCATGTATGTACACTCCATGGGTAATTTTTTTATCAAAAAGTAAAACCTATTTGCTGCTTTTATTAATTACCTGCCCCAAAATTGTTACCAGGAACAATTTAAGATATTTTTTATAATAACTTATTCTAAGAAAGCGATACATTTCAGAGAGCACATTTTAAACCATGGCTTATCCAAACCTTCCCCCGGCCCCGCCACCTCCAGTGCCCGTGAGTGTCAGCTCAACCAATGTGGCGTTCAACACCAGTCTGAGAATGGACCTGTCCTACCTCACCACACCCATCGGTATCCTGAGGGCTGTCATTATTGTAAGTCATTAACCCCTGTACAGATTTGTACTGACCTGTCTTAGATTTTCTTGCTTTTTTAACCAATTGACTTTTTCTTAAAACAAGCAATGGTAAATTCCCTCACCTGCTAGTTCCATTATCCAATTGTCAATGTAGTGCTTAGATTTTGTGAAGTGTTTACATTCGAAGAATCTTACTTGGGGCATTATTATCACTAATTTATTATTATGTACTTACTACCTAAAGGAAAACCAGCAAAAAATTAAGTGAAGGAAAATAGAAACAGAAGGCATAGATATTAAAAGGTTTTCAACTTATCACAAACTAAAAAAGTTTTTATTTATATTAATTTATTTATACCTTACACATTGATTTATTAAAAACGAAGATGAGGTACTGGTTGCTTGAAAGTGGCAACCTCAAATTGAGTAAAATTGTGTTCTCCCACATCAGTCACCGTCTGATCGGCGGCACGGGCGGTCGTGATTCGCGTGAAATATTGTTGTCTCAGTCTCACTTCGGTCCTAGATACCTACGTCTTTCCGTCTTTGTTCTTCTTTGTATTGCACAGGACTGGAAATATAACTGTGAGCGTATGTGTTTGCGTGCAGTTGTAACACAGGCCAATTTTTGAGTAAGCGCTGGGAGAACGTAACCTATCTTCCCTTTTTAAATCAATGACCTTACACAATAAAATCGAATGTACCTATATATGTTATTGGTTTTTATAATCCAGGTTTGTTGTTTATTTTATATAACATTGTTTTCAGTTGCTCTGCGCAATCGGCGCCATCTGCATCGGCTGCTCATCGTTCAGCAGCAATGCCCGCGGAGTGTTCTTCACAGTGGTAGCCGTGTCCGGGCTGGTCTACACGCTGCTCGTGTGCTGCGCCTACATCTGGCACGCCGTCGAGAAGTACCACAGCTGGCGGTGGCTGAAGATGGAAGTCGGTGTCGCGGTGCTCTATGTCTTCCTGAATATGATCGCCTCCACTATCGCTGTGGCGTTTGGGTTGGCATCTTATTCTGCTGCTGGGGTGGGTTCATAGGCAGTTCAATTAGGATAATACCAACTTACCTAACTAGTCATCTATTGTAAGAGAGGGCCTCAGTTCATCATCATTTCAGCCAGTTTGGACCCAGGAATTGGTATTAGACCTCTTAATGCGCTGTCTGGTCAAGTCGTAGATACTTTTGTGAAATTTAAAACACCTTCCAAGACCTATATGAATAACATAACCGCATATTGGTTGTGCTAGTGTACCTACTACCAATTGAGCAAGCTTTAATGTTATTTGCAGTTCTTCGGGTACCTGTGCATGGTCTCGTACGGCGCAGACGCGTTCATGCGCGCGCGCGCCCTGCGCGGCGGCGGCCCGGCGCAGGGCCAGCTCGTCACCAGTAAGATAACGACAACCCAACAACCCTAGCTTTAAAGGCAACCAAAAAGGCATTCCATTCTGCAGACCTGGCAGACCGTTCTGGGCGAGGTTCACTTGTGATTTATTCACTACCAAGCTTGTGTTATACCATACAATTGTATGTGTGTATTAATTGAATGTGATTGAAAATAAGGTGGTCTCTCATGGTATACAGTTCAGTTCGAAACCGTTTTTTTATCTCTAACTAGTCACAACGTCCTACGCCTTTTCTTACACCCTTTTTCGACTCGCTTGTCCTACAGGGCGCTTCGCCTAATTCTGGCCTAAGTCTATAAAAGAGAACAAGCTCACTGTACCTACCACTGGCATGTAGACTATACTCAGTTCACTCATTTGTATGGTTACTTACTAAGTACCTAACTCATCATCATCATCAGTAAGAACTAAACTTTAGGTAGTACTGTGCTCAATCTTGGTCCAACATTTACTTGGGGTTGCCGTTGGGGGGAGCAGATGTGTGGAAATCGATAAATCTCGGTTCAAGACGAGATGTGTATTACTGTCATTTCAACCATACTTATCAATAAATAACATGATAGAAAATTATGAATTGACATTGATCAATGGGATGATTCTAAATTTCCTAAAGCCTTCGCTACAGTGTAACGCACCCTCGAGAGCCAATCAAGTCAAGAGCCATCATGATGGTTATTGACTCAGCTATCATGATGATGCTTGAATAGGTGGTAACGGACATACCTACTACCTCGGTAGTGTGTGGTTGGGGAGTGGGGACCGACTCACAAAGATTAGTATTAAGCTTATTTATAGACTAACCTTGTGGCTTGTTAACTATAGAGCAAGGTAAGAATTCAATGGACGCATTTATACCACATATCTATAGTAGGTAGGTGCTGCTCTAAACGAAAATAAGAAATAAATTAAAACACCAACATCAAGAGCATATCGAACTAAATAAAACGACAAGTATTTGTTAGCTATGCTTTAGCTAGGAACTTAATATGCAACTAAACATTGAAAATATGAGTAACACAAATTAGTTTTTTTTCATTACAGACGATATAGACACTTAAACTATTGTTTTTGTGCAACAATGTTTGACAAATGTATGAGGTAGTTTTTAAAATCTGTTTGCACTCGCATCTCGTGTATCACTCGGCAATGTACCTACTTAACAATACTTACTTTTAGCTTATTAATTAGTAATTTATTACACCTAGATTAAGATTTCCCTTGTGATAATATTGTAACTACTACGTGATAATATACATACTTAATATTGTTTGTGTACCTTTAAGTTTAGTGTTCTTTCTTCTTCTAAATGCGAAATCTCTGAAAAAAAAAAATCTTTAAATATACTTAATGTATTGCCTGTCCAAACATCACAATCATTAGCTCACTTTTGTGTCAAATATTCTCTTAGTTTAAGTGCACATTTGCACTAAGGGTACTGTATAATTATCACAGACCTTAATGTTATAATTATGTTTATGAAGTCTGTTTTGATAATCAATTCAACTTTTACCTAACTTTAATATAATGTACAACTGCTGGTTTCAGCATTTTTTTGTGAATAATATTATAACCAACAGCAGGATTGTCTCAATACTGTTCATTACATATGTTAATGTTTCTATGTATATATATTTGTCTTTATTAGACATATGACTGTATTATTATTATTTTTGGGTGTATAACCTTTAGCACTAGAGCAACTGGATATGTGTTTTTAGTGTCTATTTAATAAAAGAGCTTTAAATGTGAACAATAATGTTTATTATTATAAACCTTAAAAATGCATTATTTATAAATTGTGATAAGTAAGAAATTCTATGACTTTGGCCCCAGTTTAGTATAAAAAGAACTGTATAACAAGATTGTTAGCTCGACACACATCCTTACTAACTGTCTATTCAAATAAGATCTTGCTTATCTACCTCAAAGATAGATAAGATTGTAACAATAGCTATGAAATCTGTATTTACCATAGAAATGCAGGTACATGATCATTAACAAATAGTTAGGTCAGTACATAGTATCCCTAATAAGACAACAATATCAATTCAGGCTTCATTAAACTTACACATAAAGCAACTTGCAAAATAGAACAACCATTTGAGGTATTTTCAAACAATACAACAATATGCTTTTCCATGAGATAATAAAAGCGCGCCAATAAAAACGAAATGCAGAGATAATGAATTCACCTTGTCAACTTTCTATCACCATAGCATAAAGACCTATCTACATAGCGTATGCATAATACAATGATAACATAACTTACCAACAAATAATAAACCTACGATCAATGCTTGCTTAAGAATTATATAATATTGCATAATTATAATGCTAATGCTAGAAGAGTTTTGAATAATGGTTTTTTCGAATTTAATTTTCTATAATATCTTGTGTCAAGATATCACACACACCTGTTATTTATAAATAACACTTAAATCTTATAACCTTATAAGTACTTCCAGTCAGTTATTAATCAAAAAGGCCCCACAACAAACAGGCTAGCATGGTTAGAATATCAATACTTTTACAAAATACTTCAAAGCTTATATAAATGTTATAATTTTTTTTTCAATAAATACTAAATATGTGCAAGTATGTGTAAATATGTATAAAATATAATTTATAGTAGGTAGAAAAACTTGATTACCAATTTGTAATTGTTTGCTTACAATTAAATTTTTGTTACAATAAGCTGTATAAACTTGTGCTTATGTAGGTACCTATATAAATTTATTCAATATTTAGGTGGTATATTTTGACTTGCAATGTCTTTGTTATGCTTGAAGCTAAAGTAAGAAAGTTCTTCAAAAATTATTGTGCTGGCAGCCCACTTCTGTAAACCTTAAATTTAAGGTATCCATCCATTCCATATGCTATGATTGCGCATAAGCCAAAGAACTGAAACAAAAAGATTTCTTAATTAATACTGGCTGTTCAGAATTGGCCATACAAACTGCCTTTGACATATTCTAGATACATGACTTTGACAGCTGACATTGTGTACTGTTGAAGTTTATTAGGGTTTTCCCCGCGTATCTTTTTACATTGCCCTTAATTTTGTAATTTACTTATATCTTTTTGATTAACATTTTATCGAAGAATTCACTTCCTTTATCTATCTTTATTACCGAACAACGTTGCTTTTATATGTATTTTACTCTAATAATACGGGCATTGGCGAAATTATGTCAACCCAGACGAAAACGCCATATTTTTTCATGCAAATTAATATAAAGAATTAAAGAATATCATCTCGTTTCATATTGATTGTGCAACTATTGGATTCGGAGTGACTGATGGTGTTTGTGATAAAGGCTACGGAACGTCACAATGTTGGGCCAAGGGTACAAGGGTGTGCCCTTGAAAACTGGCCAGCATTTACTGGCCAGGAAGTATACAACTTTTTAGGTAGTATGTTAGTGTTTTAGTGGACCCAAGGTGCCGAACACAGGCCCAACTTGTCGCATCGCATCGGACGGAAGGTTAGTGAAATCCTATTATGCCCAAACATACTCATCATCACACTGAATTAGTACTGCTTTTTAAACATTTAATAAACGGTAAATTAATTTATTTTGGATGACAAATAAATTAATTTACCGTTTATTAAATGTTGTTTTTATAGTGGTTAACTATAAAAACAATACATTTAAAAAATAATACATTACTATAATACAGTCCACTCATAAAATCTTAAAATTGTTATTGTTTTCTATTTTTGTTTAATTTAAAAATGAATCATCTTTATCTGCTTTGTAATTGTAAATAAAAAATGGGTGTTTAACTTACTCCTACAGCATATCCAACGCTTTCCGCAATTGTGGTTGCGATGATGGAGCACACTATATATGCCAGCACCATAACAGCGCAGAAGAAGAACTGGAACTTCAGCCACGGTATCTTGTCAAACTTCTCCACAAAGTGGAACAAATACATAAGGAACAGAAGCAGTGTGACAATGTTTCCGATCCAATACAGCAGGTTGTAGAAAATAGATGAGATCCATGTGTTTGTCACCTTTATACAGATGAATCCTACCACATTGCATAGCTGAAACAGAAACAACATGTTCCTCATACTTATTTGGTTAAAGGTCTTAATCCCTTTGCCTGTGGTTTCAATCACATTATGTCTACCTACTACCTACCTACATACTTAATTGGAGAAAACATAGATCATTTAGACAGCTAGTTAATCTGTAAATAATACAGGCTATCATAGCCTAGGAACTAGGCTCGGTAGGTTCTCAATCAGAGGAAAGGTCTTATTGTTGTTAACAATATAAGGTAGATATCACAATAATAATTAACATTAAAATTCAAAAGTTTGGATGTTCATTACCCCTTTACTCCAAAACTACAGAACACACTAAAATTTTAAATTGATGTCATTCTAGACAAATTGAAACATGTGCTGCTTTTTATCCTTTAAATTGGTTCCCATGGGATAGAAATAACATTGACATGTTTCCTTTTATACCTCCTTAATGTGCAAAGGCAGATAGGTACTTGTTGGAAATAAAAATATTTGTGTTACTTCACAATATGGAGTATTTATTTATATCAATGTAGAGGAAAATAGATCAAATATTATTAGAATTATGAATTGAATGATGTCATGGGTCGCACTCAATTGATGACCTACTTAATTATAATGTTGGTACAATAATGACCTTGAATACAATATGCAGAAAGACGCCAACCCACCTACTGCTGGGCAGATTCATGATCAAAATAATTGAACCAGTGAACTAAAAGCATCATGATTGGTTCACTGGTCCACTTGCTGCTTGGAATTTATGTATCCTACATTCTTATATTCCAAGCAGCTGTGATCAGAAGCATTATGTTATATTATATTCTATGTAATAATTAAAGCTTACAATTTGAATGAGCTGGAGGATTCCTGGAGTAGTTTGAACGTAGCCCCTGTCGAATCTGACCACTTTCGCAGTAGGCAGTGGCTGGGGCGGCCTCTGCGGCGGCGACTGATTATTCCCGTAGTTATCAAACATTGCTGTTGTTTCTTCACAAATACACTTTTTGGTCGTAGGATTAGTTATAGTTAACGTATTACAAACATGTATTTCATCAGCTAGCAGGGTCTAGCCCTGAATTTCAGTAATTTTTTAAAAGATAGCAAAAAATTATGTGTAAACAAAATAAACTTTTCTTGCTTGGCTGGCATTGGCAGTTGACTGACACTGACACTTGCTTTGCTTGACGGACGATGACACTTTTTTATACCGTTGACATGCCAAAACTCATGCCAAAATGTTACTTTTACATCTATTTTGAGTGGGCAGGACAAGCATGGTCAGCGTCCGTCACATGCCGTCAATCAGTCAGTCACATATAGGGATGTCGGAAGTGACAAGTGACGAAAAATATCGATTTACCTACCTATCATTATTTATAACAAGCATCCTTTTTTGATCTTACTTTAAAATATTTAATGCATTATTATTCGTTCAAATAATTTTTCCTCTATGTTCGTATTCCGATTTAAATAAATACATAATAAATAGCACATATTATCTGTCGCTAACCCCACTCTTTTATAGCACTGCTACAAGTTTGGTTATGATTTTTATTTTAACAATCGATAACCTTAATTAATGGGCTAAGTAAGTTAGTAAAAAGGACAGTACATACACATAATCTACCCCGTTGTTTCATCTTCTATTCCATCTGAACAGCATGGTTTTATGAAGGTTCGCTCTACCACGACCAATTTGGGTGTTTTTATCGACTATGTTGAAACTAATATGGATGGAGGCTCTCAAGTGGATGTTGTTTACACAGACTTTGAGAAAGCTTTCGATCGTGTAGGTAGATCATAATTATGATACTTTTACGTAAACTATACGAGCTGGGCATTCAGGGTAACTTGTTAAGATGGAGTCGTATTTAAAATCACAGGCAGTGGTCGTAGGTGGCTCTTGCTCTGACTATATTGAAATAAACAATTTATAATTAATGTAATATTAATACATTATTTCTGAAATTATCACCAATAAAAAACATATCGTTCTATGATGTAAAAACTCGACTTTTGGTATTCGGTTAAACAATTCTAGTCACCAGCCAATGTTAGATTCAAATGACGCATTTATGAATCATTTAGAATCATTAGAATTATTTATTAATTTGTTTACATGTTGTTAGGTTAGGTTAAATTGAACTATGAACTAATCATATAAGGTTTGTCCACGTTGAATGAAGCATGTTATTAAACAAAATACGACACAAATAACAAAATCTCACTTGCTTAGCGTCGAGTTTCAGATATACCTAATTGTAAGCAATTTTTATTGAAGGGAGGATCTAAAATCGACAAGTAATGTAAATTACGTATAAAAGGACGCGCCAACAAAGTGAGTTTTAGGTTAAGTATGCGCGGTTTGTATACGTTTATGCCTCATTCAAAATGGACACGGTATAGGTACCTACGATTTTGAATTTTAGTCACTTATTTAATTATTGATTGATGCTTATAAATAAATATTTGGCAATATATCGTTTTGAATTCAATTTTCGATATTGGGTATTTTGTATTGATATATCAAATTATATCGGCTAAAAATATCCATAAAAAATATCGATATATTGATATGTCGAAATTTTTTTTACATCCCTACAGTCACATCGTCCGTCTCGTCTCGTCTCGCTCGCTCGCTCAGTCAGTCAGTTCTTGGTTGGTCAGTTCCTTCCTTATATATGTATAATATGTAATCTCCTTCTACGATATGTAAGAATATAAAGACTCACGCACACGGCGGAGCCCTGAATGCTATAAATTTCAATAACAACTGATAATAACGAGTATTCTTTTCATTGATCGGTCTAAGATGGTCCTCGTTGTTTTCTAACCGCCATCATAGCTCCCAATCCGGAAAGACCACTCGACAGTTGTCAATATTGAACGTCGTATCCGTTTCATAAAGATTGTCTGTTACATTCAGAACCTCTTCAGAACCGTTGATTTGGACGAACAGAACCATAAACACCCAAATATTGCAAAGGCTTACTGCAAAGAGGTTAATCAGCCTTAGAATTGTCTATCATACAACCCTAGGCTACCTAGAATACAGGCCTCGTCTACACGGCCAATGCCTGACAATGCGTCAGTCCACGGACGCCATAGGGTAACTAATACAGCTTTTGGCCACCACGCCAGCAGACGTATCAGAACCGACACAGTTGGCCGACCTTACGATACTTAGATTACATCCGGTTGATCCAAAATAATTTCCCCTTGCCCTTCGACAGGCGCAAGGTCGATTCGAGACGGTGGTTTCTCTTCCATCTCTGAGTCTCACATATGAGTAATCTGGATTCGCTTGAAGCAGCTCCACTTCTTCCACCACAGGCTGATACTTATTAGAACGGTCAAAACAGCGCATGAGGACTTGCCCCGAATTGGTTAGCCATGTTGGAATACTGTGACCATTCATTGATCTTTGCGGATGTGTGAACAGGCTCATGTGGCGTGCAGTTAGTAGCTGTGCATAAGAGCGATCTAATCTAGTGGAGAGCCACATTAAGTACATGCTCCCAATTTTCTATAGGCATGTTGAGCGAACGCAGAGAGAGCTGTACTGTTTTCCATAGCGTGGAATTCAATTTCTCGACTTGGCCGTTGCCTTGAGGATTGTAGGCCGTAGTTCTGCTAGTCGCAATGCCACGTGAATGTAGAAACTAATATCATATCTGTATGGTGCCAGTTCCAGCCCATCTCTGGATCTTCTCATTTTTAATTTTACTTGTATGTTTTGCAACAAACATGAAGGAAACCGATCGTTGGTCCGTGATGAGTTTGAACGGTCTACCGATAAGAAAATGGCGCCATTTCTTCAGAGCTTCAACGATGTCATAGGCTTTTTTCTCTACCGCTGAGTGATTTCGCTCGCTCTGATTGAGGGTCCTTGAGTGAAAGGAGATGGGCCTCGAATTCTGTGATAATGTAGCGGCGATGGAATGCCCGGAAGCATCAGTCTCGACACTAAAAGGTAACTTGTCGTCTATGGCGTGACTTTGCTATAACAGATTTCAGGTCCTCGAAACATTTTACTGCGTCTGAGCTTAAGGGGAAACTTTTGGTATGCACCATAGGATAGATTCTCTATGAAAAACTAGGAAACCACTACAAATAGTGTGCGAACATACCGAGAGTCCTTCGAAGAGAAACTACATCATTGGGTGGGGGCATATTTAGAAGCGGTTTCAGTCGCTCACTAACTGGCATAATAACATGATTTTCAAATGTATCGCCAAGAATGTTTATAGTCGACTGTGTGAACTTGCTCTTTTCTTTGTTTAGGGTAAGGTTGTACTTTTCCACAGCTTTGACAAATAGTCTAAGATTTTTATCGTGCTCTTCCTGTGTCTTTCCACATACAGTAATATCATAAATGTAGGCAAAAGTACCGTTTAGGTTTTCGGTTCTGATGAGCCAGTCGACAGTTCTTTGGAAACTAGACACACCGTTGGTAACACCAAACGGAATTCTACGAAAATGATACAGGTTACCTACCACATGTCTCGAAAGCTGTGAAGGTTTTTTTTTGTCAGGCAAGATGGGCACGTGGTGGTATGCACTCTGTAAATCTATAGCGCTAATAATCGCGTATTTAGCTACCTTTGTTATCATCTCTTCAATGTTGGGTAACGGGTAGGCAAAGGCATCCAATTGTGTATATTTGTTGATGGTTTGCGAGTAATCTATTACCATCCGCCTCTTGTGATTTGCATTTTTCGTGATTAAAACCTGCGCTCGCCAAGGTGACAGACCTTCTTCTATGATTCCTTCCTTTTTTTTTTTTTTTTTTTTTCTTTCCTTCATTTCGCAGCGATAGGTTTGCAGTCCGCCGTGACATTAGAAAATAGGGGTACAGCAGGGACAGAGGCTGCAGCTACGCTGCAAACCCTTAACTTATCTTTCGGTCCACCAAATTTGAATTCTAGAGTCGAGTGTGATTCTAAGACGTCATGGCCAATTATAACGTCGGCACATAAGTTATTCACAATCGGGAGATTGACGTTGTTAAAGGCATTGTCTCCGATCCTAACATTCTGGAGAGTCGAGCCGTTAACCTATGACTTGTGAGATAAGGAAGCCATAGAAATAGTTTGGTCGCAACGCCTCTTCTTCAGTTGACAGAGACTGGCAGAGTCCTCATTGACGAAGCTCAGGGAGCTCCCGGTGTCAATCAAGGCTTCTGCTCGAACTCCCTTAGTAATAACTGTCACCATTGCCTTGCGCAGTGAAGTCGGTGCCGCCGCAGATATTATACTGCAGTGGCCGCAGTCATCTGTTTCCGTTGTTGAAGCAGGTGTCGGTGTCCTGCTACGACAGACTTTTCCATAGTGGCCCTTTCTATTACACTTTATGCATGTAGCATCTCGAGCTGGAATGTCCTTGCGAGGGTGTATAGATGATGCTCCACAAAAAAGCATTTTCGTTTGGGGACAGCAGCGGCAGTAGAAGTAAGCACAACACTGCCAGATCCATGCCTGCACTCCGGAGAACGAAATAGCTATCGCCTCGGCCAACCGCCGCGAGTAGAAATGGCCTCGTTAACAAACTTAGCATATAGTTTGTTTTTGTTGAACATTGCAATACAATTGAAGATAATAAAAACAGACTCACCCTGGAGCATCTGCACTCCCTGTACTTACCACGGGGCGCACAAATAATTAATAAAGAACGGCAGGCTCCGATAAAGTCATAAAATCGCTCGTCCAACCTGACATCATTCTTCTAGGAATGATCAATGCACAGACCAGCAAACGCATGTCTGCACCGTCGCGTCGCTCTTGTCACCGCAGCCCGGTTACTCCACCAATTCCCTACACCTAGCTTCAGTCAGCTGCAAACAGACAAATCATCAATATACAACAAACATAAGAACTCCGGCCAATTGTTTCATTTCTCGAGAACAACGTACTCTAGGCACGAACATACCAACAGATCAACCAATGGTAGTTACCGACCACAGATGAGATCCGCGGTGGCACCACCAGATATATCAGGGGACCCAAAACAAGGAACTGCTTGACCACAAGCCAACAACAAATTTACTAAACATGACACTAGGTCAGACGACAACAAACTTACAATATGCAACTCAATGCCACAAAACAACATCTAGCCAGACATCCACCGTGTATGTCTGGAGTCTTGGGTGTAGGGACCCAAGACGCCCACAACAGCTCTGCCAAACAACGCCGTATGCTTGTAGAACTAATATTGAGACACCGTCCTCAATACGCACACACACATCCAAGCAGACGGACACCGTTCACGTCTGAAGGATAATCTTGGGTGTAGCAACCCAAGATGCTCACAACTGTTCTGCCAAGCAACACCGTATGCTTGTAGAACTAATATTGAGACACCGTACTCAATACGCACACACACATCCAAGCAGACAGCCACTGTGCATGTCTGAAGGATAATCTTGGGTGTAGCAACCCAAGATGCTCACAACTGTTCTGCCAAGCAACACCGTATGCATGTAGAACTAATACTGAGACACCGTACTCAATATGCTCACACGCGTCTAAGCAGACGGCTACCAATCACATCTCAAGGATCTATTCTGAGTGTAAAAACCCAAGATGTTCACACCAGTTCTGCTAATCATCACCATGTCCAAGATACCACAAAAAGACCTCAACTTCCAGCAAAAACAGCATAGCAGAAACAAAGATCAAAACCAAACAAGTAAATACAAGAGTGTTACAAAATAACACACAACAGAACAACATAATGCGAGACAATATTAAGCAGTAGGGCAGTAGGTATAACAAAATAATCAACACAAACAAATTTTATTGTTTCACTTTCTTTTTTTCAAATGAACAACCACTAACTTTGGAACTGAAACCATTCAGAAGTAGGTAGGTGTGCGCTTAGCGTTGTGATGAGGACCCTTAATTCCCAGTCGTTCCAGGCAAAGTTAATCCTCTGGCTGGTATCATCACCCGTAGTTTTGGCTCCAACCAATGTCAATCATAAAATCTTTATTTGCCTCTATGATCCATGTGACCTGCAAGCATGTACTGTCTGGCATCCTCCACTTCTACTGAAGCCTGAAACCAATAAATCACAACAGAGAAATGCATCCGACAGGCATGTTGTGCAATTGACACGACACAGGCTATCATCAATAACACTATAGGACATAATTATCTTTACCTGCTATGCTTTATCCTTGGGAAAAGCCACTTGATCAGCTTTGGCTAGCTAGGTACGAACAGTACGAGATATTTGAGTCATTTCTTTCTCAAGATTAATTAACATCAAGCAAACGTTGGTTCATATCACAATAAAACTCATGAAAATTGAACTGCTTACATAGTAATAACCATGCTACCTAGTCTAGGTACCTACGTACAAATCAATCCAGGTGCATTATAAAAACCGGTAATTTTAGTGTAAAACAGCCATACCCTTATCAGTCATCACATCATTACAAACCAATTGTATTACTGTACATCCATAAAGCTTCTTAGTTAAATTCTTGTAAGAATTCAGGTTTGGTCGCCAGCTCAGATTTGTCACAGCATAAAATGTCGACCTGTTGAGTGTCATCATTTTGATGTGAATCCATCGAACTTTTCCATTCTTGGTAAAACATCTGTGAGCGTAAAACATGGGTTTATCCCACTTCTGATAAAGACTCACACACACGGCGGAGCCCTGAATGCTATAAATTTCAATAACAACTGATAATAACGAGTATTCTTTTCATTGATCGGTCTAAGATGGTCCTCGTTGTTTTCTAACCGCCATCATAGCTCCCAATCCGGAAAGACCACTCGACAGTTGTCAATATTGAACGTCGTATCCGTTTCATAAAGATTGTCTGTTACATTCAGAACCTCTTCAGAACCGTTGATTTGGACGAACAGAACCATAAACACCCAAATATTGCAAAGGCTTACTGCAAAGAGGTTAATCAGCCTTAGAATTGTCTATCATACAACCCTAGGCTACCTAGAATACAGGCCTCGTCTACAAATATTAGAATAGTACAGTACTAAAGTCAGTTCCTCCTTCACCTCCTTGGAGTATTTATGTTCCTTGGTCAGTTCTGTCTGTCTCGAAGTTATTGTATTCTCTTTGTTTGCTTAAACACAATTTGCAGACAGTAATTGTTTGCTTTCCTCAAAGAACTCATTTCTGCAGTTTTGCCGAAATAACTTTCATGTGGTGTGTGAATTTGCGTGAAGACCATTTATAATTTAGAAGCCCCTTCCACAGACCGGTTCCTCATTAAAATCAAACTGACAGTATTCCTGTGGAATGGGAGATAGTGACTGGAGACCGTTCATCTACGGCGGGCTGGCGTCGATAGTTGCAGAGTTCGGTAAGCTCTACTATACCTAATAATACCTACCTTACCTAATCTACAACATTCTAACCTACCTGATCCTGTACATGTATGCACATAAGCAAAGTAAACTCTTTGATTTAGCTTAACATGCTGTTTAATCATGGAGGCTCTCTATTCTGATTGCTGGTCATTTTATGTTGGACCGTACCAATGTTGCACACTAGTGTAGCAAGTGTTCATTTTAATATGTGTTTTATCATCACACTGGGAATATGAAAAAACTACTGGCAAATGATATGCTTCTGGAGACAACCAACTTTGAGCTAACCTGACAGATACAACTGGTCTTCAAAACAAACAGCGCTGTATTAATAACTGCAAACAAACAGATGCACACAAGATCAAAAGCAATTACACACACAGTTACAACACATCAAAGTCTGCATAGAATAGACATAGAGTCAATCCTACCCAGGCAACATAAAGGCAGACAGACTAGCAAAGGGAGGAGCAAGATTAACTCCAACACGTCAAGATGTAAGTCTCTCGAACCCACCCACAGCGGATGTCAACCACAGACTAAAACTTAACTCAGCATCGGACAGACTGCAAGCATATTAAATCAATATTCCCCTCCAAAGACAGGAAAATCACAAACATGATGCTCAAGATAAGCCAGGAGGACCTTAGGATGATGGTGAGCATCATCACAGGGCTGTGAATTGAATCATCATCTTCTCAAGACTGGACCCACAGACTGTAGCTTATGTTGTGGCTGCTTCTAAGAAGAAGAGACTGTGGAGAACATGTTGTACTCTGTATGGCCACAGAGGAGGCCGGACATAAAACAGGGCTGAAGTGTCTCATTGAGGCATCAACCTCATCCATACCCACAGAAAAGCTGTAAAGAAGCTGTCATAATAATTAGATGCATTGTAGATTGATGGCATCCGATAACAACTCGCGGGTCACTTGCTTGAAGTTCAAAATAAACCATTTTTGTCACCTTAAAATGTACAAGAATTTTACGAGTTTAAGCCCTTATTTGATTTGTTTTTGCATATGTGTGTGCTTTAAGCTATTAAAATTTGTTTTAGGCACTTTTCCCATTGATACTACCAAGACCCGTCTGCAGATCCAAGGACAGAAGATAGACCCTCGCCATGTGGAGCTCAGGTACACCGGCATGGTTGACTGCTTCGTCAAGACTTCTCAGCAGGAGGGAGTCAAAGCTCTGTATTGTGGGTAAGGATTTCTATGGTTTCAAATTAAATTGTTACATTTTTTATATAATTACTTGTGTATTACTACTACTACAACCACTGTGGCGTGGTGGGCGAAGGTCCGCCTGCGACGCAGGAGGTTGCGGGTTCTATTCCCGCCTCGGGACAAATATGTGTACGATCTGCAGATATTTGTTCAGAGCATTCTAGATGTTTTCTATGTATAATAAAAAAAATCTAGTGTATTGTATTATGTATATCAGTTATCTAGTAGCCGTAACACAAGCTCTGCTTAGCTTCGGGCTAGGTAATAATGTGTGAATTAATATTTGTATATACATTGGTATTTATTTAATTTTTTATTATATTTGATGCTTGCTTTTATGAATTTATTATTGTTAATTATAGTATTGTTAGCTTCCTGTTTGTGAAGAAGGAAGATAATTATTTTGTTTATATCCGCATAAGTTAACCGAAATCAAAGTGCTTACCTATGTCATGGCTCCTATAAAAAAAATTGTGTGTTCGGACGGTTGATGTCTGAACACACAATTTGTATTTTTTTACTAATTTAATCACTCCCTTTTCGCGGCATTTGCGGTTTTTCACGCGCCGCGCCGTCGCGCCGCCGCCGCCGCCGCCGCCATGTGCTGAGTCTGTAAACGCTATAGTGGTTGTCAGATGTTTTGTGAAAAATAGTAAACAGCCAAGACCAGTACCTACTGATTTAAATAAAAGCATTTATCTAAGCAGAACTAATATTAGCAGGGCTGCACAAATTCCTTGTTTGCTTGAAGGTTCATATAAAAATAAGAAATGAGTCTTCTTCGCTGTCATTAAAGCTCAAAATCGATATCTATATAAATAATGTTTCCTTCCTTTAAGTTTATTAATAAAACAATAAACGAATGGTTCCTGATACAGCTTAGCACTCAAGGTTTAAAGAGACTTTATTTGCCGACAAATCTTACTCACGCTATGGTAGGTAATCGCAAAACTTAATGAGTTCTGTGATCTTAGGCACGGAAGCAAAATTGCTCAAGTTCAGTCAAATAGCGTCGGCTTATTGCAAGAAGTCATTAACTGCATAAACCAAAAGTTTGGCAAACGCGGTTTTTAACTTTTTATGACTTTAAGAGCCTATATCATCAAAACTACGACAGTTATCAAAATAATTTAAACGCCAATATATAGAGTTATGTAATTATTTTATAATTTACTGAAATCAGTACAAATCCAACCATTGAATTTTTTTTAAAAGGTAAAAATGCAAAGGTAATGACTTCTTGCGATAAAAAGTTTTGACGAAACTGAGTTAAGTATTTCTGCAACGAAGTTTTTTGTGGCCTTTTTCGAGTATTTAGAGACAAAATAATCATAAAATAATATATTTTACTAGTAAAAGCTAGACATATTACTTTCTTTGTCCAAAAACACTTTGTAAAATAACTGAAATTTGTAATAATGGCACATGAATCAGTCAAAAGCACAATTATTTGCTAAAAACTTCAAACTTCAGTAAAAACAGAATTATAAGCAGGTAAATAGGTTAGAAAAGACGCAAAACGGTCGAATCAAAAGGTTAAGAAAACTATTATTTAGATTAGGAAATATTATGTATCAGACTTTGAGCTTTACCTAAAAACCTAATTAACTATCTTAAGAAGGCTACGAACCCCTCCCAAATCTCAGCGGCCGGCCCGATTGAATTTGTTGTTGTTTCACGTAGAATCGCATCGTGTTGGCCATTCCGCGGCATTCGCCTTATTTTGGAATTGTGCTCCCTGTGTCGCATTGCCCCCCGCGTTTGAGCGAGCGGTTGCAGAAATTTGAAGGAATTTCTCAATTTTTTATATTTTTTCGTACTTTGAGATTCATTTTGAATAAACGACTGATTTCAGAAATATTTTTGTTTATTTCTAATAGTGAATATATTTAGGATGTATGCAGTGTGACAGATTTTCGAATAAAGGTGTCTAACATGCATAAAAAATAGCTTGAAAATGACTCGATTTGGTGGTCAAAATATGGCAAATTAGTTTCACTCTCATTCAAATATCATAATGTTTTTTAAAAAACGAAAATACTACAAACATAGCTATTTGTCATCCGACTATGTATGCAAAAGGTCATTGGGCATTTTGTTCGGACATATGACCCACGGCGCACAAAAACGAAACAGGGCTAGGTATGTAGTTAAATGTATATGTTACTTAATGGTATGGGTCGCATTATTGCAGGATATGGGAGAACCGCAAAAAATTTTTTTTTAATTATTATTATAGCATTTTTTAAATAATTATTATAGCATTTTTAAATTATTATTATAGCATTTTTATAATGAACTAAGTAAAAACTATTGGCCTGACTGTAAAAATACTTTGTAAAACAGTTGTTTTGAACAATTTCCAGGAATACGAAAATAAAATCCATTTTGCGGTAATAATATTTTTATTCTGCATTATCAAAATCTATAGTTAATTCATCTAAAAAGGCTGCAGGCGCGTCTATCACGTCTTGATGCCTGGCCCATGACAGAAAGTATACGACGCTTACAACATGTGCACAGCTTCCGACAGTGCGACGGCCGTGTATACACGAGCAGTAATACTGTTGGATGCTATTTCTTCCAATATGGGTAGGATCTACTAAAATATAGGTGTAGTACTGCTTTGCACGGACGTGTCGTGACTGTATTCTGCCTCTTATCAATATCTTATTTTCAATAATTTCTTGGTGCCGGTATAGTTCGATAGTGTATACACCATCCTCACGCATGTGCTCGTGGCAATACGATCTTGCGATTCTCAAGTGGTATGATCCCAACGTAAACAATATTAATTCGTCAAATGTAAGCCGAGGAAAGTCATCAAAATCCGGATCATTGCCATCGAGTCGCACAAACGCTACTAGTCCGGGAGCCGACTGCAAGAAACCCTACCTGATAAAAAAATAGAAAATACCTACTCTGTAGGGGTAGCTGACTTTTAGTACGTGCTACTGCTCTTGGTCGGCCGCGGCTTAGCTTGGCAAATTTTGTGCAAATGGCAAAAAAGTGGTACCAAAATTCATCAAAAAAAACGTCATCGAAAAATAGAATGAAACTTGTATAGTAGAATTCCTGCCTCGAAGGACAGTAAAAAAAAAGTGGTCGGCCTAATCCTGTGTTGGCAGGTTCCTGTGTCCGACCGAATTTATGGTACCACGTGACAGCTGCATTTTACCTAATCGAAAAATGGAATGAAAAAAACGGATTATATTAGCTAAATTAAACCTGTTGACGTTTGTCTTGGTCGGCCTCACCTTAGCCTGGCAGTTTTTTCAGTCCGACCACATTTATAAAAAAATATTTTATATTTCAATATTGAAAATATGGTTTCTTCATTGCTTCAACTGAATAATAATGCTTATTTTAATAAGTAAGAGTAACATAATATAGCATCATTTTCTATTTAAATAAAAGTGATAAAAATACAGCTCTTATTCGAGCATCAGATACTGATGTTATGATAATAATCATTGGCAATTTGCACAGAATGCCCCAAAAAGAAGTTTGGCTGACCCCTGCAACAAAAGCGGAGGCGATTAACTGCACAAAATTGTGTGAAACTCTTGGACCAGACCTTAGTAAATCATTACCCGGATTTCATGCCTTCACTGGCTCTGATTATACGGCAAGTTTTAAAGGGAAGGGTAAAGTGAGACCCTTTGAAATATTGAAAAAAAAGTATCATATCAGAAAGCATTTTTCAATTTAAACGACCCAAACCAAATAGATGAAACCTCGGACTTAATTCAAAAATACACATGCAAAATGTACGGAATGAAAATATGCAAAACAGTGAACGAAGCGAGAGTAGAGTTTTTCAAAAAAAGTATTCACAGTGTCGCAACGAGGCAAATTTTTGAAAAAAATACAAAATTTTGATTCCGCCAATATACCCCCTTGTTGGAGCGCCTTAAAACCAAAAATGATACGAACGGCGTTCATAAATTCAATGTGGCAGTGTGCCGCAGAATCCAGTTGCATCAAATTTGATGCAACATATTGTGGCTGGATTTTAGCAGATGAAACACATAGAATCAAATGGTTCGAAGGACACATGACTCCTTTACGAATAGAAGAGATAATTATTGATAAGTCGGAGTCTGGGGAAAGCTCATCAGACTTTGACTCTGAAGATGATTGTGATTAGGTATGTTATAATATTAAAAACCTTATTGTATAATTTAGATTTAAGAATAAAAATTTGAACTGAATGTTTCGTTTTTGTATAGCCCTCTTAGCCCTCTACGCACTTATATAGGCGGGTGGCATGACTTTTTTGTAGCTAGTATATTCTGTAGGTCAGCATGGTTATTTATGACCATATTATGTTACTCTTACTTATTAAAATAAGCATTATTATTCAGTTGAAGCAATGAAGAAACCATATTTTCAATATTGAAATTAAAAAATATTTTTTTATAAATGTGGTCGGACTGAAAAAACTGCCAGGCTAAGGTGAGGCCGACCAAGACAAACGTCAACAGGTTTAATTTAGCTAGTATAATCCGTTTTTTTATTTCCATTTTTCGATTAGGTAAAATGCAGCTGTCACGTGGTACCATAAATTCGGTCGGACACAGGAACCTGCCAACACAGGATTAGGCCGACCACTTTTTTTTTACTGTCCTTCGAGGCAGGAATTCTACTATACAAGTTTCATTCTATTTTTCGATGACGTTTTTTTTGATGAATTTTGGTACCACTTTTTTGCCATTTGCACAAAATTTGCCAAGATAAGCCGCGGCCGACCAAGAGCAGTAGCACGTACTAAAAGTCAGCTACCCCTACAGAGTAGGTATTTTCTATTTTTTTATCAGGTAGGGTTTCTTGCAGTCGGCTCCCGGACTATACTCTCTGCCTGTTTAAATTATGGTTAATCACATATTCTGCCATCTCATTGGGTTCATTCATTCGTTCATTTATAATTCTTATGAATTGTTCCGCATACATATGGTCCTCATATGGATGGCGAGTAGCATTAATTATGGCCGCAGTTATTTTGAAGTCGACCATCATGTTTCTCATGGCAACGTTAAAATATACATGGCGGAAGATTTTAAAATCTTTCTTGAATCTGCCGTTAATGGTTTCCACTACCCACCGGATCATTGTTATTAATCTAGATTTATTAGCATCTAGTGTCGTCAGTTGTTCTCCTCTTACTCTTGTAGGCGGCATGTGAGGATTATACCCGCATTCCTCAATTTTATCAATCGAATCCCGAAATCCACGATCCAATATAAAAACATCATTAACTCTCAAGAACCCATGAATCGGAGAATCTTCTTGCATCAGGTCACGCATAATGCTTGCGTCCGAAGTAGTCGCAGTGTAAGGCCCCGTAACATCTACTATGTAGCCGTCGGTACATACTATAAGGAAGGGTTTTACTAAGTTCCGAAACTTATGAAGACTGTAAGTTTTGCGCTGGAAAAGGAAATTCGAACTCTTTTGTAGATAAATATATGTTCCATCACATACGAGAATGGCCGCCGGTTCATTATAGTTACCACCAAAAAAATGGCTTGGAATTGCAAGATTCTTGGCCACCACATCTTCCCTAGTAATATGATTTAAGCCCAAATGCTGTGGAACAAAATCATTACTTAAGCATTCTCTTGCTATCGCCAACTTCCTTTCTAGGGTTCTCCTCGACATATTGAATTTAGTGGCTAATCGCTCATCTGGTTCACCGGTTCTTATTTTTGTTAAAAAAATTCCAAGAACTGTGGCAGGATGAACTGATCGATCACCCAGTGAAGGCGTTTGGTTCAAAATAACATTAAATTGATATTTTGTTAGTCCCGTCCAAAAGTGAAATTCATTGTCCTCTATTTCTTCAATATTTTCGAAATCAAGGTTGCTTCTTTGTTCGATACCCCATTTATATAAATTCATCATACCAACAACATGAGTACTGTCAAAGTTTTCGTGGGATGTAGTGTTGAGCAAGTCTACCCAATCATTCCCCATAAAATGAGCATTGCAAACCCGAGCTAATTCTGGTATATAAAAATTGTGATTGTGTAAGAGTTGGAACTTAGCATATAGTGGAACATTATGGGCCACTACATTTCTACAGTTTGTAAAAATACAATGTCTCGCTGTATTCGATGCTCGCTTATATCCTCTAGGCGTAACAAAACTAGGCTGCAATTGTACTTGATCTTGCACTGGTTGCTCTTCAACTGGCTGATCTTGTACTGGTATATTTTGTACTTGTTCATTTTGTACGGGTTGATTCCGTAAACGACGATCTAACCTTGACCAACAAGCATGGCACATGGCCCGTGAGCCATTAAAAGTAATCTGAAACAATTGAAAAAAAAAATATATATATTCCTCCATTTATCAAGAAGTAAAATGAGCCATTACATTGAGCAAAGCAACATTTGTACAATCAAGAGCACGCGACGAGTCATACACATACGATGACAGTGTAGTGTACTTACCTCACGTGGTATTATTTCTTGCAATAATAAATCTACAAGATCCCTTTGTCTTTCCAAAAAGAGAACTGTCAATATGTGTTTTCGTCGACGTAAAACAGATCGATTACACGACACGCAACTATTTTGTCTTTCCATGTTAATGTAAACCAATCGTCAAGCAAAATCAGGGGTCCATAAAACACGCTCAAGTAATCAATAAAATGCAAAAATCGGAAACACGAGTTTAAACGCACAGATCGAAACGAAGGATGACGTACGACTGCGGGGCGGTCAGAGCGGGTGGGGCGCAGGCGGCGCGTCGCACGCGCACTTCGATACCTTATTGTTATTTTCTACCTGTCGAAAGTGCGAGCGAGAGAGACATACAATCTGTTATGCGATACAAACATTTTTCTTATGCTTGTACATACATTTTCACAATGCTGACAGTAAAATCTTTAGTTTTTAGTCTAATAGAATTATAGTTAGACTCACATACATACTGTTACATAACATTTTTCCTCCAGCAGATACATAAAAAAAATTTACATATTTAGAAAAGTGGAATTGAATACTTTACTTTAAAAGTGATTTGAACACTGTGCGCGAAAAAAAAAAAGTGGGTCAAAACCGCCCAATGATCTTTCAATACGATCGGAAACGTAGTTTCCAAATGAAGCGGGAAGTACGTTTGTATGGGGGCTAAGGTATCCGTTCTGTTCCGGTAATAGTTATTTAAAAAATAAACAAAATTACTTTAAAATTTAACTTATTACAATCAACTCAGACTTTAATCATTTCTCCATCCATAAATATTTAGAAATTAATATTATTTTAATCTTAGTCACCGGAAGTTCATCAGTCATCTTCAGATAAATAATCCAGGCCCTCTTTATCTGGTGAATTCTCGTACCAATGATGGTGCAGGTCGTGGGGTATTATTTTTTTAGTGCACATTTTCATTAAATCTTTCTTCTTTGCTTTCTTTATAGAAAGCTTTTAGCTGTAGGCTTTTTTTAAGGATGTAAGCGCTATCTAATTCTAATTCTAATTCTAAGTGGGGGAACTAAGATCTGCACGGACGTCTCGCATAGGAGTGTATTGTGCATTATCCCCCTGCCTAAGCAGGCCCTAACTAGCCCAGCTCCTTGAAGTATCGGAGCAGGACTTTGGGTGACTGACAGCTTCGTTTCAGCTTTACTGTGGGTGTGGATGGGGTTGATTCCTCAATGAGGCACATCAGCCCTGTTTTGTGTCTGGCCTCCTCTGTGGCCGTGCAGTGTACCACGACGTGTTCCACAGTCTCTTCTTCTTGGAAGCAGCCACGGCATAAGCTACTGTCTGTGGCTACAGTCTAGAAAAGATGATGGTTCAATTCACAGTGACCTGTGATGATGCCCACCATCGTTCTGAGGTCCTCCCGGCTCATCTTGAGCATCGTGTTGGTGGTTTTCCTGTCTTTGGGAGGGAATATTGATTTAGTATGATTGCAGTCTGAAAAAGAACACCAAAAGCTCCGACGCTCCCATGAGCGTCGGAGCTTTTGGTGTTCTTTTTCAGAGTTATATTTAGTCTGTTTTTGACTTCCGCTGTGGGCGGGTTCGAGAGACTTACATCTTGGGGTGTTGGAGTTAGTTTCGCTCCTTCCTTTGCTAGTCTGTTTTCTTTCATGTTGCCTGAGCAGGATCTACTCTCTGTCCATTCTATGCAGACCTTACTGTGTTGAAAAAGATTTTGTACTCTTATGGCATTCTACAATTGCTTTTGATCTTGTGTCTGTCCGTTTGAGTGCGTTTGTTAGTGCAGCGCTGTCTGTTTTGAAGACCAGCTGCATGTTTGGCTAGCTCTCTGTTGGTCGTTTCCAGAAGAATGTCGTCTGCCGCTAGTTTAAGTCCCAGTGTTTCCACCTGCAAGGCTGATGTGGCCGGGTTTAGTGGTTGGGCTTTTGAGAGTCCAGTTTCAGGACAGGCATAGCCGCATCCAGCTCCTGTCCTGTTCTTGGCCCCATCAGTGTAGATGTGAAATGTGGTAACGTCATGTGCGGTGATAGCTGATGCGTTCTCTTCATGTGTTATTTCATAGTTCTTACCAGTTAAGTAGGTAGACGCTATTCAGTCAGCGCCATTCGCAGCTTCTGGAAATGCAGCAATAGCTTTGCCTAGTATTCTACTATGGTTTGAGAGGCCAGACTCGCCTTTCCACTGGTTCGTTGATTTTATTCTCAGAGACGCCGCCATCGCTTCTTGATGAATGAGAGAATGCAAGGGCGTTAATCCTAAAATGTAAGCGCTATACTCAAATTCTTTTTTCAGCTTCAACTTTAAGGTGGTTGAGGTTCGGCTGGCTGCTTCACCTAATGGCCGGTGGCAGTTTCGGCGGCGGTGGCCCAGGAACAGCCCAGCTTTGCGAATGTGCTGAAGATGGGCAAGGGGCAGCTGCCGAAACTAATAAAAACGCAGGATCCGGTTTTGACCTTCTACCCAATGGAGTAGGGTGAAACCAATACCTCGGAACTCACCAAGGCCGAGTTGAAGTGGACAGTAGACTCGCCGTTGCCCACAGTAGCCCGCCAAACATTTACCGGATGTTGGTGACTTCTCCAATCGCAGGGTGGCCATGATCGCAGGCGGCCGCGCGGTGTGGAAGACCTCCACGACCGACACTCTGGGACGTTTTGATAGACGACTTGCTCCACCTACCGGTGCCAGCTGGGGTTGAGTTTATGGCGTACGCGGACGACGTGACGGTGTTGGTGGCAGGGGATGCTCGAAGAGAATTGGAGGCGAAAGGAGCGGCCGTTCTGGGACTGGTGGAGGAATGGGGAGCGCGGAATAGGCTCACATTCGCCGCCGCTAAGTCCCAGACCATGATCTGAAAGGGCGTCTACAACGGCCACCCCTGCTCAAGACCAACGCGTCAGGCACGTCAATCCGCGCGGTTGGGGAGGCCAAGATGTTGGGGGTCATCATTGACCCCACCCAATCTTTTGCGCAAGCAGCTCCTTCGGGAAGATCCCGCATAACCGCAAACAGGTGAGGACTCCGGCACAGGCCCCTTAAGGTCCTCTACAGGGGGACGTACGAGGTGACTGTCACGTACGCAGCGCGGATATGGTCCCACAGATCCTCCGTCCATGTGGTGCGCACTTAGGACACAGTAGCCCTCGGTATTTCTACTAACGAAGGCCTACAGGTCGTGTAGCTCCGCAGCGCTGCCGGTTTTGGCGGGGGTTCTGCCGGCTGACCTACTGCTAGCCCGTGCTGGCCGCAGACTGGCTGTGACCGAAAGCGAGCCGAGAGAGGTGCACAGGCGGCTTAGGACGAAGGTAGACGAGGAGACCGTGGCCACTTGGCAGGCTCGTTTGGATGCAGACGACAGGGAGAGACAGAACGGCCGCTACAGGTTCTTCTGCTACAGGTTCTTCCAGACGTGGTGCACTGTGTCGAACCTGATCATGAGGTATCGCAGCGCCTGACGGGTGTATGAGTGCTTTAGGAAGCGGGTGGGATTGAGCGACACGGCGGATTGTAGTTGCGGTGAACATGTTGAGACTAGGGATCATATTTTGTGGGAACGTAGGAATTATTCGGAGGGGAGGCAAACCATGTTAGACAGCATTGAGCCATGTTGGAAAGCAATTTCAAACAGTTTAAAATCTTTGCCCATTATTGTCACAAACTACGGCGCGCTGATGAAAAAAAGAATTCGATCGGGGATGGGGGGGGGGGGGGGGGTGCACAGAGCAACACCTGGCCACCAGCTGGGGAGGGCAGGCCGGCAATGAAGTCTGTGATGTGATGCGGCTTGCCCCAGAAGGGGGAGAGTGTACGGGATACAGTGCGTAGGATTTGTAGAGTTTTGAGTCACCCGAGTGACTCTTTTCTCGCGATTTGGTCCGTATAACCGCAAGGTTGGGAGGACCATGGGACTCCGGTCACGCGGCACGCGGTCTCATAAGTAGCATAGAAACACGTAAATGTATATGTGCAAAAGTCATTACCTTACATTTACCTCTATAATTTTACATTAACAAAAATCACTAATAAAACAATATCTCATTCAAGCGATTTCAGTCTTATTTTAAGTTTAACATAATCATTTAGCAAAAACTTGTCAACGACCTATAATTAATTTTACCAATCTAATAGTGATTGTACCTATAAACGTTACTTGTTCTGAAAGAAGTCATTTAATGCGAATAGTATTCTTTTACCATTAATTATGATTCGAAAAAGTAATTAAGTGTAAATAATGAATTCTATAAAAAAATTAAAAACTCAGTCTTGACGTTACTCGTTTTGATAGAATTCATTAAAAACCGTTAATAATTTATTTCCAAACAATATGATGTGACAAAACTAGCTAGGTGCAAATAATGAATTAAAGCAAAACTTATTCAAACGTTTGTGAACGTAAAAGCATTTTTTAAATGCTTTTAAGTCACATAAATGAGTTATGAATGAAAATAAAAATGGCAATTGTGTTTTTTTTTCTATTGTTAAAATCTATTAATGAAAGTTAATGATTTTTATGAAACCAGATAAACCAAAAATGAAGTTAACGACTTTATTAGCAAGCCATAACTTCTAAGTTTGAAGAGCTATAAATAAGTTAGTTTTACCAAAATGTAGAGCTCATCGAGACGAACTCATTGGTGTACTTAACGCAGTTAGTGACTTCTTGCGACTAATGACTTCTTGCAGTAAGCCGACGATAGAAAAGTGATATTTACCAATTAGCGACCCATCCCGTCTTCAGATAGATCTTAAAAGTGGTGATGTCACACAATGTTTAGTAGGTAATTGTGGTCTTATAATTTTGAGTTAAGCGAGGTTGAATTGAAGACCTTCATCGGCTTTTTTATCATGAAACTCATGAAATCGACCACCCCTTTTCGTGTTTGACGACGCAGTACCTTAGACGTCAACGACATTCAACGTTCAAGAGAAACAGCTAATGTCAGGGAATACTCCACAAATCGCAAGAATAAACTCAAGTCAACAATACAATCAAATCAACGAAACGAACACCAAATAACAAGTCAAAGACTCTGTGGCATTCATAGATTTAATTTATATCTATGGTGGCACTGTACTTAAAAGCATTTAGTCGACAGTTTTATAAATAAATTAATTTGCTACATTGTAATTATTTTATTTTCAAACTTGGGTTAATTGCGATAAATAAAAATCTTAATTTATACCTACTTACATTTTAGGTTTGAATTTATTCATCACTGAGTACGAAATGTTTTTGAAAAATTATTGCAGAACAAAATGTGACAAAATAATAACACTCTAAAATTCTTTTCATACGGCTGTTCGACTTCCCATGGAGACACGGCTTCCAGGCGGGTGGTAGGTTCTTTCAACACAAATAAGGTTCGTAGTTAACCCGCTTACATCCGTAATGAGTACCTACGTATATAAGAATCTACACGATTTTTAAAATGGACAGCGTTAAGCAATGTCGCCGTTGACTGTACGTAACCCTGAAATCGTAGACATTTGTGTATCTTATCTACTACATGTGTAATATAACAAATCCATGTTGCTGTTCTATCATTCGATTGTAGGTACCTACTCATACCTATAGCGTGTGCAAATCGCGTGCAGTCAAAACAATATGTTTGTTATCTCTAACGTATGGAACAAAACGATTGTTTTGATTGCATGATTGGCGTTGCATCATTGTTGACAATATCTCAGTATAACATGCCGCAAGCTGGTTCTCTTCTTCTCGATGTATTTTTTTATTTTTTGAGACTGTTAAATCAAAACAGCAGTTTTGATTGTCAATAATTAATAAAACTATAAACCGACGTCTGTTTTTATCGTTTTTTCATGGATTTTCATGGATCCCATTGTCAGAACTCCAAAATGGGACCACACAGGAAGCACGAGCTTTCATATAAAAAATAATCATCAAAATCGGACCATCCAGTCAAAAGTGCTGTGGTAACAAACATAAAAAAAATCAGACGAATTGAGAACCTCCTCCTTTTTTTGAGGTTAAAAATAGCCATAACCACCAAGGTTACATGTTAATATATTTATGGAATAGGTAAAGTTATCTTGTTTACGTGGAGTCCAAGGCCCAGATCACACTTATAGGAATAGATTCGGTTTCGTTCCGAGTGGTTTCTTTCGTGAACGTAAGAACGTTCATGTCTAGATATTATAAACTCAATTATATGGGCGTTGCTTGTTCCAAGTTATCTCAGCAAATTATTACGCAGTTTGTAAACAAAGAGCTGATCAACAACACAACAACTGGATGAGTCAATAGGTACCTTAACTTGTTTGTGAAGCAAGTGTGGAGCTGTGGAGTAAACAAAACAACACATTGCAAGATGACGAAAGAAAAGGTATTGCCAATGACATTGAAAGAGATTCATTTCTAATCAACACAAGATTTGCCTTTTTTTAACCGACTTCAAAAAAGAGGTTATCAATTCGTCTGTATTTCTTTTTTATGTCCTCAGAACTTTTGACTGGGTGGTCCGATTTTCATGATTCTTTTTTTTTATTTTAAAGCTGATGCTTCCCGTGTGGTTCTGTTAATTTGGTCCAGTTCTGACAATGGGATCCATATAATTGAAGTCGGGTTATAGTTTTTTTAAAACAAAATCAATTATTTAATTAAAAATTATATTCTTGTTCAAGTTTCCTCAACGACTTTTCATCATCACTATTAACTACACTATACCGTGTCCATTTTGAATGAAGCATGTTAGTAAACAAACGACGACACAAATAACAAAATCTCACTTGCTTGGCGTCGATTTTCAGATATAATTGTAAGCAATTTTTATTGAAGGGAGGATCTAAAATCAACAAGTAATGTAAATTACGTATTACAAAGTGAATTTTAGGTTAAGTATGGGCGGTTTGTCTACTAACATGCTTCATTCAAAATGGACTCGGTATAACTACTTACTACTACTACTACTACTTACCAGTTATGATAGGGCTCCCGAAGCTTAGAGCCACAGATATCAGAAAATAAGAAATAAGAATAAGAATAAAATAATATCTCTGTGCTTGGAGCCATGCACCTGGCTCGCTAACCGCGTCGTGAACTACGTCGCACCTTTGCTTTTGATCCTAGCAGTACATTGCGGTCAAACGAAGGTATATGGACTATGTATGAATGATAGCGGACAGGATTGATGGCCCGCTATACAGACACTGCATTGCTGTACTTACTAAATAACTACACCTAAGTACCTACACAATAAACAACTAACATAGACTTAAGACTTAGATATAGATTAACACAAATATGGATCCTATGTTGTCTGAAAATAAACGATTATTATTATTATTATTATTATTATGTCAAGAAATTGAGATGAAATACCAAATGTATGACCTAGCTAGGACATAGAAAATTTGTTTATCAGTCAGTCTTCGTTAATCCAAAGGAACGAAATTAGAACAAGCTCAAACAAACGCTATCTTCGCATTATAATCGCGAAGTTTACGCGACATCCGTCTGGCAAACAATCAAGTCTTATAATTATGAATTTATGACGGGTTCAAGGAATTCTGTGGCACTTTCGAGAAGCCCGTGCCCCATCACATCAATCAATTGCACATCTACTTATTCAAGAAGACCTCGTCAAAGTTTACAACGGAATCCTCAAATTGTGTCCAATTGAGGTCCCACCTCAGTCATACCTTATAGTCGGAACAGCACCGCGCCGTCGGTCGTTTTTCGCGTGCTAATTGTTGTCTCGTTCATTACACTACGGACTAGGTAGGTCTTGCCGTCTATGTTGTTCATAAGTAGGTATATTGCAAAAGAATGAGAAAAGCATGTCTTTGCGTTAAGGGGCCGGAGAACACCGGGCAAAGATTCTATTCGAGTCGCGTACAAAACTCCGCTCCGAATATCGCTATCTCAGGTTAGCTGATGCAGGCGCGCGCGGGGCACGGGACGCGGTACTACAATACGTGAAGGGAACACACAACCATAGTGCCGTGCCGTCTTATGCGTGTGTGTGTGTGTGTGAGTAAATGTAGGTTGCTAGGTATCTATCTATACATCTGCCACTGATAACGGTAGCTACGGTAGCTAGTAGCTACCTATTTCTTTAGGGATGTGTATTTATTGGTTAGCGCCTTATTGGTTTTTATCTCAGGGGTAGTGCCCATAATCCCCACGCTGGGAATGCAGGTTGGGTTGATCGCAGTTCGGTGGTAGAATTGTTCTGCAGGCCGCCCACCAGTGGATATCTCTTGGTCGAGACGTGGTGGGTGGGACATCTGCGTCATGGGCCATGAAGGTGTTAGTATGTATAGTAATATGTATACGCATTCAATGCCCAGTCCGCTACACGGGGAAAAGTTTCGACAGATAGATAGATAGATGTTTATTACTTCTTTACGTCAAAAAGAGGCAGAAATTTTGCCTAGATAGAAACTTACAACAAAAGTTCTGCTTTGCTGGAATTACAACACAACAAACTTTCGTTATAAATATCCATCAATTTGTTTGTATCTACTTACCTAACTACCTACCTATAATTTGTGCAAGTGTGATTGAAGCAGGCATAAAATGCCCTGTACTTATTTTTTAGGAGTTTTGTGAGAATATTTATTTGTTGTGTAATGAATGAGTGATCTGATTACATTACAATATCATAGTAGGTAGATCATTTACAACTCAACCTTACCTACTTACACACAGGTACCTGAGTAGGTGCATGGTTTTTACAATTTATTATTACTACGTACTTTATCTACAAATATAATTAATTAACCTACCTATCATCCTATAGTAATTCTAATAGATACCTACATAGGTAAGTAAGTAAATACTAAACTAGTAGCTAGGTAGGTAAATGTGAAACATTGCATTTAGTTACAACAGAGGTATAATTACCTAAACCTAGGTAAGGTAGGTCCCCCATCTCAAACATAAAAACATCAAAATTCAAAAATCAAAAAGGCTTTATTATCATAAATACAATAAATGTAAATGATCCTACACTTAGAAAAGGTCAAATCATATCAAAAAATACACTGACACATTTTTGATTTCAGTCGCTTCGGTATGACTAAAATTAATGAAACAACGAAGAAACCTTTAGACTGTTAGTTGTTATTATTTTTCGAGTTGACTCGAAGACAAATAAGTTACAAGAAATGAAAAATAATTATAACGCCGCGACGCGACGACGTGGAGATTTGAACTCGGTTCTTCTCGCGTCTGAAGCAGGCAAGGTCCGCCTACGCCACGGAGCCGTTGCAATTAGTGACGAAAATAAGATTTGCACCATAAGTTCACCTTATGTGTACGTACCTAGGATGACGTCACAGAAAATGTTTATTATAACCTACACCTACATTTACTTAGATTTTTTTAACAAACTCCTGGATTTTATAAAACATACAATTCCTACATTCGTGCCCGAAGTATCTACCTACTAGTTTGCTTATCCGTTTTTTTTCCAAGTTTTTCTACAAGGCCTAATAGGTAGGTACGTAGGTACTTATATCTCAAGAAATCTACCAGGAAATGCCTATGTAGTAGTATGCAGTTACCTACCTATACTTCAAAAAATTAAAATATAATTCAAAGTTTGGATAGATAGATAGATGTTTGTTACTTCTTTACGTCAAAAAGAGGCAGAAATTTTACCTAGATAGAAACTTACAACAAAAGTTCTGCTTTGTTGGAATGACAACACAACAAACTTTCGTTGTAAATATGTTTGTACTTGTACCTGCATACCTACAATTTGTGCAAGTTTGATTGAAGCAGTAAAACAGCCACTAACGTATTTTTTAGGTGTTTTGTAAAAATATTTATTTTTTTGAGTAGGTAATGTAATGAATGAGTGATCGGACTACAATGTCATTGTAGATCCTTTACAACTACCTTACCTATGGTTTATCCATTTTGAATGAAGCATGTTAGTAAACAAACTACGACACAAATATCATAATCTCACTTGCTTGGCGTCGAGTTTCAGATATAATTGTAAAAAAAATTATTGAAGGGATGATCTAAAAGCTACAAGTAATGGAGATTACGTATAAAAGGGCGCGCCAACAAAGTTAATTTTAGGTTAACTATGGACGGTTTGTTTACGTTTATGCTTCATTCAAAATGGACACGGTATAGGTACTTACACACAGGTTTATAAAATTTACTATAATACGCACCTTATCTACAAATATAATTTATCTACCGACCTATCATCTTATAGTAATTCTAATAGACATCGACATAGGTAAGTAAATACTAAACTAGTAGCTAGGTAGGTAAATGTGAAACATTGCATTTAGTCATAACAACAACACATGTCATGTATTATTATTATTAAAAACTAAACGTAGGTAGGTAGGTACGCCAACACTACATAAAAACATCTCAATTACCTGAGTAGGTACTATACCACCTAACTAACCTTCCTATCCCAATCCAACTAATTATATACCTACTACTGTACTATACTCTATATATCTTTTTTATTATACATATAAAATACACAAATCACCCGATCTATAGAGAAATTTGTCCCGAGCCGCAAATCGAACCTGCGAACCCGTTGCGTTCCGGCGGAACCTCGCTTGCCCGCCGAGGTCTTCGTGAATAGTGAAAACAATGCACCTACTCATCCAACAAAACGCCTTACTGTTAGAAATTGATGACATGACATTTGATTGAAGCATGACATTGTCCCACCTCACAAAATAGAATGAGGCCCTCATACAAACTCGTTTTGAAACCATGTACCTACCCAACACTTGATTTAGTTTAGAAAATAGTAAATAAGAAGTACTCTTCCTTCTATTCTAACGTCCATCCATAGTAAGTACCTAATAAGGTGTCCCTGCGACAACGACCTCGGAGATCGTCGTTCGTTGTCGTCGTCGTCACACGGGGCTGAGCGGCGCGGCTGCGGCGGGCGCACCGTGTAAATACACGTTGCATTAGCATGTGTGCGTGGCGTGCGTACCTGTCCGAGCGATCACACAACCGAAGTAATCCCGCCCCGTGCGTGCGCGATAGCAATAGTAGCCGTTCAAAAATGGTATGAATTTGGTTGTGTTCCGTAATACCAAAAATGATGAATGAAAACTTTTTGTATTCTTCACATAGTATTGTTATTCTGTAACTAGACAATATAAGCTATGTTCGACCGTTAAGAACGCGTAAGATATTATTGTTTTTAATACGAATCAAATAGGAAGAAAACTGGTCTATTTTGGCATAAAAATGTGCAAAATGCGATTGTCTATATTTCGTTTTAGGTAAGTATTTTGAAAAAAAAACAACGGAGGGACCTAGATAAATACGATTCAAATACAAATAATACAATGGTATACTGCAAATATGGTTGAATTAGAAATCATTTTGGTATTGCGTTTGTATGGGCAATTCACCCTTCCCCGGCCTCTTAAGTTGTAACAAAATACAGACCATTTATTGAGTTAGAACTGGGAGAACGTAACATATCTACAGAATTTTACATCTTTGAGTGGTGTGCATGTACCGACCGAATGAAATTTTTAGCGGTCAGAGACAGATCTAAATCAGATCTACGGAACTTATCTACCTACAGCTGTCGTGGTTGTGATTGTGCACCAATCCTGATCAAACAAATCTTTCTATCGTCTTCCTCGATCTTCACCGACTCTGCTCCATGTTTTTCCTGTAATTTGAAGGATCGTTTCATCGCTTCTTATTAATGTTGTGAACCACGTTGTCCCCAGCATCTGGCCAGCAGTGCTCCGCCAAGCCACGTACGGCACGATAAAGTTCGGCACGTACTACTCTCTGAAACAGATGATCGCGCAGCACCGACCGGACCGGGGCGCGCGGGAGCACGTGCCGACCAACGCGGCGTGCGCGGCCTTCGCGGGCGGCCTGTCCAGCGCCATCGCCAACCCCACGGATGTGCTCAAAGTCAGGATGCAAGTGAGTGCAAGAGGGTCAAGTGTAACTTATGTTATTTCAGTGGAGCTATTTTCACGTCTCGGTGTGCTTCTTATACAACAATCGGTGCCCTGAAATACAAAACCAAACAAAGAAACAAAAAAATACAAGCTATTTATCAGGAGCTGTAGTCATTCAAAGGCTATTTATAGACATGCAAAGATTCCGAGAGAACAGCTTCCCTTACGAACTCTAGCTATGCAGATTTCACTGGTTTGCCATTTACAACTTGAGATCAATTTCTAAGATGAATGATTTTTTTTTTTAGATTGTCTGACACTTTCCATCGCTTAGCTTACATATGACATATCTGGTGGAGGAGCACTCTGCTAACCTAATGATGAGCGCGTTGCGGGCAGGTGGGCGAGGAGAAGCGCGGCCTGGTGCGCTGCTTCCTGGAGATCCACCGGCTGGAGGGGTGGCGCGGGCTGTGGCGGGGGGTGGAGGCCACCAGCCAGCGCGCGGCGCTCATCGCGGCCGTGGAGCTGCCCGTGTACGACGGCTGCAAGCGGCGGCTGGCGCCCGCGCTCGGGGACGAGCCGCTCAACCACCTCGTCTCCAGCGCGCTCGCCAGCCTCGGCAGCGCCGTCGCCAGCACGCCGCTGGACGTCGTCAGGGTGAGTAGAGTAAAGGAGGTATTAACGACCATCTTGTAAGAGATACTAGAAGGTTTAAGTCGAGTCGGAAGTGTATTCCGCGGCGCACCAAACAACTCACCGCAATCCACTTTATGCGCTACGCCGTCGCACCGTTACTTATTTAGTCTGTTAGCTAACATTTTATTGTTGGACTTAGTAAAGTATTTACTCATGTTTACCTACTAGAACTAAAAACTACTAGTTAATTACGTTTACTCAAACATCATACCTACGTAATCTGTACCTACATTATTTTGACAACCTTCTAAGCATAGTCGGCATCCGGCCTACTCGAGAGCGGTTGGCAAAGTGTCATTACTGTCGTGTTATGCGGCCCGCAATGTATTTCGTTTTGAAAATAGCTACATAAAGGTTCTATGCATAATAAGCATTACACGCATTTCACTGGCACTATACAAGCCTTAGTCCATAATAGGGCATGTAATATCGGACGATTTTCAATTCCGATACTGAGTTTCGATATTAGATCTCAATATCGGAATTCCGATATCAATATCGGAATCGTAGGTACTTCCTTCGAATTTGCACATTTTCTTTATAAATTGCTCAAATTCGGTATGTAGTTCGGTGGAGTACAAAAAATGCAATAAAAACCACTGTTTTATTTAAGAAGTATCACAAATTATTATTATACTCTGGTAGGCAAAATCGATCTTAGATACTTGCAGGCATGTGTCAGATAAACTCCTGTTTCACCTCTATTATCGTACATTGCCTCCTCAGTTAAAATGAATCCTAAAAGATCAAATTTGTCGGACGTCGGAAGCAGTGTTCTCTTCTTTTCTTTGCATTTCTCCACCGAGAGTGCTAGTCGGGTTTTCTTTATATTCAAGGCGTTTTAACATGCTTTCTATAATATCACATATTTCCTCAGGGTTTCGGAAATGTATCGTCTTTTGTAGCACTGTAGCTGTAGAAGCTTTCGAAATCATGAAGATAGTGTAATACTCCTGCTATTAGTAGTCGTCATTCTTTTATTCGACTTCGTGAGTTCACAGCGAGACATGAACTCAGATATGTGTTTTGCTGGTCAAGTTTATTCAGCATAAATTTCAATGCTGTATCAGCTGTATACAGTGTGGCATCGCGTCGGCGCATAAATAGTACAGTCATTTTGACCATTTCCAAACTACGATGGGTATGGGTATTTTATTTGATTCATTTTTAAGAACGATCCTATCATGTAATTCATGCTGGACGATCTTGTTTGACATTCCAACTGGATATTTTCACCAAACTCTTTACTGACATAAGCTCTCAGAGCATCGGCTTTAAGAGGTGACTTTCTAATACTGTAGTCACGTAATAAAACACACGTCTTCACTCACAGTTCACGAGCGCGACTGATTTACATACACAAGGGATATTTTGTTCATTTGTGTGAATAAGCAAGACGTATACTACGCAGGTAAAGAGTGAGCGAGACAGACAACACCACTAGATCTAGCTTACAAAAATGTAGTATAGCTAGTTAGCGAGCTGGCCACAGCGCTATCCCGCTCGGCGCTACACACGGAGCTTTATTATAGGTATAATAAAAGTCAGATAGAAAAAATTTACTGCTACGATATTCGATGCTACGATATTCGATACTACGATATTGGATCACTGAATATCGGAATTGTAATATCGGAGCTCGCACTCCGAGATTCCGATATTGCGATATTGCGAGATTCCGAGATTCATGCCCTAGTCCATAATGACTGCCTGCGGGCCACGCTATAATAGCCTCTAGCTATGCTTGCTAGGTTTCGGCCTTCAGGCTTGGCCATCATTGCTGTCCGCGCTATAAGATACCTTCGGTCTCAGACTTCATTTCAGGTTGTCCGTGAAGGGCTGCAATGCTGACCGCGCTGTGATGGCCTGGCCCGCTCAGCTACGCTTTCGGCCATCATCATCGCGGGCCGCAACCCAGCCATTACTGACCTCGGACGTAATGTACTATTTATTATCTTTGTTTACAGACGAGACTAATGAACCAAAGAAAAATAAAGGGCCAAGCCGCGAACCCGAACCTGATGATATACAAGGGGACGATCGACTGCTTCATGCAGGTTTGTCTTACATACTGTACGGTTCACGAACTATACAAAAATATTAAACTATGTCGGCTGACACCGCGTTTAGCCGCGACCTACATTTTCAGTTAAGCCTTTACCGCGGACTAGAGCGGGTGAGTATCTTTCACTAACTTGTATAGTTTAATTATTATAACTACGATTGATTAACTCGGTGGTTTAATTCAAACTATCTAACTAAAGCTTTGGGCTCGTACAGATACTGTACATACATACATAATATCTAAGCAATCAAATAAAATCCCAGAAATTTACATTAACCATTGTGTAAAACTATAATAACCAAAAATCTTACGTACATGTCTCTATAATATTAAGACATTATAAATTGGCTCTATAAAGAAAAAGTATCTATGTTTTTCTTGTTCTTGTAAACTATACGCTTTTGATTTTGAAGGTCTGCTTGCATTGCACCATGGCACGGAGCTACGTCTATAGAATTGATTCCGAAAATTCAATGTTTAAATACAAATCAATTGACAATCATATAGGTACCTACAATCTATTTTATTATGATCTTTTTACTGGATAACGCGATATTACGATCAACTTCCCACCTAACCACAATACCACAACTGGCCACAAGCGAATCTATGAGCAAGATCGTATGTGCATCGTCGGAATGGGCTCCGAAACTACTGGGCCGATTTAAAACAATCTTTAAACAAAAGTTAAATGAGTGGCTGCTCCTACTTGCGGGTGAATACATTTGACATCGCTCTAGTTATACGATGTGACATGTACCGTATAATGTATTCAGCAAATAAATAATGAGTGTATGTCCCGTTCCAGACGTTCCGCAGCGAAGGTCCCCTGGCGCTGTACAAGGGGTTCATCCCGACCTGGCTGCGCATGGGGCCCTGGAACATCATCTTCTTCCTCACCTACGAACAACTCAAGCTGGTCTACTAGCGCGCGCACCCGGCCTCACTCGCAAGGAAGCGCAGGCGTGTGCCTGTGCTGCGGGGGAGGGGAGGATACAATGAGGTGACGATATAGAAATAGAAATAGAAAATCTTTATTTGTGTGACATGGATAAATTAACAAAACATAATTACAACTAAAATTAAATTATGTCTAACACAAAAAGGTCACCAGCATAATGCTGCTATGGTACTATTGTATCATAGCAACAACTTTTCAGCGGTGCCAGGGATATACAAGTGTTACATACTTTACGTGATCAGAACACAACCCGCCGTGTGGTGTCGGTGGCAGAATTTGCACTGTAACTCTTCCTGCAGGTGTCGTAGGAGGCAACTAAGTGATATTTACCGGAGGCGGGCAGCAGCGCCTCCTACCAAACAATTCTGTCACCGTGGGGATGATGGGCATTACCCCCCCATGAGATAACAGCCAATAAAGGCGCTTATCAGGCGGAGGCCTGCGTCCAGCAGTAGACCAATAATAGGCTGTTGAGGTGATCAGAACACATTATTATAAATATTCACGGGTATTAGTATTACTAATATCACGCGTACCGCATCCCTTCGGAGGACACCAACACCCGACACAGTAGATGACTCACGCCCTGCAGCATCTACAAGCGGCGCACCCCCCACCACCCCCGCCCCCGGCGGGCACGTCACGCGCTCAACGCGCTCACGATGTGGGAGTTTCGACGTAGACGAACAGGGAGCCATTTGAGTTTGGTACGAAACTCCGAAATATGGTCGTACTTACGTAGACCAAAAACAAAACGTATACAGACGTTTTGTAGTCGTTCAACCTTATTAAGCTGCTCCTCGGTAAGGTCGAGATAGCAGACATCAGCGTAATCAAGAATGGGAAGCATGAAAGATTGAGCGAGCACAATTTTAGTGGCAGTAGGCAAGAAGTTGCGAAGCCTTCTCAACGAAGCAGCGGAGGCGAAAATCTTGTGACTCACCGCATCCATTTGAAGAACCCAGGAGATGTCACTGTCCATAAAAATTCCTAGATTTCTAACACTTCTGCTAAAAGGAACTATTACGTTATCGAATTCAATTTTAGGGAGAGTGGTCCAGTCGATTTTAGCAGAAGTGCGCGAGCTACCTATAATTATGGTTTGTGTTTTGCTGGGATTAACCTGGAGACCGTAGGCCACGCTCCAATCACGAATACGGATGAGATCGGTATTCGTGCGGTGAATTGCGCTAGCCAGGTCTTGCAATGGGGCTTGTGTGTAGATTTGTAGATCGTCTGCATAGAGATGGTAGGAAGAAGTCAATTTAAGAGAGATAGAATTAATAAACAATGCAAATAAAAGTGGAGATAAAACGCCGCCTTGCGGGACACCAGCATTAGTGTTGCACCAGGATGAGAAAGTGTCGTCTGTACGAATCCGCTGCCGGCGCCCCTGCAGATAACTGCGAAACCAGCCAGTGGCCGATGGAGATACGTTAATAGAGCGCATTAGTCCAAGGAGGATATCGAAATCAACAGTGTTGAAGGCATTACTGAAGTCAAGTAAAGTAAGAATAGTTAGATGTCCGTTTTCCATTCCCGATCTGACATCATCAGTGATCTTGACAAGGGCAGTAACAGTACTATGACCGGGACGGAAGCCGGACTGGAAAGGATTAAGGAGGTTATAAGAAGAGAGAAAGGAATTGAGTTGGCCATGAACAAGGCGTTCAAGGACCTTGGAAAAGAAAGGAAGAATAGATATCGGCCGGAAGTCTGAGAATGAAGTAGGCTTGGGTTTTTTGGGAAGAGGAACAATATGAGCTTCCTTCCACACCACCGGAACGGTTTCGGATATGACAGAAAAATTAAGGAGGTGACATATCATGGGCAATATCTCCTCAATAATAGGAATGATCATATTACGACCGATATTGTCACCACCCATGGCATTAGAGACCACCCATTGAATACAGTAATAAAAAAATAAACTTACAGAAAATAAAATCAACTAAGCTGTAACTAAAGGTAAAGCAATAACAGATAAATAATACCTGCACTCCATCTGCCAGTTAAACCTGGGTATTAACAAAAAAAAAAGTTAACTTAAAAACAGAACACTAACAAACACTAAACACTCACAAGCAGCATATCTATACAAGAAAAATTACACTCGGAGAAATACCCTAACAGATTTCTGATCTTTAATTCCTCTAATGGTCCTACCTCTCATTCTACTCAGCACCTGAACACCTGCCGCTAGGTCTATAGTATTTTTATCGTATAATCAAACATAGGCTACTTTTAATCCTATAAATTAGTTCCCATAGGATAGAAATCACCTTTAAACTTTTCCATAGGAACAACGCGTGCGAAGCCGCGGGGCGCAGCTGGTTAGTAAATAATCAAGATATCAAATAGTAAAGGATTCGTTTCTATTTCGTTTCAGAGCCGCACGAGACTCAAAGCTGCGGCTGTTGTATGTTTCTATTTATTTACTAAACGTTTACTCATTAATATGAAATCAAATAAGGTTAGTAAGCAAACTCGTCGAATAAATAATATTGTAAGAATATTTTCTACTGCCTTCATGAAAATGAAATTACCATCTATACAGTTTTTTTACTAAAATAGTAAAAAGACAAGAAAATGGTGTTTGTAGGTTGTATGTTTGTTTTAGTTTTATTTGATATCACAATTCTTTAATGTAACGCATTTTGGACAAAGTCTGATATCTTCTGTGTACCTAACTTAAAAAACTTAAGCGTGTGATGTAAATACCTTAATTTGTAGGAGTATGGCCTAAAAGGCGTGTTTATTTCTTTACAATAACACATAGTTCCTTTTCTATCACTTTAGAAGTGCTTATACTCTGCTAGTTCAAATATCTGCATTTAATGATATCATTTTGCCAAATTGTCTAACGATAGTGTGTTAGCTTTTTGTTTACCGTGAGTGTTTAATGTAAATAAGTTGTTATGAGCGCTACCATCCTCCATGGGCGACTAAAGGGCCTCGCACACGGCAGCTGTTATGTAAAGATGTACATTATAGCTCCATACATCTCATTACATAATTCCTACCATGCGGTGTATGGATGGATGGATAGATGGATGTTTGTTACATCTTCATGCCAAAAGTACTGAACGGATCGGGCTGAAATGTTGTATACAGGTAATTCTTATCCTGGAATCAAACATTTTTATCCCATAAATCAGTTCCCGTGGGACATAAATCGCATTTAAACGTGTCCATAGAAATACCGCGTGCGAAGCCGCGGGGCGCAGCTAGTCTTTCCATAGAAATCGTCAGGACCACACTCGACAGCTATATGTAATGAATTTACGTCAATGAAATATGAAGGAATGTAATGTACATTAATACAATCGCCGCCGTGCTGTACCCGTTGTCACTGCGACTTGACGCCGCTCGTGCGACCAATCAGCAAGGCTTGCTTTGCTCGCCGTGCTGTGTGACGTGTGACGTGTGTCGGATTTGCCGCTGAGCTGCCGTCTGTGAAGCCCTTTATAGTGGGCGATAGATTCCGCCATGGAGGTGATCGTTTCGGCTGCCTACTAAAGCAGAGTTGGCCACTTTGACCACACCTTCAGATGACTCAAAATATACATATATTTTGGAGTCTGAAGGTAAAGTCTACAGTCTGCTTTAGTTACTAACATCCTCATTAATAAATGTCCAATATCTGATCTTAGGCTAAGTAGAGAATTTGTAAATATTTATTTGTTAGCTCGCGTATTGTTTTTGAGTATTTTCTAGTGACGTGTTATTGTTGTAAAGCCAGTGGTTGAAGTGGTGTCCACACGCGGCGTATAGTATAATATGGGACGCGTGGATGAATTTTGTAATAACAGTGTTGTAATATCGTTGTTGGTCGAATACGATTCGACAGTAAATATAATTTTTGATGTGTATTTGAACGGTTTTCACTTACACTATAATATAAGGACTTTATAACGGGTTTCGGATTATCTCAAAGCTAGATTGCTTTTATCTAGCTACGAAGATAATGCTCACCCTGTATACAAATTCGTAGAAATAAATGTCATCACTAGCACTGTGAGTGTTGAAGTTGTAGGACGCACAATCTGTACCAGAATGTATAGCAGCTTCGGGAGAAGATAAAATGTAGCCAAAATATTTGTATAAATATACACTGAAATCTTGGAAGTGGTTGTTTTATTGTTATCTCGACCCCCGCGGCCTATCTCTAAGTGCCCTGTTGAACTGGGGCCGGTGGACGCTCTTACAACTCTGCACACGGCACATCGTACCGTGCGGAATCATCGAACTGTAAACCATCTATCTAGAATGTAAGGTTGTGCAAAACTAATTTTGTCGCTTGCATAAAATTAGCGTTTGCACGAAACGTATCGGAAACTTTGATTTCGTTTGTAAGAGTAGGTAGTAGCCATGACTGACTATAATAGGAGTTTTGTGATCAGTATTATGACTGAAGTAGAGTAGCCATTTTATTATTTCATCTGGAATGCTGTGAATCGGGGAGTTTTGCCCACCAGTGGGCCGTTATAAGCATCTTACATTCCAGAGAGAATATTAAAAATGAGAAAGTTTAGATGTGTAGATTGGATCGATGTTTGAAATTTCGTCGCACCATAATAACTACTGAACAGATCCGGCTGAAAAATTTGCAACAATGTAGGTATTTCTATAGGCCTGGAACTAAATTGACGTTATTCCATTAGCAGTTTCGAACAGAAATAACTTAAAAATACTATAAAAACTCTATGGTGTTGCTCCTTCGATGATAGAAAGTAGTTCCTCGTTGCCTCCGTAACCTCTTTTGGCCAAACAGCTGCTTTGACAGCTATTTGGCAGAAGTCAGTCAAAAATAATCAAAAACCTGTATTATATAGTTTGTGCCTGTATCAGGTCAGGGGGTGGTCCATTCGTTTTATTTTAGTGCAATGTTAGTGATAAGATTGCACAACATCTACAATACTTATAGCTGAAGCGTAGGTTAGTCGGGTAGGATGAACGGCGAGCGCGACGTGGTGGCCTGTGCGCGGGACGGCGCGTGCGGCTGCGGCGGCGGCGGGCCCACGCTGGACGTGCTGCGCGACGTGCAACGCGCGTACGAGGCGCAGATGGAGGTGCTCGAGAGAATACCGCAGGGGAAACGGTTACAGGCGAGTGCTTTCTATATTTCAACCTGGAAATAATTTGCCGTAGGTAAGACGATAGGGCTGGTCAAAATCGCTCAGCGAGCTATGCTAAGAGTCTCTCTAAAGGATTCGTAACGAATACATCCTACAGAGAACCAAATTTACCGACATAACTCAAAGAAATAGCAAGCTGGAGCGGCAGTGGGCCGGCCATATCTCGCGAAGAACTGAAAACCGCTGGGGTAAACGAGTTTTTGAGTAAAGACCGCGACTCGACAAACGTGTAGGACGCCCTCTGGCCAAGTGGGATGACGATCTGCGAAAGAGTGGATGCATCAAGCTGAAGAGAGCGCTATGGCGTTCATTAGGGGAGACCCATGTCCAGCTGTGGACTAACTAATAAAGGGTGATAATGAGGTAAGTATGTCTAGCCTTTGGGGTATGGAGACTTACTAAATTGATTTTTTTGTACTTCTCAAATATTTTAGGTATTTTTAATTTAAGTAACTACATACGCGGTTCCTGGCAGCACAAGGCAGTAAAAGGAGGCCTATACCCAGCAGTGGATGACACAGTGGTGTTCTTTTAGGTAGACACGTAGGTACAAGACAACGACAGTATTAGGGTAACCTCCTATAACACAATGCAGGTTAGAAATCCGATTGTTTTATCTTTTTCTCTATTCGTTCTGTTTCATGTTACCTCGATAAAAATATCATTTATTTTCGACTTTTGAAACTCCTACATCATCAAGTTTGGAGGAAGCTATTACTTACTGACAGCTGTGTGGTGGCTTCGAATTTGCACCATCCCGACTCTTCTCGTGGGTGTCGTAAGAGGCGACTAAGGGATATCCACCAGGGGGCGGGCAGCAGCGGCCCCTGCAGAACAATTCTACCATCGAGCTGCGATCCCAACCCGCATGCCCAGTGTGGGGATTATGGGCATTACTTTTACAGCAATGCGCTTATCAGGGGAGGCCTGCGTCCAGCAGTGGACCAATACAGGCAGTTGAGGTGGAGGACCTTCGTTGTAAGGTTAGCATCTGTAATAATGGTGATGGTTGTGTCAGGCCCAGGTGGAGGTGCTGCGGTCGTGGGTGGGCGACCTGGTGGGGCAGAACTCGCTGCTGGCGCGCGCCGTCGAGGAGCTGGAGGCGGAGGCCACGGCGCAGCTCTGCAGGGAGAGACGGAGACATGCCGAGGTGAGGGGGGAGGCACCTGCGATACACTCATACTCTTATATTAGGAGCACACAACGCACACTTGGTTAGGTCAATTTACATTTCACATTATGATAGAGATAAATAACTAATAGGAATCAATAATTATGGGAACACAAAACAAAGAAAATAGTAGATCTGCTGTGCGGGCATTCTCATATCAGGCGTTGTCGATAATTGGAAATCCTACTAATATTTTAAACGGGAAAGTTTGTAAACATGTCAGTATGTAGCTAGGTTTGTTTCTCCTTCACGCACAAACTACGAACGGATCGGGCAGAAATTCTCCATACAGGTGGTTCTAGGCCTGGAATAACCCATAGAGTAGTACTTTATATCCCGTAACTCAGTTTCCGTAGGATAAGCCGCGGGGCGCAACTAGTGCATCATAATATGGAAAATGACATCAAGGACTCTCCATTTTTGAGTATAGCTAGGTTAGGTACGTATACGTACCAACGTACAAGGATTATCTACTTTGAATTCAACAACCCACCGGAATCTATAGATATTTATCAGCTCATATCGGTTTAGGCTTGACTTCCCCGGTGGCGTGGTCCGTCCCATCTCGGACCATTAGTATCTGAGTGAGGAGGCAATAGAGATGTGCACGTGTTTGCAGACACACTTGTGTTAAGCGCTATACATGGAAGGAAAGTTCACACTGCATTCAAGGTCAACTTCAAGGTACAGCCTTGCAATCCGTGTATAAGAGCCCTTAGTGAATGTCCTGCGCACATTGCTAGTCTTCGATGAGACTTGCCTTCCTCACGAGTGTGACGGTCGCGAGTAGGTAAAGTGCTGAACCTGGTGATATTTGATGTTTTGTTTGAGTGTGGAATAAGTAATCATTCGAAATTACTTCTGTTTTGAGGGTTGAGTTTTTCGCAACTGTATCATTTGCAGAATGCATTCATGAAGTGACCCTGTAGCATTAATTATTACGGATGTAAGCGGGTTAACTACGGACCATATTTGTGTTGAAAGAACACCAACGTTTTATCTCTTAACGTCCCTATAGACCCTAAGACGTCACGCACGCAGTTGCGCATCTACAGGGTGTAATCGTTAAGTGTGCACAGGCGATTATTCCGTAACTATTGCAGATATCAAAAAACTTTAAACTGATATCGAAAGTACTTTACCTAATGAGTAAAATGACATTAATAACTTTTTAAAAATAAAACGAGAAATATCCAAAAAAATTACATTAATCACTCCCATACATTTAGTATGAGATAGTAGAAAGGTTTTAGTTTCCTTATTTTAAGTGGAATAGTACCTACTCATTTTACCCTTGTCATTTTATAATTATGTACGATATGAAGGTATTAATGAATTTCAAGTAGATACACGTGTAGATTAATTATCTTACCACTTCAAATTTATAATAAACCTTGTTTCAATATTGTATTGATTTGAACTAGCTGAAAAGCAACATACTAAATAAAAACAAAAAGAAAGATACTCTTTGGTGTTCGTTCTAAATTCAAATTCTTTATCGCGGGTTCTCGTTCCCGCCAATTTATTGTATTTTTCAATTTGCGTTAATAATCGTGATTGTTGCATTTATTGATTGAAAAATGGCATATTCCAATACAGAAAAGAGGGACATGTTAAAAATGTACTACAAACATGATTGTAACAATAGGGCGGCCATTATCGCCTACAGAAGAGAGTACCCAGATAGAGAAGTTCCTTCTGGTACGTATTTACGTAAGTTGGATAACAATTTGATAAATTATGGATCTTTTAACAGAAAAAAAGGTTCGAGAACAAGAGCTCCGGAATTTGATAATGACTTAGATAACAATATTATTAACTACGTAGTAGATAATCCACAAGAATCAACGCGTTCAGTGGCCCGATCATTTCCAGTGTCCCACAATTATGTACACAAGTTATTAAAAAAACACAACTTCAAAGCATTTAAGATAAAACCTACTCAAACGCTGCACAATGATGATCCTGCTCGTCGGCTGGTCTATTGCAATTGGCTAGTCAATAATTATGTCAATGTAAGGTCAATTTTATGGACCGATGAAAGTAATGTTTCAAACTGCGGCATTTACAATAGAAAAAACTCGCATTATTGGTCAATTGACAATCCTCGCTTAACTACTGAAGTTAGAGCTCAGGTGCGATTCCCAATTAATGTGTGGTGTGGTATTCTTGGAGATCGGATCATTGGGCCATATTTTACAGTGGAACCTTAAATGGACAGAGATATTTCTCCTTTGTACAAAACGATATGCCAAGTCTCTTAGAACCAATTCCAGACGATGAAAGAAGGTCGATAATTTTTCAACAAGATGGAGCACCTGCACATAATACAAATGTTGTAATGAATTTCTTACGAAACAATTATAATGGCTTAACAGCCAATAATAGTGCAACCCCTTGGCCTGCCAGATTCCCGGATCTCACGCCTTGTGATTTCTTCCTATGGGGATTTGTCAAAGACCACGTGTACGCTGAGAGAGTACACAGCCTAGAAGAGTTACAGAATCGTGTACGTCGTGCAATTGCTTTAATTACTCCGCAAATGTTAAGGAAAGTTCATTTAGAAACTGTAAATAGAGCTCGTCATTGTATTGCACAAGGAGGACGTCACTTCGAACATATGCTTTGAACACAAAATTTTGTACTTACTAAGAAATAAAATGTATGGCAGTGATTAATGTAATTTTTTTGGATATTTCTCGTTTTATTTTTAAAAAGTTATTAATGTCATTTTACTCATTAGGTAAAGTACTTTCGATATCAGTTTAAAGTTTTTTGATATCTGCAATAGTTACGGAATAATCGCCTGTGCACACTTAACGATTACACCCTGTATAGCTCGAGTCATTGTGCGCTGCCAGACGCAGGTTGTTGTGGACAGTTGTTGTCGTCGTGTCTCTCGCGGTGTAGCGGTGCGCGTGCTGACTATGGCAGTGTGTGGCAGATAGCGTCGGAGTTGCGCGGGGAGCTGCGCGCGGCGCGGCGCGGGCTGGCGCGCAAGGACGCGGACCTGCGCGGCCTGCTGGAGGTGCTGCGCAGGCTGCGCGAGTTCGACTGCTGCACGCTGCAGGGGATACACTTCTACGAGCTCACCGAGTCGGACATCTTCGGCAGTATGGAGATGTGAGTCGACTACTATTGCATTTTTTTCTGTTTATTTCCTAGTAGGTTGACCGATGGCACTTGACGTCGTTTTATATGTAATTTTTTATACATAATATAATACGTTTCCAAATCGGTTAGTCATGTAGACCACTTATCAGGGAAGCAACCGCAGTGATGTACGTAAAACATTTCGAGCGTGCATGTGTAGGGAGCAGCACACAGTCGGTGGCGGCGGCGCGGCGGCTCGCTTCTCTAGCCAAACTGTGCTGTGTGTAGGTTAGCGGCTCGCTTCGCTCACCGCCCAGGGATCGTAATTTATTTATTCTTATGCTGGGATAATCATGAAGCAAACGCGCCCACTCGATTCGACCTATGTAGGTGCTACTAACTACCTACCATATTGTAGAATATGTAATATGCGAAGGAAAAAAGGGGGTGAAGGCATTTACCTACACCTTTTAATACCTACCCCGGTTCCTATAGTATCACTTTGCATCCATGTCTGCAATAACTGTGTGTTCTTTGCAGGTTAAAGAAACTAGAGCAGGGAGATTCCCAGCTAAACGTCAGAGCCAAAACAGACACAAATAATATCAGACACCGTCGCAAATATACATAAATATTTTTTATATAATCGCATTTATATTTTTTTTTATTGGCATTATATTTATTTGTCCTTGATGTTTTTCATTTTATTAAAGTAGTCCCTAAAATATTGCACGCGTGTCGTTGTTACGCGGATACCTAGCCACGCCCAACCGTGGACGCCGTCCATCTAATAAGTATGTTGAGTCAAGTAGGCATCAATTAGAAAAACCCTCTATTTTTTCCCTAATAATTACAACAATGCTGCAAACAACCTACAACTAGCTATAACTAAATTTGTTGATTCAGATAATTACATAATCCATTGTGTTAGTTGGCTTATAACTAGAGGGGTTAGGTAGTGGTACTTAAACATAATTAATGATATTGTCATTTTGACTAATTTTTTGTATTACAGGACAGTCAAATTTTTCAGCAATCGCGGTTAGGATGCTGTTGCTACTCCCGCGGGTACTGATGAGTAATGAGGTTGACTGCTTTCGCCAGATAGTATCGAAGCGAAGGTGTTGGTGTGAGCCTGCGCGAACTGGCTGAGGCACTGCAGAATCGCGGTAGTCGCAACTGCAACCTGAGCGCGTTGTTATATTGGACCCGCAGAGCATTGTAAACTTTTTAGGTACCCACAGAGTTTAGGCAGAATAAAAAAAGATGTGGAGTATAAATGTTTATTTTCCTAGTTTTTAATAGAAGTATTTTTTTTGTAGAGGGATAAGAAAAGCTTGGGCGGTAATGTAAGCGATCTGAAAGTGATAAACGAATCCACGTACAAGGAGAACATTGCTAAAGAAAGGTAATTATTTACGAAAGAGGCAAGTACTTACTTTGGATTAGATAGAAATTGAAATTCACCATAAGTAGGTAGAAAGGTTTTAGGGTTCCGTGCCCAAAGGGTAAAACGGGACCCTATTACTAAGACTCTTCTGTCCGACCATCTGTCCGTCTGTCACCTGGCTGTATCTCATGAACTGTTGAAATTTCATAAATGATGTATTTCTCTTTCCGCTGTATTTAACGGGGCTCCCATACAATACAACAGACGTCATTTTTTTGCCGTTTTTATAGATAATGGTACGGAACCATTCGTGCGCGAGTCCGACTGGCACTTGGTCGGTTTTATTATAATCACATCACACTAATGTAAGAGGAATCAAACATATATTTTTATCCCATAAACAGTTTGCATGGGATATAAATAATCTTTAAACGTGTTCATACAAAAAAAGGAGTGCGAAGCCGCCATTTTGATCCATTTTGAATGAAGCATGTTTGTAAATAAAATACGACACAAATAACAAATCTCACTTGCTTGGCGTCGAGTTTCAGATATAATTGTAAGCAATTTTTATTGAAGGGAGGTTCTAAAATCGACAAGTAATGTAAATTACGTATAAAAGGACGCGTCAACAAAGTGAATTTTAGGTTAAGTATGGGCGGTTTGTTTACGTTTACCCTTCATTCAAAATGGACACGGTATAGTTTACCATAGAGCAACACAACGTTTTTTACGAAATTAAAAAAATAAAATATTACCTAGCTAAGGGCCGGTGGGTCGCACTCGCACGCGCTGTAAACGTTTAGTATCGTGATGGTAAAAACATGTCGTGCGACGAAAGTTTGGATGTTAAGATGTTTGTTACCTCTTCATGACAAAACCATTGCGGACTGGCCTACCTAGTACCTACATGTAGTTATGAGATTTTGCATACTTGTTGTTCTAGACCTGGAATCACATACCTAATAGGCAACTTTTTGGAGGTTTGGATGTTTGGTTTTGAAATTTGGTGAAACGACAATAGTAATTTTTAACCGACTTCAAAAGAGGAGGAGGTTCTCAATTCGCCTGTTTTTATGTTTGTTACCTCAGAACTTTTGAATGGATGGTCCGATTTTCATGATTCTATTTTTAAAAGAAAGCTGGTGCTTCCCGTGTGGTCCCATTGGTTCAGTTCTGACAATGAAAAAACTATAAAAATTTAAGTCGGCTTATAGTTTTATGAAAACAAAATTAATTATTCGTTGTATTGTTCGGACCCTTAATGTGCGAAAGTAATGGGCGGAACGACACTACTCAGTTCGGTTTACTCTACGGCAGAGCTTCTGGATGGATCGGACTGAAAATGATATAGATAGGATTATTAACTATAATAATAATATGTTGTGCAGAGAAATAAGGAAGCTGATCAAAGACGCGCAGCAGTACGAGCAGACCATCCTGAGCCTGCGGAACGAGATCTCCATGATCAAGTACCACACCCCGTGAGGACCATATTGTTACCAACGAGTCGGAACACATACCTACGCAAACATAACATTACATACTTAGGCCCGTATTATGAACGCTTGCTCTGTCACTGATGTATGCTTGAGCAACGCTTTTCTATGGCATAAACGTCACTCAAGCATAGCACTATGACTGAGCAAGCTTTCATAATACGAGCCTTAGACTAGCTAACGGCACTAAGGTCCGTGTGTAGCCCCGGATATTTTCGAGTTCTACGTCACTTAACATTGTGGTGTAGTGGTTATCACATTCCCGTACTGAGATGAGGACCCGGGTTCAAGTCCCGTCGAAGTCGAAAATTTTTCCCAACATTAGTTAGATTTTTATCAGCGCTCATATACGTCCACTGCTGAACATCGTCACCTATAGAACAGCTTATGGTCCACTGCAAGACGCAGCCTAGACCCTCTGATAAGCGGCTTATTGGCTTTTATCTCATGGGTGTAGTGCCCATAATCCCCACGCGGGGATTGCCCCCACGACATGCGGGTTGGAGGTCACAGTTCGGTAGAAGAATTGTTTTGCAGGGGGCGCTGCGATCACTAGGCCGTATCGGCGTGAATTAGATCAATAAATGAAAATAAAATACTTACAGTTACTGACGGTTCGCAGTCTTGTCTCTCCATTCCACCAAAGCAGAAAGAAGTTAGCTTATGTTTGCAATAGCATTTTACCAAAATAGCATCGACATCATTGGACATTCTTCATTCATTCTATTTGTCGTTTTTACACATCTCCTATCCTCTTGACTTTGGAAACCGAACGAAATTTTAGGCGCAGCTTCGCCGCATTCAAGTAAGTTAGTTAAATAGGCGAAAATAGGACATTGTTTGAGAAACCCGACTGACTGAACAAGGAATATCTTGCATTATGAAATTGCGCTCACACTATGTGCTCTGAAGAACTATCTTTAAGAGTAGGTATGCAAATAACGTCAGCTTGAGTCCGTACTTGTAAAAACATAAATCGATGTTTCTAATTCGTTGTCGTATACATGCGATAGCATTTACCTACTCGTGACTTACGATTTGTGCAGGTGAGTAAGTGGCACAATTCAGAAACTTCGGTTTCCGTGGACCCCATAGACAGTTTTAACGTTTGTTGTAGAGACGTCTCCAAGAAGGACGTGTCCGTGATGGCCGGCATGGGCTGCTCCGTGGCCGAGGTAGGTACCTATTTACTACCACTCAGACAAACTACACTGAAGTTCTGGTAAGCTGTTGGTCCAAACACAAGTCGCTTTGCAACAATTTACTTGCCTACGATATAAATAAAGATACATTAAGTACTAATCTTGTTGCTTGGGCAAATGTACCTGTGTGTTGTTTTGTGGTGTGTATGTATTTTAGTGCGGAGACTGCGAGCCGGTGAAGGACCACAGCTCGCTGCGGGAGGAGATGGTGGCCTACCAGGAGCGCATACAGAAGATGGAGGCGAACCTCAAGGTAGTAATATTATCTACACTCTTAACGGGTCATAGCATCTCTGAAGCTACGATTTAGCTTCAAGAAGTCTACGAACCTCTCCCAAATCTCAGCGGCCGGCCCGAGCGAATTTGTTGTTGTTTCACGTAGAATCGCATCGTGTTGGCCATTCCGTGGCATTCGCGTTATTTTGGAATTATGCTCCCTGTGTCGCATTGCCCCCCGCGTTTGAGCAAGCGGTTGCAGAAATTTTAAGGAATTTCTAAATTTTTTATATTTTTTCGTACTTTGCGATTCATTTTGAATATGCGACTGATTTCAGAAATATTTATGTTTATTTCTAATGGTGAATATGGTGGATGGTTGCAGTGTGACAGATTTTCGAATAAAGGTGTCTAACATGCATAAAAAATAGCTTGAAAATGATTCGATTTGGTGGTCAAAATATGGCAAGTTAGTTTCACTCTCATTCAAAGATCATAATGTTTATTAAAAAAACTAAAACACAACAAACATAGCTATTTGTCATCCGATTATGTATGGACAATTTAAATACGATCGGAAACCTAGTTTCCAAATGAAGCGGAAAGTACGTTTGTATGGGGGCTAAGGTATCCGTTCCTTTCTTAACTGCTCTTGTGCAGTGCAAAACGTAGGCCACGCCGCTGTGTGATAGAAAAATAAGGCGTTTGCTTTGTCGTAGCACAGTGGGTCTACAAAACAGCTACGACGTAGCACAATGGGTCTACAAAACAGTTACGACGTAGCACAGTGGCTCTACAAAACAGCTACGACGTAGCACAGTGGGTCTACAAATCAACTACGACGTAGGGTAACAGAGGGTCAACACCTACGGACGTGAGCGATACTCTCCCCCAAGACATAAAACGTTAAAATCATTTCGCTGATTAAATTCCAAAGGGCCACAATGCAAAAAAAACCAAAACTCTTTTTATTCCAAAAATTGTATCTTAATCGTCTAAATTTTTATATTCGAAAAAGACAGCCATGATTTTAGCGTTAAAAATGGACCAATCAGACAACCGCCCCTTTCGCATTCTGAGACTTTGGTGACCAACTTCAGGGCAAAAGGGCCATCTTGTCGGTTGAGTCCTTGTCGTCAGCGTAAGTGCCCGTAATTTATGTGATAAAGGGCCATATTGCGGAATAAGTCTGAGTTGCAGTTAAATTTTATAGACTAAAGTACCATATTTTGGAATGCGGCCGTGTGGAATATAAATATCACGTAAGTACAACATTATTTTGTATGCTAAAGTGCCACAATCAAGAATGTGTCCTTTTTGCATTTATATACTATGAGATTATGATTTATTTTTTAAGACAAAAGTGCAATTCTTGTTTTGCTTCTGTTTTGTATACAAGAAAAAGGTGAATACGATGGTATTTTTTAAAACAAATCAGACTCGTTTCTTTTATGGCTGTATTGATGTTTGTAAAGGTTGGCCTGTAGTTATGAAAATAAATACGAAAGCACACAACATGCTCTACTCGCGCGCTCCGCATGAGTACCTTACTAATACTTACATTGTGAAATTTACATTGTCGATACTAACATTGTTATTTAGCCGTGAAGTCCATTCATTCATTGACTTTTTTGTTGCTAGATTCTTATAAGTTATTTTGGCTGTAGGCCTTCCTTAAAAAATAAATTTATGAACAAATTAGGCGGTACCTAAGGCTGTGCTGCCTGGTGAAGTAATCAGGAGTGGATAAATAGTAGGTACCTAAGTTTTTTTAATGTTTTTTTTATGTTAACATAGTTTTTTCTTTGTTTATAGAATGGATAGCTTGGTATAAAAAATTTCAAGTATGGTAATAACCAAAAACGAAAATCTTCAAACAACTTCAACACACAAAAGTACATCTAGCATTAACTCAACTCCCAAAATTGCTGATCAAGAATTTTGCTCACCGTCATTAGTGTCTAATGATATCCAACTGAGCACTACAAACAAGGTGGATAGCGAACAAGATAATCAATCAATGAACGACTCTTTTGATACGAATTCCATACGAGACAGCCTGAACTGAACCTTGATCTTTCTTTATCTGATTTTGAAAGTCCTAAAACAAGACTGAATTTCATCGTTAACGAAAGTACCTCCGCCGACAGTCACTCAGATAGTGACTCTAGCTTTAGCGATGTCTCATCAACATGCTCAGATTTTTCTTCTGACGTTACAGATCCCGATTTTAAAATCGACGAACCCGAAGCTTACTCTGATGAAGATATAGATCCACCTAGCGTTGTAACAGAGCCACCTAGTGTTGAAGCATCCGGTATGGACTTGCCAAGAAAGTCTCGAAAAAGAAGAGCCCATCCAGAGTGGTGGAAAAAGAACAAAGTGATGTGAAGCGGCCGGCGCATATCAGCGCGACCACCGTGCTCTTAGCGCGGCCTGCGCGTGGTGGCGCGGCTGATGCCTCGCAGCGCAACCTGCGCGCTCTCTGCACGACCTTCGAGTGTTGGCGCGGCTGGTGCCTCGCAACGTGGCTTGCGCGCTCTCCGGCACGAATTGCGCGTTGTTCAGAGCGGCCTGCACGCTCTCTGGCGAGACCTGTGCGCTCTTTCGTGGCTTGTATTCTGTCTACGCAGCCTGCGCTTCCCAGCGTGGCTTGCGTGCTGTCTGGCATGTCTTACGCGGTTTGCGCGTAGTACGGTGTACTAGCGCGTAGTACCAGCTCGTAAAATGTCTCCTCATGTGTTGATTTTTGTTTACATGTTTGAACTGTGGCCTGCGCACTGCTGGTAGTCCTGCCTCGTCGGCAACGTGTCCCTGGTGCGTGTGGCCTTTGATGTGTGGTGCAGTTGGCCCTTGAGGTGTAGCGCAGTTGGCCCTTGAGGTGTGGCGCAGTTGGCCCTTGCGGTATGACACGATGGCCCTTGAGGTGCAACGTGTCTGTGGCCCTGGAAGCGGGTCGGCTTTGCAAACCGATAAGTCGCTGTGTACCGTATGTTCGCAGTGTACTTTATTTAGCACGTTGGCTATGGTTGTAGTTGTTATGCAGTTATTCAGCTGACAACATATTCATGTTGTCTTTATACTTTGAGATTCAACGATGAATTCTTGTTTAGAAAGTACTAGAATATTCACCTGTTTGTGTACTGGGAGTAGTATATTTTGAAACATAACACACTAACGACTACGTGTCTAAATGTCTCATGACATTTTTGTCACGGTTTACAGCAGCTGATGGTGCTGGTTGATTGCCAGAGGTATTCATTGGTATCGTGTTTGATATTTTGGTAATCGATGGTGCTTGTTTGACCCCAACAGCCCATTGAAAGGTATCATCGAAAGGTATTTTGATAATCGATGGTGCTCTTTTGAACCGAAGAGCCCATCTGGAGGTATTTTGGTAACTGATGGTGATGGTGCTGGTTTGGCCCAAGCAGCTCTTCGACAGGTATTTATTTGCTGCAACTGGTTGGACCCAAACAGACCTTTGAGAGATTTTTATTTGGTAATGCTGGTTGGTCCCCAAACAGAAAAGGTAAAAATGTTTTGGTAAAAATGTACGAAAGTACATGGTGATGGTAAAAATGATGGTAATGGTAAAAGGTACGACATGGTAAACCTGGTCGGGACGGCCAGGGTATCAGGAGAGACCGTGATGGATGTGGTTTTATTTGAAGTAACGGATAGTAGTCGCTTTACTATATAAGCCAAAGGGAGGTAGAGTAGAGTAGAGTAGAAGTATGAGGGAAGTGAACTGATTTCGCTGCGATCGTCGTGCTGTACGGATGTGCACCCTCGAGTGCTTGTGGTAGCGTTGCTTAAGTACCTTAGTGTGGTTCATTATCATCAGCCTACATTGGTTCACTGCTGGACATAGGCATCCCCTATTAGCTAGTGGCTTAGTGTGGATGAAGTATTGAACTTCTCACTGTCTTGGTTAATTGAGTCGAGTTTTTCAAGTATAACCCTTGTAGGTTATGAAAATGGTGTTTCTTTTAAATAAGTTAGCCTTTGATTGCTAAAAATATTATAATTGTGATGTTGCCTTATCTGTAAGACAGATATTTAATTATAACGATCCGTAATAAGGTTAAGAGTATTAACTTTTGAAGTATTTTGTTGCTTGTTTATTAGTTACGAGTATGTAGTAGTTTATCAACACGTTATTTGTACATGTTCTGATATTGTTATTTATATCCCAATATCATAATATGCTTTTTGTGTTTAATTAAGGTTGATTGTCATAGTTTTTTCAAGAATAACATTCAATAAACATAAATTAATTTTTGATACGTGGCGTTTTATTTAGTAGAGTAGACAGATTCATCAGTCATTTTTATATGCAAAAGGGACTCATGTGATATTTATATTTCGTAGATAACAGCTGCGGCAATTCCTTAATAATAAATAAATAAAGTTTTAAAATACGCATCGAATGATATATCGTCGTTAGGCATTCAATACCGCGAACGCGACATTTTTGACAAAAACCTTTTTTTGTTTTTATTCGATTCTACGCGTTCAAATACGCCATCCTACATTCAAATTTCGTCCTAAAGTGGCACCGATCCATATGTTTTCGAGGCATGCCAAAACCGCGAACGTGATTTAGCGCCAAAAAAACCGCGAATATGACATTTCCTTAGGGCCGCCATTCTGCCCGCAAGTGCAACACATGAAACTATGATTTCTTGCTAAGTTTTTTGTTTTTCCTCATGTTTTCTTTGCAAAATATCTTGATAAATCTACAGTAAGTTAAATAAACTTTATGTGTTAGCCTATTTCTCAATAAATTATGAAATAAAACCACTCCAAAGATAAGTTTTCGTATTCGCGGTTTTGACTGACTAAGATTTCGCGTGTTTTGTAGGTTCGCGGAAGGTACTATACTGACTAAAATGCTTTTGTCGGCGGATTTAAGAAAACCGTTATTTTTTACAGCATGATGGAAGCCTCATCAGATGATGAAAATATTCTGAAGGACATGGGGTTCAATAACACGATAATAGCACAAATTAAAAAAACATTGCGCTTGAAGAAACTTTCCTCTTCTTTACCGTCATGCACATCAAAAAGTCTTAAAATAGATGCGCCGTCACAGCCTAGAAGTTTTGGCGCAGCTTTCCTGTACGGATTAAGGTCTTCAGCCTTAGTTAAATAGTGATGTCACTCAAATAGAACAGCAGTTTGTGATAACTCCACTCTCCGTCCAACTTATAACTACCACTCCGGATCTCCCTGAAACAGAGCCTCAGTCACAGCCTGTATACCTGGAACTCTTGCTTATCTACAGTTATCATCAACCTCCTCCTGAATTTTGATGACACCCTAACGGAGCTGCAATCTCAGATCACTTCATAAACAGTCCAATCTCTACCTATCTCTCACTCGAATCACAGTCACTCGAAATAGAGCCTATGCATGGCTCTATATGGGTGATCTTCTCTTGAAATTGTTTCCGAGACCTTGGGCAAATTCTGCAGTTTAAAAACAACCTTGAGACCAAGAGGAGGATCCAGCTAAGCTGAGCGGGCAGCGTTTGGGAAAATGCACCGAGTCTTCTCGTCATCCATACCTCCATGCTTGAGTACTAAAGCTTTCAATCAGTGCGTCCTACCCGTCATGACCTACGGAGCTAAGACATGGACACTCACTATAGGACTGGTCCACCAGTTCACAGTCAAAGACTCCTCAGCGAGCTGTGGAGATAGCTATGTTCGGAGTTTCTTTGAAGGATAGGATTCGTAATGAATACATACGACAGAGAACCAAAGTTGTCGACATAGCTCAAAGAATGAGCAAGCTGAAGTGGCAGTAGGCCGGCCATATCTCTTGAAGAACCAATGACCACTGGGGTAAACGAGTTTTTGAGTGGAGAACGCGACTCACAAACGTATTGTAGGAAACCCTCCAGCCAGGTGTAATGACGAGATCTGCGAAAGACTCCAGGCAGCTGCTGGATGCGTCAAGCTGAAGACAGGGTGCTATGGCGCTCATTAGGGGAGGCCTATGTCCAGCAGTGGATTAATATAGGCTGATAATGATGAGAGTATCTGCCTCTTCAATGTGAAGCATTTAATATAGAAACAAATATTATATCTCAGCCAGTAGTCTCTTCTGCAGATTTAACGGGATTCTTAGAAACATCTTCATCTGAACCTCGTCGCGGACAAAAAAGAGACGTTGAGATTGTAAAAAGAATGAATGGCGAATCCTTTTTAATATTACGAAAAGTGTAAATAGATTCAAGATATTGAAAGAAGTAAACGAGAGATGGGACCGTACCGTGTACATCAGATGCATGCTTAAAAGGAGGACTTAACTTCCGGGATATAACAGAAGAAGACAGGAGGATTTTTTTGGACTGAAATGGATTGGAACAGCAAAAAAGTATTTATCAAATCTATGGTTGATGTCAAGACACCAAAACGTATAGTAAAATTGATAACAGATAATTATTGTTTGGTTTTAATTCTATGTAGATCTAGATCATAACCGCCAATATGATACGATTTTACCAAAAATAGTAGGTAAAAACCGCGAACGTGACTTTTTCTTGCAAATATTCCATGTTGTAAAGAAAAATTGTATATATACAATCCTAACACATTAATGTAGTTTGAAATACCTTATTTTAAAAGAATTGCAAGTGTACAATATCATTTAAACGTTTTTTCTGTTTCCTGTAAAATTTGTTGAATGTCTCATTCGCGGTATTGACTGCCGAACGACGATATGTATAATTCATAAATGTAGCATTTATAGATTTGTAAAAAAAGTTAAAATATCACGATGAAAAGTTTGATGGGCTCTCCTGTAAAATTTACCTTTTTCGCCTTGTGGCCGTTTGGAATTTAATCAGCGATTTATTGGCCACAATTATAATGTTTCAGTACAATATTGAATCCGTAGGACCCCAACCGAACTAGCCTAGGCTGTACTTTGATTTACATTGAATGCCGTTCTATAAAAATAAGAAAAACAATATCTTAAATAAAACGAATAAAATTAAATGTAACGTTACCGTGACCTCCTCAGAAGGGAGGAGACCTGGTGCGGTCGCTGCGCGGCGCCAACGTGGCCCTGCACGAGGAGCTGCACGCGCTGCGCGGGCAGTGCGCGGCGCTGGCGCACGTGTGCCGCGAGCGCGAGCAGCGGGACCTCTTCAAGGACGACATCATCCGAGAGATGAGGAGGCAGCTCAAGCATGTTAAACAGCAGGTATACCTATCAGCAGACTCATACTTTGTAGTCTACTTCACGTTTTATTTTTGTTTTTTAAACAGTTCTTAGAACATCATCACCATGATCTTCAGTCTATGTTAGTCCACAGCTGGACATGCTTTCTCTTATGAGCGCCATAGCGCCCTGTCTTCAGTTTGCCGCAAGCAGTCTTTCGCTGATCGTTATCCCACCTGGTCGGAGAACGTCCAACACTACGTTTGCCGAGATACGGTCTCCACTCAAGAACAAGTTTACCACGAGTTTACCAATGTCTCCCATTCGCTATTATGTTCAGTTCAGCCCAATCTACTCATTACCGGCTTTATTCGGGTGGGTGGTCTCTAAATGAGCAGGTACTGTCGTCCATGTTAGTTTATTTGTTACTTTAGAACCCCCTCGTTCCCCGGCAGTCCAAGGAGGTGTCCGACCTGCTGGGCACGCGCATCACCCTCAGCGTGAAGTCGCGCGACTCCTGCGAGTCGTCGCCCGCGCCACGCGGCGTGTGCGACCAGCCGCGCCGCTCCGACCATCGGTAATTACTGCCTGATCCTCACATTTCCATCTATGAAATCTAGCGTTTTCATATTGTTTGTGAATCCGGTAGTTTACAGTCAGTGCATGACTTATTTTAGATCCCTGAATTCTGCCGTAGGCGTACAAACATATCATTAAACATTTTAAAGTATTGTGGCTAATAATCAGAATAGTTTTATTTAAAAGCATGCAATTATAATATTATATCTATATATACAACTTAATCATTTTCAATCAACAATTGCAAAATTATGAAACTTAATATAAGATGATTATACTTAGTTAATTAATTAATCAATGTCAATGAATATGTCAAAAGTGAAAGATAATTTGGTCAATTTATAAAAACAATGTCAAATAATAGTGCTGTCATTAAATTTCATAATTTGGATGAACAATAATTTAAATTAGGATGACAAAAAATTAAAAAATAAAATAAGGTAGAGATAATTTCATAACAAATTCGAGTTACATAGTCAATCAAATATAAATGTCAAACAATAATGGTCATTTAAAAAACCATTTAGTGTATACTCAGACAAAGGAATATACCTTTGTCTGAGACTGTATAATAAGCTTTTTCAATTAGAAAGTCACTAAGCAAGCATTGGTGCCATAAAAAATACACTTGAACGCAACAATTTTGTTTTACATGGCACATTGCGTAGTCTGCCCTCAGACCGGCTTCCAATTAAAAATTGTTTAAATAAGCCGGGATTGTTTTTAACAAAAACTGAAACTTCGTTGATGTATAGACACGGAAATGTTAGTAATTTTAGTTCAATAAAAACATTTTTACAAGAGTCACGTCTCCGTAAACCGCGAATTGCTCAGAATGAGAATATTACTTAATGTAGGGTTATCCAAGCCTGGGTTTTTATCTTCTTAGACAAGTGAACAACCCTCCCCCTCAGGCACAGAGTGGTGCAGCCCTGCGAGCTGGCGCAGTCCCAGTCGGACGAGTGCCGCAGCCCGCGCCTGCAGCTCTCCGTTGAAGACCTGCTCTCCATCATGCCGCCGGACTGAGTGATGGACTCTATGGACTATGCCTTTATGGCTGAAATCCGATTTTAACATTATGAGCTTAAAGTTGGTTTTTAACTGTTTCTTCTTAATCAGTGCTTCTGCTGAAAACATACGTCGGATAAATAATAATGTAGGATAACGGTGAGTGATGTGAGTTAGCCATGGTCCGAACATAAAAAAACTAAACGGATTCTAAAACTACATGGCGCATTTAGTTCGAATCTTAAAGACAGATTATATAACCATTTGGTTAGGTAAGTACTTTGTCGTTAGTTCATACAACGCCTTAAGGTACGTTGTTGGTATTAAATATATGATTATGCCATTCTCATCTTCACTTTAAATATTTTTATAGATCTTTAGGTTCTAATAGACCTTGGAACACAACTATCATGTAATCTAGGTATTAGGTACACGTTCAAAGATATTTCCGGGTGAGTAGTGTCGTTGTGTTTGGACCAATCCTCGCGGCGCCGTACTAACGCGAGTGTGGGTGGCAGCGGGCAGCAGCTGGCCAGCAGACGACGGCGGCGCGGCCGCGGGTGGCGGCGCAGACCTCCACACCCAACCTCAGTAGACTGCCATGCTTGATGGATGCCAGCCAGAGCCCTGACGAGTCGAGGATATCGGATGAACAGGTACAGGATAAAAACATAGTTCTCGAAGTAGGCCAACAGAGGTCTATACAGAGTTATGATTTCTTAATTTACTTATTTATTTATTTAATAAGGGCAACCAACTAGAAGTAACACAAGGGATCACAAAATTAATATCATAAAACTTAAAAACTAGTGCGCTCTAAATTACAGGTAGCCACAGCATGCGCTAAAAACAAAGTACCTATCTATAATACAACTTACGAAGTTTTCTACCTATAAAGTAAGCACATTTCGTATAAAACCAGAAGTGAACGTGGAGCAGGATAAACTGATAGTACCTAATACTTACTAATGATTTTGTTACTGCCGTAAAATGTTCAAATGTGGTCACGCTACTGCTTGATAGACGTGGGACAGAGTAGAACCAAAGGTTACAAGCAAAAAAAAAGGTACCCAATCTATTTTGATTTCAGTCTTCAGAATGTACAGAGTTTCGACAAACGAAGTGAGGTGTTTGGGGGTTCCAATCTGCACCGATTATTCCCTCATAGAAATTGCTATTGTAAATATCTTCCCCGAATCACTCCTCAGCCGCGCTGCCCACACGCGCCACCAGTGGTCCCAGGACGTGCGGTACACGATGACACGTACACCAAGGAAGACAGCGGTCCTGGACAATGCTGTGAGAGGGCCGTCACGGTACATGTTCTGAAGAAAGGACTCGACGATCCGGCATTGAAGGGGAATCCTGAGGCTTCTGAGGATGGGTAAGTTCTCATCGTGGCCACTGCGGCTTAAAAAATCCAGTTAAATGCTGTAAGACATGCTGCTAACGATATAATGTCAATAAACAGAAAAACATAGACTGGGTTCTTCAAGATACTTTGGTTGACGAAAGGAAGTTTTTACGGGGCGTAAATACACAGAATAATTCACTTAATCGTATAAAATTCCAACCCAAATCGCAGTGAGATGAAACAATAATTTCCGTCGCTGTTCCAAAAACCTCACATCTTCATTAGCTGCATTTCAACACTTGAGCTGTTATAATAATGTCTTTGATGCGAACCGGCACAGATTCGCTCGGGTGAAGGACCTCGTTAAACTTTACGACGTGTTTTTGTCCCCATTTGTTACATTTTGGTTTAAAATTGTAAAACTGATAGTTACTTTATAAAGTTTGAAATGGCGGTGGGCGCCGGCGTCGCTCGGTGCGGCTACAGTTTACGATGAAACACATGACATTATTTGATGGGTAACATTATCTTTAATTAAATACTGAAAGATAATGTTCCTCATATGAACGACGAAATATAGGAAATACACCCCTTGCAGGTTTCTTTATACTAAACTTAAAGTGCGCTATCTGTGCTTTTTTTAAAGCGCTATCCTTACAAAGGAGGCTTAACCACCTTTAGCAATTCAAAGTCAATAAAATTAATCCGTTTTGTTAAAGAACTGTCAAATCCCAGCCCATTCTCGAGGCACTGCAAGCAGAACACGTGAGTCATTTCCGTTTCCTAAATTAGGCGCCGTAGTAGATTTATTTCCAGTTGAAAGTAGAGCAGTTACCTTAGGAACCATTAGTCACCTAGACTAGACCGAACAAAATATCGTTTGATGTTTTGTTTTGCTACGAGTGTCTTACTCATAAGTTGAACTTTGTAGGACTTTGAATTATGATCTCTCTTTGATCGTTACCATTCAAATTGTTATAAGGTTAAGATAGCTGCTTTATGCACTAGCCACAGGTAATTTCTTGCTTTTTAGCATGGTCTTTCGTTCAATGGACTCCTTTAAGTAACCTTAAAGACAGAATTTACAGTCTCGTCGACGATCGTTAAAGTACAAAAGCCATTGCTTTCTCTTCAGCCTTTAAAAAGTAACCACATGAACTCTATCCCTGTAGACGTGTTGTCTATTGTGGTGTGCACGCCATGTTATTTATGTCCCATGTTATGAGTAGTAAATGTGAATCTATGGCGATGGTAATGGTGTGTCGAAACGAGCGGACCGGACGTCGTCGTCGCGTCGGAAACTATCGCCTTTCTTACTAATGATGACACGCATACGAGTCCCAGGTTCCTGTTGAATTTCTTATTATTTCTCTTTATTATTATTTTACAATCCCTATTGAAAGCTAACAGATTCTCAACTGTGTTGGGTACTGAAATAAAACAGGTTATTACGTTTAGAAGAGCTATATTCCTTTTTTAACCACACTTTTATCAATTAGTAAAACTTATCTCTTGTTTTGGCGGTGAACCGCGAGCGACGAATGGCAGGCGGAGTGTTGCACACTCCTGCCTACCATTTTACTCCTTTAAGTTTATAAATGATTTCCAACTCTTTTATTATTTTTGGGCAAGCTTTTACTCGGCCATTCGACGATATACGCCATGCGACTCGCTTGGCTCTTAGTTTAGGTTAAATTTAATCTTCATTTAGTTAAATTACCCGCGGAATTAAGTTGGCAGTATATATTTTTAATGAATATTTGTATTTTTGCACCAGTTATTATTATATGAATAAGATTCGTTTACTGTTTCGACTGTTTTACTTCTTGGCAGTTCGTCTTACGAACTGCTTCTAAATTGTTTATCAGTTTGTACTTTCGCTTCGATCGGACATACAATAATTATTGTTAGAATTATTAAAATTTATCAGAATTCTTCTTAATATTTCTACATTTGATAAATTATTTTAAATAACCATTTCTATTTGGTATACAATCATCGATAACCATTGACCATACTCTTACAAAACTTAGTCCATAAAATATTTTATAACGAGAAAACATAACATTAGAACCAACGCTGGTTATTCTCACATTATTCCATACTCAAAGCTTTAGTATGCGTATAATATAATGCGTAGTATTAATTGACTACATTTAATTTAAACTAGACTTGTCACAATTATACAACTACTAACAATAAGCGCTCTCACTATCACCTCATTACAATATCTCTTTCTTAACACTACTGTCGTGTCGCTTTCATTTGTTTTGGTTTCAATATCATTTGTTATCGTTTTAGTATTAATTTCCATGACTTTCACAAAGATACTTCAAGTATTAATTAACAGAAATGGGAATTTAAGGTCCATCTTAGCATAACATAATTCATAATTGATAACTGCATTATTTCACAATTTTACATAAGATTGATCATTTTATTTAATTTGTTACATACAGTACATAAGTTATCACAAAAACTGTTCCTTTATTATTTCCCTTTTTTATATTATAAGTATATTTTTTAGCCCGCTCTACTCCACTATACTGATCGATAGTATACGCGACATCGCGCTTGCTAATTCAAACAAAATATTTGAATGTGAGTAAAATTGCAAGTAAATTGCTTACTGTTACAATTTGTAATTCACAAAACACGTTTCTAATATTATAATATTGAAATACATATTTTCATAAGCCTTGATAAATCGCTATACTATAAAAATAATCAATAGATACAGTTTTTGGATTCCATTGAGCAAACGACTGATTTTTAAATTGTAATTTATTACATAATTGACTTATTAAGTATTTTTACAACTTACACCGTTGCAATCCAACGGATCACTGTTTCTGTTGCGTCCAACAGAAGTCTATATATCACTGTCGCGTCCAACAGATCATTTAACTTAAACTAACAACTTACACCGTTGCAATCCAACGGATCACTGTTTCTGTTGCGTCCAACAGAAGTCTATATATCACTGTCGCGTCCAACAGATCATTTAACTTAAACTAACAACTTACACCGTTGCAATCCAACGGATCACTCTTTCTGTTGCGTCCAACAGAAGTCTATATATCACTGTTGCGTCCAACAGATCATTTAACTTAAACTAACAACTTACACCGTTGCAATCCAACGGATCACTCTTTCTGTTGCGTCCAACAGAAGTCTATATATCACTGTTGCGTCCAACAGATCATTTAACTTAAACTAACAACTTACACCGTTGCAATCCAACGGATCACTCTTTCTGTTGCGTCCAACAGAAGTCTATATATCACTGTTGCGTCCAACAGATCATTTAACTTAAACTAACAACTTACACCGTTGCAATCCAACGGATCACTCTTTCTGTTGCGTCCAACAGAAGTCTATATATCACTGTTGCGTCCAACAGATCATTTAACTTAAACTAACAACTTACACCGTTGCAATCCAACGGATCACTCTTTCTGTTGCGTCCAACAGAAGTCTATATATCACTGTTGCGTCCAACAGATCATTTAACTTAAACTAACAACTTACACCGTTGCAATCCAACGGATCACTGTTTCTGTTGCGTCCAACAGAAGTCTATATATCAACGTATCTCTGTTTGTTGCGTCCAACTTATCATTTAGATTATTATCTCTCTATTTGTTGCGTCCAACACGGTTCATTTAAATTATCATCTCTCTATTTGTTGCGTCCAACAGGTCATGTCAATCACTTTTAATTATTACTTGTAACAATTACTTATTCACAAATTCGCTTTTGATATTTGCATCTTTGGTTACAATATTATGTACAATAATTTACAAATTAGCTTTTAATAGCGATCTCTTTAGTTAAATTATTATCTCTCTGAATATCAATTAGTATAGATAAACTATAGATGTTATCTATGTTATCTGTTTCACTCAATATTACATATTTAAGTTTACTAGCACAATAATTCTTATGTTACAATTATACACTTTTACAAATTCGCTTTTGGTAGTGGTCTCTTTAGTTAAATTATTATCTTTCTAAATATGAATTAGTATAAATAAACTATGTTATCTGTTCACTCAACATTTCATATTTTAGTTTACCAGCACAATATTTTTTTTTATGTTAAAGCATAATCATGATCACAGATTGTAATCAATCAAAATTATGACAATATACAAAAACTTATTCTTTGAACATTATTTATATCTTACATTAGTTATACATTATCTTAATTTACATATCTTTGTTATTTATTTCACGTTATATTATTAAGCATTTTGAATAAAATAATATAATCTCTCTTTTACTCTTCTATGTACACTTCGGTACTCGCTTCACTATGATAATTAAATTATCTCTATTCAGTTTATTTACTTTTTCTTTTGTCGATTTTATTTGTCACTGTGTGTTTATTTCATTTTATTTAATTTTTCTTTTTATTTCACTCTAGTCACGCTTTCATTTTCATATTATTTACTGTTTGTTTTTTTTTTGTTAAATAATTTTTCACACTACTTATTCTCACTAAGTATTGGCTTTTCTATACAACGCTTTTTTTATCTTATTATTTATATTTATTTACATTTTTAGTCTTTTGAATCATTTGTTTATTCTCTTAACATGCTTCCATAATTTATTTGTTCCACATGGAACAATTAAATTTCACTGTATATTTTTTTGTTCTTTAATATTTACATCAATGAAAATAAGAATTAATATTAAATCACGGTATTATGTCATCTTTCAATATCCACATAATAAAACAACTGTACCAAAACATTGGGAACTTAATTATCATATTATTCATTCAATTCACAAATAATATTTTCTCCCTTTTCGTTTAAATTAATAATCTATTTATTTTAAATGACACAACACAATTTTCGGACAACACAAGGAATTCATCTAATAACGATTGTTATTTTTCTCTGCCATTGTACTTACATATTTGTGTACTAAATTTACTTGATATCAATTTAGGGTTAATTTGCTATTTATTATCATATTTTTAGTTATATCATTATTGTTCTACTACTTGTACTTTTCTTTTTTTTTTTTTTTTTGACTAACATATTGAAGTATTAATTATTGTTCATACTCCTGAATGAGATTCAGATTCCCTTTTGACTAATTTCTTCGACTTTTACAATACAGATGTTCTCTTTGTGACATTGCACAATGTCACATTATTTATTTGTTTTAGAAATCCAAACATATTTATTTCTCAAATGGCATTCCTGATCGTAACAGAGTTTTGCATCTTTAAGCGGTTTGCATGATTTCCTTTGTTAGTTTGTAATTTGGAATCTTTGCAACATAGTAAACATTTTATTTTAAAGCAGTATTCATTTATATTAGTTATCATTTTTATTCATCTATTACTAAATATAAGAATATTAAAATCGACAAAGCAATATTATCGCAAGCAACATAATAATCGTTTTTGTATCGAACCATTAGTATAATACTACTTGCTCTTGAGGTTGAGTTTATTTTATTTATATATATTTCAATTGTGCCTTTGTATATTGTGGATAGATTACTCATAATTTATAGATACCACTTTATCTGTTTCGAAAAAAAAAAACAATTTGCATGCCCTTTTTCATTTCATCTTACCGGAGATCTCTCTCAAGATATACTTTAGTTAATTGAGTAATTTTTTTAATAATTTATTTATTTTCCAATAATTGCTTTTATTTGCTATGTTTCAATAATTATTAATTCGCATCTGGAATGGATTATTTAGCTTGGCATATCCAGGTTTACCGTATATGTCATGCGGTTGTTCAGCTCCTAGGCCATATTCACAAGAGAAAGCAAACAACCAAAGAAAAAACTCTTGCGAAACCATCTTATATACTAGAAATTCGCATAAAATATATAATCATACAACATCATATGTACGTAGGTAAAAGTTAAACTTTATACTTAAATTTTGAGTTGTCAATCTCAAAGACATTAACTAGTAAGTGGTTTCTTTTTCTCGCTTTAGAAGTGTTTTATTTTATATCAACATTTTCTTGTATAAAATGCACTCTAAATATTTCTCAAATCTTCCTCTTTATCAACATTCATCATGTGATCAATAGCAAGAAGCACACAAAAAGAAATCCTGTATTTTAAAATGTGTTTACTGTTCGTTCATTTTGTTTCAGAAACATTTCAGAATAATAATTATTACACTCTTTGTATACTACTCTCGACTCTCTTCGTATAAAATTTACCTTGGAAATTATTATTACTATTATTTTATGTGCTCTCAATTGGTATCTACTTAACCTGTAATTTTATTGGATTTCACATCTGGTCTTCTGTGTTCTTTGTTTTCTATTACCTTGTATCTCTGTTGGTAATTCTAAATAAATAACATAGAAAATATATTATTAAACTTTTTGCGCTCTGCTCCGCATCCAAACAGCAATGAATTATTTATGTCACAATATTTAACCCAATAACTAAGTAAGTATTAATAATACTGAGCAATCTGGTCTCTTTTTTTTATATTTTAACTTGCAACTTAGTAACTGAATATTACCACCCATTATTACAACCCTCTGTAGCTACTTAGCTTATTCCAAACAAATAATATCACTAGTGTGTGTGAGACTTTGAGTAAGTAATAAGGGGTTCAATATCAGCGGTGTCTGTAAGTCGGTGGGTGCCTATTTAAAGGTTAACCCTTACAAAAGGCTTTATCAAGTCACTATTTTTCATGAAGCTGCATTAAAGTGTGTGCAGTGCTATATTGTATATCTACTAATAGCAGTGTCACTATTTTATTATTTAAATTAAAATTTAATTAAGTTAATTACTTATTTGTGTTTTTTAACCCATCAAGTAATGACAAACCTAAGACCTTTCTTAAGCTTATAGTTGAAATAAGATATTCTTTATAGGTATGAGTAATATGACAATAATGCATCATTTTGAATTAATGAAACAAGTAAGTATTTAGATTATCATCATCGTTCAACCCAGTTATTATAAAAGAAGCTATTTCATTCACTGCTTGTAGGTAAAGTAAAGTTAGTAATAACTAATTTACTTCCTCAACTGACATCACTATTTTCAAATACAACTAGGAAGTTATTTTTGAGAGCAAGAGGAAAGATGTCTTGGTCACCCAACGTTTCTCAGGCTAGGTAATATTATTATATTTATCAATTGTACTGCACTCGGATAGTGCTTAAAATTATTTTCATATTATTTGTGCCTCAATAAGAGTGATAAATTCTTATCATATTAATTTGCTCAAATATTCAATAATGTTTGCTCGCTCATCATAACAATTAGTATACCTACCTTTCTGAAAATACAGTATGATTATTATTACCATTGAAGTAAACAATAACTCTTAGAACTTGCATACAGAACCCATCCTTCAATTCGCTTCAGGTAAATGTCTTTATAAAATGTAATAACAAGTATCAAATTCTCACAAAAAGAATAACTTTCATATTATTCATTATTGTTTGTTTTTACACATTGTAAATTTTAGAAAGTTTATCAGATAAACAAGTATGCAAGTAACACTATTCAGAATATTAGTTTTTAGCACAAATTGTGAACAAGTAGAACCATCCAAATATTACAACTTTGTATAAATAATTTATGTGTGTTCTCTCTAAAATAATTTATTTAAATAACACATTCATTTCTATTAATTAAATGTGGCATGGTAAAGGTATTTCTACAATCCTAATTAATTATTATCACTTGTAGCAAGATTGCTCGATGAAACATGGAGCAAACTTGTACACTTTGTTGGTTACTTTGATTCACAATAGGTTTAATTAAAAACATGTATTTTACTGGTTCTGATCAGTTCACAATATCATTATTAGCAATCATTTACCATAAATAAAAGAAAAAGTAAGTTTATCAATTGGAGGTTAAAAGATGATGAAATGAAAATCACTCTTCGAACTCTTGTTGAGTCTTCACTATTCACTTTTGACTTTCAAATCAATACAATCTATTATTTCGCTTGCCAAACTTTGGCCAGGATACCTAATAATTGCAACTTGTACGTACCAAATCAGAGGTCAAACCAAACCACTCCATCTTACAATATTGTATTCTCTTTGCCACTCCGGTTCAAATATGCGTTTGTTTTTGGAGTCAGGCGATTTGTGGTGTGTAGTCATTGTCATTGTTGTCGTCGAAACTTGAGTTTTTTCATAGGTGTATGTACCTATCACTCACTTTTTTTCATTGACTTTTTCACATAACTACCGTCCGTAGGCGTGCCGATCCCTCTTCGGACTGAAAGCTAACAGATTCTCAACTGTGTTGGGTACTGAAATAAAACAGGTTATTACGTTTAGAAGAGCTATATTCCTTTTTTAACCACACTTTTATCAATTAGTAAAACTTATCTCTTGTTTTGGCGGTGAACCGCGAGCGACGAATGGCAGGCGGAGTGTTGCACACTCCTGCCTACCATTTTACTCCTTTAAGTTTATAAATGATTTCCAACTCTTTTATTATTTTTGGGCAAGCTTTTACTATGTACTGAAAAAGATTAAAATGAGTTTTCTGATAACTGTAGTAGGTAACTATTCGATGCCTTATATTTTTTATCTATCTATCCTTTGTTACCTATGTATCCCGGATTCTACTGTTGTTGTCAACATTAATTTTAATGCATTAGTCGTCAGAATCAAATCGAAACAATCAGCTATTATTTTATGGCCTATATCTTCGGTTCAACAACCCATAATCCATATTGTTTAAACATAATTCGGGTTCTTAGTTATTTGGCGCAGTTCGTTCGTTTACGACGAGATAAAAACCAACCACTTGTGTTCTTTGGTGCCTATCAATAAAGCTAGCATCAAAGCCCTCTCTAGTTATTGCTCATTGAACTATCCATTCATTAGTCCAAAAATACACACCATGCATTGACTGCATTCATAGGGGAAGCAGATGGCTGCTGGTATCGGCGCCTACATTAACGCGTAGAAACTGGGATGTACCTACTTAGATACCTAACACAAAGTGCGTCTTTATTCAGCTTTGGTATAACGAAAAAGCCTAGCTTTAAAATTTTATTGAACGCTGTAACATTTTTTCATGCTCGTTCTTTTGGTATCGTCCTTGTTGGTCATTTCATTACATTCATGTTCACATATTCTACAAAAGTCGAATAATCCGTGCTTCTGCGGAAGTGGTGACAACCCCAAGCTGCAATTGTTTTTGTGGCCAGTTTTTTAGCTTGTGATGGAAGGGACGCCATGGCAAGTCAAGTGGGGCACCTTCCTGCTCCAGTGTATTTCCAAACGTCTATTTCGGTCTCGGATGCACCACTTTCGGCGCCCACCTCCGCGGACACACGCGTCGCGTGCGCCTGCGCCTGCGCCAGTGAACTCGTAAACACGCTACTACGTAGTGTGCATTGTAATAAACATAGTTTGTAGTGTAAATAATGATGTTCAACGGCTTGTTGATGTGTACCGACTCGGACAGTGATTTTAAGGTGAGATGTACTGTGTTTACTTACTCTGCGATATTATTTATTGGGTTTGTATTGTAGCCTTTGATATGTTTATATGAAATTAGTTTGAGCCCGCGGCTTCGCACGCGTTTCTATAGAAACGCTTAAAGATGATTTATATCCCAAGGGAACTGATTTAGGGGACATCAGTTGCCGTGGAGCATAAGTAGCCTATGTTTCATTCCAAGATTAAAATTACTGTATGCGAGATTTCAGCCCGATCCGTTCCGTAGTTTTGGCGTAAAGAAGTTCTTCTCATCCACCGGATGGATTTTATTTATTTATTTATTTATTTTATTTATTTATTTATTTATTTATTTTACTTTAATTAAAACGGTAACAATACCACTTACATTAATTAAAAATACACAATTTGATTAATTACCTAATAAATATTATATAATTCAAAAAAATTAAAAATATTATTAAATAGATTTTATACAGACACACGATCATACATCACGCTCACAAAACCGCAAGCATTCCGACATTATTTCTCCGAAACGGTCCGCGAATAGGTCGCAGTGTGGGCTGATGTTCAGGAGAGAGTTGAGTGCGGTGAGGATGCGCGGGATGGGTAACGCGGAGCGTGCCGACGTAGAGGACGGCGGTACGGCAAAAAACCTGTGCCTCCGAGCACGACAGTAGTTGTCAGGAACATTAAAACGACACAACGCATCACTCAGCTCGGGGGCGTCTATTTTGCCATGAAAGATCTTGCACGCCGTGGCCATCTGATCAAAGGCACGCCGCGTCTCCAAGGAGTTGTACCCAAGACAACCGAGCAAGAACTTTGTAGGGTACATAAAAGGGTAGAAGCCGTGGCGGCGCTTGTAGAGGAAACGCAGGAAAGCCTTCTGAACGTTTTCCAGCATTAAGGCATATTTGGCTTCGTGCGGATTCCAAACACAAGCGGAGGTTTCAAGCTTACTTCGGACTAGGGCGCTGAAGATCAGACATATTACGTGATCACTACGGAAGTCACGAGCGTTTCTGAGCACGAAGCCTAGACGCCCAAATGACTCCTTTGCGAGCGTAGTCACATGGTCGCGAAAAGTTAGCCCTCGGTCAAATGCGACACCCAAATCTTTCATGGCATTCGTTCTGGCTATAGCCACACCCTGGATTCAATAGTTGAAGAGAATTGGGTGTCGCATTCGCCCAAAAGTCATAACATGGCACTTGGATGGGTTGAATTCCATTTTGTTGATGGCACCCCACTCACATATGGCATCGACATCATGTTGCAAAGCCAAGCAGTCTGCTTCAGACCTAATCTCACTGAAGAGCTTAAGATCATCCGCATAAAGCAAGCTTCTGGCGTGGGATGCACAAGATGGGAGGTCATTTATCATCAGCAGGAATAGGAGTGGCCCAAGTATAGAACCCTGATTTACCCCTGAGCGCGTATGATAGGGCCGTGACTCGTATAAGCCTAACCTTACAAACTGCTGACGATCACGGAGATAGTCCGCAAGGAGCCGGAGAAGACCCGGGGCGAAGCCTATAGCAGCGAGTTTCGTCAGCAGTATGTCGTTGTTGACCCTATCAAATGCCTTATTGAAGTCAAAATATAATACATCAACTTGACTACGGCGATCAAGGCGAGCAGAGATGAATTCAACCAGTGTCAATAAGTTCGTATTCACTGACTTTTTGCTTCTAAAGCCATGTTGTTCAATACACAGGTATTTATTGACTTGCGCATAAATGTATTTGTGGAGTATGCTCTCAAACACTTTGGCTAAGCAGGACAAGATTGCAATTGGGCGGTACTCCTCGACCACGGATTTGTTAGAGCTTTTTGGTATCGGTATGACTTTCGATAGCTTCCAATGTCGAGGATACATCCCAGTCTTAAGTCCTAGGTTGAAGATGTGGCATAGCGGTTCACTCAATACCTTCTTCGCATCTTTCACTATTACGGAGGGAAGATTGTCAGGACCTACCGAGCTTTTCGGCTTGAGCTTTTGTATCGCAAGGCTAACATCTGATGGAGTGACTCGAACAAGATTAATGTCATTGCTGTTGTTGGCATCACCTTGAATGTTACTAGGGTCCAACAGGGGAACATCAGACAGGAAAACGCTAGCAAAGTAATTGGCGAACGCCTCAGCAGCACCAGTGCCAGAAAAGGTCGAGCCGCAGTAGGTGATAGTAGGCTCAAAACCTCCCTTAGAGCGCAGGCTAGATACATGCTGCCAGAATCTTCGTGGGTCCAAGCCAATATTTTCCTCGATAGACTTTGTGTGAGCACTATATGCAGAGGCCATCCGGTCTTTTAAATACGCTCTGAGATCTGAGAATTCCGCATACACTTCCAGACAGCTAGAGCGTCTCCAAGCCGTGTGCAGTTTCCGTTTGCCCTTTATGTCTTGGATAATGTCAGACGTAAACCAGACAGGATAGCGTCTGCATACAGTACCTCCACGCCGTTTTTTAGGTACACACATGTCAAACATAGTGTAGATCTCATCGTAAAGACATTGGCAGGCAGTGTCCACGTCCTGGGCCTGTAGGATCTCAGACCAAGAATTTTCGGATAGCAACTGATACAACTGCTGGTAGTTGCATTTCCTAAAGTTCCAATCCTTGGTCCAATCGATGTTGCTGGGTTCGATGAGGTCCGAGTGATATAGGGTGCCGATTCTTATTTCAATCTCCAGAGCTGGATGATAGGCGTCAGGAGGAACAATTCCCTCGGTCGCTGTGACAACTGCTTCGCCCGCACTAGCACCAACACCCTCCCGAACAAGAACTACATCCAATAACCCGCCATGGAAATTCTTCACATCATTCTTCTCAGCCAGACTACAAAATGACAAAAAATAGTAATAATAATTTTAACATTCAGAGAGGCACTTTTTAAGTTTAAATCTCCCAGTATTATGACTGAACCTTTGAGTAAGTTGACAAAGCTTTCTACTTTACAAAAGAAACTCATATAATCACTGTCACTGGAAGTCGGTTTCATATAGACTACACAAATATAAAAAAGATGACCATGCCACTTTAGGGAGGCCCACAGATCTTCTCCATTATCGGTTTCAAGGTCATGACGTCGCTGTGGAGCCAATGGAGCACGCGCGGCGAGTAGAACACCACCACAGGGTGTCTTCCTATCGCGTCGCACAAGGCTCCAGCTTTCACAAGTCAGTTCCTGATCGCCTATGGAACTATCTAGGAAGGTCTCCGTTACCGCCGCTAGGTCGTGTTCCAGAGCCAACAAATTACGCCGCCACAAGCTAAGTTTACTCTTCAGACCACGCACGTTCTGATAGAAGGCATTGCAACTAGAGAGCCTATTGCGTGGCCGCTGCCCCACGAAAGGGCTGGTTAGTTTTTGACGAAGGAGGACCAGGCTTTTGGTAGGTGACCCATGTTTTTATTCGTGCGTTAACAGGCCAAACATCAGTGGACATACAAGTCTCGTAGTAGGCTACAGGGACCCCAATTTTGTATGACCTGTAGTCGCCTTTTGGTGTAAGCTCGGCAACAGTGCATATGGCATCGGGACATAGTTGCTTTAGGTACTCGCGTATGTCCTCTGCACTAGACTCCATATTCCAGAGGTGTATGTGACTGCGGGGCTCTACAGCCTTTAAAGAAGTAACAGCTGGTCCGGCCGTACCACATAGGGACGATGGGCGTCGTCGTCTGCCTCTACCCACTTCCATCCAAGGCTGCGAATCCTCTGCGGGGCCCCGGGATGATGCAGTCGCAGGTGGCGCTCTACCCTCCTGCATGGGGTAATTTGGGAGGACTCGTATGGCATGGGATGCAGGTGCAACTGGCTGAGTCCTCATCTTCGTTCCCTTTGATGTGTTGGAAACTACACTGACTGCCGGAGGGACTTTGCTGGATTCAGGAGGGAAGGCAGCAGTCGTCGTCGTAGTGGAGCAGAATGATGGACGCGATGGTAGAGGAACTCCACAGGGTTCGGGTGGACAGGAGACAGTCGCTGCCTTGTTGCAAGTAGATACCGGTGCAGGAACACTACTGGACCCCAGCGGGCAGGAGACCGGCGTGGCTACGAGGCATGAGGACGTATGTGAGGGAGACCTGCAGGACTCGAGTTGGCGGGAAGCAGTCGCCGCCACGACGGAGTGGATGGATGTTTAGGTATTATTTAATACCTAAATATCCATCCATCCGGTCATCTTAACATTAACATCCAAAACTTTCACATTTATAATATTAGTGTGATAGATGTGACAATCAATAAACTCGTAGAACCATCAGCCGGTCTAGCACGGGGATTGTTGTCTAGGGTAGAATAGAGAAAAATGACATCGCATCGTCATACATTTCAAACTTGTAAAAAGTTTGAAATGATGACAAAGTGACGTAATTTTTTATATTCTGCCCTAGACAACAATCCCCGTGCTAAGCTTACAGACTTATCGAACAGTTCGTCATCATCACTGATGGAGTGTCTCTGTCCCGCAGGAGAGCGCGTGCAGGTCCAGCGAGTGCGAGAGCCCGGGCAGCTCGTGCGCGTCGGCGCGCGCGCACTATTACCACAACAAACTGCTGGCTACGCTTCAAATTGTAAGCTACTGTGTTACGTCGACGAGGGTTATTCCCAACGTCTCATGTGAGACGTGCCTCTTCCCAACGTCTCATGAAAAGTATTCTCATCGTCTCACGAAAAGTCTCAGCTTCTTATTACAATTTCAAGAAATAACTGTCTTTAGCGGTTGAGCTACCTCAGCTTTGTTTACAACAGTCTCCGATCAGGTCATATGTACCTACTATTAGTTCTAGATAATTATTTTGTTACATTTAATGTTTTCTTAGATATATTTTAGAAGGCTTCGCTATAGGTAAGGATCCTAAAGTTTTTGCATATAATTTCTAGTTACAAAACAAGGAAGAAACAGTACGGGTGCAAACAGAGAGCCTTGCCGTGGCCGAGGCGATGATCGCTTCTGTGACGGCGCGCAGCAACGACCTGAAGCGGGAGCTGGAGCGGAAAGGACGGGACGTGAGTACATGGATTTTAGAAAAGCTTTTAATTAAGAAAGCACTCGCATTTTTACGTAGATAAGTTGTTTCTAATTTGTTTTTGAATTTTTTTTATTTTTTGATAGTTGCCAAAAATTGGTGATGGACAGCAAAGTTTTGGGATAGGATCTTAAGAGTCAATCCTTAGCTTATTTTATGTCTTAAATGTTTATGTTACTTCCTTTATCCATGATGTTTATCCCAATAACTGAAATTAGACAAACTTTCGCAGCTCAAAACCCTTCGGGAGACAATACGACAGAGCAAAGTAGAAAAGACAGATGTCTCTGTTACAGCCAAAGTGAGTATGCGTTCTGATGAATAAGTATAGACATGTTATTATAATTTTTAACTTTGGAGAACAACCATTTAAATCTTCGAGTTATCAACTCTAAACAGATATTATTACTATACAGATATTTTTTAATTTTAATTTTGATTTTATGAATGGTTTTAAATTGTTCTGTCTTAATTTTATTTTGTCAATTTCTAATTTATATGATTTTTAAGTGTGCGTGTATATGGCATCAGCTGAAATAAACGATTATTATTATTATTATTTACCCAACGTCGTTTTAGGATTTTGACAATCAGAATATAGTGACCGTTCTGCAAAACAACCTGAGTGTCATAGAGGAACTCTATCGGGAATGCTTCTACGAGGTAAGAATACTTCGAAGAGTCTGTTCAAAGAGAGAAGAGTCGGGGCGTTTCGGTGAACTAACACTTTTAGTCGTACTGCAATGACAGAGTACTGTGAGTATTGTCAACACAACAAAAGTTGTCAATTAGCACACGAGGGCCTTGGGAATTGTCCCACGACTCTTCTCTTTTTGAACAGACTCTATCAACCAATGTTTTCGTTGTTAATCCATATGATAATATTAAAAATGAATTTTAATAATGTTACAGACAGCAAAGCAAGAGGGGTTGATAGAAATGCTTCGGAAATCGTACCTCGATGTACGGTTGATGGATAAAGAAAAATCAGACCAGATAAGTAGACTGCACAATGTGATCAACACGCAGAAGTGGTCTTTGGATAAATTTCAGGTGAATTAAGAGAAACTCAAGCGAGATGTTTTTACAAAGTCAAAAAATAGAGACATTCAAATACACGGTTTTTTTTTCAGGATATAGCGTCAGACGTGGACAATTTGAAGGTGGAAATATCAAACTTCTTAAACAGTTCCAACAACGATTCGGTATTAGCAATATTCTGTGAAGTATCATGATTGTGAATAAAGTTGCTTTATGTGTTGACGATGGTTTCACTCGACAGGGGGTGTGGGAGGAGTCGTCCGCGGGAAATTTCACTGAGGACTTGCAGGATATAGCAGGACAACTGCTCAGGCTACGGGAGTTACTCACTGTACGTGTGTTTTTCGGCTTGAAGGCGTGCGTGGCTTGGCTTTCTGTGCGATGCGCTTAGCAAATTCAAAGTTAAAATAAGAGTTGAACTTAGGAGTGGTCTAGCTTTGAAAGTAGTAGATGACAGAGGGGGCGTTGTAGTTATTGTTTGTTTTGTTTAAAGGGCGACTGCATCTGTGGCTTGGAAGAAGAGAACCGGAGATTGCGTCAAAGCAACGAAGAACATGAGGTAGATAAATACTTATACACAAACAGTGAAAAGAGACTAGTCGAAATAATGAAATTACTCACAAACACATTCTTTTAACAGACTCTAATAAATGAGCTTAACCAGAAAATAGCTGATTTGGAAAACATAGTCACAAATAAGAACTACTCAGACAAAGAGCTTCAAGATCATATCGAGCGGAAGGAAAATGAGGTAATATAACCTACGACCCAAACTAACAATGACAAGTTATGATTCAAGATAACCAATGTCAAAGTTCAAGAAAGGCGATCAGTAGAATTTTTGTTATGAGTATTTGTTTTCAGTTACATTCAATAAGAGAGCAGTTGGCAGCAGTGGCGGAGCAGGGGCAGGCCTGTGAGAGCATGAAGGTGCAGCTGCACCAGGCGCAGGGTGAGTGGAAGTACTAATTCTTGAAGTAGGCACCCCCACGAACGACGAACCGGTGGTGGTGCAAAGATATGTCACAATTATTTTCGCATGCTGCTTATAGCACACAGACTGACATTTAAGGTTGGTGACGATCACATACAAAACCACCACAGATATAGATTATACGTATTACTTGACGCAGTCCCCTTGTGCTCTACAGAGTTGCTGAAAGACAGAAATTCAAAGTTGATGGTGCGCGAGGCGCAGTGCAAGCACCAGGAGCGGACGGTGCGGACGCTGCGGGACCAGCTCGACCAGACCGAGGACGTCGGCAAAGAGGTGAGATTGCAGCCCGCGACAAGGCACACTACATCACACGTACATCAGCAAAAATGGCGCCTTACCACCACTAGGGTGATATTTCTGTGAAGTGAATAATTGCCCCCCCCCCCCCATCTTTTGTTTTTAACGCAAAGCAAAATAGTTTCAAACTGGATAGGCGTTACGTTTGGCGATGGTACATATAGTGAAGGCGGCTTTATAAGCGGCGGCGTAGCAAGCTTAAGAATGAGTGAAACAAGTGGACTTACTCAAATTAACTTTAAAATAAACATACTAATAAAATTGCAGATTCACTAATCTAATGCGTTATTTATGGGAACTTTCACTTGGTTCTAATTTTAACTCAAATTAAGTAGGTAATTTTTTTAAATAATAACAGTAAATTTTTTTCCGCATGTTATTTATATATTAGGTCCTTACATATGAAATTGGCGTTTTGTATGGGAGGAACAAAAAGTCGAATATTTTTGAATATAATATATTTAATTAATCAAAGTATGAACCATTATTTTCTATGCACTTTTAACTTTTTTGGGGTTAATTTTCGCTTGGGGCAGGATTTGGCTGGCTGGCCAGGATCCAACCATTGCGCTGAGCGCTTCCGATTATCGTAAAGAACCCATTTTTCATCACAGGTAATGATTCGGTTTAAAATACCTTCATTATTGTGCCGGTTTAGTAATGTAACGCAGCAGTCGACGCGCGTTTGCCGGTTTGCTTCAGTCAATTCGTGAGGTACCCACCTTTCAAGCTTTTTAATCTTCCCAATTTGCTTCAAGTGAATTAAAACAGTTTTATCACTAACATCGCAGCCTGCAGCTAACTCGGACGTGGTTTGCGATGGATCCGCTTCCACAATAGCCTTCAACTCTTCATTATCAACTTGAGTCTCAGGCCGTCCACGGGGCTTGTTCTGCAGGTCGAAATTTCCAGAACGAAAACGTTGGAACCAAAAACGACTGTGTTTTCTTTTGCAACACGACCGCCATACACATCATTCACCCTTCGAGTTGTTTCCGCAGCACTAGTGCCACGGCGGAACTCGTACTCGTAAATAATGCGATATTTTAAGTTTTCCATTTTGTAAAAAGAGTGACGCAAACAGAAAAAAACAGAAGAAAAAAAACAAATGAATGACGATCATCGAAGCACAAATACATGAGTCTATAGCTGTACAAATTTGAATTTGGAATTCCTTACCAAAGAGGAGAAATTTGTGATTAAAGTGGCCAGTACGAAAAACGCCAATTTCATATGTAAGGACCTAATATTATTGTATTACTTAATATAATTGTAATCGTAAAAAAATCATAAGCACCTACTTTACCACACAAACACAATAACTTTTTAACCGACTTAAAAAAAAGGAGTACGTATAGGTATACTATTACTACATAATCACAATAATTATCTACTAGGTACTTACATTATGTACATACTGTTGTACTTAAATACTTATTAGAAAATTACGTTACACTCTGTTATTTACGGTTAAATATGTAGGTATCGTGTATGTGTATATGTCGCAGCCGGAACGTAGAATTAGCCCGTTTGTAAAACGGCTAGGCCGTTTACAAAACGGCGCCATTCAGCTAAACGCCTAGGCCGATTGTAGAACGCTCAACGTTCAACGATTTGGCTGACTCAAAACTAGCCCGATTGTAAAACAGAGAGATTCAGAAACCTAGATTTTTTTGTAAACAAAGAAATGTCATGATAAGTCACTATCATAATGACAAGTCAGGGGTAGAATGTCTTTTTTACCATGGATCACTAATTAGTAGTTAGTTATGGCGCGCGGTTTTGCTTGTGCGAGAAATACCTGCTTAAATATTTCCTAAACAAACTTCAGAACGCTGAAATTTAGGTACCAAAAAACGTATTTTATGGGATGAAAGTTAACCCATAAAATCCCATAAAAAATTCAGTAGTGTCCAGTGCCTTAGATTATAAGTAGAAACGCCAATAAGGAGCTAATCAGGGGGAGGTCTGCGTCCAGCAGTACAGCCTGTTGAGTTTGAGAATGTAGTAAAGATAAAATAACAGCAGCAACAGTTTAAATGCATGATATAGTTTCCACGGTAACAAACGACCAACTTTTAAAATTTTGTTCTACTTTATCTAGGTATCTCTGTCTCTTTGGTAGGGGAGAATCAGGTAATGGCGGTCAGTTAAGCAATTTTTGGAATAAAACTCAAAATATTAATCACAGCTTTATTAGGAACACAACATACCAATTCTACATTCAAGGACTATTATAATTTGAAACCAAAGTAATCATATTTGGAGTATCCATTTAAGAGGCACCAAAATAAAAAATAATGGCTTTGACCACCATTGTCCGCACGTGAGGGCAATGGTGGTCATGATGTTGATAATGGTGGTCAAATACTTTTAACACGTGTCACAAACGGATCCTGTAGCGGAATCCCAACCAGTAGTGCAGGCAGAGTGATCCCACAGGCCACTGGAAGTGCACCGGTACCATACCTCGTTATTTTGGCCGAATTCTCCGCTTAAAAGACAATTATTTTCTGAGTCCTCATCATCATCAGCATCATCTACGCAGAGGCCCTCAAAATCTACGTCAGTCAATGATAAGTCATGGTCTTCCTGAAGAACTTTCCGTTTAGCCTTTTTCATACCTTCCCTGTTCTCATTGGTTTATTCCCCTTCTTTGCCTTTTTGTTTTCCTTTTCCTTTTAAGATTTATATTATTATTCTGTTAAAATTGTGTGGCAATTTTAAGCTTTCTGCTTATTCATAAGCCAGTTTTCTTACTTGGATAGCTGTGCAACCGTAAAATATTTTAGCCACTTTCTTCACCAATCTCTTTTTCAACCTCTGCAGAAAATACAGCTTTTCGCCCTAGAGATGGGTTTTCAAACAATTGCTTCTTGTTGGAAATGGAATTCCAGTTTGATTGGCGACTTTTCTTATAGATGTTCCATTAGCCATAAGCCTCAGAGCCTTGTCCAACATCTCCGAAGACCATGCACCCGGCATCGAAAAACAAATTATTAGATTTAGTTACCATACTACCTACACTCATAATAACATTGCGTGCAATGATGGTCAGTTGACCACGATTACCCGCAACGGACTTCGAAGAAAATATTCTTTCTAACACAAACAAATATATATTTTGATTTAAACTGAGCATTACAACATAATGACAATGAACATACTCAAATAATAAGACAGCGATTACGTGAATTCAGGAATATTTCACGGCTTACCTCGTTAATTCGTTGAGACGAAAACTTACATCAATTTGGCGCAAAAACAACAAACGCTCGCCTTGCAGGTCGTCGCGCGTGGAATGACAGCACAGGGTGCTCGACGGTTGCAGGCGGTGAGTAGAGTAACGTAATACACTTCACACGCGTAGAGGACTGTTCATGATTTAGTTATGTGCTTGACCATCATTGCCCGCTGACCGCCATTACCTGATTCTCCCCCCGAACCCAATTTCGAAGCCACTTTCCTTGGCAGACACCTAATTGATATCATAGCGGGTAATATAGGTAGGTAATTGTAGATTCCCCGAACCCAATTTCGAAGCCACTTTCCTTGGCAGACACCTAATTGATATCATAGCGGGTAATATAGGTAGGTAATTGTAGATTCTGCGCAGGCGGTGCCTCGTACACAAAAACAGTTGTCTTCATTTGACGATCGGCCTGGGCACGGTGAACGGTGCCTAGCCATTTTATAAACGGGCTAATTCAGACGATCAGCCATATCGTAGAACGTTAATTTCACCGATCGATCGTTCAACGATTGGCCTAGGCATTTAGCTGAATGGCGCCGTTTTGTAAACGGCCTAGCCGTTTTACAAACGGGCTAATTCTACGTTCCGGCTGCGACATATACGTAAAATAAAGTTTTAGTACCTAAGTTAGTTGACGTTATGTTGCAGTACTGCTCACTCCGCGGTTCGACGTGTGCGGCGCAGAAACAAGTGAGTTCGCTGCGCTCGGAGCTCCGGATGGCGCTCCAGCACTGCGCGCGCATGGACGACTGCCACAGGTGGGTCAGCACCGGTGCTGGTGCAGGGAGACAGGAGGTTCACAGGAACGACCGGATAAAAGTACAAAGCTCATTTAATCTAACAATGTCGAAGGATCGATATTCTGTAGTCCTATGTTTTATCATTATCATCATCAGTCTTTACCAGTCCACTGCTGGACATAGGCCTCCCCCAATGAGCGCTATAACGCCCTGTTTTTAGCTTGAAGCATCCATGTTCTATGTTATGACTAAGAAATATCGATCTTTGAGTTTGTGCCCGCGGCTTCGGACGCGTTGTTTTTTATTTTTTTAAGTAATTACCATTTCATGCGAACTGATTCATGAGATAAAAAGTAGCCTATACTTAATTGATTCCAGAATTAAAGGTATTTGTACTTAAATATCAGCCCGATCCGTTCTTTAGTTTGGGCGTGAAGAGGTACCTACCTAACAAACATCCATCCAAACTTTCGCATTTAATAAGTAGGTATTAGTGTGATGGACTTCAAATTCAAAACATCCAAGCGATTCCAAGCGACATTTAAACTTTAATTGCGCCTGCAATTAAAGTTTAAATGTCGTTCGGGATTAAAGAGATGAATAACGATTCACAGAGCGGAGGTAAAATCCCTGGAGACGGCCCTGAGGGAGGCGCACGCCCGCGGCGCCACGCTGTGCGCGGAGGCGCGGCGCGCCATGCACGGCGTGCGCGCCTGGACGCGGCGTCGGCGGCTCATGCAGAGGTAACACTGTCCGACATAGCTCCATCTATAACGAGACGTCCTAGTGTTGGACAAGGCCCACCTAAGGTCTCACACCCAGAGACAGTCGGATCCACGGAAGTTACAATTATTTCTAAGGACTGTCCAAACGGCTGTGTCGGACTCTGACTGATTAGAGAGTTCTAAAATCGTCGCTTATTTTGCTATTGTTAATTTTGTTACAGGGAACTAGAAGAACAAATAAACCAGAAGGAATGCCAAATCACAAAATTGAAGCATTGGCTAGAAAGAGAACGAAACAATGCCACTCTAACGAGAGACAGCGAGCGTCTAACAGAGGTCTGTAATAAAAGCACGCAGTGCGATTGTGTCAAGTCATTTAGTAACAGAGAACTAGAAGAACAAATTAAACAACAGGAATTAGAAATGAAACTATTAAAACAAAGACTTGAAAAAGAGAATGCGTTTAACTCAACGAGAGAGAGCGAGAGACTGTCGGAGCTCGAAAATAGAAGCACAGATTGCGATTGTGAAAAGACAGGAATGTTAATCAGTTACAGGAATTTAGAAAAACAAATGAAACCGAAAGAATCCCAAATCAAACTAATAAAACAAAGACTGGAAAGAGAAGAGAACAATTCTCACTTGACGAGAGAATCCCAGCGAGATATGGAGGTCGACAATAGATGCACACAATGCGACTGCGGGAAACCATTATTTGAGGATAATTCTTGTGATGGGAACAGAAGTGGGGAGACATCCGGCTCTAAGCGTCAAACTACCAGTTACTCGCCGAAGGACAGAACGACAAAGGACATTCCGTTCGAGGAGAGTGGAAGCGGGATGGCAAGCTCGACCCCTCTCCCTACAAACCCGAATGCGACACAAAGGTCGCCACGGACTTTTATAAAGAGGTTCTTTGGTGATCGTTGGGTAAGTAGCCTTTTCTTTGCTTTGCAACTTGATCAGGATATTTAGAAACCTACAGGGTATACTTTCTTGTTCAGTTCTCTCCGAGCTACCACGAGGCAGACGTACAAAACCCCCTGCGAAGCGACGCGACGACTCTCTCCAGCGATCTCGAAGAGCCTTCCTGCTCTAACCGTCCAACTACCCTCCGTTCGATGTCGGGGAATAAACAGAGACGGGAGCAGCCGTGCGAGGCGAGTACGAGCGGGATAGATAGCTCCACGCTGCGTCTCACCTCCCCGTCTGCGTCCAGAGGGCAGTTTGTGCAAAAACGCTACAGCGAAAATAGGGTAATTGTAATTTACTTGCTTCTATCAAACTGCCGTCGCCTGCAGTCGACGACTGACGTCGCCTTGCAGTCCGCAACTTGCCGTCGATGTATTTGAGACTACAGTTCGTGTATTGTATGCCCATAGACTAGTAGGTAGTTATTAACATCCCCGCGGATTCCAGCCTGTCTAATCTTACCCCAAAAAATGCCTAGCCTACGCACAGGGTGGATTTTCTAGATAGGGCAGTAAGGGAGGTTTGTTAATCGGGGTAGTTGAGTACAGGTCTTAGGAAACTATTCATATTTTCGAGAGAAATTTTCAACACCCTTTACAGATAAAAAAATACAATTAGCAAGAAATGGGCTTTTATACTGATACTTTTTTAATACGAAACGATCCTGTCTCATACTAGTCAAAAACTTTTGTCCTTCACTTGCTAATAGAATTGGTTATTTCTTTTTTATACTTATGGTCGAAAGTTTGTCTTTGCCGGCGTACTGAAATGCGGGAGGGAAAACTCTATGGAATTTCATTTAGAGCAACTTTGAACATAGAGTGATCATTATTATATATTTATGAACATGAGTGTATCCATTTCTAAAGTGATATTTTCTGAAATATCGGTATGGTTATTTTCATAGGTTAAACGATAAAAAGTTTTTACCCCTAAATCCTACGTATGTTAACGGCCTCTTCTGTAATCGGAACAATGATTTAAACGAAAAACCATATGAAATTCTCACGTGCGCGTGTGCTTAATTTGATTGTACTCGTATCACATCAACGATGTTTTTTCTGGAATATGCCCTCGGCCGGCCCTCAAATGACACAATTGAAAAGATTTGGGCACTTTCTCGCCTATGTGTACAATGTACTATTATCGGACCAACTGCAGTTGGGTACTAATTAGTACCTACTAGTACTGTTCGAAGTTTGTAAATAAAATTAGTATCTTTCTTTCGAATAATCACAGCATGTTATGCATCACTAAAGCTAGTGTATTTCCCCCTGTCCAGCTAGCCATAGAAGACCCCCCGCGGTGCGACGCGCCTCACAGCGAGCGTGCCTACCGCGCGGCTCACGCTACAGTGGACGCTGTGCCGCCGGTCCTGCGAGCCAGCCGACGACAGGCGCGAGGCCGCCCTCACGTGAGGACACAGTTTATTTGCACCATGTATAGATACTGCAGCGAAGACCTCTGTGGCGCGGTGGGCGAAGGTCCGCCTGCGACGCAGGAGGTTGCGGGTTCAATTCCGGCCTAGGGACAAATGTTCGTACGATCTGCAGATATTTGCCCAGTGTTCTGGATATTTATCAATATGTATATGTATCTATGTAGAGTATTGTAATTTTCTACATCAGTTATCTAGTACCTAACACAAGCTCGGCAAGTTGTCCGCCGACTGCTTGGCGCTGGCTACGCTGTGTGGTGCTGGCTTAGAATTTGCACCACCCCAAGTATCGTAAGAGGCGACTAAGGGATATCTATTAGGGACGGGCAGCGCCCCCTGCAGAACAATTCTACCACCACCGAAATGCGATCCCCAGCCCGCATGCCCAGCGTTGGGATTATGGGCATTACCCCCTATGAGACAAATGCCAATAAGTCGCTTATCAGCGGGAGGCCTGCGAACCAATACAGGCTGTTGAGGTTGAAGTAACTCAAGCTCTGCCTAGCTTTGGGCTAGTTAATGCTGTGTGAATGTCCCACATTATTTATTTATTAATGTGAGTGTTTCCAGAGAGAGTACGCGTCGGTGGAGGACGTGCTGCGGCGCGTGGAGAGCGCGGGCGCCGCGCTGCACGACTCGCTGCGCCGGTGGAACAGGGCCTCGCATCATCGCATCGCTTCTCACTCACGAGTAGGGCCGGACTAGCGGTGCTCCTTTTACAAAAATACATCAATACTCCAAAGGTTCATTACGGATGTAAGCGGGTTAACTACGAACCTTATTTGTTTCATTCCCTGCTGTGCAGTAACGCAAAAACCACCCATTCTATATTGACATTTGAAAGCCCTTCGAATGGACATTGTGATCTAAAATTGTACGGCGAAGGCCATTGAAATGGTTTTCAAGGCCATTCAAAGGACTTTGAATGCCAATAAGGATGGGTGGTTTTTGCGTAATCGCACATCAAATCCACTGCTGAGAAGGGCCTAATCACTCCGATTTTCGTCACTCTTCGCAATGAAAACCAAAAACCAAAGACAAAATGAAATAGCAAATGACGAGCAGCGAGGTGCCTACGGTAAGTTAACCGTAGTTAAATCGGAAAGGGTTAGGTACTGACCATTAAGCTCGCTAGACCCTTAACAATCAGTGAAAGTGATGGAATTACCATTGTGGAAGACATTGAGAGGTGGAGACTTTGTGAGACGTTGCATTGCAGTGCATTGATAGTGTCAATAAAATAGAAACACGATTATCACGACAAGTATTCGAGATTCTATAATTAAGCGCTTAGGTTATAACTAGGTAAATGCTTGTTGCATTGGCGGATCCAGGGGGGGGGCCATGGGGGCCATGGCCCCCCCCAAAAGGCCCAAGAGTTCCATACTTTCGACTCAATTTTACGATTAAATTCAGATGCACTTTTACACGGGCCACGGCATACCTACTCTTAGGTAGGTTATGTAGGTACCTACTTTATATGAAAGTACAGAAATATAATTTTTAGGTTAGTCGGTACTTTACATACATCTACAAACTAAATTCAAGAGGTTAATTTCTTCTCAGTATTACCACGTCCATCGACACGTTCAACGACTTTGAAATGAACATAGGTAAATGATATCTATTTCTCTTCTTCCGCTAGTGAACACAAGTGAATTATAGCCAATTGCACCTCATTTCTTATTTGATTGACAGTAATAACTATTTTTCAAGCTGTTTATATTGATAGAATGAGAACGCATCCGAATTAGTTTTTAGTTTGGTTTCCATTCCACCCCTCTGGTTGCGACACTGGACTTCCTTCTTACTTACGTCAACACGTAATGTGTGCGGATTGCTCGTATTTTTCTTTTAATAAAAACTCAGTTCTAAATTACAAAAACGCTCTTTATTTGACTAAAACCTACATATATATTAAATAAAATTACTCGTCTTAAGTATACCTCGGTATTGGATTTAACTTGAAAAGATAAGTTAAGTAAAAGAAAAAGTAGTACAGTGTGCGCGCATGTTACTCGCGAGTACGCGAACTTGCGAAGAAAGAAACGTACGCGTTCCCGCTTTCGTTACATTCAATTCAAACAATTTAATACACAATACAGAGAGATGACAAAAATATCACTGCTTTTTGCATTTTAATTTGTTTTTTGCATTGAGGTGTTCTTGCCCTTTATTAGCAGAGCCCTTTTAAAAATACTTAGCTAAATAAGTACAAGTACGTACGTTAGAGTTATATACGTATCGAATATTTGTAGTTAATTCAATGTAAAACTAACTAACGATGTATCATCAACTAAAGATGTATCACCACGGGCGTGGCGAACATCTTTTGCCTCTCTCGACGTGGCCTGGATCTGAACTAAAGCCTCCTTTCAGTTTTCAGTTCAGTTGCAAAATATCAAAACATCTAACAAAACGACAAAACAGCAAAAAAAATCGGTTATATTGTCCTCTGTTTCGTGGTCCATTTTTAATAATACATGGTCTCGGTCTCACAATAAGATCATTTTGACTACTAACGCGAGAAATTAACAAAAAATATTTTATTTCGCGGCTTGCTCCGCTGGAGTACTGTCTCGTCTCTGGCTGTGCACATGAAGGCCCCCCTTATACTGAAATAGAAGTTTCTGATTCGTTTACGTGATAAGCTAATCTTATGCGAGCGAGAGTTTATTTTGTACGACAGCGAACACAACTTCGATATTCCTTTTCCAAGTAGACACCAGATTTTGATTTTCGTAGATTCTTTAGGGCAGGGCTCATCTATTTTGTTGTAAATCGTTAAAATTTTATTATTTTTCATAACTTACTATCATAGCTTTCGCGTCTTGCTAAGCATACCTCACCAATTTCAAAAAGACTGCGACTCACCGATATTCATTATGAAATCTCGGAATTCGAGATACCCAGCTACAAGTCTGTAAATACTTGTATATCGATATCGACACTCTAAAAGTTGTCTCAAAACCTACATTATGGTAGGGTGTGCGCAACTATTAAATTTCTAGGTCAACACTAGGGTTGGGCAATGCGAAACGTGATGCTGTGACCGCGCGTTCTCCGCCCTCTATCTCGAAAACGGTTCACCGTATAAAAAAAATTTAAACAAAATTTATAGAGAATTTTGTCTGCTACAATATTGATCATACATACAAATAGCAAAAAACCCATAGGAAATGAGATAATATATTTACAAAAAAACTATTTTTCGTGACCTTTGACCTTGAAATGTAATAGTTGCGCACACCCTACCATATGTAGGTTTTGAGACAACTTTTAGGGTGTCGATACAAGTATTTACAGACTTACAGCTGGGTATCTCAAATTCCGAGGTGAACTTACTAAAATGACTGCCTTGTGGTTCAAAGTAATAGAATAAGTTTGGTTAGGTTAGGTTAGCTTACATTTGTCGCCGGAGTTCGACCCCAAAAACACGTCCATAAAAAAACAATAATGATACTCTTGCTTGGAGCAAAAATGTAACATTTCAGGAAACGAAACGTAACTTACGACTCAAGAACCCTGGCAACAATGATCTGTTTCCTCTTCTAAGTAGTTTTAGTGAAGGACGCGGGTTCAAGTCCCGTCAAAGTAAAAAAAAAATGGGATATTATTACCCCCCCCCCCCCCCCTACCTGAGGCCTGCGTCCAACAGTGGACCAATACAGGCTGTGGAGGAAGAGGTTGTGATTTTTTTACCCTATATCTGAACATTGTCAAAATGGCCCCCCCCAAAATAAAATCCTGGATCCGCCCCTGGCTTGTTGCTCGTCATTTGCCATTCTATTTTGTCTCTGGTTTTTGGTTTTGGTTACGAAGAGCGGCGAAAATCGGAGTGATTGTCTATGATGTTTATCCACACAATTGCCTGTAAGCAACGTGTGTCGTTCCTTTTCACAAACCTTCACTGAGTGACGGACGCAGTCTGTCTATGTGGGAAGACGAACCTAGGACTTCGACAGACTATATCGTATCCATTTTGAATGGAGCATAAACGTAAACAAACCGCCCATACTTAACCTAAAATTCACTTTGTTGGCGCGTCCTTTTATACGTAATTTACACTACTTGTCGATTTTAGATCCTCCCTTCAATAAAAATGGCTTACAATTATATATCTACTCGACGCCGAGCAAGTGAGATTTTGTTATTTGTGTCGTACTTTGTTTACTAACATGCTTCATTCAAAATGGATAAACCATAAGTATAGTGCACTCGGATTTGACTGCACCATTTATATGCATTTACTTAGATAGATATTTTAGTAAAAATATTGTTTGCTAGTCTTCTTAATGTACTTATTTGTAGCACAACTTACCTTTTTAGACAGTAAATATTGTTTCGTTTTCATAATTATGTCGTTTTATTCAAACATGTTTTATAAAAATCGTTTATTTGTCAAAACAACTCAATATAAAAGTATGTAATACTTATTTGCTAATTTATCACGAAAACAGCATGTGGGAGGGTGCTCATATTCTATCCCCTGTTAATACTTCGTTTTAGTGCTAAAGTGAAAATGAAGCAGGCTAGGTTGTGAAACCTAGTGTTTTCTACATAATAGGTAATGTAAATCGTCTCTACAAATAATAAAACTGCGGAAATCTACGAAATTATCACAGAACAAAATGACACGTTGGACGTGAATGTCATGTCATAGTGTTAACGAAAACGTAACTCGTGTTACGTGTACAGTCTACCAACTGTGAACTGCCACACTACAAAGTATGTTTATTACAATGTTTGCTTTTGGCTCTGCTGCGTCATGGTTTGACACAGTTCTGTGCCAATGTCAGTTATCAATTGCACAAAGACGAAGGAATAGGAATAGAATTTGAAGAGGTTAAGTTTGTATTGTATCAAAATAAAAAGAGACGTTACTCTATTTTTTATGGAAATGTGACAGCGCTCCAAGCAATAAGAATACACAACTTTGACATTTCCATACAAAACGTTACCTTTATTTTCTATGGAAATGTGACAGCGTACATTTCCATAGAAAATAAAGTAACGCAAATTTTGTGGTAAAACTTTGTAGTAAACAGTATGGCAGTACACACTCGGCTTACAGTCATACGAGGGTTTCAACGCTAACTCGTAAAAAAAAAATTGCATGTTAAGTTGTTAAGTTAAGTTAGAGTTAAGATGCTACCCGAGTCAAACTAGCGCTGCCACTAAAAACGCTGTAAACTATACAAAATAAAGCTATTACAGTGGTATAAAAAAGCTTATGATAGTACCTTTATCAGAAACTGCTATCAATTTTATCTATTTCTATAAATTTTTGAAAAATTCTGTGTTTAACTTAATATTAAGATAAAAAAGCTGGCGTTGGTGATCTTCCGGAATGAAATGGATCAAAACTGTCCGCCTGTACTTTAAGTACTCTTTAGATAATGTGCTGCTTGGTCTAAAACATTTTGATTACGGCACACCTTGAGGCAGAACTATCGATCCCCAATCCGCATGCCCAACGCGGGTATTATGGCATTACCCTCTAATAAGAAGATCAGATAAGGCGCTTATTGTGAGAGGCCTAGGCCCAGCAGTGGACTGTTACAGACTACTGCAGTGGCGGACTCAGCCAGCGCGGGGCCCGCAGAAAATGTAGTCTGGGGACCCATGACCATGCATTACTGTTTAAAGTTTAGGATGAAGGTAAATTATGAAGATTTGTGCGCGCGGTGGAGAAAGTTACCTGTCTTATGTCAATAGAAGACAGAGCGAGATTTAGCTGTGTGCTAAGTTAGCAGACTGTTATGAATAAGGGGGTTAGTGTCTGAGATAATTTTGTAACTTAACGACGTTTTTATTATTTTGGAGACAAGCGCGGGGCCCCCTAGCTGCGGGGCCCGTAGCATTTGCTACTCCTACTATATGGCTAATCCGCCGCTGAACTACAGTTGTTGAGACGGAACAGTGATTCTATCGTTGCGTCTATACATTAGGGCCAACGTTGAAACAATCTTAAACCTTCCTCTCTGCATTCGAATGTATTAGAAAGAGACGGGAAATATCTGCAGTGTCCACCACCTGCTGTTACAACTGTTGACGTGAGACTGGAGTGCATCACTTGGTCCACCCGCGCCACATGTTGGCGAGCGAGGCGGCGGCTGACGTCACCAGCGAGGGGGGCGGCGCGGCGAGGGGGGGCGCCGCCGGGGGGGTGCCGCCCAGGGGGGGCTCCGACATCTGGAAGGGGAGGGAGGTTCTTTAAACACACATCAACATTGTCTAGGGATATTCCATTTCGAAATGATTTGCTTACAACTATTTGCTTTTTAGAAAAAAAAAATTATACATGGAATTAAACCTCTATTCCCTTTTCAAAATTTGTAAAAAAAAAAATAGAACGCATTAAACAAAAGATAGAATGGGGACAACGATCTAGATAAAACAACGTTAATTTTTCCTAAGATTAATTTACTTTTATTTTATTAACAATAAGTGCTATCTAAGTAATTATTAATTTTAACGGATCTTGTGATATTTTATTTCTTATGTCATGGAACGTCGACATTTAAGCAGAAAGGAAATGATAAGAGCGATCGGCATGTTACAAGCCGGTGCTATCCAACGCGTGGTTGCCAATACCCTAAACACCAATCAAAACGTAATTTCTCGATTGTGGTCACATTTTCGTATTACTGGGGATTTAAGAGGGCGCCACACTGGAAAAAAACGAGTAACCACACCTAGACAGGATCGTTTTCTCCAAAATTCCGCCAGGAGGGAACCCAATCTCACAGCAAAGCAGCTAGTGCAAAGGCTTCAGTTAGACCACCAGCTGTCAGTCAGCGACCAAACAGTCAGAAGAAGGCTACATGAAGTCGATCTTCATTCTCGTAGGCCGCTTCGTGTGCCAGCTCTACGACGAGGCAATCGCGGAAGGCGACTAATTTGGTCTCGAAGAACATTTTTTTATGAAACAATGGCCAATGGACAATGGTTCTCTTACTGATGATTCTCGGTTTGGATTCCACCCCGATTCACAAAGAACACGTGTTTGGAGAGTTTCAGGCAGAGAAAGTCGTCTCCAGCAGCCACAAGAGGTCCATTTGTACCGAGGTGGGACAATCATGGTTTGGGCGGGAATTCGTATTGGCGCGCGAACCGAGCTCATTTGGATAAGAGGCAGCATGACGGCACTAAAATACCGGAACGAGATCGTAGAACCTGTGATCATCCCTCATAGAGTTCAAATTGGCCAGGAATTCCAGCTCATGCATGATAATGCCCCTCCACACACGGCGCGTTTAGTGTCAGCTGCCCTTCAGAAACATGATGTGGCGGTTTTAGACTGGGCTGCACAGTCACCCGACTGAAACCCAATTGAACACGCTTGGGACATGTTGCAGCGAAGGGCTTTCAGCAATTTGCCGTCGAATTGGACCACAGAAGACCAATTTTTTGCCATTTAAAAAGAACATGGGATCGCATACCCCAGCGAGACTTTGACAACCTCATTTTGAGTATGAATAACCGGTGCAGATGTGTTATGAACGTCAGGGGACGCAACACCGATTATTAAATTGTTAAAAGGTAATTTTATAAAGTCATGGCAACGTAAAAATAGTTTAAACACAATTTACCGAACTTTGTAAATTTTCTAATTTTTCGAAATTTTGTTCTCACTTAAATTTTTACAAAAAATTTATATCAAACAGTTGTGTTTTATCATTAATAATGAACAGCACAGAATGAAGATTCTTGCCATACCTCTTTTCTAAAGAAATAATTTTCAGTTTTTGTAAAAATCAACAAAATGTTGAATATCCCTAGACAATGTTGATGTGTGTAGATCCAATCTTTAAGCGTAAGCGACATTATGGCAATAACTAAACTAACTAAAATAACTAAACTAAAAGAGGTTGCTGTACACTAAGATCGCGCTGTATAAAACTCATCCTAATGGAAACAGAAAATGATTTCGTTGTTTATTTAATGAGACTTGGTTTTGTGCAGGGCCATCTAGTGTCACAATAAAAAGGGTGACTGTTTCTTTTTAACTGTTAAAATAAAAGGAGCAGGTTCTCAATTCGACTTAATTTTATTTTGTTTTGAACTTTTGACTGGGTGGTCCGATTTTCATGTTTCTTTTTTTATATTAAAGCTGGTGCTTCCCGTGTGGTCCCATTTTAATTTGGTCTAGTTCTGATACCATAAAAATCCATGAAAAAAACTATATAATTGAAGTCGGTTTATAGTTTTTTAAAACAAAATCAATTATGTAAGTTTGCATTGATACCCTCATTAGAATAAGGTTCAAAATATAACTAGAAATGGTTTTTATAGTGCTAGGACTAGGCCACCGCCGCCTCGCGCTCCATGCTCCACCCCCCCCTAGTAGAACAGTTACCTCCTCCGCATCAGGCCAGTGCAGATACTCTGGCTCCGCGTCCTCCAGGTCGGAGGCGGGCGCCGCCCACGCCGCGCACCAGGCCGCCGCCGCCTCGCGCTCCATGCTCCACCCCACCCTGGAACATCATCAGAAAAACATTTCAAAAACATGGATTACCATCAACTTTTCTCTCCTGTCAAACTCGTGAAAAATTGTATTCCATAGAGTTCATCTTCCCGCATTTCAGTACGCCTGTAATGATGTACTTTCTACCTTATGTTAAGATAAGGAATAAGCAACTTTCAAAGCAGCTGTAGTATAAAGGTATGTAATAAACGACATTATGTAATAGTAGTACTAGTATATTGGCAGTGTCACCTTCCCAGCGCCGGGTTGTCCGTCGCGGCGGCTATCGTGAGCTCGTGCAGCGCCTCCAGCGGGTGCGGCCCCCGCGGCTCCTCCTCCTCCCCCGCGTGCGCGTGCCCCTCCCCCCGCGCGCCCGCGTGCGCGGCCAGCGCGGCGGCGGCGGCGCACACGCGGCACGCGCGCGCCCACGCGCTTGCACTCGACACGCGCCAGTTGCTGTACTCACTGGAAGTTTAAAGTTATTAAATAAAAATGTTGTTGTTTCATTCATTTACACAAATTTATTTAAAAAAGTCAAATCCGTTGCATCGTTTTAAAGATCTAAGCATACATAGGGACAGACAGACAGCGGGAAGCGACTTTGTTTTATACTTATTGCATAAAATTATTATGGTATGTCAGATATTAGTAGGAGTCGCCTGTCTGGCGTAGGCTCCCCCATTTCTCTCCATGGATTTTTGTCTGGAAAATGAAAAGTAAGACCAGACGAATATTTTTTTTTAATTGAACATATCCATATGGTACTAGCAGGCAATCAGGATAGTTACTGTGGAAAACCTTCTAGATCGAATAATTTCGCAATGAGACGTTTTATCAAAATTTACACACAACAATATATCCTCGCCATTCGTATGTCCACTGATAAATATGTATGGTTTCCCCAACAGGAGGAGTTTTGTCATAATCGCCACACCTGGCAGGGAGTTTAGTGACCACAGACAGTAGTGTAGATGTTATAAATATGCAGAAGGCTGCTTTCTAACAGGTTCCTTATGTCGACTTTTACGACATTGACAGATTCGAGGAGTTAAATCATGCGCCGGGACCACCACTAACCATTACTCATGCCAATTTGAATAAGCTTACTTGATAGACAGCGTGTGCGGCAGCCTGGTGTCCAGCACCCACGACAGCAGCGTCAGCAGCTGCGCCGCCAGCGCCAGCCCCGCGCTGTTCCGCCTCCACGTCCCTCCCTCCGCCCGCCCCGCCGCCAGGTGCCCCTCCGCGTCCGTGTTGATCCACGGAGACACGATGTGCAGCTGCGCCCGCTTCGGAGGCTCTTCCTCTATGTCCGACCCTATGAACTCCATGTCTTCTATGCTGTCACTGGAATTACAATTTGGAAGGTTTTATTTCGATGATGACTCTATGGCGTAGTGGGGAAGGTCTGCCTGAGAGTGACGGGTTCTATCCCTGCTGCTAAGCAATATATAATATATGTATAGACACTAGCTGCGACCCGCGGCTTCGCACGCTTTGCTAGTAGTTTTGGCGTGAAGAGGTAACAAACATCCATCCATGCATACAAACTTTCGCATTTATAATATTAGTGTGATGTGATACACAATATCGATAGACATGCACTTAGCTGCTTTGCTTCATTCATAGCAGTTAGAGAGTCAAGAGTCAAATTGTTTCTTTAGACTTACAAAACAAGCGCACAGCTATGATAAAAACAGAACAAATAATTAATTTTGTTTTAAGAAAACTATAAATCGATTTAAAATTTTATAGTTATTTTATAAATTTTCATGGATCCCACTGTCAGAACTGAACAAAATTAAAATGGGACCACACGGGAAGCACCAGCTTTCATATTAAAAAATAATCATGAAAATCGGACCACCCAGTCAAGAGTTATGAGGTGACAAATATAAAAAAAATTATAATACAGTCGAATTGAGAACCTGCTCCTCTTTTTGAAGTCGGTTAAAAATAAGTTTTTTATTTCAGGTCACTGTGTTCTATATTGTTACACCTGCTGAGAAAGTTGCTTATTCCTTTTTCAAACATAAAGTAGATCCCATCTTTGCCGGCGGGGCGTACCGAAACGCGGGAAGAAAAACTGTACGGAAATTCATTCTTCACTTTTAGTAGAAAAATGTATGGATATAAATTTCTAACGTGTTATTTTTTTTCCCTTATGTCAGCTGGTAGCTAGATGGTTATTTTCCTAATAGGTCAGACTTTATTTATGTATTTTATTATGAGAAGACTTTTGTTATCAATAGTCTGACAATCAGGATAATAGGGTATATGCATGTGATTTCAAAATGGCTATAAAAATATATACGTATTCTCTATTGATATAGAAACATATCTACATATTTATTTTTGCGTTTTGAGATGTTTTTATTGTAGAATTTAACCATTGAAAAATGGATATTTTAAATCTCAATCGCAAAATTTCGAAACGCTACTCCATTGACTAGAGCGGACATGACATCACTGTACGCATTTCTTCTTTTTTTATTCTGCTTGCTGCACCTTGATTTGACACTATTCTGCCCACTTGACGTTTAGTATTGTCGATTATTTTCTTTCCTGAGATGATCACTACCGAGGTCGTCACCAAAGGTTTTAATCAAGTGTGTACGTCGACGTCACATAAACATGGCGCCAATATGGCAGTGTTTTTATCACCCGAAAATGATTGTAGTTTTGATTTGTTTTTTTACCTTGTTAATGCGAAATTCAGTGAGCGTCTTATCATTCCTGGGTTAAATAAAGACCTAAAGAATCGATTAAAACAATAAAAAAAATCGATGCATATACCCTATTGTGATTATATCCGAGTTTCTTTTGATTATTCGAGATAAGTCTAAGAAAAAACCTTTTAGTTGACGATGCAACATGAGCATGAATGTCATATCATACCTACCTAGTATCATAGGTCATGTAAACTGGGAAGATGTACTTAGTAAGATGCCTTATCCGTGATCTCCGTAATGCTGCCAGTTTCTCTGCCTGTTCATGGTACGAGCTCACTTTGTTCTGCAGCTCTATACTCTGGTTCTGCACATGTTTACTGAGAGTAGACACTCTTTTCTGGTACCTAGGGAGTTTCTGCTTCAAATCATTGTTATGGATTGTTAAATTTGTCAGTTCTTTTTGCTTTTCCTCTATGTTACTTCTACGCTGCTCTATAGCTAGTCTTAGTAGATCTAGTCTGTCTTGTGACTGCTTGGCTTCTGTTATCAATGTGTCTTTCTTCAGTTTAGGCAGTAACAGTTTCTCACATCTGTCCAGTATGTATTTCCGATTTGCTTTGAGTCTAAGTAGCTTAGCCTGCTTCTCCGAGTATCTGAAATTACAAAATAAACTTGAAACACAACTTAAACAATGGAGATGTCTGCAACTTGGCTAGCTTTCACTGCATAGTGTATTAAGGTTATGTAAGCTGTTACACTAGATTTGTTTTTTAAGTAGGCCGATGTGTCAATCAGATTAAGAAAGGAAGGATATTTATAATGTTGATTCTAACAAATTTTTATCGTACATGTTATGTACTTGCTCTTCTTTTAGCAGCTAGAAAATTTAGGTAGGTAAGATTAAAGTTCTAAATTAAAATTACATCAGGCACATCATGCTGATAAAGAATGTTTTCGTGATAGCTGTAAACATAGAGTTCTGCAACGAATTTCTCATTTCTATGAATGATTCATCAATACCGAGGGTTGCGAGATGAATGACGCAAGGAAGATGCACGTCAGGTATAATTATCGCACCTGTCCGAGTAGGGCATGGAAGATTGTACAAAGTTTCCCGTCCGTATACATTCCGAGCAGTAGAAGTTCCTTTTCACAGTGTAACACAAAAGGCACTTCGTGTAATGGCCGTCGCTGTCTGTGGACGACACGCGGAAGTCCCGCGGAGCCTCACTTTCAGTAAAATAACTTGAGGCCATACTTTTCCTTTATGTTTTTGCAAGTTTTGCGTTGTTTCTTTCTTGTTTGCGAAATGAGAAATTGAAAATTTGGAAGTTTTGACGTTTGTTAGCAAACAAATACCTGTCACTGCCAAATGTCAGCTGTTCATTACCAACAGCTACAAATAAAAACGTTCCGACTTAGGCATGATCGAAATTCTCAGAAGAAAAATAATAAATGTTGTTTTTTGATTACAAATTTAAATTGACGCGAGATTCAAATTTTTATGTGACTTTATTTTACTATGGGTTCTCAAATAAATTATATTTATACTAATTGCATGTAATTACTTTTTCGGTACCTATGTACAATTTATTTTGAATGTTTTTACACTTTCATGCAAAGACTACGAACAAATCAGGCTAAAATTGGCATACAGTTAGTTCTAGGAACAGATTAAAATATAGGCTACTTTCAATCCCTTAAATAAACCAGGTCCCGGATTCTAACTCGATGGTTCCCATGGAATTTATATAACCCTCAGATGAAAATAACCTTATGACGTTTCAAGTAGAAACTCGTATGTAGGTGCTTACCTACCTACTTATGACATAAAAATAGAAGTTGGATTTAATTAACTTAGAAATTAAGTTAACGACTTGTGGCAAATTATTTAGCCGGAAGTTTTATTCCTCGTACCTACATAGCTAGATAGGTAGGTAATTAGGTATACGCAGAAAAAACCACAAAAACATGATTATATCTTGCGCCAACACGTACCTAACGAATGTCCTCGGCGTATAAGACTTTGTTTTTTTAATAGGTGTCTCGTTTTCCACGTTGTTATTACCTACCTCAGTCAGGGTCATAATTACGATAGAAAATTATGCTTACATAACTAAGCTCCCACACTTATCCACTTTTAAACAATGTCCACTTACTAAAGGTTGGTTCCGTTCCTACCCTTACTAGGTAGGTAGGTAGGTAGGTACCGTACCGGCCGACTGACAACCCCGTACCCGTACCGAAGCACAACCGTCCAATATCTTGAATTGCCCCTTGGAGTAATTACTTCGCCTTCAAGCTCTCCGCATCCCTAATGGCCGTTGATAAATGGCGAGCGGCAACATTGTGGCTGGACATGACTGAACTAAGCGCGTACCTAGTGGGAGGAACACTAGACAATTCAGGGAAATTACCAATAAACAAATATACCTAATTCTGGACAATCCATACAGCAACAATAGTATAAGCAGAGCTTGGTGTGGAGTCAGAGTCAGAGTCAAATCGTTTATTTCTTTAGACTTACAAATAGATACATATTTTTTATTAAACATATAAAATGTCCAAAACACTCTGAACCAATATCTGCAGATCGCACAAACATTTTGTCCCGAGGCGGGAATCGAAACCGCATCCTCCTGCATTGGGGACCTTTTAAGGGATTAGATTTTTACTTAAATTAAACATGGTAGGTAGATGGGTAAACAGGTTCCTTTTTCAGAGAAGGTAGGACGTAACTGCACTCACTTTTTGTCTCACATTATGGAAGCTATGTACCTACTTCAGTGGAAATTCCTCCGATAGTGGACAAAAAAATTAAGTGAATTCGAGTCAATTCCATTTGATAGTAATTACTCTTTATCAATCTATTTATAAAGTAAAATTACTTGTCTAAGTGCTTATTTTTTAAGTCTAATGAAATAAACGATTTGACTCTGACTCTGACTCTGAAACTGCGACTCGGCAAACGTAGTGTAGGACTCCTACGGCCAGGGGATGACGATCAGTGAAAGACTAGACAGATACTGGATGCGGCAAGCTATGTCTGTGGGCTGATAAAGATGATGATGATACTTCCCGTTGTACTTTTCAAATTAATTAAATACTTAGGTATATATTTTTTAATTAGTATCAGGTATTTATATTCGTATATTCTATTTCTATGTACAGAATTAACATTTGGTGAGCAAGCAGTCAGCTTCCCTTGGGAAATCAGGCATCGAGCAGGGTGTCCTATCTTTTGTACGGAACAAGTAATTACCCCCTGTGGTCAGCAGAGCCACAATTCACGTGCGTTCAACTAAATCGCTTTTCAATTCAATACCTACCTACTCGAACTTTAGTAGCTTTCCGTAGCAACGCGTAGCCATTTATTTTCATAGCTCGTAGCACTTCCACGTAGGCAAAGACACCGCTACGTTTCGTGCCTATGCGTAGCATTCCGTAGCGGCTCGTAGCCATTAGGATATAATCACATATAATTAAGCAAAGAATTTTTTATCGATACTTAGGTTAATAGATAACCAAATTTTTTTTTATTTTTTTTAACTATAAATAGATCTTTGTTTGACCGCAATCTCACCAAATAAAATATAAGTCACAGAATTTTAAATTATTGAGGTAATAAACAAAAAATAAAACTAGAAGTGCACTCAGTTTGGGGGGTGATAAAAAGGTTACGTATCATATAACTAAACTTGATTCAACTATTTTTGAAACAACTTCGGTCGATTCACCTACCGTGAGATCTGTTGACTTTGCCATGACACAAAACTTTGCCACTTGACTTTTTTCCAGACTAAATGTTAAATTATGGCTTTTTAGTCAACTATTTTCGTGTATTTTCCCCTTTAATGCAAAATTTAATTATTTAATGGCAGCACTAAATACCAAATGACAACCATCAAAGTGTATTAAACGTCATTTTTGTGCGTTAAATTTTTCTTATGTTGGTGGTCTACAATTTGGTGCTCCGGAACTTCATACAATTTAAGTAGGAAATACACTGTCAACTTACGTGAATCATTGATATTTCGTTATACTATTATTCTTTTCGTAAATAATTGTTGTTTTATTAAAGTAGAAGCTGTATACAATCAAAAAATTGATTTGGAAAAGTCACCATTCCCTAATAAAATGTTTTGTTGTCGAGTTTGCCATGTTTTGGTTGGTGTTAGGGTTGTCACAGAAGAATTCGCGGCTATGTGACGTCCAATGAAGATAATAATTTGTCTACGTTTCTATAGAAATAAGGTGTGCAAAGCCGCGTGTAGAAACAAGTTTCATGTGATTGATAGCTTTACGCTTAGACAGATACAAATCAGAGAAAATAAAAATACTCCTTATGCCAAATATCTCATAAATCTACTTAATGTAATTCAAACAATTAAGTGCTCAATGTTGTTTCTAAGATCAGTCTCGCATGGTGACGTAAACGTAACACGCTTGCATTATTGTAATTTAAAATTGGTACTACATTGTAAGCTAAGCTAGCAGCCTACGAAGATGAGCTTTTAAAAGTTCAAATTTTACAGCTACCTGAGTAAATAGTTCACTTAGTTGAAATCCCACAGCGTCAGTTGATATGACCTTAGGAGTAGTGGAGAAATGTCGCTGCAGGCTAACAGATGGTGCGTTCGAAGTATTTATTATCGCAAAGAACAAAATTGCTACTTGTGGTGCCTTAGTACATCGAAAGAGGGTGTGTGTATTTTTCACTTCATCTCCCGGAGTGCAGCCCGTTGTTTTTTTTTTCAGAAATCTTGTGTTATTGCACATTTTTTTATGAAAAATTATTCATTTTGATTAAACAACATAAAATTTTGTTACAACCCTGACCTACTTTTCAATTTTGTATGGAAAATTATTAAAAATTTGGCGAGATTGCCACTTGTATGAAGAAATTCTTTACTACTGCTAAATAGCCTTATCTTTTGATATTGTTTTGCTGGATAGAAGTAGAACAGCACGTTGCTCGTTTTATCAAACGTGTAACTATAATATTCCATTTTCTTTTTCGTTTGGCAATCTTGCCAGTAGCGGCAGTTGACTATACCACTTTTGTTTTTTGTTAATAATAATCTTGCTTATGAATATACGGATTTAATTGGCATTGCTTCGATATGCGTATAGCATATCGAAGCAATGCCAATTAAATATGCCAGATTTGGGAATAGACTTTACACAGTAGGGTCATAATTTTTTTTTAATTTAATTCAGTTTGAACTTTGTTTAGGTCAAAAAAGTGGCAAAGTAAACAACTTTCACGGTACTGTTTAAAATACTCACAGATCGTTTCACAGTATTTCGTTTTAACTACTGATCGATATACCTAAGGGAGAATTCACCTACGGTTTATTCGCCTACGGTTGATTCACCTACGGTTTATTCATATAGATAATGCATTTAGAAAACTAATTTTGGACGACTCAATACTGCCCGACCTCAAGGCATCCCCCTCCCCCCCCGTTCGGTAGTGCAATCAGTTTTAGTTGAATATAGGTGAATCGACCGTAGTTGTTTCAAAAATATGTAGTTGCATCAAGTTTAGTTATTATGATACGTAACCGATAAAAACGCTGCCATGTTGGCCCTTGCATTATGTGACGTCACGTTTCACCGATTCACCTATGTCAACTCAAAGTCCAAGTTTCATGACAATACAAAAATGTACAAGTGTGATGTCACGGTTCCAATACCAGAAGCCAGTTGCGTTTAGAAAATTTGCGATTGAAATTAAAAATAATATCAACTTTTCAATGACTAAATTTCTCAATAAAAACATCAAAATATACAAAAATAAATATACAGATATATTTGTAAATCAATAGAGCATATTAATTATTTTTTTCATAGGTATTTTGTTTCATATAGTATTTCGTAGCAGTTCGTAGCATCTCCATCCAAGTAAAGCGTTGTTCTACTCCGAACATTTTGTAGCACCGCGTAGTTGTTCGTAGCATCTCGTACCCAATTTCGTAGTCAAAGTCAAAGTCAAAGTCAAATCGTTTATTTCTTTAGACTTACAAAATAAGTACTTAGACAAGTCAAATTTTTACTATATAAACAGCTTGATAAATAGTTATTACTATCAACAAGAAATAAGGTGCAATTGACTTTAATTCACTTCAATTTTTTGTCCACTAGCGGAAGAAGTGAAAAAGAAACCACTAGCAAGTCCATCGCTTATCAACTAATACAATCTTAGGATAACTAAGTCTAACTGGTCTTACATACTATTGTCTGTATGGAACTGGGCGACATCCGGCCAAGCGTTAACATCATTTACGTAGTCATCTACGGAGTAATAGGCTTTCTTGATAAGATTTCGTTTTATGTACAGTTTAAATTTACGAATAGGGAGCTCAGTTGCTTCAGATGGAAGCTTATTATAGAATCTTACGCAATTGCCCACAAATGATTTCCCTACCTTTCGTAATCTATATGATGGGATGTGTAATTTGTTCTTGTTTCTTGTATTTTTATTGTGAACATCACACCTTTTCATAAAGTTATCTCTGTTTTTGTGTGTATACATTAGATTTTCATAGATGTATTGCGATATTACTGTTAAAATATTTATTTCTTTAAATAATTCCCTTAACGAGTCTCGTGGACTTAATTTATAAATAGCGCGTACCGCCCTTTTCTGATTAACAAAGATAGTCTGGATGTCAGCTGCCTGTCCCCAAAGCAAAATACCATAAGACATAACACTATGGAAGTAACTGAAGTAAACTAACCTAGCTGTATCTTCATCGGTAATGTATCTAATTGTTCGAACCGCATACGCTGCTGAACTAAGTCTGTTTGCCAGAGCATCAATTTGCGGTCTCCATTGAAGAGAGGAATCAATATGTAACCCTAGGAAAACAGTTGAGTCTACAAGGTGAACAATCTCATCCTTTAGCATTATCTTAGTTGGGAGCTCTCTTACATTTGGTAACATGAATTTTATGCATTTGGTTTTTGAAGCATTGAGTAAGAGGTTATTGGCGGTGAACCAATCTAGTATTTGTGAAAGAGAATTATTTACATCGTCATAATTATGTTTATTTCTGTCAACTTTAAAAATCAATGAAGTATCATCAGCAAATAAGACTATATCACAGAGATCTTTTGCTAGAAATGGGAGATCATTTACATATACTAAAAATAGAAAAGGACCCAATATTGATCCTTGCGGGACTCCTAAATCGATTTTTGATCCCCTAGATCTTTCTTTACCAATATCTACTTTTTGGAATCTATCAGATAAATATGATTGCATAAGGTCCAGTGCCTTATTTTGAATTCCATAATGTCTTAGTTTATTTATTAATGTACCATGATCAACGCAATCAAAAGCAAAATACACCAATAGCGTTTTTCGCTTTATCCCATGCATCCAATATGTGCTTTAATAAAACTGTACCAGCATCAGTTGTCGATCTACCCTTGGTGAAGCCAAATTGATTTTTATGTAACAACCTATTGAGGTTGAAGTGAGAGGACAACTGTGTGAGAATAATTTTTTCAAAAACTTTACTCATTGCAGGAAGTATTGAAATTGGCCTATAATTGGCCGGATCAGTGTGGCTACCAGATTTATAAAGAGGAACCAGTTTACTATATTTCATGAGATCAGGGAAAACTCCTGCATCAATACAACTATTAAAAATGTAAGCCAAGTATGGAGCAACTTCCTTACTAATAGAACTCAGTACTTTGGTTGAAATACCCCAAAGATCCTCAGTATTTTTGATGTTAATAGACTTAAATGTTTTCACAATATAATTAGCGTTTACATGACTAAATATAAAAACCTCGGTACATTTATCTACAGACGATTCTAATAATTTAACCGCGATTGAAGGTGAGGAGTTTAGAGACCGGGTAACAACTTTAGGAATATCAGAAAAGAATGAATCAAAAGCATCGGCAATATCTTTATCGTGTGTAAGTATTAAATTATTAATTTTTAACCTTATCTCTCTTTTTCGTGACTTAGATTTACCAGTTTCGTTATTTATAAGTCTCCATGTTGCTTTGATTTTATCAGATGAGTTTACAATTTTTTTCCTCAAAAACAGGCATTTCGCTGTGTTACAGACTTTTTTAAATGTTTTTGAGTAGTTTGTTAAATACAAAAGAAACGCAGGATCATTTAACATAGCTTCTCTAGCCCCATAAAGATCATATAGTCTATCCCTACTTCTATAAATACCGGGAGTGGCCCAATCGGTAAATCCGACCCTGTCCCTAACTGTGCATGTTTTATATTTAAATACTTCGCTGTGTTCTTTGTTTATAACACTCAAAAGTTTGGCAAAAAGATCATTAGGGTTATCGGAACAAGTTATATTAGCTACTGCTAGTTCCACTTGACTTTGAAAATTCTTAATACGGCTCTCTGTAATAGGCCTATAGGTATATTTCTCAACTTTGTTTTTATCGTTAAGATTATAACTAAAATTAACACTCTGACCATAGTGGTCTGATTTGAAATGTTTGATTACTGCTTTGTTGGTTGGAGATAGACTGCAATAAATATTATCTAAACAAGTGGCAGATGTTAGGGTTACCCTAGTAGGATCATGAAAAAGATGTCGTAAACTAAAGCATTTGAATAAATTAAGCAGCCTATCGGCGAGGGGATTCACTAAAATATCTATATTAAAGTCGCCACAAACAATGAGATCCTTTCTACATGAAAATAATTTCAGCAAAACCTCTTCCATAGTACATTCAAAAGCTACTTGATTTGCGTCAGGAGGGCGGTACACGCACACTATGATGTGTCGCTCCAGTTCCACACAAGAAAGTTCAATAGTCCTCTCAATAGTGAGGTTTACAATATCTTTACGTTCTTTACATTTAAGACTATTTTTAACTATAATCAAAGAGCCACCACGTATTGCAGCTTTTCTTTTATAGGAACTTGCAAAACAATAGTTATTATAAAAGGGCAGTAACTGATTTTTTACAATCCAGTGTTCTGATAAGCACATAACATCTACATTCAAATAATTCAAAAATAATTCTAATTCTAGGATTTTGCTGGGTAAGCCTTGTATATTCTGATGGACTATATGAAATGAATTTTGCTTTCCCGTTGTCGCTGTGGTCAGTTTAAATTTGTATTTACTGACACAATAGCTTTAATGCCCTCATTAGTACTGCTACTAACTATATAGACAGGCTCGTCAGGTAACTGCGTTATACTATTTATAACGGGATCAAAAATATTATATGCTAACAATTTAGCAATGTTCAGTTTGTTTTTTTTGCTTAGGTACATTGTATCCTTATTCAAAAAAGTATTACTAATAAAGTTATTAGTATCAAAAAATAATACATCACTATGACGACATGTCATGTTGTACATCAGCATGTTATTTTTACATATATTGTCATTTTGAATTGATGTCAATGACTTTGAGTAAGGAAAGGAGCAAATAATAAGTTTCCCTAGTCCATTCTGTACCTTTCCCAGAAGTACTTCAACTAGCCTAATCAACTGTGACCGTTTCACACAACTTTCACCAAGCTGAACAATTAAAGTTGTACTCTTATTCAGAGAGTCATCTTGCTGAATGCTATCGGTAATTATATTTATGTTGGCATTTGGATAGCAATTGTTAACTACATTTTGCGCCAGCAAGCCACTCAGTATTAAACCCATGCCAGCACCCAAACCATCTGAGTATATTATAGTCTTCCGGGTATATTGACTGTGGTCTGGATCTAAATCTTTAACTGGAGATGGCGCAGTTTGAGCTGACGGGCACCCGGTAGTGGGGGTTGGAGCTGTGTTGCTGCTAGAGGCACCACAGTGGTTCTTGAGCGAAGGTGAGGGCGGCGCCAGCATCGCGGATGGTAGTAACAGCGGTGACTGGGACACTACAGCACCATCTTCAGTTAAAGAGTTTGTGGTACTCTCAAGATTAGTTTGAGTGCTGCTGTGCCGTACTTCAGAATATACACTATCATTACTTACAATTTGTAACATTTTTTGGTAGTTTTCATTGGCATCTTCTTGGGCTCGTTTATATTTACAGGTAACATCATGAAGTGCCCTTTCTAAATTAACTATTTCTTCTGCCATATAGTTTAAATCTTTAGAATTACGTCCTAATAAACTATAACAAGAGTCCAATTCTTCTTGTAAGTTACATCTAGATTTTTCCTTGCTCAATTTTGCATTATTGAGAAGTTGTTTCTGTTTTTTAATTTTTCTTTCAGATTTCCTAATGAAGTTACTTAACTTAACATATTTTTTAATTTTATTAGTCCCTTTCATGACGGGTGTCTGGCTGTGACTATGGCGACATGGTGTACTGAGATCCACATTTGACATGTTAATATCTGTAGATAAAAGTTCTGTTCGAAGATCTAAACTAGAAATACTAGTCGCTGAAGTCAACGGCTTACACTCTAATTTATCAAATTTTATTCTACACTCTGAAAGCTCTTGCTGTAAGTCTTTGTTTTGCTGCAACACCAGTTCATACGATTCGTGGCAATTGTCCACGGAATGCAAGCATGCATTCAAACGGTCGACTTCTGACAGTGCATCTTCATGGTGAGCATGGAGTTCAGCGAGTTGTCCCTTGAGTGTTTGGATCCTGCCTAGGTTAGCCAGGAACTCAGCTTCGCTATCCTCCTGCTCTTGAAGCAGCCTGTCTCGGTCCTCTTTGACTTCCTTTAACTGGGCTGTAGCGAGCTTCAGCTTAGCCTCCAGGTCACATGCCCTTCTGGTCATCATTTTGTGTCCCTGAAAAATAGCAGTCTAAAGTTAACTAGTATAAGAATAAAATAAAGAAATAAGAAGTGAAGAAGTGAAGTGAATGGGAAATTAAGTTTGAATTTATTAGCAGGTGATGAGAGACTGGTTCTTCCAAGGTCACCCTCTGATGGTGAGAAACCAAGTTGAGGTGTGATGGGTCTAAAAGAGCCCAGTGACCAATGGTGAAAGAAACCAGTTGAAATATGAGTAGGAGGAGCAAAGTAGAATTAAAAAAATAGTTAGGACCAAGGGATTGCTAGAACATTTAGTTCAATAAGTATTTAATGTTTACTTGTAACTTGCTCGGAGAACATTCACTAAGGTTACTTTGATAATTTTAAGAGAAAATAATCTAGGTTACAATTTAGTAGGCAAATTGTTTAGTCAGAACTTTGTAGAAGTCTAAATAATTATTACATTAAACTGCAATAGATATACAGTACCTACATAACATAGGGAGGTTATTTTTATTGTATATTGTTGAGTGTTTTGTAAGTGTAAGGTTGTCTGAGGCTAAATGGTTCGTCTACTACTTAGCTTCCACAGATTGTCAAGCTAAGAGAGATAGAACAAGCCTGTGTGTGATTTGTGAAGAGACTCACAGAGTGAGCAGTGTACCTGTTTATCTGTAGTTGGTAGGTAGGTACAGTTAGGTATGTGTGTAGGTTAGTCAAGGAGATAATTTGATAACAATACTCCCCAGGTTTAAATGCTGACTCTGGAAATATCTCCGTCCCAACTGTAGTTTGAATTTCCAAACAATCGCCGACGAGTGCCGCTCGATTCGATTTGCACGGATTCGATCATGCGTTGGTTATCACCAGTTGATAAATCAACGAGTGGAAGGGTCTCATCCTCCGAAAGTGTTATTTATTGTCAACTCTTGAGCCCTGGTCGTATTATGTGTTCTTTGAGCAGAAGCGATCAATTTTTGGCGGTTGACCGTTACAAAATCTGTAGCACTTTACACAGTTTATATTGACAAGATTTTACTGAATATTTCACTTTATTGTAAGTAATTGGTACAAATTACTTGTTCTAAACACTTTAAATTAGCTAAATCACTCAAATATCCACAAAAAACATAAAATAAAATTAGTAGTAGCACTTTGAAACACGAAAACGTGGCCATTTACATTTGGCTCGTGAAAACATTTTCACTGGCTGTAAAAAGAAACGAGTGTTTTACCAATTAAAAGTATGAAAACCGCGGCAGAGGTAAAAACTGGTAAAGCGTGTGTAGATAATGTAATTCGTCTGGTTCGTTAGCTGTGATTGCCGAGACCAGCCTAGGTGATGGAATTAATAATTTGAACTCAGGCTCGCCAGGTTACCAGGGTCAGTCGGTGAAAAACCTAGATAAATGTAAAGGCACCTCTACACAGGTCACAGTTTTTAGGGAATTTATCCTTACAAATGCCCAATTTAATTTATCAACAGCTTTATGAAATGTTACTCGAGCGAAAAGTATCAAAGTAAAACAATACACACTTCAGAGTAGGTAGGTACTAGATTTTTATTGTCCTCACCTTCACCTTTCCTAAATCAAAGATGAATGTGACAAAATGTCGTCAATATATCAAAGATAAAATCTATCAAATACCGTGCTCCTTGGGTCCTCGAACGTTGAACTCCAAATAAAAGATCAGATCGAGACAGGCTTTCGTAACATATGTACCGAATATTTTCTCATTTCGCCCGACGTGATGCGCGTGTGAATTCGCCACATTCCTAGTTTGTCACGTGGTCGTGCAGCCGTGCTACAGAGTCCGTCGAGGGTCGATCAAACCGCCCCGGGGGGAAATCACCGCAGGCTCCGGCCGAATAAATTATAAAACCTCTCCGGACTTGGGGAATCATCGGAAAAATAACGTCTGAATTTAATCCGGGAAGTTTGGAAAGTGCTCAATCTCGTTTATTGATTAGCGCCCGATTCCAGGATAACTCGCTGCGGTAATTTTAATTTAGCTCTCCGTTCGGAAAGTTTGTTTTAAACTCTTACGAGGGTTGGCAGCCCACATAGGAGTTTAAAATAAACTACTCGAAAACATTGTTGAGTTTACCCATTGAGACTATTTCACTAAAAGAAAACCTACAAGTACATTTTTCCCTTTACCCTGGTACCAGATGAGAACTCTGTGTTGTTAAACTTAACGGGTTAATCCAGTTTTACGCCTTAGTTCGAGATGCGATTAATTGTGATCAAAAAACACCCGAATTTTAATCGTGAAGATGGTTTTTGTCTGATACCTCGTGGAATCCTGTACTTATTAATAAGTGTGTGCGTCGTCGTGAGCCGACTGTACCGCAGTTGGACACGGTTAGTGTGTGTATCGTAGTGTGAACTTGGACATTGCGGATTCTGAAGACGAATTGAGGGTAGTCGTAGAAACTGCCGTCAATTCTCGGCTGTAACTCCAATTACATCCAGTCGCCCCGTGACCACGATCGCTGTAACGCGGTAGAAACATAGGGTAAATATAAACAAAGGTACGCGATAAATACCCGACAGATAATTAGGATTAGGATTAATTAATCATTAATTAGGATTCAATATGTATTATTTCTAAGTTCCTAGAACTGAGTTTGAAAAGACACGAGTTTCAAGAATTATATAGGAGTGCGTTCATCCTACGTCTACGCGCTACGGCACAGCTACGCAAACCACGCAAAGCGCTAGGGGGTCATGAAATACGCAATATCCAAGACACGCGGGGGCGGTAGGGGAGGGGCGATGAAAAAGCTCATCACGCGGGTTCAGAAGGATGCCACAATCAGCGGCGACGATTCCGCTGCAAATCATCGCCGCCAGCACAAGTGCGAACACAGCTGTAGCTCGTGTACGGCTTATGGAGAAAGGTGCCGTCGCGGTCGGCGCGACCCGTAGGTAGACGCGCAACGGAAGCTCACGAAAATATAGAGGTCGTCATAAGCCGGGAAAGTGTCATAGTGAACTGTGTTTTGTCACTCGTTGCTGTCAAGATGAAATGCCGGACAGGCTAAAATAACTATTATCTAAGCATATATGCTGGAGTGTTTCGAGTATGTTCCGATATTTTTGTCGTTGACTTCACTCATTCGATCTATGTCGCAAATTGAGTAAGCCATAATTCTTTTGATAGATTAATTTAGAAACCAACCATACTATACAAATAATTACCTACTCACCTGTGTCGCAAGGATCAGCACGCTCCCTTAAGATGCGCCACGCACTTTCACCATAAACTGAGATTTTTCAATGAGAAGAATATAAAGGTCGTATCTCACTCCAGCAGACACAGGGACAATGCCGTCAGACACCTCTCTACAAAAGGTTCTTTAATTTATTCTGAATAAATAATGTGTAATTTTTCGGGACAGGCACCACAGTGTCGCTTTCACAATTAAGAGATGGATTAGGTATTATTCAGCTCGTAATCCACTCAGCTAATTTAGTCGCAGGTAGGTACTTGTAGGTAGGCATCGAGAGACAGAAACTCGATAGGTAGTTAGGTAGGTACATAATATATCTGAAGCTTATTCATGGATAAATTATGATAGACACTGTTAGATCACGTGACACCCTGAGAACAAATTCTCGACTCTAATCATATGAGCTCTACCACAGAAGAACTCGGATTCTCAGTTCCGTGAGCTCTACTTACTAAACTAACGTCTTATTCAACTTTTGGAAAGTGGATCCTGTTCTGAAATTTTTGAAGATGGTCCTACATAACGAGATTTCAAATACTGAGCATTTTGTTAGAATCTGTGACACTGCGGCCGCAGGTGGCTCAGCCCAGCCTGTGTCTCGCGTGTGCGTAACACATCCGTCGGAACACACATTCCGCGCGTTTCCCGTACGATATGTACGCATCCTCACACACGATCCGACACCCACCTGTATCCTAATACGACGTCGTAGAGTCGCACTTCCTTTGTTTAAAGGTGGTCGTAAGTTGGCGGGTGATTTCCCTGCGTCGCCGTGCCGTCTTCTTTATGTCGGCGTTCCCAAGTTACTTTATTGGAGCGCCTAATGCCTCTTGGAGCTGAAATATGACTTTTATTCGAAGATTTTCAGTTCAGAGTGATGCATGATTGCCCAATTTGATCTCTGTGCCACAGAAAATAAGCCACTTATTTTTACTCACCTCGACGTTGATATTTAATTTAATTTTACTACGTTCTCAAATATTATTTTATGTATTTCCCCTCATTGAGTTAAGTCGCACAGGGTTGTTTCACAGACATGCAAGAATTCAGTTTCAAAATCAGTTTACGAACGGACGGCATCGGAATGGAAAACGAATTGATTCAATATTCAATGGCAGTCAGTTTAGCCGGTGAAGTGTTACGATGGACGTTTTTATCTCTCAGCGATAATATTTCATTCAAACAGTCGGTTCCGCTCCATTCCAGGGATGGTTCACTGCTTCCAATACCTACCTATTGGACGATACGTTTATCGCTCTCGTCGGGAATAATCTATCAATTTATTACATCTCTTGTGTTCCATGGTAGATAATAAAAGTAGATAAAATGTCTCTATGCAGACGGTTAAATAAACTGCCCCGTTTAAAAATGTCAAACACGAGGTAATACCTAGATAGACTCGAATCAAATAGAAATCCACGTCGCTAGTTTTATGGAGCACATCCAGAACGTGCCAAGAAAGTAAAGGATTGGCTTTTTCAGAGGTTCACTTTATAAAAGCTGCGGCGATGTAGTTAGGGATATGGGCTGGCAATCTGTCTCATGAGGTACTCGCCCCACTTTCTGGAAATGAGATAAGGTGGCTTACAGCTCCAATAGAACATTGCTGAACTTGTGTCCTAGCTAGTATCTACGAGTACCTACTCGTCCGAATGGCGAGTATCTCTTGTACTCGTTGACCTAAAACGTAGAGTAGTGGGTTCTTTACGCAGATCTAAGCAGCACCAAGTGCCCGGAGCCAAAGGCCACTTGAAAGCCCCAGCCTCGTTGCGAAATCAGGTGTCTATGTAAATTCCTATAAATCAGGAGATTTCCCGCGAGCCCTTTCCGCTGAGAAATAACATCTTAAGGCACTTCACGTCGAAAGCTTTGCGCCATTTCGTCGCAATTAGATTTTTACTGCGACTTCGACCGCCGTTTTAAAGCATTATTGAGTGCTCCGTAATGGGGATAACGGGTAATCCTCCGAGACGAGGGCTTCGCCACACATTATCGTTAAATCATTTTTCGTCGGCTCACTGTTCACCCGGCTTCCTCCGCTCACATCGCTCATTAGTCATTACGCAGGCACTTAGTCTTACAACACAAATAACATTGCGGATACCAGCTACTCGTAAATTGACTCTTATATTTACGGCGGGCATTTTAATCTAACTTTGCACTGAAAAAATATGATTGTTAAATTTACTAAACTTGAGTAGTTTGAGGCTTTAACTAATAAAATCAACCTAATTCCTCGTTGGTTTTACAAAAACTCGTTGTTTATTTTACTTAACCACAAAGGTAAACATTAACCTATAAAATATAGTTAAAGTTACTAGAAAACTGTATGTTAAATACACTTATGTATGTTTCGTAAAATGTTTCTCGAGGGTATCGTCAAGTGACGTAAGCATTTTACTAAAGTTCTATGTAAAATTAACGATCTTGGATGTTGATTTTGCTAAACGCAATTCAACATCCTCGTTTTTGTATATTCAACTATAACTTGATGTTGAATTAGTAAACAATTTGACAGTGTACTTTCGTAAAACTTACGTTCTAGTTTTGTAAGAATGTTCCTAAAAATAAAGTTAGATGTCGCATACTTCGCTACTAAAGTTCTGTGTAAAATTAATGATCTAGGATGTTGATTTTGCCAAACTCAATTCAACATCCACGATTTAGTATATACAACTATAACTTGATATTCAATTAGTATAACAAATTTAACATTGTAATTTCGTAGAAACAACTTTCTAGTTTTGTAAGAAGGTTCCTAAATGTAATGTTAGATGGCGCATGCTTCGCTACTAAACTTCTACGTAAAAATAATGATCTTGGATGTTAATTTTGCTAAACGCAATTCAACCAAAATGATTTAATATATTCAACTATAACTTGATGTTGAATTAGTAAACAATTTGACAGTGTACTTTCGTAAAAAATACTATCTAGTTTTGTAAGAATGTACCTAAAAATAACGTGAGCTGGCGCGTGCTTCACTACTAAAGTTCTGTGTAAAATTAATGATCTGGGATGTTGCTTTTGCCAAACTCAATTTAACATAATACGATTTAGTATATTCAACTATAATTTGATGTTCAATTAATAAATAAACACTCGTCGCACGAACTCGCACGGTTTTTTCCCGTTTTGACTACAGATTGATTTCTAAAAATAACAGCTCCATCTAATGTGTAGGTTAGGTATAGCTTGTTAATAGCTTTCAGCCCAACTGGGTACAATGTTTTGCTAGTTGTCCGTCTATCTAAATAATTCACAAGAAATAACAAAAACTGATTGCGCTCTCGCTTACGTCACGCCACTATTGTGGCGTTGGAAATCAAGCTTTTTCGCTGCGAGCCACTTTTGTGGCTGTGGTCGGTTCAGTGGTTAGGGTGTGATTGAGCCACAAACATCCAAACTTGTAACATTTTAATTTTAAATAAATAATTTGATTTTGATGCACAGTTTACACAAAACTATAATAAAATCAACAATGTACTGTCGTAAAAATAACTTTCTAGTTTTGTAATAGGGTTCCTTAGAATAGGTACCTATCGTTAGCTGGCGTATTTTGCCCCCTCATCAGTACGTATCTCACCTTGGCTAGAGTGGAATTATTTCAAACTCTACAGAACTGAAACCAGTAAATCAAACTCCAACTCGAGGGGCTTAGAAGTAGCCAGGGAAGATTTCCACAATCCACCTCCTGGCTCTGTCCCCAGACCCTCGTTACCAAACTAATCGAATGAGCTCAAACTTGAGAGGTCTACTAGCCAGTGATGAGTTCGACTATCACCTCCTGCCCCTCCTGGCTCCATTATCAGACCTTCGTTACCAAGCCCAATGTATCATACGAATCATAATGAGCCCAAACTCGAGGGAGTTACTTACTGGAAACAGTGAATCTAAACTACGAAGTAGGTACCTACCTACCTTATCTACTCAAAAGTCAAAGTGCTTTAAGTTACAGGACTCTTGGACACAAAATTTTAATAACTTATAGTTAAACTAGGAAATAAGGTGATTACTTTGAATTTTTGATCACTTCAATCTCTACCTATCGAGCGAATCAGAAACCTTTACTTGGTTAGAATGTTAGTTTTTGAGTTGGAGCAAAACTTGTCCCAGGGTTTTTTATCCTCTATCTAGACAATCTGATATTTATTTTATACCTACTAGCCCCGTGGGAATTCCGGGATAAAATATAGCCTATGTCACTCCCTGAAAAGTAAGCTTCTTAATGGTGAAAGAATTTTTAAATCGGTCCAGTAGTTTCGAAGCCTATTCAATACAAACAAATAAACAAACAAACAATCAGATCTCTCTTTTTTATATTAATTTTCCTTTTTAATATTAATATAGACGACACTTGCTCTCGAATACATATCAGGCAATTAGGTATGTCCCTAGGTATATTATAATAAGTAGGTACCTTCCTGCCTATGTATTTTCCATCTTCTATCTATATGTATGGTACCTACTACCACTATACTGCTTTTATAATACGGGCCTAAATCCTAAGCTGCTTAGGATTTAGGCCGGTATTATAAAAGCCTGCTCAGTCATAGAGTTATGCTTGAGTAACGCTTTTCTATGGCATAAGTGTCACTCAAGCATAGGTCGATGACCGAGCATGCTTTCATAATACGGGCCTTAGAGTCTTGGGGGTGGAAGTGTCTATTGACGTAAATGGCGCAGGTAATAACTAGGAAAACCGAAGACCAGTCTTCTCTTGGTACCTAGACCCGAAAGAACCTTGCGTTGGTAAGTGGGTAGGTAGGTAAATTACGGACAGGCATAATAATTTACAAAAGTAGTTTTGTAGAATCAATACTGTGAGTGTTAATTTAACATACCTTGTTTCGTATTAGAAAATTAATAACTGTAATAAGGGAGGGGGGTCGCGCTCACTTCGCTCAGTGGGACGCTAAAGAGCGAAAGACTTACGTGGTTATTGTATTTTATTTGGACTCCTGCTTCTTATATTAAAACGATTCTGTGTTCATATGGGTAAAACAGAATTATACTACCTACTTTCATTGAAAGTACGCAATAAAGTGCCTTTTTTCGAAACTGTGAAGGGTGTTTCGTTAGCCATTTTGCTGAGCTTTGTCTGCCTGCCTGCCTGCCTGCCTGCCTGCCTGCCTGCCTGATCAATCATGGAAGAAAAGGAATACGATCCGAACGTACTTGATATTGATACTGATAATAATTTCGTGATTGAGCTGGATCCGTGGGGAGTCTCGGAAGACACTCGAAGAGTGTTCAAAGGTATGTAAAACCTATACCTACCTACCTAACTAATTGACTTGATGACATCGATAAACTGTAATAATCTCGATGTTTGGTTAACTGGGCATCTTTGCCTACCTAGGGTAACTACACAGAAATCGTAATAATAGTAGCTTATTATTACAATTTCTGTCTGTGAGTAGCTAGTAGTGAATTATAATAATCACTCATTAGGGGAGGGCTATGTCCAGCATAGGCTTACTGTAGCCTGATGATGTTAGGTAGTTTATCATTAGGCTGTTTATATAATCATTGTAGTCGGGGCTGCAGTGGCTTTTGAATGACGATGAGCAAAGAAAGGATAGGTACTTTGCTCATCGTCATTCATAAACCACTGCAGTCCCAGTTATTTCATCATTGTTCCTACTTATTTCAAGACATTTTTAAATCATTTTTATATAATCTTTTCTAGAACACGATTTGGAGCTATTTCTGTGTTGAAAATATTACCGAGTCAGATATTAATGAACTCATACAATCAAATAAAATAAAAGATAGAATAAAGTTGAAGGCTGGACTATCTCGATTCGGAAATGAAAATAAAACATTGGTAAGCAAATAATATTATAGGTAGGTACCTACATGGATATGTGATGCTTTGTGAATGTACTTTAATGCACAATTATAATTTCTTTAAAAAAAAATTACAAAGTAGTTAATATTTTCTTTGCACTTACTAAATAGTTTAATTTTTTTTTTCAGAGCACTTGTTCCATGGACTCCGAGTCTATTGCATCCAATGATCTTGATAAATTTGAAGTGGAATCAAATATCTCTGGGTTGAGTGGCAGTTTCAAAAGAAGTAAGTTTCTTTATTTACTACATCAAATATTGTAGTCTGTTTGCCATTGATTACAATTATAATTACACAATCAATAAAATACAAATTGTAATATAAAATAAAATCCATCTTATGTGTTAACTAGCTCTATTATCATACTTTGAGACTGTATGGGGCGGCGAGATAAAGAAGAGGCCTATACTCAGCAGTGGGTGTTACCGGCTGGTTATATAAATAAATAAATAATAAATAAATATTTTTCTGACAATTCACACAGCATTATCTTATGGGTACTAGATAACTGATATACATACAATATACTACTTAATGTAGATAGATATTTTTTATTTTACTTCGAAAATATCTGCAGATCGTACAAATATTTGTCCCGAGGCGGGAATCGACCCCGCAACCTCTTGAATTCCTCCTCTTCTCCTAAAATTAAATTTGAAAAAAATTATGCTAAAATGTATATTAATACCTACTTACCAAAATTTAAATTATTTTCAGATTGAATCAGATTTTGACGTCCTGTTTTCGAACTGTGAGTTGAAGTTGTTTAAAAAGTGGCCGAATTTGATCAAAACAAGTTCTACCAAAAAAATTGCATAAGTTTAGTACGAACGAAGAAAACTACACCATAACCGTAAATACGGCGAGAAGATGTTTGACGGTTGTCAGCCCCTTAATTATGAATCTGGAGTTTCGAGATTGATAAAACCAGAAATGTTTATCATTATTTTGTAACTTTTTTTATGCCTGATGTGATTGAGATATTTCTTGTAGAATTCAGTTCGTACTTATTTATATAATGGTGGCAATTCTGTTACGTCTAGGTAAACTAAAATATGTAAAACGAGGGAACGAGCGTTTCCTACGTAATTTGTTGGTGTCATTTTGTGTTTGTTAGTAAAATAAAAAGTTCTTTTATTTTTTACATTTACTATTATTTGAATCCTTATCCTTATTGTTATGTATAATATGATAATTCAATTGAGTGTAATGATTTTGATAATAATTTGTTTGCGTATAATGTCCTGTGTTATATACATATATTGTTGCTAAATTTGTACATTTCACGAATTTGTTTTGACTTATGCATTTGCTTTCGTTTATTTAATCTGCTTTGGAACTTTCTACTTGGAAATTTTTTGTGAGTTTATAATACCCTTGACTTTTAGGTAAGTACGTATTGTTCTCCCATTATTTACTTGTTTGCGCTTTTTGGATTATTGATCATAGGTACCTACATGTTTAAGTTAGCTTCTTACAGCTATTCTCAAATATTCAATCCATCTGATTATTGGGAACGGCCGTAAGTAGCCAACTTAAAAACCCAGGTACCCTATAATATCAATAATAAAAAAAGCGTGGAATATACAAAAGATAATATGTAAATATTACGAAAGCAATACCTACTGTTAAAAGTCAAGCGTATTATATACCTATTCAATTTGTTTGTAGATTCAACCAAAGTAAAGTTGCAAAATATACGAAAGTAAATAAGTAAACAAACTTCGTAGAACGTACTATACAATAATGGTATTTTAGACGATACTTATTTAGCAAAAAATACATTCATGACCCGTAAATTATACGAAACTGATTGAGTGAATATTACAATACCACTATCGTACATTTTACGTATATTAGGGGTAAAATATACAAAACAGGTTTAATGAAATTTACTAAACAAAATCCTTAAATTATACGAAACAGAAGGAGTAGATATTACATGAGTAGTATCGTATAGTCTACAAAAGCTGAGGGGTAAAATATACAAAACCGATTTAGTAGAAAATACTAAGTACAACTCGTTAAATCTACGAAACAGAATGAGTAGGTATTACAAAACTAGTATAGTACCTTTTAGGTAAATCATGGAGTAAAATATACTAAACAGGTTTACTAAAAAATACTAAACAAAATCCTTAAATTATACAAAACAGAATGAGTGAATATTGCATGACTGGTATTGTATAGTTTATAAAAGCTATGAGTCAGTAATACTAAACCAGTTTTGTAAAAGTTTAACCATTTGTGTTTAGTTAAATTAACAAAAAAGTGTGTAGGACCCATTTTTACACGTTGCTTTTGTAAAAAATACTGAGAATTTAGTAAATTTAACTATTATATTTTTTCAGTGTGGCAACCGCACAGAAAGCCACTCGCTCCGTGTGCCAGGTACGAACTTATTCAAAACCGGAAGTGGTTTATTGTAAAAATATGGGTCAAACGAGGAAGGGGTCAATTACCGCGGGTCAGTTCGGAAGCGGTCAATCATGGAGATAATTCGTAATTACATTACCGTGCTGCGGCGGTGGCGCAGCGCTGATTGCTAATCTGCTTAAGCCTGCGTTGGACTCGCCTCGTTGGATCCGGATTCTCCGATACGACCAAATGCCCATTAACGATGTCAATGAGCTGCACTAAGCATCGCTGCCTGTCGTGTTGTAGACCCCGTGTGCTGAACTCCTCTTCCGGATCGCAGTCAAGAACACTCTTCTGAAAAGTCACCAGCTCCTTGTCATACGGCTCGCGACGGTTCTGATGTACTAATGTATGTAAAGTATCTTTGGAAAAGATGAAAAGAACATTGAAAGGAAAGGATTCGAGGTAGGGTTCAATGCTTTTCAAATGCTCATTGCTTTTCCCTTTTCGCTTTAATTAATAGCAAGGAAAAAGTCAACAAGCAAGAAATTATTCTACCTATTCAATGAACATAATTTTTACATGCAAAAATGTAAAGGCAAAGCCCGGGTTTAATTTGTTTGTAGAGCTCTTTGAGGCAACAAATAAAAGTGCTCTTGCTTTAATTTTTTCGGCATAATATCAACAGTAATCTGAGAGCCAAAATCTCGTGTTCAAATGAAAAAATCCCCTCAATCTGCATTGCCGGGGTCTGTAGTACCCGCGGGTCGGCGGTACCCGCGGGGTCGGGTAGGCCCGCGGCTCGTAAAGTGTGAATTTCACGAATTATCGCCGTCGCAAGGCGTCAGCCGTGAATACAGATGTGCAGGTGCCACGAACAGCCGGAGAACCTAAGTAGGCTAACAGCCGGACAACCTAAAGTATACTTATTAGAGGAATATGTAGGTATTCCACTTTAAAATGTAGACCGAGGCGGGTCAAAGTATCAATAATCTTGTTGTAGGAGGGAAAACGTTTCTGAAATATACTAAACTACGTAAACGAATTGTGGATGATTTGGAAGATCTTCGCTGTTTGTAACCTTCTTTTAATTAATTCTCAAAATAGGGCCTTTGTGCTGCTCGTTTCGGCCCCAACCATGCCTTCCGAAGTACCATTTCTCCATACTCCCGAGATAATTAATACATGTATCCTTAACTTTATCTTGATCCTTAATAATCACGAAAAACACAGTAATATTATTAATGTGGGGTGGGGCGAACAAGCGAGACAGAGTCTGGAGTACCGCAGGGGTTTTTCCTCGGTATATTACTTTAATACGACGTGATGTTTAATAGTACATTGTTACCCATGGGTAGAAAGTAACTTATTTAGTTCCGAGAAGAGTCCTTGGCACCAGAGAGTAGCGAAGGTGCTAAACAGTTCGAGGGACGAAATAAATTTATTTCACCCTATGTAAACACTGTGCTTTTCATTACGAATACAAGGAAAGTAAAAATTGATAAGTAATAATAATACCAGTTTGAAGCGTAGAAACAAAAACATGAATTAGCTAAAGAAAAGATCAGGCGTGAACAATCGGGCGTTAAATCCATATATGAGCAGAGATTTGTATTACAGTGAGTTCATCTGATTAATATGGTTTTAACGCCGGATTGTAACCATCTCTTCTTTAACTAATTCATGTTTTATTTTTACGTTTCCGACCGGTATTGATATGGATCAGTTGAGCGACGTATACATTGTTTACGCTTCCGACTGGTACTACATCAGATACGAGTTTTTTTTTAATTTAAATACTATAACTATTAATAACTTAGCTTATTATTTATTATTACTTTCCTTGTTTTTTGCAATGAAAAGCAGCGTATTTACCTCGGCTGTAAATAACTTATTTAGTCCCTCGAATTATTAGCGCCCTCGCTACGCTCAGGCGCCAATCCCCGTGGCGGGCTTGAATAAGTTACTTTTAACCCTTGGATAACAATGTCCGATTATCCACTACAACGCATGCTACCAAAACACGGGAAAGCTAATCATGATCACCTGTGTAGTATTGGAGGAAGCTGCGCTTGGCAGAAGAAGTGAAATAAACCCGCTATATCGTACAGTAAACATGCACGACGTACGACAAACCGGACTCCCAGCATTTCCCATCCCTACACCCCTCCCTGCAATAACAGTGAATGTGTGAGCGGTAGGGACTCGGGCGCGTGAAGTGCGGTGCTTAATTCTTTATTCACGGTCGGTTGTTCTGCAACCTGTCATCGCGGTGATGGAGGGCTGTAATGTGGGCTTTATTGTAAGTAATCCTTGAAGGGATTGTCAGCTCATTATGTTTTTGTTTTCGTCTTTTCTTGGATGGTACCTATTTATTTGAGTACATTATCAGAATATCAGTTTTTCTGTAACCTGTCAGTATCATCATAATGGAGGGATACTACATGAGGTCATAGGTGAGGTGATACTGCATACCATTGCTACGACTTTGTTATCTGATCGCTTAACAGAAAATATTTTTGTATAATTTCGTTTTTTTTGTTCTTTAGGTAGGTTACCTACTTAATATTCGTTACAATATTTTTAGAAGCAGTCACGAACACGGCAATCTTAATCGCACAAAATATTGTAGGTTATGGGTTGGTTGTAGTTGCAAAAATATTTACAGCGCCACTAAATTGCATACCAAAAGCTGAAATACACAGAGACATGACAAATACTTACATAAAGTACCTCTGTTTGTTTCTTATGCTAGGGAAGGTATAATAAAACCTCTTTGTATTGTAAACGACGTTGTTTGTGTTCGGTTATCAGATTACTATCGGGTCCATTGTGTTGCAGTATTGAGTCCGAGCAACCAGCAGCGACGCGAATCATAACGACCGGGAATAGAACCTGCGATCCAAGAATCCCAGAAATACAGAGAAGGCATTTGAAGCATTCAAAGAAGTTTGTTTATCGTTCGATATTGAAGGATATAATGTCGAGTGATAGACATATCACATCATCGCGATACGTATGTTATGAATCAAAAGCAAACTTAATAATATATTGTTACATAAGGGATAAAAGTAACTTATTTAGTTCCGAGACGGGGTTTGGCGCCTGAGCGTAGCGAGGGCGCTAATAGTTCGAGGGACTAAATGTTACTTTCACCCGAGGTAAACACTGTGATGTTCATTACGAATACAAGGAAAGTAAAAATAAAAATATGAATGAGCTAAAGAAAAAATTTGTAAATTTTATTTTACATAAATCAACAACATAGGTGAGATATTTATTTAAAGTCTATGATAAAATGAGAGCAATTATTAGTTAGAGATAGTGAAAGGTTTTTGCCAGGTACCTCTTGAGAAGTGAAAACCTTGTATTTTTTTGGTTAAATCCATCTTTTTGCCTTTTGAGAACGATGTTCGTCTCTCGACATTCTTTAAATGTTCATTGTGTGTCTTTAACATAGAATACAGCTCCATATTATGAAGGTTTGTAATTCTTTCAGAACTCGTTAAAATATATTAACAAAACGTTTTCCTCTAACGATTTCACTATTTTCTCTGCGCGCCATTTCATAAAATCACTGTACGATTTTAGGTAAGCTTCAATTTGATTTAGGTGGTAAAAGGTTTTCCACTACTTTAGCCTCTTCTTTTATAAAATCAGGCGTTTAATCTATGTCTATATCTATGTCTGAACTTATTGTAATAATCACACAAAATTCTACAACTCGAAAAATCATACGAAGATAGGATTGACGTATTTCCGCTTTTTTTTCTTAGGCATAGAAAATCCGCTTTAGAGAGGGCAGAATATAGCCATGGTAGCTCTTGCTATTCTACCATGGTTGAATAGACATGGTAGAATACCGAGAACTATTCTACCATACATTTTTATCATTTGAAAAATGGTAAATATTTTGCCGAAATCTATGTTATTTAAAAGAGATAGTTCCATATTATAATTTGCTTTCAACTATTTCTTTAAAATAACATAGATTTCGGCAAAATATTTACTTTGTTGTTGTTTTATTTATTACAATGAGTTCAGACAGTGATATAGACATAAATTTAACGCCTGAATTTATAAAAGAAGATGCTAAAGCAGTAGTAACAAACCTTTTACCACCTAAATCAACATGAAGGTATCAAGACGGTATTAAGGTAAATGGGGCTCTGAGTAAATAGTGAAATCGTTATAAGAAAACGTTTTTTATTATATTAGGTCCTTACATATGAAATTGGCGTTTTGTATGGGAGGAACAAAAAGTCGAATATTTTTTAATATAATATATTTAATTAATCAAAGTATGAACCATTATTTTCTATGCACTTTTGCCATCTTATAGGTAGTTCATTGATCCCTTTACTAAAAAAACCAGTCGGACGGGAATCAATAAAATCTTTGAAGGCGATTTGGACTGCCCCATCGGAGTTGAATTTTTTCCCTTGCAAGAAGTTATCCAAATTTCGAAAAAAATGGTTATCTGTTCTAGCAAGGTCCGGGGAGTACGGAGGATGTCTTAGACAATTGAAGCTCTTTTAATTTAGTAGCCGTCTGTTGCGCAGTGTGTGGTCTAGCGTTGTCGTGAAGCAGCAGTGGCGTGGAGCGATTGACCAGCCTAGGTTGTTTAGCCGCTAGCTTTTCCATCATGGTTTGCAATTGCTGACAATAGACATCAGCCGTAATAGTCTGGCCAGATTTGAGAAAACTGTAATGAACAATACCGGCACTAGTCCACCAAACGCTTACAAGTAACTTTTTTGGGGTTAATTTTCGCTTGGGGCAGGATTTTTCTGGCTGGCCAGGATCCAACCATTGCGCTGAGCGCTTCCGATTATCGTAAAGAACCCATTTTTCATCACAGGTAATGATTCGGTTTAAAATACCTTCATTATTGTGCCGGTTTAGTAATGTAACGCAGCAGTCGACGCGCGTTTGCCGGTTTGCTTCAGTGAGGTACCCACCTTTCAAGCTTTTTAATCTTCCCAATTTGCTTCAAGTGAATTAAAACAGTTTTATCACTAACATCGCAGCCTGCAGCTAACTCGGACGTGGTTTGCGATGGATCCGCTTCCACAATAGCCTTCAACTCTTCATTATCAACTTGAGTCTCAGGCCGTCCACGGGGCTTGTTCTGCAGGTCGAAATTTCCAGAACGAAAACGTTGGAACCAAAAACGAACTGTGTTTTCTTTTGCAACACGACCGCCATACACATCATTCACCCTTCGAGTTGTTTCCGCAGCACTAGTGCCACGGCGGAACTCGTACTCGTAAATAATGCGATATTTTAAATTTTCCATTTTGTAAAATGAGTAACGCAAACAGAAAAAAACAGAAGAAAAAAAACAAATGAATGACGATCATCGAAGCACAAATACATGAGTCTATAGCTGTACAAATTTGAATTTGGAATTCCTTACCAAAGAGGAGAAATTTGTGATTCATGGCCAGTACGAAAAACGTCAATTTCATATGTAAGGACCTAATATTTTAATGAATTGTCAAAGACTTACAAACCTTCAATGTATGAAGCGTATATTCTATGTTAAAGACAACATTACTACTTACTGGTACTAAACACAAAGAACATAATATAAAGGATTTCGAGAGAGTAACATCGTTTATCAAAAGACAAAATGATGGATTTAACAAAAAAACAAGTTTTCACTTCTCAAGAGGTAGTTGGAAATAACCTTTCACTATAACTAATAATTGTTCTAATTTTACCATAGACTTGAAATAAATATCTTATGTAAGTTGTTGATTTATGTATTTTTTCTTTAGCTCATTCATATTTTTATTTTTACTTTCCTTGTATTCGTAATGAAAAGCACAGTGTTTACCTCGGGTGAAAGAAACATTTAGTCCCTCGAACTATTAGCCCCGTCTACTTTTCGGGACTAAATAGGTTTATTTCATCCCTTGGGTAACAATGTACTATTAAAGCATTTATGACAAAAACGTATGTTTTTGTCACATTCTAGATGAGAGCTCGTCAACGCTGGGCAGCCGGGTTGGGGATCGCTGCTGCAGGAGGCGCTGCTGCGCGCCCGATAATTATATCTTTTAGTCACCTCTTACGACACCCGCCGCGGGAAGAGTTGGGGTGGAGCAAATTCTCAGCCGGCACTACACGTATATACTGTTTTATTCGATGCCACATCCATCGCGGTGAGCGCAGCCTCCAGCGTGTAGTGTAGTGCCCCTGATTGCTGAAGACGGCGCTCAGCAAATTGTGCGCTGTAATTGGAAACGCCGCCGCGATGGACTCTTAATGCACATGTCCGCTGGCGGCACACGCCTCGGCAAATATCACAGCTATCGACCTGTTATTCTCACTTTTATAATTTTACAGGGATATTCTTTGTCAGACAAATAATCGGGCGAGCAGGACTGGGAGATTGCGTGTCACACAGAGTTGGCGTGTAAGAGGGTTTGCATCACTTTGCCCCGGAAGCCTATATATCGAAATGCTATTTCAGTACGTCTTCAGTACTTCACCATAAGACGCGGAAGGTAATAGATGACAGTACGTAGGCTTTTGTTTTACAATAAACGCGGTGCCTTCCCTCAGCAAGGGGTGTGATCTATTGTGTCAGGTTTGCACTACAAAATAAATGTGTGTGATATTTTTCATGAGTGAAAACTATCAACCAACATGTTAAAGTGTTATTATACGTAATAGTGGTGGAAATGAGACGCGGCAGATATTATTGTAAAAATTTTAAGAGTCATTAATTTCAACACAGTAAATACCGTCAATAGTAGGTATTTATTTTTTCAACTTTATTACCCGACAGTGGACTCTAGGAGCGCAGAAAAATCTCCTGCCCCGCTACAAATGGCGGCACCGTACAAAACTTAACTAAATCTCCTTTATTTACAGCTGCAAATTAGATTCAGGCGCGGCCGCGTTGCACTACGTACGTTTTCCTTCATTTTAGTTATTGCCAACTTTGTCAAGCTGAGGGAAATGTTGTTACCAAGTCGACGAAGATGAGTCGAGGACAAAATATTTATGTAACTTATCTTCCATTAGTCAGCGCAAATAGAAGCTCCATAGCTGGACATAGTGGAAATCTTATCTTACGTTTCTTTCTGGTTTCCGTTTATTTCCCGATTTGCGAAAAATGAACTTTTTACTGGGTCGTCCGACTTTCATGATTCTTTTTTTTTAAAGCTGGTGCTTCCCGTGTGGTCCCATTTTAATTTGGTTTAGTTCTGAAAATAGGATTCATAAAAATCCATGAAAAAGCTATAAAAATTTGTATTGTATTGTATTTGTATTGTAAAAATGAAGTCGGTTTATAGTAAAAAAAAAAAAAAAAAATTCTTGCTAGTTTATAAAAACTTATAAAATATTGTTTCTAACAATATCAACATAGATCTTGGATTTACAGTTAAAACAGTAGAACCAACCTAACCGCAGAAAGTTGCAAATCGAAGGAGCAAGGGACTGCTCGTTCATTTGTTGAGTGTCAAATATTTCAAAGTCACCGGACTACGGTCGAGGTTCTTTGGTACAGGAATTTGACTCTTTAGTGCTACTTTGTTCGACCATGTTCAACAGAAAAACTGATCAAAAGGAAGACGTTAAAAACTTTTATTACAAAATTTCTTTTTTACGTCTGCACTTGCAAAATATTTTAGGACTAATAAATCCTGAGCATACTCGGGGATTTTGTTTAAATTAGCCATAAAACGCGCGAATGTCAATTCTGGAAGGTGTAAAACTGCTATAAAAGATTTTGAAGAGTTTATACGCAAAAATTGAAATGAATTATTATATTCCTTGTTACAATGCATACAATGTTGGAATAATTTATCTTGGCATAATTGGAGATGTTTTGAGTCCCATCAATGTAAGGTGGGTGGTGGTCGATCTCGAAACGTTCAGCGGGTTAAACGATGCACTTCAGAAAACAATAAATTTAAATCGTCAACAATAGAGTGCGCTGCAGTATTTGAAGTTCGTTAAAAGACGAGCGGAAGGCAGGAAGAACGTCTAATTGGGGCTCCATCGAAGACTAATTGTGCCGCCCGGCGGCGCCCGTTAATTGGCTTACGGAGACTTACTGCGACGTCCCGCTGTTGTCTGTTGTGCTCGATATGTCGGGACATGTCCCTACTATCATTTATCCATCAATAGACATCTCCAGGACATGCTATTTCTTACGGAGACGAAATGAGATTATCCTTTTCCTGTTTATTTTGGTATCATTGTAATTGAGTTCTATGAGGGTTTTTCATTACAATAATTGATTTGGATAACGAGATATTGGTTGGTATTATATTTCTTTACTTCTGTTTGGTAACAGTACTTATATCCGGCATACCAGTATTTTATTTAAAAGGTCTCTATGCAAAAGGTCTTATACGAAGATAGGTAAGGTATATTCTTAGTAAACCCCAGGCGCCGACTGTAACGGCATCGGAGTGAACGGCAACAAACCTGCATCACCTACTACCATTGCCGCCGTGATATGTAACAGTTTACTCCCGCTGCTTTTATTGTTCGTTTTCTATCGAGCAGACATTCAGCGTGAGAATGACAAAGAATTCACTACCAATTTACGTATTCGAACATTGCACACAGTCTTATAGAAACAGGCTACAGCAAAATCAATATCCGAACATACAAACAAACATTTGCGTTTAGTGTGTCAGTCTAAAAAGCAGAGCCGTTTATTTGCGCTCTCGTATGGAAAACCAATAAGCTGGTCCTGTGCACACAGCTACACTACAGGCTGCGCCACGGGCGGGACAAATGCTCTGTGTCCGTGCGTTGCATACTCCTACTTGACTATTTACTTTGCAAACGAGACTGGCTGTGCCGACTTGTCGACGGTGCTGTTGGTTACACTGCAATGGACTGAAGAGAACAAAAGTTCTTATCCTTGGTTTTTATTGGAGGAATTCATTCGATTAATTTATGGTGCATGTATGGTGCTTTTATATAAAACACTTTACAAATATGTAAAATAATATAAAAGAATACAAATAATATCTATGATTTCATTTCTTTCATATTCCAAAACATCTAGGTCTACCGGTTATGACATCTCCGTGGGGAGGACGCGCGGGTTCGAGTTCCGTCGAAGCAAAAAAATATATTTTTGGAATATTATTTGATTTCTTAGAAAGTACACGTAGAGTCAACTAAAATGAACAAAAAAAACTTAATAAAACAATACATCACAATCGCGGTAGAGCTTTTTTCGTAGCACCTAATTCGTGGCGTTTTTGTAGTCTGTGGATTTGTAGCCGTAGGCATCGTAGGCATGGCAGGCGGAGCCTAAACATTTTTAGAATTCAGAGAATGTTGTATGTCCATATAAATAAAACAGGCTGCAATCAGACCAAAAACAAACCTCTCCCCTAACTTAAAAGGTTTTCCACGTAGAGCATATAGCAATTTAAAGGCTCTTACCGGGACATAAAGTAGTTGCTATTTACAGGCTTCCCTCATTAAGAGTGCGCCATAGATCTCGCGTACACACTGACGCGGAGATTTACGGCCGCGGGCGGCTGCGGCGGCGTTTAATGCCTTTCCTGCCCAAGAACTGATACAAACGTTCATTTCATTCATTCATTCGTTCGAATTGAAGAGCACGTTTCGTCGAAGTTATTTTTAAGATATAAAACATTTCGTTGAAAATATCTTTTGAATAAATATTCTGGGAAGTGTTATTGTAGGATTGGTTTAATTTAATGCTTTTGTATTGTAAAATAATTCCAGTTTTGCGTAAATGACTGATATTCCTTATAAATTTACGATATTTGAGGCATTGGTAGATCAGTACCCCTGAGCTGGAAATAATTTTAGAATCGGTTCAGTTGCTATCTAATATAATGTTATGAATACCGGCCATGATCTATACTAATATAATGTTATGAATACCGGCCATGATCTATACTAATATAATGTTATGAATACCGGCCATGATCCATACTAATATACTAATATACTAATACTGGTATACTAATACTAATCTGTACTAATAATATAAAGAGGAGTGGTTTTATTGTTTGTTTGTATTGAATAGGCTCCAAAACTACTGGACCGATTTAAAAAAAAACATTATTAAAAGGCTTACTTTTCAGGGAGTGACATGCTATATTTTATCCCGGAATTACCACGGGAACGGGAACTACGCGGGTGAGACCCTAGATGCTAGTACCTAAATAAGTTTCGTTGTATGTACAACTAGGTTATTGATTACGTAGGTAGTTAGGTACTAGCTTCTGCCAGCGGCTTTAGACGCGATGTTTCCATAGAAAACTTTGAAAAGTTATTTATGTAATATCCCATGAAAACTGATTGATGCGAAAGGGGTACTGGTCGGCAGCACTCTAGCCTACGAGAGTTTTTAGATGGTCCCAACAGACTGACAAAAGAAATGCCCTTCTTTGCCCTGCAGTGGGAAGTCATAAAGTGAAATAAAAATAACTATAAAAAAGTGGTATTGTAAAGTCTGATCCATCCAGCAGCGGAAGCAGGACCTCAGCCCGCCGCGGCCGGCGCGCGCTCATTTGCATTAATGGCCGCGTCTTTGAATCCGATTATGGCGGCAGGTCATGCGCCAGACAAAGTTGCTTTTAAATCCTCATTCTTCTTCGGAGATGTTCCGAAGAAGAATGAGGATTTAAAAGCAACTACCACTTAAATAAAGATACGTGTCGATAATCTTAATCTGGATATACAAAGTTATTCTAATAATAACATTCTTATAATTTAGATACGGCAATACAAACGCGAACGAAAACATTATTAGTATAATCTCCTAACTGATACCTCACACTTGAACCGGTGGCACAGACATGCGGAGGGTTAAAGAGGTGAACGCGCACTCAGAAAGGGTTTTTGAAATCCCATAGGATCACGCAAACTTCCGGGTATTCACTACGTAATAAAACGAAGGAGATGTAGGCAAATAAATCTCTACGTGACTAACAGCGAACACTACAAAGCACTGATGTCGACCCTGGTCTGGTAAACTGGACTACCCACATTTTATTTATCCTAATCTAAATTATAGTTCATGCCATTTACATCTTTCATAAAATGTATTTAAGTCTTGAATACTTACCGCACCAAACCATCAATAGGCTACTTCCCCAGCACGGAATATTACGTTTTTGGGATCGGGAGTAGGTTAGCTGATCTATGAGGGTTCAAAGTACAATGCGTAATGATTCGCGTCAAAGGTCGGGGAATCTGTAATAGACTCAGGCACACTCTTTCAAAGCAGTGAAAAACAAAAGAATATAACGCTAATGAACCTAAATCATCTAATAACATTAGAAAAAGCAAACAAGAAATGTTACTTTGACTACGAGTAAGATCTTGTTTGTTGTGATATCAACGCCAAAGATTATGGATGACCTGAACAAAAAGAATCGGCTCCGACCTAAGTGCTGATTTGCTGATATTTATCAGCGCAAGTAATATAAGATCGCTTCAACAATGCCAAAGATTCTAGCAAATATTACCTACTATCTCAAATCAAAAAATCAAAGACAACTCGTAAAGTAAAAGTGGCTCTTGAAATAAAAAGCATTAGAACAGTAATGACACGTTTCTAGAATAACGCGGGAGTCGAATTGGTTATGGTTATAGCAAGTTAGGCATTCAGTCAGGCACTAGCGCCTTTCAGGCACTGAACCCGAGGAGGGGAAACTACACACAGGGCCTAAGTGATACTCAATGCGATAGGTGATCATACTCGAATTGAGTATTGCTATAGGTAGTTACTAAATATGTCGTGGAAGAGATTTTACCAGGAGAAAGCAGATTTCACTTCCAGGGTACTATACCTCCAATGCGAAAATAACCAATACCAATTCACCTACTATGATATCATTTAGATAGATCGTAGAGACATGCTCAAGGTGATTGAGACGTAGAATGTTTTCCCTCCGAGGAGAATAGGTTGAGAAAGGGCACATTGAAGGCACAAAGGGTCGTTTACATGAGGTATGGGCGCGGTAATGCTCCTTGCCTCAAGTGCCGTAAAATGTTATGTATTGCGCGGTAAATTTGACTCGCCCTCATAAACGCGCGGCACTCCATTAGTCCGATTATAAGACAATCCGCAGCTGGATTACAGACCGTTTAAACTCATAATGAGCGACCAACATTAACGGGAATCACGTGCCCTCCTCTACCCGGGGATTTAAGACTTCTTGTTCACTCGTAAATGAAATAAATAAATAATGCTGGATAACTGACAAAGCAGAATGAAGTAAGAAAATAAATAATGCTGGATAAATCACATAGCATTGGGTTATTTATTTCATTTGATATTGAACAAGAAATCTTAAATCCTGGGTAGCCCCAAGCCAAGCAAAGATTGTCTTAAGGGTACTATTGCCTGGGTATACTAGACATATACTAGATGACTGTTAAATTTAATACAATAAATGTAAATCATAATAAATTTCCATGTACCAAAACTATTTTAACGAACTATTCCAACTCAGAAAGTGTCGATGTTTTACGACTTGCGGCGCAATTAATGGAAACGAAGATTTCACCACAATTTGGATTTGGCATTGAATCTTTCCAGAATTTGGTTTCCAACTGAAATCTGAAATGGTCGCTAAACTCTCGTCCATACTAAACAGTTTGTGGTATTCGGATTTCACTATTGGTTTTAGCGCTTCAAACAAATACCTCACCACTTAGTTCGAACTATCGGAAACCAATACTTCGACTTTACCTCTACTTATTATACGGAATTATTACCCACTTCCAATCTTGTTTGTTCGGAGGTGGGGCTATAAGCAAATCCTGCCAATAACAGCTAAAATAGCCTGGATACGGACCTTAGAATCACTTCGACCTTTCTCTGATATTGTCTCAGTAAGCGGATTTTCCTTATGAAGAAGTTTCTCTGTAAATATGCTGGGGGCCATAGATAACGACGGCGCGGCTGTTTGCGCCCGTTATGTGGAGCAGCCTATGTTTTGCAGGCGCTCGGGGCCAACCTTTGCTGATATCGGGGTTACTTTACTCACAATTAATTCAGTACTCCCAGTGCCAGTGCAGAGAAATTTAATGCGGTTATTCAAATGTTGATTGGTGTTATGGTTTGTGTTCAACGCTATCTTTGTAATAAAATAGGTATAATTTTCCTATGACAGGACCGAGTAGCTGTTTAAGCTTTGCCTGTATGAAGCTGTAAGCCAGAGTGAAAGTTAAATTTAATCCATTGCTAAAATTGATAATAAATTTCTATGAATCGTGTAACTCGGTTCGTGGGTTCGGTTATTGTTATGTGCCAGTAAACATGTCTCGCAGCCTCATGGCCTTATGGGCCAACTTGCCTTATGGCCTTATGGGCCAACTTGGACACTTCCGCCAAAGTTACGGCAATGTGCGGTTTTCTCTGCTGTTAATTCCGAAAGTACTATAACCGGAAGTCCATTGGGATAAATAATCCAGTGAAATGACTAATGGTATTGTTTTATGACTTTGCTTTACTGGCTCGCTTATGGTTATTTGATGAAATTGGCCAATTTAGACATGATATGTTTTGTTTCGTACTAGTGTCATATATAATAATAATAAAATCATTTATTTCAGACTAAATTAACATAATATTTTTAAGAAACACAAAATCTACAAAAAACATTCAAATTACAAAACAATACAAAAATCAAAAAGAAATCTATTCTATTTAGACAAATTATTTCGAATAGTTATACCTTATTTTATAATTATTTGTAAAAGCGTGCATTCTGGAGTAGTGGTAGTCCCGGCCAATATATCAAAAGTTGTAAAGTACCTTATACCTATTAAAAAGAGTGACGTTGCAATAAAACCGAGCAGAATATAAAAAGGCAAGGTGATACTTTTTAATTTAACTTTCTAGGGTGGCGTTTTTAATTAAAGTTAGTCTTCGAGGTATCGAGAGCGACGTCCTAAGACGTCCTAAGAGAAAAATATACCTTTGAAAAATTTCAGTCCTAACAAAACTTTACTCCTGTGCTACTGGACTGATGTGGGACTTATTCAGTTATCCATAAAAATACTCAGAATTTTCTTTAAATGGAATTAATCACTTCGATTCCCAGCATTAATTATTCTGGCAATAAAGTCTTGAAATCGAGCACATTCAAAGTTATCGAAAAGATATTTACAAAAATAACATTGGACCTAAATCACCCAATAAGTCTATTTTCTACTTTTGAACATATTTTCTGGAAAATCTTTTAGAAAAAATATCATCACCATATTTTTTCTTTATCTCTCTAAGTAAGAATTCCAATTTAAAAATATTTTTCATCAAAGCTTGAGATCTTCGCTCGTTTTAATCTAATAGAAGTCGGACTGTGAGCAGTGGACAAGAGTGAGTCAGCTTCTGAGGTTTTCGTTTAAATTCGTCTAAGAGATAGGCTTGGACAAGTACCTACACCAAAACTTACAAGGTACAACGGTTATGTACTCGTATATATAAACTGATACACAATCAACTTTGAATATAAAAACAACACTTGATTAGTTACATATACTCGTAGTTATGGTACTAGCACTCAGGCGATTGTGTTAGTGGAATCAACCTAATCATTATATACCTACTTGTAATAAATTATAGGTAGTTTTCTTTTGTTATATTAAAAATAACATTTATTGATAAAGATTTCAGACAACTCGTTATAGTCTTTGCAGCTAGATACGATTTCTCGCTTTATCTCGCATCTTTGCCTGAGTGGTTTAGTTTTTATAGCAAAAAAAACTATCTTGAGTTCACATCAAGATCATCATGTTGTAGAAATACGAGCATCTTTCCAACTTATCTCAGAGGTGGTCCAGCTAAAAAGCTTTTTGTTCGAGTTAGATCTTAAAGTTCTGATAGAAAACGTTTAGCTAATTTCTCTTCTCAGACGTTTCTACGGATCCCTGATAAAATAAAAAAGAGTTTGCAAAAGAGGGTAGTTATAAAAAATCTATTTCACGTTTGGTCGATTCCGACCGCCGCCGCCGCCCCGCCGTAAATGTCATGCTTGACAAAGGGGCGAGGTTTATGTTCCGTTTCTATTACTCGTACTGGACGAGAGTACATCGTGAAGTATCAACTCTTATGTACTGCTGGCGACGAATGGCCTTTAATGATGTGTGCTAATATAATAAAACTAGTTGAATATGAGTATTTTTAACGACTTCAGTTTTATTTTCGTCTGTGTTTTTTTTGTATGTATGTTCAGTGGTATGTTCACTGATTTCAAACTCAAACTCAAACTCAAAAATGCTTTATTTCCATAAATACAATAAATGTACACTTAGAAAAAGTCAAATCATATTAAAAAATACACTGACACGGAAATAAAGTGGTATTTTTGATTTCGATCGCTTCGCTATGTAGACTAAAGTAAAGAAACGACGAAGAAACCTTTAGCCTGTTAGTTGTTATTTTTCGAGTTGGAGCAAAATCCGACCCAAGCTTTTTTATCCTCTAGATAATCTGATATTTTATAGTAAGCCTTTTTGCATAGAAAAGTTTTGACAGTTTGTTTGAATTTATTTACTGATAATTTTTGCAGCTCAGTAGGGGTTTTGTTGTAGAAGCGTATACATTGCCCTTTAAAAGATACATTAATTTTATGCAGCCTAGTTGTGGGTACAGCGAGTTTATGTTTATTTCTAGTATTTACATTATGTATATCGCTATTTTTTGGGAAACTATTGATATTTTTATGAGTGTACAACAAGTTTTCATAAATATATTGACTTGGTACTGTCATTATATTTATTTCTTTGAATTTATCACGTAGGGATTCTTTGGGACCCATTTTATAGATGGCACGAACAGCCCGCTTCTGCAGCACAAATATGGTGTTAATATCTGCAGCGTTCCCCCAAAGCAGTATACCATAAGACATAATACTATGGAAGTAGCTGAAATAAACTAGTCTAGATGTGTCCACGTCTGTGAGATCACGGATTTTTTTGACTGCATATGCTGCAGAACTAAGTCTCTTCGATAGCTTATCTATGTGTGGGCCCCATTGAAGTTTATTATCTAAGGTGATTCCTAAGAATACCGTACTTTCTATAATTTCTAACGTTTCTCCATTTACGTTTACATCAGCCTTAACTTGTTTAACATTAGGTAGAGTAAATCTAATACATTTTGTTTTGGTTCCGTTAAGCAAAAGATTGTTGACACTAAACCAATGAACTACTTTTGAGATTGCATTGTTTACATCGTCGAAATTAGTGTTTTGTCGTTTCATTTTAGAAATTAATGAAGTATCATCAGCAAACAATACAATCTCGTGATTATTCTTGATAAGATGAGGCAGGTCGTTAATATAAACTAAAAATAGGAAAGGACCGAGGATAGATCCCTGCGGTACACCCATTGTGGCTACAGACCCCGAAGACCGTTTCCCATTTATGTCAACTCTTTGTATCCTATCACTCAAATAAGATGTGAGAAGATCCAAGGAGGTGTTCCTTATTCCATAGTGATGTAGTTTCCTGATTAATGTTTCATGATGTACGCAATCGAATGCTTTAGACAAGTCGCAAATAATGCCTAAGGCATCTTGTGACTTCTCCCAAGCATCAAAAATATGCGATACTAACTCTATACCGGCATCAGTAGTTGACCTGCCGCGAGTAAACCCGAATTGCTTACCATGAAGCAGGTCATTGCTATTGAAATAAGTGAGCAATTGATGTAAAATAAGTTTTTCAAAAACTTTGCTGAATGTTGGCAGTACTGATATTGGTCTAAAGTTAGTGGGGTCAGATTTCTCCGTCAATTATGGACCGATTTTAAAAATTATTATGTGATCAATTCGGAACTATTCTCTATGCAACAGTCATAGAGAATAGTTCCGAATTGATCACATAAACGTTTTATTCTCGAAAGATTCGTATTTATCATGACAAACTAGTATCCTCTAGATAGTCTACTAAAACTGTGCGTCCGCCGGATCAGAATCAGCGTACGCAGCGTAAGAATTTATTGATTTTTATTATTTTTTTGTACAAGCGTGCATTGGATCGGTGAATATATCCGTCGGTACCTATGCCAGGCTTATTGTACGTACATATCGACGCTGCGTACTTCCCTTCGACTACAATCCGTCTACAGCAAAAGTAAGATTCACGAGAAATTTGTGTGAGCAGAAAAAGTATCTAAAACATCACACATCTCAAACTCTTCTCATGATAATTTTACCCATTATAATTTGTCTCCTGCGGTTTCCATGGTGGACGTGAACAAGAGGCTTACAAAGTTGATGCATGGAGGATATCCAAAAAGTACTTGTATCGACAAATAATTATGTAGAATAGAACGAAGGAAGATCAGTTCTGGACTGATGATTTTGTTAGGGTTTTGTGGGCGTAAGGGTCTCAATTTTTTTTACTATTTATAGGTAAGCCTCCTGTCTGTCTGTCAGCAGGCTGTATTTTTAACCGACTTCAAAAAAGGAAGAGGTTCTCAATTCGACTGTTTTTTTATGTTTGTTACCTCAGAACTTTTGACTGGATTCCGATTTTCATGATTATTTTTTATATGAAAGCTGGTGCTTTCCGTGTAGTCCCATTTTAATTTTGTTCCGCCTTGACAATGGGATCCATGAAAATTCATGAAAAATCTATAAAAACGAAGTCGGTTATAGTTAAAGTTTTTTAAAACAAAATTAATTATATGAACCGTAATAGGCAGTGGAAATTTATAGAAACAGAGTGTGTATTTCTATTAAATCTTATAAATCATCATCATCAGTCAAGCTTAAAAAACAATAAAATTCTTCCGAAAAATCACGACTAGTTTTAAACAAGTTTGGTGATTTGTCAATTCTCATTGAAGTTTCTTATGCCTTTCTTTACTGTCTAAAGGTTGAACTTGAGGAGGTACCATAAGAGTAAGATTCACGAGAAATTTATGTGTGCGCTGAAAAAGTACCTATCTAAAATATCCTCTTCGATGATTTCAATCATTATAATTTATAACTAGCGGTTCATAGGGCAACGGACGTAAGCAAGAGGCTTACAAAGTTGATGCATGGAGGATATCCAAAAAGTACTTGTATCAATGAAGACAAATAGAATAGAACGAAGGAAGATCAGTTCTGATGATTTTGTTAGGCTTTCATTCATAATGATGGGTAACTTATACCTATAATAATATATAAATAAATAACTTAGTAAATCAAGAATAACCCCCGTATTCATAATGGTCTGGTAACTTATACCAACTTAGTATATAAACTCTATGCTACCAACTTACAGAGCCTTCAAATCGAAAACGATTTACATTAAAATGTAGCGCAATTATATAGAGCTTGGAACTTTGTAAGGTTGCATACAAAACAGATTTACTAAAGGACTGTTTATTTTTTGCGTGAGTCAATATTTTCTCAATGCTCTCGCTGATGTAACGTGAAAGCATCCAGCCTCGGGCCATCATTCATTTGTTCGGAAAACAATGCCGTTCGCAGAACGAAATGTGATCATTACAGACATTACTTTTTGTAGGTCCGTTAGGCATAGACTCGCCCCTCTCAGCGCTTTCCATTATGAAGTAATGCCCGAACGCATTTGTTTTGAGCGCGTAGAAAAAATAATATCTCAAAGTAAGCGCGGCGGCATGGCAGGCGAACGGAATATTTCTAGGGCCATTAGGCTTCGGAGGACATGTTATTAAATTCTGTGGAGAGCGGGCGTTCTCAGACGGTTTTTAAGATTTAAGGGGCTGGTTATTAAATTGGAGCCGGCCTTCAGTGGAAATCATTAAGAGCCAAAAGTAGGCGACTGAGGGCGCACGGTTCCTAGGAAGATGTAAGACTTCTTCGTTACTATAATAGATATTTTATGAATTATTTCAAAGGATCTCGTTTCAATTTTGTTGTCAAGCAGCATAGTTGATTTTCAGCTGAAATTGCGCTGCCAATTATGTATCAGCATAGCTACAGTTATTACTTCTAGGACGAGCGACCTGATGATAGTATTGAGTAAAACTTTAATGCCTCGACTCGGAGTTCCAGTTTATTTTTGCAAAGAAAAGATCACCCCCTTTATGAATGACGCCATCTACTCTACAGCGCTACAATAAAACCACTGTAATTTAAACTCTATTTACCGGACGATAAAGCATGGTGTCAAGGAGTACGATGCAGTGTCAAATCACCGCCGCGTCATAAATCCACAACGACACTTTGTTACGCGATGTAGGCGATCCATCATTCGCGAATACTGCGGAATTCTTAGCTCGAGACAACTTTGTACCGGCTTTATTTTACAACCGCTTATAACTTTTGTTTTATTCAGTTTTACGATGATAGAGATGAAAATCTTTGATGTTCTATTTTAACGACGTAACAAAATGTGCATTTATTGGCGCATCTCATAACGGCAAATGTATATTTTTATGTGAACTATGTAAATTGGTTTGTCCCTGTTATGAATAACGACCTAAACAAATTGGATTTAGGTCAAAACTCACGGGAAGTTTGAAAGAAATAAACGAAAATCAAATAGAAATTAAGGAAAATAAGTGTCTCGACTGTAGGATTGCTCGAGCGACATCGGATTATCCGTTAATTCAATCTTTTTCAATAAACCCGCCATTGTGCCGGTGACGACCCGATGAATATTGAATATGGCGCAAATAACTTCCTTTGTGAGTCCAATATCGTTTTATTTAATCTAAAAACTATTTGACCGTAAAGTGGCACATAAAAATGCATGAGAGAATTCGGGACAAGCCCACGGATGAAATAATCCCATCGCCACGAAAATTAGATTAAAAGTTCACGAGGGTAATGAATTTCACGTGGGTCTGTAAACTCACAAAACCGTGCCAAATTAACTTATTGGCTGCGCTGTTTTTTGTATAAAGTTTTTGGTTGTTATTGCAATGAAATTGTATGATGTAAATGTTGGAAGTTGTTTCCTACATTTATATTACACGATACAGTCGATAAACGTATTCTTTTTAATTTTGTAAGAGCTTTTTTACCACCAAATTAGTTTAGGAGACAAACAAGCATAAAACAAAACACGTCTAACTTCGCCGACGACATGTTTGTTTTTCTATCACGGAAGAATTTGTCCTTGTGCATGCTTCCTTGCTCAACCTACTTTTCGATATTCTAGTTGTCTCAACTCATCCCAAAATCCTCTATTTCTGATTCGACCCAAGGAACTACCTCTCACTTCCACTCTAAATCTATAATTCAAAACAGATATACTAAATCAGCAGGATTTGTTTGAACGACCACAAAACATGTGTTTCAACGAGGTTGAAAATCCCTTTCATTATTAATATGATGGTGTTTGTACGGATAGTGTGGGGACCTGTCAGTGACGTCATCACAGTGATTTATCCACTGGCCGGCACCCGACGCGTCCGCTACATCACTCAGCACGCCAGGTGTCGCTTTTTATTACGTCACTACAGCCCTTGTATCCAGTCAGTGTTGGGCTTTATTCACATAATATAAAGTACATTTTTGTATAAGATGTTTTGGATAAATTTTATAGCTGCTCTTGCAAGTCTAATGATTAGACAGTGAGTGTGTCTGAAGTCTGAGAGTTTTTGACACATTTCGTAACCTTTTTAGCGCGCATTTTAGAACGTTGACCCTAGAACGAAATCTTGATCGTCTTTGTTTATTTCGACTTTTCAACAAATACGGATTATGTCGATGCGGGAAAATACAAGAGTACCATCTTAGCTGGACCAAATTGACCTTGCTAATATGCTTGCTAAAGGCTTGCTAATAACAAATTCTATGAAAGTGACTTACTGTCTACTATTTACTAAGTCAATAAATATGTTGACATAAATATATTGGTAGGTATAAAGCGCTCTATCATCACATTATTGAATGGTGGTCATTGTTGCCGGCAACAGAAAGTGTAACGATACGAACCACACAGCCGAACGACACAATTAACAACAACCCATCGATGAGCGTTAATTAGCGGCGGCGGGTGTCCCGTTCATAAATGTAGGGAATCGAACCCCCATCGCACGCATGACTCTCTCATTCAACAAACAGCCGCTGTCGGCCCACTGGAGCTGAAAGGGCTGGAAAGCCCGTATTTACCGAGTTGTAAAAGGTTTTAATCTCAGAGCTGGTTGTCATTTAGGGCTTGTTCAGAGAAGACGCGTCACGCGCTGTTTTGTACCGCATTTTGACCCAAGTCCTGGAAACATACTTTATGATGAGAATTTGATACCGTGTAGCATACAGTACTCGTGTGTACGGTAACGCACGTCTAGGCGTAGACAGGGACATTTTCATGCCGGTTGCGGCACACCCTCGACAGATATGCCTAATTTATAAAAAAAATACAGTCGAATTTAGAACCTCCTCCTTTTTTTGAAGTCGGTTAGAAATCACTTACCGCGTGGACCTAACAGAGCACGAATCTGGCGCCAATTATTCAATTAAATTCGTTTATTTATAACCAGACATAACATTCAGAGTTCTCTATTGCGTAGCGTCTAGGATACCATTCTTCCTACTGTTCACCCGAGGTAAACACTCTGCAAAGATAGTTAAAATAAAATTAAGAATAAGCTCATGAAAATAATTGTAAAATTTATTTCACATAAATCAAAAACATATATGAGATATTTATTTCAAGTTTCAAGTTTCGTTTTTTGTAGTCTTTAGAAGTTAAAACTTTGTATTTTTTTTGTAAGTCCATCCTAATTTTTCGTTAATCCATCATTTTGCCTTTTGTTCCATAGTTTTCATCCCGCTTCCCAGGCAACTTCCGTCCTACTTTCCGAGTATGAGTAGTGAAAACACATTACCGATTATAAATTAAGAAAATGTTTGTAGGTAAGGTACAGAACAACGTGACGAGCATAAAATTCTAAAAACACACCAATCTGAGCCGACCCTTATTTTGAATCAACTGAGCGTTAATTTCACAAATTAACTGATTCATTTTAAATCAAAACGTCGATATTGTCAACAAGTTTCAGATTTGAAAAGCAATCAAATTAATTGGGTTTCTGAAGGACTCGACTGAGCTTTCAAACTTAATTAGTCGTAAATAGGTACTCGTTTAGTTACACTTGTATTTAGCCTTTTTGGCTTAGTGATTATTAAATCTAGAGCTTATAATTGAATTCTGCCTTATGGGTTATTTTTCTGCAAAACTTGTGAAGAAAAGTGTCATACCCAAAAAAGTGTCATAGTGTACGTAAATGATGCGAAGTAGATGGTGACTCAAATAGTAGGCCTCACCTCACCTCACCTCAACCAACAACCTATAATGGTCCACTGCTGGACGCTGGCCTTCCCCTGATAAGCACCATATTGGCTTTTATCTCGTGGAGGGGTAATGCATATTTAATCCCCACGCTGGGGATGCGTGTTGGGGATCGAAGTTTGGTGATAGAATTGTTCTGCAGGAGGCACGCTGCCTGCCGCCTGTGGATATCCCCCAGACGCCTCTTATTTACGAAGAGACTTCTTATTAGTTCTACTTAGGGAGAGTAGGAAAATAGTAAGCAAGTTAGTTACGATAGATATAGTAATTACGATTCTGTGGCCAGAAGTTACCACGTAATTGACTGAACATTGAGCCGACACGAGTGTTATTTTGCAGTCTGCTGCCTTTATGTCTGTTGATCTCCAAAACTTGTGTACTTACGGAAGTGTTTGTATCCGTCAGTCGGTCACGTCTTAAAACTTCCAAACGGTACTTTTGGACTCGGAACCCATTAAAAAGTTTCACAATACAATCCAGTTTATTCCGAGTCCCGAAATTGTGGCAGCGCACGTGCGAGCTGCACGGGGCTGCACGAGGCAGAGTGTCTACGCGGGCCCGCGGGTTCCCGATACACGCGTTGCAGTCTTGAGAGAACAGAGCTGATTTAAAATGAAGGTAAATTTATTGGTATACAGGGTTATAGGTAGCTAATCAATAACCTCTTAAGGTTTACTTTGTTTTATTATAACTGACCACTTTTGTACTACGACTTTTTCTAAATCAATGATTTTTTTTCGTACAACAGTTCTAATCTTCGTAGCTCTCTAGGCGGTAATGATTAAAGCCATACATAATACACACGTAATATACGTCAGTACGTCATGTAGTCACAGATTGAGACAGAGTATGCGCGAGTCACGCGGCGGCGCACGAGGTATGAGCCTATGAGGTACAAGACATAGAGCTAACAATTGATTGAAATTCCCACTCAAACTAAAAATAAAAAAAAACTCGAGATGTATTACGTTTTGGCAAAACTCATATAACAAAAGTTGTTAGTCTTGATCTACCCAATTTGCCTTTGAGAGGTTATTGATTAGATACCAATAACCCTGTATATTTTAAACATTCGATCAATTCACTTTAAATGCTGGCGAAAAAGTTATTTGATAGACCAAAACCTCTATGAAATTGCTGACCATTTACATGATATCCTTAATGAATCATGATTGCATGCATACGTAACGTATAAGGTACTTAAGTACAATCGAATAATCTGCATAAGAACGTTGTTTTGTTTATTACAGTGTAATTTTTCATAAAAACAGTAAGTAGGTATGATATAATATAATCTAACCCACTAGCAAACGTTGCTACATCGGTACGATGATAAACAAATATTGGAAATATTCAAGTCTTACACACGTAAGTTGAACCCAAATGCAAAGTGCGCTCACGCCCAGGGCCGGACTCAGGCGGCCGACCGCACTCACCCGGCGGGGCGCGGGGCGGCGGCGAGGCAGCGGGGGAGGGGGTATCGAATGCACCCCATTCAATTTTCCAATTTAAAGAAGCGTAAAGAGCACCCGGCGTTCATATGCGGCGCCAGAACTCTGGAAAAACCTGTTAGAGCTTCAGTTCTCGTAACGAGGTGCAACGATAGAGATATCGTATTTTATGCGGAGATCAAAGGCTCGGCTTTATCAGATGTACGCTGCTGGTTAATATAAATTGGTATCTCGTACGAATTATGCTCAAAAAGTCATCTAACATGATATCTTCGTATATCCAATACTCATATCTAATTCCTATTTAATAATCTAATTAAACATTTCGTTGTAAGCGAGAACCTAAAAAATCACTTATAAAATTAAAAAGATAAACGTTTATGCCAGGCTCGGCATTCTCAAGGTACCTATTTCCATTCGCCCACCTCGCCCAACTCGCGCCCACCTTGCGCCCACCTCGTGCTTCCTCGCGTATCGGCACAGGTGCAGCTAACGCAATTATTCTATATTCCATATTGCTTTACTATTGCAGCCTCTATAAATAAATACTGCGCTTGATTTGTGTTGTAAACTCATTTGAAAAAATAACAGCATACTTACGTCCATAGGCCATGACCACAGGCCATGACCAAAGCCATTATCTAGTTTATTTACTTGATAATAATTATTTCACGTGCAATATTTCAAGAACATGGGTATGAAATGTTGAATTCACAAAATGAAATTACTCCGAACGATCAATCTTCATTCACACCAAGAACAAACACAACACCAATTACGAGAACATCTTGACGCGTAATAAAATAACTCGCGTCAGATGCGGAGTGAGGTGTTGTGAAGGGTTCGTTACACCATTACAGCAACGCCAACGCGTCAAAGGAGGCTGCATACCGGGTAATTGAGAGCTCTACACACACGTGGCCCTAGGACTCTCTGTCTAGGGAATCAAGGGCATACCGGCCGCGTGAGATCTAGGAATGCTAAGTCTTAGTCTGTAGGTCCTCTTCTATGTCTGTGTTGGTCGAGTAAATACAGTTCCATGTTTATGTTAAACTGTAAGGTTCATCACAAGGAACAATTGGGAATACAATAATAAAACGTAATTGACATGGACCGCAAGGGTCAAACGTGGGTCAGAGCGCTTTGATCAACGTACGCAGAACTCGACAACAAACAAACATAAGCCTCAATTAGTTGCGAGCTGCCCAATTCGCAGTGTAACAAGACGCTGTCTTTGTCTCGGCTAGATTACGTGTCTAACTGAGCTCGTACGTAAAATCAACAAGGTGACTCCGAGCGGACACCCGTTCTTATATCGTATCACATCACACTCAGGGTAGTGTCGATCGGGTGTAGTAACGCAACTTTACCCAGAAAACAGTCAGAATCATATTAATCTGGCGAAATTGAGCGAAACTGAATCTACCTACGTAGCTATTTTTTGAAGATAAGCTACGAGCGCTATATATATATGTGGTTATAAGTAGCTAAATATTAGTGGCTTTTTGTATTTTCAGACGCGCTTGATAGTATATGATACAAATATAATGTATAGCTGTGTATATGCTCCTGAATAAAATAAAGTAATGATACTGTGAAACATTAACCTACCTTTGGTTGTATTGTTTAGTTTTATATTTTAGTATTGTTTTGCAGATAAAACTTCAAATAGAGAAAGTTTCAAAAGTTTTCGTAGGCCGCTACAATTTTTTATAACGCCCTCCCCTCTTCCGCGCACATGCCGCAGGAGGTGAGTAGCTCTCGCGCGAGCCCGTGCTCCTCGCCGTGGGAGTTGCGCTACTATCCAGCAAGGTGTAGGTACTACTGATGAGCAGACACTTCAAAGCAATCTCTCGCTAGGGCGCGTCGCGGATGGTCGATTAGCTTTCTTCGGGGACGTGCGTCTGTGACGGAGGGTCCGCGAATCATCGGCCTACTGGACCGAGAGCCATGTTTGTTTCATGAACCTTCCGCGAAAACTGGCGGGGAAGTTTTGGGTAGCCAGAATTTTGGAACATTGCAGAATTGAGGCAAGTGGGAATTTCCCAGTTTCAAGTTTGTTGTTTCAAAATTAAGCCAACAAGTTGGTACCACTACCTGGGTATTGTTGTTGTTACATCAACATTAATAAAACAACTAGATACTTACTTACAACAACTACACCTTCACCAAATACCTAACTTTATAAAAATATTACGTATTCAAACCTAAGAGGATTCCTCTCAATGTTTTCTTAGTTTAAGAAGTTTTTCCTTCTTGTTTTCCGAATCGGATCAACTTCTATTGCGTGCCAGATAGGAGTCGCTAATTCCTCAGTGAGCATGAGCGATCAAAGAGAACAACCCAGTTTAGAAATTGTCTTACATACTTACTTAAGTACCTATGTACTTGCAAATGAGACGTTCCAGAGTAATGGCTCGTCGGGGACTCCGCCAGACTAGACGTCTCCCGGGCTCGTGTGCCGATGTCTCGATCAGTTGATCTGCATACTCGGCATGTCGAGGATTGGATATATTGGACAAGTTTGCACATTGAGAGACATTCCCGCCGGGTGGTGGTTGGTGACCGGAATGCCGAAATGTAACTATTCTCTCCTAAGTTCAAGTTGGGTATGAATTTGAAGTCTTGTGGTTACATGTTACTTTCGTTTCGTGGAAGCGGAGGCATGCGAGGTATGGCGTTGCAACGTCTTTGGAGGGTGAATGTTCTTGACATAAGTACCTATTGACATAGTACGTGCAAACGAAACCCTATTACCTACTAAGCCTCCGCTGTCTGTCTGTCCGTCGTCTGTGACAGGAATCTATCTCATGTTGGCTTTTTTAGAGTTTCGTATGAGAAATAGCTTTCAACTATGGGACGAAACCCTCCGTGCGCGAGTATACGCACTTGGCCGGTTTATATAATAACCATCGGCCTTTGCAATAACCAACAACATTTCTAAACTCTTGCACCTATTCAATGTGCTTTGTTCACCACCCTGGTCAATGTGCTTTGTCCACAGTCCAGTCGTTCCTGCGAGTCGTCCATGGACAGCCCGGTGTTGGCATTACACCAGAAGAGACGGCAGGTGTCCCGTGGACGTCTCTATCAGTGCCCGAGATCAGCCGTCATCGATGCAAGTTGCAGCCGCCCGCCGATGTGTCAACCTGATGGGTTAAGGCGCATACCCGAGCCAATGTGGTGCCGCCACCTATTTTATCATATTATTACGTTTAGCACAGATAATTTTAAAAATCCATCGTACGGTTTGTGATACCTATTATAAGTTATTTATTATGGATTTTGAAATTTCTTGTGTTAAATGCAATAATAAGATAAAATTGGTGGCAAAGCTTCTTTGACTCGGGTATGCGCCTTAAGACGATATCATTACACGGAGTATTTTACATTATTATTATTATACGGGTTAAAGCGATATCGTGTATTAATGGAGCTGTCAAGGTATTTGACAGAACAAAATACCTGGACAGCTCCATAATAAAATAAAAAAAAATCTTCAGATACAATAAACCCGCTTTGCCTAAAAAGCGCAATATGAATTTTGTAGATAATTATATGCTTATTTACGTAACTAATGTAGTAACGTCAGGCGATTTAACCGTGACAACTCATTCATGGTACACACGTGAGTTGCAAAAAGTATCAGTAAATAATTTCAAACAAATTGTCCAAGCCTTTCTGTGCAAAAAGTCTAACTACTAATAAAATATAATACTCGCTAGAGGATAAAAAAGCTTGGGGCGGGTTTAGCTCCAACTCGAAAATAACAACTAACAGGCTAAAGCTTTCTTCGTCACTTCTTAACTTTAATCACAGCCAGGAGATATATATTATATATATACGGTACTACCCATAGTCCATATATGAGTACCAAAGCAATATATAAATAAATCAAAACAGTTTTCAGTCATATAACGTCATTTTACCTTTTCTTAGTTTCAATTTATTGTAGGTAACTGTGGCAATAAAGATATTATTTGATTCTCGATAATATATTATTTATTATCTATGAAAAACATAACAGTATAATTACCGAAAATCCAAAATACAAGTTCCGTTTAGAACAACGCAATCATACAACAGAGTGAACCTAATGAGTCGAAAGAGTGACTGAGAGAAATTACCTATACAGTTGGTATGTATTCCAATTATACAAAACAACCGGTGCAGTTTAAGTTTGGGCCAACTGGTGAAGCACCAAGTCTGGCCAGGCGAGGGACCCCTTGTTAGAAAGCCACGCACGTAGGACGCAGGTACCCAATGATAAATTATTGCTTTTAATAAAACATACCAAACTAATTTCTATTGCAAACTCATTCTGATTGAATACACCAGAGTCAAAGGTTATTTAATTTTATTTCGCACCGCAATAATGCTTTGAATGAAATCCATTTAGAAAGTTGCGAATCACGTGCTCTGGGCTACACAAAAACAGAGCGCAGAAGTTTTCTCTCGCACGCTGCTGCTGGCTCATCTGTATTCTGAGTACAAAGTCCTGCCTTTTCATCTTCATAAATTACGTAAAAAAGTTTATGCTAAATTTAATTATCTCGTTAACACTTTAAAGTGGAGAACTAGTATCATGGCGCTGAAGAATTGAACGAGGGTGTCTGACTTTTTTGCTATTTAAAAGTTTTTGTGCAACGTCGTGTGGCCTTAAGAACAACGTCTTGAAGCGTTGTTTAACTTTCCCCCTCCTTCGGCTTCCTTGTTCTTGCAAGGGAGGGGGAGCTGGGAGGAGGGGGGGGGGGGGGGGGGGGGCAAAGACAACTATTGTGATAGAACAGAAGCGGCCACAATGAAAACAGTGTCAATGTACTTGCACTCTATGTTAATTGGGTTTAAGTTGAATTTACTGGCGCGCTCGTGGAGCTCCGAAGTTGCAAGTTTCATAAGAATTCCTTGGAAGGTGTTGTTGTTGCACCTGTTTACTTCACAGACTGATAATGGGTAACTTTAGAACATCTTTGTAACGTTCAACACTGTGCTGTCAACAACTGGATAGTTACCATGATTTCAGTTTTGAGCTTTCCAATATTTGGCCCATTTTCATGTGCCATGATCACGGAATGTCTGCAGGCATTATGAGTGAGTTTTTATTGGCAGTTTTACAGATCTTCCCTCATTTTTTATCTTTTGCGAAGAACGTTACCAATACCTACCGTTTTCATTATCGAACGGACGCGCTCACACACAACACTACACAATACAGACAATTCACACAGCATTATCTAGCCCCAAGTTAAGCAGAGTTTGTGTTGTGGGTACTATATAACTGATATTCATAATACAATACACTACATAGATATATATTTTTTATTATACGTATACATAGAAAACATCCAGAATGCCCTGAAAAAATGTTTGCAAATCGTACACACATTTGTCCCGAGGCGGGAATCGAACCCGCAACATCCTGCGTCGCAGGCAGACCTTCACTCACCGCGCCACAGTGGTCGTCGAAGTGTGACTCGTCGAATTGAGTAATTCTCACAACAGTGTTCCAGGTTCAGGATAATACTGGCTACATCTCCATAATTTTTTGATTAAACGACAAAAGACAAAAATTGTGTCCAATATCTTCTGACAGAATTATTAGAAACCTTCTTCTCAGTTAAATTTACTGTGTTTAGTAGTATCAATAACCTCCTGAATTGAGATTTCTTGTGCTATAGTAGACTTCTCAGTTGCCATATTCCTTACCGCTCGTATGTGCTCCTTGACTCTGTAGGCAAATAGTGCGCTTCGTTTGGCCTATTTAACAGCTTCCACAGCTGCAGTCAATCTTTTACACCTGTTATGTAATCATGGTAAATATCCCGTTGTTAATGACAGATTTAAAAGTTTTATATTTGTAAAACCAGAGACGAATGTAGGTTCAGAGATTCTGCCTGCGTTCGTATACTTTACCAACATTATCAGTAGGTAAGCACATCGTTATCTACCTTACGAACAAGCAATAACTATCGATCTACAACAGATACTATTTTGACTACTTCCATCGGCCTCTACGCTAAAGCACCGGAGCATTGTGTGAGACAATACTAGTTTAGGTTTAGGAGATGGGAGACAAACGCGTCGTCGTGTGGTCGCTCGGTTGGAATCAGTGCAGATACGAGTGACCGCGGGTAATGCGGCCCCATTGCCGAGCGGCCGCATTCAGGGTTGCTGCCGACTCTTAGCAACACTAATTCTAAATATCGAGACGCTGATCCCCTTATTACGGTCACGAGATGGGAAAGTTACAAGATGGGAAGGAGCCTCTAGTTATTTATTTTTACAATGAGAAGAAATTGGGCAATCGGCAGAAACTTTGGGTTTTATAACTTCTTCAAATTATTGCCAAAATATGTATCTACAATATTGAAGGTTACATTTTGACTCTACTCTATAAAAGCTGAACAAAGCTAAACTACAAACATAAATGAATCCTTTATTAAAATAAAAATCTCTATGGCGAAAAGGGACGGCGGGGGTAGGTTACCTTTATAAATGGCTGGAGAGTATTCTTCGTCGACACGAGGGAATTTCACAATTTCAGAGCGTGCAGTTTTTGCCGAGTCACAGACAAATAAAAACTATTCTGTATGGGTTGGTGTGGCGCGCGGGCGAGACGAGCGCGGTGGAACCAATTGAGATTGATGAGACTTGGGACTAAAGTGACGTTTAGGTAAGTTGGTGACAGAATCGCACATTGTATAAATTGTTATTACATTTTATGTTCTGACAAGTGGAATTAGAATCGGGCAGCCCTGTCCTCGCCGATACCTATTGATTATCCAGCGGAGCCGCCCGGCGCGACACGTCGAGAGCCTGCCACTATACTCTACGTGACATCGCATAGTTCCCCGTATTTCATTCTACACTTTCAGCATATTCTAAATTCCCTTAGTTGTCAAAGCTCGCCAAAATTTTGCATAAACAGAATCGTTGTTTCAGAATTTTGTCGCTGGAAATATTAGGGAAAAGAAGAAAATGGGTAAAGAGTTTTAGGTGTTTTTGTGTCACGCGATGCAGTTCCACCAAGCTCACACAGCCACGTTCACAAGCGAGGCGCGATCCGACGATTATCACCACAAAAGTTGGCACTTTTCCGTTTATTTAGAAGTTCCCGTCTGTAGGACCTTTTGGAAGCTGCTGAAAGCTGTTCTCAAATTGGAAATTACAACTTTACAACGGGAAGTTTCCGTATTATCTGGTATTGTTTTCGCGCCGGCCGGTGGCGTCGCACCTTCCTAACTTTTAAATTAGAATTTCCACTGTTATTGCTCTATCATGCTTAACTTTAAACTCTGCGACATTTTCTTTCTCGTTTACTGTGTTTATATTTACTTAACAGTACCCACTATAATAATAAATACCATCTTAAAAATACGTCGAATTCAAAGGCGCTATGTAGAAATGTTCTCAGAAAGCATTCCTTTGAAGCAATCGGAGCGCTATCAGAATGTCTTTATGTCGCGGGGCGAAGGGCCCGGACTCGCGCGAACGCGACTCGATTCGATCAAATGAAACCACACTGCCTCCTCCCTCGCAAATTCGTCATATTATTATGGTTTATTTCAAGAATTGTAAAGAATATTGCTTATAAATAAATGTTGTTTTACGTCAGGAAAAAATAATAAAAACTTGGTAAAAGTAATTTTTCCACGAAACGAACCGATCTCACGCAGGAGTCAGTCGACTGGTATCATTCGGTTAAATTATTCCTAGAACCACGTTTAAAACTTCCAGAGAATACTTAGAAAAATATTTCCCTAATATTAGGTCCTTACATATGAAATTGGCGTTTTGTATGGGAGGAACAAAAAGTCGAATATTTTTTAATATAATATATTTAATTAATCAAAGTATGAACCATTATTTTCTATGCACTTTTGCCATCTTATAGGTAGTTCATTGATCCCTTTACTAAAAAAACCAGTCGGACGGGAATCAATAAAATCTTTGAAGGCGATTTGGACTGCCCCATCGGAGTTGAATTTTTTCCCTTGCAAGAAGTTATCCAAATTTCGAAAAAAATGGTAATCTGTTGGAGCAAGGTCCGGGGAGTACGGAGGATGTCTTAGACTTTCCAATTGAAGCTCTTCTAATTTAGTAGCCGTCTGTTGCGCAGTGTGTGGTCTAGCGTTGTCGTGAAGCAGCAGTGGCGTGGAGCGATTGACCAGCCTAGGTTGTTTAGCCGCTAGCTTTTCCATCATGGTTTGCAATTGCTGACAATAGACATCAGCCGTAATAGTCTGGCCAGATTTGAGAAAACTGTAATGAACAATACCGGCACTAGTCCACCAAACGCTTACAAGTAACTTTTTTGGGGTTAATTTTCGCTTGGGGCAGGATTTGGCTGGCTGGCCAGCAGGCCTAGCCAACCGGCATTCGCTCAGAAGCGTTTCGATTTCTACAATCGTCATCGCCTAAACGATGGCGAAGTACGTTTGGTAGACAAAGTAACCTTCGCGTGGCGATCGCCGTGTCTATTCGTCTGATCGCTCAATACCGCGCTTAGTCTATGGTTGTCGTAGTCAAACGTCAAAAGTGTCATTCGCCTATTTTGCTCGTCTCTTTTACGTTCCGGTCTACGCAAAACTTATATATCTTGGATTTTATTTATGAATGGTTTTCTGTTTTTTATTGCGTGTGGAGGCTTATTATAATAAGTTTTTGATACATTGAGTAGCGTACTTAAATTCTACAGCATAATTAATAGGTTGAAATGGAATTAAAAATTATTTGCATTTTCGAACTAACTTATTGAAAGATCGTAGTCAATTGAAATGAAACGCCAGTGTTGCCAGACGGGGGTATTCCCTGCAAATTCGGAGTTTTTTGGAGGGAGATTCGGGGTAGGCGAAAGGTTTGTTGGGGGGATTTTCGGAGGGAAAACTGGGTTTGGAGGAAATTTGGGGATTCTTATTAAGTACCAAACCGACCATACCATACAAGATGGTACTGAAAAAGCCAGTTGTGTAAATTTCGATCCGTCATAGCAAACATTTAATTCGCAAAACGTGTAGGTACATGTTGAATAAAATAGATTTAAATGATAACTAAATATGTATATATATTTATATATATATATTTATATTTATATATATATAATATATTCGACGACCTCTGTGGCGCGGTGGGAGAAGGTCTGCCTGCGACGCAGGAGGTTGCGGGTTCGATTCCCGCCTCGGGACAAATGTGTGTAAGATCTGCAGACATTTGTTCAGGGCGTTCTGGATGTTTTTCTATGTATAATAAAAAATATCTATCTATGTAGTGTATTGTATTATTTATATCAGTTTTCTAGTACCCATAACACAAGCTCTGCTTAGCTTGGGGCTAGATAATGCTGTGTGAATTGTCCAGCATTATTTATTTATATAATTTGATATCAGAATTGAAATTATGATTATTGTAGTTATTTTTGAATGATAGTTTATAAAAAAATAACGGTGTTTTTTTTGTTACATACTAACCATTCTTAATTTTAATTGTTTATTTATTTTAATACATGATTAAACACAATTGTAAAAAGTACACAAATGGTGGGTGGGCATAATGCCGATGGCATTTTCGACCTGCCAACCACACAAGGTCAAAAATAACACAACGGCGTTCTTAAACTTAGACATAAACTTACTATGATAAAAAAATAAGTCTTAACAATATATAAAAAATAATAATTTAAAATAATGTGTTTCTAACAAAATGGATGTCACAGTCTGAATAAATGAAGTTTTAATTTCAATTTGAGATTTGGGATTTGGAATAAAGTTGGGGGGAAGTTCAAGTCATCTGGCAACACAGAAACGCAGTAAAAGACTGAGAACACTTTTTGTATTGTTTGTTTTGTTTTTTTTTTTATACTTCATGAAAAGAAAACAACTTTGGCGCAATTGGAATTATCTTACTTTGATGTACGTAATTGCAATTATTTAAGTAATTGTAATCAAGAGCACGGGCCAGCGGTGAGCAGTTTTCAGCTCATTTGGAGTTTATGGAAAGGTAAATTAATTATTTAGTACTCGACCTACCTACTTACCTTTCTTTGTAAGGACTAGGCTAGTTATCTACCTCAAAAATTTAAATAACTACCTAAAAAAGTTTCTAGCCGGAAAGCAATACTATACCTAAACCATGGTAGGTATAGTATTGCTTACTTAGAAACATAAACAATGACTAGATTCACAAAGAAATATAAAGAACGAGATCTCTTTAGTTTTATGTTATGTTACAGGCATGGTGACCTCGCAAAACCTCAGCCAGCCTCAGCGCAGCAGCGCAGGGACGTTTGAGGGCTGATCGTTTGTGAAAAGAGCGGGCCATCACCTTAAATTCTGTTGGTGGTGGTGTCCAAAAGACTATGGACAAGTGGAAAAAGGTGGGTACCTTACGAGTACTTATAGCACTTTTATGACTTCATGAAGTAAATTAATTACCTACCAATTGTAAATAGAAAGTATGTACATAAAAAAATCATGTATATTTAGTTCATTATATAAACAAAAAACCCTGCAATCTGCATTACTAAAACTTTCTTGTAATTTTAAGGTGTGGGCAGACTGGAAGTCAAGAGTGAGTTTGTGGCCATCGAGCGGAGACCCCTTCAGTTGGAGGAGAGACGGGCACAGACTGAAGGCCAAAGAGTAGAGGTGGATAGTGAGCGAAACAATCTCCTCGGCCGTTTCACAAAAATAGCTGAAGCCTTAGTTTAACAATATCTGAGTAGGGCTATGTCTGCCATCCGTGAGCCAACAGTAGCCGTCTACAATGTGTCATCTGTGTATATGACCATTCGTGATTAGATAAGTTTGATAGTTCTAGGACACTATTAAACTCCAAAATTAAAGGTATAAGAAATATGAATGAATGTATGTTACAGCAAATGTGTACCCAAATAGATAATAAACTAAATTAAAAATAAAATATGTTTGTAACTTTAACTATGTACTTTTATTTACAATCCACTAAGAATTCTCATTCTCATCAAAACCTGCTGATTAAATGATTGCGCATTGCCCTGCCTCGGATAAGTTCTGTTTGGTTATCAGCATTAAAGATGTTATGTTGTGAGGTGTAATCATCACTGCCATCATTGCTTATGCCAGGACTAATACTTGGTGTTGGACTGCCATGTTATGTAGTACACAGCAAGCAAGTGTTATCTTGCAAGCTTCATACAGGTGGTAGTGAAGAACTCTGTCTTTAAGGAAGCACCTCCATCGAGACTTCAGTAAACCAAAGCAGCGCACTATTGCTGTTTCTGGCTTGCACATAGCGAGATGTGTAAACGTCTTCTTGAGACCCAGGTGCAGCATTTAAAACAGGCGTCATCAGCCAGGGTCGCTGTGGATAACCAGAGTCCCCTGCAAGAAAAAAAATCACTTTAATACCTAGCTGCTAGCGCTAAAAAGTTTAGGGCGCAAAACACTAGAAAAAAGGAAATTTAAGCAATGTTATTGCAGGTAGGTAGCAGGTCCATAGGTTATCAATACACAATCAAAAATATTTCTTAGACACCTACCTTTATTTCCAGAGATATCTCTAGAGATCCTTTTATTGACGTATAAGGCCGCAACTCACAACAAAGCTTTTAAAATAAGGCTTTGCTGAGTCTAAAGTGCTCTTTATATAATGTTTCTGCATTTCATCAATACTTTCCAATTGCTGCCGAGAAAGTTACATAAGTGGCGTCTGAGCCAAACATTTTCATTTTGAGCTGACCACAGCAAACGCAGCGTATGCATCTTGCACTAATTATTTTAAAATCACAAAACAAACAACGCGATAAACACATCCATCCAATGATTCCTACAGCTGTTTATGAAATCACCATTTTGTGTCGATAACTACAGGGTCTCGGCGTTCGCCAGCGTTTCCATCAAGACGATCGACTATAGGCGTAGTCGATTGTCAAAAGTGCATCTTGGCTAGGCATTTGTATGAAAGTAATCGTTCGATGTTGTCGATTCGTTTGGTGGAATCGTCATGTGTGTACATTGTCTACCATTATTCTATACGTTATAGATAGATCACGTGACATATCTGAGGCATATGTCAAACCCATACATTTTTGGACTTTTCCACTAGCGCTTTCGCTAATCGATTGTTACATTGTCTAGGCCCGCAGGATCCAACCATTGCGCTGAGCGCTTCCGATTATCGTAAAGAAACCATTTTTCATCACAGGTAATGATTCGGTTTAAAATACCTTCATTATTGTGCCGGTTTAGTAATGTAACGCAGCAGTCGACGCGCGTTTGCCGGTTTGCTTCAGTCAATTCGTGAGGTACCCACCTTTCAAGCTTTTTAATCTTCCCAATTTGCTTCAAGTGAATTAAAACAGTTTTATCACTAACATCGCAGCCTGCAGCTAACTCGGACGTGGTTTGCGATGGATCCGCTTCCACAATAGCCTTCAACTCTTCATTATCAACTTGAGTCTCAGGCCGTCCACGGGGCTTGTTCTGCAGGTCGAAATTTCCAGAACGAAAACGTTGGAACCAAAAACGAACTGTGTTTTCTTTTGCAACACGACCGCCATACACATCATTCACCCTTCGAGTTGTTTCCGCAGCACTAGTGCCACGGCGGAACTCGTACTCGTAAATAATGCGATATTTTAAGTTTTCCATTTTGTAAAATAATTTTGCAAACAGAAAAAAACAGAAGAAAAAAAACAAATGAATGACGATCATCGAAGCACAAATACATGAGTCTATAGCTGTACAAATTTGAATTTGGAATTCCTTACCAAAGAGGAGAAATTTGTGATTAAAGTGGGAAGTACGAAAAACGCCAATTTCATATGTAAGGACCTAATATAATATCTGTTGCACGATGGCGACATGGTTAGGTTACCCGCTAGAACAGCTTGCTTGCTGAATGTGCAGCCGCAGTGCGCTCCCGGGAATAGAACCGGCTACGGAACAATAAATACTGGCGCATGAGCTATGGATGCTGCCTTATCTTAGAGCTGCGATGGCTCAGCGCAGCGGGGCGTTTATGCAAAGAGCTTGTATTTTGTGCATTGTTTTATCTAATTTATGTTTATCGTTGGATTATTAGGATTTTATAGTTCTTCTAGATTTTAATGATTTCATATCAGCTGTATTGTTGCCATGCACTTAAAGTTAATAAATAATGTTGGACACAGCATTTTCACCTACAGTACCAAAGTAGATAAAGATATAAATCTATCTTATTTTACCCAAAGACAAACAAAATTGAAATGGTACATACCATAATAATGTCTTTAATAGTTTTAATTATTTTATTATTGCACCATTTCTATTTTGTTTGTCTTATGGTAAAATATGATAGAGTTTTAATACTTTTCATTATATTATTATTGTATGTGCCATTTCTATTTTGTTTGTTTTTGGGTTGAATAAGATAGATCTTTATCTTTATCTTTATCTACTTTGGGACTGTAGGTGACGATGCTGTGTCCAACATTATACAGGGTGGCCAGGGTGGGGCAAATTTTTGGCTCCTTAAGGGTAGCTACCGTTTCTTTTGTAGTTAGAAGATTTTTTTAAGGAACTCTCTGTTTTATTTTGAATAAAAAAATATTGTCATTTTTAGTTTTTTGAAAAAAACTAGGGTTAGCCCAAAAAATGACATTTGTCAAAAAAATAAGTTGGTCTTAATCGACTTCAACTACCAAATCAAATCGTAAGTTTTGGCAATAATTAAAAAAAACTATTTCCATACATTTTCTATGAAAAAATGAGTAAGTGAAAAAAATAATGTCACTCATTCAATGGTTCTTAATTTAAATTTGTATGTAACTACTTTTTACTGTTTTTTGTTTCAAGTTGGTAGGCTAATTTTGAAGTCTTATGTTGTAGGTACGCATGTTCGCTCTAACGACAACGATGGTTTATACGTAAAAATGTGTTACCTATAGATAGTTATTGTATTATAGGATGATGTGTGGTGTGATGTGAGATGCAGAAAGGACAGGTACAATATAAAAATCACAAAAAAATTGCCTTCCTGCATTCGTTACCTTTTTTTTTTATTATCCTGAGGGAAATGCGCACGCATATCGCACTGCCACGGGGAGACTGTGCGATTATGTGGGACTCCAACACCACTAAAACCCTCAGGGTGCTTCCACCTCTGCCGCTTGTGGTGGGAACATGGGAACGGTTTCTCTTCCACGAACCCACCGCAGCTGCCCGATAGAATAGAATAGAATAGAATAATCTTTATTGTCAAAGGTGAAACACATTACCAATATTTACACGTCAGGTCTACATGGTTCTTCCAAGTTAATGTCGGGTCTATTTCAAATCCAAGGAGACGGACCAGATTAGAGTTAGTTATTGTAAGGGTTTTGGATAAATTAAAATGTAATACGTTTTGGTAACTTATCTTTGTGGTAAATAAAATTACATTAGTCTTATGTTCGTTAAGTTTTAGGCCATTCATATTGAACCATTCTGATAATATTGTCATAGTTTTTGTGATTTTACTAGCTAAGTGTAGGTCAGACTCAGCTGATAAGATTATGGTAGTATCGTCAGCATATTGGACCATTTCTCCACTTAATTGTACATGCGAAATATCATTAAAAAATAACATAAAGAGGGTGTTTCCCAAAGCAGAGCCCTGGGGGACACCGATTACAGAAGTTTTTGGAGATGATCTGAAACGTTTTCCATTTATTTTTACCTCAACTATTTGTTTCCTGTTTTCTAGAAAGGATTTGATAAGATCTAGGCTCATTGGACTTATCCCGTACACATTTAGTTTCTCTATCAAGAGTTCGTGATTTACAGAGTCGAAAGCTTTTGAGAGGTCTAAGAAAACTCCAGCTACTTTTTTATTATTTTCCAAAAGGTTTATGACAGTTTCTAAAAATTGGGTGGTGGCAGTAGTTGTTGATCTGCCTTCCCTGTAGGCATGTTGGCAATCATTCAACAGGTTATTGTGATTTAAATGTTTCAAAATTGCGTCTGACATAATAAATTCCGTGACTTTGGATAAGATAGGAACAATCGCAATCGGTCTATAATTTTCGACGCTACATTTATCTCCTTTTCCTTTGTACAGTGGCGTTATCCTAACCTTTTTTAGTGCCGTCGGGTAGATACTTGACAAAAGGACATCATTTACAAGGTGTAAGACATGATCACCTAAATAATTTAACATATTAAACACGAAGTTTCCAGATAAATCAAAAATATCTTTTGTTTCCGAGTTGTTGATTTTCTTTTTAGCTATGTTAATTAGGAATTTGTGCGTTATTGCTTGAAAATAGAATTTATTAAGACAATTTACATGTTTTTTAACGAAATTTATAGAATTTACTATGTGAGGATGGTTTGTTTTTTGTAACTCAGTACCGATAGTTAAAAAGTGATCATTTATGTAGTCTGCCACTGACTCAGTTTTTATTTTGATATTAGTTGGGGTCTTCAAATCCCACTCCCATTCTCTCATGTTTTTATTTGTTTCTTCTTTAATAATATTCCAGACTTCTTTTTTCGGGTTTTTGGCATGCTCTATTCTTTGTTTTACATAATCTGTCTTTTCTTTTTGCATTAAACTATTTCTACATTGAATTTTATTACTAATCAAATCGCTTTTTGCTATAATTATATTGGGGTACTGCCTTTGGAATAGATATAAATCATGTATGTCATTTTGTAGTTTTATAATCGTATTGTTTATCCACGGGCATGTCTGGTTAACTTTTAATCGTTTTTTCTTAATAGGGAAAAATAGATTTAAATTATATGTCAGTTTATTAATAAAGTTATTGTAGATATTATGATTATTAATGTCTTCAGTGCTAAACAATTTGTCCCAATCGTATGCAAGCATTGCATTTGAGAAATCTACAATCCTTTGATCAGTATATTTTATTGCCCTTGTTTCAATGATTTTAGCCTTCTCCCTACGCATATCTAATCTAAATTTAGTCATTTGAGCGTCATGATCAGACAAAGCTGTTGCTAGTGATTCTACCACAATATCTTGGTTTACTATATCAGTTACGACACAGTCAATTGACGTTGCAGTTTTATTTTCCAAATCTATTCTAGTAGGAAAATCAATTATATTTTTAAACCCGTTCGGAGACATAATATCTACCAGGCTTCTTTTTTCCTTGTTATCGAGTAAAAAATCCACATTCCAGTCACCCATAACAAAAACCTTCTTCTTCCCAGTTACTGTGCACAGCAAATCAAAGAGTTTCCCCATCACTTCCTCCAAGATCCTAATATTCCCCTTTCCCGTTCTGTACAAACCTATGATCCAAATTGATTCTAGTCTTGTATTGATTTCCACTGCGGCTAATTCACATTCATATTCAATTGCTAATTTATCAATTTTTTGAATTTTTTTAAATTTTAAATCCTTTTTGACAAATATTGATACACCACCGTGAATGCGGGTTTTCCTAACAAAAAAATTTGCATGCTCGTACCCATAAATTACAAAGTTTTGAATATTTTCCGGATTAAGCCAGGTTTCAGTAAGAATTAACACATTTGGAACATACGTTTCAGTTATTCCCTGCAATATTAGTACCTTGTTTCCTGCACTGCGGCAGTTTTGGTGTATAATTCTAAATACTTGTTTATTTTTTCCTGTTTTGTCGGCACTTCCTTCAATTTTGTTTTTAGTTATTTTCCATGTTGTTGGTTGGTTGTTTTCTTGTACATTTAGGGGGCGATTACTTAGGTGAAGACATCTCCCCGTCGTCTTGATAGAAAATTTTTTTCTTTCTCAGGACTCTCAACGCCACATGCTGTCTTGTCACTTTCTGGTCGAGTCTCCACCTTATCATTCATGTTGACTCTAGCTTCTTTTCTAGGATTTTCTTCCTCATTTTCATTCCCTGTCGGAGTGTTATCGAAGTCTACCTCACTGTTATTATTATCAGTCACCTGGCAATCATGCAGTATTATCAGGTTGCTTCTATTTTTTGTAGTCTCGCAAGCAAAGGCAATGTTTCTTGCTGCATGTTTTTTTATGTATGTTTTCCTCAATGCTGCTTTTTCTTTGTTCAATTCAACGATACTTAAGTTTTCGTGCATAGACGCCATTAAGTACAAATTACTATTGATATTTTGAATTCTTTTGTTTATGTGTTTGTCTTTTCCGTAAGTGATAGTAGTGGTTATAAGTTGTTGCTGACTCTTCTTTAGGTTAGTTGTTATTCTATTGACTGTGTCTAGATATTGTCGAACGTTTCCATTTATTGTTGTATAATTCCCTATTATTATTACTATTTTGTTGTCGCTTTTCAAATTGTATATTATGTCTTCGTCTATGATGTGGTCAAATTTCCATCCCGGTAAACATGTGTTGCTGATTTTGTATGAGGGGATAAACTTCCCGATGTGATGCGCCATGTCTTTTCCCTGATCATCAGAAAAGATGGAAACTTCTTTGGTATATTCTATATTGATTTTTTGTATTAATATTTCAGTCGCTGACTTCTTAACTTCCATTGTGCATCCATTGTGGTTTTCCGTCTTTTTTATTCTATATTCAATCATTTGTTGTAGTTTGAGCAGTTGTTTCTCCAGAACAGCTACCTTGTTTAGCGTCACTTCTTGGTCCTTGAAAAAATGAACATGATTTAAAGGATTAAATCATGTTCATTTTTTAATATTATTTCAAGTAATTTGTTGCTCTCTTCTACTAGTGATATAATAGTTTCTTCTTGATCTTGCAGTTGTTTTGCCATTATTCTCTTAGATGTCGTTAGTTGTAGTATTCTGTGCATTATTTTGAAATGTTTCTTACTCATTGTTAGTTTTCTCTTCTTTAGTAATGTTAGGGGTACTGATGTAATAAGTCCACTCCAACAGTAAGTTCGCAACTGATTTATTAATTAGACTTAAGTTAACACGAGAGATGAACACGGAAGATATAAATCACGTTAATACATAATCTCACGTAGTTATCGCTAAACTGTAATCATGAAGTACTAGGAAATTAAGTAAACTAGAAATCACGTACTACACACACATTGTACCTTGTACATCCTGGCCACAAAAAAGTGATACAATGCTTTAGAGTTCGTAAAAATAGATAGCTAGATTTAAATAAAATGCTGTGAATGTAAACGTATTATAAACGTATTATACAAATTAACTAACTTTATAACGAGTAACTGTAGATAATCATTAATACAATAACAGTAAGATAAACTGTAAATCCTTAATCTATTGTCTTAAAGTCTTTACATTCCAATTTGTTGACACTCCACTGTCGGTATATTTAACCCATTTTTAAATCGCGTATCACTGAGCACTGTTGGGATATTTAGCCCGTTAATATATCGGTTATCACGCACTGAAATCACATACTGTTCATCACACGCTGCTGGTTGCTGCTGTGAGGCCTTGGGGCCTCCCACGAGGGCCGCCGAGCTGACTGTTGCCGCTTCAGGGGGAACTGCTGCTGCTCGCCGCGCCTTTCTCCTTCGTCGTATGACGTAGTAGCACACACCAGCCAGAATAAGTATAGCCAGTATCGCGTACATCAGTGTGTACTGGTGAATGTCATGTACATTGAGAGATACGTTTGTTTGGGCCTTTATGTCTTCTATTTGAGTTTTCATGTTTGACCACTCTTCTTCGTGGTTAGCTGGTATAAATTGGGCAATTACGGAGGAGTTGATAATTTTGTTGAGAACGGAAAACTCCGGTAGCGTCGGTAAATCTCCTTCCATTTTAACTTGACTTATGTAATTGTTGTGACCGTAGATTGAAAACTCATTACTCTTCACTACGCAACCTTGACCTACACTAAGTAGTCCATTGCCGGTCAATGTCTCCATCTGCATTTCTGTGTCAGCGCAAAAAATGCGCACTGAGCATTCATTGCAACATGTAAATAACCATCTGTTATTGTTTTGTAGTTTGACCCAGCGTTCCTGACAGGTCAATGCCTCAGTATTACATAACTTCTCTTTGTTGTTAATGCTTGTATTGCAGATCGCATTTGTAAGTGGTAGTTCGAAGATAGGTTTATCGTAAGGACATAGCATCCGATTAGTTGAAGAGTGCATACACGAATGAAGATCCTCAGTTGTCATTAGAATAAATATATCTCTTTGCATATTGAAAGCTATAAATGGCGCGATAAATCTGACCACGTGGTTTTGATGGGGCAGACTTACTACGCTGTCTAGTTCTAACGCTTCCTTGCTTATAAGGGGAATCTTTATCTGTATGATTAAAAAATTTTCTCCAACTCTAGCGCTCGCCTTCATTTGTTTATAAAGCTCATATAGAGTCTCCTTGTCGCCTGCTAGCGTGAGCTCTCCTCGTAGGTGACTGGATATGATGCTGACCTGTTTTTCTAGCTGTTCTGGCGGTAGCAGGTTCATATCTAAATGACCGTGTGAGATATCAGTTAATACACCTATTAAACTATCTTGAATTCGCCTTAGACTAGTTATGACAATATTTGCGGTCATGGATAGTGATAATAAATTAAGCTCACTTGTCTGCTCTATCTGTACCTGGCGCATTCTGTGGCGCATAGTTTCTATTTGCTGCGTTATGGACTTAAAATTACTATTCATGATGTCTTCATTTCTTTTCATGATATTATATTGAGCTTCTAAGACGCTGGTTTGGTTTTTCAGTAATAAGTTTAGATGACCTTCGTTCTGTGATATTTTCTCAATGTCCTTCTCGTATTGTTTTGCAAATGAGTCATCAAGGACACCGAATAACGCATTAGCCAAATAACCCACTCCATTTACCAATCCTCTCTTTTGCCGTTTGCCTATTTGATTATTAGTTAAAATTGTATTATAATGCTCAATTTCTAATATCTCTTGCTGTAACTGGTCAATGATACCCTTGTATTGTGACGGAAGCGGTGTCGATGACGAATTTAGGTATTGATTTAAATGGGAAACATAATTATTAATATTGTTTAAACCAGTCCAGTATGACGACATATTAAAATAAACTACGAGCTTCCACTCGTCCCGAATAAGGTTCAAATTGGCAATTTTTTCAAAATAAATGTTTTGATTTTGATCTAAGTAAGTAATATTGTAAGAAGTGGAACCCTGTGCTGGAGAGAGTACTGCCAAGAACAACATGAGTGTCATTGTGATGAAATGGCACAACCCGGATCTCGTCGCACGTTTTTGTTTTGGTGGACTTTGATTTTGCACATCATCATCATCTTCTTGGACAGCATCCTCATTTTTCTTTACCGGTAGGACCGAAAGTTTCAAGCAGGGTCTCTTAATAATTCCGTTTTTCGTTTTGACAGAGGCAACCCGGACGCGTCCATCCCTTCCAGGGTGAACGTCTATCACTCTTCCCATGAGCCATTTCCCGGGTGGCAAATTTTCTTCCTTTACGATCACGATGTCATCAATTTCAATATTTCTTGATTGCGTTCTCTAAAAAGTGTACGCTGAGTTCTTAATAACTCAGCAGCTTTTTCCGTTGGACTCGGCGAGACAAGTGGTGTATTAATTGGCAATACTGAGGCTTTCTGTGGTTCATGCGATGCGGTGGATGAACCTGATGGATTATTCTCGGCTACGAGACATGATGATATTGTCATCCTAAAAGATTCGTAATAGCTTCTGGTTTTTTCAAATTGATTCTCAACAAAATATTTATGATCTGTTTGTCCATAAGCAATCAACTTTTCGTGATTCAATTTAAACTCTGCCCATAGTTGGTCTAACTGATCTAAACGTGTCTCAATGTACGATGATGTCCTACGGCTCACTGAATCCTTGTGGAAGTTCCTTTCCATCTGCTGCATGGATATAAGGATTCCGTTTAGGGTGTGCAGTAGGCTCTCCATGGTAGTTAAATAAATTGAAAGATCTTACTTGATATAGCAGGATACTTTCCGGTCCCAAATAGCACTGAATGGAACACAATATACTACGCGTATAAACGCGGCGTAGTATAACTTTAGGCTAACGATTTACGAACAGACGTTAACACTTTGTCCTTCGACAGACAGTAAAAATGAGCGCGACTTTGGATTTAAATTGTGAATCCGGCTCGAAGAATGTTAGGGGTACTGATGTAATAAGTCCACTCCAACAGTAAGTTCGCAACTGATTTATTAATTAGACTTAAGTTAACACGAGAGATGAACACGGAAGATATAAATCACGTTAATACATAATCTCACGTAGTTATCGCTAAACTGTAATCATGAAGTACTAGGAAATTAAGTAAACTAGAAATCACGTACTACACACACATTGTACCTTGTACAAGTAACTTCTTCGTTTTGAATCCTTTCAATGTTGTCAAATAATTGTGCCGATTAAGTAGCAACTCACTATGATCTCGTTGCAGGTCGTGATATTCCTTATTTCTCAAATGTAACGTTTTTTCTAACTCTCTATACTCTTTTATATTTGTATATTTTTCTTGCTCTTCCAATATCAGTGTATTTTCGTCGGTTAAATCTTTAATTCGTTTCTCAAGTTCATGTCGAGTTTCTTCTTCGTCATACATTATTTTTTTCAGACTGCTTATTTGTTTGCAAACATTTTCGAATTCTTGTGCATTACTCTCCTGTTCATCGATAAGCGTTTGTGTCAGTTTATCTTTAGCAACAAGTTTATTTTCTAGGTCCTTAATAATACTCAAGTAATTTTTCTGAGTTCTTTGTTGGTTTTCATAATTATCATCTTTCTCGTCATCAATTTGCTTTCTTCTAGATCTAGTTAAATATTAGTACTCATTTCGTTTTTAGTTTTCGTCTCTATTCAATTTATAGCATTAATCGATTTTTATTTTTAATTTTTATTCGATTTTCACTTTTTGACGAAAATTTGATTGATGTGGTAGTCTTATATAGTTTTTGAACAGACCCTCAGTCTCAGAGTGATAGCGGCTGTCATATTTCTGTCAAGTGTCAGTTGAGTATGTCAGTCTTGTGTTTTCAGTTTATCGCTGACTTCGGCAAAATTGGTGGTAGTTTGAAAATGTTTTGTGATTGTTACACTATTTTATTGGCAGTTCCAAATCCAAAATTTCAAAAATTGCTTTAGTGTGAGTGTTCATCGAAAGCAGATGTTTTATGCATCAGGTTTTAGGGACAATTTTTGACGTAAATCTAGGACTTGCCGGTATGTTGGATGTTTTCGTATGCTTCCGGGTCCTCTATTGACCAAACTATTCGTCTTTATCGTGAGTATACGTAAGATTTTCAATTATTGGCTTATTTTTTGTACGGAGCAATGATACACAGTGTTTACAAGTCGCGCACACGCACACAACGGGATATCAGGCTCCTCACTGGGGGGTGTGGAGCACCCCCCTTTGCGACGCGCCAGAAACACATGACGCGCCGCGACCACCTCGGAGACCTTTCCTGCCAATTGGGCGCTGGACAACCCCGTGTCCGAACGCCCAAGGTCTCCCAGTGCGACGGGTCAGTCGAGTGGCCCCGTCGCCTGCCACACGGTCGCAGAGGATAGGGAGAGCGGCCTACGCCATACCGACAATCCTCTTCCCCTGCGACCCCACCGCGTCCGCCATCAAACGGTGGCGACCCCGCCAAGGCCGCGGAAGGCAGGGCGAGCGGCGTACCGCAATACCGGCACTCCTCTCCCGCCGCGGCCTCCACCTCTCTGCGGCCATGTTGCCCATACAGCATGGCCGCCCGCCTCAGTTTCGGTGCCTCCCATACGACACCGCAACCTACTACCGCTCCAACTGGGCTTAGAGCGCAAAACCCAGAGGAGCGGTCCGTCCCGGGGCCGGCCATCGCCGTCTGCGTAGGCACGGCCCCATGGGTTCCTCTTAGCTATTTTCCATATCGCTAGCATTCCATCGGAGCAAGTAGTAGGTAAGCAGAACTTGGTGTCACGGGTGCCTACTACAAAACTGATATTGTACTAAACAAAGATATATATTTTATCATACCTAGCAAACACTTGTAACACTCGGAACAGATATAAGCAAAACATAATAAACATTTTGTCGTCTAAAACGTCCAAGTTTATTACACCAACGCTTTCATCTCAATTTTAGGTATTGGGTATGTTTTGTTCTGACTTAGTATAGAAGTACGAGAGCTCTATCTACATATATGTAAGAGTCAGTCTGTCAGTCTGTTGACAGGGTCGGTATCCTATCGCTGGACGCAAGCCATGAGAGATGATGCCTCCTTTGCTGTCCGACTGAAAAACCTGCAAAGATACTCGTATACATGAAAAGAGTTAAATCGTTAGATAGGACCTTTCTGTAATGAGACCGCGCCGTGTTTTTTGCCGAACGAAGTTTGTGAGTTCACAAACTTGTCTTTGTCATTTGGAATTAGAGAAATGTGTGTTTTTATAGTGTGCTTGTTCACAAAAGTTCGTGCTAAGTGATTGCACAAAGAAAGCAATAATAACAGTGTCAGCAGTTTGTTAACGCACGTATTAAAAGAAAATGTCAAAGTTTATGGGCGTAAGGGCTTATCTAACGATTTAAACCGTTGCGTACATGTGCATCGCAGCTCATGAAACTGTAAATCTTTATGATTTTGAGCAAATGGTAGGTGTATTTCCTGACTACCTAGTCTAACTGCCCTTATTTGCGGCTGTGTTTGTCCGCGCTGTTTGCGCTGCATTTAGCTGGGATTAAGCCGCGCCCGCCTGTTTGATCTGATATCTAGATCGCGATGAGAGCCGCCCGATAATAGCGCACTAACTAAATATACGATGTTGATCGACTACAAATACATTAGCTTGATTGTTTGTGCTGCAGGTAGGGGTGCCCGGCTGAGGTGCTTGCTCAGACTCAGCGATCAGAAGTGGGTCTTGGCCTCCGATAAGAGAAGTCCCCGTAGGTACCTACTTAGCCAGACGAATGCAGTTTTCCACTGAGACATAGAGCCAATAATATTATAGATGCGAACGTTTGGATCGTTGGATGAATAGATGATTTATGTTTGTTGCTTCTTTGCGACAAAACTACTCTACGAAACGGGCTGAAAAATTTGAACAATTATAGGTAGTTGGCTACACATAGGAACATTTTCGTCCTATAAATGAGTTTCCATAGCATAGAATTAACTTTTAAACTACGTTTGAGAAGCTGCCGGAAAAACAAGTGGTTAGGTACGTAAAATCTTCGACTCTTGATGGCATTAGGTGCATTATGTTATGTTTACTTTAGCTCAGCTAAAACTGTACCTACCTAACTTATTTTAGGTTCGTTTGAAGATCTGCAACCTAGTATTGACATTCAGGGAATTGGACATCTAGAGAGTTAGGTACACGTTCTGGGAATAGACATTCAGGGACTTCAATAAAATAGACAGGTTGGGCATTCAAGGAATTAGACCGAACCTTATAAGATGTATAGGACGGATGTATAGGACGATTATGTCTTTGCAACACTAAAATCCACGCCATTTCGTCGCAAAAAAATAAATAATTGCAGAAATTTACAAAGCACTCATTCCTGAGTTTATGTTCTCAATTTATTCAGCACATAAAATGAATAACTCAGGCGACTATAAGTGTTATTTAGTGAGTTACGTCAGATCTTGCACTCGCGTACGATAATGATCCAAGTTTGGCGAGGTGTGCCCGGAACGCAAGACATTGTCTCGGCTGATGGCGGAAACTGTTTCACTCAATGTAGGGAAACGAATAACACCAGAGTGTTATTCGTTTAAAGGGAGGAGCATGGAAAATAAATAGTGTTACATAAAAAAACATACATAAAAAAAAAAAAAAAAAAAAAAAAATTGGCTATAGAGTTCGGATGGTTTTGTCACGAGGAAATAGGGTATATGCATGTGACTTAAAAAAAGCTAATATTGTTTTACCTATTCTCTATTGAATCAGAAATTCCGTTACGAAAAAACCTCACGCTCCCCACTCCGACCGGAACAGCGGTGATACTTTTTAGTTTTGCCATCTATCGATGAATAGTAGAACTTTTAATGACTTTTTGAAATATGACGTTTGTCTCTTTAGTTCAGCAACTCGCCTCTAGATGGCATTGCAATAGCTTTACCGCGGCAGTCCCCGAGTGCCACACGTCTTTTTTTATTGAGAAATGTAATCATTGAAAAGTAGATATTTTAAGTCCCAACAGCAAAATGTCTAAACGCAACGCTATTGGCACGAGAAGCGTGACGTCATACTTGAACACTTTTGTATGGGCATGAAGTTTTGACTTAGTTTTACTTTTCGTTTTTTACCTCAATAATTAAAATGTTTTTGGGTGTTATATTTTTTTTCGTTTATGTGTTAACCTAAATAATCGAATAAAAAAATAAAAAATCCATGCATATACCCTATTGCTATGAGAATAAAATTTACGCGTTTGTGTTAAGTAAAGTGTAGCTTCTAACACAAACTCCTGTGACTTATCAACGAAAACCAGCTGGAAACCTGCTCAGGTAAGTATACAGTGGTTAACAATTTTAATGGACATGAATGCAATAAATAAATAAATAAATATTAGATGGATACATCTCAGTTTGTTTTGTACAGTTTCAAGTTCCCGTTTGAAGGGTTGGAGTGGAGACCCTTGTTTTCACCACAAAGCAGAGAAAAACTATACATCAAAACCAACAAAACAGTTTATTTTCTTTTGTTGACATAATACGTGTACAAAAACCATGACACTTGGAAAGAGGGCAAGCGTCGAGATTAATGACGATCAAGCTGCAAACAAAACGCAGCCGGCCCTCAATCACGGCTTTGGAAGTTCAAGGGAGCATTTCCTTTGCAATAAAGCAAAGTGTGCTGCAATCCGTATCTGTAGTGTCTGCGGGGGTCGGGGGCGCGGAGGTGCAAAATCGTTAGTGGGGAATGTCACCGACACGGAACTTTAAAATGTTCTGAGAGAAACAGAAATAAGGAGCGTTTTTTGTTCGCTGTCTGCGAAACGAGTGCGAATTAAATTATAGCTGGTTGTCGGCGCTGAAGTACGAACATTTTGTATTTTCGCTACCATTTGTGTTTCTATTTAAAACTAACTAAGGTGCAGGTAAACTGGCGCAAAGTTGCTGTCTCCAATCTAAAACGATGACGATAGGTACAAATAAACTCATTATTGTCCAACATGCAGGGAAAACACAAAACGTAAAAGACAGAGATACCTACAATGAGCGGTCTTTAGCTAATAGCGATTGTTTCCTAAAAAGTGAAAACATTATTATTCTCCATTATGAATGTAAGCGGGTTAACTACGAACCTTGTTTATGTTGGAAGAACACCAACGTTTCATAATGAATTCGACTCTTCTCAACTAAAATTGCATAGATAGCTCTGTGCTCGAGCAGAGCGCCCAACTGGGCTCGCCACCAGTACCTAGTACATCATTATGTAGGTGAGGAGCTGAACCGGTAACAAACGAGGTCGCAGCAGCAGCGCTGAGAAATGCTGTGTCAACTGAAATTAATGAGCTAACGATAATATGCAGAGTGGCGACGGATTTATAGTGCATTATACAATGATGACCAGGCACCGGCACCTACGTGTAGTTGTAGGACAGTGTTGTGATAATAATAATGTAAGCTGAGGATTCACCGGTTTAGCAGAATGGACCCCGGAACTACCCACAACCATGACTGTTGGCGAGCTTCTTTACACCTATTATATTACGTAAGTACGTATTTTCGGGTAAGGGTACATCTCGCCGAATCTGAAACTATTTATATTGGAGCTCATCATTGTAAGATTTATTAGATAGGTACAAAAACTTGATTAAATTATGTGATATCGTAAAATCATATGTGAGATATTTTCATGCAAGGGCATATAATAAGAGACAACATACGACGTCCTTCCAAAAAGGTGTTATTCCTACGCCAGCCTTCCATCACGTAGAATGGCGGCGCGGCGCGCGTCTCGCAAATACCCTCTAAATCTCTCTCGTTTATATGAACCCTTCATATCCGTCCGAATGGCTCCGAATGTCACAACTACCGCCTGAAGAACGCAGCAGATTCCATTTCCTTGGCCACGCCCCGGCTGGGAGCAGTCCACACGGACCTTGTGTTTTACTATGCAAATACTGATTATTCTACCTGAATATAAGGTTTAGGCGGTTTTATGATACATTGTTTTAGGCTCGTTGGATGGATAAAAAGGTATTCTAAGCGTGTTTTCATTTCAAAAGGTACCTTTCTACCTATGTTATCTCACAGAACAAATATAGTTGGTTATTTTAATCATTATCAGCTGAATTTATTGTAACACCAATATTTTACTAAGCCGCAGCCGTCACGTTTTAAACATACAACTATACAAATAACACTTATTCATTTGATCCTAGCGATGTTCAAACACGTAGTACCTAAGTCAATAAATTCCAAGATACGAACTCTACAAATAACGGATCGGGACCTCTGGGCATTGTACCTTTTTAGTAGAAATCGTGTTGAGAAAACTGCCTATTGCAGTGAACGTAGGTAGTATATCATGGTCCGCCTTCCTCCGCTCCTGTCCTGTTATGAGTGAACATCTCACCGGGGGCACCTTCTATTTCTTCCTTGTCCCCCAAGCGGCGGCGCGGCGAATGCAATAAATTCTCCGCTGAGATTGAGGCTACAAAGAATGCGTTGGAAGGAAGCTTTCATTTCTATTTCTTTTACGAACTTTTCTGTAGTAGAGTATTATAGGTACCTTGACTTGTCTAAGTACTTATTTTGTAAGTCTATAGAAATATACGATTTGACTCCGACTCTGAATTCTTACCCATTCATATGCGTGGGTAGAGCATCGATGTATGTCGTACGAAAATAAATTTCTCCGAATATGTAAGCTGAATTTTGGCTAGAGCTCTAAACTAAAGCAAGGGTATTTTTATCTGGTCTCTTAGTAAATGTCAGTCCGTTTGTTTGTATAAATGGAGATGCATTGTGATGCATGCGAGGCGCCCGCGGCCGCCGCGGCGTGCTGGCCGCGCTGGCGCGTGACACATCGCACAATGGCACAGTTATGAAATCACAGTGATGGACGAGGACGCTGAGCTCACGTGACAGGGCCGGATTTAGAGGTCCAGAGGCCTCGGGGCAACTAAGGAGCGGAGGCCCCCTCGCCCCAAACTATTTTCTTAATAAATAATTTAGTAGGTCTTTAAAATTTGAAATGATTTAGATTTGTTGCACCATGTTCGCAAGTTTGTAGCTTCTCACTCTCAGACGCACGAGAATGTATCAAATTCTGGGATTCCCTGCTACAAGCACGCCACTCAGCGGACACTTGTCAACGCTGCGACGGGTCTTACACTCGTACAGAGTACAGACATAAAACGCGGGAAACAGGTACTGTCGTTGCAGTTGTATCTCGTATCGACACGCAAATACGAAAAATAGGCTGAATAGGCTTGTAAAATCCGCAGAATATACTATAAATTCCCCATCCGAACTGGCAATTTTTATTCTATTGCGGATTCACATGGACAGGCAGAGGGCAAAAAAAACTCACACTCGCTCGCTGGTTGAAGAAAATTATGCTTTTGGAAACATATATTAATAAAAGAATAGACAACTACATGAAGACGAAATTACGCACGGAAACTTCAATGGACACATTCTTTCCTCGATCATGACTCACGACTCGATTGTTAATATTAGCGTTCGACTCCTTGTCACGATGGGGTGGGGTTTATATGACAATCAAATAGATATTCTTCAATAATTAATTATACAAATACAAATGAATAATTATTGATCGACTATGATTTTTTTCAATTTCTTGCATGTAGTAACGTTCGTGAATAATTCATGGCATTTAATTGTGTCACAATAATAATTATTTGCCTGTCAAACTACAAACCTTGCTGCATAACGAAATATGAAAAAACTACCAATTAGTCAATAATAATTGATTTGTTTAAGAATTGAAGAGCACCAATTGTTCACATACTGCAATTAATTTATATGTTGTATTTTTGGCCCCTTAAGGGTAGCTACGGTTTCTTTTGTAGTTATAAGGTTTTGTTTTTAGGAACCTTCTGTTTTATTTTGAAGAAAAAAATATTGCCATTTTGATTTTTTGTTTTTTGAAAAAAATACGGTTCGGCCAAAAAAATACATTTGTCAAAAAAAAACAAGTTGGTCTTAATCGACTCTATTTTCAAACAGGAAAACTTTTCTCAAAGTAACATGCCAAATCCAATCGTAAGTTTAGGCAATAATTAAAAAAAACAATTGCCATACATTTTCTATGAAAAATCGAGTAAGTGAAAACAACAACTGACACTCATTCAATGGTTCTTAATTTAAACTCAATTGAAATTAAATTTTTACTTATTTTTTATTTTATAAAAAATCATGTAGGCTTATTTTGAAGGCACCTAGCCATGTTCGCTCTAACGACGATGGTTTATACGTAAAAATGTCTCCAAACCAAAATAAGACACATACCTACCTAACTACCTTTTTGACAAACGTTATTTTTAATGAAGTGTAAATAAAAAATTGTTGTTTGGTACGTAAATAACTTGATTTTTAATCAAAATAAAAAACTAAGTAACAATTTAATTCCTGAGATGCCTTCAAAAATAGCCTACCAACTTAAAAAAGTATTTACATACGAGTTTAAATTAAGAACCATTGAATGAGCGACATTGTTGATTTCATCTAGTTTTTTCATAGAAAATGTATGGGAACTGTTTTTTTTAGTATTGCCAAACTTACGATTTGATTTGGTATGTTACTTTGGGAAAAGTATTCCTGGGGGGTTATGCTCTATGACCAATTCAACGTCTTACACAGATACGACAAGATATCGGCGGGGAATGACACAAAACCAATACAGTTTTTTCCCATTCCTTGCCGATATCTTGACGTATCTGTGTAAGATGTTGAATTGGTCATAGAGCATAACACCCCAGATTGGAAATAGAGTCGATTAAGACCAACTTGTTTTTTTTGACAAATGTCATTTTATGGGCGAACCGTACTTTTTTCAAAAAACTAAAAATGGCAATATTTTTTTCTTCAAAATAAAACCGAAAGTTTCTAAGAACAAAAACTTCTAAGTACAAAACAAACGGTAGCTACCCTTAAGAAGCCAAAACTTCCCCCACCCTGTATATAAAAATTGACGAGATACGGAATCGAATACCCAACCTCCGAGGTTGCGGGCAAGTACCACCCCACTCAGCCATTGAGCCATTGGGGTACTCCCACAAGATGGGTAGTAAATTGAAAAGGCTCATCAGGGCCATTTGAGATTTTGATTTGATATTTCACTGATTGCCTGATATTTAAGATTAATTATAATCAAATAATCATGTATGTAATGAAGCAAAAAAAAATATCAAAGGAAAAGATGTTTACTAGTGTTTACTAGTATGAATTTAAAAGAATTTTTTTCCAAAGTCTCTATTGTGGGGGCCCCCTGCTTGTGGAGGCCTCGGGCTTTCGCCCCGGTTGCCCTCCCCTAAATCCGGCCCTGTCACGTGACGCTCTTTGTCCCAATATGTTCTGATTTTGTACTAAAAAACCTTCGCTAATAGTAAAAACCAGGTAGAATTGTTAACAAAACAAAGGTACACCCTTTTCCTTGTGGACAATTTGGAACGATGTTTATAAAAGAAAGCGAGAAACACGCGAGCAGTTTGATTACGATACTGCTGAGTCGATTGTTCCGGTTGTGTCGCCGACTCGGGCCGTCTAGGATTGCTGAAACGATTTGGTTTTGTTTCACAAAGCGGAGTGTTGCCATCAGCGCCCTCACCGGACACCCGTCATTTAGCGCGCGACAAATAGCGACAGTAGTCCAGTTTACTCGCCGAGGGACGACACAATGCCGGCTTTTTGATTACTTGCACCATTTTGAAAGTTAATTGTTATTATTACGCAGTGGTACTGTGGTTATGTGCTTCGACCACATTTAGCACTGTATTGATACCACAGTCATAATTTGGATAGTGAAAATGGAGTATGTTTCTCCTATTCGATCGACATTATGGTAGGTACTCTGATGAACACTCCCTAGAAAAACGTTAATTTCAAATGAGCGTTTTCACCACTGAGCACAGACTCCTATTACACTGAAAATATCCGGCATATTTTTATGGTATCCGGTCTTTTTGCAGTAAAGTAGTCTTCTTGACTCGGGCGTCCCTCGCGGGGGCGGGCGGGGGTGAGACAATATTTACACGGTTCTGTCAGGGTCGTGGACCAACATAAATAAGGCGGCTGTTTTTGTCGCCGAGTGTACCTACGCTGACCTCGTTAGGATAGCTCTATTGTTTCACAACACATTATGTAGACTAGGTACATTATGATCTTTTTGTTCGACATGTTTCAAGATAGCTCTCATATAATTTCTTTGGCCTAACCAACGCAGAATCCAAACGAACACATAGGTGTTGGATCGATTGCTGACATGATTAAGCAGAGCTCTAAATAAATTAGCTTTGAACCTCCGCGCCACATGGGCTCGAGCTCTGCGCCGACTTGCCTCCACTTCGAGGGTTCTTAATCCGCATATCCAGGTTAAGTTTTAAGGTGAGCGCTAACTTCGAGTATCGGTTAACTTGTTAAGTCTCGAAGCGTTGTAACTTGTAAATAAATAAGAGAGCTTGGAACTTAATTTCTTGTGTCGTGCTGTCGCGAACTTTAATAATGTACCCCGGATTGAAATAAGACCCGGGTTGCAAATTAGTACCGTGACTAGCCGACTGCCTGCTGACCATAGTATTTGTATAGATGAGGGTCTCTGTACACCGACCTTGTCTATGAATTTTAGAGAACGACGCCGTCGTCGGCAACATTGCCACCGATACTTATAGCGGTCTAGAATAATTTAATTCGACGTGTTTAATTTATTTGGAAGCAGCGGTACACGTCATCGCCGGTCTGTGTTTGGCAAGCTTTGATGTGTATGTCTAAAAGGCCGATAAAATCTCGATAAAAGTGACCAAATCAGTATAACAATTTCAAAAGTATTAGCTTACCATGGTCTATAATTTTAATTATTACGTTTTTGCAAGAGTTTATCAAAGCACTTCCTATACCAGGATACCGCTCTAAAATCACACGTAAATCGACCTTTACGATAAACCGCCACAAACGAGCCTTCACAGTCAATGTTTATCCAATAACTCTGTTCGTGAAGGGGGGAGTGGGGGCGGGGGGGAGGAGCTGCCAGAGCGCATGTTCGGGGATCATCGCTCGCCTCTAATAACGCATTAGAGGCTTGTCTAATGCACGGGCGATGTCTTCAGAGCCGCATGCGAGGGCGGGCGCGCGGCGGCGGCACAGGGGAGCGAACTCAGAACGATTATCATATGTGCTAAATCATTTATTACCAGCAGTAAAACTCCTACGTAGAGTGGATATAAATTATTTATGAAATTAAATCGTAATTTTATCGAAATAGCTTAACCTTATAAAATAACGACTTATACTAAAAATATTTTATTTATCACGTGTTAATCAATATTTTTCTCGAAAAAGTTAGCTATAACTTTAGACCTAACTGACGCACAAATCTGTGGGCCAGTCTAACAGTTAGTATAGTTATCCAAAGATTGTGAAGTACCTTTTGTTTGGTATGGATGCCTTGTGCAGTAAAAATGTTCAGTTGTCCAGTAAGTGGTCTCCCTGCGTGTGGCGCTGGCCAGGGCCGGACTCAGGCCAGTAATCAGATTGTGCTCGCGGCCGGTCGCACACACTCGATTACTCAGAGCGGGCTCGCTCTTGGCCCGTATTGCCAGAATATCAGATAAATTGATTATGATGGACGTTCCACAAGACGGCTTATGTTAAAGGAACTTGAAACGAGATCGTCCGATCGTTTGGTTGTAAGATACTAACTAATATACTACACCTTCTCAAAAAGTTGCGTATATTCCTTTTCCAAGCACGACGTTATGTTCGGAAAAGGAGGATAAGCATAAGCATCTTTGCCGGCGTACCCAAATGCGGGAGGAAAAACTTCAAGGAATTTAATTTTTCAGTTGTTCAGAGAGAGAGAAAACTGTAAATGCATTTCTAACGTTTTATTTTTTTTATTATCAGCCGTTAGCTATGGTTATTTTCATAATAGCTACGACGGACGACAAAATGTATATTCTCTAAACCCGCCAACGGATACCTATAAAACTTTTAAATCCATCATGGTTATTAATACTAAAGTTATTTACAACGGGATATTTACCATGATTTGATCAGATATTCCGTGATCATGGCGCATGAAACTGTGCCGAAATATTGGAAAACTCAAAATTCAAATCATGGTTAATATCCCGTTGTAAATAACGGATACCTTTTCCGTATTCGAAATAATATAAAAAAATTGAATCTTTTGAATCTTTTTGAATTTACTCGGGTGATTTTGAAAATTTTTAACGATGATCTTCCATGCTATATTATAAAGCACTGATAACTGGGGAGAAAGTGCGATTCCAACGGCCCTCGACTGCGCCTCGTGTCTCAAATGACACACTCGACAGGAATTGGGCCCTTTCTCGCTTGGATGTACAATGTTCCATTTCCTCGATAAGGAGTAGCTTATATTCCTCAGTTATAGCCGTAAAGTTGTTAATGCGATACTCAGGCAGAGTACTTTAGTATATCCGTAACATATAACGGTATGTAGTTTTTTTGAAGTTTTAGAGCTGTATTCATTCATAGAGTAAACGTGTTCTTGGGTGGAGACCACGACTTGGCAAACGCAGTGTAGGACACCCTCCGGCCAGTTGGGATGAAGATCTGCGAAAGACTGCAGGCAGATGCTGGATGCGTCAAGCCGAAGAGGGGGGGCTATGGCGCTAGTTAGTGGAGGCCATGTCTAGCAATCGATTATTACATAATTATAGCCTGATGATGATGTATTCGATCAACGGTTTATAAAAAGCAATTTACATTGACATAAATATTAAATAACACATTCACCTATAGTAAAATACTTTTCAAGCGAGAAACGATAATACGGTCGAACGCCATTTACGACCGTATTTACGTCATTTTCGACCGTAAATAAAGCAGGCAAATGACCATCCTTGGTTCCGGTTTACGAGCTTTGCAAATTAGCTGGCGTTAGATTATTTATGGCTTAATGAGCTTATAGGCGGGGAGAGCCATTGCGATGTTAAGGTGGTTATGGCTCTTTCATACAATATTCTAATTTACAAGTATAATATAAATATATTAAAATGTAGGTACGATAGCTACAGTTATTCTTTACATCGCGCTATTCATTCATAATGAACACTATTCCGGAACGCAAGAGGGAATAAATCATTACTGATAATATGAATACAAAATGACAAAGGATGGGGTAATATGCATCGCGTTATATTTCGTAGCGCGCCGTAGCTCGCCATTGTGCCGTAGCCCGTAGCCCGTAGCTCGTAGCACCATGGCTCGTAGCGGGTCTACGGCGCTACGCCGCCCGAGCATTAAAATTTTTATGAGCGAATAAATAATCCCCCGCCCTCAATAATAACGGGAATGCTGTTTAACTGCGCTCGGTAAATTATTATTATTCCTCCGATAGTTCAGACAAAATGCCGCTACGAACTCCGCGAATACGTTATTAAGCGCCGAGTTCATTGTGTTTCTTTTCATTGGGACCGGATCCGATGCATCATCATGGTTTAACTGAAAAGTTTATTGTAAAAAGTGTACTGATAATATTACTTAATAGGATGCAAGTATCATTTAGTGGTATGTTTTATTGTATCTCCTTGTTTTGGGAAGTACAAATACAGATATAGATTTTATTCATACCATTATATCATGTCAATCAAATTAAATACAGAATAATAATGCCTCAACCTCAGGCAGCCTCCCCCTGATAAGTGCCTTATTAGCGTTTATCTAATGGAGGGTGTTGCCCATAATCCCACGCTGGCATGCGGGTTGGGAATCGCAGTTTGGTGGTAGAGTTGTTCTCCAGGGGGCGCTGCTGCCCGCTCCCCGGTGGATATCCCTTAGTCGCCTCTTACAACACCCACGGGAAGAGATGGGGTAGTGCGAATTCTAATCCAGCACCAAACAGCTGATTATCGGTATGATAAGGGCAAATTATAAAATTCAATAATGTCATAAAAAACTAATTTAAAAGCCACTTTCTTAATTTTCTCTTAAAAATAGGTATAAGAGCTGCATCCCGGATCCAGTCAGGCAGCCGATTGTACACGGAAGGCCCCTTTTTATATACCGACCTCTCATATTATTTTTAGCAATTTTTTTGGAGTTGGAACAGGTCCACAGGTACCTAAATGTTTTTAGTAAAATTATGCATATAAATAAAAATGTGCACGGATGTTGAATTATGGCAGTCGTGTACGAGATAAATAAAACATTATCAGAGACGCACCATGAGTTCCGAGTGTGATAGGGGGCTCCGGGGGCTGTTTTCTCACAAAAATTCCGTTATCATACATTATCCGAAGGTAAAGTTGTCCTTTGTTACTGACGGCCTCACAAAAGCGAAGCGATAGAGCGTGGAAAGGACGACGTACGGTTTCCGGTTTTCCTTGTTCTTAAATATCATAGCAATAGATCTGTTCCTGTAAATAGTATGAGTAGTTATTATAAATATTCACTTATATTTATCACATTTATTTCCCTATATTTCCACGTTTACACTCTTACACGTTTACACTCTGTCGTGGTCACGGGATGACTGTAGTACTGGAAAATCAAAATCCAAAATTCTTTTTTTTCATAAATACAATAAAAAATACACATATACACCTCGAAAAGGTCAACTTATAAAATTAAACACAGATAAATAAATAAAGTGATATTTTTGATTTCTGTCGCTTCGATATGTACTCTTAAGTACAGAAGTGACGTAGAAACCTTTAGTCATCTAGTTGTTATTTTTCGAGTTGAGAAGCAAAATCCGTCCTCAGGTTTTTTATCTTCTAGATAATCTGATATTTTATTTTAAGACTTTTGACACAGCAAGGTTTCGCAAAATTTGGTTGAATTTATTAATTGATAGTCAAGTCATGTGGTTGTCATAATAGTTACAGTTATAGCATGGTCAGAGCTATGGCTTAAATAAAAAAAAGATCGTGTTATTAGAACACCAAAAGGTGTCAATGGCGGTGATTGATACGCGATAATATTGTCATACTGAGGCGATTGTGTTAGTGGAATCAGGCCTCTGTGGTTGAGTGTAGTCGCCATCGATAGAAAGCAGCTGGTTCATATATTTGTGAGTGTATCATTCATACTATATATATATATATATATATTCCTCGGTTTAGCCGTTTCGTCGCTCATTGGCTTCTTTTTCATACATATCCATACTTACTCGTATGTTATAAAAGCGAATATAACTCTTTCCGTCTGTAACCTTCTCTCGTCAACCAATTTGGGAGGTAAACAGTGTCCCGGGGTAGACATAGGCTACTTGGAAAGCCATGGTCAGAAGCTCGTAATAAATAAAAAGCAATGATTTTGACATTCTCTCCTATACGTACTTTTTGTGGTTGTTATTTTTCACAGCGCACACGGTGTCGGTAGCAATGCAAATACCGGGCGCGTGTAGTCCGCGATACTAAATCATAAACAGCAATAAATTCGTTTGATTTATCCCTCGGCTAGTTAGATTAAAGCGCTGAGTAATTTATAAGTCCATTGTACAAATTCAATTTAGTCCAAAGGCAAGTTTGTTCGGATATTTTGGTAATCCCTGAAGGATTAGTTCGGTTTGGATATTCAATATTTGATTATTGGAGTTTACATGGCTAATGCCTTCGCATCTCCGCTAAGGGGAGTTCATCACTTATAAAGCTACGTCTTGGGCGTTGTCTCATTTCCGAGTAGCAAGCATTACTTACATACGTGCTTGTGCTTTATTTTCCACTTATTTAACAAGTGGACGAAAAATTCAGTGAAGAGAATCAATTTACACACTATTTCTTAATTTATAATATGACGGTTGATTTGATTCTATGTAGTGTATTGTATTATGTATATCAGTTATCTAGTACCCATAACACGAGCTCTGCTTAGCTTGGGGCTAGATAATGCTGTGTGGATTGTCCACACCGTCATCAAGCCGCTTCCGATACCAATCCTCTGTTCTCTCCCAATGATTCAGTTGAAAATTTTACTCATCTATGAGTTTTTGTTTAGTATGCTTGAAGAAATAAACGTTATTGATGTCTGATATCAAAACTTGCCATAATGTTTATAATGTATAAAAGTAATGGCTGCCCATGAGAAACTTCGTTGCAATAGTCAGTTAAAAGTTCCACAATAATATAAGTTCCGATCGAACTTACTCCAGTGGTTTCTGGATTCTTGGCGTTTTATTGCAAAACTTACAAACTTGTTGATTTGCTGTTTATATTTATAATAGCAAGTTACTGCGGAGCGGTCAGGCGGGCTCGGAGCATTCGTTACATTGAAGATGTGAACTTTTAATTGCCGAGATCGTTAGCTGCGAGCTCATTTATTAAACTGTTGAGTAATTCATCTAGCGAATGCAAGAAAAATACGTCGCAGCGACGGAGTTTGAGTTTATTCACTGAATGAGGTCACAGACAAAAGGCTCATTTGCACTCGGCGTTCGTTTTTTATCGTTTGTATACTAACGAGATTTCACCAACTAGGTAAACTATTACATCTAAGATATTAGAAACTGTTGAGGTAAGTCCAGAGTGGCGCAGAAGTAATGACGTAATGAGAATGTTTTATAATTAAGCAAATGAGGTCAAAAGTCACCGTGCTTTCACATTTATTTTTAGACACATCAAAGATCGTAGCAGCCTACGTTCCGTCCGATAGAAGGATACATACCTGAGGAACCTCAAATTTCCGAAGCGACACCAATTTCCGGTCCGAGTGACCTCCCAGTTTTGGAGAATTGAACTGGCCGTCCAGATCGTTTAATCTAATGGTTCCTGGACTTTTTCCTTTGGGGCTTTTACAATGACAAACCACGAACCTGCAAGTTTTGAATTTAGTAAAAGTAATAGTAAAGGCTGGCACCGTTAAATCTGTCCATCTGAATGGCCAGTTCCATTCTCATATTATTAAAATAAACATCTATAAATAAAAATATTCTGCAAGCTCAAGACACTACCACGATATGTGAGGCTCCTCGCTAAAATATAAATATACTGCGATGCAAGAAAACACATGAATGAAATTGTTCTTTCAGACGTAGGAGACGGTCGCAAGATGGCGCGCAATCTTCCATATTGTTGCGCATCGCTCAGAAACTACCGCTGCAAGTATTTCTACAAATATCCCACATTTCACAGAATTGCTGCTATCTTGTCATCCGTGACAAACTTTAAATTGAGAACGAAAACAAAATTACCTTCAGAAACTCAGCAAATACAGAGCTTTTCATGAGCACTGCCGGTAATCGAGTTTAGAGTTCAAAGGAAATCGGATGCACTGGACCTGTTTTAAGTGCTCTAATGAAAGGATGCCTCATCCTCTGAAATGAAAGCCTTCCAGGCTACCAACGGTTTAGTTTATCCGAATTGTATTTCCAATACTATGCAGTGTTCGTTTGATGCGATGCCAAGTCTCAATATTTCAATGATATCGGTCCATCCCGGGCGCCGCGGCGTGGATGAGTCCAATACGAAAGAATAAAGAGTTGCGGATTTAGACCCTTGGGAATATCGGAACTATTTGGAAAGCTTTTTCAATTTGCATGAAACAGAGAAGTAGAATTTGCCATTTCATTTTCAAATGGTACTTGTATAATCGAGAAAATGAAATGTGCTGCGGTTATTGGAAAAATCCAAGTTCTGTTTGAGTTCAGGGCTGTTCTATGAAAGTTTAATTAACTTGGGCTGGTACCCACCGGCTGGCTGCACCGCAACCGCCGACTAGATCCGCGGCCTCGACAAATGAACCAGCTTATTGTACTACCTCGGCCTTACAAACGTTTCATTTCCAATCGGAACAGTAGTTCGACTTACAATAAAACGTGCGCCATAAATCAGGCGGTATTCGGCGTGAAGCCATCAATCGGCAGTAATGAGACACCTAACCTCCACTCTCGTATCACGGCCGGGGTCTGCCCGACCCCTCCCGGGGTCGCACAGACCCACAGTTAAATTATTGACCCCGTAATTGCCGAGACCGCCATCATTCAGTGCAGGACACTTTAATTAAATGGCACGTATCTCAGACAGTTGTCTTTGGGTCCGATTTAAAGTACCCAGTTATTGGGACTATTAACAACTTAGTTACGAACTTACTGAAGGTTATCGAACGTTCTAGACGGTAATGGAATCAATTTAAATGAAATTGTCTGTATAGCTTGTGCCTCTCTATGTAAACGTTTGAATTAACTAAATCCCAAAGTACAGAAAGTGTCCGAGTTGTCCAAGTAGATTACTGTGTATGTAACTCTATTATTCTAGGAAAAATATGAGATTCTTTGAATTTGTGTGTCGTTTCACTTGTGCAGGCAGAACTAACATTTTGTGCTCCGAGCCCGAAGTGGCTCACTGATCCGTGTTTGCAGTGAGACGGAGAGTCGCCCGCGAGTGGGGCCATCGAGCCGGATCGGGGCTTCCTAACAATATCAAACTTTTCACAGCTCTAATAGAAACTAGAAAAATGTATGCTGAAACTCACCGACGACGATATTGTAGTTTGAAGAATAAAGCGATAGAGATAGCAGAGATGGGCTAAAGATCACCAGTGCATAGCAAAGTAGAACTTTATATTCAGTTTTATGAACTCCGATAAAACTAGCTCACTTTCTCAGTTCTCTATCATGCAGGTTCAAGATCTCATTAAAGCCATTCCTCGGTAAGAGTCAGTTTAGATCTAAAATAAATCTAGCTGATTTCATCATTATCGGGGCCCGCGCGTGACTGGAATGGCGACGCGACGCTCTGTTTTCTCTCTCAAGCACAAAATCTGTGCTTAATTAAGTTTTGAGTAAGTTTAAAGGTTGCGTGTTCAAATCCAAGCGAAATGTTCAAGTTGGATCGTTCCAGTTGTGACTTTGTGAAGTTATTTATCCGGAGCACATTGAAAGAATGTTAATGTTGATCGTGTTGTCTAATCTGCGGCCGCGGTGCCGGGGGGGGGGAGGGGGAGCGGATTATAATCATCGAGTCGGCTTCTTGTTTGGCTTTCGCGAAAATTGCCTCTGGAGCTCCCGGAGGGCAGAGTGCTTTAGATTATTCCACTTTCTCGGAGCTGCTGTTGTAACGCGAAAGTGAATCAAAATGATGCGGGCGCTTGTCTCGCGGGAGATATGAATTTAAACTTTATTCGTTGTTGGCCAAGTTTTTAAATGAAAAATGGTTCAAACTTTGTTTCTTCATTTACGAAACAACACCGACGCCGCTCACAGACGAGACATTTATCTGCGAGAGTAATGTCTACCCACAACGTCGTACGTACGTGATATTGTTATTAGAATGTAATACCCACTCGTGATATCTAAATACCATTATCTACAAATATTGTGATTCCTCACGCACACGTCATATCTCTATCCCAGGAGCGCTCACGTCCCGGGCTCGTGCCGTCACTGCGGGCCCGGTAATGAGACATGAGCCCCGGGCCTCATGTCGGCCGAGGACTCCGGATGCGGACTAATTATGACGGTTTGCTTGCGTCTGATTTAATAGCGAGCCTGATTCGGGGGCTTTGTAATGGACCGCCTTTTAACCGGCTTGTAAAACAAGATCCTCTTAATTAAATTCATTATCTTCCACGGCAGTCGGCTTAGATTATTTTTATTTTGCGGGTCTTACAAAATTACGAAATATTATATTAACCAGTTTTCTTAAAGTATGTATTTGAAATGTTAACTTTAAGACTTAGGAAACTGGTTGTACTTTATCAATAAACTGTATTAGACCCACACTCGAGGCAATTCAGTAGGTTAGTACTGTAGTAGGTAATTAGGTATCTACCAAAACTGTTTACCACATCAATTAGGCAAGTCTTATTAACAGAACCTGTAGGTACAGATGTTAAAAGCAGAAATACAAATAGGTACAACCAGTAACCGCTGACGATGCTGTTACGTTGACTGATGATCCTCGAATGTTTGACAAAACAAAAGGTTTTTACTATAAATAGGCTCATCTCGCGAAAGGGGCTTATAAATTAGCCGCAATAATAAGTTATCAGTGCGAGTAGATAATGTAGCCGTAATGGCGGCCATCCATAAGACGTCCTCCCAGCCGCCACAGGCAGGCTGCGTGCAGTAGCACCACACTAGGGTGTGCTTCCTCACCGTGTCGTTAAATCATCGTCATCATTCGTCTTTAACGTCTTTAACCGACTTCAAAAAGGGGGAGGTTCTCAATTCGACAGATTTGTTATTTTTTTTATTTATGTTGTTATTGTTACCTCAGAACTCATTACTGGGTTGTCCGATTTTCATGATTATTTTTTTATATAAAAGCTGGAGCTTTCCGTGTGGTCCCATTTTAATTTGGTTTAGTTCTGACAATGGGATCTATGAAAATCCAAAAAAAACTATAAAACTTGAAGTCGGTTTAAAGTTTTTTAAAACAAAACGAATTATATTGTCGTCGATTTTATATCTGTCACTTTTACGCGAGCTTTGAGTGTCAACTCAATTAAATATAATCATCAGAGCAAGTTCCCGAACAAGAAGAAGCTCTCACAATGCGGCCGAGGCGCGAGGCAGTCACTCCCAAAACAAACCTTTTCTTCAGCCATAGTTGAAAGTGTTTCTTTGACTACTCCAACCCCGATTGTAACTAAACCAATTTTGTAGAAGGTTCTATAATGCCTTTTTAGGGCACTGAGCCCATCAGACTGTGTAAGATTGTGTGTCCTGACGGTGGCGGGGTGGCGGGGTGGCGGGGGCGGCTGTCTATCATAATAAGTTATTATCGTGTAAGGTCGGCAGCTGGCGCGGGCGGCGGCCGCCCAGCTGATAGGGCGCTAGTTATTGGATCCCGCATTAGCTAATAGCTCCACGCACTTGAGGTTCACTCTTAGATACAGAAAGGATGAGCGTTGGAATTAGTTGTTTGGGTAAAATTAATCAAGTTTGTTTAGTGTAAGGTTATCTCAATGCTAGGTGCTGTTTATGTTAATCTTACTTTATATCCCACACCGATGCTTCATTTCCATACGATGCTCCATCGCAATAAAAATAAAAAGCAATAGCTGCCATCCAGAGCCATTCCGCCACCGCCTCCTCCGCTCAATGCGCCATCTTGTAAGTCACGCACGTAAGTGATCGTATCGTCGTTAAAACTCTTTATTTGTCTTCGAAAGCTACAAGTTGCTGTTTCAGTACAGTAGTAACCCGATCAAACAAACTTTTAATTGATTCGGTTCGTTGGTTTCCGAAATAATTAGACTGAAGTTTCCCCGGTGATTGTGTAACGTGCTTTGTATCGCCGTCGACGCCGGGCCCCGAGTTAGGTTGACAGATTAGAATATGTCTTACGTATCTACGACTTATTGGATTGTTAACTTTGTCGTAGCGAACTTGCGATATGTTTGAGACATTTTACGAACGATAAAGTTTTTTAAACTTACGCGATCAGAACACATTATTATAAATATTCACGGGTATTACCTGTTATTACCTTATTACCTGTTGAAACGTCGGGAAAAATAGGTAAATAAACGCGATAAATACCCGTGAATATTTATAAAAATTTTACGAACGGTTTCAAGCTACTCACAACACATATAATTTAAAATCGAAAGTTTATTCTTTATTAAGCATTAATTAAGCATTTTTTTGCAAGTATCTGAAACATGAAGCTTCCTGCTTCATGTTATAATAAGCGCTCTAATAGCTTTTATAGATACAACCGTCACAAGTGAATTTTCATCGGAGAGCTAATTGATCAATTCGAGCTCCTTCCTTCAGGTACATTGTCATTGTGAGTCAGGGCTCCGGCGGCGGCCGTAACGGGCGTAATGCAGTTAGGGCTGATTAGAGCCGCCGCCGCACCGCCGCACTCCACTCCGAGCTGCCTTTTTATGGCTACTCTCTCACTATTACCGGGAATGAACTGATTTCAGCTTTTCAGTGGTCTTTTTCGATTTAGCTACCTAGAATTAGAAGGTAGTTATCTCAGTCCGCTGCCTCGCGCAATATATTCTTTGATGGCGTTTATAATGCGCTCGCTCTCGCTTAAATACACCCCGATGCTATGTATCTGACAAATAATAGCTAGCATTTGTAATTTTGAAGATATAAAACTGGAATTCAAACATCAAACTTTGTTGACGATGAGGAAGTCTGTGAGTTTATAAGTTAGCAGCTACTATCGCTTCAAATCGCGTCATCGTAAATCATGAATCCATTGTATTTCGCACAACATCCGACACTTATTGACTTGCTCATCGCTCGCGGCGTTGTCTCCGCACGTCATTTATCACAATTAGCGCCCGACGTGTCGGCGGCGTGGCAGCGGCGCGCCGGCAGCGGCCCGGCAGCGTGTTTACCACGTGTTGCGCCGACTAATTACGACATCCATCAAAATGTTTCATCACGAGATTGATATTGCGATGTTGACTGACGATACTGATACCCGAGCTCGTAGCTTGTTTTTGTTTGATTTCCACCTGTAGAGATTTTGCCTTAGGTAAGGGTTTATGAAAGGTATCACCGAAATGTGCGCAAATTGCTTTTGATTTTCCGTATCGATCAACTGAAACCTATTTTATAACCATAATAAAATTTAATGCATGAAATTCGTACTTTTGATTCGTTTTAAGGAGTTAATTTCTTTCCTTTACCGTGAAAAGATTGAAGTGAACTAAAAATCAAAGTGATTATGTACTATATTTCCTAGTGTTGAATACATGACTTAAATTTGGTGACGTGCCCAATAGTCAGGTCTAAAGAAAATTAAACACTTTGAATATTGAATTTCGTTCCATTTTCGTACTTTTTAATTACTCGACCTGACCATTATTCTGCCATGGATCGTTATATTATATTTCATGCTTTCGGAAACGGGTGATAATACATCAAGAAAGGCTTAAAACGACTTGCCTACCGAACTGATATTATTAATTCCAGGTATCGATATGATATTCACCCTGAAACTGGGATTAATGCCCGCGGTGATAATAAATAATTCAGCAGGCGTCAAAGTTTCCGAATCTCCCCGTAATCCGACCGAAGTCGCGGGCTAAAGTTAGCAGCCCCTTTTTGTTTGGAGACCTCACCTGAACTCTCCAAGTATAACTACGTTTGTCAAACTGGCGTACCTGACTGTAGGCTTTAATGTTTAAGGCTGAAGTTGGTGGAAACACATTTTGTTTTGAAAGGTAGAAAACTTAGGAATAGATGAAATGACAGGGTCGTCCCAGATGCCCTTTTTTTCGATCATGCTGCATCTTTTTGTAAGCAAATGAAAATTAGTTGTAATATAAAACCTTTCTTCATGAGGTTCCTTCTTTCACTTCTTCCGTAGTGGACAAAAAATTGCACCTTATTTCTTATTTGAAAGTAATTACTACTTATCAAGCTGTTTACATAGTAAAAAAAATGTCTTGTCGAAGTGATTATTTTGTAAGTCTAAAGAAATAAAACGATTTGACTCTGACTCTTGGACATGCCTCATAGCTATACATATAGTTAGGTCATTTTGTGACAAATAAGAACTTTTGCATTACATTCTCATTACTAGGACCAACAAATGTACTTAAGTAATATGCGAAAAAGACCGGGTTGGGATAGAAAGCTGTTTGTTTATTCCAATCTAGAAATTGATAAACCTGTTGTTTTAATTAACGTTAAGCGTCTCCTCCACAAACAGATGCTGTTATGTTATTGGCTTCATACCTGAGCCGTAGCTCGCGTCACAATCAATCGATGTCAGGCGATGCGCCGACACCGGATCGACGCTGTATTGTGTATGTACGCTGCCAAGTTGTTACCTCATGTGCTATAAATTACCTCCACACGAAGCAATTTGTCAAAAACTGATACATGACGTTGTTTTGTGGGAACAGGAAGTGTTCGGTTAAGGTAAACAAAAGCCTGTACCGCCGGCGTGTTTTTGAGGTTTACGAAATAAAAAGCAGGAAAATAAAATTAAGGACAAATACACGATAATACAGAAACGAACTTAGTACTTCAGCCTGATTTGACCGGGGTGGATTTCACGGATAAAATGAAGGAATTACAGAGTTGAGATGGTTCATTCGGCCCCATTATGTCTGGCATCTTGTTTGGTTTATTGTGGAGCCCGAATCGTAACAAAATCTGTTTACGAGGGTCCCGCGGGCGAGGGCCGAGGGCGCCGACTCGTAGCCGCCGTGCGCCAGGATCACGGAATCACCATTCAGTGGATTTTATTAAGACGGTATGAGGGATACCGAAATGAAGTCATTTTGGAGGTCTAAAAATAAAGTAAAACTGTTCTACCCCAAAGTAAACCGAGAAACGGTTCTCTGAGCCTATCATACTATCCTTATCTTCCGTATGTTCTACAGTGGGTACTTTCTGAAACTTTATCGGAACATCGCATACGATCTATTGAAGTTCATCAGTTGCAGGCAGTTTTATCGCTCGATTGGATTTGACAGCGACATCCCTGGCCGAGATTAGTCGAGATTGCAGAGCCGAGTCGAGATGCTCCCATTCCGTTTTATTGATAGCTGTTATGAGCGCATGCAGTTCAAGATGGCTCATGAAATTCGATTTAACTGAGTACAGTACGAATGCGAAGAAGTTGCAGTTTTATTAAATCTGCGATGTTTAAAGTTTTGGACTCGGCTCAAATCTCGTTCGCTATGGGGTTGCGAAACATAGATTTAGCCAAACTTTATGTCATCTCAATTGCTTTAAATTGTCGGCTGGATGTAAGGAACTTTAAAGTTTTGCCAATCGTTTGTTCCCATCATCACGATCATCATAGCCTACTTCTGCGTGTGAGGGCCTTTTTTGATTCCTGTCAATCTTCTCAATCTAAGTTTTTTTGTGTTTGAGTTCAACTTAAATCAAGATGTTGCAGGCGGTCATACCTTGATCGATGATTAACAATTATATAAGTTAATTATAAAATTAAATCTTTTGTAAATTGATCAAAGCTGGAGTACCTCAGGGAAGCGTATTGAGCTCGGTCCTGTACCTACTTTATACCTGTGATATTCCAGAACTTGAGAATAACACCATCGCAACCTTTGCTGACGATACTGCTATAATGGCTGTGGGAACCACACATTCAGAAGCCGCAGAAAAGGTTCAGATAGCAGTGAACAAAATCCACGACTGGACCATGAAATGGAGAATAAAACTTAATGAATCCAAATCAGTTCACGTGAACTTCACTAACAAAAAAGAGGACTACTATCCCATTTTTATTAACAACAAGCTCATCCCGTATGAAAATTCGGCAAAATATTTGGGCATGACGCTTGACGCGAAGCTACGCTGGAAAGCTCACGTTAAGAAGAAAAAAGACGAGCTAGAACTAAGATACAAAAGAATGTACTGGTTGCTTGGAAGAAACTCCCCTGTAACAGTACGCAACAAAATCTTCCTCTACAAACAAGTCCTTATGCCAGTATGGACCTATGGTATACAGCTCTGGGGCTGTACCAGAAAGAGCAATATACAAATAATTCAGCGATTCCAGAATAAAGTGCTGAGGGGAATAGTGAAAGCCCCCTGGTACATCAGAAATGACGATCTCCACCGGGACCTCAACATCGAGTTCGTCGCTGAAGCTATCCAAAAATACGCAGAAGCTCACCAACTAAGGCTTCATCATCATGTTAACGTCGAGGCCATCCAGCTCCTTGACAATACAGACCTAATAAGAAGGCTCAAACGGAAAAAACCTTTTGAGTTAGTGTAGTACAATAAATTAATATTAGTGAAATGTAGTGTAAACAAACTAAAGAACACAAGAACAAAGTGTCTTCCTATAAATTTTACATAGAGACAATAAGAAAAGGTGATATTGAACACATTCTTAGTTTAAGCTCTGTTAGCAATTTAAGTTAAATTTAAATTACTCATTAGCCCTCATTGTGGCTAGATTGTAATCATACTAGGGCTCATTCTTTAGAAATAACTAATTAATGTGCACTGTAAAAAAAAAAAAAAATTAAATAGTTAGCAGATTCTAAATAACTGCACTGTTTCATAGGAATAAATCAAAGTACGCAAAAAGAATCAAGGGGAGAGAGAAATGATTATTTTTTCCCAGAAAGTTTATAAAGAAAGAGTTTTCCCAAAATAGCTTGGTTTACAAGTAACACAATGGTGTCGATTCTGTTGTTTTAGGATTAGCTAATATTAGGATTTCGGAATTTCAAATAGATAAAAACGATTCTATGGTTGTAAAATTTGACTGACACATTTAAAATTAGGATGACAGCTCTAACATGGAGCTGACGGACCTAAAACAACTCAATTTAGTTAAAATGGCTATAACCATATTCCTTGAAAAATTAAACAAACGGGTTTAAAATTAGGATGACAGCTCTAAAATTAGATTGATAGATCTAAAACAGCTTAACTTAGTTATAAGTAGCTTTAACCCTATAATTTGCATTACATTTTAGCTATGGTTAGAAACGTCTACCTAATTTTAGCAGTCATCTAATTAGGTTATGATTATAATTTATCGATTTTATACTAGTATCGATTTGAATTTCTAAACGATTTCTCAAATAATGGATGAACTGTTTGACCCATGTTAAGAAGTATTTTAAAATAACATTTTAGAAAAAAAACATATTTTGCTCGCAGCAAAATCCCAACCACTAAACTCAGAGAGGTTTTGCGATTTTGAAAAACGTTCTAATATAGGTATTTTTAGGACCTTTATAGAGAATACAATAATTTTTAGGTCATGCATAGAAAATTTAGAAATCTTAAAATTTAGGTTAGGAATCCTAAAACACAGAACACAGAATCGACACCAATATTGATATTTTTCCACCCACACAATACCTAAATGTAAAAAAGCATCTGTTTAACATAAAACCTTTAGAGAATCTAAATAATCCTCGCACCTTAAGTTATAAATGAAAAAATATTCCATCCCACGCTATTATAGCTGTACATTATAATGGAAAAAGTTGGTTCTTCCTTGGCAGAGTGTACAGAGGCGGCGAAGCCTTTAAGTGATTGTTGACGAGTTGTCGGAGGCCGACTCTAACTCGGTAATACGCGACTTCCCTTTGTCCGGGAACTCGCGCGGGGGAGGGGAGAGGGGACTCTACTAGCACGAGTTAGAGCACACACAAATACAGATCGAGAGATCTCGTAAACTACACTAGATTTCTTTATTGCGAGGTTTATTTAGCACTAGCCCTGCGGCTTTACAAAGGTTTTCTCGTGAGTAACGGTGTTCTATATGTTATTCCAAATCTAGAATTACATCTTTGTACCTCTATATTGTATGTTGCAGCCAGGTCTTAGTCGTTATTTTAACAAATACAAATCTTCACAAACTTTTTCTATATAGCTTTTTTACTATGAGTAGGATAATTGTTTGGCGTCCTGTGTTAACTATCGTAACATTTGTCTTGTCTCTCTCTTCCCCCCACATTCAAAATGTCTCGCATCAAACATAAACGTGCGTATGTTTCGTGATTTTTCTCTGCTCGCTTATGTATAATATTTTAGCTGCGTAATTTTAGCTAAAGGCTCTAAGAAAGTATCCCACATAAATGGCATGCGACCAAAACATTCCTTTGATGAGGAATAATTCGAGTTTCTTTGTGAGAAACCAAACACGCCGGATTCTTACGGCGAAAGGAAAAGGCGGCTTTCCCGGAATATAATGCGCAGCTTTTACTCACTTAGTAGCTGTTATCACGCTAATTAGTGTACAGAGAGTGCCTGAGCTCATTCCGTTGATATGAATGGATCTAAGTATGTATGTTCGAGCACTACGTAAATGTTTGCTTCCAGCTTAGGTTTAACGAGGATATTTTGCGAATAAAACTGCCTGTTCAAATTGAAAAAATATCCTGCGAGCACCAAGTACAGGAGGCCTAGCACGGGGAATGTTGTCTAGGTTCGAATAGAAAAAAAATTATATCACTTTGTCATCGAATGCGTAAAATGTTTGAAAATCATTCCTTCAACTTTAATAATATACGCAATGTATGACGATGTCCCGTGCTAGGCCGGCAGAAACCTTGCAGTTCGATGCCTAGCGTGCATTTAAATAATTGGTAGACTCAAGCGTATACTACAAGTTGATTTGAGTTGCAAATAAATAATTTTCTCCGACCGGAGCTTAATTTTGAAGGTAGTTAAGTATAGTTTACTTACAGACCCGATTCAGTGGCAAGAGTATTACTTACTTACTTGTTTCTTTTTTGTTGATTACTGAACTCGGTTTAAAAACGAAAATATTCTCAACCTTATGTAAATTTTGATTATTATAGATGTGCTTTTGAAATTCTCTAGGTAATGGTTAAACATATTATGCAGATGTTAAATAACTAGCGCTCCAGGTCATACGAGGCGCACTTTGAATATTATCGTGGCTTCCAGGCGTTCGTAGAGGAGCTACGAATAGCTTGTAAGGGCTACGCCGTAGAGGGGCTACGCCGTATAGGGGCTACGCCGTAGAGGTGCTACGGTGTACGCTCCAAGCTACGAAGGTTTGCACCTTCTTGTAAGTTTGTTAAAAGCTTATTGGCTTTAGACTAGTACATAAATGAATGTTCGTAAGGAGACTAGGTAAGTTTATCTATAATCTGATTTGTTTGCTGAAATTGGTTTTCACATTGTACTCCCACTTCTAATGTTCTGGGCTGAAAATATAATGTCACAGCCACTTTGAAATGCTGAATCTAATTTTGAGTTTGGGATAGTTAAACGCTTATCTAAATATTTTTTTTGTTTAACTAAACAAACTCTGTCTACTATAAAATTGAAGGTCCCGTTAGCTTTGCTCGCAGTGTTTTATAAAGGTATGTAAATAGTCGGCTCCTTTGGCCCCGCTGGCAAGCAGAGGCGCGTTGCTTCCCGCCATTACGGGAACTATTGTTGGGCGCTCACCTGCCGCCCTCTAACGACGAGGGGCGGAGGCACACGGAGAGATCAGGTACACGTTACAAATAGCTTACTAATAAATACTAACATTTTATTCATGCGTTTATTTTTGTATTTTAAACAAATTTTTAACCGACTTCAAAATAAGGAGGATCATCTCAATTTGACTGTATTTATTTTTGTTATCTTAGAAGTTTTGACTGGGTGCTCCGATTTTCATTTTTTTTTATCTGAAAGCTGGTGCTCCCCGTGTGTTCCCTTTATAATTTGGTCCACTTCTGACAATTGAAGTCGGTTTATAGTTTTCTAAATCAAAATCAACAATTTTCTGCATAAATAGTAGAATGGCTGACCAAAAAACGCCTCTGAAGATCACAGACTGAGTTCAACTCGTATCGCAATCTGTTCTATGAACATTGTCACAGTCGCAGGAAGCTCTATTGTTTCAATTGTAAATACTAGAAATCAATTTTCTATTGAGATCTCCTATTTGTAAAGTTTTCCACGTTTTAGATCTCAGAAACGAATAAATAATTATTTGAACGTGACTTGATGGAACTAGTCTATGTTAGATGGTTGTCTCCGATACAAATAAGAACATTATAATTTATAGATATGAATTACTTTATATTTAAAACACAGATAAACAAAAATAAAGCCGACGTTGCATTGTTGTTGCATTTTCGTGCGCTGTCATTTAGGAACAATTATCTAAATAAGTCGACCACCGTCACGGCCACGGTCACGAGATGGCTAAAATAAAAAAAACGGTAAACAATCTGTCAAAAGGCGTTGAATGTTTATAATCACATCTTTATTTTTAACTTACTTAGAAAACAGCTTTTAAATATGTGCGCCAATTTATCCGTCAATTTTATAAAACGACTTTGATAAAGGTTGTCAATTGAAAATGTAAAAGTAAAGAAAGTAGAAAATAATTCGAAAACGGTTATGCATGTTTTCTAAAAATATTCAATTATTATTCGGATCGCACTTTATATATTATTATCCATAGTAGGTAATAATTTTAGTATGAGGTCATTTCTCTCCTTATTATTGCACTTGGTACACCGCCACCTTATGAGAACTAAATTAAAGCAGTATAATAAATGTAAGTCCGCCCTCCGCTATCTGCATTGGACTGATACTTACACACGCATTAACGGCGCAGCGATACACAGCATTACGGGGAATTACGTGCGTTCACGTGATAGCGGGCTCGGCGGCGGCGGCGGCGGCGGGCTCGCGCACGGACTATCCGAATGATAGCAATTACCACTGGCGATGGCTTATTATCTGTTACAATGAATACAATTTCAGTCCTAAAACTATTCAAGTTAAAGATGCTAATTTTAAACCAACTGCAAACAAATTTAACGAGATTTAGGCTCAAAGGAGTCGCACTAGCTATTCTAGTCTCCCTACATCTATCTCCTGGGTGGAATAAACAGAAACTACCGAGTATAAATCAAAAGATTGGTAATTGATTTATTTAATACAGAAGAATATACGTAAGTACTATAATGTAAAAAAACATCTTGTCTAAGTGCTTGTTTTATAAGATTAAAGAAATAAACGATTTTATTCTGACTCTGACTCTAAAGATCTACGCTGATAACCTAGGCTCAGTAACCCAAAGTGGGGTTTACCTTTTGACGAAAGACTTCTCCAAGCATCTCGGTACAGAGCTGTCTTTCGTCAGCAGATCGAGTTCTTTGGTGGTTGATAAAATAAGCATAGTCCAGGGATTGTTCCTCCTCGGTAGTTCGGTAGTTATTGTTGCGTTAATTTAGTATTTGATTAGGCTGGGCAGTGATTGCACAAACTGGTTCGTGCTATAATGGTGCGTTATACTGATATTGCTCGCTGTTGATCAGTTATTGAGTCGAACTGTTTGATGCATTTTATTGAAAATGTCATCATAGTTTGGAAATATAATCGGAGGATAGGTATCGCTTTTAGATTGTGTACGTGCCGTAGTGTGGTAGGTTAAAGTTATGAATTATGTATTAAAGTTGTGACGTAGATTATTTACTCAAACGTTACATAATTATACTACACTCGAGAGCAATGAATCCGGGTCACTTAAAGAATGTTAAAAATCTCGGAAACTAAAAATGATAGGTTAATGCAATAAATTGTATTTAATAGACAATGTAATACTCCTTAAATGAAAGTAAAAAAAATAATCATTTAACACAAAATTACATAAAGAAAAAAACTGCTGATCTCTCCTTAAAACAAAAATAGGAAACATGAAATTTTTGAACTTTATTACGATTTTCTTGAATTTTAATACTTCGTATTGCCTCCTCGTGCTTCCATTACTGCGTTTACGCGGTTTGGCATGCTGAACACCAAGTTCCTTATACGATTTTGGGGAATATTCTCCCATTCCTCTGTGAGAGCAATTTTGAGCTCACGAAGCGTGATTGGGGGAGGGTTTCGTTGTTTTACGCATCTGCCTAGCTCGTCCCAAGCATGCTCGATCGGGTTGATATCCGGGCTGCGCGCTGGCCACTCCATACGAGTAATGTTCATCTCTTGAAGGTCATTCACAATCCTACCTGTATGAGGTCGGGCATTGTCATGCATAAATATAGCATCCTCACCTAAATTGACCATAAATGGACCAACGTGATCATTGAGGATTTCTTCCACATATCTTACGCTAGTTAAAGAGCCGTTTTCTATGATCACCAGCTCTGTGCGACTTTCAGAAGAAATTCCGGCCCACACAAGTACAGACCCACCACCGTAGGCTACTTTTTCTTCGATGCATGCTTGCTTGAATCTTTCCCCTGGTCTTCGATACACTCTGTGTCTTCCATCGTGCTTGTAGATCATAAATTTTGATTCGTCGGAGAACATAACTTTTGACCAATCTTCAATACTCCAATTTACGATTTTTAGGATTCTTTAAGTGACCCGGATTCATTGCTCTCGAGTGTATTTCATTTCGCGTTATTACGTATTATTTCAGTTCATGCTGAGTGTGAACTTTATTTTTTATGGAAATGTCATAGTGATATAAACTTCCCGCTTCGAGCGCTGTCATATTTCCATAGAAAATAAAGGTAGAGTAACGCAGACTTTGTAGTAAACAGTATGGCGGTAATTGTGTCATCGATCATGAAAATAAATGAAATAAAATCTTATAACGGTTGGTCAATCATAAATAAATCATTGTTCCAGTTGTACTAATAGGAAGACTATTGAATTATGTCTACCAGCTTGGCCTCTATGGAATTCATCATGGCATGCGGAAGTTGGTCGGCACCTCCCATATAATAATTAAATAACTTTGCGACCCCCACGTGTAACTTACCTAGGAGTCGACATACATCGCTTGTTGTAGATCAATGGACTTTGATAAAAACGTTGCGATGCGCATTAAACATGGTTTAAGCTACGTTGCTGCACAGAATGCTATAACGGAACGATGTGGGCCATGAGCACTGAAATTGTATTCAAGTCATCGATAATTTTATTCACTTAAGACCAAAGTGAAAACAGTAATGTTTAAGTATACAGTAGGTAGGTATACTCTCTACTGTCAACGATAAACAAATTTTATAGTAATTTATGAAAACTAATTTCTATTAGACATCCAAGAATGGGACGATAAATTATGAAGTTAATATTTCCCGGAGCAGCGCTGCAGCGCCTCAAAACCTCATATTGCTGGTAAAGCCACTAGAGGTCGCTCGCTTCGGAACGAGTGAAAAGCAAACTTGTAGCTTATTACTTGACGAGCACTAATTATATTGCAGCTGCTTGCTTACAACCTTCTACAAACTCATTTTCTAGTTTATTGTACCTAACATTTGATGTAGATTATTTTTCTTCACTTAAATTTTAAAATAAAGAACATTTTAGGATTTATCTTCGTATTTTGTCTGATTATTTATTGACTCGTATATCTAAAACCATGCAGTATGCGTTTACTTGTCTTGTCGGAGCCAGTATTTGCAGCAAGGAAGTTGCATAGAACTGTACAATTACATTAGCAGGACAGCGCGGCTCTGGCTCCGAGGGAATCTGATTAGAGCGCGCTGCTATTCAAAAATGCAATTTAGCCGACATGCGATAGTGTGCGACACAACGCAGCGGGCGACGGGGCGCTGCCGACGCGACGACGTCGGAACTAACGAATTGCTCGTTTTACTGCGACTTCAATATGCTCGTCTGACGGCCGCTCTGTCTGTGGTTCCACTTGTATTCCGTCTTCTCTCACTTTGAAGCAGTAGCAGCCATCTTGCCGAACAGATACCTTATTATTATTTATTGTATTCTTGCTGTGGACTGTGGTAGAGATGTCTGTCTACTACGCCGCTAGGCACGCTTTTAAGCTTTCGATTCTTTATTGAGAAAGAAAATTACAATAAAAATAATAGAAATAAGAACTAGTATTTACAGTTGAAACGATTGAGCTAACTGCAGACTGTTGCAAATAATAAGGTACCTCAACGGATACTTCAATCTGATTGAATTATATGGATTTGATTCTTGTTCATGCAACCCTTGTTACACCATTTTGTTATTTTTGGTCCGGAACTACATCAATGCATACCTACTGTCTAATATTCAGTTGGTTGGGCAGTAACACATATCAGAGCCATCAAACTGTAGCATACAGAACATTAGCATGTGATTATGCCAAACAATACCAGTTGATTTAGTATTCAACTCGAATAATATGTAATTTTGTACATTCAGAGTAGGCATAATATTCGGTAAACAAATACATACAAATACGAGGGCGGTGGTACCCGTGTCAGGGTAAAGCCACTCGGGAAGGCATGTTGGGCCGCTAGTCTTATATCCACTTGTCAACACATCGACACAGTGCGGGGCTGGCAGAAGGCAATCTTAGGTCCGTATTATGAAAGCATTCTCAGTCAACGATCTATACTTGAGTGCTTGGGAACGCATGTCAAAATCTACACTCACTCATTTTCGCGTTCTAACCACGTTATTACGTTAATGAACGGTTACCCAAAGCATTACTTGATTGATTGTCTATTTTAGAATGATATCAAACTTTCATAACGAACATTGACAATTTTGAAAAATTTAAAACTATAATTAAGTGTTTCTTCGAAAGCCATGCATTCTATAGCATCAACGAATTTGTGAGTACCAACTTATTACAATCTCTTTCTCTTAATAATATTGAATTATGACATTGAATTTTATGATCTGGAATGAATTGATATTTGATTGTATTGAGTTTTTTGATTAGGTATGTAAAGTGAATTGTGTGTTTTTATTTTGTTTAATGAATTGTGTTACTGCGTTTTACTGTACAGATTGTAAAATTTCTGACATGCCTTGTATAACGACCTATGTTATAAATGGTAAATAAATAAATACAATACAATACATATCTCTTCCTAGACATTCTCTGAACTCATCTTTACTCAAATATGCTCTGGACTACGCTTGAGTAAGGCTTGGAAAAAAATCTACGTGACAAAGCTTTTTTTAAAAAATAAAGCGCCATAAATGATCGATTTCGTTGCGTTTCGTCTCACAAAAACGAAAACAACAAAAAAGGTCTATTAAATAAATTATGATAGTAAGTGCGATAGTAGGCATCTCGCTACTAAACCAGGTTGATAAGGTAAAGGAACGTTTTTCACCTGGATAAATATGTTGACCATAGACAAACCCAACTCACTCAAGTTGAGATTTTGCTGGTACACCTAGCTAAGTAGCATCAGAGTTACGTTCAATCTCAATAAAGATTTACTTGAGCAGTGATTCTAAGCTTGAATAGAATTAACGTAATGACTGCATAAGTGATGCTTGGGGAAACTCTCACAATATACCCCCGAATACTCAAATGCAGCTCAAATTTAAGCACTGAGACGTGCTTAAATCTGAGCTGCATTTACTTTACTATTAGTCGTGATTTTTTGACAGTTTTCAATGATAATCCGTCAAAATTTCATCATTTGAGACGAGTTTATGTCTGAGTTGCGTTTGAGTATTTGAGAGTAAGACCAGTGGTGAATTGATTACCTGGCCAAGATTAGTGTAACTGCAGCGCGTGTGACTGTGCGTCACCTGTCAGCGGAGAGCCCTCAATCGGCTGCCCGCTGCCCGTGGCGCGGGTCCCCGACACCGACAGGGCACAATGAGAATATTTCCGACAACATACGTCTCATAGTGGTCTCCTTACATTGTCATCTCTACCGAGTTGTTTACTCTACTTTGTATTAGGTAATTATCTCTGGTGTATCCTACGAATAAGAATAGACTATTCTTATTCGTAGGGTGTATCCTTGTAATGTAGGTAGCATGACAAGGATACGCCAGAGATAATTCTACTTTTTTGATTTGTTTTTGCCGGCCAGTTTTTTGGTATATTAATTTCAAGAACATTTGTTCAGTAAGCATTCTACCGTACCCAAAGCATAATCAAAATTTTTTTTTTTAATAATTCAATTAATGTTGATTGTGTTATAAAATAATTTTTTTTTAGCAAAAATGTTAGACTGACGTTTCTTTAGAAAAGTACATAATAAGCTTTCTTTTCTTGTAGTGTTTTTTTAAACAGAATTTGAATGATACTTCATATAGTCAGTGTAATAAATATAATATCCAATAAATACATTTTATTCTATGATAAATATAGTATCTAATCATCATTATGCTATGTGGAGTTAATCAGATCACGTATCCTCCAAGCAAAACACCAGTGACGGTAATGTTCGAACAATACACGCGAGGCTTAGCTTCGGTTAACCCAGCCACTTCAGGACGTTGGAAATTAAGTTAAAGTTTGCTGAGATGGTGTCGCGAATTCGGAGCTTAAAGGATGATAAGTACGCTGAAACTTTGAGCAGCTTTGTAACCTTCATCTTTGAAACATGAACCTGATAAAACTTTTACGGAACGTCTCTTCGCGAAACTGTTCCCATCTCTAGGTTACTTACCGTAAATAATCGCTTATTATTATGAGTACGTCGATCCAAATGACTATAGTCAGGTAATATTTGTAGATTTGTAACAGTCTCGGAATTTAATGGACCGATTTTCGAAATTCTCACTAATGACAGCTACTTTTTTTAAATCCTCTACTTATGTAGAGGTATAATCCACGTGAATGAAGCAGTGTGCAAATGCTCGTTCATAATGAGTAGAGACACATTCAAATTAAAATAGATAACCTCGTCATGTTTCTAAGCAGGACCTATTTTAATCCCATTTGCATACAAGCTGTAGGCACTAAGCTCGATATCGTATGCGGCGACATCTCCATAACCTGGCCGTCGCTATAGGAACTGGGGCAAGGCGAGGATATTATCTAGCCAGAGCACACAGGCGCCCGAGGTCCGCCTTACGCACGCCGCCATACGTATTACGTGGGCTTAGGAACGCAATCAATGGTGGTGAACTTTGTTTTTGCAGAATAACTACGAGAGTGCTACGAAAGCACTATGTGAATGCTACGAGACTTACTACGTGAGTGCTACGAAAGCCCTATGTGAGTGCTATGAGACTAGCTACGAGAGGGCTACGAAAGCGCTTTGTGAGTGCTACGAGACTTGCTACGAGAGTGCTACTAAAGCGCTATGTGAGTGCTATGAGACTTGCTACGAGAGTGCTACGAAAGCACTCAAACTCAAACTCAAAAATGCTTTATTTCCATAAATACAATAAATGTACACTTAGAAAAAGTCAAATCATATTAAAAAATACACTGACACGGAAATAAAGTGGTATTTTTGATTTCGATCGCTTCGCTATGTAGACTAAAGTAAAGAAACGACGAAGAAACCTTTAGCCTGTTAGTTGTTATTTTTCGAGTTGGAGCAAAATCCGATCCAAGCTTTTTTATCCTCTAGATAATCTGATATTTTATAGTAAGCCTTTTTGCATAGAAAAGTTTTGACAGTTTGTTTGAATTTATTTACTGATAAATTTTGCAGCTCAGTAGGGGTTTTATTGTAGAAGCGTATACATTGCCCTTTAAAAGATACATTAATTTTATGCAGCCTAGTGGTGGGTACAGCGAGTTTATGTTTATTTCTAGTATTTACATTATGTATATCGCTATTTTTTGGGAAACTATTGATATTTTTATGAGTGTACAACAAATTTTCATAAATATATTGACTTGGTACTGTCATTATATTTATTTCTTTGAATTTATCACGTAGGGATTCTCTGGGACCCATTTTATAGATGGCACGAACAGCTCGCTTCTGCAGCACAAATATAGTGTTAATATCTGCAGCGTTCCCCCAAAGCAGTATACCATAAGACATAATACTATGGAAGTAGCTGAAATAAACTAGTCTAGATGTGTCCACGTCTGTGAGATCACGGATTTTTTTGACTGCATATGCTGCAGAACTAAGTCTCTTCGATGGCTTATCTATGTGTGGGCCCCATTGAAGTTTATTATCTAAGGTGATTCCTAAGAATACCGTACTTTCTATAATTTCTAACATTTCTCCATTTACGTTTACATCAGCCTTAACTTGTTTAACATTAGGTAGAGTAAATCTAATACATTTTGTTTTGGTTCCGTTAAGCAAAAGATTGTTGACACTAAACCAATGAACTACTTTTGAGATTGCATTGTTTACATCGTCGACATTAGTGTTTTGTCGTTTCATTTTAAAAATTAATGAAGTATCATCAGCAAACAATACAATCTCGTGATTATTCTTGACAAGATGAGGCAGGTCGTTAATATAAACTAAAAATAGGAAAGGACCGAGGATAGATCCCTGCGATACACCCATTGTAACTACAGACCCCGAAGACCGTTTCCCATTTATGTCAACTCTTTGTATCCTATCACTCAAATAAGATGTGAGAAGATCCAAGGAGGTGTTCCTTATTCCATAGTGATGTAGTTTCCTGATTAATGTTTCATGATGTACGCAATCGAATGCTTTAGACAAGTCGCAAAAAATGCCTAAGGCATCTTGTGACTTCTCCCAAGCATCAAAAATATGCGATACTAACTCTATACCGGCATCAGTAGTTGACCTGCCGCGAGTAAACCCGAATTGCTTACCATGAAGCAGGTCATTGCTATTGAAATAACTGAGCAATTGATGTAAAATGAGTTTTTCAAAAACTTTGCTGAATGTTGGCAGTACTGATATTGGTCTAAAGTTAGTGGGGTCAGACCTACTACCTGATTTAAACAGTGGGTTTATTTTAGTACATTTCATTAGATCAGGAAATACACCACAATCAATAGACTCATTAAATATAAAAGCTAGATCTGGTGCAATGGTATCAATCAAAGGTTTAATAATTCTAACGGAAATGCCCCAGAGATCTGCAGTTTTCTTTATATTTAAAAGTCTAAAGACTTTTATAATATCTTTTTCATCAATGTGGTTGAAATTAAATTTATTTTCGCATTTAGGTACATTTTCTGTCAGTAAAGACTCAGCAATTGCTTGAGAAGAGTTTAGGAACTTTGTGGTGGAGATTGGAATGTCGGTAAAATAGTTTTCAAAAGCTTGGGCTACTTCAGTGTCATTTTTGATTGTGCAACTGTTAATCTTTAAATTGTATTCATTATCATAGGTACTGACCTTTCCAGTCTCACTATTTATTATTTTCCATGTTGATTTTATTACATTCTCACTGTTTCTAATTTTGGAGCTAATGTAATTTGATTTTGCTATTTGACAAACTTTTCTAAACATTTTTGAGTAATTTTTTACTTTTTCTTTGAAGTCCTTGTTAAAATTATATTGTTTCTCACTATATAGTTCATACAAAGTTACTCTACTTTTATGTATACTTACTGTTGCCCACTCACTAAAGTTAAGTTTTTCTGAGACCATCTTCGATTTGGGTGTGAATATTGAATTGAATGCATTGGTAAATTTATTAAAAAAACTACAATACGACTCATTTGGGTTGTTAAGTAAGTAATCAGGTGATGGTTTAGAATCCCAATCCAATTTCAACCGTTCAAATCGACTTGTGGTCACAGGTGTATATGTAATTTTTTGTTTACAATTATAGTTTTTAATTTGTATTTCTAGTTTAATTAGTTGACCCAAGTGATCTGATTTTAAATTACTTATGATTTTTTTACTTATTAATTTTTCATTTTGACAAACAAATATATTATCTATACATTTTGCTGAAGTTTCAGTTATTCTAGTTGGTTCCATAAATATTGGCCTTAAATTATAACAATTAAATAAATTAATTAATCTACTACTGAGGGAGTAGACTTCTAAAAGATTAATATTAAAGTCTCCACATACCAAGACATTTTTATGAGATTTTGATATTTTATACAAGATATCATCCATGATTCTCTCAAATATTTCAAAGGAGGCTGATGGTGGGCTGTATACGCTTACTACAATACTTTGCTCCAGCTCAACACATGCTACTTCGATGTGGCTTTCAACGGATAAGTTTATTATGTCTTTACGTTCTTTGAACTTTATGAGTTTATTTAGTAATATTAGAGAGCCTCCACGAATAGCATGTGATCTGCAAAAAGAACTACCAACCCGGTGGTTACTGAAGTTAAACATGAGCTCATAGCTTTTCAGCCAGTGTTCTGTTAAGCAGATGATGTCAATATCAAATGAGTTCATGTACAATTCTAATTCTAGTAATTTACATCTCAATCCTTGAATATTTTGGTGCACCAGGTTAGTAAACTTTGCCTTGATTTTACAATCTGGTTTTCTTTGCTTTTTATTGTAAAAACTAATATTTGACTGTTTAGGGCTAGAGACTTCCTCTATTGTCTTTATTTCTAATTTAAATGGCTTGGAACAACTTCCAAGGTCTTGTTTTTTAAGTCATTGCAATGCTCAAAAGAAGCATTTTTAATAGCCAAGTTTTTGGCTGTTATATTAAAATAAAAAGATAGCGAAGTTGCTATCTGTCTTTTATAAAAATTGGAAAGGTAGTAATTACCTTGAGTCAAATAGTACTTTTTACTAACAATACTGTTAATGTCAATCACATGTATATTGTTGTTGCATGAGATAGTGTGCAACATCATATTAAGCTTATATCTAAGGTTGTTTTCTGATTGTGGCAAGCTGTCGCTATGTGAGTGCTACGAGACTTGCTACGAGAGTGCTACTAAAGCGCTATGTGAGTGCTACGAGACCTGCTACGAGAGTGCTACGAAAGCGCTATGTGAGTGCTACGAGACTTGCTACGAGAGTGCTACGAAAGCACTATGTGAGTGCTACGAGACTTGCTACGAGAGTGCTACTAAAGCGCTATGTGAGTGCTACGAGACTTGCTACGAGAGTGCTACGAAAGCACTATGTGAGTGCTACGACACTTGCTACGAGAGTGCTAAGAAAGCACTATGTGAGTGCTACGAAAGCGCTATGTGAGTGCTACGAGACTTGCTACGAGAGTGCTACGAAAGCACTATGTGAGTGCTACGAAAGCGCTATGTGAGTGCTACGAGACTTGTTACAAAAATTCACTTCTCTATTTTGTTTTTTAGTTTCTTCATTATCATGTAAACGAGGCCTGTACACAAACGCCAGTTAGCCTAAAGAAACGGATACATTTTTCAAGATAGACAACTGGCGGGTGGTCTTCTCGGATTGGAAGCTATAGTGGCCACTAGACAAGAGCGAGTACCTTCTTAGACCGATCAATAAAAAAGAATGCTCAATAATATAATTTTTTTAGGGAATCAAATAAAGTCCCAAAAATTTTCGGCATCCTCTCAATACTATTATAGTATCTCTATTTTGGCCCCTTAAGGGTAGCTACCGTTTCTTTTGTAGTTCGAAGGTTTTGTTCTTAGGAAAACTTTGTCTTTGAAATACCTACTTCATTCTGTATTTCAAAATCACTTGTCAATAATTAGAGAAATTCATAGTAGTGTATTATGCCAAACAATTATACTTCTTTGGACAGGGTATAGCTACCAAAATCAGTTGTGCTACGAAAATTGCTAACAACGCTACGTCGTCGTTTGTCGCATTGTGTGTTGATTCTTCCGCGTGAAAAATAACACGCTCCGTTAAAAAGGACAAACAAATCTAATTCCACGAAATGAAATCAGAGTAAAGCAGCGTCCGAGGGGAAGGGCGGGCGGGGAGGGGGCGGGCAGTACCTAGGGCGGGTAAGTAATAAAACAGTAACAAACAATAGAATTAGAAAGCGACGTTCGGAACTCTCAAAGAACATCCCGAACGGTCTCATTACGCTCACGAGTTAATTCCGAAATTCCGCAAGTTTCACGAGAGGGTTCCGTACAGGCGTAGGTATGTGATTAAACTTTTCCTTTAATAAAACATCTTAGGAGAGTTGTCAGGTATAACTCCCAGTTAAGTGAGTTATGGTTCTGGCTGTGCTGTCACAAATTAAATAAACCATACTTAGCTGTGAGGTGGCGCGAGCAATATGGGTAGAGGAGGAGAGCCGGTACGGGTCGTAGAGAAGTTTTTGAAACAGAAGTTTGAGTTTCTAACAACGTTACCAACGATACGCAGCAACGTTTACGATACTAACAGATTTCCGACGTTTGTGAAATCGGAGTAGCCTTGATGGAACATTACAAAATCTTTGAAAATGTTATCAAAGTCAAGTCAAAGCCAATAATTCTTTATTTACATGAATATAATAAATGAACACTTAAAAAATGACAAATTATAATATGAAATTGTAGGTAGCTACACTGGAACAGAAATAAAGTGATATTTTTTATTTCAGTCGCTTGTGTATATTGTAGGTAAATGTACCTACCTAAAATCTAGAATTAGAGTAAAGAAACAACGAAGAAACCTTTAGCCTGTTAGTTATTATTTTTCGAGTTGGAGCAAAATCAGTCCCAAGCTTCTTATCCCTTACTTAGAATAGAGTAAAGAAATGACGAGAAACCTTTAGTTTGTTAGTTAATTTCTCGAGTTACAGCAAAATCCGTCCCTAGCTTTTTTCCTTTAGTTAGATAATCTGATATTTTATAGTAAGCCTTGTTGCACAGCAAGGTTTGTCAATGAAAATCTTAACATGGTAGGTACTATACCTACCTACTGACCACAGTGTTGTTGATAGTCTATATAACATGAACGTATCGGAAACTATGTCAATATTATCTAACACAGAGCTTAGCTTTGTTGGTAGGTGTGCGTAGACCTACCTATAATAATACCTACCCAACTAGATACCCACGTAGGTATATGACTTCCTCAACATTATTGTTCAGTCAAATGGCAAGGTGTTTGCTTGTAAACAAAATAGGTCTCGAACAGTACTGTAAACGTACGTAGCATCAACATACGTGCTTTGACATTGTAAGGCCCGTATTATGAAAGCTTCCTCCCTCAGTCATCGATATATGCTTGAGCAACGCTTTTCTATAGCATAAACGTCACTCAAGCATAGCTCTATGACTGAGCAAGCTTTCATAATACGGGCCCAAGCAGAATATACCTAGGTAGGTATGGCAGACTGAACGCAGTCGGTTAAGATGTAAAATTGATTAAAGTAACAACATTTTTGTATCAACAACCAATTTCTGGGTACGAACGTAGGTAGGTAGTATGTACTTACATAAACCGTTCTCATGTTCCCACCACAAGCGGCAGAGGTGGAAGCACCCTGAGGGTTTTAGTGGTGTTGGAGTCCCACATAATCGCACTGTCTCCCCGTTGCAGTGCGATATGCGTGCGCATTTCCCTCAGGATAATAAAAAAAAAGGTAGTACTTACATAAATGTGTAACGAATTAAATTTGAGATCTTATTACAGGCATTATTTAATAGGTAGGTAGGTACCTACTATGGATGCTAGCACAAAGTCGGGATCAGACAAGAGAATTTAATAATTCAGGTCCAAAGTGCCCAAAGTTGAATTTCATTAAGTTGGTCGCAGCTCTAAGCCAGACTATTAGGCAAATAAACAGCGAATAACATAGACCAGGGGATCAGGACCTTATGAGGAAAGTTACCAACAAACGCGAGGAGCAGGAGCCTGCTATTGTCGCTGGGCTGCGTACTAACTGGTGGCTATTCTGCGGCAGGGGCTTTAAGGCGCGCGTGCACTGCGCTCTGGCTCTAAGAACGCACGCATGAATAAGACGTGGTTGATGTGATTACGATATTAACAATTCACTACTAATAGCTTATTGGCGAATATTAAAAGACATATTATCGACTGAGTGTCGTTATCGTGTCAGATTAAAAAAAACATGTCCACTACGCCCCAGTGTATGTTCTACCTTTTAAGAGGTGCACGTAGCTATACCGTGTCCATTTTGAATGAGGCATAAACGTATACAAACCGCCCATACTTAACCTAAAATTCACTTTGTTGGCGCGTCCTTTTATACGTAATTTACATTACTTGTCGATTTTAGATCCTTCCTTCAATAAAAATTGCTTACAATTATATCTGAAACTCGACGCAAAGCAAGTGAGTTTTTGTTATTTGTATCGTGGTTTATTTACTAACATGCTCCATGCTGGATGGATAAACCATAGATACCTTGCCGGCTATTCCCTGAGTAATGGAGGGCTTACGCGTAGACTTGGTATCCCGCACACACGCGCCCTTATTGCGTGCGCCCACCGCGCCCCGCCGCCCTTAAAATGTCAGATAAATAATATGCGGCTAGACCTAGGTTAAGTTAAACAGAACTTTGAATTGAGACTAAATGAGTTTTATTTAATTTGTATCTACAAATCAAATAACCCTTCAGAAGTCAAGTCACAATAAATTAGTGTTTAATTATGCGGTCATAGATTTTATATAGTATGCGGTGGACCCGAACTAACGAAATAGATCCATGTATTTTACCTACCTAGTTAAATAGAGGAATGTACCTACCTACCTACTATGTACTTAAAAGACAAGACGTATTCAATGGTTTTTGCTAGATACGTTCCTAAATTAATGGGGTAGGTACCTAACCTAAGTAATTCTTTTTTCTGCCCGCATTGTAGCCTTTTGTATTTAATTTAGTTCTGTCACAGTCACAGTGTTTACAATGGAATGTATCTGCACAAAGCAGAAAATGCAAATATTACGATTCAGCAACCGTTGCATTTTAGCTCTTCTGGCATCGTAATACTGTCGTTTTATCGCGAGCATGGCGCATAAACAGCGGATTAAACCGCACGCTCGCGGTGGAAAATTTCAGATCAACAAATTGAGGGCTAAACGACAACATTATTTATCTCGTAAACCCCTGTCACCGCTGGCGAGGATGTGCGTACTGGCCCGGGTGGCCAGGGCCGGGGCGAGGGCTTGTGCAGGTTCCGTTTCGGTCCTTCCGTTGGCTGTCATCGCACTACCACTGGCACAGCTAGTGATAACTCTATGGCCCGTATTATGAAAGCTTGCTCAGTCATCGAGCTATGCTTGAGTGACGTTTATGCTACAGAAAAACGTTACTCAAGCAGAGATTGATGACTGAGCAAGCTTTCATAATACGGGCCTATGAGAACTACCATTTGATACCAGCTAATCTTACTTTTATGATAGGTACATCCGATGTCATGGTTACTAGCCCATAAATGACAATACTTGTAAGTACATAAAATATAGTTAGATTCTCATTAAAATTTAAAGGGATTCGATCGGTAAAGTAATAATTAATCCACAAGAAAAACCAATAATTAAACTAATGAGCCAATTAAATCGAAGGTTAGACTAAGTAGATACCATGTGGAGTTAAATTGTACATTGAATTGCTATGTAATGTATCCAACGATGCTTATGCTAAGTAAGTTCTAATTAATGCATTGTAATCTAGCCACTAGGCGGCGGCGGCGTCATTGAAATAAACTATCTAGGTAATTATTTCACCATTATGTCGAAGCTGGGTGTTTCCAGCAACCTGTTTTGCACGCCCATGCGTCTAAGTACGTACCTAAGTACATCTTAGTGCTGAGTTTAAAAGAGGTAGGTAAAAGCAAACATGGAAGCCGGCCCTGCTCCATCTCTTGAGATGCGTCCATGCGGGTCCCTGGTATGGAAGGTAGCCGTAGGTAGATTAGATAGGCAACCCCCGATCCCGGACACTGCTGCTTATTCCGTGTCGATACGCTAATCGCTCCCCGGGGCCAGCCCGTCGCCGGCCGCGGACTCGCACTTTGCCGTAATGGCCGCCGATAAACGGTAACGTTTGGCTATCCGCAACCTCGTTTGCGATTCAATCGAATAAAATCAAATGTTTTGTAAACGTGCGAATGTCATGTACCTACCTACTTATCTTGTTAGCTACCAGCTTCCATTCAATCAATCACGGTAAAATCATAAAAGTGCTCTCACTCTTTCCTGTCTTTGTAAGAAGGCTGGCACTTACTTCGCAGGTGGATAACGAATCTAATGCAAATCTAAAAGCCCTCCATCCAAATCCAATTTTGCGAGTGTGCCTTAAAAATGTTTTCAAAATACGTAGGTACATTTCCCAATTCGAGCATTCAATACGCAAAATAATCACGTTCCTTCCCTGCTCTGCTCGTCCGATTCAGCCCCCCCCCGCTCGCACCCGCACTCCGCACGCTTGCTCGATGGATTTCATTCACTCGTTTATTCGCTCAATCATTCGCCCGCTCGTGAGAGTGGATGCATGGCTTTATGCAGAATTATTGAATTTTCAAATGTTAGCGCCAAAGCCGACTGCGCGCGTTAGATGGAAATCTGTTATTGAAATATTTTAGGGTAAGATAGGCGTGTAGGTACCTACCTAGGTAAATAGATTCGCTGTAGATACATTATATGACAACTTTTTAAATAATTATAATTAATGATCGACAGTTCACACAGCATTATCTAGCCCCAAGCTAAGCAGAGCTCGGTTATGGGTACTAGATAATTGATATACATAATACAATGCACTACATAGATAGATATTTTTTTATTATACATAGAAAACATCCAGAACGCCCTGAACAAATATCTGCAGATTGTACAAATATTTGTCCCGAGGCGGGAATCGAACCCTCAACCTCCTGCGTCGCAGGCGGACCTTCGCCCACCGCGCCACAGTGGTCGTCCGTCATATAGCAGCGCCAATCAGGGTAAAAATTCAACAAGCCATGTGAGCGAGCACCACACGGAAAACAGAAATACCTACAGTTTATTTTCTGTAGGTACCTACCTAGGTACCTATTTCGCCACAAAACAGAAAAGTATTAGAAGTAGGTATATAGGTAGGTACTTACCTACTTCTTATAGTTTTCTGTTGTGTAGAGCACCATCTCCGAGATCATCGTAATCTGTGGTTGTGATGTGAAGCCCTTTGGTAGGATGTAGGTATGTAATGTAATGTAGGGATTAGGATCTACTCTATCCGTTATCGGTCTGGCTATACTTAAAGTTGGTAGGTCAGTCTACCAACTTTATGTATAGCCAGCATTGATTTATTAAAAACGAAGATATCTTCCCTCTTTAAGGCGCCCCCAACTATTATATCTTATTATTACGTTGAACGCAGGAATTTTTAAAAATCCTACGTTCAGTTTGTGGTATCTATTAAAAGCTATTTATTAATGCCTCTGTAATAGTTTCATTTTGTAAGGCTTAGGAAGAGATACGAAGTTGCGCATTTTGGCCACCAAACTCCATTTTTGCATCTCCTCCTAAACTATATGAGATAAAATTATAAAAGAAAGGTATTAAAAAATAACCTATAATAGATACCACAAACTGAACGTAGGATTTTTAAAAATTCCTATGATAAAATAGGAATTGCTGTCAGATTGGCTCGGGTATGCGCATAAATCAATGATAGCCAGACCAAAAGCGGAAAAGAAGGCTTTCTGTTATCTACCGAGCTAACACAAATACGCGCGTTATTATATTACAGCAGCGGTTTTCAACAATTTCTGGGTTCTGTAAGGAATTACACTAGGTACATAAAAAGTAATTTCCCATTTAAAAAAATATGAACCTATGTTTCGATTACCTAAATAACTTCAATTTACCAACTTTTGGCTTTTTTATTCATCTGAGCTTTTGACTATTATAATAATGTTATACCTATAAACATTATTCCCAATAGCTATGAGTTTATCCATCCAGCATGGAGCATGTTAGTAAATAAACCACGATACAAATAACAAAAACTCACTTTCTTGGCGTCGACTTTTTGATATAATTGTAAGCAATTTTTATTGAAGGAAGGATCTAAAATCTACAAGTAATGTAAATTACGTATAAAAGGACGCGCCAACAAAGTGAATTTTAGGTTAAGTATGGGCAGTTTGTATATGTTTATGCCTCATTCAAAATGGACACACTTATGATCATACCTTATTGTAATAAAGTAAATAGGTTCCTAGAAAATGGTTTAAAAATAGTTTGAAAAACTATGTACTCTTCTGCTACTTCTGTAGTTTAGTTCCGTTCAGAACGCAGAAAATATTTAACCGCTGCATAAAATCTAAAAATTTGAATTTCGTGCTTATAGAAGATTTCGTGCGAATCTGTATATATCTGTGTATAATATCTAAGAAGAAAGACGATTGAACGAAAACGTCACTGTCAATGTCAATTGCCATCCAATAGTCAATTTTCGTCTGTCATGTCACCGCGTTGTATGTTGCGTGCGGGAGGTTCAGCGTCGCGCGCGGCCTTATTTTACGAAGAATTTGATTAAGTTTATTGTTTTTACTGTGATTGTGTTTATTATTCAGTGTTTTAGTGCGTGCTAATAATGTTGGTCCTGTTCGAGACCCCGGCGGGGTACGCGATCTTCAAGGTAAACATCACACGTGTGGAATTATAACCTCAAAGAAACTTCGTTTTATGCTGATTTCTTCCTCTAATTAAATGTAACAATGCTTGAAAATTATTTAAAAAATAAATTTTTCATCTTCTGCTCACCTATTGTGCTCTCAGTAAGTAAAAGATTAAAGTTTCACTGAACTGTATCAGAAAACCCTTTCATACCTACTCATGACGCTATTAAACAAGCTCAGCCATCAGTTTTTGCAGTTATTACTCTTTTTTATGATTAGCCGTCCCTAGGAACAGATTGCGTACTGGATCTGGTGAAATATTTACCAAAACATGCAACTTTAAGGTTATATTGTTTTGTTTATTTGACCTATTTTTGCAAACTGTTAAACTGCGAGGTCAGTCCACTTATATGCAGTGGTTGGTGGAGTGGTTTTTGAGTAGTAACATTTGGTTGTAGTTGCTGGACGAGTCCAAGTTGTCCCAGATCGATGACTTGCACCAGGAGTTCAACTCCCCGGAGGGAGCTTCCGCTGTGTGAGTACACTTTACAAAGGTTCTTACAGACTTGTCCCTATAACTTGACATTTAGAGTTATTGTTATGACTTCAATAAAGCTTTTATTTTATTTTTATCTCTATTAACTTTGAAAGGTTTATATTTATCACTCATGTTATGGACATGCAAAATTATGTGAACCAGATGTCGCTGCCAATAACCGAAGAAAAATAAAAGAAAACAGCTTCATTTTAGTATAATAAGTAATATAATTTACTGTATTGACAGGATATTTACCATGGTTTTTTGTGTTGTAATTCTATAAGATTGCAGTGGACACTGGACACACACCTATGAATATGTTTTATAGCTATTAAAACATGTTCTCAAAAATTGTTAAATCATCACAATCATTTCAGCAGCATTATTTGTTTAACACACATGAACACAATTTGTTATGTTTTAATCCATTAAATATTTTATCTCTAACTACTTACCATAGTCCATAATACACGCACATTACACAAAGAATTCTTAAAATTAAACACATAGAACAAAAAATACAAGAATAAATAACAAATGCCCTTTTTATGCTACATATATGCCCTGTATGTTTTTTTTTTACCCCAAACTTTTTTACAGAGTCAAACTTAAGAACTTTGTCAAGTTCGAAGACACCACAGAAGCTCTGGCTGCCACCACAGCAGCCATTGAGGGCAAAATCTCCAAGCCTCTGAAAAAAGCTCTCAAGAAATATGTTAGCAAAGAGATCCAGGACCAGCTTCTCGTGGGAGATGCAAAGCTCGGCAGTGCCATCCGGGAGAAGTTCGACCTGCAGTGTGTGTCCAACAACAATGTGCAGGAGCTGCTGCGGTGCATCCGCTCCCAGATGGACAGCCTGCTGGCCGGCCTGCCCAAAAAGGAGATGACGGCCATGGCCCTCGGCCTAGCACATTCCCTGTCCCGGTACAAGCTCAAGTTCTCACCTGACAAGATCGACACAATGATTGTACAAGCACAGTGCCTGCTGGACGACTTGGACAAGGAGCTCAACAACTACGTGATGAGATGCAGGGAATGGTACGGCTGGCACTTCCCCGAGCTCGGCAAGGTCATCTCTGACAACACACTATTTGTTAAGATTGTGAAACTTATGGGAACTCGAGACAATGCAGCTAACACAGACTTGTCGGACATACTACCTGAGGATCTGGAAGAGAAAGTGAAGGAGGCAGCTGAAATATCAATGGGCACGGAGATCTCTGATGATGACATCATGAATATTCAGAACCTGTGCGATGAAATCATAGCTATCACAGACTACAGGACACACTTGACCGACTACCTCAAAGCTAGGATGATGGCCATGGCTCCCAACCTGACCGTCCTGATCGGTGAGCACATTGGAGCGCGACTTATTGCTCATGCTGGTTCACTCATGAACTTGGCGAAGCACCCAGCTTCGACTATCCAGATTTTCGGCGCAGAGAAGGCCTTATTCAGAGCACTAAAGACCAAGAAAGACACACCTAAGTACGGTTTGATCTACCACTCTCAGTTGGTAGGCCAGAGCAGTACTAAGAACAAGGGCAAGATGTCGCGCATGCTGGCGGCCAAGGCGGCGCTGGCGACCCGACTGGACGCCTTCGGGGAGGAGGTGTCCTTTGAGATGGGAGCCGAGCACAAGGTGAAGCTGGAGGCCAAGCTGAGGCTGCTGGAGGAGGGGAATCTGAGGAGGATCAGTGGAACTGGCAAGGCCAAGGCCAAGTTCGAGAAATATCACAGCAAGAGGTGAGTCGGGACTCATGGACTGGGTTTTCTTACTAACCGTGTCCATTTTGAATGAGGCATAAACATATACAAACTGCCCATACTTAACCTAAAATTCACTTTGTTGGCGCGTCCTTTTATACGTAATTTACATTACTTGTAGATTTTAGATCCTTCCTTCAATAAAAATTGCTTACAATTATATCAAAAAGTCGACGCCAAGAAAGTGAGTTTTTGTTATTTGTATCGTGGTTTATTTACTAACATGCTCCATGCATGCTGGATGGATAAACCATAGTTATTTTGCCTTTATTACTGAAGAGTAAGAATTTTGTCTTCAGCTATCCTTGAATGTTATTTCTCGAATAAAATTAGTTGGCTACACTATTTCAATTGTAAATACTAGTTCTAATTTGTTTCTGCTCGTTAATCGTAATTTTCTTCGAAAATAAACATAAAATTTGCCAATTTTATATAATATGATGGATTTAAGTAGGTCTCAAATTTTTTGACAGATTTTCATAAAATAACTTTAATAAAATCTAACTTGCGTTTGAGTATTGTAAGTGGCCCCCGAATATTATTAGTTTAGAGTAAAAGTTATACATTGATGATTGGAACATTAGTAAACCTGAATGCAAAATAGTTGTAAAATGATGTATATGTTGTTCAGCGAGGTGCACAGCTACCAGACGGCGGGCGACAGCACGCTCGGGCAGCGCGCGCCCAAGCGCGAGCACTCGCCCGACGCGGACGCGCACGCGCACAAGAAGATGAAGCTGGAGGAAGGACCCAGCACCAGCGACGTAAGGAATACGATACTATTCATAACACTTCATTAACTGTACGTCACTCTCGCATCACTAACATTACAGACGCGGTGGTTTGATGCTGGTTTCCTGACTACAAAACTAGTGAATTAAATAAATAAATTAATTCTGGACAATTCATGCAGCATTATCTAGCCCTAGGTTAAGTAGAGCTTGTGTTATGGTACTAGGTAACTGATATACTTTAATAATAAATTACATAAATAGATAATTATTATTATGTATAGAAAACGACCAGAGCACTGAACAAATATTTGCACAAACATTTGTCTCCAGGCGGGAATCGAACCAGCAACCTCCTGCTTCGCAGGCAGACCTTTGCCTGCCCCGCCACAGAGGTCTTTAAAAGTCGTGAAAGAATAGAGCAAATAAATGAAAAATATATTTACTCGCTACTGTTTTTTACCGGAAAAACATGCGCGGAGCGGGGCGGGTTGAAGCTCGTAATGATTTTGTAGCACAGAGCTACATGTTCATACTTGAGCGATCTCTGTTCTTTTACTACTCCTAAGATTCGCCGCCGCCGCGAGGTGGCTTACTTCGTTTGGCTTGTAGCTAGAGTCTGTTCAAAAAGAGAAGATTCGTGGCGTTGCGGTGAACTAAATATGGTTTTTGTATTTAGCAGGCCAATGCCAGTGCCAAGAAGAAGAAGGTGAAATCAGAATCAGATGAGACGGAAGTGAAAGAAGAGCCCACCGAGCCCACCTCAGAGAAAAAGAAGAAGAAGAAAAAGAGGGTATGCTACGTTTCTACTCAATATTTAGACGTTGAATCATGTTTGAGTTCTCCTCAGGCAATTTAACTTCATTGACTGTGAAGGTAACTTAATTACTGTCCAGGAACAACAGAAATAAATCAATCATTTCGTTAAAATTGATTTAATTTTTTCTGAATTTATTTTCCATCATGATCATTCCACTGCTAGACATAGACTCAAGGCTGACGCGTATAATTTATTTTGTTTATTCTGGAGCATGTAACATGAACATGTTCTGTTTTGGTTCAGGACTCGGAGGCTGCCGACGCATCGATAGTCAAAGAAGAGGCCGAAGAGCCTAAGAGCGAGAAAAAAAAGAAGAAGAAGCAAGCGGAAGAACCCGCAGAAGAAGTGGAGGAACCCAAGAGTGAAAAGAAGAAAAAGAAGAAACGGCAGTCACAGGCCGACGAGTGAACTGAACTTACTAGAACTACCTCTGTTTTGTAACTACTTCTAGTCTGTAAGGACACGGGCGTATTACTACTGGACTCCGAAATGGGCTTTGTACTGTACCATAAATTGAAAGGTATCTTTATTACTTTATTTATGTGAGACTGCCTCAAAAAGCTCCGTAGAATAATTAATTAATCACAGCACAGCTTTCTAAGGCAGTCTAGTAGTAAATTTAAGTGAAGATAATAAAGATCATACATTCTATATATGTAAGTTTATAAGTGTGTAAAATCGTAAAAGATTTATTTGCAAGATAGAAAGAATTATTTTTAATTAAGAAATGAGCAAGAGTCCAGATTAGGTAAGTCCTAGTTGGAGAATGTGTACTTGAGCGTATGCAAGTGATTTTATAACTGTGGTTATAATAAAGATATATTTTTAAGTTTAAATTTGATGTTGTTTTAATTTACTTCAACTCGCTATAGACAGTTATTTTATTACAGTTGAAAGGTAGGAAGAATAAACTCGTATATCGCATTTCTCCACCCTCCAAAAACAGTATGTTAACGAAGTATTCATTACTCATTGACCACAAAGCAATACACAATTCATTTAACGCGTAAAGTATTTTCTTGTTAAGCATTATAGCGAATCCCCTCGGGTCAGCAGTTGCAAGTTTGTTTGTAATCAACAATTACCTCGGCGCGATGGCTCTCGAGGATTTACACAATCAAAAGTTAAAGCGAAAGAAAAATAGTTGAACGCTAGCACAGAAATTAGATTTAGTAAATTATAAGTTGGATTCCGAGACCATTTATAATAGTTAGAACAATCCTGCAGAAAGGAAATGAACAACTTTTAATACTGTTGAATATTAATTCCTTTTTCTACTGAGCTACCTATAATAATCATGAAAAGGAGAGGAGATATATTCTCCTAAGTACCAAAGTAACTGTAACTTAAGTTCCAGCATAAACGTAGGTAATCTACGTTCAGCGGGTTGATAGAGTAGGTACTTGAGAAAGCTAGGTATCTCGAAAGAGCGTTGTTCCAATGGCCGTAGTCTAGATGGATGCGTCGCGCGGCTCCACTGATCGATCGCGTGTCGCAACTTCGCTCATTAGACGCCGCCGCGGAAAAAGGGGACTCATTATTTATTTCCTTTTTTAACCGACTTCAAAAAAAGGAGAAGGTTCTCAATTCGTCTGTTTTTTTTATGTTTTGTTACCTCAGAACTTTCGATTGGGTGGTCCGATTTGCATGATTCTTTTTTTATATGAAAGCAGGTGCTTTCAGTGTGGTCCCATTTTGTTCAGTTCTGACCATGGGATCCATTAAAACCCATGAAAAAACTATAAAAGTTGGAGTTGGTTAATAGTTTTTAAAACAAAATTAATTATTTTAGATTTTTTTTGCCAATCGATCGAGTTTGATGATCGTATAAGAAACTTATGACATTTTGTCATAATACTTATCCTGAGCTAGAAAAAAATAAGTGTAAAACATAAAATTTTGTATGGAATTATATCTATCAAACTCGTTTTCTGCGAAGTCTTACCCACAGGGTTATTTTAATTCATAAGATTCGTTTTCGAAGCGAAAACGTCAGATTCGAATTTTAATTCTATTCCGACGGACCTTTGGAACGCTATTAATTTTTTTTAAGTTTCTGAAATCGAATCCGACGGCCGTTCCGACGAACAAAATACTGTTCCCGCTTTGAAACGCCTAGGTATCATAATTAATTTTGTTTTAAAAAACTATAAACCGACTTCAACTTTTATAGTTTTTTCATGAATTTTCATGAATCCCATTGTCAGAACTTAACTAAATTAAAATGGGACCACATGGGAAGCACCAATTTCATAAAAAAAAATAATCAGGAGAATCGGACCATAAAAAAAAAATACAGTCGAAGGGAGGTTCTCACCTCCTCCTTTTTTGAAGTCGGTTAATAAAATAGCTCTTTACCTTGTATGAAACCATACACATGTGAATCCATCCGCAACCTACCTAAGTAATAGGCGCTGCAAAGGAGGTCTACAGAAGATTTTCTTGTGTATGCCACCCACATATGGAGCGAGGCCATCGAGAAGCACGGTGAAGCCATCGCGGTTTCACTTGACGTATCTAAAGCCTTCGATAGGGTTTGGAACGACAGCAAGCTTCCAGCATACGGACTTCCAGAACTCTTCTGCAACTGGCTTCGCCACTTTCTGAGGAAAAGATCCATTCGTGTAGTCGTTGATGGCTGATCAATTGGCGATCAACGCCGGGGTACCTCAGGGGTCAGTACTCTCTGCCACGTTGTTCCTGCACCTTCATGGCCCAAGACGCAGGTGCCAGTCTCTATCTGCGTGGAGCTGCGGCGCGCCCCTGCGGGTCGCACCGCAGAGCTGGGCAGTGAATGCGTTATACACTAACACCTTCATGGCCCAAGACGCAGGTGCCAGTCTCTATCTGCGTGGAGCTGCGGCGCGTCCCTGCGGGTCGCACCGCAGAGCTGGGCAGTGAATGCGTTAATGGCCTACTGGTACCCGGTATCATTGGGTACGCAGACGACAGCACCGTGGTTGAGAGGTACCTATCCAACGGGAAAATCTGTCGGAATGACGTACAGGTGCAGAGAGAAGACATGCTGCAGCTCTTAAGGCAGTCTCGGACTGGGGCAAAGCCAATCGGGTTAACTTCAATGCCTCAATTTTATTATTTTAACGGCTTCTATTTTTAACTCTACAACAAATTATAAGCATTGTAAGTGTAATGTAACACGTTCTTGGAGATTTAAAATGCGGAAATAATGTTTCGAATATTATTTTTTCTTATTGACATGATAAGTAGGTAATACGATTTGCTGCGGTCCCCGGATAGGTAGGTACTTAGGTACTTCGTCTGCAGGTGCCTTTTTTTTGCAAGCAAAAAAGTATCTGTTAAAGTTACTTAAGTTTCCAAGTGTCAACTTAAGTTCTGAGATAAATTGCTAATAATGAAAGTGTCGAATAAAGCCATTAAACACTATTTTACATATTAATACGAGCACACTTCCTTGTTAGCGCTTGATTACTCGTAGTGTTTAATGTCTTGTAGGTATCGTCTATATCGCAAGTAAGTACCTACATACTTGCGATATAAGACGATACAAGACACATTAGAACTTTAATCAAAATACCTACCCACCTTATCAGATTCCACGAAACTTTCAATGAATCAATGCCCCCAAAGTCAGTTTCAATAGTAAATCTCTCTATAACAGTTTCATATAATGCATTAAAAGTTTCTGAGAAGATAATAATGAATGTTTTTACTTGATTTTTAATTTGGCCTTCTAACAAAACTTTTATCTTGGAAAGTGTGACGCGGCATGAAAAGCCAGAACAGAGCCCATTAGGTTAGAAGGTAGGTACGGCTGCGCGGCATCTGTCCTTAACTTTGATAAAGTCTTTACAAAGTTACTCGCCTCAACTTTTTCTTTGCGCCTCACTCAAACTGTTCAAACCAGGTTCAACCAGGTACCTACCTACCTACCTACTTCGAACTTACGACACAAAGTTGCTACTTACAACAGGAACATCTTAGGGAAGAAAGCCACAATCCTTTTACCATTTCCGAACGCAGTTTCAGCGTTTTAGTAGGTACCTGCTAGCGAGGGCGGTTTTTATCTTGTTGGCAGAAATTACACAAAAAGCAGTGTGCCTAAGTTTCTATTCCAGAAGATAAGTGCAACAGTGAAACTTAGAGCTTACACTTAGGAACCAGATTCTGAAATAGAACATTCTTTACCCATTGAGACAGGTCAGGGGAATTTATGATGTTGAAAAAGGGCCTCCTTCAAATGACACCAGAAATAGCGGCCCTAAGCCGGGCCGTGCCGTCAATTTGTGTACCTAGGTTATACCTACCTACTTAGGTATAATTTGTTGCCGGTTTTCTATATCAGTTTGGAGCACTTGCTTGATTCCTCAAAAGGTTTGTTCTACAAGTCTTACAAGCGCGTATACCACCCATTTCGCCTGTAATTCTAGCCGCTGGCACTGTGTACAATTTAACGGGTAATCGCGGCGGTGTACGGAACCCGCAACCGCTTTATATCCGGCCGGTGATGGGCCGCGGACTGCTAAATTGCCAGCGCTGAGTGCTACTCTGTGATACCATTGTAGGATCGGGCTTAGATAATCCTTTGCTGTTTTATTGTATCATCTATACTCAAGCCATTCTCAAGGTACAATGTTTGTAAACAACTCTCACCGCAACAGCCTGTGCTGTGACATGACAAAAGAGAGCCATAAAGTAAAATCCAGCTCACCCTTCCCACATTGGCGACCGGCGCGTGGCAACCTTCGCCTGCAGCCGATAATTAGTTACCTTGAAGTTTTCCTCTTCTTATATTATATGTTGGTACCTACCACAGAAATCGTAATAATTATTAGGAATTCTGAGGTACCTACCTAGGTATAATTTGATGTTGTGGTGATCCAGTGGGGCTCATGTTCAGATCTCACTTTACCAGAACTCGATGTAATTGCCTCCATATAAAACAACTAAAAAAATGATTACTATGATTACCTTAGCAGGTAGTGTTCTACTGTCCTAAAGGAATAGAATTTCCCTTAAAAGGAAAACAAACTGCTGGCACACTAAATTGACTTCAAAGATAGTTAAATGTCGCACAAGTCAGTACCTACCTAGGTAGAATAAATGAGCTGTGTTCCACTACATTATACATTTACGTGTTGGTTATGTACCTACTGGAAGATATGAATAGGAGAGCAGCGGCGCGGCGCAGAGCACAGGTAGCGTGTGGGCACGCACTTGGCACCTCTCCCAGGCAAATGGATGGAAAGGAACTTTATAGTTTTGTTGTGAGGTCGCAGGTTGGCAGCGCTGTGTACTAGCAGGCAGGGACCAACCTGTCATAAATATGTATCACCACCGGGATAGAAAACATTTGGCTCGGGGAATGTCGAACGTAGATAAACATATCTGTCGCGATATTGGCTGAGGTTACGGTTTTGGAAAAAATTGCGTTTGTCTCACTCAGCCATTCTCGTTTTATGTCTTGTTCCGTGACATTCTGTGAGATAGGTACCTGGCTGCTACCCAGCCGATACTTCACGTCAAAACGAGACATGGGTGTCTAATAAAAATAAAAGTATGTAGGTACATTTATTTTCATAATAGCGTCGTGTTATTACGGCTGTGTACGTTACGTTGTTAAATAATATTTAACCGGTAAGTAGAAATTATTTAACATGAAGTAGTCTTGTCCTGGAACACGCACTTCAGTGGACGTTGCACCCCTCCCTCCTCTACCCCCTCCCCTCACCTGTCGTGTAAAAGGAAGTGTCCCGGTGATTTATCACCCCCGCGACACTACAGTGAAGTCTTTATTTTTACGCGTTTTTACGAAAGAAAGGAATTAAATTATGAAACTTTACAAATTATCGCACGTTTTACCAACTTAATGAAGATAAAATGAACAAGTTCTTTAGCTTTGTTAATTCTTACTCAGAAGCAGTCGAAGACATAATTTGGAAAACCGAGGATTTGAAATTCGAGCCAAATTCATAAGAGCTATGAGACATTTCGTAAGAAATGAGAGGCGCTCGAGACGTGGCCCGCGCTTACACGAGAGCGTGCTACAGTAGTAGAAGCTAGTGTGTGTAGCTAGTTTAGATATCGTTTGCCAACGAAGCATATACACTGCTACGGCGTAGACCCTCTACGAGATCCGTAGATCGCCGGACGATGGCTCTACTAACTTCGTAGCTCGTGGTGCTTACTACGGAATGTCATAATGTCAAGTTGTGTCACTTGTGTGTCCTGACGAGAACGGTTCCAGTTAGTATACTGTCGCGAATAACAAAGGAACCTTTCGCCGCAGCACTCTCTTGGGAACGCGACTTTGAATAAAATACACGCAGCGCCACATAATTCTTACAAAAATTCCGAAACTCTATTATAAGCGTATAATGAAGAATTTTAACGTCAAATTCCCGGATATAACATTGTTCGTGGCTGTCACGTTTGTGGCCCGGATCGCCGGGATTAAATAATGTCAATAACGACAATAGGAGTAAAACAGAGCTGTCTCCTGTTCTTAGGACGGCTTTATTCGGGACGGGCTCGGGGCATTACTGGATCCGCGCCATCTCCACTTCGACTCGCTGAGAGAATCAATTGATTTTAATGGCGAGAGGACTTTGTAGGCGATAGAATTATTTATGGCCTCGTTGGAAGCAGTTGCGTCATTTATATCTATTATTTTGGATTCGTAGCGGTCGAATAGGTACATTCGTTTGTAATTTTGTTCAGGCTGCAGCACACACATACATATGTACATACTGTTTGTGTGTACTTTTTTGAATGTTTATAATTATGAAAGAAATTATTTGCATGCCGTTAATACTTTTTCGATAACTTCTTATCCATCGTATGGTTGCCTGGAAGAGATCGCTTTTAGCGATAAGGCCACCCATTGTACATTATCTGTATTTGTTTATGTTTTTGTGTTTTCTGATAACAAGTGTGCATTAAAAAATAATTGTATTGTTTTCATGCATTGTTTGTTTCCTCTAGTTTTTGTTCTTTAACCACCTTTTATTGTGTTTTCTCTCTGTATTGTGTGTTGCAGTTGCAAATAAATGTTTTGTATCTTATGCAACTTACAGATCTCGCTCGCGAGCTATGTGCCTGTGCCATAATGCATCGCTTACTTTTCATCGAACATTTACTTTTACCGGCAGCCGTACCTTCCGAACCCCTGCGATGTTCAATGCTAGTTCAAAATAAAAGCCATTCTTTTCCCAGGCAGCTGACGTTGCAAGAGAATAACATTTAACAGTCGAGCAAACAGCAGCGCGGCCGGCGGAGGCCGCCTCTGTTGTGTTTACATGGAGATACTTCTCGCAGTCGCGCGTTCGATGCCAGGGACGAGGCAGCTTCTGGACGAAGGCGTAAAGCGGGGTACCGAAAGCGTTAAGTAGAAATCGTGAACTTATAATGAACAAAATACCTACGATTACTTACTCTAAGACCCAACCGCTTGATACTAAAGTAACTTTCTAGTTTTTAATAACTGATTTGTTTTTTTATTCGTATCAGTGCAAGTGTGCCATTGGAAATTTTCATTCGCGTGATTCTAACTCGATGATAGTAGTATGGAGCCAGGGAGGGCGGTAAAAACCCAACACTTTAATTGTATATGAAATGAATAAATAAAAATTAATAAAAATGAATACTAATAAAAGTAACCAATTATGTCATTCTCAGACATATTTTATATACCTATTTCTACAAATATGTATCTTTTGAAGAACAATTTCAACGATCTTAAATGATAACCAATTTTAATTGATGTATGTACGTACGTTCTTACATCTTTTCTAAAGGATTGTCTCGTAGTCCAACCAGCAGGTAGAAGGTTATTGGAGAGGAGTAGTAGTAGGTAGTATTCATAGATTGATTACTAGAAGTGGGTGGTAGTCCATGGGTGGTAGGTCCTCGGCGGAGATGGCGGCCCGTCCGTCGGCCGGACGCAGCGTGTTTGTTCTCAATAATGGACCGCCTTGCTCCCATCGACATCGGGTCGATCGCATACCCAGCGGCCAGCATAGCTCTCACGGACGAGCTACTATTGTTTTCATTTCTTTCTTTTTGAAAATATTATGTTGAATTGAATAACCGGCCACCCAGTTCAGTTACAATTAGTCTCACTCCACACTATTTTCGAATTGATTTTAGAATCAAATCGAAGACACGTGAGCAAAGCAAGCAAGATCGATGAATGATCCATAATTATGCTTGAGTGACGTCTATAACTTTTACATGTTTTTATAATACGAGCCGTGAAGGTTTTACAAGACAAGTATTCATTAAAGTAACCATTTAATCTAAGATAAGCGTGAATAATTTTTCTAAGACAAATTATGTACCTACCTAATGTCTAATTAAAAACTTAGTCTAGCCAGGCGCCACTAAACTTCTTGAAAATTGTACTAAGTAACTAGATTAATTATGTTCAGGCTCAGTTTAGCGCCGTGGTTCAAATTAATTGTTCAAAAATTTAGGATGAAAAATGTTGTATTTCTAAGGTCCACATGGATGATACGTATTAACGTATAGATACATAATAAAAGTAAAGTAAAGTAAAAGTATATTTATTGCATAATTACATGTGAAATAGATGGTACATTAAAATAATATTGTAGCAAAGTAATTTGCCCTTTTTTGTTCTAGTACATGCATAATAGAAACTATAAATAGAAATCTTGTAAATTGGAAAGATAAACTCAACTGATAGGTCTTAATTAATGAGTATTTTTGGTCCCACGATTGATCGTGATTGTGAAGCGAGTATATTCGCATATTCGTATCAGGAGAGCACGTTTTTAACAGCTTTATTTTCTAACATCGGTCGATGTATGGAAGATTTTTTTAAACATACCTATCTATAAATAAATAAAATAATCTAAACTGACAAAGCTTCTCAAAGGCTTGCGCTGTTCTCCGTCCCCCACTTTAAAGCCCAACGTTTTGCGCTCCAGTTACAAGTAATCAAACAACATTATAAATTTCCGAGAACCCAATCATATTGTTTGGAGTTATTTACTCATAAAATATGGTGTTGATTCGAGTTGTATCCGCGAAGTTTCCCGGCAGAGTTGAAGATCTAAGGGCTCCCCGGTGCAAATTTACAACTCGGCGAGGCTCTCAAACTTTTTCACTTCGGCACAGATAAAAACTTTCAGAATCTTATCTATTGGGATACTTTGTCTTTAGTGATTTTTGAGTTAGAATTGTGGAGTTTGATTTACTTTGTGTTTTGGGAACTCCGTAAATCGGATTTTGCAGAACACTTTATTCTTAGGATTTGGGCAATCAAACTTTTTGGAATGTTTCGGAAGAAACCACACATTTTGTGCTTTGTTGAGTTTGCTCTGTGTTTATTGTACAGCTGCCCCAGCTTACACGTGTACGTGGATTAATTAATGCATGTCAACCATTTGGTAGTAGATACCTAGTTTGTTATTGAGGGTCACACCTCAAAGGCAGGTAGGGCTAGGGTTAAACAAACTTCAAATGGAACAACCAACGCTCAACTTTGCACATCCAAGCGTGACAATCGCTGTTCCCGAGTTAAATTGCTGGGAAAGGGCAGGTGCGAGTGTACCAACTACTTCAAACGACGGCGGCAGTTCTCAGAACCAAATACAATGAGATACAAAAGGTACGAATCGGCAGCGAGACTGTTCCTAGTAGCCAAGAATCTTACCTCAAGCTTTTATCTTCATAATTACAAGGTGCCTTGGATACCCAGACTCAAGGGCTTTGATTATGCCTCGCTCGTATAAATAGAACATCTATTGTCTTGGATTAATACTAAGAAATTTGTGAATGTTACGCCTCGTTAATAATAAAGATGAAGAAACGATCAAGATTTCAAAAGAGTAAGTACAAATGGACCTACCTGATAGTTATTGAATATGTTTTATGTGTGCATTCAAAAGCTGTTTTAAATGTTGTGCCTACCAAATGCTTTGGTAGAGCAACTGATAGGGATTTACCTGCATGTATTTTTTGTAACATAATAAAACGCTTGGTGTTTTTTATAATCATTTTTCGTCGTCCCTTATAGATAGAAGATTTAAACTATGGAGAGAGACGCATTTAAACTAGATTTTCCTTAAGACTTCTAGTTTCATGGAGCTTTAACAAAAACTGAAAGTGCAATCTAATCTAAAACTATTTCACAGCCCACTTGCAACTATGTCTAGCGGTAGTAAAAACCCGCAATAACACGCGAGGTATCCAGCGAGGCGCCATCCCCGCACACTGCGCCGCCGGGAGCCGCGGGAGTGCTCGAGTAACGTCCACACGAGCTGGCGCAGAGTCCGGGGAGAGCTGCTGGACATGGAGTGGACTGCCAGTCAGTCTACTTTACGACTAACGGTATAATGTCCGAGCCTCCCAATGTACGTGAATCGTAGCTCCTTCCTAGCAAGCCAGAAGTCGCATTCAGACTTGATTAACAGAGCCCCTTACAAGATGCAGACGAACCTAACGATGCAGTTACCCGCCCTGAAACATAGTCTCCGAGCCTTGGCTGCCTAGTCACTTGTATAAGTATCACGAGTACCACGAATCGAGAATTGCCTGAACACAGTATTGCTGGTGGGTTGGATAGACAGAGCTCGAATCATTGCACAAGCCGCACATTATACCATATTTATCACGGTCAAGCATCGATCAAAAATTTCGCCGGCAGGCCGCGAAATTTTTATAAAGATGCAGTCAAGACATAAACTTTTATTTGTTAGCTCCTCTATCTAAGCGCAAGATAACTGTTTCCCTGCTCGGTGCAGAGGGGCAGAGGGGCAGGGAAGTCATTTAGGATCGCCGGTCGGTGCGGCTCCACTCAGCACAACAGGCATTGTGCCGTGTTGAGACTGAGTTTCACAATACCCGCGTCTCGGCCGACCCTCCATTTAATGCCGCCTTTCAAAGCGGTTACAAATATTAATCTAAAGTCTCTTTGAATAATTTACTAAAACATTTGCTCTTGAAGAGATCGGAGATTGAATTCCGGATTGTACTGTACAAGTCCTACTTAGAAGAGAAAGCAATTAAAAATTGAAATGTTCTGTAACCGCGTAGTAACAGTAGTGGGCTAAATCCGAATCACTAGCAAAAACAAAATATAGAGATAATTGTTGAGTCACAAACCGAGATGATCCTCGATCCAATTATTATTGTGTGACGGCCGCCGGCGCGTAGTGCGGCGCGTAGTGCGGCGCGAGGCGGGCCAAGACTCACCGTCGGGACTCTGAGAGCCAGGGTAGGTACGCCTCGGGACACTCAAGAATAGCGCCCACTGACTGTTACCGTTCGCGTTTAAAACTTGTAGAGGTATTAGATCAATTTAATTCAAATCAATAATTATTTATTTTTGATTACGATCATTTGTACATAAAAACAGATATAAAAATAAGTATAGATTAAATTATGGAATTACTAAGTTGACGATATATTATTATAGTGCATTTCAATTTAACAGTTTAATGGGATAACAGGGCTGGCAGGAGGACTGTCTGTTGAGTACGGATGTGTAGGTACTTGTGCAAATGTGCAGCCATGAGGTAGCTATCATGTCACAGACATTGGATACCGTCCAATTTGAGCCGTGTCTAGTTCAAATCGGATCTTTGTAGTGGACTAAGTTTTATAAAGTACCTCTATAATGTCAATGCGCACGATCGCGCTAGTGAGCGCCGACCTTAACTCAGGACTTACAGCCGAGCAACTGCTATTAATTTGTTATTAGTTTATTGATGTTCTTGTATCTATGGACACGAAGCCTTGAGCAGTAATCACAAATACATACATGCTGAATGTTACAGATAGCTCACTTACTATTACACGAACAAAAGTTTTTGTGTCAACTAGATATTACTAAGTCATAAATTCAAAAGGAATACTTGGGCGATTTGCACCGCGGTTCGAATCGCTTGTGGTGCGAAACGACTAAAGACCCAATAATAATATACCTTTATATCTGTGACAGATGATCACGACGGCGCATCATCATCATCATCAGCCTATACTAGTCCACTGCTGGACATAGCCCTTCCCTAATGACTGCCATAGCGCCCTGTCTTCAGCTTGACGCATCGAGCATCTACCTGCAGTCGCAGATCGTCATCCCACCTGGCCGGAGGGCGCTGTACACTACGTTTGCCGAGTCGCAGTCTCCACTCAAGAACTCGTTTACCCCATCTTTTGTCTCCGAGCATAGCTCTTTCCATAGCTCGCTGAGTGACTTTGAATTGGTGAACCAGCTCTATCGTGAGTGTCCACGCCTTAGCTCCGTACGTCATAACATCCAATGTGATGACTCTGATCACAGTGATGATCACAGTATATATATTACGCTGCTTGTCCTCTGGAATGGAGAGGAGAGAAGAGGAGCTGTGCCGAAATTAACCAATGGAATTACATAAAATCTCCGCCTCGCATAAGTGGTAGGGGTTTGCAAACTAGTTTATAAAGTCATACAAAAACAGGAAGCGCGGCGGAGCGATAGAAAGGAGTGGGGAAGTTTTATCAATCTATCAAATGCTCTAAGAAGTCATTAATGATGCTGATAAGTCGCAACCTTACTAACCACTTGGGTCTCCCAGGAGGAAACACCCACCCCGTATATTTTTCTAGTGTTTAGAACTAAGTGGGTTGGTTTCATACGCTTCGTCGCTGTGTGCTCGGAGAATTGAGTTAGCTTATTATGAGCAAAGCTGGAGGTTGCAATTTCTACCTCTAAGCTTATTGGCAGTTTGTTTATTTTGCTCTGCTCAAAGAATAGCAAATAGAGACTCGTTTGTTGTGCTCTAAGGAATACGCAGTGAAGTAAATAACGTTCTTGCATTTCTATGTTTACCACGAAGTATTTTCTGATCTTAGATGTTATTTGACTGTGCAAATAAAGCTGCAAAACCTTGATAAAAGCATCGAGGTTTACCAACTTTATTTTCTTCATTTCTTTTACAGATTAAAAGGGAATAGAGAAAACCATCTTGGCTGGCCACCGAGGGCTACTTGAAAGGACGTCGGGCCCAAACTACGTAGTTTCTAAAGCTTTTCTTTGATTGAAGGCACGTAGCGAGCGTAACGTTATTTATTCCAGGCCCGTACACAAATATGGCAGGAATAATGTTAATTATCCTCCCTTCAGCCGTAATGGATCGGGCGCTGCATGAATATTTATCGTCTTGGGTCCGCGCCGAGACGAGGCCGTTACGTTGGCTAGAGCGGGAGCTGGCTGTCCTCGGCATTCGGTGCCTATACTAACCCTGTATTCTTACTTCGATCCGAGTTGTCGATTCATTCATATAAAATTCTAGAGACAAAAGTTGAAGAACGATTTTGGTCTTCATTTTACTGAAAGACTAGCAGCGCTTCGCGGTATCACCCGCGTAGTTCCTGTTCTCGTAGGAATTCCGGAATAAAAATATAGCCTATGTCCCTGCTAAGTAAGCTTTTTAATGATGAAAGGTTTTTATTAATCGGTCCAGTCGAAGCATATTCAATACAAACAAACAATCAAATCTTTCCAATTTATAATATTAGTATAGATGTAGAGTTGTATAAGTTTCCGCTGCTCACCTCCGTGTCTGCCCGCCAGTAGAGTCACCCCGCCGCTCGCCGCCGCTCCGGCCGCTGGTCAAAGCCGTAGCATCAATGTAAATCCGCTCGTTCTGGCAGCGGACACTTTTTACAAACGGGTATATTAATATAGCAGCAGATTTCGTGACCTTCGTTAATCTAAATAACCACGTGAACCTGCCTACATAACGCATAACACTTGACCATAGTACGATGTATGCGACTCTTTACAAGATAGCAAGTTTCATCATTAGTATGTAGTAGTATTCATATTAGTCCACTGCTGGACATAGGCCTCCCCTAATGAGCGCCATAGCGCATTATCTTCAGCTTGACTTGAATTTCGGTTTACTAGCCCCTAACTGTTGGACCCAATTTTATGTAAACCGAATAGTAAAATGTTGTTTTTTTTAATTCAGCATTCAAAGCACAAAGTTTCTTTGATGAAATAGACAGAAATAACGGATACTGAAACCTCTGGAACTGAACTTAATAAATAATCCTCCTTAATGGCTCCAAGGTCTGTTTGGAGCACGCTGTGAGCCGATTGCTCGGCTCGGGGACCGACGGGATACTTGCCCTGTGAACTGAGTGCGCGCCGTAACCTGCTCACAACCACGACCATCGATGACATATTTGACAGCGACTATGACTCGGCCATATGAATTATATTTAAATAATTTTATTTTTGTCAATTTTCATTATTGTTTTCTCTGTTTATCATGTAATCTCGTACATTATTTTTGGTATAGTTTGACAATGCACTTATACAGCAGCATTAACATTACCTATTAACATAAAATAGACAGAAAGAAGAATATTTTGTCTACACATACTTACAAAATAAAATCACTGTCTACCGAAGAAAAAATTAAATATGAAATTCCAGACATCAATAATGAAAAACCTAAACGATATTGGAAGATAAAGATAAAGATAAAGATAAAGATACATTTATAAGGAAGAGAAACATTCATTCGTGAAGTCTACGAAAATCTAAGATCTGGAGGAGGCCTGTACCCGAAAGGGGTCCTATCTAATAAAATAATGTTTAAAAAAAAAATTTTTAGTAATCAAATTTTAATTATTTTAATTCAATTATAATGTATTAATTAAGCATGCTATTTATAAATTATATTATTGAATCTACCTATACACTCCATTATAAACCATTGAAAAAAAGTATTTATGATAAAAGCAATTTTATGTTAATTTGATTGATTGTTCTAATTTAGATTATGGAATAAATGGCTTTTTTATTTTATTTTATTTTTTATATTAACATTACCCTAATTTATAATTTATTTATTGAAAACGAAAATTATGATCAAATAAAATAAATTAAAACCAGTATTTACAATTGAAACAATTTAGTTAATTAATTAAATTAAATTAATTAATTATTTTTTTTTTCTATGGAAAAGTTAAAAGGTGTTTTTCATCCCACGGGAACTGATTTATGGGATAAAAAGTAGCCTATGTTTGATTCCAGGATTAGAATTACCTGTACTCAATTTATTTATTTCAGCCAGATCCGTCTAGTAGTTTTTGCGTGAAGAAGTAACAAACATCCATCCATCCATACATCGATACAAACTTTCGCATTTATAATATTAGTGTGATTTATGACATGGTTACTTAAACACCCACCTTATAATATTATTAGGGAGACACAAATGTAAACCGCTCCCCACATAGTCCTTGTGCCCGCGCGTTGGGTTCGTCGCCGACTCCTGCAGACATCTTCAGCAGGCGCACTCCTGACTAATGCCCTCCGAATTGTAGATTTATGGAGCCGCCATCGCCATCGCCATTATAACCGCTTAATATTCCCAAATATCCGCCTGCGAGCCATTGTTCCGGCCTCCGCAGCATTTAATACGGCGTTCACGTTCGCGCCGAAACATGACGCATTGCCGATCGAGATCAAAGATACTGTTCGAAGCTCGATGGGCAATTAATAGGAAGGTAATTGAAGTACCTACCAACCTCAATGTCAAATTTTATATTAATTTTCTCGTACAATATTTCCCTAGCGGAAAATAAAGCTTTTAATATCAACATTTTATGATTTTTGAACGAGCTCAAATGGCCAGTAGCTTCTGGATTCAAATTAATTTTTATAAAATCGTGTCTCGGCGCCGTTTTAAATCTAATTTAGTTGACTTTTCTAATTTGAAATGACGAATCGAACCACATACATGAGGTCAGTAAATAAATAGATCCATGGAGGTGATTAGTTCACTCGGTAATGAGCTCGGGGCCACGTCGATCGTAAATTGTTTAATGTTTCCACTATTAACATTGTTATAGGAAACCATTAACTGCAACCGCATTTGTTTCCAACTAATTTACGCCACGTTTATTTAGTTGCGTTGCGAATTAATTTAGTCGTTACCTAAATTATACATAGCTTATGTTCCAACTATTGAAAAACATGGTTCAGGATTTAACCACGATTTGATTATGTTTTAAAAAAACGTTTTTTAATATTTTTGTGGCTTTAGCACTCTCTGTAGATTTTGGAAAAAATATTATATAATCAATCAGCCAAGAACTTGAAAAACATATAACATTCGTAAATGGTTTTCTTCTGTAAAACAAACAGCCTGAAACCGGAAAACTCTATCTTTCCTAACAGATTTATTGCTGTGATTTGTATTCTAGAAAAAGAGCATCAAATTTCCGTGTTTTTGTACACGACAGGCAAAAAGCCAAAAACCTGGCAAAGGAAACGAATCGGCGTGCACTTAGTCCGGGTGCGGGGTGCGGGGTGCGGGGGGTGCGGGGAACACTCAATATTCATAACCCTCTGAAACACGCCAAATGACCACCTTTACCACTTCCGAAGCAAATGGACAACGCTTTTAAATCTGTCTAACCTAGCGAATTCATACATTTGAATGTTTGTTATTTATTTATTTATTTATTTATTTATTTAGTTATGCAAGCCAACATCAAATTCCTAATATTTTTAAGATAAAATACACATAGACGCGACTACTTTGTGCTTATTATTTTAACAATTAAATTTTCGATCCTTACTTAGACCCCGATATCTCGTCAGACCCTCAGTGTCGTCTGACGTCATAATATACCCTATAACCACCGAAGTAGAAACTAATCAATCGATACCTCATTTGTTAAAATCGAACAAGTAGTTTCAGCGCTACGTGGATACATAAAAATTGGCTGCAAACAAACGTTGGTAGTCGGGTAAAACCTTATTAGAATAAAAAGGTAAACTGCATTTCCATGGACTACGTCATCTCGAACATCTCGCATACATCTCGTCTGAACCTAAAATTCGTCCGCCGACGAGTTTTTCACTCCACTTTAGAGTAGAAGTACAAATCGTCCTAATCTAAAGTCACTTGGTTTTTCCATTAAATATACACACTGTGAAAAACTTATAATATCCTTCAACTCTCTTGTCTCTACTTTATAGACGGATGATAATTATACAACTTTAACAAACATGTATTATAATAGATCTCAAAGAAGACGTTACCCCTCGTCTGTAGCGAGACCCATTCCACGCGCTGTCCGTTTCCGAAGGAAGCAGACCCTAAATGAGTTATATCGGTCAATAAACGTAAAGTTTTCGCGTTAGCCGAGATTTTCCGCAGGAAGGCTGTACATTCGTTAAGTTGCACTTACCTCGCGATTGGATTGCTGCCAGCCCTCGCCGGCTCCGAACCAAACCAATAAAACCTTTCAAACTGAGCGTAAGCTTTTATTTAAATCCTGTCGCTACTGTGAGTTCTTCAATTGATAAAAGGCTGTGCTCTCGGTAAAGGCTTACGGGGGTTTAAAAAGGCTGTGCATTAATGTTTGATGTTGTGTCTGTTAAATAATACGCTGCAAATGGTTTTTATAAAACACACTAAAGGCTTTAAAAAGAGCAAACTTATGTAAGCCTGCGGGTGCGGGTCGGTCCAAGTGAAGTTTTCATAAAGCTTCGCAAGCAGAAGGCAGAGACGAGTCGAGAGTGAAGTTCTTCAAAGCCGTGGTCCGATGCCGCATCAGACGCAGCCGCGTGAAGTGAGCTGCAAGTGGCTTTGTTCGGAACTTGCTGAGGAGTCTGCGGTTTGTCTTGAGCATGAATTGGTTGAACTTGTGTGTAAAAGATAAATTCTAATTTGAATTTTGAAACCTTAAGGAAATAAATAGTTTGGATAAATCCAGCTAAATAAACTAAATCTCGAAACTTTGTACAAGACAGAAACGAAGCTGAAATATTTCTCTTTATTTATATTTTATCCTCTTACAGTACACAGACAAGGTACAAATAGTTGGAAACTACGAAGATAGATGAAACAAGTTGGAGAGGTTGTTCGAGTAATCAAATTGTTTGTTGGAGAAATAACGTATTTGTTACTTCTACTGGTAATGCTCGACAGGATGTTTGCCGCGTGGAATCGAACACTCGACATTTATTAACTAGAGATGCTTATATTTACGTTACGTCGTATTATTTACATAATTATTTGAGTGCACATTGAATTCATTTTCGAATTTTATGTTCGAATAATACAGAACAAAACAATAATACTGTTAACGTTGAACATTAATACTCAAGTATTATTTTACTGAAATGGAACAGAAGTTTATATTTTATCTCAAAACGCCAGGGTCTTTGTTACTATAATAACAGCGTTGGAAGTCCTGGCTAATGGCTTCAGAATTAAGAACGGAGACGAAGACGAAGATGGTGCGTTTTCTGCCAAGTGGACAGCGATTTGAATAGCTAGCGCTTACACAACCGTAGGTGCCACTGTGTTTCAAAATATCGACGCACCGAATAGTCACTGACACTGTAGCCTGTCATATAATGCGTTTGTATGAAGTGCTTCAACTTGCTACAGTATGATGCACCTCTAGTAGATAATAACCGTTTGCGCTGAAGCAAGCTATTACGGAGACATTATCCGGTGCGAGCCGCGGGGCCGATAAATGGCCGCGTAAGAGCTGTAAGCGGTGTAACATTGAAAACAAAGACTGCGCGTCGGACGAAATGCGCCATAAAATTTGATAGCAGGGACAAACTGCGGGATGGGACTCTCGCACTTTGAATTTATAGAGAACCATGTAGATACCTCATGTTATTCAGATGACATTGTAACTGTAAATCTGTGATTTGACTATGTGAGTTTTCTTCCGCAGTCCCTACGGCGCGGCGTAGAGGGGCTACGTCGTAGGGCTTCCAAGCCGTAGACATTCTACAAACCTTGAACATGAGAAAACAAGTAGAGATTTGCAATTATTCCAGCGACGCCCATTATTTTCCTTCGTCAAAGGCAATTTCATTTTCCGGTACCTACATTTTGTTCGATGGCTTTCGTTCCTTTTATAAAAAGCCAGGCAATTCCCACTAGGGCCGTATAAAGGCTGTGTACACTCATCTACATAAATACACAATGGCAGAGATTGTTCGTAAGTCACGTCCACGCCGAGCGGTGTTTATCGCGCTTGCGCCAATTACCGCTTCACTGTTGACCGACTAAATATGCGCTTATAACTGCTCCCATACAATATTGACTCGCGATTGTTCCTCTTCATGAACAGATTCCCGCTCGGCTTGTCCACGGGCCCTGCACGCGACACGCACGTCCTTAAGTGGGAATGACAAGTTATACATACAAATGGAACAAGTATAATATAAAACCCGTTTAATGGCTACGTGGCTCTTTTACTATTTTAGATGCGTGATCTGAATAAAACATTCTCTGAATAGATATTTCTACAAGAGATTTGCTTAGAAATAAGTTTGTTTAGTTGCAGCATGGCTGTTGAAACTTGAGGAGAGGGAAGCGAGTGTATTTATCTGCGAATATTAAGTATTGTATAATTGTTTGAATCGCGGAGTCGAGCTGGCGTCGCGTCGGTAGACACAGCTTGTTGTAGCCGACAGTTAAAACAATCTGCTTCGATTCGCCGCGTAACTAAATATTATAGTTTCAATTTCTCATCAGCAAATTAATTTTGTCGCTGAACGCTCGCGAGTCAACAGCGAGTCAGCGGTACACTTGTCTGTGATTTCAATTGAAGTTGAATTCGTTTTTATTTCTGCTTAAGGTTGCAATGTTTGCTTAGAGGCGGATTGCATTTCAGTTGAACTACCCACAGAGGCTGCATACTCGTTACTCAATACGAACGTAGAAAATAGTTTATTGTGGTAAACACTCGAAACTGAATATAAAATGCAGTAAATCTAACCATCTCTCTCTCTGCCGAAATGTACCAACGCTTCTTTTTTCTGAAACATAAGACATCCATAATTCATGTACTTGATGATCCTAATTAAGTACGCACTCTTTTAATAACCATAAATCTTTTGGAGCTATTAATGTAATAATTTTCATGAATTTGCAGCGTTAATAGGAAGGTTTTCTTGTTGCGATAAAATGGAGCGTAATTATAAGTTACCACCCGAACTAAGTAAATTACTTGAGCCTGTGAGAAACTCGAAATAAGGTGCTAAAATGAAAACAGAGTTATGAAGACGGCGCACAAAGCAGCCTTGTTCGGAGCGAGCAGACTCCTAGTCATTATGGAAACTGTTACAGATGTTTTACAGAACTCCGTTATAATGAGTTTCAGCTATTTTTGTCTTCAAACTGATTGTACTGTGAAAATTTGGAGTAATTAGAGACAAGCTTCAACAAACCCGTTTTATATTTGAAACATGTCGTTGCGCAAGTCGCTCGCTTGAAGCGTCAGCATTATATTCGTGATGGTGGCGTTTGGAAAGAAAGATACAACATTCTTAGAGTCGTCTACTGGTATACATATAAAATTTAGAGCAAGCTTACATTTACTTGAGTCGACAAAAGAGTGGGCATAGTCGTTAGATGGTCGTGCTCGCCCCAAGTACTAGAGCCGTTTAGTTAGAAGAGTTACTTCGTTAATAGCCGCTTCCCGGGGGCAAGAGGGGCCAGAGGGGCAAGTGGGGGTCGGGGAGGGGGACAGAAGACCAATTACATTTTTGTGCGGCGTCGCTTGCGGTGGATTAGGAAAAACGGCGAAAACGACTCCAAATTAAAATGGAAATGTGTTAAACGGGCGCATTTGTGGGACCGAAAATAAATTGTACGGCCGATTTTAACTTACTTTGCTAAGGCTTGCTTTCATTCAATCCACATTCCAGTTTTCCAATATAAGGGGGATTTGTCAGGGGGTAAAACTGGAATAACCCTAATTGTCCACAGCGCACAGGTAATCACAACAATACTATAAACGCGAAAGTCTATTCCCACCGCTACTGAACGTATCGGGTTGAAATGAATAATCAATCAGAAACTCTTTATTTCCCAAATACAATAAATGTACACCTAAGTGATGTCAAATTCCTAAAATTAGTCATTGACACGGCAATATACTAATATATATATATATATATTATATATATATATATATATATATATATATATATTTCTGTCGCTTCGTTATATAGACTGAAGTAAAGAAGGGACGAATAGCGACCTAGCCTGATAGTTGTTATTGTTCTAGTTGGAGCAAACCCCGTTTGCAATTTGTTTATATTTATTTAGTTATAATTTTTGTAAATCACTCGGAGGAGTCTAATTTTGTGTAGCCTAGTTGTGGGAGAGTAAGTTTATGTTATTTATACTTATCGATATTCAGGGAATCTATATTATTGATATTCCAATGAGTGTACAAGTTTTAACCATTATATTGACTAAGAACATACTGTCGTTATGTTTATTTAGTTGAATTTATTACGAGGGATTATATGGGACTCATATTATAAAATTGCACAAACATCCCTCTTCTGCAGCACAAATACTGTAATAATACTGTAATAAACGTAAGTTTAAAAAATAATTTATTTATAAACCAGTTCCCATGGAATATAATGAATGAATGACTCAATACAATGAATGAATGACTCAATACAATGAATGAATGACTCAATACCACAGAAGAAATATAATTATACTTAGTACTACGTCAATGCATTGTGCATTGACGTACTCGTAGTACTATAATTATATTTCATAACAAAAATAAAAACCATGTATATAAATTGAGGGCGGTATATGTGGTCTTTTCGCTGAGAGTGATTTATTCCAGGCAACCTAGATATAATTAACCTTAACGTTTAAACATTCCCATAAAAACAACACGAGTGAAGCGGCGGGCTGAAACTCGTTTCGGAGAAATTCTATGGAAAAAATACAGCAACAAAACTGCAAACTGACGCAGGGAGATACATAAAACATTTTCGTCCCTCGTTTGTAGTGGTTTACGCATAATGCTTAGTACCTAACTACCCTTTGCCTAGTCACCCAAAACACTTTCCGTCACCTCTAGTATTCCGTAAAAAGCATTTAGTGGCCATTTACATATTATTCGTGGCATCTAGGGCCGGGAGGCCAGGGGGCCAGGGCGGCCGGGAGGCCAGGTTTATCCTCATCACCATTATAAAATAACTTTTGCGAGTTATTTTGTAATAACGCGATCAAACTTGAAGGGTTGGCGGGCGCTAGTCGGGGCCCACGTGGAAATACCTCCACGCTGCAAAATGGATTATGAAACTTCATGGGAACTTCCCACGTTACTCTTGAGAATTGAGTGCTCACAGCTTATTAAATTATCAGAAAGTGTTGGCAGTTTTACTAGCGATTCTATTATTGTGTCGGTCCGCTTTAAGTCTTATTTGAATAAATCACTATTGAATGAGTTTCGTAACATAATATCGTGAAAATGGCTATAACAAAGAGTTTCACAAAATCACGGTTATTTTAGAATCGCCATCCGATGCCAGTAGCCCTCGGAAATGGAGTTGGTATTTTTGTCGGAGCGTAGTTTTTAGACATATTGTTGTGTAGATGCATATTGTAGTGAGTCGGGCACAGGGCACAGGGCACAGGCGCTCAGGGCACAGGCATTGGCCGGCGTCCAAGTCCGCGCAGCCGGACATGACGCATGTTGTTGCAAATTAAACTCCGCTTCCGCACAGATGGACTCGCTAATTGCTCGCTTCCAAGAATATAAACAAGGTATTTTTTTCTTCAGCTGGTTAGATTTTGTTGGATTGACTGGAAAATTAAAAACTTGGAATGTTAGTACAGCAAAATATTTCAGAAATAAGATCTTTCTGTTCTATTCTGAGTGTGTGTATTCGTAGTGTGTATGCTAAGTACTTAGTTGCACTCAGGTCGGTAACCCGGTCACATTCATAAACAATTCGTACGATAGTTTGTACAGTAAAACATTTGCACTAAATGGAAATCTATTCCTGTCCTGTTTTTCGGGAAACATCAACGCCTCGGGCTGTTTTAGATCCGCGATACAGATATTCAGAGCGTGTCCTGTTTTCACGAAATATATCAAAAACCAATTCCATCAAAACATTTGAGTCGCTGGATAAAGATAAACCAGCAAATGAAAATGTGAAGATCAACAAAATGAAGTTGTGCTAACAAATTGCAGCATTCCCCGAGTTCGCAAGTTTGTTCGCAAGTAATTGCGGTCCGACAAATATTAGTGGCGCAGTTATGAATAAAACCGCCGGACGGTTTAATCTCGCCGAGACACGATGCTCAACAATAAAGGTACACTGGATTTCATTTCTCTCTAAGAGGATTAGTACTTGAGAATTTAAAAGATCTTTGTATTTTAATATTCCTCTTGGGGATTGAAAGGGTTTAAGAGATTCGTTGTCTCTTATCTTTTCTAATAATGAATTTATTATATCATTCGGTAGGTCGTCACTTGGAGGTCAGCTGTGGGTAAAGTCAGGCTGCCAATGATGATGAGATAGAAGGCGTGCAGTTGGTGCTCGCCCTACCTAACTCCCATACATTTTGCTGAAACAACGTTGGCTGCGATTGGCATGTGCAACTGCAAGATTGCGTGAGAATGACGTAATAATCGATGCATGGGATGCAACATGCCCAGCCAGTAGCTCCCAGGGTAGGTAGAGGGACTGGTATCGTCGGCATCGCATGCCTAAGATACCAGTTATTCTCTCTACCCACGTACGTATTCTATAGCTCTACAAAAAGTTTTTTTGTAACTAAGGCCATTTTGTCATTCGACTGTTTGCGAATGGACACTCAAAGATACAAGACACAATTCTACCTGAACGATATAAATAGATATTTCGAGACATTGCACATTTTGCGGCCATTACCCGACTGCGCAAGAAGGAATTTCCAATTGTGGTCCTTAACCGCGGAAACCGTTATACCGAGGGCGAGCGGAGCAAACAAACGAAGTCCAAGTTATTAGTGAGGTTCGCAATGTGTGTGACAGCGTCGCCGGCCGCTGGGGTGCGGGGGTGCTAGGGGTGCAGGAGGGGGGTGCACAAAAAGCCAGTGTGAATGTATTTAAAGTGAGTCGCGATTGTTTATTCAGCGCGCGGCGCCGCGTCTTAATTAAGCAGCACACGTGAGATGTTTTAATCAGGCGCGCGTCACAGCGTCCGCGCGCCAGAACAACTGGACCGGAGCACGCGGCCGCGGTGGCAGGGCTACGAACTACAGGCACTCAAGAAGGGACCGTATAGTTGTGTCGGTCTCATCACTGTTCTATAAAAAATTAAAAGAGTTACTTCATCATTTCACCTCACGACGTTTTAATACTAGCCTTTGGTTAGTGCTCATACATATATACATCATCATGCTGGCCATTATGGCGAGGCAAGGTTTTGTACAGGCTGTCAAATCTGTGATCAGCATCAAGGGCTTTAATAAACGATTTTACTCTGACTCGGACTCTGATACACTGTAATATACTCTGTATTACAGGAGGATACAGGGTGTCAATAAATGAAGGACGACGCCTACCTTGTACCTAGTTGTAGTGTGGTACTGTAGCAAGGTGAACGAGACTTGCTCTTTTCCAATTTATACCAGGTTCTTCCTACTCAGCCCTTCGGCTTACCCTGTGGCAGGGCCTGGAGAGTGCTCGGGGTAAACGCGCCGTAAGCAAAGATTAGATCACCGGTGAAAGCGGCCCCTCCACGCAGGCGGCGGGCGGCGCGGGCTAACAAGATGCCGGGTCACATCCACCGGGTGACGACGAACATTTTTTAATGTTCTTAAATATTGTCGGAGATAAAATGTTGAGCAGCTTAGCGGGATTAGCGGTTTCGTTTTGCGCCTTGGGAATAAAAGCAAGACAAGTTTTGTAGAGTCGGCGCAAGTGTTATACTCATCAGCTCTGTGGCATTGTTAGTTTTAAAGTTAGCATATTTTTGATCAATATCGAAAAAAGGAGCAGGTTCCATGTTTCATACAGTCGACTGTACTCTTGATATTATAGGCCGTCAGATAAATTCGCTTCGAGATGACTGGCTACGTAAGGGGTACTTAATATTTTCGTAATTCCTCGGGAATATTATATAATCCTCAACAACCTCGGGGTAATGTTCTATACAGTCGGCGCGATAAATAAAAACGGTTTCAATGTAGCCGAACGCGGATCTGTGTCATCCCGCACAACTTTGGCCCATACACCAGTGAAAGTGGCGCCCCCAATTATTTTATCTTATTAATACGTTAAACGCAGCAAGTTTTAAAAATCCATCGTTCAGTTGGTGATATCTATTTATGTTTTATGTGCCGATAATGCCTCTGTAATAGTTTCATTTTGTAAATCTTAGGTAGAGATACGAAGTTGCGCTTTTTGGCCACCAAACTCTATTTTCGTATCTTCTCCTTAACTATATGAGATAAAATTATTACAGAGGTATTAAAAAATAGCTTATAATAGATACCACAAACTAAACGTTGGATTTTGAAAAAATGCTATGATAAACGTAAAAATATTATAAAATAGATTTCGCTGTAATATTGGCTCGGGTATGCGACTTAAAAACAGTACCTTTACTCGTAAATACAAAGGAGTTCGGTTTAAGATTTGTCTAAACATTGACTTGATAATGTAGTGCTGTGTCACAAACTATTCTTGTTATTATGTAAATGGCGACGGAATAAGACAAAGCTTTTGGAACTGAGCTGGGTGATTTGCACACCGTTTGGCTTTAAAGTAACTTGTCGGTATCTCTGGTGGTTGTCGCGTGGCTAAAATTACCGCTAGATATGATCCGTAGTTTAGATATGGAGTTATACTCGTTACTTGACATGCGTTCGTACGCACGTGCGGCCCGCGCGGGCTCACCGTGTGTCGCTACGAGAGCATGGAACTCAGGGAGCGAAGGCAGAGGCTAGTTTATTATAATACTAGCATACAAGAATTTCAATAATTTCAACATCTATTTCGTCAATTTTAAATAAAATTCCATAGTTTCTTTAACATACGCGCGAAAAACAGTATTAGGTAGCCCCCTTGCATTATAACAAACGTTACAACGGACATTAAACGTATTATTCGTCTTGCTTGGATATATCGTTCTGTGCTCGTCGTTACATACATCAATGGAGAAGGTATGTTTTGCCATGTTCGTTTTGTCCACGTGCCGTCCATGTTTGTGTCTTCATCTCAACTTAGGTAATTAATTTTGCGCGCGAGCCTCTATGGTCCCTGCTACAAGCCCCGTTCCCTCCGTAATGCAAGTAATTCCTCCGTCAGCAAGCACTTGGCATAGGCTCCTCATTTGTATGCATCGCCCGCGAGCATCGCCCGGTATCAGGTATTCAATAGCGAGACTATTACCCATGCCCATAGCTCAGTGCCTATCCATAGACATAGCCATAGCCAGCGCGGCCGATTGATTCCCGCAAACGCACAGAGACGCAGGCAGCCCTAACGTTCATTCAGCTCCATTCACTTGGATGATTCTCATTAGATCCATGGACTAGATCCATGATAGATCTACCTATAGATAACTTTATTAAATGAAATGAAAGTGAAATGAAATGCTTTATTAAAAAGAACAGCATTAATACAAATATTACCTAGTTGGTAAAAGGCGATCGATTTCTTGTTTATTAATAAATGTTCATTAATAATCATAAATTAATAAATACAAAATGTCTTATGGATATCCTATAGTTAAAGTCACAATAAATACCTACTTATGTCTAAAACTCGGTCTAAAAGCTTATCTATATATAAAAGCGTCATTTAGTTTAGAGGACAAGCTGCAAGCATGGTCATGAATTTATTAATTACTAGTTGCGCCCCGCGGCTACGCACGCATTTTTCCTATGGAAACGTTTAAAGGTGATTTTTGTCCCACGGGAACTGGAACCACTGATTTATGGGATAAAAAGTAGCCTATGTTTGATTACCGGATTAGAATTACCTGTATGCAAAATTTCAACGTAGTTTTGGCGTGAAGAGGTAACAAACATTCATACAAACTTTCGCATTTATAATATTAAGGGCCTCGTTCACGATCTCCAAGTAAAGTGTTGAGTAGTTACTTCTTAGATAACGTTAATTGGCAAGTAAAAGTCACGAGTATCTTTTGTCCATTTCACAAACGAAAATTGAGCCTCGAGTAACAACTTACTGGTTAAGTGAATGACGTTTAAAATCATACCCTACCATTCGTTCAATCATCGTTCAATAAACGTCATACGTCATAGGCCGTTGTCAAATGTCTTGTCATTTGTTTTGTTTTGGTGTTTTGGAGGGAGTTTTTAAAAAGCGTTGTGTCGTGCGTATGATTATTTCTCTTTATTTTCTATCATGGATAAAGTTAAAAGGGAAAGAAGTACAAACTTTTCTATTAATGAGAGGGATATTTTAGTGCATCTTGTGCAGAAATAATAATCAATAATCATTTATTTTGTAAATTTCTTGAATAACACGTCATTGATTTAAATCACATACATAACACATTTTATTATTTTGTGATTTTATTATTTATAGATTATTTTGTGTTTTATTAAGATAAGCACTTTGTTTACTGCATATTTTGATAGGCGAAAATTGCAAAAAAATCAGTTTCATCTAGGTCCGTAAAATAATCAACACGGAATTTAAATACAGGAATCCTAGGTACTCGTTGCGTCGTAGAATCTTCTATGATCAATTAGGTCAAATAAATCCGTTTTTATTAATATATTTTAAATAATCGTTGGATATTATCTGATAAGTATCGACACAAAATGAAAACTTACAGCTATGAACTGTAAAGTAAATACGCTAATTGGCAGATGTTGTGACGAGTAAGTTACTGGTCAGATAATCATATGATTAGTGCTACTCGAACATGGTGAAATTGGCATGTGAAGTTACGGGTGACTTTATCTAGTGGTTAGCCTACTCAAGACTTTACTTGAGGGTGGTGAAAGAGGCCCTAAGTGTAATGTCTCATTAGATTAATAATGGATCTATTGAGAAATTAGGTTCTCCATAGATCCCTTATACTTCAGGGCTTATTATCTAGGATACGATATCACATTAATATGCCAGTCAAAGTGTCGACTGAAGCGTTGTCCGGCGCAGATGTAGTTACACTATGAGGCTGATTTTCATCCCGAAATATCGTGATAGTAGTCACAGCTGAGGTCTCCGAAGACAGTCTGATAATGGCAGCGGCCACGAGTTATATTATAACACATGGATATGAATAGTTCCCCGAAGTCATTTGGACTACGCCCAACGCAATAAACTCGACCACAGCGGTTACTCAAAGCGCAGTTATAAAGTCGTATAAAGCTAAAATGTCATTGGTATACGTATGTAGAATTATAGAGGGTAAATAAAAATGCACCTCGGAAGTACCTCCTTCCCACATCCACATGGAAGTCAGAACGAGCTCCACCAAAAAGTCAGGGCAATAATGCACCGAGGCTTTGTGAAACGAAATTAACTTGCCCGACAGGGTGCGCTGGAATACGGACTCTGTGACTATTGCAATAGAGTGCACGGTGCGTGCGGTGGATCGCGCTACGTGTAGCGTAGGTTAGTGCGCGGACGCTGTATTACGGGTGAGGCGTGGATTACACTGGGCACAGTGTGAGTGCGCCCGCGGGCGCAGTACGGCATGTCACACATATCCACTGCTTCTTGAGTTCTTTTTAATATCTATGAGATAACTTTAAAAAATAATTTATTTTCTTTCATTCTTTCTATTTTAAAATGAACAATAAGAATCTACTTAAATAGTTCAGAGTTCGTCAAATAGACTCACTCCTGAGATTTCGAAAGTAATGAAAATCTAGAATTCAGGTACTCGTACATACACTGCCCACTCAGCATTATTTTATAGGTGATTAAGTCAAATATGCTATACCTATATATATAGGTATAGTCATATATCTTTGTGTTATTATTTTAATAAAAAAGGTATACAAATACATGACAAGGAGTAATACAAAACACAGAAAAAACGAAACTAAGTTACTATGACATCGGTTGGCAAAATCATCGTTGAACTTGTAATCCTTTATTCAATAATCACTGGTTTACCAAAAGCATGTCAGCTGATCTGACTGTGATGCGAGTGACCGTGTAAATTCCACCGATGCACATGCCTGCGTCCCGGCTCCGGGCGTGAGCCGGCCACCGCACGGCGCGGCGGCGGCGCGCATCGTCCCACTGGGGTGTAGCTACGCTGTGGCCTGCGAGCGCCGCTTTATCTCACAATTAAGCAAATCAACGCGAATTTCGAGCTTTTTCTACATTTATTTTGCGCAAGTCCACCCTCGGACCCATCTGGGGGTCACCCACCCTTGCAATCTTTGCTGGCGACGTTTCTTCCTGCTAGAAGTAGAAGTTATTATATGCACAAGTAGGTACTTTCCAGAATATCTCTACGAAATGTCTGTGCAGCGATATAACAAAGGATGACCGTTCTTTTAATAAACCTTCTACAAAAATATTTTGTATAGAAGGTTTATAGAAAGGACGTAAAGGACGGTATAATCATATGACATTTATCTTAGAGAGACAACAGTCCGAATTGCACGTTTATCTATACATACGTTCAGCAGTAAGGTCGTTCGTTTTATGCGAATAACAACCGAAACTTCGTATTTCGTATTTCAAAGCAGGCCTTTATTTCAGTCTTCGTTTCATCCATGTATCATCACATCATCATCACATCAAACTAAATTAGACTCGAATTTTAACTAGATGTCGCGTCTTGGAGAATTTTAAGTCGGTTTATAGTTCACTAGCAGTGCCTCGCGGTTTCACCCGCGTAGTTCCCGTTCCCATGGGAATTCTGGGATAAAATATAGCCTATGTCACTCCCTGAAAATTAAGCTTTTTAATATTGAAAGATTTTTTTAAATCGGTCTAGTAGTTTCGGAGCCTAAATACATACGAACAAACAACCAAATCTTTTCTCTTTATAATATTAGTATAGATTACACTAAAACAAACCCAATTATCAATGTTATAGAAAATGGAGTACATATCGTAGTCCCCTTCCCCCTCCCCGTCCCGTACATAGAATCAAAATGTTCTCTTCAGCGCGGAGCACATCACAGGTGGAATGAGTATAATCTAGTTTCCCTACGTGTACGTACGAGGTCGCAGGTAATCAACTAATGTAACCAGTCGGAATTTTGCAATCGTTGATTACCTCGCGAGGGTTTCCTTTCGCATTTGGAGCAATCGGAATAATAAGCTAGGTACGTACTTAAATTTCATGTATTTCATGTACCTAACACAGACTGCCAAAGGAAATTAAATTCAAATGGTTAATAAATAAAGTAAAATAATAATTAAATTATAGAATGGGAGAAAACACAACTACCAAACACAAAATACAAGCCTTTACAAAATATCCAAACGGAATCAATTACTCATTTCGTCTTGAATTGTTTATTCCACAAAACAGAGAACCAAGAGGCTTTGACTAATTCACTAGAATACTTCATCATTACACTCTATTGACCCCAAATTGTGAACCAATAGCAAGAAATAAAGGGGCTATTTAGGGACCCTTCGCCACAAAGGGGTACAAACGGGATTCGGGAGATCTGCCGCAATCAGACAATATGTCAGGCCTGGCCTCCGCCGCCGCACAATACATTGTCCCATTGATTTGGGTTTCAGGTAGATACAGTCTAATTGTATGATTGAGGAGCTTCACTTCTCCGTCATTATTTAAAGCTTTTGTTTGCGAGGAAGTAGGTAAATTAATATGAATTTAAAACGCCATTTCGAATGACTGCAGAGAAACAAAACCTATTCAGACAGGGCTTTTAGTTAGAATCCTATTTAAAACTTTGAGCATGCTTTAGTTATGAATTAAGCAACACATTTAGAAATAGCGTTAGTTCGTAGTTTGAGTTGAAAAAGTTATAGTCCGGAATGACTTTTATTGCATAAAAAGCGACCGCACTGTTACCTGTCTATCACTAACGAACGCTCATCGTCAAATGCATAGTTAATGAATGGCGTGATGTCATGTGAAACGGTGTTTAGTGGAACACGTCCAGGGACGTTATTCCATCTACATAAACAATGAAACTATGACCTACTCGTTATTTTATCAAACTATGCATATTACCCGAGACTATCTAGTGACTAGTCTCTGATATTACATAATAACCTGGGAATAGACAGAGGAATATTGCGAACATTGAGCAACAAAACAGGTCGTTTCGCGTATAATGGCGAGCCGGCTGCCGGCGCCGGCGGCGGCGCGTTGTTTTACTTCAAATGTACCAATTTGCGAATCAATTACCTCCTCCGATCGCTGAGATTGGCGACAGCTGATTAAATCAAGAAGCTGGCACACTAATATTGTAAAGATTTTTATTGAAATGAGGGATGCTCCGTTTGATCGCCCAGTGCGGAGGGAGGGGTTCAAATATTAACGCAAAGTTCCGCCTTAGAGACTAAATGCCATAAAATTATATTTGAATTCTCTATTCTTATTATCATGTCTCATTATGTTGTCTTCTTAGTATCATTATGTTATCTAAATCGTTTAATATATTTAGTAAAACTATACCTTGTTCTAATTACAGTGCATCGCAATTTTGTTTTTCTGAGTTTATTGCTGAAAAATATACGAAAAAATAACAAACATTATTCAATGTTCCAGCTACATGGGCTCGAATGTTGCTGTGTTACTTGTTTGCTCTCAATTAGAGATAACAAGTAACAGTGTGTAAATATTGAACACCCTGTACCGTCCGGGGCCGTGAGTCAGTGAGTCGATGAGTCGTGGCTCGGTGAGCCGTGACTCGTGAGCAAACCGCTAATTGTGCTTCATTTCGAGGGTTCTGGGAAAGTTCTTCCGGCTAGCTTTTTATACGCAGCCAATATTGCTCTCTGAATTGACTTCTCTGGTATTTTAAATCCTCAATAATAATTCTACGAATATTGGTTTTGAGCACGTCTGAGAATCAAAGGCTTTATTTTTAATGTGCATCCGTTAGAAGTTTTTAATGATTTGACAGCAGTTCCTCAAAACGCAACTCGTCTAAATCGCGTTTCGTGTCCTGTTTATATATTGAACTAGCTGCGCCCCGCGGCTTCGCACGATCTATTCAAGTAGCTATGTCCGTCCCAGGGATACCGTTTACCTCCCTGCCAAATTTCATCAAGATTCGTTCAGCCGGGAACGAAATAAAAACTATCCTATGTTCGTTTCCTGGTTCTAAGCTACCTCCCCACCAATTTTCAGCCAAATCGGTTCAGCCGTTCTCGAGTTATAAGTGTTGTAACAAACACGACTTTCTTTTAAATTATATAAGATATAAGATATATAGAACTTTGACATTACTTATTGCATTTTTATAAAATAACCTTTTAATTTTATAAATTAACTGACTTTTTTATCTTTTTGTGTATTTATAATTTGTAATTTCCAAAAAACAATATACCTACATGCCATAGGTACATTGAATGATCTTATGATATAATGTAGTGCCTAGTTCATATTGAACAAAATGCAAACTACTTCTTATAAATATTTAATACTGTATAAAGTTAGTATTCGCGTAAAGCGCTCGTTTCCCCGTCGCATGTGCTCAGTGAGTTTAATTGTAACCGCGGCGCAGTCCGCCGGCACGACATCTACCGCTAGCTGTATCCACATTATTTATACGTTTCTATTATTTACTGCCAAGAACTCGAATCGCATGCATTATGGGAATTAGCTACACGAATGCAGTCGTGGAAATATGACGAAATGATTATAGTAATGTGTAACACATCAAAAGTTCACGCTTACCCGTTCTACAATTATGTAAATACACGCTAGCTATTTATTGTTGTGGACCAATTGTGGACTTGTAAGAAAACTAGGGTAGGTTTACCATGCAGGCTGTATTTTGGTGTACACTGAACGCGACATGCGATCAACTTTTAATAAATAAGATGTTTGACATCAACTTTTCACGAACCCATCTTCAAGTAGTATACGAATACTAAAATATATTATGTAGGTAACGGTTCAATTCTTTTGCCATTATTTTCTCCTCTGTACTATCGCAGAGTCATTAGTAAACGATTTGCCGGTTCGTGAATAACCTAAACGACAGAATATTGATAGGAAGCGAGTCTGATGTCCTGGTGAGACTTTTGTACAAGCTCCTCTACTTGGTGTCTATTTTTTTTCTGTACATTTTTAGCCATGTCGTGGTCGTGAAGTAGGTAACTTAATTATTGATGTGTATCAACAATGTTTAAAAAAAACTCTAGAAACAGCATCTTGATGGCAGGATCAAATGACAATAATCCACTGAACGCCCAGTCACATCTTTACTACACAATAGGACAGTTAAAAACCACTAATGTGTTAGTAGGTAATATTTATAGGAATAAATATTTAAGTGTACATTCGTTAAATACGATGTTAAAACATGCATGTAATTACCATAAAAACTCAGAATTTGTTGTATTAGACGACCAAGATGGGTCAACATGCGATACGGCAATAGCATGTAAACTGCTGTATAGAGAAATCCTGCGCATAACCTATCGAAACAACTATATTGACTATAGGAACAAGATTAAACAGAGATACAACAGAGTTTCAAAACCCATAACTGCGGAAAAAGCCTCCCAAACTGAATGTGAAAATGTAATAGTCTATTCACATCAAGAAACGCAAACAGACGATGCCCCTCAGGCTGAAAATTCACAATCGAAAACTGGTAAAGAAAATGATAGGAATCTTTTTCGTGTTTAAACATTTGTTTATAATGCATCAAAATATTGACGGACTTATTGGCAAATCGGAGCAACTAATGGTAGCCGTAGATAATCTTAGAACTGAAGGCAAGCAAATAGACATACTATGCATAACAGAACATAACATGCTAAGGGATGATTTGACACGTCTCAATGTATCCAACTTTAAACTAGCCTCTACATTCTGCAGAGAGTCACGACACGGAGGCTCCTGTATTCTAGTCGGAGGTGACCATGAGTATGAAAACATACAAGCTATTGTCGATCTGTCTATAACGGGCATACTCGAATGCTCAGCGGTTAAATTATTCAGACTGAAACTTTATATATTATGCATTTATAGACCCCCTCGAGTAAAAGCCCAGAGTTTAACAATGTTTTTTGATCAACTAGAAATAATTTTAACAAAAATATGTGGTAAAAATAATAACTACAAAATCGTAATCTGTGGTGATTTCAACATTAATATCCTTAAATGTAAATTACACTCTAATCTATTTAAGCACCTTGTTACTGGATACAATCTAAAATTCCAATATAACCAAGCTACTAGACTGAGCAGCAATACAGGCATAGACAATATAATACATAATATAAGAGGAGTTGTAGGGGAAATATCCGATTTTGCACTATCAGATCACACGGCACAAATATGTAAGGTGCCAGTGAAGAAATTCTGCAAACTCAAACACTGGTTTGTTGAGGTCAGAGATTATAGCAGTGACAACATACGAAAATTCAAAGAATCATTATCAGCTCTATCATTTCAAACTACTTTTCAATGTAATGATCCAAACAATGCTTTTAATTTATTCTATGACATTTTTTTACTATTTTATAATTTATGTTTTCCATATCAAACAATCAAAATCAATGCATACAAGAAACCTAAGTGGATATCTAAAGGTATTAAAAAATGTAGCAAAATAAAAAGACATTTACTGTGGGAGTACAGACACACAAAAAATGCTGATTGTAAAAATAAATTTAAAGCATATTCCGCGCGCTATAAAAAAATTATAAGGTTGACTCAAAAAGCTCAAAATGATTACTTAATTAAAAACTCGGATAACAAGACTAAAACAACATGGAATATAATTAATAATCTTAACTACAACGAACCTAAAGAAGGAATCACTAAATTAGTAATAAATAATGAAGTAATCTCTGACGCAAATAAACTAGTAAATATTTTTAATGATCATTTTATTAACATAGCTGGGGATGGGAGTGTAAAAGATAATACAATTAATAATACTAGCACTGACATTGGAAATAATCGTAATATGCATGACATTGGGAATAATAATTATATTAACATAGACATTAGTAATATTAGAAATGACACTAAAATGACTGACGTAGAAAATGATAATAATACTAAAACTGACATTGGTAATAATTATACAACGCAGGACATGAGAAATAATTATATCAACATTGACATTAGTAACATTAGAAATGACACTGGTAAGGATATTAAAAATAAAAACGGTGGTGGTATCGACAGCCAAAGTGGAAAGGAATATTATAAGGATATAAATATATCTAATAAATCATTGTTTCTTAGTCCAATAACACCTTTTGACACTCTCAAGACTATAATATCCCTAAAAAACACAAACAGTGTAGGGTATGATGGAGTCTCTACTAGAATACTCAAGGATGTTGCTGTAATCGTGGCCCCAGTTTTGGCCCACATAATAAACAGTTGTATGGAAAAAGGTGTATTCCCAGAGAAATTGAAACTATCAATCATTAAGCCTCTATTCAAAAAAGGTAATAGAGAAGAATTTAATAACTAAAGGCCCGTAGCATTAATTCCAGTTATATCTAAAGTATTTGAGAGAATAATTCATGACAAAATATATATATATTTTGAAAAGAACAATATTTTTACTAAACGACAATATGGCTTCCGAAAAAACAAAACTATAAATATGGCTGTCTTTGACTTCCTGTATAGAGTGATTGCAGCCGTTGATAGGCGGCAAGAAGCAATTGGACTATAAATGGACATGTCTAAAGCATTTGATCACGTTAACCATAAAATACTCATTAACAAACTTGAGAGATATGGCGTAAGAGGCAATGTCAGAGATCTCATTTTATCGTACCTAAGCAATAGACAACAAGTTACTCAGATTACCAGAGTCTGCACATCAGCACTGTCTGAGACTACTTATACATCTATGTTGAGAACAGTTAGATATGGTGTGCCCCAAGGAAGTGTGCTAGGTCCTCTACTATTTATTATATATATTAATGACTTACCTATGATAACTAATAACCATATGACATTATTCGCTGATGACAGCACAGTACTATTTACAAATGACATGCTTAATAATATGGAATCTGACATAAATAACTCACTGACATTAATAATTAATTGGCTAAAATTTAATAATTTAAACATTAACTTAACTAAAACATACCTAATGAATTTTGAGCAAAGGCCATCTACTTCACGATCATTGGACATTAAATATTTGGATCACAAAATACAATTTACCGAATGCACGAGATTCTTGGGCATGCAGATAGATAGCAGGTTAAATTGGAAATTACATACGGATACACTATGCAAAAGATTATATCAATACTCATATGCACTATTTAAACTCAGTAAAATAGTAAACACCACAGCTTTGCTTTCAGCATATTATGGGCATACCGCGTCGTTATTGAGATATGGTGTCATATTCTGGGGAAACTCAACAAATAAAGAGAACGTATTTAGAGCTCAGAAGAGATGCATTAGAGCAATGTTTGGCCTAAGACAGACCGACACGTGCAAGGATGTTTTTAAACGGTGGAAAATCCTTTCTCTTGCTTCCCTGTACATATACGAAGTTGGAATCTTTGTTCGAACAAATCTAGATCCATTTGACCTTTATCCGGTTGACACTCGCCGTGAGGGGACCCTACGTTCTCACTCATGTAAAACCGCCTTATTTAGAAAGAGTGTGTTTGGCATGGCGCCCAGTATCTACAACAAAATCCCTCTGTCGATACGCTCCGAAGGTACTTTGATTGCATTTAAAAATAAATTAAACAAATTGTTGGAGGAGAAAGCATATTATACGACTAATGAATTTTTAAATGACAAATTGTAATTATGAATACTCTTATTATTTACTTTCGACATTAACTTATATTTTTATCAATGAAATGCATTAAAATACATCATTAACTTAATTCATGACATTCTTATTTTACTGTTGACTTACTCTACATTTTTGTTCATCATTTGTATAACTTTAGCTCATTTTATATCTGTTAAGTTCTTATTTTGCATGTAACCGCTGTAAACCTGACCATGGTAGACTAGAGATGCTATAGATTGACATAAGACCAATGTAAACATTACCACCTAGTTCCACAGTAATAAATTCATTTATCATTTATCATTTAGCACAGCCTTTTTATGACCCATTCATCAAAGCACACCTTCCTCTTGATTTTTTAAAATGATCCGCTTCGAGTGCGAGCAGCGGTACCTGCAAATAACACCAAACTCTTCGATACCTGAAAACAAAACTTTTTGATCTGCATCTCATCCAGCATCAGAGACTAGCGCTCCCCCTTAGAGACGCCATCGACACGAGTGAGTTAAGTGTTCGCGAACAACACACTCGTCCCCACTGTGTGGTAAAATACACAAAAGTACACTGCAGTTATGTACTCTGTGTGTGCGAGCTGCATCACAATGTGAGCCGGGGCCGAGGACCCGGGATAATATGACTCTTTGACCTCTCTTAAAGCTGGTTTACATTGAACAGGCTTTTAGAACTGTCTTATAGGTAAATGTAACTAGCTGTATGTGCTGAATAGCTGCTTGAGTGGTGACGGTTACGACAAGCTATAGCACACACATCTCACACTGTGATAAGTCTTATAAACTTCTTTATATTTTAATATCAAATACCAAAGTGTTTTATTTCCTTTAGACCCTACACGACTCTTGGACAAGTCACAAAATTCAAATTAGCTACATAAGCAAAATTTAACTAGCAAACATACTCATAAAACCTATAAGATAGCCGTTATGTAAGTATTTATAAGGTTCACCGACAGTATACCATATTCATGACATTTATAGTATGGCGTTGTCGGCGACCGATATACTTAGGTGTAGATTAATTCGGTAAAGCTAGTTTTAAGATTTTATTTCTACGCATTGTCAGTCGAACATTCTAGAGCTTTCGAGAGACGCGAAGAAACGCGTAGAAAGCTTTGGAAAGTCATAGAATAATCTAGAATAGTCGAGACTATTCGGGAACTTTCTGGAAAGTTCTGGAAGCCTGTAGAACGTTATGGAAGGCCGTAGAACATTCTAGAAATATATAGAAAGATTTAGAGCCTTATACCTCTAGAATGTTCTGGAACCTAGCCTTCCATACATAGGAATTTGTCAAACGTTCTAGAACAAATCGAAAGAAAAGACAAGGACCGCAAATATGTTCTCGAATTCAGAGCGAGATAGAGATAGCTTCCAGAAAACCGTAGAAATATTAGATAGGGACGGCTGACAATACGTAGGAGGAGTGAGTGAGACAGAGCTAGTTCACTAGATATTACGAGAATATTCTAGTAGGTTTTCAAGGGCCGACGGAGGTATAAAAACCAGAGCTTGTCCGTCGGTCAGTCAGTTCTATTTTAACAGTCAATCTGAAGTGATCGAATACGGAAAAGTGAACAAGTTCTGATCTGCTCTCAAGGTCCGAGCCTGAGGAAAAGTGTTCCTAGTCTTTTCTTTGTGTGTATTCCTGAAAGTTTCAGTAGTGTTTCAGTGATTTAGTGCTTAGTGTTTGTGTTTGTGAAAATAAACGCTTATCATTGGAAGGACGGACTTTCACTACATCATCAGGGATTCCTTCTAGTATACGCCGGTAGCTAGGTTTCCATTCCGCTACAGCGTTGGGTGGCTGGTTAAACAGCTGCTTGTAAGTCATCTACTTCACGCCCCTCGACCACGTCACCGGACAGCAGACGCAGACCGGGTTTGCCGAGTGCCACGTGTAGAGCACCGAGTTAAAGCTTTGAGCTCGCACCCCGCGAAGCTTGGCATTGCCTGCACTGACCCTTGGCCTGGCGACTGAGTGCAGAAGCTGGTATCTTGAACCGATTGCCTCTCGCCGCAACAGGCGTTAAAATGAGAATATTCATTCCCGGACGAGACCTATCTCAAAGAGCTCTACTACTTTTACCGCGAACTTGCACTTTCACTTGACTCTAATGTAAACCAGCCTTTATGTAACTAACAGCTATGTTGAGTTGCAAAACGTCGTTTGCATTATTTTGTAACACGGAATGTTGCAAAATAATGAAAATGCTGCGCTGAAAAATATGCAGTTGCTACGAACTGCTACGGCGTAGCACCTCGTAGCACGTAGCGGGAGCTACGAGCGTTGTGGCTACGAAAAGGAAGTAAATTGACGTTCAAGTTGGTTAAGGTAGATTTTAAGATTTATAGATTTTTTTTTCACATGGTAAATGTACTTTTAATACACTTCTACACACAGTACTTAGTGCTTACCCTGATGCTGCTCCTCCAAATCACTATGATCCCAACGGCAATGGGACGGGCCTCTGCGTGAGTGGACACGGAATCGTTTGGTACAATCGTGCTCCAGCTCTGCAGATCGTGCACGCCTTCTTGCCGTTTCTAAATGGAAGTCAGAGGTGGCAAGCATTTCCTTCATATAACACTGGCACTTTATTGGATCCCGTAACTTTCCATATCGCAACATGTCTTGGGTTGGGTGCAAGGTGTTGCGCGCCTCATCAATGCCAGTGCGGTACTGCCAGTGCTGTCGGACAGCTTGGTCATCACGGAATAAAGTCTAAAGCCGCCGGTCGGATATCTCGACGCCAGCCTTACCGACATCATCCGGCGGGGTTTTGTCACCGATAACGTACCAGCTAATCTCTTACCGGATGGTCTGTTGCTTGACGATGGTAAGGGACCCGACGGTATGACATTTTTTCCATGGGAGTTCGGGAGGCCCATTGTGTGGGACGCTACAGAGTCAAAGTCAGAGTCAAATCGTTTATTTCTTTAGACTTACAAAATAAGAACTTAGACAAGTCAAATTCTTACTATATAAACCGCTTGATAAATAGTTATTACTATTAAACAAGAAATAAGGTGCATGCGTTGACACACTTGCTCCTTCCCATTCTCCGAGGAGATCCGTGAGGATGGATGTGAAAGCAAAATATTGAAATAAAACAGTACTTTAACACATTCATGACACATTTCTCAGTTTCCACTCCCGTTTGTAGAGGCTGGGCAGTGAATGAAGGTAAGCAAATTCCATGCATTGAGTAACTTTTAGAATGTTGGTATTCTTCCAACATAAACAAGGTCAGGATAAGGTAAGGTTCAAGGGTAGTTAACCCGCTTACAACTGTAATGAACTTGTTGTGCTTTAATTAAGTGATACATTATGTTTTACCCTTTTCATAAATATTATATCATCCAAAAACGCGAATTAAACCTATCCTCGTAAATATTTGCGTAAGTAGCTATATTTTTCAAGTAAAAATTATATCTTTCCGCGAAGATCCGCCCCCCCACTCCCCTCCCGGGGGACACCCCGAACTAAGGAGTTATTTAGACTGCAAAGTGCATTTTGTAGCGAGTGCGGTGTTGGCTTTGCTTTTAGCGTAGGGATAAGCAGGAAGCCTGCCGCCGGAGATTTACACGACAACCAAAGTAACTCCTCGCCGTAAGATGTTATTCTACAGAAAGAGCTGGTTTCCGGAGGTTCCTTCTGCAAATACAATGGCCGGTCCACAAGGCGTCCGAGGCTCTTCCTTCAGAAAACACAATGGCCGGTCCACAAGGCGTCCGAGGCTCTTCCTTCAGAAAACACAATGGCCGGTCCACGAGGCGTCCGAGGCTCTTCCTTCAGAAAACACAATGGCCGGTCCACAAGGCGTCCGAGGCTCTTCCTTCAGAAAACACAATGGCCGGTCCACGAGGTGTCCGAGGCTCTTCCTTCAGAAAACACAATGGCCGGTCCACGAGGCGTCCGAGGCTCTTCCTTCAGTAAACACAATGGCCGGTCCACGAGGCGTCCGAGGCTCTTCCTTCAGTAAACACAATGGCCGGTCCACGAGGCGTCCGAGGCTCTTCCTTCAGTAAACACAATGGCCGGTCGACGAGGCGTCCGAAGCTCTTCCTTTAGCAAATACAATGGCCGGTCCACGACGCGTCCGAAGCTCTTCCTTCAGCAAACACAATGGCCGTCCACGAGGCGTCCGAGGCTCTTCCTTCAGCAAACACAATGGCCGGTCCACGAGGCGTCCGAGGCTCTTCCTTCAGCAAACACAATGGCCGTCCACGAGGCGTCCGAGCCCCCTCTCCAAACTTTGACGCGTTTATTCATGTAGTTTTTTGTGTGATTATAACAAGAAAAAATATATGTTTAAGGCCCATACACCAGCGAAAGTGGCGCCCCCAACTATTATATCTTATTATTACGTTGAACGCAGGAATTTTAAAAAATCCTACGTTCAGTTTGTGGTATCTATTATAAGCTATTAATTAATGCCTCTGTAATAGTTTCATTTTGTAAAGCTTAGGAAGAGATACGAAGTTGCGCTTTTTGGCCACCAAACTCTATTTTTGCATCTCCTCCTAAACTATACGAGATAAAATTATAAAAGAGGTATTAAAAATAGCTTATAATAGATACCACAAACTGAACGTAGGATTTTTCAAAATTCCTATGATAAACGTAAAAATATGATAAAATAGGAATTGCTGTCAGATTGGCTCGGGTATGCGCCTTAATATCTTCTGATCATATAACTGACATCCTAATAATGTTATGGACGCGAAAGTTTATTTGCAAAGGATGTTTGTAACTCTCTAACGCATAAACTGATGAACGGCTCAGTCTGGAATTTTGCAAGTAGGTAGTTCTAAACCTGGCTACTTTTATCCCATAAATCAGGTCCCTTGGGATATGAATAACTTTAAAAGGTTTCCATAGAAAAAACGCGAGCGAAGCCGCTGGCAGAAACTAGTTTAATAGTAATTGTATTGTATTTATTTATTGAGCAACTAACACGATACAATTACCAATTACATTAGTAACTTATGATTAAAACTTAAACAGAATAGAATTATAATTATTGTTACAAGTTTAAACTAGTCAAATAAATTTATTGAATTAGCAAATAAGTCGGTTTTAAAGCTATCGTTCAGGAGAGCGGTGAGGATGGGTGATGCGGCGCGGCACAGAACCTGTGCTTCCGCCCGACAGTGGTTATGAGGAACGTAGAAGCGACACAACAGAGTCAGAGTCAAATCGTTTATTTCTTCAGATTTACAAAATAAGCACTTAGTATAAGTCAAATTTTTACTATGTAAACAGCTCGATAAATAGTAATTACTATCAAATAAGTAATAAGGTGCAATTGACTCTAATTAACTTAATTTTATGGTCCACTAGCGGAAGAAGTGTAAAAGAAACCACTAGCAAGTTTATCGCTTATCAACACAATCTTTGCATATCTAAGTCTGACACAACAAATTTGTTATGTTCTTACATACTATTGTTGGTGTGGAACTGGGCGACACATCCGGCCAAGCATTAACATCATTAATGTATGTATGGATTAAAAGGCTCTCTTGACAAGATTTCGTTTTATGTAGAATTTAAATTTACGAATGGGGAGCTCAACACATCACTCAGTTCGAGGACGTCTATTTTCCCTCGGAACATCTTGCACGCCATGGATAGCTGATCGAAGGCGCGCCGCGTCTCCAATGAGTTGTACCCCAGACAGCCCATCAGGAACTTAGTAGGGTACAAGAAGGGATAATAACCATATCGGCGCTTGTACAGGAACCGCAAGAATGCCTTTTGCACTTTTTCAAGCATTAAGACGGCCTCATGCGGGTTCCAAACAAGCGCGCTGGCTTCAGATACTATTCCGAGTCTAGAACTACAACAATGCAACGTTTCAGCCGGCTTTATGCAGCCGTTTTGTTACTGTCTCCGGCCGAATCTCACAAGTGAAAACCTCTCATCTCGAAACGCTATTGCTTATCCAATTGTAATCCAGTATGAGGGACCAACACCCGCGCCGCTGTCCGCCGGCCGGCACCTGTACCCTCCAGCTGATTCCGACTCCGATATCAGCTTACAATTAATTCTGATATCATCCTCCAAATCCAACCCTTCTCAGGCAAATTACATTAAGCACACACTCACACACTCGGGCACTGGCGAGCTTCCACCGCCTACTAGCCGCACTTTTTACACAAATCCGTGGTTTTACGAAAATAGCACGATCATTCCTGCACACTAAACATTCGCTACTATATCTCTACGGCTTAAGGTCCACAGTCCGCTGGCAAACGGGCGCGGAAAGTAGAAAATTCCCCAAATAAGTTGGGTGGGCACGTTACGGGATCAAATTAAAATTTCCGCTTCTCGTGTGTGCGGAGTTTTATCTATTTAATAAAATGTTCGGAGTGCTTGAATTAAGGGACTTTTTGTTATTTTTATGAAATTACGACGTTAAATCCATGTTGGGATAAGCAGGTAAACATTTTACAGCTATTAAAAAATTTGCACCTTCATTGAAGGTAAATTATCGTTAGGGGATGTTTAATGATAGGTCGACAGACGACCCTTCTACGGAGGCAGCTACTTGGAACACGTATCTGTGTTTCAGATTCAGCGGTAGCTGGAATACATCTATTATTTTTAATAAAAAGTTTGCATCATGGTCGCCAACAAAAAAACCCAAATAGAATAATAGTATAAAGCGAAGCGAAACAGATCGCGAGTAATGAAAATTCCATGTTTGAAAAACAAGTGAAATTGATGAGTCGCCGCCGCGCCGCCGTCGCCGACTGTGCTCTTCAGCAGTCTATTGAAAAACGTTGCGGTCCTGCGTCTATCCATACACCAGAAGGAATCCCAAACGATAGGAATGTACAGTCTACTCTAGTTTTATTGTAAACGGCAGGAATAATGAGTTCACGCTTGTTTTGTGCGTTAACTTTACTGGGAGATTTAAACTAGAAAATTTTATAAATGAACTGCACCGACGAAAAAGTAGTTCTTGTATTAAATTGCGTGGGACACGCAATTTAATACAAGAACTACTTTTGTTTACGCATGGCACAAGACACAGCCGTGCTCCTCCTGCCATGGCGGGCAGTGAATGCGTTAATATCGATTAAATCTAATTTTAGTTCCTAAATGCTGTGCAATTTTAGACTGGAATAATAAATAATAAATAAATAATGCTGGATAATTCACACAGCATTATCTAGCCCCGCGCCAAGCAGAGTTTGTGTTATGGGTACTAGATAACTGCTATAAGTACATAAAATACACTACATAGATAGATGTTTTTTTATTATACATAGAAAACATCCAGAACGCCCTGAACAAATATCTGCAGATCGTACAAATATTTGTCCCGAGGCGGGAATCGAACCTGCTACCTCCTGCGTCGCAGGCGGACCTTGGCCCACCGCGCCACAGCGGTCGTCGGAAGAACTTTACACCTGTTTTGTGTATTTCCTCAAGTTGCCGCCTCATCATATTCCACGTTCTGCAGCGTTATCTAAAAGCAGCTTTCCGACTATACCTTTGAATAAATCATCGGAAATGGATGCAAACTGCAGTTGTTAGGAAGATCCCGCCTCGAGCGGGGCTGGAGCCCGCCGCGACTTGTAGAAGCGATCCGCTTATCGCGCGATGTCCCCATGCAAACGCGCTGCACTCCACTTAGCGATAGGAGGGAAGGAGCACCGCCCGCGCCCGGCCCGGCACCGTAGTCGCTACCTCATCCTCGATGTCTCTGTCAAGCGTCTGTCAAGCGAAATAATGAACGAAACATATCGTATCTTACTTCCTAGCATCAAGAATAAACATTTATTTTATACTAGCTACGCCCCGCGGCTTCGCACCCGTTTTGGGCGGAAACGTTTTAAGGTGATGTATGTCCAACGGAAACTGATTTATGCCATAAAAAGTAGCCTTTGTTTGATTCCAGGACTAGAATTAACTAAATGCAATATTTCACCTGCTTGATTAGTTTTTGCGGTGTTTCAAAGCGCTTTTTCTGAAACGTTCTACACACGAGCTACATTAACTCTCCAAAACAACAAAGAACAGTATATAATGTATACAGTATGCGGCGCAAGCGCGTTTTGCTGATATAGCATTTTCATTAGCTTGTGTTCATTGCTATAGTGTTGGTAGAGTAAAGTTTAGTTTGAGACCACGGCATCGCCCCGTGTGGCTGGTTCCTGCTAAACACCCTATTTTTCTCGTCTATCGCCGCCCGCCCCGCCCCGCCTGCCCCCGCCCGCCCCCGCGCCGGATTTGGCGCAGCTCTGCTAAATCTGTGGCGCTTCGCGGAGAAAAACAGAAGATACTAACTACCGCGTCACCTTACTTGCTTACGTACCAGCGATCACATATGGATGTACTCTTCTTAAACCAGACCTACTTTCGCTAGTGTTCATATTGTTTCGTTTTACGAAGTTAATCCTTCCTTGCACTGCCTTTCACTTTATTTTACTTCCTTGCGCGATTACTTATGATCTTCCAAATGCTCTTTACAACCCATCAAACAAACATGGAACATAATGTTCCCCAATGTTCATCTCATTCGGTGTGAGCTGTATAAAAGTTGTAAAAGCATGAAGCCACAGATGAAGCAGTGTAAGCGGGCGTGAAGCGGCGCCGCGCCGGTTTGCACGTGATCTAATTAGCAGAGATCGTGCTGCAATACTAATGACAGCGCGCCCAATGAACCCGTTGGCGCGGCGGCGGGGCGTGGCGGGGCGCGCCGACAGTACGAGCTAACCAGTAGCCTAGCGGGCTAGACTAGGATATCCGATACCATTGCATGGTTTCAAATTAACCAGTTAATACTATTTTGTTCAAAAATGAAACAAACATTTATTTGAGTTTTAAAATGCAAAAGCTATAGCCAATTGTGCGACGTAAAGTGCTTCGTGTGCGAATGGTGTTGCGTTACTGACGATCATTTTTTATAAAACAATAAATGATTCCATTATTCTCGTAGATAAATTACAGCTGTTACGAACGCGGCTTGCCGCTGTCGCGATAAAAGTGAATAGTGAGTCTTCCGAACGAAAAACTTATTTCCGTTCCCTCAATTCTCTTCACTCGCAAGTAGGTACTGAGTGCCTGCTGCCTGCTGCCTGCTGCCTGCTGCCTGCTGCCGTGCCGGTGCGCACCGGAGCTGAGATTTATCAACGCTCTCTGTGAGAAATAAACTTGCGATGCAGAACACAATGGTCCCCTTTATCCGATCCGGTTTACAATTTGTCGTTATTCTGGTTATCGGATCTAGCCGGGGCTCAGGTTGCCGGCTGCAGTGCCCCGTATTCAAATGAGGGCGATGTGACTCTGCCTTCGAAATTCGAGAGCCGAGCGCACCCGAGCGCACCCGAGTGCACACGAACGCTGGCCGATTGCAGGCCGAGTGCCGACGAAGATAGCGATTATGAAAATGCAAGCAAGCATAAAAATAACTAACTTTAGAAAACAGATGCCTTGCACATTTAAAGTGCTTCGTTATTAGGTACGAGTACTATTAGCCTTGTTGCTTTCCTAGTAGATTTTCGGAATGTTGTTCAAATGTTGCAAAATTTTGGTCGTGCCTACATGTTGCGGCAGATGAAAATCTTTTTATGAACTTTAACAGAATCATTTTATTCAGTAAGCACCCCATTAGTTTGACAACAATGACCACTATGAGAGATTATGAGCTTCGGATCTATATTTTACGAGGTCAAGGCTCATAAAGTCAAGTCCAACAGCACCAGGCGCGTGATAAAACAGAACATGAAACTACAAATTAGTTTCGCCGACCCCTTTAGTGTTACAGTTATTGGCCGTTACCTATCAAATCAATTTGTCGTCGACAAGGCGCGGCGGCGGCGCGGCGGCGGCGCAGCACTACAGCGTGCCACAACGGCTTCGTCGCGGCCGCGGGCCGAGACCCTCGACTAGATTTACGACACACTACAAGCTCTACCCACACTTGCCCCGAAAGAAAACATCTTTTAGAACTGTTATAATAACTCAGTTTATTCCAAGAAAGGTTTTATTTTGTTAACATAAGGCTTACATTAGGGAGCGAAGAGCGATGCGTATTGAATCGTGGTCGAAGCCGCCTCCGCGAATGAACCTCTCGGCCAGGCTTTACGAGTTGTCAGGAATAAAGTCCAGTTTATGATGCCTTTTATGACGTCACGAGTTGCAGGACATCAGGAGCGCTGCTTTATGAGGTGAAGGGTCCACGGGCCCGGCGGGGCAGAGCGGCGCGGCGGGCGGGGATTTACATTATGTCGCGGGAAATAACAGGTAATAAAGAGAAAGAGGGGTTTGTTCTCGTTAAAAAGTCTAAGTTTAATGCTGATGTTACATTGGCAGATACCTGGCAGGTTGTTTTACATGAGGTGGCCTGGAATTAGAAATAACTAGCTGCGCCCCGCGGCCTCGCAAATGTGGAAAGGTGTAAAAATGATTTCTATCCCACGGGAACTGATTTATGGGATAAAAGTAGCCTATATTTGATTCCAGGATTAAAATTACATGTATGCAATTTCAGCCCAATCCGTTCAGTATTTTTGGCGTGAAGAGGTAACAAACATCGATCCATCCATCCATACATCCATACCAACTTTCATTTTTATAATATTAATGTGATGTGATATTTTGGTATATTTTTTAGAGTTTCGATTATTTGCAAGTTAATTAAGTAGTTATTTACTTGAACTTGTGTGAATCATTTGCTGAGCTGCGGGGAATCAAGTTTGATAGTTTACAAGAGCAACACACCCTCGTGACGTCACGTCTCTGCAAACACACGCCGATTCAGATCCTATTATTAGACACTTGTCTGATTATAATCTGCCTGCGTTCCCGTTCACAGGAAACTTGTTTATCGAAACATAAAAAGAAAACCATGGAATTCGCAAACAAAAATAGTCTTATTACTTTTTATTAGCCTAGTCTATCCCACTTCTGGACAAAGGCATCCCTTCCCTTCTTAAAACAATTCTTGTTTTGCCATAAATAGTTTTAAAAAATAACTACGTAATCTCTATCGTTTCACTAGCCGGCCGCCCGTCGTCGGTCGCAACTGTTCTAATTCAAATCAAACCATTCTCGTCGCTATACTTCTTGCAAGCTAGCTATAAAATTTGTCCTGTGTACCTATACCCTATGGTATAGGTAGATAAGTCTATCACTGTTTGAAATGCAGTTGAGCAAAACGAATAGCTATTTACTAGAAAGAATCTCCCACTTACGTTTAGCACGTGAAACAATACAGATGGGTTAGGAGAGGCGTGGAGTGCGTGCTTTACGACGCCACGGACGGACGCCGCGAGTTTACGGCCCGGCTTTATTGTCGGACAAACTAGCGAGCGGGCCGAGAATTAACATCCGAGACATGTTTTTAAATCATTAGGTACATGTCATACCTTCTTTTGAGTACAATCTCACCTCATGGTAGGTACCGATGTGAACGATGAGGTATCACGAACATCCAGGAACCACCGATGTAGGAACTCTTCCTATTTATTGACCTCTGTGGCGCGGTGGCGAAGGCCCGCCTCCGACCGGGTTCGATTCCCGCCTTGGTACAAATGTGTATTCAATCTGCAGATAATTTATCAGGGTGTTCTGGATGTTTTTTATACATAATAAAATATATTATGTATGTCGCAGACAGTGACAATCTCAAGGCATCATCATCATCGTTGTGGTTTCTTTTTATTATGTGTCATTATTATCATTGCCAACGACCAAAATACTACTCGTTGTTTAACTATGTAGTTGTAGTGTATTGTACTAAATGTATCAGTTATCTAGTACCTACATATAACACAACCTCTAGTTAGCTTGGGGCTAGATAATGCCGTGTTAATCATTAGTTTTTATAGGTTTTCGGTTCAAAGCTGAAGACAGGACGCTATGGCGCTCATTAGGGGAGGCCTATGTCCAGCAGTGGACTATTATAGGCTGATGATGATGATGATCATGATGATTTTCCCTAAAATAAATAGATAAATAAACATTATTTATGTATAAATACTTAACAGCCGCTAAGATAATGATGTTGGCGTTCAGATAAATAGATTTAAATTCCTATGTTCCGTACATCTGCAAGTACCACAAGCAATTACGAATAGTCACCAATAAAGTAGTCAGCACACACGAGAGGACCTCAAATAATGTGGCTGGAAAAATGTAGGGCGCATTCAGATCGCTCGGTCACGAAACCAAACACAGGTTTTTGTTTTAATTATTATTCAGGTATGCAGGCCAGGAATGCCTGAAGGCTACAGCTTCAGAAATCTGTTTGGAAATTAGTTTAGTAAATTGAACAAGTAACGCGGCTGTTCAAAAGCAGCCCAAGTTCCGTCGTAAACTAGCCGCCGCCGCCGCCTGCACTGTACTTGCACCTGATTCATAATGGCACAACTTTGTGCCGCTGCCCTTCGCTGAATAGTTCATGTAATGCCCGAACGAACAGATAACTTGCCTGATGGATGTGCCGCGGGGGTGCGGGGGCGGGGGCGGGGGCGCGGAGGGTCAGGGCAGGCTGCGGTTCCTTCCGGCCGTAAAGTGTTCCGCCGCAGGGCCGCGGAGGTTTGCGGGAAAACTAACAGGTAAAGGTTATTATTGGACGACTATTTTTGAACGATCTCTTGTTTTAAATGACCACTAAAAATAGCTCGCAGCAGACAGTCGCGAGCAACATCTCCCGGGCACGGTTGCCCGGACACTCTCAATAAATAATTCTCTACATTTCCGCGTAGCAGTAAACACGTGACGCGCCACAAATTGCTGACGAATTCCGCGAAGAGCCACGCGGGATATTTTTATCCCAATTTTTCAGTGTGCATTCAATTTTATTTGCACCGCGTATCGAGCTAAGCCTAACATTTTACAGCTATTGTTATGAGGGTCGTTCATCCAATCTGTGTCGTTAACTTTGCCCCGGGGAGGGGGCGTGCGGGCGGAGGGGCGGAGGTAGCCGCGGTTTCGACGGAATGTTAGAAACCAGTTGGAAGGTGAAAAGAACATGAACAACAAAGTTTATCTCAGGATTTAGACGTGATTTATCGGTTTTGCTTGTGATTGGAGTGAGCTTTAACTTTATTACGTTAGCGGTGGAAATTAGAAAATAACTTTTGCTTTTCTGAATGACATTATCTTAACCACTGTGTGTGAATTAGATTCAATCTGCTATGGTTACAAAAATCTATAGAACTAATAAAGTTTTTCTATTCAACCTGGTGGAGAAGGCGCAAGTTTTTCCGAAAATAAATGCTGTCACGAACATGTTTTTTTTAATCTTATCGATAAGGGACTTAGAGTCATTCCGTTTATACCTAAATTATTTCTAAAACTAACCTAAATAATTTAATTGCCGCCTCACTACAACCTGTTTATCACACTAATATTATAAATGCGAAAGTTTGTATGGATGTATGGATGGATGTTTGTTACTTCTTCACGCCAAAACTACTGGACGGATTTAGCTGAGATTTGCATACAGGTAATTTTTATCCTCAAATCAAACACAGGTTACTTTTTATTCCATAAATCAGTTCCCGTGGGATGAAAATAACCTTTTAATTTTTCCATAGGAATAACGCGTGCAAAGCCGCGGGGCGCAGCTAGTATAGTATAAAATTTGACTTGTCTAAGAGCTTATTTTGTAAGTCGATTTCGATTTGACTCTGACTCTGACTCAGTGGAGCGGCTAAAATTATTTGGATAACACGAAGTATCCGATAGGTTGACATTGTACAGGTCACTTAACTCTAGTCTCGAGCATGTTTCTTAAAAGAACCTATTTTAGTAGATTTCTCTCACAAAACCCTATTGGAGCCGATCGGGGCGATGGATCGTAAAAAGGCGGTCAGTCCGATCGAGTCATCGAATATAGCTTCATACCTACTCGCACCAGTCTCTACGTTACACTTGTACTGGCACAACCAAAAGGTTCAACATTCAATAACTCTTTCTACCCGCGAGGCTCGGGTTATGTTTTTCAAGTAGGTACTTCTTTATTGTTGGTTGACTCCTAATAACCTTCAAGTATCAAAAAAGGTTAAAGTGATTTTGATAAATGAGGTATCAAAACACTCGTCTAGTCTTGTCTTCCTATCCTATATGGCTTTTAATTAGCTGACTTTTCGCCTTTGCCTTGTCATTTGTCGAAAAAAGTGAAACGAGGACCGTAAGATCTCATAGGACCGTTTTACATGTCGGAAACCATTACCGTACCGGTACCTTCCCACCGATGGTGGAACAAGGTTGCTTTGCCTATTCTATTCATAAAAACAAACAAAAACATTTGAACTAAAATGTTTAAGTTTTGGGAATTCGTATTTATTTTCTGTTGTTTTTGGCCAAAATCAAACCTACGACCTTCGTTTAGAAAGGAAGTTGAGACTAGAGGGTTGATAGCTCAGGGTTCTGCCGCTGGCTGTACGCTCTAGTGGCGCACTCTTCAATTCCCTGAGTGGGGCGGAGATGTTTTACGGCGCTTATTTGATGCTTTTTGCCGACGGTACCTATACCTACGTACTTCATTCGATTCCGGAGAAGCCAACTCTACGGTTTATGCCTCTATATTTGAAGGGAACCGAATGGAGAGACAAAGAAGTGGGTTATGTTGTCATTCCGATCTGACGGAGGCCTCGCGTCGTCCCTGACCTAATCACCACGACTCTCCTCGAGTAACGTTATGTCGTCAATAAAAACCTTATTATAAGAAAGTGTAACTTGATTACGTGATAAATATAGGAACTTAATGTCTATGTCATATTTGTAGAACATGTCTTGAATACGCGCCTATGGCGCCTATATAAAAGAGATATTGAAAAATCTCGTAATTGAACGTCAGACAGATTTTAACTCGTGCCGCCGGCCTAGCACGGTTAGAATAGAGAACTATTGAACTATTTATTGAAAAGAAGTCAGTTTTTACTCCGGCTCGAGCCGGCTGAAGGCCCCTACATTTACAATCACAACATTTGCGAACAAACAGCGGCGCCGGCGGCGGCGGCGGCGCGGCGGCGGCACGGCGCGCACACTTCCAACTGTTTCTGCAGAAATCACGCTTTTCTTCCGATTGCGAGTCGTAAGAGGCTTGGCTTGTTTACCTCATACAGTCGCGCTGGGGCTCACTTGTGTGCCCACTTTGAACTGTCTCAATACAGGGCTACAGTTAGATTGAGACGACGCCTGTGAACTCAGCGATAAAAGTTAACAACATATAAAGATCGTCGGCCACAAGTATATGGCCAGCTTTCACATTCTTAGGCCCTTATTATGAAAGCTTCCCCAAGCATTTCATTACGTGAAATCTACTCAAGCTTAGAATCTCTGCTGCACTTATCTATAATAAAGTATAAATCTTTATTATAGAACGTGACTTTGAGTGTTTTGTGCTGTGTTACGCGGAGCGTTGTGTGGAGCGTTCAAAACTATGCCTTTTGAAACTCATGCTCATCTGGTTTTCAACCCAGAGGTAAAGCCTCTAATTGCGACGAGCTACATTTTCGAAAACAGAAACTAAATGCCTTATTGTGTATGTTTAACAAAACAAAGTTAATAAAATCCAGCTGGCGAACATCTCAAAGCGCCGCGGCAACAAACGCGCGAGAGTCGCAGTGTAAAGGTAACGGCACATCAGTGCCCTGTCCGGACGTGGCACAGCGCGGCGCAGTGCAGCGCACTAAAACGTGTCTAATAGAAAACACGTTGTTTCAAACTTCACGCGACCACCGCCGAGGGCGGAGACCCACCAGGAGCTAAAATTTTGCTTTTTTGGTTAAAAGCAAAAATAAAAGACAGAACCACTCTTAAAGTTTTACAGAGCCTATTCAGAACCTGTTCCGAAATTCAATTGGAATGGTTTTGTTTGACATTCAGTGAGTGCTTTATTTGTGATGAGCATGTGTAAGTGGGGCACGGCGGCGGGGCGAGGGGCGCGCGGGGCGCGCTCGGTGTGTCCGCGACTGTACCCGCGCCGGATATTTCACAATGTTCGGACACAAAAAGCTTTTGCGCGGATTTATCCACATACAAGTTTAACTACGCCTTGTTTAATCTAGATTTTCGCAATTCCATGAATACGTTACATTGTAACTGAATGTTTGTCGGCAAACGAAATGGACGTTAAAAATTCAAATGGAAGTTTCACTCGCGAGATACCATTGTGGAGGGAATAATGTTTTCATTGTGACGCGGCATTGTTCTCGGCGGGAGAAATGAGCGGCCGTTTCGCGGGAAATTCCAATCGTTATTAAAACAATGACTTTAAAAATACCAATATTTACAAAGAAAGTATTTTCTGTAGCTCAAGGGCTTTTTCTTGTGCTAATTGTGTCAGGTATTTCCACAGATGCTAACGCTGATCCAAAACGATATTTTTAAAACACCATTCACCAACAAACTGTTGCAAACTGTTTAGAGCACGACCTGCACAAGGCTCGTAAAAGAGTCGTAGAGCGCTCACTCCAGCTCGCCGGCAGTGGCCCGTACTGTTAACTAGCAACCTTTAGCGGAACAAAGTCGAACATGTTCGAACATGTGTGAAGCCGCGTCATGTAAATTACAGGAAAATGCCAGTGAATTATACAAATGTTACGTTCAACAATCGCTCGCTTGCAACGCGCCGTGTCATGCCGCTATAATAAGAGAGATAGTACTTACCTCTATTCCCATCTCGTAGTGTAAGTACTCGTTCCATTTCAAAGCTATTTTTATTTCATACTAATTTTTAAGCCAATCATGATTCCCGTCTCGTAGCGATCTGCCAAAGTACATATAAGTTTATCGCCTATAATCTTACTTTTGAACTGGATTTTAACGACTGAATAGAATAATGGGTTCAATTGGTAGTGAATGACGTATGATCTAGTTAGAAAAATAAATTTGAAATTAGGTAAAGTGAAGACCACCAGTGGCTGTTCCATGCTTGCATGTTTGCATGCTGTAGTTCTGAGTGGTCGATTGCTAGATCAACCTCTACCTCCTTAACAAATACAACTGTATCCATTATACCGTAACTACCCTCACATGACATGACATGGCGTGCGTGCGTCGTAATCAGATCTCCCGGCTACATTAGCTGTATCGCACGCATTACTCGGAGATATCTCTACGATTCCAGTTTACTTGAATTACCACATCATTTGTTCATGTTTCGGTAAAGCGTGCCTCCCTAAAAAGTGGGTTCGATTGGAATGAAATTGTCGAACAAAAGAGAAGTTAAATAAAGTCACAGTTCCTGAACGAATTCAACACGAATGTATGTATGAATTTGTATCTCGTATAGAACGCACACTTGAATAAAATAATTCCTTTTAACCCTTCCACCTCACTGGCTTCTCTAGTAACCGGCTTCAACGCAATACGCGTATAATCATACCGGGTCCGATAACACAAAGAGGACTGTGCGAGAAATGTACTGTAGCCAGAATGTTTAATTAACTTTGGAAATGCATTAAATTTATTCATTCGTAATCAGAGCTCGCATAAATCCAGTTATTATAAAGCGATTGTGCACAAATTGGCGACTGCATCGGCAGATACGAGCCGTAAATCAATCGAGACGTACACGTGAGCTGGTTCGTACCACGTGCAGGTACAGGGCGCGCCGCCCGCCCCGGCCCGCCGAGCTAACTTTATATTGTGAAGCGATTGTGCACAAATTGGCGGGCTGCAGCTCCAGACGGGTCATAAATCAACCGGAGATGTTCTCTCCGGGACAGGGTGCCTGCTCCTCCCTTAGATTAGATATCCAATATCGACGCGTATCTCGAAGCACGCTTCAAGTCAATTTGAACCTTATCTCGAGACATGATAATAATCTACATGTAGGTAAAATTTTTAAAAGGGGATAGTAGAATTAAGTATTTGTTTGGTAAAAGTTGCAGTCATTTTCATACCATGAACAGCTGAGTCATAACAAATTAAAGACACAATTAATTTGTTATGACTAAGAAAAAAAAACATAATTCAATATAACTTATATTTAATTATGTCTTTATAAATACCACCCCTTCAGAAAACCTTCAAGAGGGAATACTGGAGCAAAATATTTTTGAAGTTCAGTTTTACCTCTTAGTGCGGATTTCAAAAACTGGAGTAACTCTTAAATAAGCTGATGTTAAGCATTTCTAATTAATCAAACGACATTTGCATGTTTTGACAAAGTTTTCTGAATGTTGGCCCAGAGGAGAGGAATCACGCTGTACGTAGCCCCGCCTCACTGTAAATACTGCCGCCGGTGTATCACCTGCTTTATTAAACACTGGATCCCGATGATTAATGCGCCCGGACTTGTTATTAACTATCCAGCTCTTTTCAATCTTTTCAGGATTACGAGGGAGCTGCTGTTGAACGGATCGTAGGCAAGAAACTACATCTCTGAGCACCACAGTCTGTAGGAGCACAGGCTTTTACGGATGCCATTTAAAATTAAAAATTGCAGCTCTTCAAAGCCTCGCCTTGCCGCGTCGTCGCGTAGAATTTCTGAATTCAAGAATTTCATCTCGCTGCAATTTGGGTACAATGGGCGACCACAAATTAGTTTTATAATCTACGTGCCTGTGAATGTTCTCGCCATACAAACCTACATGCTGTTTATTTACAGCGGCCTCCGGCTCCTTTTATCAAATAGTTGACAGCGCGCCGCCGCCGCGCCGCCGCCGCCGCACCATGTGCTTGTAATATAACCCGCGCGGAGTACCGGCCCGCCATTGTGCCGCTACATACACGAGTACGCTACACAAATAATGACCCACAGCTGGATTTAGGTTATTCTATTTTGGGAGAAAATATTGGTTTTGGGTTGAATTTTTTTGCTAAGTGATTTTTGATTTTATGAAAAAGTTTTTCAATAGAGAGGTAGAGATTACATAATCTCTACCTACTGGACCCATATCTATGTAGATAATATGTTAGGTAAAGATAACGTGGCGTTGGAGTGTACCTAGCCCTGCGTGCGCGCGGCACTTTTTAAGATTATATTACCATCTCTCGTAATGGTGCTCTCGTATCAAAGCGATTTTCACTCGATACAATTTTTATGCGAATCATTCCCGCCTGGTAGCGATCTTTCAAAGCACAGTACAGTATACATATATGCTCAAAGTCAGCATGTAGAATCTGTGGCAGCCCCGTTCTGTGATCGTTCCTCAACTAGCGGAGCAAGGCAATCGAATCACTCGGCCGATAGATCAGTCTCGTACCTATTAATAAATCACCCGAATAGCTCCACTCCAGCCAGCATGTAGGTCACACGCTGCACGAGCCACCTGCATGTACACCGACAGCTTCTGCGGTGCAGTGGAGGAATGTCTGATAGGGCTCGGTTCCCCCGCTAGTAGATATGTCTGTGTAATCTACAAATCCCACCAAAAACATAAATGTGGAACTTAGTTACATTTGTTCAGGTAGTAGGTACCTAGCTCCACCGATACAAGAGATGAGATCGTTCAGATCTAAGTTGTCTGTCCATCGAGGCTCGAATTGTTCGACATACGAGTAAATATGCAAATGCTCGCTCGTTATCGAGTGAACCGGCTCGTTGATCCCCGCTCCTCGGCCGCTGCACTCCTTCGAGCGAGATCATTAAGCTACCAGTTCTTTAGTTTGCTTGGAAGTCTGGAAATTTTTTAAAATTAAATTAAATAGTTACAGTATATCAAATAATTACTTTGTTGTCTTCGTTTTCTTAAGGTGGAACTTATTTTAAAATTGTTTATTTTTACCTTATTAAATTTGAAAGAGTTACGCATTTACTTCAAACATTCAATATGAAAAAACAAAAGCTCGAATAAATCTCTCAGTAGCAGACCGCAGTAAACAATAAACTAAACACCCCTTGCATTAAACGAAAACAAAGCAAATTAATTATGCAGCTAAAATTAGAGCCCCTATTTAAGTTGGAGGTTATAATTCAAAGTTGAAAAGTTATCAGATAGCCCGACTCCGAGTGGGGTACGAATGAAAGGAAATTAATTGCGCCGCTAAAGGCTGGGTAATCCCGCGGTGGAACTAGCCTCACTAGTTAAAGATAACCCGAACTAAACTCATGTAAACTGTCTCATCTTAAATCATTTCAAATGCAAATAGAGAATAAGATTATTTTACAACTGGAATAATAGTTATCGCGACTACAGCTGTTTCAAGTTGTTGGTGAATACCTCTGCGTCTGGTTCGACATAATTTAGCTGGTATTTGTGAGGCAGGGAAAGTTATTTCTGACATTAGCTGTCAGCTCTGATAAGAGCCTGTCATGTTGAATAACGGTTTTTTCCTCCATGAAGAACGGACCCTCCGTTCTCACATTTTGTTATTGAAGTTTTTTCCGTATGAACAGTCGAATTACAAGAATTTTCCTCGTGGAGTACGGGGATGTTTATAGCCAATATGCAATGTTCGATTTGATAGACACAATATATATATATAATATATAGTTTCTTGGTAAAAACAGTTCGTTTCGTTAAACGCCCATAAAAAAATATAAATTGCAAAAACAATATACATTAACTAAATGGATAATTCTGAACAATTCACACACCAAGCCTCGCCAACTTAGATCGGAATCAAACAAGGCCGATCTATAAGCTATAAGTTGTCCCAGAAAACCCGGAACAATACTACTGATTTTTTACCTATAAGTAGATATTGTTCGATAGTGTGCAATTACAATACATTTTTTATGAAACCGCGATCCCAACAGTAGGTAGGTACTTAAAGTTTCCGATAACAGCAAATCACCAGTGAATACATTCGCGGCCGGCCGCGGGCGCTGCTAGATCAGATGCCACGGTTTTTGTAATTTGGATAATAAAACGCATTGTGATTTCGCTAGTTTAATGCGGCTGTTTTATCTTTTATCGGTTCTCTGCTGTCATTATTGATGAGGTGGCGTGCTAGTGCACAGTTAAATATGTTCAACAATAATAAACGGAGTTATCATTTCAATGATGCAGCTGTTTGTTTTCAATGGGTGATATATGGTGTCTGCCTCGTTATGAAATATTTAAGATTAGCTGCGCCCCGCGGCTTCGCACACGTTATTTCTATGGATACGTTTAAAATGATTTTTATCCCACGGGAACTGATTATGGGATAAAAAGTAGCCTATGCTTGATTCCCGGATTAGAATGTGTATGTGTGTAAAATTTGAGCCCAATCCGTTGAGAAGTTTTGGCGTGAAGAGGTAACAAACATCCATCCATCCATCCATCCATCTATCCATCCATACATCCATATACAAACTTTCGCATTTATAATATTATGAAGTAGCTCTATCAGACGACAGTTGAGTCCTAACTACGCGACGATAGTCTGCCATCAAGCAGACGGATGTACCTCTAGCTGGCACCACAGACGTCTCGCCGAGGTGAGGTATGCAGCTGTAAACTGCGAGTCTGATTATAACTTCCTTCACGATTAATGATAAAGAACTCGAAACTCTGTTCAACTAAGGTCGTATTTCTTTCCCGTCATCCCATTTTTCTCAAGTAGAGAGACCTAGTACCTGAGTAGGCAGGCACTTAAACCCAGGGCAAAGTGCATCCATATAAATATTCCCCAGCGCTTGCAGCAAGATACCCGACAGTAATGCAACCGCCGGGAGCACATTTTCCTCTACGTCTAAGATTGAGTCCGGCTCCGTCCGAGATATTTCCCCGCGGACTCGCCTAACTTCCCACTATCGCACTGTGGCTATCTTCCCTAACTCTGTCCGTTGTGAGCAGCTCCGCACTACCTACTTGTGCACTTCTTGGACAGGTGACTACAAGATGACAGCGTAGTATCGTAGAGCACAGGCAGGAGAATAGTTAATGCTAATTCGAGTAACACGTCCCTCGTTGCGGGTCTTTAGGTTTTGCTTACGTATTGCGAACCGATGGTTCCTGGGTCGGACACGGGCTGAACTGTGTGAAACGAGAATTAACTGTGAAATCGTTTAAAGCACTGTAGGTATCGTTTTCCTTCTAGCTCTTTGACAGCATTTTGAGTCTTGAAGACCGTCGTAGCGTAAAAGATCAAATCTTATTATTTAAAATCTTGACCAACTTTATTGAGTCCCCTTTTTTGCTCCAAAATGTTTACTTCTATGGTCCTCGCATATCCTCTCGTAAAAAGAAAACGTTTTGGACGCCCCCATCTAAAACTAATTACAAAAAAATATGTTCCTTTCAAGAGCCTGTGATAAATTCAATGATACCTTTTGTGACATTGATATTTTCTATTCTTCATTGCACAAATTCCGGAAGAATGTAATGTTAAGCATTGCCAACCATTAATGTTATTGTTTATTTGTTTGCCTTTTATCATCATTTTATATTATTCTGTATTTTTTGTTATGTTTTCTTGTTAGTTCTTTTTTCGTTAATATTGTTTCATAAATTCAGTTGCATTTTATTGAGCTCTGTACTGTCTGTGTCTTGTTATTGTGATATGTGATATTTAATGGTGGAAACTTTGCTGGTTTAAGTGTTATTTAAGTATTTGTTTTTTGTTTAGTTTATAATAACTGTATGTTTCCCTAACAAATAAAAATAAATAAAATAAAATAAAATGTTACCTGTTCGCTAAATGTGTAGATAAAGTAGCGCACACATGCACTCCGGCACCGGCACCAATCTGCTACAGGCACTGCTAAATATCACAGCATACAAGTTCAAACGCTTCTGACGTAGAATGGGAGAGTGTTGTTTAGGAAAGTTTGTTTCCATTTAAATCCGAGGAATTTTATCCACAATTGGAAATAGCAAAGTTAGGAAATGCCGGTCGCTTCACTTCACTGGCTGCTGTAGCGCACGCGCCGGCGCGCGCCGTCGCCGCGCCGCCGCCGCGCCGCCGCCGCTGGTTGCGGTGCTGAAGGCAAGCAGCTTAACTTTTACTATAAATTGAATGCAAAGTTGTTGATAGCTAATCCGGCGGTTGCCGCTCGCTGTTCTATCCCAACAATAACTTATGGCATTGATTTATTGCAACAGAAATGGCTATTTCCGACGCTACCTGCAATATTGCTGTGAGCATTTGGTTGCCGGTGCAATGTCAGACACACTGCGATGACGATGAATACTCCTGTGATGCCCGTTCACTACTTATATTTTCGTGTAGGCACGTTCAAAACGAACTCCCTTTTTTCAGTATTTCAGGTAAAATGAATGTTTTCACATTGCATAGCGCTGTATATCACGGCACGGTTGCGCGTGAAGGCAGCAGCAATAAGTTACGGGCGCGGCGGCGTGGCGGCGCGGCGGCGGCGGCCACGCGCCCGGCCGGTGGCCTCCCGCTCCCGCCAGGGTTCCTACTGTGAGTATAGCTCTATGAAAATAATATTGTAAAAATAATATATCAAAAACGACTACCTTTGCCCAGAGCTGAAACATATCCAGTATCCACCTCTGTAAAATAAAACATCTAAAACAAATAAATCCTTAAAAGACTTATGAACGAATATTGTATACCATTGTAGTAAGAGCATTATAAAAGGATAGGCTGACAACATGATAGATAAGTGTCAGGGCCCAGGCAAGCCTAGCCCGACTACCACGGCCCCTGGGCCACCGCGCGCCGACATCGTGCAAATAATCTCCACAGCTATGGTACAGCTGTAAGAAAGGTCTGTCTGACTATTGGACCGTCTAACAACAGTGCGGTCCCTCCAGCAGTCGTCGCTCGAGCCCGCACTCGGCGGTCGTCGACAACCCATCGACGAACTTAAACAATCACGTTATCAACTCAAACTAAGCTCTGGCTCGGCCAGACGAGGGTCAGCGCTCATTTGTGCTCACAACCGGCTAGCCTTTCTATCAGATTTGAAATTGTTTGTACACTCTAATATAATATTATCTTATTTTCAAAGTTTTCTTTCATAATAAGAATTTGAAAATTTCAATTGTTTTAGTTTAGGAAAAGTACCTATAAAATGCTATATCCTCATCCAGCTAACGTTAAGCGTCCGCTAAACTTGTAAGGACGTCCTAAACAATCAGTTTACAGCTGTTTTAAAAAGAACCACAGCGCTACCATTGTATTCAGACACAGTTTTGGTTACTTTAGTCCAGCCCCGCGCTAGGCCGGTGTCACGGTTGCTGTGACCCCTGGCAGCGCGTCCGTTCGGCGCAGGTGGCACACGGACAGTCCGCAGACGATATAATCACAAATCTCCGCCGCAGACCAACGCGCTGTTGTTTTGTTGCATATTTATTGTCGGCTCTGCTCTTCCATGCACACTTTTGTAAACAGAGGTAGCATTTTAAAAGGATATTTCAACGTGAGGTACCTACAATTTACGTGTGCGTTTTATGAGGGGAATTTAGAGCAGGCGGTCGGTAAAGTGGTCGCTTTATAGACATAAAGCGACTCTCTAGCTGCTCTTTAGCGTACGGTTAGTAAGCCGCAAGCCAAAGGTAGTTTGTGTGCTTTATGCTTAGGATACCTAACTTATGTTCCTACTCTTAATTTATTCCTTAGCGGAAAGCTAGCTACCTGAGTGACCTAATTAATCTTCAGACATCTATTCCAAGTTCGGTGCTCGGAAGCCTTTCAAACATACTTCCGAAATATCCACCGGAAGGGCATACTTGGCTAGTTTACATCGAATAAAGGTTATCGTCAACCTTATGCAGAAGGCAATTTAATCTGTCGATCGATACAAGATCACGCGGAAGTAAAGGTAGCTACCGACGAGAGCGGCGCGTCCCGGCACGAAGCAATCTCGCGTCGGGTGAGACAACGCCTCGCTAGCTTAACTCCAACTTTAACATAAGTTATTATAATGCTTCGCGAAACAAAGGGAAGATCAAATTCAAAGATGCCTTTACGATAGTAGGGATATGACGAGATCACGCGTTCGCAATGGCGAATATTCGTAGGGTTTTAGAATAAATAATAGTTTATTGCCAAAAATTTTAAAAATATAGACTTAAACCTATTTAATTAAAACGGCAAAAGGAGTAAATACAGCATTTGCTGCTTGCATCAATATGCAAGCAGCTAATGCTGTATTTAGTCCTTTTGCCTCCTTGTGTTTCTCAATGTACTGCTCTCGGATATAATGGTCACCGAGAGGTTTGGTGGAATAGAACAATCTAGAGTACCCAAAGTTCGAACAAATGCGAATGTTTACGGCCAAAGAAATACAATCAAAATCAGAAATAGGAAGCAAAACGACCTGCACAACTCTAATTAATATACTGCGTCGCAGATCATTACATTTAGACATTCAAATCTAATCATCAATGACGTAAACATTGACTATTGCGATGAATAGTCTCCGAAGTGTCTCCGAAGCACTTTACTTCAGACGAGCATCGACACCCACATTCCAGTGAACCTACGCTTGTCCAGCTTGTCTCGCAGGTAGTGTCCGAAAACTGGCCTTGTGACTGTCTTGTGTGTGATTGATTTAATACGTCTTGCACTCAACGTCACCCAAGACGAGAATGTGAGTTGAGTGAACCTCTTGTAGGTTTACTCAACTCACATTACCTCAACCTCAACAGCCTGTATCGGTCCACTGTTGGACGCAGGCCTCCCTCTGATAAACGCCTTTTGCCGATTAGCTCAATAGGGTTAATGCCCATAATCCCCACGCTGTGCATGCTGGTTGGGGATCGATCAGTTCGGTGTTAGAATTGTTCTGTAGGGGGCGCCGCTGCCCGCCCCCCGGTGGATATCCCTTAGTCGCCTCTTACGACACCCACGGGAAGAATTGGGGACAACTCACATTATGTGGACACTAAATCATAAAACCTAATTTAAATAATTTTGCATAATTTAAATTCAAAGATGCTTACAAATTAAAGTTCCTACAAAATTCCTATTAGGAATTATGTCTTTGTAAGGTTGTTCTGTACATTGCTAAGGCAGCTCAGTGTTTGACTGCACGAGTGCCTCTAGTGCGGTGGGAGTGCTCCAGGTGACCTTTCACGAATTCCCGGCGAAACAAATTATAACTACAAAAGTTGAGCTCTGCAAACTGTTGCAAACAATCTAGAGGTATTTTACTATAAAAACTTTCGTAGTTTGACGAATTCATTATGAATGTAAGCGGGTTAACTACGAACCTTGTTTGTGTTGAAGTGGGAGTTATGCCTAATTTTCTAAAAGTTAAACCGGTAAAATGCTTTCGAGGTTTTGAAAAATTCTTCGATAATGTTAACATCAAATTACGCTCGAGGGTAGTGAGAGATCTTTATCAAAGGATTGCAGTGATAACGGAGGAGCTGTTTACATTACATATGGAATTGTCGAGATATCTAAGTGTTGATTTATGGGTAACTCTGGATGGTATGACCTTTAACAGGGCACAGGCTACACTTGAAAATACCAATAAAACCCATAAACAAAAACTAGAACGCCTTACAAAAAGCTCGAAGCAATCTGTTTCCGATTGCTCCATGGAAAAAAATGTGGTCATTAATTTTTCATCCCAACCTATTGCCCAAGAACTGCAACAAGCTCTGTCGAGAGGGCTAAACTTCGCACCTACACCTCAGAAAGTACCCGTGGAAGCCATAATCACGAGCGTGGAAGACACAATCGTTCGCAATAAGGTACCACCACATGATGCGGATTGCTTACGACAAGATATCGCAACAATGGTACGCTCGGCGAAGTTACCAAAGCCAAACATTCCGAAAGGGGAATTGAATGCCTTGAAGAGCTTACGAAGCAACTTGGATGTTCTGGTGCTACCGGCAGACAAAGGGAATGCAACTGTGGTGGTGGATACAGAGGCCTATGAGCAAAAGATAACCGAACTTCTCAGTGATGGCACTACATACACGCAAGTCACCTACAACCCGACTACTAGAGTGACCACGAAGTTGAAGGAGTTATTGCTCGCGGTATCCAAGGACCTGTACGATTCGTTGCGACCCCTAAACCCTACATCTCCTAAAATATTATATATGGTCTACCAAAGGTCCATAAACCGAACTGGCCCGTACGTCCCATTGTTAGCCAGATAGACTCACCGACGTACAAAACAGCAAGATACATGGCGAACCTACTACAGCCGTACGTAGGAAAGACTTCCAGCTATGTGAAAGACTCAACGCATTTCACCCAGCTCTTGGAAGATGTCTTGCTGGAAGAGGATGAACGCCTGGTGAGTTTTGACGTGTGCTCCCTGTTCACGAATGTACCAATAGTAGAGGCATTACAAATTATTCAAAACATATTGAATACACATTAAGCAGTGGATACTTTTTATGGCGAGGTAATTATTACCTCCAGAAAGACGGGGTAGCCATGGGGTCTCCGATAGCACCAGTCGTAGCTAACATCTACATGGAAAGTTTTGAGGGCATGGCGTTGGAAAATGCACCCGTGAGGCCGAGACTTTGGTGGCGCTATGTGGACGACGTGTTTGCTGTTATACACAAAGACCACATTAACACATTGCTAGGACACCTCAATGGGATACATCCAAAGATAGCATTCACAGTGGAGTATGAGAAAGACGGAGCTCTGCCTTTTCTGGATGTGTTGGTTCAGAGAGTACACACGGGTCGGTTGATACATACGGTCTATCGCAAACCAACGCATACAGATAGGTACCTAAAGGCCGACTCGCACCATCATCCGTCTCACCTTGCTTCAGTACCTCGCACCCTCATAAATAGAGCTCTAAGGCTATGCGACCCGCTGTATATAGACAGGGAACTACAGCATGTCAAAGAAGTACTAGAGCGGAATGGTTATGGGTGGAGACAAAGCTGCCGCATCGCCAATATGTCCGAAAGAAAGCGGCCCCATTCCGCAGAGAGAGCTGTCGCATACCTACCTTTTGTAAAGGGGCTGACTGATAAGATTGGTCTGTTATTGCGAAGAAAATATAGCATTAAGACAATCTTTCGGCCTCATACACAACTACGGCACTTACTTCGCTCTCCCAAGGATAGGCAACCGCTGGAAGTCCCAGGTATATATATGATCCCATGTGACTGCGGCAAATGTTACATCGGTGAAACGAAGAGGAACATATCTACCAGGCTCTCTGAACACATACGCGCCGTTAAGAATGTTGACACCAATAGCTCGGCGGTGGTGGAACACTGTATTGAGGAAGGACCATCGCATTACGTACGTTTCGACAAAGCCCGTGTCTTGTCTAGGGAAAAATTCTTCGTTCCCCGCAAGATACGCGAGGCGATAGAGATAGAACGATGGCCCAACTTCAACAGAGACAGAGGTTGGAACCTACCACCCGCCTGGAAGCCGTGTCTCCATGGGAAGTCAAATAGCGGTGTAGGTATAGAGCCGGGTGTAGATACTATTAGTTCTGTGTGTACCCTGATGACAGCAACACCCGACACAGTAGATGACTCTCACGCCCTGCAGCATCTACAAACAGCGCACCCCCCACCACCCCCGCCCCCGGCGGGCACGTCACGCGCTCAACGCGCGCTCACCCGCAGTGCTCGAAGGGATGCGGAACGCGCGCGTCTAGAACCGCATTCGCCCTGAAGATGTCCCTCGTTAAGGGATGAAACGTTGGTGTTCTTCCAACACAAACAAGGTTCGTAGTTAACCCGCTTACATTCATAATGAATCTAGAGGTAGTTCAACTGGTCCGTATCCGTACCAATAACCGTTGGAAGCCTCCCCAAGACGCTGGCTGCATTGGCCCGCTGTTTGGCAATTCTGATAATGTACAACTTTTTGATCCGTTTTTTAATTTTATTTTCTACTTTGGTTTAATTGAAAAGGTTTCATCGAACCGTTGGTTGTTGTAGGCTTTTCATTCTCATTCCCACACGTTTCCTATGGAGAGGAGACTAGACGTCTATTCAACGTCCTTTGTGGCGCGTTGGGCAAACGTAGGCCTGCGATGCAGGAGTTTGCGGGTTTGATGCCCGCCTCGGGACAAATGTGTGTACGATCTGCAGATATTTGTTCAGGGTTTTATGGATGTTTACTATATCTATCTATGTAGTGTATTGTATAAGGTATATCAGTTATCTAATAAATAACACAAGCTCTGTTTAGCTTGGGGCTAGATGCTGTGTGAATTGTCCAGCATTATTTATATTTATTTTATATTTGAATGGAACTACCTCCGCCTTGTAGGTGAGCCTCCAGAAGGGAGCGCCCCCCGCTCTCCGCCCCCCGCGCCCCCTGTCCCGGTCCCGGTGTCGCGGCGCTAAGGCGCTCATTCCGGTTTCTTTCATCGCCCATTCAAGAATTAATGAATAACGCGAGTTTGGGCGCCGCCGCCCGCCGCCGCCCGCCGCCGCCGCGCCGGCCGGGCGGATTTAACAGAGCCGCTGTAATTACACCCGGATACCGGATTCATTAACGGTATTTAATGAGCTTTTACGGAAGGACAGGTACCTACCCGTTGTGTGGAAGATATTGCGACTTGAAAATTAATAAAACAAAAATTAAGATTTAGGATATTTCAAAGATTAAGGGTCCGATGAATGATGCTTCATTTGGCGCGCGGAGCTCGGAGTGGCAACATCTCTGGTGGGACTCTGCCGTTGTTGTTTGGCGCTCTCAGTGTCAAGATCGAGTGGTGTGGTGTCCTGATGATGTCTCGTGGAGAGACGAAATTAGTTGTCGACTTACTTTAATAGATGTTTCTTCATTTTGTATAAATGTATAATTTTGTATTCGGAAATCCATTGTAAATAAAAGGATGAAAATATTTAGTAACAAAGTCACATCTTATTGGAGAAGGTTTTTCGTGAAATTGTTACTAAATATTTTCCTTTTATTTACAATGGATTTCCGCAAAGTAACGCCTAAATCTATCATGTATGAATGATGTTATGACCACTCGCTCATACACCACTCATTTTGAGGTTGGTTTTAACAAAACAAAACTGAAATATTCAATTAATAATGCAACAAATTTAGTAACGAATTCGCGTTCTGTTGTTCAATAAAATGTGTCCGGAACTAGATATGTGGGTACATACACTGAATTTAAACTCAATTTTATGAATGAATTGTTTATTAAAATCATAATTTATGTGATAACTTTAACCTACTAACTGTAGGTATATTTTTTCAATAAATTGTTTTAGTGAGGGTCATCAATCGTGTATAATGAATGATAAACCGTTAAAAAAAAATGTTGAGAGCTATTCAGTTCCATGACTTTTTAAACATAACTCTTATTTGTAGGACCCTAAGGTCTTCGGGCTATAGTCTCCTCCATGGCTGCTATAAATCCACAAACCTCCGACGGGCCCGAATTGATTTCAAATTTATCTGCGCGCCTCGCCGTACATCACCTCCGGCTCTAATGCGCGCCACACGTTCCGTAGGTACATTAACTACTTACTAGGACATTATCTCTTCCGCTTTTCCTATGCAACGCTATAATTATTTATCAGGAACGTCGATCATACCACGAAGCACTTTGCACATTGTTGCTGTTTGATCGTACGCTCTTCTGGTCTGTAGGGAATTGTACCCAAGATACCCTTGGAGAAACCTAATTGGCTACGTATATGGGTAATACCCGAATTCCCACTTGTACTGAGACCTGAGGAACGCCTTCTGTACCTTTTCCAGTAACAGTGCGTACGTACTTTCGTGCGGATTCCAGACGGAACTGATCAACTCTAGCTTGCTCCGCACTAGCGCCCTGAAAGAGCGCGAAAGTCTCGGGCGTTTCACAGAACAAAGCCAAGTCTTTGAAAAGTTCGCTTGGCAACCGTTGTGATGTGGTCGTGAAACGTGAGTTTTTGGTCAAAAGTAATTCCTAAATCCTCGATTACCGTTACTCTGGAGATCATGTTGCCGTGAATCGAATAATCAAAGTATAACGGGTTTTTCTTTAGACTGAAAGTCATCGCGGAGCATTTGGAAGGGTTAAACCCCATCTTGTTGTCAATACACCCATTGACATACCGCGTTAACATCGACTTGAAGCGCCTCACAATCTGCAGTGGAACGTATGACAGTGTAGAGCTTCAAGTCATCGGCGTACAACAGACACTCCGCGTGCTCTACAACGTTCATTAAAATAAAAAGCAAGGTACCTAAAATAGAGCCCTGCCTTACCCCTGACCGCGTGTGATAGGGTGCGGACTCTTAAATTCCAAGTTTAACATACTGCTGGCGATCGCGCAGATAGTCGGCGAGAAGTCTCAGAAGATCGGGCGCGAAGCCTGTGGCGCCTAGTTTGGCCAGCAGTATGTCGTTATTGACTCTATCAAACGCTTTTTGGATATTGAAATAGGGAACGTCCACCTTGTAACGTTGCACCTACATGATTATTTATTTTCTGCCGTTATATTACATTTTACATTATTAAATAAATTTTCTTATATATTTACACAAAACGTCAATTTAATATTATTAAGGCAAATATATAAATTAATCAAATGTACTATTTACAATTACAGCTACGATAAATACGTACCTACCCACCTTAATAGCTACCTCAATTACTTTTATAACGTTAGCTTCAATCATAGCAACAGCATGGCGTTAAGACTTTTGATCGCACCAGTACCGGTTAGGCGTGACGCGGTACACGATCGCCGCGCGGATTGGCCGACGGCCGTTGCCCATTCTTTGTTCGGGGACTAACATTCGACATTGTCCGTGACGGACGTGTGTAGCTACCTACTTACGCTTAGTGTCTTCTTACGTGCCGGCTCAAATCATTCTTAAAATAATATACTCAAAACACTGTCTGGTTTTACTATGTTTAGCAATTAAATTTAAATATAAGTTTATAATACACTACATAGGAAGAGAATAAACTAAGGGTGAGATTTTAGGTATTTTCTTGGATGGCAAGAGTCTTAGAATAAGTTTTAACATAATTATGTTTTCCATGTTATCTGTTTTGACAAGTTAAATTATAAAGATAAAGTAAAATAGACATTCAGGGAAAGCGCAAATCCTAATCGAATTTGCGCTGGATTCAGAATACATGACCTAGCCCAACTGAACTATATCAATACCAGTCAAAAGCGTAAACAATCTACAGGTAGCTCAATTTATCCATATCAATACCAGTCGGAAGCATAGGTAAAAATAAAAACCTGAATTAGATTTAGGATAGATGAGTAAAATCAGATGTTAAATCTATATTTGAATCAGGTGAACTGAATATGTTACAAATCTGTGCTATACGGAAGAATAAACAAAACTCACAACTCGATAAAACAAATGAAGATCGGATAAATGAAGACAAATACAAGGAAAGAAAAAAATTTAATATGAATTAACTAAAGAAAAAAATTGTAAATTTTACCTCACACTTATACCCACATCATTAACCATTCTCTTGAGACTGGCTGTTTTCCTACTTTGTGGAAATCTGCCAATGTCATCCCACTGCCTGAAGTCTCCAACCCCTCCTCTATTTCTCAACTGAGACCTATCTCGATTCTCCCTGTCCTTTCTAAAATCCTTGAGAATGTTGTCCAAGGGCAACTTTCTGTGTTCCTTAATCGTAATAACCTTTTGAGTCCTTACCAATCAGGCTTTCGTCCTGGTCACAGTACTGTGGGTGCTCTGACTAAAATATCCGACGACATACTCTTGGCCATTTCCAATGGGCTGGTTACTGCACTTGTGTTATTGGATTTTAGCAGTGCCTTCAACTCTGTCGACCACGATATCCTTCTTGCAGTTCTCTTTTCTCTTAATGTCTCCTCCTCGGCAGTCTCTTGGTTTCGTTCATATATCTCAGGTCGCTCGCAGCGTGTGCGCCTTGATGATTCTCGGCTTGGTGTAACATTTCTGCGGGTGTACCTCAAGGCGCTGTCCTTTCGCCTCTCCTCTTCTCAATCTTTATTAACTCTGTTACTAAAGTCATTTCTTCTAGCTATCACCTCTACAGATTAGATGACCTGCAAATTTACCATCACTTTAAAGTGGATGAGATCTCTAAAGGTATTGATAGCATTAACTTGGACCTATGTAAAATAAACTAATGGGCGAAGGCTTATAGTTGAAATCATTATATGTTGAAATCTTTAGCTCTTTCTCCCATTCCGTCTTTTATTTTGGACGATAACAACATTCCATTCTCTGTTAAGGCTAAGAACTGGTCCGTAATCTTTGAAAGCAATTTATCTTGGGCTAGCCAAATAAACAACATCAGTAAGAAGGTTAACTACACATTTCATTCTCTTCGACGTCTACAAAACTTCTTACTATTTGAGACTACAATCATCCTGGCCCAAAGTCTTCTACTTCCCCTTCTCGATTACGTGGATGTTTGTTTCTTGGAAGCAACAGAGGAACTTTGGAATAAGCTCGAACGCCTTCAGAATTTGGGCATCCATTTCATATACGGATTGCGTAAATTCGAATACGTGTCTGTTTATAGAGCCAAACTTAAGTGGCTACCGATACGCCGGCGACGCGATCTCCACATTCTGTCCTACCTCTACTTCATTCTCTTTAGCCCCATTGCTCCGACATACCTCCGCGAACGTTTTCAATTCCTGGTTCCCCGCGGTGTGCCTTGTAGGACGGCAATGCCACTCCGTCTTTCCAGTAGGCCTGGAGGCTCTTTCGCCGCGCAAGCAGACAGATTGTGGAACACTATCCCTCATGAAATTCGAGCCAGTCCGTCGCTGAACATATTTAAAACCAACGTCAAAGAGCACTATCTACTATTATAAATACTATAATATAAGTATAGTATAGTATAAGCATAGTATAGTATAAATACTATAATATAAGTATATTATACTTTTTTTTTTTAAATATGACGTTCTTGACAACTGCCAATATGGTTTTCGGAAAAACCGTTCAACCACATTGGCAGTATATAATTATTTAAAGGAAATATATAACATTATAAATAATGGACAATACGCCTTAGTATTAATAATGACTACAATCGACGTAATAGGAACAAAATAGTACTACCTACAACTAAACTGAAACTGGTTAGCCAAAGCCCATACCATAGATTGGCAAAAATCTACAATAAAATACCTGAATATTTAAAAAAGGAAGAAAGAGACACTACATACCTTTTACAAAAAGATTAAATTATTTTTATTAGAAAACTGTTATTATTCTGTTCAACAATTTGAAACAGAGAAACAAAAATGATATACGAGTATAATATATTATAGGTACCTTTGAATGACTGATAAAAGATTCTGGCTTCTTAGTTTCTAATTTTAAACGTTCCCGCCGCCGCCCCGCCCCGACTTACAACTGAGGTGAGTGGATCTAATTGCACTTTCACTTTTGAGAAGCTAGTGCCTCATCTCCCTTTTTACTTAGATCGATGTCGATACCTACAGTATTTACCTATATTATTTAGCTTCAATGAAGCCTTACCAGTTATTTAACAAACTATTCGTGGAAGCACTAGGTAAACTCATTACCTAGAATCTATCTAGATTAGGTAGATATTTAACATTGTGAAGTGTGCGGGATACAGGGGGTGCAGCGAGGGGTGCAGTGGGGTGCAGTGCACCCGGTGGTTAATGTAACGAGGGTATTAGTTCGTGAAGTAACGAGGGTATTGAAACCTCGGATGCCGGGTTATTAGACAATTTACAAATTGGATAAGCCGATATTTTGAGATTATGCGGTATATTCCCGGTGTATTCGGCAATAAGAATGTAAGTAAAATATCCGAGTTTGTGGTAGGCGTGGTATCTTGGAGAAGTTGCAATTGGCACTTGTACTTCTCTGAATTTTGATTATTATTAAATTGCTGCCTTTCTAGCTAATGACTGTTTTTTAAAATCGACTTCAATAAACGAGGAGGTCCTCAATTCGTTTTGTATAATGTTTTTTGTTTATTTATTTAAGGCTATTGGCCTTAAATAAAATAAAATAGCCTTAAATAAATAAACCAACATAACACAAAATAGGATTTCCTAAAGAAACACAACGATATTATTAACAGGCTTGCGAAAATGGTTAAATTTATTAAAATGTTTTTCTTAAATATATTTGGTATGATTGTTTTTTTTATATACAATATAACATCATAAGCCGTGTTGTGCCGGCAAAGAATAATATTATGAACACAAATATTTCATAAGGCCTTTTGAGAGTGGAAAATAAAATGTTTTTATTTATTTAAAATATATGATAAAAAAAGGCTGGAGTGTATACACCTAGAAGTACTGCGACAAAGTTTTTGGTAGATTAGGAAATAATTTTGAACAATCATTGTTCAATTGTGAGTTAGTTTTGTCAGCCACAAAAACACTTCAGTTCCATTGTAATTGACCATTTAGTTCGAAAGTTAATACGGGGTTAGAGGCACGTCTACTTGGTAACGAGGTCCGGAGGGAGGGGGGAATTTGAGCAAAACAACTGAAAATCAGGCATCCATGGAAAACATCAAATTCAACAACCATTTATTTAAAATCAGATTGTTAAAATGGTTGAAGCAAAGAGGTTTTTACGACGTAAACGATTTTTTTAATGCCAAATTATAATTGTATTGAAATTTTTCGATCTTATTTTTGTTGTTTAATATATTATTGCATGCTAGATATAGCGAGACATGAGCACATGAATTGTAACTTTAACACCTGTATACCATGTTTGACGCAAATAAATATTTGAATCTTGAATCTTGAATCTTGAATCTTGAATCAAAATAAATTGAGTGTGTGATGTGGGTAGGTACCTATTCAGCGTAAAGGCGGTGGAAAATGCTGCTGTTGCCAAACATAGTAGGTGTCAGTGACGTCACTGCATTACATACCTGCCACCAAGTTTATTTAATACCTTTCTAAGTGATCAAATTTAAGCGATCACGTTTGATCGTTGGGCGTGTGAGGGGGTGTCGCATCCCCCGCTGAAACGGGCTCCTTGGGATGGTCCCTGGACTGGCTGCTTGTAGCAATGCTAGCCCGTTCGACCGAAATTTCAGCTGTGTCCGGCAGCCGGGGCGCAGGGCCGGCGCGAGGCCGCAGCTACAGGTGCTCCGGTTATGCAAACGGCCCCGCGCCGGAATCTTTACAATCGTAACATCCGCTCGAGCCGGCTAAATAAGCTATAACCGCTACGACGTCGTTACTATTTGCAAACGTCCCAATCCGGGAATGGATTTTGATAGGACACTTTTACGAAAGTGTCTTATGAACGTACTTACTATGTTTGGCAACACCAGCATTCTCCTTTACCTACTTCTCATCGCTTATGTACCAACACCGAGTAGGTGGTCATCTCATCCACTTAATTTCATCCAGCTTGACTGAGTCGCTCAATCCAAAACGTTTAGAGGTCAACTCCATCCATAACTCTTACAACAGTATTTATACCAGTATTTTCAATAAGTTATTAACAAAAAAGTGTTCAAAAAATATTTTGTATTGTGCAATAGTTTTCATACCATTATTGATATTTGAACGATATTTTGAATGCGAAGGTTTCCATGAATGCATGTCATGATGTTTCTACTAGGTATATGTTTATTTATACTAGTTACTACCCGCGCCTTTGACCGCGTTTTTTTATGAAAACGTTTAAAGTTGATTTTTATCCCACGGAAACTAATTTATGGGTTAAAAAGAAGTCTTTATTTGATTAGGGACTAAAATACCTCCATGTAAAATTTTAGCCGGATCCCTTTTGTAGTTTTCACGTGAAAGAGAGTTACTAAACATTCATTCATACATATTTACGTACAAACTTTCGCGTTTATAATATTAGGATGTAGGATAATTGGTTCGGATTGCAACTTTCTAGAGATGTGGTCCGAGACTGGCGCGGCGGCGATTTATTTTCCTAATAATCAAATGAAGCTACGGATTATTGACATAGTATCTATAGTGTTACAGACAGTATGAGTCTATAGGCTCTTGAACTAGTTTAAAACTGTGTTTCAGGAGCCAGTGGCTTCTTCAACTAATATTGAAAGATCCTTATGTCAAAGCAACAACAACTTAATGTATGTATAACTAATCTTAATTGGTGCCGAGGAAACTATGAACTCATAGTTTATAGTTACAAAACGACATTGTATTCCATTGGTACATTGTACCTACCTACACTTGCCGTGTGATGTACGATGTATAATGTAAATATACAGTCAGAGTCAGAGTCAGAGTCAAATCGTTTATTTCTTATTCTTTAGACTTACAAAATAAGTACTTAGACAAGTCAAATTTTTACAATATAAACATCTTGATTAATAGTTATTACTATCAAACAAGAAATAAGGTGCAATTGACTCTAATTCACTTCAATTTTTTGTCCACTAGCGGAAGAAGTGAAAAATAAACCACTAGCAAGTTTATCGCTTATCAACTAATACAATCTTAGAATAACTAATTCTAACTGGTCTTACATACTATTGTCTGTGCGGAACTGGGCGACATTGTGGCGTTTTCGTTTTTGGTGGTAGATAAATTAAACAAAAACGTCAGCAACAAAATAAGATGTATTAAAATAAAATAGGTCGAGGGAAGTTATGCCTGTCTGGTTCTACTTCGTGGTCCGGTACTCTCCTGGCTATCCTGAAGGCTGCACAGGTGGTGGACACCGCCGCCGGTTGAAAGCTGAAGAAGCCCGTGACGTCAGCCGTCGAAAATGGTCTTAGCCGTGTTAGGCGTAGGGAATTAAATATTCCTTAGGGATTAAACCCTAGCGTTGGACCCTGTGAATAAATGTCCACAGTAAACATTTTGTTCTAACCGCTTTCCGTTAGATAGTGAACACCCTGTATTGACGTGCCTATGAGGAGAAGCCGAGAAAGTAGGTAGTTGGTGCAGAGGTGGTTCACTATCAGAACGGAGTTACAAGCAGCGTAGGAAGAACTACATGAAATATAAAATCGGCAAAATGAAATGCATTAAGCTTACAAATACTTAAGCGGGTTGATCATGAAGTGATCGAAAGATAGGTGGATTTATATAACAAGGTGCAAAGAATCCTCTCAGAAAGCAGGATGATGTTTCCAATTAATGTTTGCAGATTAAAGTGAAAAGATGAACCTAGTTAAAATGGTAAAACACATGATAAAGCGTAAAATCACATATGGATGTTTTATAAAAGTTAACGATTGCCTACCTACTCAAAGCATAAAAATCATGTTCAACACTTACCCTATCGGGGTGCAGATGACACTTAAATTATCTCGAATAGATACTTCCAAATACGTCGGAAGAGGTGACAAATTATGTGTCACTTTTTATAATAATTTAAGAATGATTTGAGCCGGCACGTAAGAAGACACTAAGCGTACGTAGGTAGCTAGTGAACGCACTCGACACACGTCCGTTGCGAACAATGACAATTCGGGGCTGACCGGCCGAGCTCCGCGGTTGCACGCGCTAGTCGAATGTTAGTCCCCGAACAATAGAATGGGCAACGGCCAATCCGCGCGGCGATCGTGTACTACGTCACGCATAACCGGTACTGGCGCGGTCACAAGTCTTAACGCCTTGCTGTTGCTATGAAGTTAACTTTGTAAAATTAATTTAGGTAGCTATTAAGGTAGGTAGGTATGTATTTATCGTAGGTGTAATTGTAAATAGTATATTTGTTTAATTTGTATATTTGCTCTAATAATAATAAATTGACGTTTTGTGTACCTATATATTTAAAAGAATGTATTTAATAATGTAAATATGTAATATAACGACATAAAATAAATAATCATGTACGTGCAACGTTACAACATCCGGCCAAGCATTAACATCATTGACGTAGTCATCTACGGAGTAATATGCTTTCTTGATAAGATTTCGTTTTATGTACAGTTTAAATTTACGAATAGGGAGCTCAGTTGCTTCAGATGGAAGCTTATTATAGAATCTTACGCAATTGCCCACAAATGATTTCCCTACCTTTCGTAATCTATATGATGGGATGTGTAATTTGTTCTTGTTTCTTGTATTATTATTGTGATTATCACACCTTTTCATAAAGTACTTTGTAACTTTGACGTAGTAACTTTGAGTACATACAAGTTATATTATTTGCAACGAATAATAAATTAATATTAAAATATATTAAGTATTTTACGATGCATCCAAATGAGAACAAAAAATGTGTAAGATTTAAGAGAAAATTTTAAAATTATTTTATTTGCAAATAAACTACATACATACATATACAATACATACATTATTATATGTAGGTATCATACACACACCTACATTATAATAATGTATGTATGTGGTACTTTATCATCTATGTACCTATCTATACTTCTCGTCCTTTCATCTTTCCCACTAATCTCCTATATGAGTCCTGTGATGTGCTAACAGTCAGGCAGCTATTTATCATGAACACAGTTTTAAGACAGCACGCAGCCCTTCCCTACAGCACTGAATTTACTAATAAAAGACGGATAGCTAAAGTTTGCTCTCAACCAACAACCCTAAAATTCACCTTTGTAAATAAATTTTATCTATTCCTTGCAACAGACTAAATTTAATGTCTAATATTTACGCACTTAACTATAATAATTGTAAAAAAAAAACGATTAAATTAACACTTCAAAATATATCCTACGATGATACAGAGAAGCTATTAGGTAGATATTATCAAGTAAGTTATTATTATTACCTTTTACACATAAAGTTAATCTAGTTAGAATAGTGAATAATCTAGTTTTACACAGTGTAAGCTAAGTACCTTATTATATACATTATATAATAATATTCACAAATTGTTTGTTAACAACATTGTTAAGCTAAATGCCCTCAACGTAATAGTAAGTGATTATTGTATTTAATATTTAGCACACATATTGCCTGAAACACAGTATTACCTAGTTCAGGCTAAATTGTTATACTTAGCTATATTTAATAGTTTAATGTTCTCTATGTTTTGTCTTTTTACGAGAGAGTTTTTTTTTTTTTACCATCAGTTCTACTTCATGATAGTTCAGATCATTCAACCACTTATTATTGCATTTTTGATATCTCTATTTGTCATTTTTTTATTTTGTGTATGTTATTAAGTTTATTATAGAGACAAGGAATGCAACGTTGTAGTGTTTTTACGGAAATTTACTTTTAACGGCTGTAATAAAAGCAGGCAGTAATAAAAGGTGTATTTATTAAACCTTTTCCAATATAGAATTTAATCATATAATTTTCATTTATTTGTATGCTCGATGAAGCTTCATTATTTATTATTAACTGTGAAAACTATCGCCCTTCTTCCCCTTCACACATTCCTGTACCCCCTGCCCGTCCTCGACAGCCCCCGTCCGCTCCCCGTCGTTACAGGGGCGCATCAAATAACCGATATAACATAAAAGCCATCAAAGATTCTGTATCATTAATCATTTCCTATCAAACGCTACTCTATCCACTTCATACCATCTCACCACTCTAACGAGCCGTTCTGAACCTTATTACAAGGCATCAAGCACCAAACGTTATGTGATGAGGAGGCAGGCAGTAGTTTGAAGGATTTTCAGTTATACTGTGGGGTGGCAAGGATCAGTTCGGAGTGCAGGCAGCGGGTGGAGTAATTAATGTCAAGGCAGTTGATGAATTCAGGAAGTTGCTTGTTGGAGCCGAGCCGAGCCGAGCCGCGAGCGCCCACAGTTTGCACTCGGACCACCTGTACCGATGTATTGCATTCTATTACCAATCACATGGGAAGCTGTTAGTAAACTTTATGTACAAACACAACCTACCTACCTAGTTGTATTCTCGTACCAAATTGAATCTACTTTGAAAAGAATTCATTGACAGTTTCGTATTGCGCCTGCAGAAAGGTAACAGAAACAATATCAGCATAACTTGAAGGTTGGGCCGCTGCAGGCTCGGCATGCACCGTGGTGACGTGATGAGTAACATGATAGCATCAGGTCCGAGCTCTCTCCAAAAGCGCAGGGCCGGCGGCGGGCGGCGCCGCTACAGCAACCCCACAAATGTTAATTTAAACGCGAAGCGCGTTATTATGCACGTGTTTGCATAAGCAGAGCTGTGAGCTGTTCTAGTGATTTCATAAATAAACTCGCCTTTTGAGTCTCCGCGTAAAAACAAAACAACATTGAGTTACTTTATTCTTTGTTGCATTATTCATTTTTATCTGAAAACGGTCGCGTTGCTTTTAGTGAAGGCGGGGGTAGGGCGGGGATGCGGGGAGCGTGCCTGGTACGTACTGGGAGTCTGGGGGAAGTCTTCTCAGCTGTGGGACAGAACCAGATGAACCAAGTCAAATAAAAGGAAGACCAATCTAAAAACAGCATCGTATTAGTACCCACTCCGCCCAACTCCTTTATAATAATTTTATTACAATGAAATTATATAAACAACAACTAGAACTAGTTCTTGTTTATAATTAGCTTTGGGCTGGATAATGCTGTGTGAATTGTCCAACATTATTTATTATTATTATTTTTTAGAAATATTAAGGTACCTGCAGAGTGTTGCAAACAATCTAGAGGCAGGTCAACTAATCCATATCAATACAAGTCGTCGCGTCCACAAGACGTTGCAGAATACATAATTTATTCGTAATCCCATTGATTTAAAAAGGGAAGATAGGTTACGTTCTCCCAGCGCTTACTCAAAAATTGGCATGTGTTACAACTACACGCAAACACATACGCTCACAGTTAAATTTCCAGTCCTGTGCAATACAAAGAAGAACAAAGACGGAAAGACGTATCTAGGACCGAAGTGAGACTGAGACAACAATATTTCACGCGAATCACGACCGCCCGTGCCGCCGGTCAGACGGTGACTGATGTGGGAGAACACAATTTTACACAATTTGTGGTTGCCGCTTTCGAGCAACCAGTACCTCATCTTCGTTTTTAATAAATCATTGGTAATAGATTTAAATTTAAACCAATAATGGTGGTTATTACATGTTATACACTTAATTAATTATAAAAACAGCAAATTAAAAAAAATAATTGGTATTATAAATACCAATTCAGTGAGACACTTTCATAGTTTATTCTTAAAAATAGCTGTGGAAGCTGCATCACGGATCCAGTCGGGCAGCCGGCTGTAAACTGAAGGACCCATTATATAAACGAACCTCTTTGACTTGCGTAGCATATGTTTTGGTGTGACCAGACGGAAGTGATGGTTACTGCTACGCAGGGCGCGAGCGGCGTTGATACCGCGACGCTGGAACAGGTCCACGCTGACTGCATGGCCCCGCTGTATGGCAAGGGAGGCTGAAGCGCTGCTCCAGATACTCGGCAGCCTCTAGGTCATGCGTTATAATTTGCATTAAAAGTATATCGTCCCTGTAGGCAAAAAAAATTAACACATTTTGCTTTCATAGAGTTTGATTCAAGCTGCATCTTACTGTGTCATTAAAGTTTCTACCTATATTATTATTTTCTGCAGTGACCAAGGTTCATAAAGCACAGAAAACTCTGCTTGCGTCAGCTCGCCTTCTGAGCCTTCTAACATGAACGCTACATCGACGCTCCGCACACCACTCGCCAAAAACATCTGTCACCAGATTAATGGTGACACATGTCAGCCGGACTACCGCTACCTACCCCTCTCCCTGCCTGTAGGGAGGAGGGGGAGACGGGGTAGTCACAGCAACACTTTTCATAAAGCTAAATAATTTATAAAATGAACCGCCTTTGAATGAAAACATACAATTAGTTTGCATTTGACTTCTTCTTGGTGCTAATTAGCAGCGGGTTTGTATGCGCAGAGAAAAATATTAAAAGCTTATGTACCTACAATAGTGTGCTTTATTCAGAGAACTGTTTGGAAATTAAACGGGCGGGGAAAGGTGGACTGACTGACTGAGTACTTGAGTCGGATTGTGCAATTTTTTTTCGAATGGACTATAAGTCTGTTGATCGCAGATGGCCATGACAGCCGGACCGGTTACCGGACTTTTGGCGAGCGCAGTGAGCGCCTCGCCGGTAAAATTAGGTGCAAGCCTGGGCTTGGGCATCAGATGCTACGAGAGAGATTCCACCATCCCCCTTCCACTCCAGGACAAGCAGACGCACAGTGCAATACCATCCATACTTGGTGGACGTACCCTCCACTCGCACTAAGCGGTTTTCCTCCACCTTTATTATTCGCACCGCAAAGGAATGGAACTCGCTCCCTGCCTCTGTTTTCCCGGCCAATTACAACCTGGGTCTCTTCAAGACAAGGGTGAATAGGTATCTTCTAGACCTTTGTGATACACCGTCGGCCGCATCTTTGCTTTCCATCAGGTGAGATTGCGGTCAAACATAGGTCTATTTACCGTAAAAAAAAAAAAAAGAGAGGGCATGGAGGTTTGAGGCCTATGGTGCACGAATGCACCTGTTCCGCCCACAGGTGAATTCTTCAACCAAGTCCGGCGGAGTCGGTTTTTAGTCGGCTGTGTAGTGTGCGGTAACGAATCAGTTGACGTTACCTCCGGGTTAGCGGCGGTGAGTCGGTCAACGGGGTCACCGAGAACGTGTTACGGTGACCCACTCTACGGAGAAGAAGATCGATCGCAATGTAGATACATCGATATTTCACTAAACTAAACTAATCGCATTACGCATTATGACCTATTGGTATTGTTGCAGAATGGCCACCATAAATGCGTTTTCATAATCTACCTGAGGTGAAAAAAACGGGTTCTACAGATGGAGGAACAAACTTTAGAAGTACTTCCAATGTGGAAATTGCACCGCAAGAACTAGGTACCTGAAGATTTTTGATGTAAGGTTTCTCTCTTTTCTTCTTTTAATGGCGTCTACGTCTGGGTTGACATAATTTCGCCAATGTCCGTAATATTAGAGTAAAATTAAAATAAAAGCACTGTTGTTCGGTAATAAAGATAGATAAACGAAGTGAATTCTTCGATAAAATGTTAATCAAAAAGATATAAGAAAATTACAAAATTATGGGCAACGTTGTACGGTAAGGTTTGATCCGAAGATCACAACCGATGTAAGGTTTATTGGATGTGGCGATTCTACGATATCATTGTCATACTGACGCGATGTGGTTAGAAGAATATAACCCCTCGACGCTTAAATATTAAGCACATTGTTACCCAAGGGATGAAAGTAACTTATTTGTTCCCAAGATAAAGTTTAGCGCCCGAGCGTAGCGAGGGCGCTTGTAGTTCGAGGGACTAAATAAGTTACTTTCACCCGAGGTAAACACTGTGCTTTTCATCACGAATACAAGGAAAGTAACAGCCTGTATTGGTCCACTACTGGACGCAGGCCTCCTCCTGATAAGCGCCTTTTTGGCCTTTATCTCATCAAGGGTAGTGCCCATAATCCCCACGCTGGGCATGCGTTTTGCCATCGCAGTTTGATGGTATAATTGTTCTGCAGGAACGGTGCTGCCCGCCCCCCGGTGGATATCTCTATAGGCTCTAGCAAGAGGAAGGACAGGAGAATATATTTTTCAGAATATTTTGTATATTAAATTAAATTTAAACGATTTAAAATGAACTGTGACATTCATAAACATAACACAAGAAATAAAAATAATATTTGCCTTCAACCACATAGACTAGCCAAAATGGGAAAGAGTTTTGTATGTTTAAGTATAAAATTGTTCAATAAGTTGCCCGTAGAATTACGTAATAATGGATAATACTGTTTTTAGAATTAAGGTATATATACTTATTATTGGAAAAATCGTATTACAAACTTGACGATGCCCTTGCTGATAATTTTAATGCCTACATTGAAAATGTACCTATTATATAATTTTATTTTTAATTTGTCATGTGACTTATCCAAGTGTACTGTATGTATCTTAATGGAATAAATGAATCTGAATCTGGACCTGAATCTGAAGGCAGAAGAAAGCCATGGTAGCGTTATTCTAACATGACCATACTATTCTGCCATTAATTTTCATCTTCATCATTGAAAAAATGTTAAATGAAATCGCGCTATAATTCAGTGCCTGTATGAATTGAGTTTAACCAGACGCAGAAGCCATCTCACAAGAAGTTGAAGTTGAGTGGCTGTAGAGTAGAAAATTCGAATGCATGGTCACGTGACAGTTGCTACTACTTTTCAATACATTTCGTCCGACGAAACGTATTACTTTCATCCCGCTTCCCAGGTAACTTCCGACCTACTTTTCGAGATGATAAATAAATGTATACTTACTATTCCGTGTCAGTGTAATTTTTAATATAATTTAACCTATTCTAAGTACATCTAATGTATTTTTAATAATAAATTTAAATAATGTTGGACAGTTCACACAGCATTATCTAGCCCCAAGCTAAGCAGAGCTTGTGTTATGGGTACTAGATAACTGATATATTCAATACACTGCTTAGATCGATATTTTTTGTATAAATGGAAATAAAGCATTTATTCGATGTTTTTTAACAATACTTTATTGTACAACATAAAATATTAAAATAAAAAGAATTGTATCGGATACCGTTTTTCAGGGTAGCTACAAAAAGCTGCAGCTACACTTGTTCGCTCGAGTGACCCGGTCGAGGGCGGGCGGATGAAAAGTGTAATTTTTATCCGTTGTCACCCAATCTCAATGTAAATGAGCCGCCGCACCACCGGCCCTCGATCCGATCAGGCAAGCGCTCGGAAAATGGTCGCCAATGAGATCCGGACAAATAAAGAAATCGACATAAATCAGCGCAGGTCGCTCAGAGCTCAGAGCTCAGGGGAGTCCGCTATCGTTTTGCTCGGGTTATGAATAATCGAGAATCAAACTGTTGAGGCTACCCTTTTATTCATTGTTTCAACAAATCCTTTCATATTTATGGCCATTTTACATTGGAAGATTTGTTTTCATGGAGCTCAGAGAATTTAATTTTATAACAAACGAAAACGTATACTTTGACGGTGTTCATTTGGTTCATGAACTCGATCCACAGAATGGTTGAAATCAAACCAACATGTCCGACACATTCACCCTGATCGGAGTCCATTCACACTCCTCGACTACATTTCCCCGCCCTGTTGGCATGCCCGTGGTGACACACATGCATTTCCTGTGTTTTTGCATAAGCAAAGTCTACAGTCAAATTATTTATGGTCTGGTCTGGATAGCTAAGGCCTACCTGAGCTTTTTTATGCTTATTATTATAGCGCGGCTTGTGCACGAGGCTATAAATTAAATGAAACAAACCTAAATCTTGTGTAAGGTACGTTTTATGTGCGAGTGCATCTTATCCGACGCTTAAGTGGGATCTTAAACACGCATTTCCTCCATAAAGCTAACGTCCCAGATAACCTGATGAAGCGATCAGGACGCCGCCGCGAGATTATGACACACATACTTGTCTGCATACTGCCCTCCATCCCCTCCCCGGGGGCGCCCCCGCCCCCCTCCGGTGCACATTAGCCCCCGGCGGCGGTATGCGGGGCAATGCCATGCCATGCAGTGGTCGGGTCACTGAGAACACAAAACATTATGTTGCTCCTAACAAATGAGTTAGGGGGAGAACACACCGGGCGTTTTGTGAGGATTATGATGAGTGCTTCTTGTGGATATGAACACCCTACTTCCAAGAAATGTGGAGTTTTCAGAAATATGCTAATCATACAAATACGGGTGCATAAAAGGAGCTGTACCTACCTAAAAGGAAGACCACCGTAAAGTTGCAAGCTGCCGCAAGTCCAGGCGAGCGTCAAACTCTTGGAAACCAACACTACATCGATAACCAAAAGCGGATCGTTGTGCGGCTTAGAGCGGTGTCAGGTGTAGTCCAAACTGCCTTGTATCACAGCCACATTCAGAAATAAACCTTTCTACAAGCGGCGGCGAAGTACTTACTTGTTAGACTGCAAAGCTCGGTGTGCCCCTGGCGCGGTGCCAGCGGCGCGTTATTGTCGTTCTTAAGCTGCGGCATCGAGGGTTCAATATCGCTCGACAAGTTTTAGTCAATAACTCCGCTTCGTCCACATAATGCGCGGATTACACGAGTCGATTGTCTGAGCCATTTCCATCCGCGCCGGAAAAATCCACCGCTAACTAAATGAATCCTGTTGGTGACGCGGTCCACTTACTGCTTCTACAGAGCTACGAAGTAGACTTGTGTGGTTCGTGCAGGGTCCACAATCCCCTGGCAGCGCCCCGGCGGCGTGCGGAGGGTGTTGGGAAGTCGGCCGATTAACTGCGGCTAATGGAAGTTTATTATTACCCTAAAACAATACAGGTTCTAGAGCAGACGCTGCGATGCCATCGAGTTTAATTATTTCAAACTAGAGTGATATCGGGATATCGATATAAGGTTTATTCCAGTTTTCCCCAGAGAATACCGTGGAAAGAAAACCAGTTCTACCTTCATTTTTAGGGTTCCATACCCAAAGGGTAAGACGGGTCCCTATTACTAAGCCTCCGCTATCCGTCTGTCACCAGGCTGTATCTCATGAACCGTGATAGCTAGACAGTTGAAATTTTCACGGACGATGTATTTTTGTTGCCGCTATAACAACACAAAATGATTATATAAATACTTTTAATAATTAAGGGGGCAATGTCCTTATTACCTTGTGAACCGATCTCCGGACGCGGTCAGTACATGCACGTACATGGTAGGATGACCGCGTCACGTTGAATTTTTGTTTATTATGTAAATATTTAAATTTTTGATTTTTAAAGATAAATGTACGGACCCTCTCGTGCGCGAGTCCCACTCGCACTTGGCCGGTTTTATTTAGGTTTATTTTACATTCTTTCTATGGCGCTCGACGGGTTAAGGAAGTTTTCTCAAAGGGGAAAACTGGAACAATCTGATATAAACTGCTTTAAAAAACCCACGACGGCCACGATGACCACGCTTGGCAGGAGCGTTGAAGATCGCAATGTAGAGGGAAAGAAAAAAAGTTTTTCAATTTGATTTGACCTTTTCTGAGTATACATTTAGTGTATTTATGGAAAATAAGCTTTTTTGAATTTGAATTTGAATTTCAAAGAATTTGCTCTTCCGCTAGTACCTAAGTAGGTGTCGACGATTATGTTGTCCGTGAACAACATAATCGTCGAGTGAGTTAGAAGGGTCGATCCTGACGCCGCCGCCGCCGCGCCGCCGCCGTGACCGCCACGGTAAAAATACTTTATTTTAATCACACGCATAAATAACGAACCATTCGTTACGGATGAGATATTTGAATGCACAGAACATTCAAAGCGTGTGAGACCAATGAAAAACATTATTTCCGTTAATTACGGAACAATCATTCGTTATCATAATTAACCGCAACATTTCCACAATAATTGCTGCACTGAAATTTATCATCACAATTTGTTTATCCCGGAACCAACCTGACGCGCGCCCCCGGGGACTCCGGAACGGGTTCCCCCCGGGGTTCATATCTTTGTTTTCACAAAAATTTGATGAATTTATCTCGCCTTTCGGAAACTTTTAAGTCTAGTTTTGTTATGGGGAATTCATTGTGTTTTATATTCAAACGCAAACGTATAAAATCTCAGCAAAACCCTTTGCAGGTTTAAAATATACTAGTCTCTGCCAAATGGTAGAACAACTCTCGCTATTCTACCATGGCTATTCTACCATTAATTTTCATTTTCGTCATTGAAAAAATGGTAATTCCGAAACCTATCTTATTTTGAAGAAATAGTAGGTAAATTAATATAAAGTTATTTACTTGAATATAAGTTATTTCAATTTCGCATCGCGCTGTAGTTGAGTGTCGGTATGAATTGCGTTTAACCAGACGCAGAAGCTGTAGTTGAGTGGCTGTATAGAAAGTTCGAATGCAGGTTCAATAGGAATGTGACGTGACAGTGTCACTAATTGTCAATACTTTTCGTCCTAGAGACGAAAAGTATTACTTTCATCCCGCTTCCCAGGCAAATTTTAACCTACTTTCCGATTGTGTGTGATGAAAAACATTTAATTATTGGGCATGCCGCCGCCACCGACGCTCCCTGGCCTGCTTCTGAAAAATGGTATATTTTGGCAAAAGGTATATTTTCAATCTAAAATAAATATTCAAATATGTCCAATCAAAACAATCAGCGCCGTGTTTAGATTTTGCTGGAAACCGCTGTTCTGCAATCCTATTAAAATGGTTTCACAAAAACACGAATCTAAACATTATAATAAACCCAACGTGTTGCAAAAACTAGCGCAGGAATTTGCGATCAAAATTCCATATTTGGGAACACGAGCTACCCGGTGCGAGCCGCGGGCGGGCGCGGCCCTGGGCGGTGTGCGGCGGGTGCTGGGGCCGGTGGGCGGGTGGGCACAAAAACTCGCTCGTGCGTGTTTCTGATAACCCTTTATCGCTTAATCAGTGGATGACTCCGAAACATACTTTATGGTAAGAAACAGTAGGTCGCCTGCTGCGCTGGAGGGATACTCTAACGTTTTTAGAATATTAGGGGATGAACTGCGGAGGTAGAGCTAGGTACTTAGCCTGAAAAGGTGAATCTAAACAGGAATTCTTTCAGTAAAGGTGCATTCACACCTTGTTACTCATGATGACAATACGTTACTTAGTTTATCCTCTGCTTCGTTTTGTAAGAAAACTGCTGCGTTTTTATTAGGTTAAAGCGATATGGTCGTTCAAGGAACTGGTTGCTCACGGGAAGTGGCCATTCAAGACTGCAGCCGTGGTCAAAGTCAAAATCATTTAGTGCAAATATGTACATTTATAGGTAGCTAAAGTTCTAATTACAGCTGAAGTTGGTACATACACCATGTTAGTTTGGTATATCAATGTCTTCGTGTCTATCATCTTACACTATAGCTTACAGTATAGCAATTTATTTTTCTACGAACAATTTTAACAGTTTAAGAGATAAATCAGTCGTTGTAAATACTAATTCTAATTTATTTTCAGTCTATATACTGTAATTTCTTTTATTATGAATTATATAAAAATAGGATTGCTAGTTATTATTAATTATATTTAATCAATTCTTGATATAATGAATCCAAAAATGTTAGTTTATAAGTTCGTTTATATTATAATATTGTTGGCTTTGTAGCCAGAGTCGTCTTTGTAGCTCTTTGGTAAATTTTGTTAGCGGAAGGCTTTTTATAGTTTTAGGTAATGCATTATATATTTTTCCACACATTGCAAAACAGTTTTTTTGGTATAGACAGGTCCTAGGCTGCCTATTCAAAACAATCCTATCAGGATCCCATGTATTTCGGGGATATAGTTCACTCGCCTTCATAAACAATTTATAGCTGACCGGATTCCTGTTCCGCCTAAAGATTGCCTCACAAAGCTTTGGTGCGAAAGCGCTTACAGTCTATTGATAGCTAAACATTCAGCCAGTGGTTTAGAGCTCAGAAACAAACTCGAGCAAGTTGACTCCGTCCGGAGCGCGGCGCGGGCAGGGACGCGGCGAGGCGCGCCCACTCGACTGGAAGTAAAGTCCTAAACTTGCGGTGAATAAAAACTATACATACTGGCCCGCCGCCACCGCCACGCGGGCGTTCTACAGGCGTGGTGCGGGAGCGGTGCGGGCGCGGTGCGGGCAGGCTAGACAAGTCACGGCTAACATGAATTCAATGAAAACAGAGTAATGTTAAATATGTACCTTGATATGATTTATCATTACTCTTTGCAAAGTATAAAGTAATTGGACAAGTTCCTAGTTGATAAAATAAAAAAAGTCGATTATTTTAGAATGCTATGTTTTTCTGTTTAAAAAAGTTGTGGTTTCTGTTTAAAAAAGACCTCAATTCATACTCATCATCTCAGCCGTACCATGTCCACTGCTCGACCTACCCCTCAAAGATCTACACAATGATTCCTTCAGCAAGACGAATAGAAGAATATAATGATGATTTTGAAATGCATCTCTTGCCAGTGTATGATTTGCGAAAAAGGAATAGGTTTGTTCTTGTCATTTGTCTACGTGAAAGGGATTTCACATCTCGCTGGCGCCGCAATAATAAGGGTAGGTAGAGCAGAGCAGAGTCGCATAATTTAGCCTTTTTATAAGTTTACTCCGAGAACTTGCGAATAGGGGAAATATGGCAGCGGGGCGGGGGGTGCGGGGCGCGGGGCGTGGGGGCCGTCATGTCCGGACGATTTGACTGCACAATACCGGAACTAAGAATAAAAGGAAACTGGCAGATACCAGATACCTACTGCCAATTGATGTGAGTGGATACTTTCATAAGCTGAAAGGTACCACTCATGGGCATACAACCTCATCCAGGTTCTTTTAAGGTCACCATCATCATCATCAGGCTATAATAGTCCACGGCTGGACATAGGTTGTCATTGATAAATGACTTTTTTTAAGTACAAATACTGTATATTTAGTAGAATTTTTGTAAGTTTGTCTCGTGTATAAAATATGGATCACTGTGTCTGCAATAAAGAGCTAATAATATTATTATTATTAAAGGTCTCCCCCAATGAGCGCCATAGCGCCCTGTCTTCAGCTTGACGCATCCAACATGCCTGCAGTCTTTCGCAGATCGTCATCCCACCTGGCCGAAGTGCGCCCTACACTACGTTTGCCGAGTCATGGTCTCCACTCAAGAACTCGTTTACCCTATCGGTTGTCAATTCTTCGCGAAATATGGCCGGCCCACTGCCACTCCAACTTGCAACCTGCTTGTTTTTCCCTAATGTTCATCTGTTATGTAACCTTAAAGTCTTATAAGTCTTGCTTCCATCTTTATAATTGATTTATGTATGTATATTGTTTCTTATTTTTTGACAATTTGATGTTAACCTCTCACGACCATTTGTCGTGTGTCACCTCCCGCGACGTACCCACCCACTTCCACACCACGTGGTAGGTACTCCACACACTCACAAGTCAGGAACTAAGCTCAAACTGTGACGCATAATATCCAGTCCCATCTTCCAGATGGATAAATTTTATAATAGTGGTTTCCTATAATTTCTGTTATTCTTCGAGCACCTACCTACTTGTTCCCGGCAAACTGAAACTGTTGGCACGCGATAACGACGTATCGTTTGATTTGTCTCAGCATGCCGGTGATTAATGGCTCGATGACATCTGATGAAATCGAGGATCTAACGAGATATCGGGATCTAAAAGGTAGGGTAGATGTCAAAAATTCAAACGTTTGTAAACATGCCCGTGTCGTTGTAATGAGCGCAGTTGACAGATAATGGTGTCAATTCAGTTGCTGCCGAAACTAAACTAAACTAGTTTGATAGTACTAAAAATGTCGCCGTCCCTGTCATATCGATTCAAAATAATAAGGATGGCATCATTTTTAATCCTGTCAGATTAGTTTAGACTAGTTTTGGCAACATCTGAATAGACACCACTGTTATTAACTAATTAACTAAAAAATGTGGCAAATAAAATAAATTTCAAAACTACAACCCAACTCCCGGCTACGTATAAGTTGTAAACAAGCTTTCAATCAAGAGTCAAGAGTCAAATCGTTTATTTCTTTAGACTTACAAAATAAGTACCTACTTACAAAATAAGTACAGAGTACTCAAATTTTTACTATACATATAAACAGGTTGATAAATATTAGGTCCTTACATATGAAATTGGCGTTTTTCGTACTGGCCACTTTAATCACAAATTTCTCCTCTTTGGTAAGGAATTCCAAATTCAAATTTGTACAGCTATAGACTCATGTATTTGTGCTTCGATGATCGTCATTCATTTGTTTTTTTTCTTCTGTTTTTTTCTGTTTGCGTCACTCATTTTACAAAATGGAAAACTTAAAATATCGCATTATTTACGAGTACGAGTTCCGCCGTGGCACTAGTGCTGCGGAAACAACTCGAAGGGTGAATGATGTGTATGGCGGTCGTGTTGCAAAAGAAAACACAGTTCGTTTTTGGTTCCAACGTTTTCGTTCTGGAAATTTCGACCTGCAGAACAAGCCCCGTGGACGGCCTGAGACTCAAGTTGATAATGAAGAGTTGAAGGCTATTGTGGAAGCGGATCCATCGCAAACCACGTCCGAGTTAGCTGCAGGCTGCGATGTTAGTGATAAAACTGTTTTAATTCACTTGAAGCAAATTGGGAAGATTAAAAAGCTTGAAAGGTGGGTACCTCACGAATTGACTGAAGCAAACCGGCAAACGCGCGTCGACTGCTGCGTTACATTACTAAACCGGCACAATAATGAAGGTATTTTAAACCGAATCCTTACCTGTGATGAAAAATGGGTTCTTTACGATAATCGGAAGCGCTCAGCGCAATGGTTGGATCCTGGCCAGCCAGCCAAATCCTGCCCCAAGCGAAAATTAACCCCAAAAAAGTTACTTGTAAGCGTTTGGTGGACTAGTGCCGGTATTGTTCACTACAGATTTCTCAAATCTGGCCAGACTATTACGGCTGATGTCTATTGTCAGCAATTGCAAACCATGATGGAAAAGCTAGCGGCTAAACAACCTAGGCTGGTCAATCGCTCCACGCCACTGCTGCTTCACGACAACGCTAGACCACACACTGCGCAACAGACGGCTACTAAATTAGAAGAGCTTCAATTGGAAAGTCTAAGACATCCTCCGTACTCCCCGGACCTTGCTCCAACAGATTACCATTTTTTTCGAAATTTGGATAACTTCTTGCAAGGGAAAAAATTCAACTCCGATGGGGCAGTCCAAATCGCCTTCAAAGATTTTATTGATTCCCGTCCGACTGGTTTTTTTAGTAAAGGGATCAATGAACTACCTATAAGATGGCAAAAAAGCATAGAAAATAATGGTTCATACTTTGATTAATTAAATATATTATATTAAAAAATATTCGACTTTTTGTTCCTCCCATACAAAACGCCAATTTCATATGTAAGGACCTAATAGTTAAATAGTTATTACTATCAAACAAGAAATAAGGTGCAATTGACTCTAATTCACTTCAATTTTTTGTCCACTAGCGGAAGAAGTGAAAAATAAACCACTAGCAAGTTTATCGCTTATCAACTAATACAATCTTAGGCTTCAGTTACACTTCAGACTTAGTTATAAGTCTAACTGGTCTTACATACTATTGTCTGTGTGGAACTGGGCGACATCCGGCCAAGCATTAACATCATGGCTTTCTTGTTAAGATTTCGTTTTATGTACAGTTTAAATTTACGAATAGGGAGCTCAGTTGCTTCAGATGGAAGTTTATTATAAAATCTTACGCAATTGCCCACAAATGATGTTCGAAATAAATATTACCGATTCAAAATTTTCAAATTTTATAATAAAGTAGTCGGAGGCCTTTGAAGGTATGTATATGTATTTACATATGTACATTATTCATTAGCTTAGGGCCTACCTAAGAAGACTGAATATAAAAATATCAATGATGGATAATGTTTAATCGGTAATATTTATTTGCAACATCATTGAAAGCCTGTTTACTAGTTTTACGTAGTCGGGAGTCTGGTTGTAGTTTTTAACTTTACTTTATTCCTTATCCCTTTATAATGGGAGCTGCTGGTGCTGCCGGCGAACAAACTAACAAAAAACTCATCCATCAATTTAGTGAGGGTCTAGTAATTAAGGGGAATCCCGCGTAATCCCGCCGAGCCCGCACACACCGAGGCGGGGCGGGGAGAATGAAGGGGACATGAATCTACTTACAAATTATATTTTTGAAGAAGAATTTTATTAATATAATCAGACAAATCCGGTAACCAGAACGGACGAAAGCAACGCTTTATTTTTATTTTTTGAAGACATTTTGGAAGATAACTCCCGGCTTATTCGGTAACAGTGTACATTTTACAAATAATTCTTCGGGAAGTTTCTGTTTGTTTTGAACTTTTAATTCGAAAAGTTTATTACAAATTTTGCAAAAAAAAAACTCATAGCATCATTTAAATAAGATGGAAATGTCGCTCTCAAAAACTGCATGAATTTCCAGAAATCAATTTTCATTTTCACGCTAGAAATTTCCGAGCTTCCAGGAAAGCGAGCTCTATATTTCCACTCTGCAGAATGTTCATGACAATATTTAGCACACTGTGTTTAAAATATTTAGTCACACATAGTGTTCCCAAAAAGGTGTCACTCGCACCGCCGCGCCGCCGCCGCGCCGCCCCCGCGCCGCCCCCGCGCCGGCCGCTGAGCGACCTAACTGTATAATATCGGGTGTCGCCGGACCAGCCTCGGGGTAATGCAACTTTGTCGCTGAAAGGTGACTTTACGTGACGTTGTTGCTCGAGCGCCGCGCCGCGCCGTCAGCAAATAATCTCAGATAATTCCACTTTATGATTGTAGAGACGTTAAATTCAAGCTTGCATACAATGTCACATAACAATGTTGCTCTTTATGATCCTCCCCGCGTCTTAAAATAATTTTAATGACGTGTTGTGAAATTACGGCAGAGGTTTATTTATACGACGAAAAGAAAATTATATCAATTATATCAATCTTCCAAAAGCTATAAGTTAAATTAGAACTAAAGAAAACTGTTGGGTTCTTTATTCAAACCGAAAAAGTTTTCGAACTAAATTGAAAGTTCAGCTCGCTCATAAATAACTTTCCGTCCGCAGAGCCATTCTGATAAACGTCAGCTTCAAATCTCCTCTCCTCTCAGAAGTGCAGCGTTTTGCAAGTGCACAATAAAACAAATAGGTTATCCCGCACAGCCTTCTATTTCAGAATATTGGAGTGCATATCTATCGCGGCGGCGTGGCGGCGGCGGCGCGGCGGCGGCGGCCGGCCACTTCCGCATTCTAAACGTCACTCGCAAGTCAAGTCTACTGAATCCACCTGCAACGCAGAGATCTGGTATTAGCGATCCGTTACTTACTGGAACAACTTTCGAGCATCAAATATTATTTAACAAATGTATTAATAATTTGTAGCGTAGGAATGAGTACCAATGTTGCGAGTTTGCGAGTTAGTTGGGTGCCTAATGCCTATCATGCGAGGTACGCACCTGGCACTGGACTAGTGCTCGGTGGATGACTTTTGACGGGCAGTAAAGAGGTACCTTAACTGGTGTCTTATTAAGAAAACGGTAATTAAATACAAAACTAAACCCCCATTCACAGATAGAGAAAAAACAGTTATGAATTAATGATACATTTTCAGAAAAACTTTTAGATTTCAATCAATTCTGTTTCTTATTATAAAATATAATTAAAAACTTCTATTAGACCGGTTTCAATGGATATCCTATGTTCTTTATTATAAACTAGCTGCGCCCCGCGGCTTCGCACGCGTTGTTCCTATGGAAACGTTTAAATGTGATTTTTATCCCACAGGAACAGATTTATGGGATAAAAAGTAGCCTATGTTTTATTCCAGTGTTAGAATAACCTGTATGCAAAATTTCAGCCAGATCCGTTGAGTAGTTTTGGCGTGAAGAGGTCACAAACATCCATCCATCCATCCATCGATACATCCATACATCCATACACACTTTCGCATTTATAATATTAGTGTGATGTGATGTGATAATGTGTAAGTTCTGCAGGTACCAAGAAATAAAATGAATACCCTCAGTTGTTTTAGTTTACACATAAAATTGATAAACTGTTCGATCTCCGTGTAAGTTCTCGCAGCGGCCGCGCTCGCGTACTCATACGTTATTCATGGTGCGCACAGACAGTCGTGTAGTTTGTATCATCGCTCAGGCGTAGAGTATGCTTCAGTTAGTAGGACGTAGCCACCATTGCATTGCACAGTCGCTTAGGTACGTGCCAGAGGCAGTATGTCCGGACGGCGGCGCACGGATTGCGGCACTTTGGGGCGATCTGTTTTGCTTGTTTTGCGCAGGTCGCGTATTTTGCCGTGTTTGTCGTAATGGAATACGGATTGCCCTCGTTTTTGCGCTTCAGCAGTAATTCCTAAGTAATGTCGTTCGATCACAGATTAGATTGTGGTTTGTTTGGGGCGCGATTTATGGGATTTTGTTGCCTGAAAAGCAGAAAATAACTAACGTCGCACTGTCTTAGTATTTATCAAAATGCCGATAAGCTGAACACAAACTTCGTTCGTACTATTAGTACTCGACGCGACGCGACGCGACGCGGCGGCGGCGGGTTGCTCTGAGGCGGAAGCGTGTCTAATTGGCGCGCGCCGACGCGAGGCAAGTGACAGCAAACAAATGGACAAGTGAGTGTGTCCCTGCGCTGGTAGCTATCTCGTAAGTCAACATTGTCACGTCGTCGCTCCGCAAGAAATATCGCCGGCATTTTTTCGCCGCTCCGGCACACATAGTGGCGACGCTACGGACGTCGAAAAACGCTCGTAAATCGCAGCCGACAATGGAGGCCGTCGAGCGTGGCTGACTCACGACGCGACTAGGGCTACCGCGAGCAGAAACATGGGTATCGGTTGTTTTTAGAGTCGGGAATACCGATGGTATAATAAATAAACTAAATAGGTTAAATCTCGGTTACTACGACATTCTTCTGAGATCCATTACACCTGGTTTTACAACGCTACTGAGTTGTAACGAACAAACTGACATTGTGTCAGCACTGAATTGTTATCAAAGAAAACTTTTATTCATGAAACTCTCTAGGCACCAAAGCTGTTCGTTTCCCCGATTGTCGCTTGAAATTAGCATCTAGAAGGGGAATTAAACCGACCTATCTAAGCTCGCATAGTTTGAAACAAGCAGCGTAAGTTAATAAATCGTGATAACAATCCCAGGAAGACAGCTGTAGACCGCGAGCGCATTGTGCAGCGGGGCGGCGGCGGGGCGGGGGCGGGGCGGGCGCCCTGCGGCGGGTCAGCGCAGCCCTGGCCTGGCGCGCCGCCAGCCGCCCCTGCCAGGGACTTCCTCTAATTAAATCCACTCCATTCATACGAGATTGTTTAATGGCGGCCTCTAAAGTTGTCTCTCGCTGCTGCAGACGCGGTCCCCGCGCGCCCCGCGCCGCAGGCGAACCACTTTTTGCTTCATTTCCCGTCACTTGAATCCGGATTGAAGATCATAGGACTAATTGAATATACAATAGAATGCTTACTGAGCTTTTAATTGTGGTTTGGAAACTTCACCGACTCAGAGTCAGAGTCAAATCGTTTATTTCTTTAGACTTACAAAATAAGCACTTAGACAAATTTATCGCTTATCATATCAATAAAAACAATCTTTGCATAACTAAGTCTAACCATTGATTCAAAAAGGGAAGATAGGTTACATTCTCCCAGCGCTTACTCAAAAATTGTCATGCGTTACAACTACACGCAAACACATACGCTCACAGTTATATTTCCAGTCATGTGCAATACAAAGAAGAACAAAGACGGAAAGACGTATCTAGGACCGAAGTGAGACTGAGACAACAATATTTCACGCGAATCACGACCGCCCGTGCCGCCGGTCAGACGGTGACTGATGTGGGAGAACACAATTTTACACAATTTGAGGTTGCCACTTTCGAGCAACCAGTATCCTCATCTTCGTTTTTAATAAATCAATGAAGTCTAACTATTCTTACGTAGTATTGTCGGTGTGGAACTGGGCGACATCCGGCAAGCATTAACATCATTAATGTAATTATCTAAGGAGATGATTACATTAATGATGTACAAAATTTGGTATTTATACTTGTACATTGTACAAGTATAAATACCAAATATAAATACTCATTACATTTTAATTGCTCCATTATAATGAATTCGTTGAATATTCAGAATCAGCTTGGACCTCGCGATATAGGCTCGGCATAGTGCAAGATCCACTGGTTTTTAAATCCAGTTTTCCCCTTCAGGGGATTTGAAGGAGGAACACTAGAATAATCCGATAAAATCAGTCTCAAAACAGCATTTTCTTTGTTTTTAGGTCATAATAATAATTTATCTTAAACTTATCATATATTTATGATAACACTGCCAATACTCTTTGCTTTTGTTGCAAATAAATATAATTAATATTTATGTTTTAATCATTCAAAGCTAAATTCTCTTCAGTATTGCACAACTGTGTGATGTACTATTTCATTTACCTACCTTACCTACCAGTCCGCTAATGGTTCAATTTATCTTAGATCATAAGACTCTTCCTGGATTAGGCCTGGATACTCACACATAATGGTAGCAATAACAGGCCCACAAGCTCAGGTCAAATACTTTCAGACAACTTATGATAATAATAAAATTGTATCGCACGTTCCTACTGACGCTAACTTCTCTGGTACATTCTCCTGGCTAGAGTTTGGCTGAACGGATTTTAAAGAAGGCAACGATGTAGGTCCAAGGATCCCTGAGAAGGACGTTGCAGGACGTGGCAGCGTGAGAAACCGCGAGCGGAAACAAGTACCTATGCAATCATATAAATGTAATCCGTTAAGATATCGTGTTATCTGAAATGTAATCATTTAGAATGTCCTGTTGGTTGAAATGTAATCCTTTAGAATGTCCCGTTGGTTGAAATGTAATCCTTTAGAATGTCCTGTTGGTTGAAATGTAATCCTTTAAGATCCTGTTGGCTGAAGTGAAGCACGCCGCCGTGCCGCCGCCGCTGATTACAGTGTGTGTCATCAAATATTAGTCTGCTATCGCGTCAACGCCTCCGCCACTAGGCATCTTAATACGTTATGGCGAGATTTCTGGAATAGCAACCCTAAGACTTGGTGATTGGGTTGTTAATCGAGTGAGCAATGTAATCTGTGGACTCAGTGGTTAGTTAGTATTTGCCTTTCAAATATTTGATGCACTTTTGAAGGTGCCAAAGATCGAGATTACGAGTTAATACTATAGCAGAGGTGTCGCATTCTTTTTTGATGATAAGTTTGTTCTATTGTGAGATACGAATAAATACTTTATACCTCTTCTTAGGTCTCGAGGAAATTTTTGGCTACTTCACAGGACGGAGTAAAAGAAAATATAAAACTTATATACCAGTGAGATTCCTTCGTCTACTGGTAAGCGCGTAGTAAACTGGACTAGGTCGGTAAGTCAATGTTCGCATTGCTGCAGGACGCGGATACATGGCGCATGTTGTACTTATTCATGGGCCGCTCCGTGCAGTGTGCCGGTGCACCGCACCGCATACAATCTTAACTTTACTCTCACATAAATCTTAAGGTCGGGTCCGGCGTCCAGGAAGCGCAATCATAAATGGTTACAAGGGTGTGAAAATTGGAAATCTGGAACCAACTTCAGGCTAAAGTTATTTGCTGTTAGAGATTCCGTAAAATTGTAGATTACTTGAAGACTTTTAGTAGTTCTATCGTTAGATCTTAATTGTTAGATCTTACGTTCGTAACGTGAAGGAGACCGCTTTCTAGCAAGCTATTCTTTAGGCTGCCTAAACTGCCGCTACGTGTTTGAGAACTGGTGTTTTGATGGAGAAGTTCCACGTGCAGAAGTTGTGCAGAGAAGTTGCACTGCATGTACCTACCGCGCCGGACGACTGCTTCCGGAACTATACTTAGCTTGATGAACAATAGCGAGTAACAAAACTGTGCTGTATGTATCTAAATATGGAATGTATTGTTTAACCTAAGTAATATTTAGTAAACACACAACAACATCAACACAATACTGTACTGTTTGATTTAGACCTTCTAACCCGCTATCTCGTTTGTAGTCGATAATAGGTACCTATCAGTAACTGATAGGTACGGTCTATCAGTAGTTCCAAATATAAACATTATTTGTGATGTTATTGCTTATAGGACATCAATTGAAATGAATTGAATTGGAAATAAATTAAATAGATTGCTATAGGTATTAATAATAAATGAACTGGGTAGCTACAGAGCTAAATAGGCGGACTTAATGTATGTGCCTTCTGCAGACCAATAAATGTGGCATACGCGTTAAAGTCGGTAAATCCATTATTTCAAGCGCTCTTAACATTATAATGTGCAACATTATCGTTCTAATCACTTTTGTATCACAAATAAATAAATTAACCTTTCAACTTAAAAACCACATAGATTATATTTCTAAATATCTCTCGATCTTGGTCTGCTAAAGCAATAGTTGTCCCAAAATGCAAACGTGTTTAATCTCCATTGTCTATAATGTTAGCTAAGGATTTAAATTCCAGGCTGAGCAAGACACGTTCTAGAAAATTCTTAAAAATGATTCCTCGTGCTCGCAGTGAGGCAACCCTGACGCGGCGGTCTCGACCGATGGTTCTCGAGACCCCCCGAGGGGGCCGTCACCCGGAGCCGATAGCGCCGATTACCTGATTTTCACCGCATTACAGGTTTTGCCAATGATACACGAGATAAATACCTATCCAGAGTACACAGGCTGGATTTTTTTCGACGGGGCAGTAAGGGGAGCTTGAAGTTGCTAACCTTACTGCCCCGTCGAAAAAATACATCGTCGTAGTTACAACAAAATAGTTTTTAAGAGTAACTATATTTTTTTGAGAAACCTTTATCCTCATTAGTTATTCATTAGTAAAAATTTATAGTTAGCAAAAAAAAATATACTCTTTATGTACTGTAAATTGCATACACTTACCATTGATTAATTAAAAAGGGAAGATAGGTTACGTTCTCCCAGCACTTACTCAAAAATTGGCATGTGTTACAACTACACGCAAACACATACGCTCACAGTTATATTTCCAGTCCTGTGCAATAAAAAGAACAACAAGGACGGAAAGACGCATCTAAGACCGAAGTGAGACCGTGACAACAATATTTCACGCGAATCGCGACGGTGACTGAGGTGAGAGCACACAATTTTACACAATATGAGGTTGCCATTTTCGAGAAACTAGTACCTCATCTTCCCTTTTTAATTAATCAATGACACTCGCTCACTCGCTATCCGGCGCATCGACCCCGTAGTGGGCATTGGCCTCCGAGGCTCCGAGGCCTCCGACAGAATAGTTCGCCACCAGCTTCTGTCCTGCGTCTCACAAACACTTTTTTAAATGTCAATTCGAGTTTGTGTTTCGTTGTTTACGTTTTTTCAGTATTTTAACACAAGGTTTTAAAGGAGCGATGAATTCTTACAAAATGTACGTAGAGTACGTACTCTTTTAGAACACAGTGCCTCAGTTGGTCCCATAGAAGATTTTTATCAGTTTAAGAAGCAGAATCGACTGACATGAAATCATTTTATGTGGAATGCCTATTTCCTTGCTCCTTGTCAATTTATTTAATATATGTAAATGGGCATGAAATATAAAAAATACGAATAGCCTTCTAAAACCATTTTCCTGGTTAAGGTATGTTTCCTTACTGCTCCGTCGAAAAATGCCACTCTTTATAGTGAGGGCTTAACTGCATTATACTCACAGAGTTTTCATTACCTACGTGAGTAAACGTAGGTACTTTGTTAAATATCGTGTTCCAATGCCCAGCTGAGACAATAAGTAGCTACGTTTGTAAATATTATCAAGGTGTAACGAGGCGTACCCATTTCAACAATTTGCTTTGCAGGCACTTAGAGGCAGAATGTAGTGAGCTAACTAATAATATAATACTACTGTACCTACATTCAGCAAATAAAGTATTGATTATGATTATGATAATTATGAAACAATTCGTCGATAAGTACCGCCGTCTCCTTGACCTTTGCAACGGAAAGATTTTAACTTCCACTATCTGCCTCACCCGCCGCGTATTTATCTTATTAAAAAGTTATCATTATCGTTAGTTGTGGACAGACCAGCGAACCGAGCGGCCATGTCCGGAGCAGTGGCTTCCTCGCGAGTGTGCGTGGTGACGGGCGGGAACAAGGGCATCGGGCTCGCCGTGGTGCGCAGCCTGCTGCGGCGGCGCTGCGGGCCCGTGTACCTGACGGCCAGGGACGAGGTGCGCGGCGCCGCGGCCAGGGACCGGCTGCGGCGGGAGGGGCTGCAGCCCGAGTACCACCAGCTCGACGTCACCGACAGGGACAGCATCCTCCGGTTCAAGGAGCACGTGCTCAGCGAGCACGGTGGCATCGACGTTCTCATCAACAACGCCGGCGTGGCCTCGTCCGAGGGCGTGGAGGACGCGGCCTACGGGGAGGCCAAGTACATCGTCAATGTGAACTACTACTCGTACCTGGCTCTCGAGGAGCTGCTGTACTCGGCGGTGCGCGCCGGCGGGCGGATCGTGAACGTGGCCAGCGACTGCGGCCACCTCTCCAACGTGAGGAACGCGCGCTGGATCCGCGCGCTGTCCGAGCCGGACATCTCGCGCGAGGACATCGACCAGTTCGTGCAGTGGTTCCTTACTTCCAGGAGGGACGGCACCTTCGACCCGGAGGACCTCGCGGACGGAGGAACGCTGCCCGCCTACCGCGTGTCCAAGGTGGCTCTGTGCGCGCTCACGAGGCTGCAGCAGAGGGAGCTGGCGGCGCGAGACATCTCCGTGAACGCTATGCACCCGGGGCTGGTGCAGACGGACATGACGCGGCACGTGGGCTTCTTGACCCCGGAGCAGGCCGCGGAGACCCCCACCTGGCTCGCGCTGGACGCGCCCGCCTCTCTGCGAGGACAGTACGTCTGGTACGACAGGTCGGTGCTGGACTGGCTCGACTACAAAGCGGATTACTTTTTCAAGTCGCAAAATTTATTTGAATGAAGCGTTTCTCTAATAAAAGCGTGTTTTCTTTTATCTAATCTCTCGGAAGACTTGCACGGAGATGTATCGGGGCCGGAGCGATGTCTCCGAGCGGCCGCAGCTCATCAGCTGCTGCGGTCCATTAGCGCCGGATCGCGGCGATCCATCGCAGATGAATTATTCATGCTTCCATTTCGCGGGAGAGCTCCGTTTGTTTTCTATTTACACTTACTGTTACATAACATTGTGACATTGTTTTGTGTGCAATTTTCCTTCTTCGGATTCTTCATTTAACTTTTAAAGCGCTTTGGCCTTCAAACGATCGTACATTTTCACGAAAGACCGTTTCAGTTTCGTTAAACAAACTCATTTTCTTGCCGGATGGCCTGTTGAAAAGACTTAGTGAATCTGATTTCATGTATAACCAAACGAACGACCTGTAAACAGTAACATTGACTGGCACACAAATGTGATTGAATACCTTTAACATAGCATCAATACAAAGACATCTTTTCCCTTCCGGTAGGAAAGTAGCAGTCGTTGGAAGTCGTTAGGAGCTCATCTATCGATAGGGTTATCGTTAGTTAAAATCAAATTCAGAGTGGTTTATGTTCAAATCGGTCATAAAACGGGCCGCGGGCTAAAGTGAATGCAAGCCTGTTGAGTGCAAGCTCACTCTGCTCAGCTCTCATTCTGCGCTCGGCCGCCGGTGCGACCGCCCGCACGTATTCCAAACTATTTCTCGCTGACCGGTTCCGTACACTAGTGACGTGCTACCACCAGGACTCGTAATCATGGACAAGTTTGTGACTCGACAGTCGTCGAGCCCAAACATCACCGATAAAAGACCGAGAGAAGAAGGCGGCAAACAGTGGTCTTTCCCGAAGAGATTTGCTACTCACCGGCAGATCAGCAAGGAAAGCGACACGCCCACAAGTAACCGCTTTGAAAGTCTTGGGGTCGAGGATGATGATGACGATATAGCCAAGTCTTTCAAAAAGGCGACCAAAAGACAGTTCAATGGCAAAGTTCCACCCATCGTCGTTGAACTCCGTGATGAATGGAATCACCTTAAGGTAAAAGAGATCATGGATTCCTTCAATAAGAACTACCATCTCCAGTTCAGAGGTAAATATCGTGTCAAAATCCAATGTTACACGACTGAGGATCACCAAGTGGTCAAAGATGGCCTCCTGGAGGTCAATGTCCCATACTACACCTACACCAGGAAGGACGAGAAACGCCCTAAGGCAGTCATCAAGGGACTTCCCAAATTTCTCGTTGATTCGCTCTCGTCTGACCTTGCTACTATTGGCTTCCCTGAAACCTTTGTCACCAGATTGAATACCAAAAACTCCATTGAGTGCCCTCCACTACTTGTCCATCTCCCGGCTGATACAAATATGGGAAGATTCAAGCAAATTCGATACATCCGCAACTGCGCCGTTGAAATTGAGCCTTACAAACCCAACAGGAAAGCAGGAACTCAATGCTATAGATGTCAAGGATTTGGGCATGCCTCCCGTAACTGCAACAGGATAGCAAGGTGTGTCAAATGCGCATCAGACCACATCACATCTGAGTGCCCCCAGAAAGGAGTAATTGCTGACGTGTGCTGCTGCAATTGCCAACAGAGCCACCCCGCTAACTTTGCCAACTGTCCCGAGCGGATTAAATACCTGGACCGCATCAGATCTAAGCGTAATACTCTTCGTAATGTTACATTTTCTTGCAAAACTAAAACACAGGGTCCCCTTCCTAAGCTTGTCCGACCCGCAATAGTCCCAAAGGTGAAGAGTTTTGCATCAGCTGCTGCCCGAGGTCTGCCTGTCCTTGCGCAGGAAGCTAGTACCCCCAACCAGCGTACCATAGAAGACAATCCTCAAAACGTCGGGTGTGTCCCAGCTACGATGGAAGCCCTGCCTCCAGTCAACAGCGGTATGGATCGTCAACAGCAAGACCTGGAGACCAGAGAAATGTTGCAAATTCTCTCCACCATCAAAACTCTTAAAGAAGAGTTCAGAAAATGCACGTCGTTTATGGATAAAGTTATTTTAATCTTGTCCCATGTTGGACATTGCTTTTAACACCGGTAAGCTCCGTGTTCTCTATTGGAATGCAGATGGCATTCGCGCCAAGCAACATGAACTCAAAGACTTAGCGGTAAGTGAGCTTAAAGTAGACATTATTGCTTTGAACGAGACTAGACTATCTGATCGTCATTCACTTAACATACAGGGCTACTCCTGCTATCGCATGGACAAGCGCAAAAATGGCTCCGGCCAGGGTGTAGCCATCTTAGTTCGCGCTGACATTGAACATTTCCCTATTAGTGCTCCTAATACTCATAATCTGGAAGTCATTGGACTATCACTAAACCTTCCCGCTGCTGGTGAGCTTATCATATATTCAGTATACCAGTCTCCTAATCTTCCCTTGCTATCCAGTGACCTTGACCTGCTCATGGCGACGGGCAAAAGACTACTGGCCATGGGTGACCTTAATGCTAAACACCCTTATTGGTCATCGGGTCCTACTAACATGCATGGTAAAAGGCTATTTGAGTACTCGGTTCACAATGACCTTATTATTCATGCACCATCAGAACCCACGTTAACGCACTATAGAGCTGCCCTCACGCCCTCCACGCCTGACCTGGTTCTCTCGAAAAACACCCATTGCATCAATAATATTACCACCACTCATGCTCTCTCATCCAATCACATGCCTGTCCTACTAGTATTGGATGTCATAATGGTGCGTAAACCAATCCAAAAGTACAATTATGCTAAGGCTGACTGGACTAAATTTAGAGAAGTCCTGAACGACAGCATCTACTTAAATAGCAGTTTCAAAGATCACAACTCTATCGAGAAAGCCGTCTCTTCCTTCCATGATCAAATTATCCTTGCAAGAAACTCCAGCATCCCCATCACGACTCTCAGGCCCTGGAACGCGTCCATCCCACGATGTATAAAAAGAAAAATTAAAAAGAAAAATCAGCTGCGTAGGTTCTCCGCCCGCGAAACTAACCTTATGTATCGCCAAAGCCTCAGCTACGAAGCAAACAAACTTCAGGCCATGATCAACAGTGCGTTGAAATCCCATCATGACAAGCTCTGGGATAGCAAGCTTCAGAAAGTCGACAACCCCAGGAACGACATTTGGAGACTTGTTAAATCCCTTAAATCAAACACCTTCTCTATTCCAGCTCTTAAGACCAAGAATGGTACCGTAACAACTAATCAAAGTGATCAATGCGAAACCTTGGCAGATGCATTCCTTGGCAACATGCTCCTGACTCGTGAATGGAGCAGTGAAATGGAGAAACAAGTCAGTGTATCTATCAACTCGCTAAATTGCTTACCAGACAACAACCCGACCCAAGATAATCTACCACCTTGCGGTCAGTTACTACGTCCATCAGAAATCAGGAAACATATTAGAAACCTTAAAATTCGTAAAGCACCGGGAGCTGATCAAATAAATAACATTCTCCTTAGAAATCTCCCACAAAAAGGCATTGTACTCCTGACTAAGGTTTTTAATGCCTGTCTGCTGCTTTATTACTTTCCCCATGCGTGGAAAATAGCTAAAGTAGTAGCTATCCGCAAGCCAGGTAAAGACCCAACTGACCCTGTTGGCTATCGGCCAATAAGCCTTTTGCCTTGCATTGGTAAACTTTTTGAGAAAGTCATATATGCACGCCTCTCTAAGGTTACTAACCATATCCTTATTGATCAGCAGTTTGGTTTCCGTCAGTCACACTCCACTGTCCAACAACTTGCGAGAGTCGCTGAATCAGTTTCAGACGGTCTAAATAAAATGGAATCGACCGGGATGTTCCTCCTGGATATCGAAAAAGCCTTTGATACTGTTTGGCACGAAGGCCTAATACATAAGCTAGTCAGTCTAAACATCCCAATACACCTGGTAAAATTGGTTCAATCTTACCTAACAGAGCGTTCTTTCAAAGTCTATGTAGATAACCATTCTTCCTTGCCAAAGCCTGTACCAGCTGGAGTCCCCCAGGGCTCTATTCTAGGACCTTACTTATTCCTTCTCTACGTTAACGACGTCCCTATTCAGATACGTACTCAACTAGCCTGCTTTGCGGATGACACCGCATCGTTTACATCTTCTGCCGACATTGATTTGATCATCGCTCGGCTCCAACTCTCTGTTGAGCTGCTGACGTCATTTTTTCTTAAATGGAAATTAAAAATAAATGCTACCAAAACTGAAGCTATTATGTTCTCAAGAAAGCGGTTCAAACCCTCACGTACGTTGAAAATTAACGGATTTGATATCCCATGGAGCAACTCAGTTAAATATCTGGGACTTACGTTAGATCGTAAGTTAAACTGGACAGAAAACTGTCGAAAGGTTCGCTTTAAAGGACTAAAAGCCCTTAATGCCCTTAGCCCAATCCTGAACGGCTCATCTTGTCTTAGCAGTACCACCAAACTTAGAATCTATTCCACCCTTGTCCGGCCCTGCATTACATACGCTTGTCCTGTGTGGAGCAGTACCTGTAAAACTAACATCAAAAACCTTCAGGTCTTACAAAATAAAGCCATAAGATACGCCTTCAAACCCCCATTTCAAACTAATTTAACTGAATTTCATAAATTAATTAACTTACCCAGTCTAGAAACCTACATCTTTAAGCTATCTAAGAAGTTTTATTTATATACAAATCCTAACAATACTAAAAATAATCTAATCAAAAATATTTGCAAAACACGTAAAAAAGACTCGTCTTACAAGGACAGGTACTGCCGGTACAAATTACCCCATCACTACTGGTTCCTCAACCAGTGAATAGGTACAGTCACTACCGCGGGCGCGCTCACCGCGGTTCGCTGCGGTGCGTGCGACCTTCGCACCTGCGTCTATTGCGCGTAGGACGTAGGTCCCATGCGCTGCTCTCTCTGCGGGCAGGCTCGCTTGTGATAGCCTCTATAAACTTTACGCTAGGCACAGTTCTTTGTGTTCATGTTGCTCGCTAATCTCTACCCTCCACTATTCTCAAAAAATATCTTGGCAAATACTAATTTCGTTTTGTATAACTTCATGTAAAACACCTGTGTAATCCTTATGCTCAATATTATAACTTCAGTTTATCCTCTACCCTGATAATGTCCTTTATGTATAAATTAATTAATAAATGTAATCTAGTTTTAAAGATACATAAACCTTAGAGTAGTATGGAGGTAAAAGCTTCTTGATAGATCTATAAATGTAAAAACTAAATAACTTAATTACAAGTTAATTGCTTATAAGTTTTAATAAGCCGACGGCTTAAAAAACACTCATTATCTTATATGATGTATTATTTCTAGGTTTATTAACTCACACTGGAAATGTACTATACTAATTATAATTAATAAAGAACTTTTAAAATTGAATTGAATTGACTCTGCTCAGCTCAGGCTGCACTGTAATGGCTGGAGTAAATAGTAAATAGTAAATAGGCTGCGCTGCACCGGCTATGGCGCCGCGTCGTCGTCGCGTCGCGGCGCAGTCAGAAGGTACTGTGCGTGGTTCGTATTGGTTTACGTTTCCTTATCTTACGTCTTATCTCGAGTCATCGGTTCTTCATAATATTTGTGTAGATAATGAAGTTTGCATAGAACCGGTGAAACGTCGTAACATCGAATATTTTATTTCGAGAACACAGTTGAAATTAATACGATCGACATCTTTCTGTTCAACAAATTTTACACAGGGATATGACTACACCATCTTTGCTGAATAAGTAGGTCTTCAAATAATCTGACCTTTACTGTAGGTATTGCATTATTCTTTTTCTCAGAAAGACTGGCTGAACCTCAAAGGCGAGAGGGGTAAGTTCTCCTCCCTCCAATAATAAATACGAGTGTTCGTTTAATTCCCTGTGTTCTCGTCTCGGAACAGCGCAGCCAGTTAACTTGCAGCTTCTCTTATTTCCAATCACCCCCCCCCCCCCCCCCCCCCTCCCCCCGCCAACCTACAGCCTACCTCCTCGACATCGAGCTTCTCGTCCTTGAACCAATATAATCTGAGTGGTGCTAATCGGCCGGGTGACGGCACGCGGCACACGGCAGCACGCGGCACGGCGGCACGCGCCGTCATACGTTCGGCTACTGTTGTCGGCCACCACTAGAGAAGAGGTATAAAGAACAATGCGCAGTGATAATGTAGGTCTGGGTAGGTACTTATTGAATTGAGACACAAATTCCTTACTAAAATACAGATAAATGTTTCGATCTTCTAATATTCTCGATGCAATTTATGATCATGCTTGATATCTCTTGGGTTAGGTAACTAATTATACAGGTTTTTTTGTTGACGCTGACATTGCGTTGGCCTGCTGCCCACCAACACGAAAATGTCGGGAAGACGCCAGCTAATATATTCTTAAATTTGGTATTGCGAGTAGGTATCCCTCTCTATTCAATATCGGTTTACTAAAGGGGCTTTATTGGATACTAAACAGGGTGTATGTGTATATGCATGTGGCGAAATCAGATCGGTTGACTAACGTGTTGGGACCTGCTGTCTACAACCGACTGCCGGAGCATGTTGTCAATACACGCAGCCTAGCTTCCTTTAAAAATAAACTTAAGCTGTGGCTCTCGAGAGGGCGTTCTATAAGGTCGAGGATCTTCTAGACAAAGTAGTTACACTATAATTTAAAATAATTATCCTTTGACATTCAATTAAACTACTATCATGAATTGATTGTTTACATTATGTTTGATTGATTACTATTTATATATTTATTCATGAGTAAATTATTATCAAGTATTAGGTACTTTAATTTAATTTTAATTATTGGTTTTTATGTCCTGTAAATATGCTTTTTAAGCTATTGCATAGCTTCTATCGCGGGCCTTGAGCGCGGGGACCGAATCCAGAAATTCCGTAACGCAAAAACCTGAGGTCCCCCCACTCCGCCGGGCAAGGAGGTGTGGCTTGAAGGCCGTGCATCGCATCGTCTAACGTCGTTTCAGTTCGGCAGTCTTCGGCACGGGTTGTGTGCGTCGTATAATATAATCGGACGAATACTTATGCAGCTGTTTATGAGAAAGTATATAGGTGCATAGGTATTTATGTACAACAGTGAATAGCTGTACTTGTAAAATTTGTGTATAAAGTGTTTTGAATATGAATGAACAAAGTGCAATTATTATTAATGAAGAAAGTCACGAAAAAATAGTGAAAGAAAATGAGTGAGTAGGTACTCTATATACATACATTTTATTTAAGATCCTGTCACCACAGTCGGGTGGGATACTACGGTTCCACGACCTCTAAGCAGATTTGCTGCAGTCCGCGTTCCTACACGAGGGTTTCTCCTGACAAGGTCCAAGACCCGTTCTTGCACCTGAACTCCTACCTCTCTGCCATCCCCGCGCCTTTGAGGAGTAATCCGGTCATCACTCAGAACCCTCTGATAGGCCGCCGTGATGACTCTAGCATCAACCGGATGTTGCCGGTTTGGGTACCTATCCCGGTAAATTCGCAAGGCTTGTGACGCATTTCCTCTAGCTTCACCGTAGCACATAAGCATTTGTCCATACTCCCTCGCACTAAACATAATGTAGGTAGGTAGGTACCTTCCTAACAATAATAAATAAAAATAACACTAACTCAATAAAATACTGAAAACTTAATAAACTAAACTGCTTCTAATAATTATCAAAAAATACACGAAACGGTCAGTACCTACGTTAACACCGCGCGCGACTATTCAGACCAGTTAGTGATCAGATCACGTACTAAAACAAAATAATAAAAACATTCGTGAAATTAGGTAAAATTATTTATATCCCTTTATAAAAGCCGAATATTTCTTTGAGTAGCCGCCGACCGAAATCGCGCTGTCATATCTCCTATGAGTTCTAATGTAATAATCATAAGACTCAAGTTTCCTTTTTTTAAATTTTGTCGGTAAAAATCAAAGACGCGCGCGCGTAAGGCCTTCGGGTAGCCCCGCCGCCCGCGCCCGCGCCACGCCCTTGCGCGCGCCCCGGCGGCGCGCCGCCGTGCGGCACGGGCACGCGGCATGGGCCGGGGCCCGTGCCGGGTAGTGCCGTCGCGACGGCACTTCATTGGCTGCTTCCATTGGTTGCACTGCAGTCGACTGCAGGCGACGCCTCGCCTGCAGTCGACTGCAGCCAATGGAAGCCGTCGACCGCAGTCGATGCGTGTACAACTTGCAGTCCGTGTCAACTTGTAGTCCGTGTAAATGCCCTAGAACTCCCGAGACGAGACTACAAACTTATCTTTTCGTAAATAACTAGCTGCACCCCGCGGCTTTGCACGCGTTGTTCCTGTGGAAACGTTAAAAGGTGATTTTTATCCCACGGGACTGATTTATGGAATAAAAAGTAGACTATGTTTGATTCCAGGATTAGAATTATCTGTATGCAAAATTTCAGTCAGATCCGTCCAGTAGTTTTGGCTTGAAGAAGTAACATACATACATAGGTACATAGAAACTTTCACATTTATAATATTAGTGTGATTTGTACCTACCTATACCGTGTCCATTTTGAATGGGGCATAAACGTAAACATACGTTGGCGCGTCCGTATACGCATACGTAATTTACATTACTTGTCGATTTTAGATCCTGCCTTCAATAAAAATTGCTTACAATTATATCTGAAACTCGACGCCAAGCAAGTGAGATTTTGTTATTTGTGTCGTATTTTGTTAACTAACATGCTTCATTCAATATGGATAAACCATACGTACTTTAATTTGCAGCCATGACCTTGAAGTATGCCAATAATTCATTAGAAACTTTAACATTTTAAACCATTGATTAATTAAAAAGGGAAGATGAGGTACCGTAAAACGGGGTGACTTTGATTAATTTTGAAATGAAAATGTCTGCTACATCTTTATTTTCAAATGTAAAAATTTATAAAAAACAGTAGAATGATGGACATACTAAATACTTTATTATAAAAAGAAGAAAAAATTAAAAAACTTTTAATTTTTGATATTAAAAAATAAAAACCGCGTAATCAAACTTATAATGCATTTGGGGTTACTTTGATACCACCTGTTTTTTTAACTAATATTGATAGACACCCCGAATAGGAACAAAATCCAATTTAAAAAAAATAATTGAGACTTATCGTTTTCGAAGTAGGATTTTTTAAATATTTTTGGGGCTACTTTGATCTAAGGGGTGAAATTGATAATAAGTAAACATTATTTAATTAAATAAATAAAGGCATAGGTATCATGAACTTTTTTATTTAAGAAATATACGGCACTTCTATTCTTTATATATCCAATCAACAACCAACATCAGCCTCATTCAGCCATCAATTTAAACACAAATCAGTAAAAACAGAGCAACAAGCTTACTAACATTAAACACTAGCTTCAAAACTTACAACAAAAAATATTTCAAAAAGCATATAGGTAGGTTTACCTACCTACCTCAGCATATTATGCTAATCGGTAATCAGTCTTAATCATTTAAACAGAGATCACTAGCTTCATACGCATGCCTTTATATTTATTGTACAATGTCCCAAATGGAATTTGAAATTGTATAGAAGCAGCATTTATTGTCAATTCATCATTTGTTATTTCTCAATCGCCGCCTCCAAGGTTTCTTCCGAATAATTTTTAAAATTTCGGGTCCCTGCAGTCTTTTATATGTTCTAACCATGATGAATTGATGAAACTGGAAATTAATATTTTCGTTAAAAAAATGAGTAAAAAATCATGCACGCACACAATTTATTGAATAAAGACATCATTTTACACTCAAACATCATGCTGTCAATCAAATTGTTTCGTAGTTCGCGCGCATCGCGAACATTTACGCTCATATTTTTTTTCTAGCGCCAAATGAAATGTAACTTCAAAAAACAATCAAATAAAGTTCTAGGGGCGAGATTGAATACTACTACGTAGATAAATAAAACATTTTAATATTACTGGGGCGAGATTGATAGCTATCAATGTCGCCCCGTAGGGCATATCAATGTAGCCCCGGTATACAAAACTACTCATTAAAATCAAAATGGCGACCGCAACTAGATCACATCGAAATATTTACATTCACAAAGAAACAAACAATTACGTTGTGCATTTACTATAAATCAAAATTAAATACATACGGTTGTACATTTGAAGTTCTGCAGGTCGAATTTTCTTGCTTATTTCCCCACCAACAGTAAATTATTATTTTCTTCATGCACAGGCACCTTCTAGCACGGGCACTTTGAGAATTGGTCGCCAGAATGTCAGTCTTGCCAACACAAAAAAAACAATATTCATTGCGTTTCGTATTACGGAGAAAATTAAAAAATAGCATACATTTTGAGTAATCATCAAAGTCACCCCGGTTCTCAAAGACACCCCGTTTTACGGTACTAGTTTCTCAAAAATGGCAACCTCATATTGTGTAAAATTGTGTGCTCCAACCTTAGTCACCGTCTGACCGGCGGCGGCGGCGGCGGCACGGGCGGTCGTGATTCGCGTGAAATATTGTTGTCTCGGTCTCACTTCGGACTTAGATACGTCTTTCCGTCTTTGTTCTTCTTTGTATTGCACAGGGCTGGAAATATAACTGTGAGCGTATGTGTTTGCGTGTAGTTCTAACACATGCCAATTTTTGAGTAAGCGCTGGGAGAACGTAACCTATCTTCCCTTTTTAATTAATCAATGTTTTAAACATGGACGTAGATAAATTTACGGACGGAATCCTACAGATTCAAAAGTGAAGACAGTTTTTGTTTTTGTTTTGATTTTTCTGTTGATAATAATTTTGTGTCACATCAAAGTAATATGTTGATGAACCAATAAATTTATTTGTGGATGTGATCCCGTGTTTTATGTTGACGAAACGACTGTGGTTTCCGCGACATTTCACGACAAGAAGACAAGAATGCATTTTTCGTTATTTACATTTGTTTACAACGCTGTACATCTGTTGACGTCTAAAGCCGTAATGGCTGGCAGTCGATGGACAGACTATGATATCAATGTGTGAGTGTGTTCGTGTACGTACTGAGGGTGGACAGACTATCGAGTGCTTCATTTTATTTCTTAATGAGACTCCGTCCGTGAATTTTGCTAGGTCCATGATTTTAAACACATTTTACTTTGTCTACAATAAGTAACTACCTACGTTTGTACATACACACATACCTATAACCTACGTTTGTACGTTTGGGGCATGGCGTGGCGCGGCGGGGCGGGCGGGCTAAGCAAAGGCCGCATACGCGCGTGTAAACTCTTTGACTTTTACCGAAAAACCATTTTAGTTAGTATAGTACCTAGTACCTACGTGTTCGTTGTTCAGTCTGAACAGTTGCGCGGTGCATAAACATGGTTAGTATGTTTATGTTTCGTGATTTTCTTTTGTTAATTATTAGTTGGCTAGGCAGATAAGTTTATGTTTGCCGTTGGCCGCAGCGCGTTGGCTAGGCAGATCATGTGTGTACCTATACCTATTAATTATTGGTGTTGTGTGTTTTATTATTGTGAGTTTGTTAGATAATAGTTATCCTTAGAGGAGGCATTTAATAAGGTTAGTGTTTTTTTTATCATGATTACATTATGTTTAGTGCGAGGGAGTAGGTATGGACAAATGCTTACCTAGGTAGCTATCGATAAACTGCGGGCATCAAGTGAGATGTTTGGTAAACATCTGGGTAGGTAGGGATCCATCAGAGGACTATCGTAGGGCATGTGTTCCTGCCCTCCAGAATTAACGGAAAGGCATCATCACCATCATCAGCCTATAACTAATCCACAGATGCACATAGGTCGGCCTCCCTAATGAGCGCCATAGCGCTCTGTCTTCAGCTTGATGTATCCAGCATGCAGACGATCTTCTAAAGATTGCAGGCAGCTGCAGTCTTTATCTGATCATCATCCCACCTGGCCGAACGGTCGTCGGCTGTCGACCTTTGCAGTCGGCTGCCGTCACCTGCAGTCGGCTGTTGTCGCCGACTGCTGTTAAAGCGCATCAGGGCGCATCCTTCCGAGCCGCTTCCGCCGGAATCCGTGAGTCTAAAGGATTTGAGTAAAATGCGGCGGTGCGGATATTTGCGCGGGGTTGCCTATGTACCTACCTATTATTTTATGATGAATGATTCGAAAATGCGATGACTTCGGCGCCTGTGGCCGCAGGGTAGCGCGGACATACCTACCTAATAAACGCTCGCTCCTCTTTACGTGTCGGGCGGGTGAATGACCGCAGAATTCAGCTGTGGCTGTGGGTGTACGAGTGGGTACCTACTAGTGGGTAGGTAGGTACTTATTTAAGGCAAAATGTGAATGTGAATTAAATGTGTTTTACATTTTTAAGTTATCATCAATTATGGGCATGCTTTCAAGGCCATGGCCGCTGATTAAATAGTAGGTTACCTACCTACCTACTAGGTAATTATTTATGCAAAGATAAGTTTGTAGGTACCTTGTTTCGCTCGGGCGGGAGTTTACGTGTCGGGCGGGAGAACAACCACGGATTTCAGCTGTGCTGTTGTGGCTGTGGCCCTACCAAAAAAACACATTAAATTTTGTCTAAAATACTCTCGTATCGTAGGCTATGGGGTATAGCCTGCGGGTGTCCGAGGGTATTTTAGACATAATTAAATGTGTTTTTTTTTATTTCTAATCAATGATAGGCATGCTCAAGGCCATGACCGGAAATTTAATCGTAGGTAGGTTAGGTAGTAGTTAGGTCAATTTATGGAATGATAAGTTTGTAGGTAGGTAGGTTAGGTACCTAGTCTCGCACGGGCGCGGGCGGCGGCGGCGGGAGTTTTACGTGTCGGGCGGGTGAACGACCGCGGCGGATTACAGCTGTGGACAGCGAGTGCACGTGTACTAGCTTTCGAGTGAGAGGTTGGCAGTGTTTTAAATACATTGCTGATTTTAAATTTGTTTTCTTATCGGTCACCACGCTCGGCTCAAAAAGTGTAACTTGAATTAATATCAAAGAAAAAGCAATACTGCATGAAAAAAATAAAAAAGTAAAATTATAATTGCATAAGTTGATACAAAATGCTATGCAATAGCTTTACCGCGGCAGTCCCCGAGTGCCACACGTCTTTTTTATCAATAAAATGCTTAGTAATTGTTCAATAATACGTAACAACGTGGTAAAACGTATCGTTACTTGAGGATAACATGAGTGAGTCTAGATTTTGACACTAGTTCCCAAGCACTGTTTTAAAATGAGTCTATACTCAAAACTATACATAATCATCACTTAAACATGGGTCGGTGACGGAGCATTCACAATACGGGCCAGTCTCTAGATCGCCAGCAGTACGCCGTGTCCTCGTAACATCCCTCTCCGCTGACGCAGACTTCGACGGAACAAACAACCACTCTTAGACGTTTTTCATGCAACTAAGTGTCCGCCACTGCACAACGCATACCCGCTGCCAATAATCAATAATCATTTAAATCGTAAAGGAGGATGGGCACAAATGTAACTATGGCGCCTGGGCCTGGCACCAATCGAACCGATTGATATGTCGTTGGAAAGCTCTTTTACTGTAGAATAAGAATAACTAAGGGACTAATCATGATTCGTTGTCCGTTTTGAGTAATTCACTTTTGAAAGTAGTTTATTTTGGTGAGTTTCTTTGACCCTTTCTAATAAAGTACTATCTAAAACCGTAAACGGTGCATACCTACCTCAATAAATCAGTTTTTTTTACATTTTAGCATTGTATTGTTTTTATAATATAACATCATCATCACTCTCAGCCTATATTAGTCCACTGCTGGACAAAGGCCTCTCCTAATGAGTGCCATAGCGCTCTGTCTTCAGCTTGACGCAACCAGCATCTGCACGCAGTATTTCTCAGGTCTTCATCCCACCTAGCTATATGGCGTCCTACATATGTTTGCCAAGTCGCAGTCTCGACTCAAAAAGACGTATACTACAGCAGTAGTCGGGTTTTCGTGTGTTAAGGCCGGCCTACTGCCACTTCATCTTGCTAATTCTTTGAGCTATGTCGATAACTCTGCTTCTCTGTCGGATGTATTCGTTACGAATCCTTCACAGAAATTCCTTTTATACGATAAATAAAGACGTTTTATAGTTTTTTCATGGATTTTCATGGATCCCATTGTCAAAACAGGACCACATTAAAATGGGACCACACGGGAAGCACCAGCTTTCATATAAAAAAGAATCGTGAAAATCGGACCACCCAGTCAAAAGTTGAGCCAGCCAGGCAAGAGTTAACAAACAAATAAAAAAAAATGCAGTCGAATTGAGAACCGCCTCCTTTTTTTGAAGTCGGTTAAAAAGGAATAAGCCCATCAAAAGTACGTCATTACCGTCGTTACAAAATAAAGGACGGATAACTGATGAAACTCCATTATCTATTAGGTACTTATTATGTTGTTTTTAACCGACTTCAAAAAAAGGAGGAGGTTCTCAATTCGAGTGTTTTTTTATGTTTGTTACCTCAGAACTTTTTCTGGGTGGTCCGATTTTCATAATTATTTTTTATATGAAAGCTGGTGCTTCCCGTGTGGTCCCATTTTAATGTGGTCCAGTTCTGACAATGGGATCCATGAAAATCCATGAAAAAACAATAAAAATTGAAGTCGGTTTAAATTAATTATTTTTTATCAGCTGGTATCAGGTAGGTACATAGATATGGTTATTTTGATAAAAGGTCTAACGAGAAAAAGTTTTTACGTTCAGGTATCGTTCAGGCTTCCGCGGCTTTTATTTTCTTTTGCTTTAGAAACAAAAAACATACAGTCGAATTGAGAACATCCCCCTTTTTTGAAGTCGGTTAAAAATTTAAAAAAGAACGAGTGACGTAAGCGGACCATATCTGTCGTATAGTATTAGTGATAGATAAGTTTTCTACGCTAATAAGTTTATTAGGTCCAAAAATGCTGTCAGAGAGCCCGTGAACAACGAATACCAGTTAATGATTTACTAAGTAGTACCTTCTACCTGGAGTAATCCACTTAATGGGCTCAGAAATGTTTTTTCACATTGCGACTTATGTTAACAGAACTACATCATCAGTCTAAGACAAGAGCGAATAGATATAAACCTTCGTGATGAGTACATCGGCCACATCGTCACTTTCCAACAGTTTGATATCGAGCTCTAACGAGGATCGATTCGGAAAATAAACTTGTAGCATTTAGTTTAATATACGAGAGAGTTATGATTAGGAGGGTTTGTCATCACAATCAGTGATTTTCGCCAAAATTCAGAAATTGATTGCCTGGAAGAAATTGCTCTTAGCTATAAGGCCGCCCGTTGTACTTTTTTACTTAATTTAGATTCAGGATATTTTTTGTATCGTTTCTTATGCATAATAAAGTAGTCCAGTTAATTAAACGATCAACGTAATAATAGGATTTTGTTATTCTATTTGTGATAAATATTTAGCATCTTTTTTCGAGTATATTTCAAAATGGACAACTGCAACAATTTTATCAATATCAAAAGGCCCAAAATGCCCATCCTCCTTTCTAAAATTACACGTCACTTTTTGTGCATAGGTTAGTAGGTACTGTATGTATAATACTATATAACTATATATATATACAATAACTTATGTTGCATTTAATTATATACCTCAGTAATCCATGTACTTATACATCAATAGGTAATGCGTCACTTTTACAGGCTAGGAACTCCTCGTAGCTGTAAAAGCTTTTGTCAGTGAGCCAGTGCTTTAGCTTGCTCTTGAATGATGTCAGGCTGTTGCCTTCGTTATAATTTCAGGAAGACTGTTGTATACTGTCGGTCCCATTATGCGCGTTAACTTCCCCGACTTCGCGAGAGTACGAGGCAGGGTGGTGAGTTTGTTCGCTCGGCGAGTATTGTGTTTATGTGTGTCACTATTTTTATCGAATAATTCTAAGTTACTCCTCACGTATACCGCTACCTGGAGAATAACAATACACGGAAGGGTTAGTATTTCGAGTTCTTTAAAGTTCGGTTTTGTAGATACGTCCTGCGGCATCTTCACCGTTGCTCGTATGGCGCGCTTCTGCATGCGGAAGGCGCGCTGCCAGTCGGCCGCGCGCCCCCACAGTTCAGCTCCATATTGCAACAGTGAGTGGATAGTCGCGTTGTAACAGGAGCGTACCACGTGCCTTGGCAGGAATCTCGCTAAGCGGCTTAGCGCGTAGCACGCACCACCTAGCTTTCCACACACTTTATCAATGTGGGGTTCCCAAGTGAGGCTCCTGTCAAGCTCAAATCCCAAAAAAGTTGTCATAGCTACCTGCTCGATACGCGTCCCACCGGCAACGACTGATAGGTCACGTGGAAGTCGCCCAGACAGGCAGACGTGCATGAAGAGCGTCTTCGATGTGTTTAGCACAAGCCCTCGTAGCTGTAAAAGCTTTTGTCAGTGAGCCAGTGCTTTAGCTTGCTCTTGAATGATGTCAGGCTGTTGCCTTCGTTATAATTTCAGGAAGACTGTTGTATACTGTCGGTCCCATTATGCGCGTTAACTTCCCCGACTTCGCGAGAGTACGAGCTTGGAACCACTCGGTAAGCCTGGACGCGGTAAGGTTCAGTTTAAGCTCTAGAGCGTCTACTATTGCGGCAGAAACGACAGCAACTACATCGTCTGCATACATGAATACCTCCGCAGTGCTCACGGCCTCTGTAAGATCATTAAGCAGCATTGAGAATAAGATATTAGAGACCGCAGACCCCTGGGCTACATAGTGGTAGTGAGAGGACAGGATCTGTAGGATGTTCCCATTTTCTCCCACCACAACCTGCAACCTCAATCTCAACATGCTGGATAGTAGTGAGAGCGCAGTACCTCGCACCCCGTAGTGTTCCCGCTTGGCCGCGAGCACCGCGTGGTCGGCCACATCAAACGCTTTTGAAAGGTCGCAGCAAATTAGAGCTACCAGCTGTTTCCTCTCTCTGGCCTCCGAGACCTTTTGTATCACCACTCGAGCCAACGCAGAAGTTGATCGTCCCTCACGATACGCGTACTGAATGTCTGATAGTGCTGCAGTGTCAACTAAGTGTGTTGTAAGCCGCGAGCTTATACCGTTCACCAAGACTTTTCAACAGTGACAACCTTGTATAGATAAGGAACATGATTAAACTAAATCAATAGAAGAGAGAGAAAAACTCAAACAAAAGCTCCTGAAATGGAGTAAGTTAACCAGGCAAGAAATGGGTAAGCAAATTATACAATATAGATCGTCTGTGTCTCGACTCAACGCAGCTCTGATTTATGTGTTACAGAAACGACTATTTCAATAAACATTAACATAAACTTTGGGTCCTATTAATATGATACGGTTCGGTCGCGTGCTCTACCTAAATCGGCTTGAACGAAGCCAACTATCCTCCGTCGCTAATAGCGCCGGATTTACAGGCGAACCTAAAGGAACCTACATACCACGTCAGCAACGCCGCCAACACAACCAATCGAATAACCATCCACTGATGAAACATCCTCAGCTCGGCGCAGCGGCACGTGCGTTGACGTCGACAATATTATTTAAGGTAATGTCCAAAACAATGTCGGTGGCATGTCTACGGTACACAAAACATGACTTGTCTAAAGTTGCTGATTTAGTGCCGCCAGATATTTAGCAACCCCGCGGCTTGACGCCAACATGCCGCTAACTTCCAAAACGGTTGGCGGCGTTGGCGACTCTCGTGTATAGAGTCCTTAACGAAGCACCGCCTCACGCGAGAGAGCCGGCATGATGAGCAGCATTTATCAGTACGCACCTGACGGAGACGGCTCCGTGACGACACGCGCCGGGATACCTAATGAACCTACTGAGGCATCGGATCAATCACAATCTACTGTGAGAGCCTGGACGGGATATGATTTCTGAATACAACGGACCATAAAATTTTACAATCTTTATGCATTACATTATACAAATAAAACTATACACAAAAGATGGTTATGTATTTAAAGGACATGATATTTTTAAAGTTGAGCTTACAGGAGTTTTCTAGCAAACCTTTTGGATATGGAGTAGGGTAATGCAATGAATGTAGATAGATAAGTGGACCGTCCTTCATTAACTTCCCACATTTCACAGGCATTATTTTACTAATAATAATTAAATTTTTGTTTCGTACGGAATGAAGTAGGTAGCGTGTAAATATTTCCCCAAGATTTTACTCAAAATGTTCCGCTCCACCAATACAAGAAACGGGCGGGCGGCGGCGACGTCTCGCGCCCGCATCGACGAAACAAATGAAATAGAACAATCAAACATCCATTATAACTCCAAGTATAATAACAATACTCCAAGTTTTCCCTGTTCCTAAGCAATTTACAAATTCACATATCTTCAAAAACTTTCCTGCGAACAAACATAGACTGTATTTGCGGGAGTTTAGAGCTCTAATTATTTTGTGGGTAAATCAAAAGATGATACCCTGAAGCAAATAAACGTAAACTCTATAATGTAATGCATAGAGTTGAAGGGATTTGTTTGGGGCAGGCGACGATGATATTCAAGTGAATATTAACGCGGGACTAATGGAGTAATGCCACTCTCGTATGAATAATTCACGCATCGAATTAGAGCGGAGTTGTTTACATTTGAATTAAAAGTTCTGCGTGTGGCTGGAGCCCGGCTCCGCGCGGCAGCCTGCAGCCCGTCGTCAGCGCCGACGCTACGCTACGCCGACGCTACGCCGCGCCGCGTCCGCGCCGCGCCGCGTCCGCGCCGCGCCGCGTCCGCGCCGCGCCGAGGGAGTCCCGGAGAAGCCGCAGCTCGGGCGGTGAGGTCACTGTTCATGTGGTTAGTTAAACAGTAACTAGTTCCTCCTTACACTGCAAACTTACGGCACCACCTGCCATCGACCTGCCATCCATGCCATTCTACAATCTTTATTATTATTCTGATGAATGAAGGATGGCACCAACTTGTAGAACAAATTTAGAAAGTATCATAGGACATCGTTATGTTTATAAATATGTGCAGTGCAACGCAATCAATTACGTAATATAGTATTAACGTAATTATTATTATTTATACATGAATTTAACGATGTCCATTTATAGCTGATCTATTTATTAATTTACCTTTTTTGTATTAGTACATAAACTTTTGTCTTGTCTGTTTTATGGCTTTAAATTATAATTTAGGCAGCATTATTATTTCTGAGATAAATGTTATTATTATTATTATTATTCTATTGTATAATTAACGTGTCCAAGTGTGCCTTGTGCTCCTACTGCGAATAAATGAGTATTGTATGAGTATGAGTAGGTTATTAATTTTCCTCAAGTAAGGTATCCAGCTAACATTGAACCAACTACCAAGATCAAGTGACCCGAACTGGCCCGAGGCCTGTTGTACGAACATACACTAGTATTGCTCCGAACAGTAGACCTCGCTAACACTAACTTTTTTCAACAAATAAGCACTCTCCTATTTATTAATTGCTCAAATGAAAGAATCTGTCATTTGAGCAATTAATAAATGAGATAATTATTTTATCAAACACTACACACATAAAAAAAAGATTACCTATGGTTTATCCATTTTGAATGGAGCATGTTAGTATACAAAATACGACACAAATAACAAAATCTCACTTGCTTGGCGTCGAGTTTCAGACATAATTGTAAGCAATTTTTATTGAAGGGAGGATCTAAAATCGACAAGTAATGTAAATTACGTATAAAAGGACGCGCCAACAAAGTGAATTTTAGGTTAAGTATGGGCAGTTTGTATACGTTTATGCCTCTTTAAAAATGGACACGGTATAGTTAGTAACATGGTACTCACACAAAACACCATAGTTATTTGTTCAACAAGTAAGCAAAATGGTTTTGTTGCACGTGCCGAGTTTAAATTCCGAGCTAGCGAAGCAGTCTAGGGTAGTACGTAGCGAGCGTAGCGAGTGGCTCTAAATAAAATAATCAAAAAACCCCGACGACAATTTTTATTATAAAATCGTAGAATCTGTACACAAGATTTCGTAATGATCGGTGGTCAAATAAGATGAGTAAATACGGACATATTGACAAAAACGCCTAACTAAACGGCTTGTTGAAGCAGAGACCTCGATCATTTCATTCACTCGGTCAATAATGTGATTATCTCTACATATGTCATGTACCTAAGAGGCTTGTATGTACGCAGTGGCTGAGAGCGTTGACTGAGCCGATAGACATGGTATCGATCGGTGGTAGACATAGCGTAGGGAGATGAGGTCGAATGGAAGTAGCTACCGGGATGTCACGGGACGTGGAGCGCGGCCTTGCACACCGGAGCACGCCCGCACCGCGCCCCGGGCCTCGACTGCAACGGACTGCGCAGATATCTGTTCAGAGGGCCTAGACAAAGTAACAATCAATGCTGAAAGCTAGTAGAAAAGTCCATAAAATTATGGGTTTGACATTTTGACTTAGATGGGTATGTCACGTGATCTGTTTTGATTTTTTCGTTTGCCGGTTGGCTCGCCCTCGGAACTACTCTACGCTGCACAGTCAGTCACTTGCTATAACTTTCCTATATCAATTTGCGATCCAAATGGAAGTTGGACGGCTTCTTCATCCTACTTTCATGCATCGGTGGAGGTAGAGTTTTCGTAAAATGTTCATGCTTCAAACACAAAAAGGCGAATTTGATAAACTTCTGCAAAGGATTGTTAACATATTTCTTTTCTGATCCTCCGTAACAAAGCCACTCTGCGGCACAAAGCGAGGCATTAGCATTTCATTACAAGTTCCATCCGCGAGGCGACGCGACGCGACGAGACGGTGGCATTTTTGCCAAGTTGGGCAACTCTTAAACCGAGCCGCTCTCCCCGCGCCCCGCACCACTGACTCAACCAAATCCTATGATTTGCTTTTATGATGTCATGAAATTCTTTCTGACAAGCTCACGACCTAAGTACTCACTCACCTACAGTTGGGATCCCTCCAAATCCTATGTTTTGATTTGCTATTGAAGTTCAGATACCTGGAGTTCATCAAAAGTTTTAAATAAAGGCGAAGGATCGAAGCGATTTCAAGTTTTCAACCCGAGTGTACATAAAGTCTGTGAGTGTGGATACGCAGCAAACAGAAGTTAAAGCTGCAACTTGTGCTCGCGATAGTACCTACCTCCTCGGTGGAGACGCTCGCCGCAAGTTCCCTTGTTGGAGTCCCCGTCTCGGCGCGGAATCGAACCCGCCACATTGATTGTTGCGAACACACCGCACTCGGGACATATTCCCTGACTACAATAATAGTTTCAGTTTCCAACTCTGTGAGCGACCGGATTGTAAGTAACCACGGCGACGGCGACGGCGACGTCTGCGATTAGTTATCGTTACTTAGCTCCACCGTTGCGTGAGCGGGTACATACTTACACTTTGAGTGAACACATGCCTGTTGTAATCATAATCCTCATAATGGCGGATTTAATAGTGGAACGCTAGTCAAAAGAGTCATAAGGGTCGTATTATAAAAGCATCTGTGCTTGAATTGTTGTTTCTTGTTTCATTGTTTCGGGTTCTCCATGGCATATGCGCTAAACCAAGCCCCGTATTATGAAAGCTGCTCTATCATCGATCTATGATTGAGTGACGTTTATGCAATAGAAAATCTTCACCTAAATGTATGTAGATCAATGATTATTACACTCATTATTTGATCTTCAAAGATTCACGCCAGATACCTCAACCTCAACAGCCTGTGTTGGTCCACTTATGGACGCAGGCTGCCGAATAAGTCTATTTAATGGGGGTAATGTCCATAATCCCCACGCTGGGTATATGGGTTGGGATCGCAGTTCGATAGCAGAATTGTTCTGCAGAGAGCACTGCTGCCCACCCTCGGCGGATGTCCCTTAGCCACTTGAACGTCCAGCGCACTCAGCGTAGCGAGCGACTTACGTCCCAGCCTGTGCGCCGCGAGCGTAACGTGACGCGCTGCGCAATCTTCCCGATAAAATTATTTATCACATAAAAAGTACTGCAGCAATTTCAAAACCAAAAATTATTTTGTGTACATTATTTTATAGCAAATAAACTAGAATAAGAATATGTATCATCGTACCTACATTTTCATATTCTAAAAACTGATCAAACCTAAGATGGTACCATATTTATACTGATTTTCCGCAAGTTTATTTTTTTTGTGATTTACTTGTGATATCTGTATTAATAATAAAAATGGTTTCACAAACTAGACTCTAATCCCGTTGAAACGCTACCAAAATAATAATTAACTATCCAGGAGAAGTATTTTAAATAAATTTATCAAAATAGGTCCTCAAGCCCAAATTTCGTTCAACGCAAGTTTTCAACTTACCAAATTCGATGAATCTATGTAAAAATAAGATCTTGATTAGTTTGTTCTTTGTAATGAATTATTCTAGATAGTTTATTTTACGATATAAAGACATTACTACTCCAAATACTTATTTTAATATCACGTAAGAAAACATGAAACAACCATTTTGATACAAGAACACCAATTCGAATTCGACTATCTGTTTTGCTCAATTATTTAACTTTGGAGTGTAGGAGAGTATATTGTTTTTACTCTTATTTCACGCGTAGAATCTAAGGAAAAATTACATGTATCACAATCCCAAAAATAAACAGTAAAACAAAAGAATTTACGACATATTTGCAGCTCGGCACTTCACGAAAAATATTCTCTCACTCTGTCAACAAGTTTTTTTTTTTTTTCATAATTATTATTGCCAGGTATGGGAACTTTTGGTAGAAATTAGTAGATAATTGTTAATAGTGCCATCTAGTATCGACGGACAACAACTTAGAAGCATAGAGAATACAAAAATCGTTATCCAAAAGAGCTAGACGTCCCGTGGCCATTTTATACCACGGACGTTTGCGGGGGTAAACGTTTGTGGTACTTAAGTACCACGGGACGTTCAAGTGGTTAGTCGCCTTTAACGACACCCGCGGGAAGAGATGGGGTGGTGCAATTCTAAGCCAGCACCACACAGCTACAACGTAACGTCAGATAAGGCATATTTAAAAAGTCTAGAATGCTTAGGCCCGTACTATGAAAGCTTGCTCAGTCATTGATCTATGCTAGAGTCTATAGTAATGCTTTTCTATGGAATAAACGTCATTCAATCATAGACTCACATCACTATGCAAACATTCATAATACGGGCTCACAGTTAAAATTATACGGAATCGTCAAAAAGATGTGCACTCAAATAAATAAGATTTTCCTATGATTTTATTATGAGCTGCAAGACCCGAAACAAATGGAAGTTAAGTTTTCCCAGAAATAGACAAGTCTAATGAACTACAAGTAGAACAAGCTACCACGAGAGAAGACGGAGTTACTTCTGTGCCAATTCAAAAATCATTGTTTCTGGCTACATTATTTACCTACCTCTCCTTATGCCCGTCCTAAAAATCGCTTTGTGTAGTACGTGTACGTAGAAAAAGCGTTAACGTAGGTAACTACTATATAAACATTTCTCCAAACTTTCGTTCATAATAATAAGTGTTTACGCACACAGAAATAAAATCAATCAGGCAATGCCCAAAAACCAATTAGGTATATTGTAGAAACTACTTGAACTACGTTAAAAGTACATTCATAGAAATAGGTATTTAATAGCTCCAATTCCTTTAAAAGTCCAGAAACTAGCAGAAGAAATTAATTAGAAGTGTAAGTAGCAACAGGCAGCAGCAGCTGAGGTGAGAGGTGTTCCCGGCGCAACTCAAACACCAACTCGCCGCTGTTTGCTTGCAAGCGCCCGCCGGGGCGCCGCGACCAAGTTTAACCTAAGTAAGTAGTGAGCGGGTACCGCACGCGGCGCTCGCGTGTGGTACCCGCTCACTACTACACTACTACACTACGGGTCTACTGAGCGGGGCTGGGCGGACTGAGGATTGGCCGATTACAATGATCTAAATCTCCACTCCGTTGAAGTGAAAACATTGTAGGTAAGTGGAGCAGAGCGGGCTTTCAAATAAAAGATTGAAAACGCGACAAAGAGCTGGACAAAACGGAGTTAAGCAAGCTGGGGTGCCGAGCGGAGGACACAAATCGGAAGCAAGTGCAAGTATTGCAAACTAGCTGCGCGCCGCGGCTTCGCACGCGTTGTTTTTATAGAAACGTTTAAAGGAGATTACTATCCCACGGGAACTCATTTATGGAATAAAAGTAGCCTAAATTTCAGACCGATCCGTTTAGTAGTTTTTGCGTAAAGAGTTAACAAACATCCATCTATCCATACAACCATACAAACTTGCATTTATAATATAAGTGTGATGTTTCAAGGAAACACTTGCCAGTTGCCACTTTTCATTGCTCTTCTCCGTTCCACTCCGCCGAGCTCCGCGTGGAAATACTGGAAACGCACCCTTAGCACGGTTTTCTGCCGCGCACTAGGTAGGTACATAATATAGATAGAAACATGTAGGTAAGTGAGTGCTTTGGTACTTACACTATATACTTCTATACTTTATAATAAATAAATAAGCGTCTTGGTAGAGGCTGCTTAAAAAAGTATGTCATTACGGAACCTAACAGTTACGCCTGTCTATCATAAGAAAGAAGAACTCATTATTTGTATCACAATGCATAAAGTGGTCTTGAGAATGAAAGAGACTCGGTCAGTAGTAAAACACTAGCTGTTCAAACAATATTATTTAACTTTTAATAGGAAATGGGAAGCAGATGAAACATAAATGAGTTGCGAACTCGATTCAGCGACATTCTGCCAATGATCCGGCAGCGGCGGCGGGAATTCACATTACGAGTTTGACAAGTTTGACAAACACTTTGGCGGGCAAATATGGCGGGGTCGGAGGCGCAGGTGAACTTGTCAGCACGGTCGGTCCCACATCTGGCCATAAAACATTTCTAGTCAAGCGTGAGAAATACCCTAAAATAAACTAAAATGTTTTAAAGCTAATGGATTCAGTCTCTTGTAAGAATCAGTATATTTTACAAAAACTCTAAGCAGCGGAAGTTAGTAAGTAAATTTGAGAAAATGTTTTCTCAAAATGTTTCATAGAATTTTTTGGTAGTTTGGTACTAAAACTGTAATAAAACCAAATTATTTGTGACTGAAGTAACCTAGCCAGTTTGTCGACAGGCAACATACAAATACAAATTGCAGCAATCAGGAACCAAATACAAAAAGTTTCGTCACCTTTCGCAGAGACTTTTGGAAATTTATCGCAGCTGTCGTACATTTGAACGTAATTCATGCACATTCTGCGTCCAAATCCCGTCTCCGAATGTGTCACCAGCCCATTCATAATGCGAATGGATTCCGCGTTATTATGTAAATTTGTTGGCAGTAAAAAATACATAACACGAAGCCTTGAGTGGGGCCCAAATTGATGACACGCGCCGAAATGCTTTTATTAACGGGGCTGCCACACGTGCCGGAGACTACGAGATAAGTTTTCCTTAGTTTGAAGGTTACGCTGGATTTTACCAACATAAATGTCGCGTTGTGTGAGGAACCACGCTGTGTGGATCAAGGCAGTTGGATGCCGCCACGTATTCCAGATGAGCTCAGTAACACCAAAGACAACGGGAGCGATGGAGTCTCGACCGGAACCAGCCCTGTCTATAGACTGGCTGGGTATATCATCGCAAAAATACTGTGTTTTTGATTACAGTATTATTTCTTTCTGCTTCTGTAGGTCATATTCTTCCTTTCGTTTTTTTATTTGTTCCTATGTTATTTGTTTCGTTAGTTCAAAAAAGACTTTTAATCTTTATTATTTCGGCATTAAATATTAAATCCCTGTCATGGCCAGCCGAGTAGCCGTAGGTAGGTTTCTCTGGAGCTAAGACGCTGAATCGGTCCAATTAAAAATTTATCTATAGAAAGTTGAAACTTCTAAACTGTCCGTCAATCTCACAAACTTCCCCGAAATTGACTTCCAAGCCTTTATCAAGTTCAGAAGGAGCACGCCACTCTCCAACTACAAGACTTAATTAAGATTTATCTCTAGGTTTTGTAGAAGATCATTTTAAGAGTAACAACGCCAGAACATTCAAAATTCAAGGGCTTCGGTGACATTGATTTATTAAAAAAGGAAGATAGGTTACGTTCTCCCAGCGCTTATTCAAAAATTGGCATGTGTTACAACTACACACAAACACACAGTTATATTTCCAGTCCTGTGCAATACAAAGAACAACAAAGACGGAAAGACGTATCAATGACCGAAATGAGACAGAGACAACAATATTTCACGCGAATCACGACCGCCCGTGCCGCCGGCCGATCCGACGGTGTCTGAGGTGGGAGCACACAATTTTACACAATATGAGGTTGCCACTTTCGAGAAACCAGTACCTCATCTTCCCTTTTTAATAAATCAATGTTCGGTGACATTTTCGAGCCGGGTTCCTGATCGCACTGGCATACATTATACAATACAGGTTACCAATTATAGAGCTTGTTTTTAAGATTTTCAATAATATTTTCTATGTTATACTTTCTTAACGTATCTTGTTGCTTTCTGTTTAAATTAGTATGTAAGTATATCTTAACATATGATACGTTATAGATATACTTACATACTAATTTATCTTAAACTAACTCATTGCTACAATCCCCTTTGTATTGTATCAGAGTGATTAAAGTTAAGGTATTACGCGTGATGTGTCCGGTTGGTGCACCATTGCTTCATTGTTTTAAAACTAATTACCTACCATGTCAGTTCTGGTAGGTACTCGCTGTTGCTAAACTAATTGTTAAAAATAAATAAATAAAATAAGCAAATGTTTCAAGTGAACCACCATGACTCGGTCGATTTGATTGAAAGTTTGCACATGTTATATTATTTGAACGTATGTAATCGATGACTGTGTAATACCTGTTAATTTCGTATGGTCCTGCGTCGTCGCCGTCCGCTAATCTCCTCTCAGCAGCCGCAGCTTACGTCGGTCCGCAGCTAATGTCCGCTGTAGTATTACTGCTAATCCGGCTCAAGCCCCGATGATACATGTCAATACACCCCTCACCTACACCTCCCTACTGCGCCGCACCAGCCGCGAGGTGTAGTACACGGTAATTGGACAAAGTGATGTCTTCGGAAAACACTGTGGTTAATTATTTTGGAACAACTCTCTCAAAGACAACTTTTTGAACGGAATTTAATGGATTTTGTTTGAAAAGGTAGTTTTGAACGCGGCCGGGATAAAAGTAAGTAGTCTTATGGTTAATTATAGATAGGTACATTACCTCTCTCTCTCTCTCAAACACACACACACACACACACACGCACATACACACACACACACACACATACACACATTAACATACACTACGTACGCACAGTAAATAACACTGGCTTTAGATTAGATTAATTAATTAATTAAAATTTACTGAGCTAATAGAATTTTTATCTTTAGTTCCGTCATTGTCATTGTAAATAGTATTCTAGACAATAGTATCTACTGGTTTGTGATGAGGGCGTTGTCATTCTGCGACACAGTGTTTCACTTCTGCAGATGACATCGTTTTTCAAAACTATTTCTGTTCTCCATGTTCTGTACCAATAAATGATTTTTACTTTTTTAAGCTATAGGCCTTGAGCGCGGGGACCGAATCCAGAAATTCCGTAACGAAAAAACCTCACGCTCCCCACTCCGCCGGGCAAGGAGGTGTGGCTTGAAGGCCGTGCATCGTCTAACGTCGTTTCAGTTCGGCAGTCTTCGACACGGCGTTGTGTGCGTGCGATTAGACGTATTGTACGACTCTACGAAACTAGCACGAATCGAGACGAGCTGCTCCGAAATCGGACGAATACATAAGCAGCTGTTTATGAGAATGTATATAGGTGTATAGGTATTTATGTACAACAGTGAATAGCTGTACTTGTAAAATTCTTATCGGTCACCACGCTCAAAAAGTGTAACTTGAATTAATATCAAAGAAAAAGCAATACTGCATGAATAAAATAAATAAATAAAATTATAATAGGGTATATGCATCGATTTTTTTAATTGTTTTAATCGATTCTTTAGGTCTTTATTTAACCCAGGAATGATAAGACGCTCACTGAATTTCGCATTAACAAGGTAAAAAAAACAAATCAAAACTACAATCATTTTCGGGTGATAAAAACGCTGCCATATTGGCGCCATGTTTATGTGACGTCGACGTACGCACTTGATTAAAACCTTTGGTGACGACCTCGGTAGTGATCATCTCAGGAAAGAGGTTTTCCGAAAAAACTGAAAATAATCGACAGTACGAAATGTCAAGTGGGCAGAATAGTGTCAAATCAAGGTGCAGCAAGCAGAATAAAAAAAGAAGAAATGCGTACAGTGATGTCACGTCCGCTCTAGTCAATGTGAGTAGCGTTTCGAAATTTTGCGATTGAGATTTAAAATATCAATTTTTCAATGGTTAAATTCTACAATAAAAACATCTCAAAACGCAAAAATAAATATGCAGACATGTTTCTATATCAATAGAGAATACGTATATATTTTTATAGCCATTTTGAAATCACATGCATATACCCTATTGCATAAGTTGATACAAAATGCTATGCAATACAAAATGCTTTACCGCGGCAGTCCCCGAGTGCCACACGTCTTTTTTTTTACTTTTTTTTTACCTACGGTTATGGGTTCACAACATCCTATAGACCGTGGGCTACACCTGGCCCAGACTGGCGCAGGACAAAGGCGGATAGCATAAGCATAGAGAGGACTATGCCCAGCAGTGGGTCGTAATGGGCTGATGATGATGATGATCACCTCGAGCGAGCAGGAGAGCAGGCGGCTGGCGCTACATCATACAAAAATAGAACGAACGTACCGATCGTTGAATCCTATTCGTATGCGTTCTGCTCTTACTCGCTTAGTCTGTATGATTTGCAGAGTATATTCGTTACCTTGTTCCGTAACATAAGATGCCCCAGTCAGTAGCACGTTGCATCGTGGCGCGGCGGCGGCGGCGGCGGCGTGGCGTGCCGTGGCGCGGTGCGGGACCGGGTCGCAGGTTCCATTCCTCATTTCCGAGCGAGGGGGCGCCCCGTGCCCTCAGAATGGATGATTGATGGCCGCGCCCGCACTCCTCCGCCCATCAGCCCTCACTGCACATCTGGCGGGACCTAACCATCCCCAGTAGGTAGGGTAAACCACCCAGTAGTACGCTCAAGGCCCGGGATAGAAGCTATGCAATAGCTTCAAAATATTTGGCATAGATTTTATTCTGATAAATAGGTACCAAACATTTTCTTATGCGGGCTTTCCTTAACTTCATCCCATCTCATGGACACGATAATGATTCAAAATATAATTTACGATATAAGCAAAAAACCGTGCATAAATTAAACTCTAACGGCAAGTCTTTAAGGTGCTATTTTCTGGAACAGGATAACCGGCAAACTACTGTGGAGTAGAACCCATGGTCGGCCCCTGACATTTGAGGCTGACTACTAGAAAACTACATTTTCCAGTCCATCCGTTCCAATTTATCATGTCCTTAAGAATTTGAAACCCATTAGTCAACCACCCAAACTACAGCATAATAAAAAAAATGCATATAAATTTAAGCATAAAATAAAAATTGTGTGTGTAGCTCGCCAACCCGACATGCCATTGGTCCGAAGGTGTGCGTATTAGCCAATAATGAGACACGGATACGACTAAATGTTATTTTACAGGAGTAAACAAATTAAAAAAATATACATATACAGGGTGGGGAAAATTCTTGGCCCCTATAGGGTAGCTACCGTTTCTTTTGTAGTTAGAAAGTTTTGTTCTTAGGAACCTTCTGTTTTATTTTGAAGAAAAAAATATTGCCATTTTTAGTTTTTTGAAAAAATTAAGGGATCGTCCAAAAAATGACATTTGTCAAAAAAAACAAGTTAGTCTTAATCGACTCTAATTCCAATCAGGAACACTTTTCTCAAAGTGACATACATCGTAAGTTTTGGCAACAATTAATAAAAACAATTCCCATACATTTTCTATCAAAAAAACGAGTAAGTGAAAACAACAATGTCACTCATTCAATGGTTCTTAATTTAAACTCGTATGTAACTACTTTTTTAAGTAGGTAGGCTAATTTTGAAAACAATATTTTTTCTTCAAAATAAAGCAGAATGTTCCTAAGAACAAAACCTTGTAACTACAAAAGAAACGGTAGCTACCCTTAAGGGGCCAAAAATTTGCCACACCCTGTATAGCGAAATAACATCTGTAAAGGCTGAGTACTTTCGCTTTTTAATTGTATTGTATTGTATTTCTTTATTAATCAAAAACTTATTCTAGTTTTATTACTACGACACTTTAAACCTTACATGGTTTGTCTTAATAAATCAATGCATAGCACTGGGAGAATGTAACATTGTCTACAGAATTTTATATCTACGTTATATTAATTACCAGCCTTTTGTGAAAAAATATAGAACCTTTGTTTTTGACGTAGACTCTCGCTTAAAGTTATAATTCCATTATTGGAGACCGCGCGGGGGGTGCGGGGGTGCGGGCGGCGCGGGGGCCGCCGGGACTCATTCAACACTTCTTGAAGTCCTCGTGAACTTCACAACTTCGACACTTGTTCTAATGTTCAATGGGGTACCTACTGTTCAAGTTATTATGATAGGCTTATGGCGTGAAATAATAATTGATATTGTTTAAAAAAACTACACATAAACCTTATAAATTCGACGGAACCCTGTTGTGAGAATTTGCAAAAAAAATAATAAGTGGTGTATTAACTGAGTAGATCCATATATCTGGTTCTTATCTCTGGATCCTTATTCCGTGATCATGGCGCATGAAGCTGTGTCGAAATATTGGAAAGCTCAAAACTCAAATCATGGTAAATATCCCGGCGTAAATAACTTTAGCATAGGTACCTAAACCGACTTCAATTATAAAGTTTCTTTTTCATGGATCCCACTGTAAGAACTGAACCAAATTAAAATGGGACCACCCGGGAAGCACCAGCTTTCAAGCAAAAAAATAATCATAAAAATCGGACCACGCAGTGAACAAACTTAGGTAACAAACATAAGAAAATACACTAATAACACAATACACACATTGAGAACTTCCTCCTATTTTTGAAGTCGGTTAATTAGCTGAGAACTAGGAGCATTATTGAAATTATCGCTTGAGTAAGTAAAGAAGACGCGATTCAAATTTAATAAACTAATCGGCCAAAGCTCAGTGTGAATAATTTACTCAGTTATTAGGACTTAACTCTTACCCAAGTAATAATAGGAAGGTACTTTGCATAATGTAAAAAACTTTTCTTGTTAGTAGGTAAGTACGTACCTATATTCAATTTTTTTAATTCCTTTACAAAAGATAAACAAATCCGCAGTGTTACCTCTAATTAACTTTCTTGTTGAAGATTTTTAAACATAATTGGTAGTACTTACTTGCTGATTTGAGATCATTTCTTTAATAAATATTGTTCAATTATATCTATTTATCTCGACTACCAAGCATGTGAATTTCAATTTTTGTCATAAGGGTCTGTTGACATAATTTGTATCTGCAAATCACACTATCACACTAATCAGATCACATCACACTAATATTATAAATGCGAAAGTTTTTATGGATGGGTGTTTGTTACTTCTTCACGCCAAAACTACTGGACGGATCTGGCTGAAAATTTGCATACAGGTAATTCGGTTCCTGGAATCAAAATGTGAAAGACTGCAGGCAGATGCTGGATTCGTCAAGCTGAAGACAGGGTGCTTTGGCGCTCACTATGGGAGGCCTATGTCCAGCAATGGACTAGTATATAGGCCGATGATGATGAGTAGTTACGTATTGTTATTGGGTAGTCCTAATCTAAAACTCTTGTGCTTAGAGTTATGTGTAAAAGTGAAGGGGTCATTTCGTCCGAATCTTTTCTCGGACGAGATTTTAGATTCAGTCGAGATGTACCCTCATCCATTTGTCTTCATCATCTGGAGATTTAAATGAAACAAGAAATTTTCAGGAAAAAGTGGTCTTTTATTAAAACCTTTCATAGGATGACGTCATCAAAGTTCACAGATAATAATATATTCACGACAATTTCTAATATTTACAAGTTTAGGAAACTAATCGTAGTTCGTTTTATGTACAGAAGTGATGGCGACACGAGCCACGCCTTACTCTAACACAGCTATTACTAAAACGGATATAGGTACTGCTTCATTGTACTGAGTAAAGATACTTTGTATAGAGTTTATACAATGAAGGTAGTTTATTATATTAAAACTTTGATTTTATACAAATTTGATTCAAAACTTTACGTGATTTCTACGCACCAAGTGGTATGTCTTATTATTCTTCAAAAGATACACAGCCTGTAGATAAAACGGTTGGTTATTATTAAATTTTCTAAATGAAATCCAATAACCACGAAGATTTACGCGTTAATTAAACATTTGAGAACTTGAGACTTCCGTGAAATTTAAGCCCAATAACAATTATATAGAAACTCCAATAAGATTTTAGAAACCGATTACAACAGCCGACTCAGAGAGAGCGGACACGAACACAACCTGCCTCGGACCACAACCTGGACCTGACGCCGTCCCTCCGCCGCTCATGTACGTGAAGACGGCTTCCAGAGTCACGTGCTAATGAAGTTGAGTACTTGCAGAGGAAACAATATCTGGACTAGACTAATAAAAACAATGAACAAACTATCATTAATCAAGCTGCTCAATGCCCGCCGCCTTGATTTATGTCGCCAGCAATAACAAGAGCGGGACTCGATACTATTGGTCGGAGGGAGGTTGGCGGAGGAAACGAATCACTCAGTAGTCTAGGTATTTACAGCGCAGAGAACGAACCGCCGCCGCCGCCGCGTAGGAGCGCTGCGGTACAGTGAAAAGACGCGCGACTTTAACATTGATTAGGTATGAAACTTCGAAGCTAAGTCTGAAAAGCTGCAGAGGCTACGACAGTTCAGCGCTCGGCTACAGTCTACACACAGTGACACGTATAAAATTCTTTGATGGGAATATTCCTCGCAAACAAATGCTTGAAACAATAGCCGTGAATTTGGCTTTGAATATTATCGTTTGCGAGCGAACAAGTGACAGCTCAACGAGCAATGTCGAAATGCTCAAATGATGGCGTGTTCCCGGTCAGTGCACTCCATATCACCGACGCGCCGGCGGCGGCGGCGGGCGGGGCGCGGCGGGGCGCGGCGGGCGCCCTCATCGCATATCTCACTTGCTGCATATGCGTCATCTTGGACGCTTCACCAAGCTTCTCGGCTTCAATGAACTGCGCACTGCGCTGTTGTGAGATATTCTACGATATTTTCTCAAAATAACTTTAAAGTTTCGTATACTGAGACGCCACTTTTATATATTGAAACAGAAGAAAGCTTACGTGAAACAGATTTACGAAATACACTTTGTCTCATAAGGAAGGATATGGACATACCTTTTCAGATAACTTGCCTTTTTAAAATAGGAGATGGTTACTACTTTCACGCCACGTAAGTACAATATCCACAATGAAGGCGATCCCTCGCAGCGCAGCGACTGGCACGCTGCACCGGTAATCCAATAACTGTCCACTTCTCAACACTTCACTCGCGCAATAAAATTCACTTAAATCGCCGGCACTTTGTTCCCGCCAAACCTTTACGTGCTGATCGAGAGTTCGTGATAATTGTCTTACACTTATACTAGGTAGAGTGAGAAGATCCGCTAGAAGAAGTGAAGATCCCGGCAGGCGGCGCGCGGAGGCGGGCTCAGGCGTGGATGTAGAGCTGCTCCTCTACACCGAGATCTCCTGGATCTGCACGCGCTTCTTGGGCGCGCCACCGCCCGCCCCGCTGCCCGCCCCGCTCCCCGCCCTCTCTTTTAGTTCTGATTCGCAACTGCGCTGTGGAAATCCAAAGCTATATTAATTTGTGAAAGGTAAGCCGCTACAGGACACAGAAAAGAACTGAAAGAACATGAATGTCAATTTGAGGATGAACGCTACGTTTATTTAGGATTCCACACACAATACGGCGGTAACCCTTGTGTGTCGGTGGAAGCATATTAATGAATATGAACATTTTCAATGAATAATCAGCAAACGCGAGGCCATCCGCCCGCGGCGCACAGACACGCACGAGCCCGATGGCCGCGCTTGTTCACTCGCCGATTACTATATTAATTCAGTTTTAGGCATTGCATTGAGCGGAACAGTTAGGTATTCATGCATTGTTATGACCTCGTTATAAGCCCTTGTTCACACGACCGCTAACGGAGGCTCGTGTTAACGGGCGGCGGCGATGCGAGCTTCACCAAACTTATAACTACCGCGCTTCAACAGTTTGCTTTGTTTCATATTATGGAGTTTAGTTCACTTCAGCAGGGTTTAGCAGTTTTTTTTGTGTGGGCTACAAAAGAACTAGACAAAAACAATGCGAAGCTTGCGTTGCCAGTTCGGAAAACTTCGGCTTTAAAACGGTACTACCGATTAAGGTACTAAATAATGTTATAGAATTGTCTAGCTTAGGTTTCCATCAAAATTGAAGTCACTTTAGTATATAATATATATATATTTATTATCAAATATAATAAATTAAAATTTAAAATGATGCCTTTGTAAGAGTTTATTTGGTCGGTCTAAAAAAATAAAGTGATAAATCTTATCCGAGCTGAATAATGTGGTATCTGCAGAGAGCGATAGTTTTACCTTGAGGGTGCTCTTCCTGGGCGAGGGCGCAGCGCCCGGGGGCTCCGCCAGCTCGCCCCCGCAGCCCCCACCGCCCCCGCTTCGGCTGAAGCTGCCTGCAATAATAACTGTACTTACAAAACTGCCATGTAACTTATTCGTAGAAGCACAACACAAAAAGTTAGTTGTACATAGAATACATAATTTGGATTGGAAGTGTTTCTACGCCAGAAAGTATCACAAACAGCTTGGTAACACCACCACAATTTTTAACAAAGCAGTAATTTCGAATGTTCCTTTTCTGAGTTGCAAAAGCCAACATTCCCAAGTTCGTCGTCAAAGAGTTCTCAAAATCGAGTGAACTGCAATGTTACAAAAAACCGAGCGGGATGTTTGCGCTTTCGAGAACGTTCGTTCAGCGCTGCGGGCGCGGGGCGGGGGGCGGCGGGGCGGCGGGGTGGCGGGACGGCGCGCGGGGGCGGCGCGGGCGCCTCTCCTAGCGACGCGACTGCGGTTTTTCAGAACTCAGATACTGTAATAGGGTATATGCATGTGATTTCAAAATGGCTAAAAAAATATATACGTATTCTCTATTGATATAGAAACATATCTACATATTTATTTTTGCATTTTGAGATGTTTTTATTGTAGAATTTAACCATTGAAAAATTGATATTTTAAATCTCAATCGCAAAATTTCAAAACGCTACGCCATTGACTAGAGCGGACGTGACATCACTGTACTCATTTTTTCTTTTTTTATTCTGCTTGCTGCACCTTGATTTGACACTATTCTGCCCACTTGACATTTCGTATTGTCGATTATTTTCAAATTTTTCGGAAAACCTCTTTCCTGAGATGATCACTACCGAGGTCGTCACCAAAGGTTTTAATCAAGTGTGTACGTCGACGTCACATAAACATGGCGCCAATATGGCAGCGTTTTTATCACCCGAAAATGATTGTAGTTTTGATTTGTTTTTTTTACCTTGTTAATGCGAAATTCAGTGAGCGTCTTATCATTCCTCGGTTAAATAATGACCTAAAGAATCGATTAAAACAATAAAAAAAATCGATGCATATACCCTATTCAATTTCGTGTGCGAACGTGGTTGTGCTCTGTCGTCGGTCGCCCAAATTGAAATACGAAAGCGCCGCATTCATACCGGAGACTAACGCTTTCGGTTCGACCTGTCAAAGCTACAGTCATTATTGGTTGATTACAGTTCTTGTGTCATGCTGCAGAATGGTCGTCGTTTTGTTCACTTTTTCCAATTTTTTTTTCTATTTTAATTAAAACAATCTCCATTTAAATCAGGGCAAATAATTACGATATCGCTTGGCTTTTTAAATGCAGTGGTTGTTTGCAGTTTTCGAGATTTTTTTTCAAACCTATATTTTAGGAGAACGGCTCCGCTTCTTCCAGAGCAGCCTCGTCGTGGTGAAGACGACGATTCGGTGACGTTGATATCTAATCCTCAAGCAAACTTTTCGTCAAAACGAAGCCCTTTCTCTCAAGAGCTGGCTGGTGGCTGGTGGGCTGGGTGTGGTTATATTCAGTTTGTTGGCCAACCCTATGTCCGTGGAAGCCAAAGCTCTTGGCAAAGTTTAACACTGCGATTTTGTGTATTTTCAATCGCTTTCTTCATGGAAACGTAGACGTGACATTTTTAAATGGTTCAGAAACGTATGTAAAGTTTTATAGATTTTATAGATAGCGTAAGTTTTTATAGAGCTTTTGGCAGAAATCTTTGTCTCCAAGTTATCGTCTTGTTCTTACCGATAAAATTTCCGCTGCATCAGCAGTGGGCGTTATGTCTGTCCGTGTGTGCTGCTCGTAGTTAGTTAGTCGGAGGTTATGTGCCGCCCGCGGGCGTGGACCCACATACGAGCTGTCGAGACTTTATAATACTTCTTTTATTTGAGAGTCGCCACTTTAGCGCAAAACTTGTCGAGGAATGGAGATGCTTCAGAGCTAGCATTATATTCAAATGGCTGCTCAATTGCTGACAAGATTATCAGAAATACTGTTTTCGAAGTGTAATAACGGTAGAGTTGTGCAAAGAACAAAAATAAATTGATGTATGAACCGAAGTAAGATTACAGTCGAGCACACCGAGCCCTTTTATTTACGACCGTTTCTGAAAGTACTACATAATGTAGAATTCATTTGATGTCGGGCTGAAGGTCTCCTAGGTCACGTTCTCGTATTTTCTCAAACCTTTCATTTATTTTTTCAGGCTCAGTGCGTAGTGCTCGGTTAATATTTTCTCTTCGTACTTAGCTTGGGCGGCGCTTTGCGTCTGAACTCATTTTCGTAGACACTTGGTTCTCTTACAAGCTCAATTCGTAAAAGCAGATTTATTTGGAGAAGCGTTTGTTCGTTACAGAACAGCATTGCTGTATTGCATCGATCGCTATCGATCAGGTTGAAGATATCTCACGACGGGCCTGACAAGGCTGTCGCAGTCGGTTGTGTGTAAATGTTCCCATTATTCAGCCAGTTCAACCCGAAGAGTTCTGTTGTAGCATATTCGAAAACTTGGTGGAGTGTAAGCTGAGTCAAATAGAGGTTGATTTATGATCCGTTAATAGCGGGTCATGGATTAAAGTTATAGCGTTGTTCTGCCGGCGTCGTTCCGGCCAGCTCGTGCACCGCCGAGGGCTCCCCGAGTCCCGCCGCACCGGGCCCCCGAGGAGTCCCGCCGCGCCGGGCCCCACAACAGTTCCCCATGTACTAGCCGCAGTTGGATAGTTGCTAGCACATTATTTTGAGTAGTGAGTGGAGTAGATTTTTAACAGGCATACAGTGAACTTTGCCTGTAAAATTATTTTCACATTAAATGTAACAATAAAACACATACTTTCTTTAGAAAAAATCGAAATTCGAATAACTTTATAGTGATGGTACTAAGTCAATAAGCATGCATTATAGCGGGTTATGAAAGTATACCCCTCATATACTAACATACATAAATGTTAGTTTATGTATTGAGTGGTCATGAGCGTTGAATTGCGATATTTGAGACGCTACATTGATATTTGTACAGTAGAGGTTACAGTTTGTTCCCGAGCGACTCGTTTATCTCTCCTCCTCTCCTCTCCAGCCCCACGTCGTGTGTGGGTCGCGCAGGTGCGGGGTCGTGCGTCTACTCACGCCATCAATGGGCGCAGAGGTCAAAGAGATTTTATGTCATTCGAATCGTATTCGATGGAAAAATAATATTTAAAGAATGGTACATCAAAGGAATACCTATTACGAATTTTTACAGACAGATATTCAAAATATATGTAAGCAAATATCTCGCTTTCGGTTCAAACGAATATTGAACTAATGAAGTCTGTACACGACCTTACTCATATTACCCATACATATCTATATATATAAAATGAAAGATCTGATTGTTATGTCAAAATAACAGCTTTTTACTAAATGCGTATGAAAGTATGTACCTAAGCTATCTAAAACCACAACACTTACTGGCACGGATGCTGATCCTCTATCGGGTAGGTGGTTCTGGCTAGGTACTCGTACTTTTATTTGAGGAAAATAATAACGCAGTTCAAGTCACGCGAACGAGCTTATAGCTATGTAAAGATAGAATAGACAACCTGTACGAGTTAAACCGAGAACTAGTCGTTCTCGGCCAAAATCAGATAGAGCTATTTTGCACCCAGCAACATCTAAGCCCTGAGTACAGTTTGTGTTCCCGTCCCCACTGTCCTTGGTCGTGTGGAGCACGCAGGTACACGTACAAGTGAGACGTCACGTACCGTCCCTGGGCGCGCGCCGGCCCGCCCTGGCGGCGCGCGCTGCAGGTAGATGCCCGCGAACACCAGCATGTTGAGCGCCAGCAGGAAGCAGCCCGCGCCACCGTGTAGTACACGTACAAGTGAGACGTCACGTACCGTCCCTGGGCGCGCGCCGGCCCGCCCTGGCGGCGCGCGGCGGCGGCCGGCGGCGCGCGCGCTGCAGGTAGATGCCCGCGAACACCAGCATGTTGAGCGCCAGCAGGAAGCAGCCCGCGCCCACCGTCACGCCCAGCGCCACCGTGTAGCTGCACACATACACACACACACTATAATTATTGCACATACGAGTAGATAAACATACGCAGATTCATCGTGAACACTTTTAAACTATTTGATGCATTCAAATGCTGCGATCTCAGAAGGGTTCTAATCGCAGTAAACATGTCAAATTGTACGTCGTTATTATTATAATAGTTGAGAACTTGTTGTTTACTCAGCGGGTGCAAAAAGGGCAGGAAACACGACTCCGCGATAAGCTTATTAAAGTAATGCAGTAGAGTGAACAAAGGCGCGATCGAGCGGCCGCCGCCGCCGCCGCGGTCGTAACTAGCCCATACGTCCGGGCAATGCGACCGCTCACCTGAAATATGGCCTTCATTAGTTGTCCCCGAAACTTTGCTATATTCTCGCAACTTTGCCGCCATCTATTACGATTCCGGTTATCAGAAAAAAAGCCTATAATAGAGCTCTCGCAAAGGTGATTACAAAAGAAACACTCCAACAATAAACGATACGTATTCTGTTACAATGATATTATAGCGGGCGGTGCTCTAGATAGTGTAGTTGTTGGTCGCGTGCGCGCCGGCCACGTCGGAGGCATTAAGACGAACAAAAAAGCCCCGCGAGTAATGAACGCACATTAAGGCATTATTCGGAGACAAAGGCGGTATCGGAGGCGAGCAGGTAAACACATTAGTGAGATTATTCTACGCGGCGCGATCTGTCTTACGAGCCGCCGCCGCCGCGCCGCCGCCGGCACCTGCGTCGAGATTGCTCTTATTTATGAGCTCCCGTGAAAAAATACCAACCTTTCGTTACCGACACAACTACTCGTATAACAACATTTTGTAACAAAACAAAACATCTCGACTTTATTTCATCCATGACTCAGTACGACGGACGTGCTGAAGGAGGAAGCGTGAAGTATTCAAAGAATAAACAGAGCTAAAATAAGTGTAACAGCGCTCGAAGTCCCATAACACCTGAAGGCACATCTGCGATAATAGTAACTGGATCTATGAAGTGCTCAATGTGAGTTAGAGAACAAGAGCAAGAGTAACGAACGCTACGATATGAGCTTATTGGGAAATGAACTCATAATCTTTCATAATCTTTCATAATCATTTATTGCTTGAAAAATGGTATTATAAAGGTCTTAAGCTTAAAATAAGTTCACATAATTCACGGTTAATTGCGGTGGAGCTTGGAATAGTTGAGTACTCGCGCGACCTTCAACAATGTTCCTCCCGAGACACACGCGCTGGCAACTCTGTCTCTCCGACACTTCGAGCCGCAGCGAGCGTGCAACACTAAATACTTTAGTCAAATTGTACGTCCTTCGAGATTCATTTACAAGTGCGGACGGCTGAATAGCAATGTTACTTCATAAAGCTGAGTCGAGGTGACGTGACGACCACACAATGACTCGAGGCGGAGGGGGCGGTGGGTAATACAGTTGAATTAGCAAGTTAAATGCATCTCCGACAAAATGCATTCACTAACAGGAACAAAATTATTGGACTGAACATTTGCGCAACAACATTCACTCAACTCATTTGAAAGAAGTTACTACTGACGGGAACTTTCACCGGTTGCGCACCGCGAGCGCGCCGCCGCCGCGCCGGAGCGGGGCACGCGCGGGGACCGGACGGGACCGGGGCGGGGAGGCTCCGGCGCGGCGGCGGCGGCGCGGGTGAGTCGCCTCTCATTGTGTTACGAGGACGCCGAGAGCCCTTTATTCCATTGAACATCAAACGTTTTATGGAAATTCAGTTTGTTAAAGCGATTATTACTCTTAGCCGGGAGAAATAGACACTTCGTAAAATTTTGTTGTTGCTTTTGTTATTTATAAAATATGTCTCGTATAAATTATTCTTTAAAAAATCTCAATTATAAACAGTAGGTAAGCAAATCAAATATCGTTTGTTCAAATTAAGAAAAAACCGAAGGCACGAGCAGTCTTGGTGTTAATGAGAGCCATGTCCCCGTTATAATTAGAGCATGTCCCTCGGGGGCTGCTCTCGCCGCTCATTAGGGGGCCGGGGGGCGGGGGCCCCGGGCCCCGGGCCGCGTCCGGCGCGCGGCCGGCGGCGTGCGGACACGGACGAGATTGTCCCACAAGTAGGTACCTATTTGTTTCCAGTGGGACTTATCTCGGTCCGATGTTTTCTTTCTGCCTTTTGTGCTCTACATTCATTAATTAGGGCGTCGTGTAAATCACAGGAGAGGAAAATAATTTATTTTCTAGGAAAGCTGAGCTAGTTTACGGAAACCGATTATTAGCGACAGATTAAACAGGATAGATTAGGTTCTATTCCGATGTTGCCATAACTAAACTAAACTAATTTGACAGTGCTAAAAATGTCGTTGTCCTTGTCATAACATAACGATCAAAATAATAAGGAGAGCATCATTTTTAGTCCTGTCAGATTATTTTAATCTAGTTATGGCAATATCTGGTGTTGCCAAAACTAGACTAAACTAATCTGTCAATACAAAGACACCACTGAAAATTGCAGCAGAGTTAATATTTGGTCCTTGTAAGATAAACATTTAATTGTTTCATGTTTATACAAATATTTTATGTGAATACACAGTGTGCTACGGCTTAGGTGCGTAGCACATGTCGTAGCACCTCGTAGCACATGTCGTGGCACCAGCTACGCGCTGCTACGATACGTGCTACTTGCTTACTGTACGATAGGGAGGCGACTCGTTGTCTCTATGCAAGAAACCAGTGGCCCGGATATTTTTATGTAAGTTCTCTATTGAAACAGTATGGATGCTCACGCTCACGCGGCCGAGGCGGCGTGTGCGGTGGCCCGCCGTCCGTGACGTCACATCGAGGTCGCTCACGGAGCACACATTCGTTCCCCCGTACATTTTATCTCGGAAACTGTATTTCTTTTGGTCTCGAATTCCGCCCGTTTTTTACCTTTCCCTGGGGCCCGCGGGCCGGGCCGGGAATTGATGCCAAATTATTTATAACATTTTCTCCACTGGACGTTTTATTTTCGGCGTAAAATGTAATACTAAGATCATGTTGGATCCATCAATCTTTTTTATTCAGCCTGTTCATCTAAACGTCAAATAGAATTCATGAATAAAGGTGAATTGTTTATATCGTGTTTTAGGCGTTATTCTATTTCGAGCAAGGCGGTTACGGGAAATTCAATTAGGAGTCCGCCTGATCCGGCGCAGGGGATACATACTGTGACTGAGCGAACAGAACAATAAGGTAATACAATCATTCAACAAACTAAAATTATACGCGATAATTTATAAATGTAAATGTCAAACCCCTCGCGCCAACAACACAAACAAATTCGCTGGAACTTGTATAGAGAGTGCGGTAGACAAGTACGCGGACCGAGCCAAACGGAAGTGGCAAGTTTCATTTCGTTTGTTGTAACTTTTACAGTTAAAAGGGATTTGCCATTCCTTCAAAGGCAACAGCTGTATGAACGCTGCGAGCAACACTCGCTATGTGCCATCGAACTGGTTGATTCCCATTCACTATAGCTTATTTTCTTATAAACATTCTGATGCAGGTACTCAGTAGATAGGTAGCTATGAGTTTTCCGAGTAAGCTGTCCCGCGTCAACCTCGCGTCGCAGGCGCGGTGACGTCACTATACGTCAGATGCTCATGATTGCGGACACTAAGTGTCAAACTATCAACGTGTTTTTATAAACATTAAGTGCAGCCGGTGATCATCGAGTGGTTCAGTAGGATACCTGTAGTACTGAGAGTCGAGAGTGAGCTGCGACTCGTTGGGCGTGGGCGGCGGGGCGGGCGGCGCGGCGAGCGCGGGCCGCGCGGGTGGCGCCCCCTCGCACTCCGCGCCCGCACCCGCCTCCTCTCCCGCCTCCGCCTCCGCCTCCGCTTCCACCTCCCCCTCCGCGTCCAGCGCTGCGCCCGCGCCGTACAGCTCGGGGAAGATCTCGCCTGCACAGAAACACAAAAAGTTTTGTTTAATAGAAGTTGTTGTTTTGGTTTAGTAGAAGATATTTGTAGTAAACGGTTTCATTCGTTCAAACAAAAATAGTAGAGTACAGTTTTCACCCTCAGTGCAGGCACCTAACCTGCGTCAGGTCGGTGTCGCCAACATTCGTACCAGCCGTGTGGCAGAGACCAGCCAGCCGAGACCACGTGCTGGTCCGGGTGTCAGGAGGACTTAGGATTCAGGGATTCAGCAATCACTATCAGTTTGAGACACTAAGGGACAACTCACACGTGCCCCAACCGCACCGCAATGCAGCGAATATTAATTTTTCTTTTAAATACCTATAAACTGACTTAATTTTTTTTGGTTTTTTCATGAATTTTCATGGATCCCATTGGCATTGACCAAATTAAAATGGGACCACACGGAAAACACGAGCTTTCATATAAAAAAAGAATCATGAAAATCGGACTACATAGTCAAAAGTTCTGAGGTAACAAACATAAAATTTAATTTATTTAAATTTATTTACCTAACCTACTATAGTTTAATTGTTTTAGGTAATAAATAAAATGTTTATTTAAAAGCTTAAACAAAATTGTCGAATTGAGAAACTCCTCCTTTTTTTGAAGTCGATTAAAAAGTGGTGTTGCAGGTTATGTGGGAAAAGTATCGCTGTAGCTTTTTGAAGTTGCGCTGTGGTTTGTACAAAAGGTCGATGTGATTGCGTTGATGCTAGTAGTTGCGATGTGGCTGGCGGCCAGTGCGCCGCATGACTGGTGGTTGGTACTTACCATACGGTTGAATGATATGACGAAATGCGGTCCCGACTACGTGGTCTCGGTATCGTGTGGTTGTGGTACGTAAGAATCGTCCTTTATACTACAGTCTGCTCAAAAACAGAAGAATCGTGGTGATTTGATGAACTAACACTTTTAGTCGTACTGCAATGACAGAGCAGTGTTGTCAACGAAACAAAAAAAAAACAAATTAGCACACGAGCGCCCTCAGTTCCCACGACTCTTCTCTTTGAACAGACGCTATCTACGTAATAAGTAGATTTGGATGTGTAATGAAGTGTCACTGAACACAACACACATTACGTTGTGTTATAAGTTATAAGTTATAATACAGCACAACAATTTCGTTAGCCAATAACAACACCGCATACAACCTTTGAGCGCGTCGTGTAATTAACCATCATCATCATCATCATCATCAGCCTATATTAGTCCACTGCTGGACATAGGCCTCCCCTAATGAGCGCCATAGCGCCCTGTCTTCAGCTTGACGCATCCAGCATCTGCCTGCAGTCTTTCGCAGATCGTCATCCCACCTGGCCGGAGGGCGTCCTACACTACGTTTGCCGAGTCGCGGTCTCCACTCAAGAACTCGTTTACCCCAGCGGTTATCGGTTCTTCGCGAGATATGGCCGGCCCACTGCCACTTCAGTTTGCTAATTCTTTGAGCTATGTCGATAACTTTGGTGTAATTAACCGTGGTGTAATTAACCGTGCGACATAAATTAGCCGCGTCCATTATTTACGTGAATACACTCGGAGGATATTTAATTAATTGGGTACGTAAGTCACACTCGTGAGTTATCTGCCTAATGATACGCATTAACTCCGCCGGGGCCGCCGCCACGAATATTATACGCATAATCACAAAAATACGCGGTCAAATGCAAAACGAAATGAAGCAGAAGGAATGTGTTTGGGTACAATAGAGGCCATTACAATCTCACTTTAAGTTTGCTTTGTATGTATGATCGCGATGGGGTTTGTTTGGATCGGGCCGTGTCGAGAGTGCGGAGGGAAGGTGGCGCGCACAAAGAGCAACGACAAACAAAGTTGTCCTCCGGAGGCGACAAAGGCCGCGCGCCCGCAGACCTAACAGAGGGCAGCGTCTTAACTGCGGGACTTTTACCCAACTATACGTAACCCTTCAAAGACGAACCTTTCCTGATCTCTAAATAATTAAATCAAACCAATCTATATAGTTAATGCATACTATTTGTTGGACAACGGATATGAGTCAAAATATTCAAATACCCTTAATGATTCTACGATAGAATATTTTAAAACCCAAATGTGCAATCGACTTAAAGTGCCAGAGTGGTCCAACATCTACTGTTTGAAAACCATAGCAGTGTAAATATGTAGGTTTATGTTATGTATGTTACACTAAGGTGTATGCTGTGTGGTGGTGTTGCCTAAAATAAATGATTTAATATTAATAATAGCGGCTCGTACCTATCACTGATGCGTTTGACTGCGGCGAGCGCGCTGCCAGCTTCGGTTCCAGCTTCGGTTCCTCGTGTTTGTTTTGTTAATAAACTTTCCATTATCATCTCATTAGTTACGGTTAAAACCCATTATCACTTACTAATGAATACTGCAATAGATAATCTGAATTATAGCCGTAAGTTGTAAAGCCACGACTATTCGATCGTCCGCTGTATACTCAGCTGTTGTTATCAATCTCAATCCGGCCCGCAGTGACGTCACCCGGCCCATCAATCTTGCGGCCAACAAAAACACAGTAAAGTGCCGAAGTGACCATAAAGTTCGCGTAAGAAAGGACCATTAGTACCATTAGTTCCGTGAAGTCGCCGCAAACAGCACTCGAAGCGGATCAAGATACGGGCTCCAGGACCCGCGGCGCCCTCGAGCCCCACCCGGCGGACTATACTTATTTATTTTTTACGTTTAATAGACCTTCGTTCGTAATCTCACCTGATGGAAAGCGAAGATGCGGCCCACGGTATATCACGAAGGAACATACTTACTACTACTTTCTACTTCTACTTTCACATCAGTCTTCCCACTAGAGTACAATCTTGGAGTCTTCAAATCTAGGGTAAATAAGTTCCTTCTGGAAAATCGTGCTCCGTCTTAGGCTACATCTTCGCTTTCTTAAAGTGAGTAGGTAGCCAAACGCTAATCCATCAGCAATAAAAAAAAAAACATACCTACTCACCCTTTTCTTGAAGAGACCCAGGTTTTAATTTGCCGGAACAACAGAGGCAGGGAGCGAGTTCCATTCCTTTGCCGAGCGAATAATAAAGGAGGAGGAAAACCGCTTAGTGCGAGTGGAGGGTACATCCACCAAGTATGGATGATATTGCCCTGTGCGTCTGCTTGTCCTGGAGTGGAAGGGGGATGGTGGGATCAGTTCATGTAGTTCAAGTGAGCATTCTCCAAAATGCATCCCATAAAAGATCGAGAGACAAGCAACTTTGTGGCGGTGTTTGAGGAGGACTTTGAACCTTAGTCTCTGCAAGGTGCTGCTTGTTAATGAGTCTGAAGGTGCGGCGGTGGTTTGACCAGCACATCCATCGAACGAAGCGATGGATGTGCTGGTCAAACCACCGCCGCGGGCCCCGCCCAGCGGGCTATGGGCGTGCTGCTCGGGCCGCCTCAGCGCGCGGCACCGCGGTGCCTGACGCGCGCTTGCGGCGCCGAACAATTCTAGCATTCTTACTAATCCAGCATTTGACATTTCACTAAGCTCGACTTCTTGACGAAAAATAAAACCCAGACTCCAGTTCCAAAAGTATATATATGTTCCAAAAGATAAACTGCGACCGAGCCAATGAGGCACTAAAAACGTTTAAATCCTCCCTTCGAATAAATATTAAAATCTGGAAGCTATAATAATTTGGAGAAATGAATCACAATAATTGCTTTCCTGCGGCGGCCGTTTGCGGAATCGATCCCAGACGCGTGCCCATTCCTTGCGCTCCCGAATCTGAGAGCGACGATTAATTACAGCGGCCTGCCCCGGCGCCCCGGGCTGCGGGGGCTGCGGGGGCTGCGGGGGCTGCGACCAGTTTTTGTCACCTGAGGCCGCGTTTGCACCGCGAGCCGGCGACTAACATGGACAAGACCAACTTCAGAATGAAATGTTCATACTTAAAACTTGACCGCACTTACGCTTCATCGGCGACTTGTTTCCGTATGTCTGCGCCTGCCTGAAGACCACCGGACCGCGGGCCGCGTCAGGTGTGAGCGTCGCTTTGTGTTGGTGTCATTGTAATTGTTTTCGGCCCATTAGCTTTTTGCAGAGAGCTTTTATGGCCATTAGTTTTTACTGGGACGGCGGCGCGCCGGGCTTACGGGATTACGAGGACGATTGAAACATTGATGGCCTAAAGAAATGTTCAAGACATTCACCGAATCTCCTCAAGATTAATAGAACGTCGAAAGTTCAAACCGACGTTATTCGTAACGAAAAACAAGTTGCACTTGATGTTTTATTATTGTATTGTCTCAAGTTTTGGTGCTCTGGGACGATTTCAGTTCTCAAGTCCTATTTGATGCCCAAAAGACGGCGGTTACAAGAAATGTAGAGCTTTTAACATGGATTTACCCTGGCTGGCCATGGAGCCCCGACAGAATCCGGTGCTGGCGGCCTGTGGCAGACTGCGCGATGAATGCACGCGGCGGCGTGACAACGCAGCCCTGCTGACTACTGCCTACCTATACTAATAAACAGTCGGGCTGCCTGCATTCACGCGGATAACTAACTCGCTATACGCTAGCTTTCATCTACTCCGAATTCCTCTGAACAATAAATTGTTACCACTTACTTTTTATAAATTTAATCAAATTAAAGAATTGCCCAGACCCGAACAAACATACAACGAGAGTACTTGCAGCGCTGGATCGGGATCGGCTATATTGCCAGGAAGATGTTCACTCACTTCGCTTGCTCAATTCATTAACGAGTAGGTACCTTGTAACGGTCGGTTGGTATCCTTGAGCCTCGAGTCAAAATTGTCTCTCTCCAATTAGTGTAAATGCGCCCATGATGCTAGATTGGTTGTGTTCTTGACATCAGATTGTGAGAAATTAGGTACCTATTCGTCCATAAAGTTCTTTCCATAGAATGAAATTAATTAATTGAATAATGAAATGAAATTATCTATGTAACTTGAACCTACTACCATAAACGACTAAAAAAACTAAACCTAAACCTTCGTTAACACAAATAGTAGGTAAATTGGTATTGATGTAGCGGGTTTCAGTTTCCCAGGACTGCATTCTCAGCGAGCGGGCCACATTCATACCCACGGGAAGTGGTTAATGAGGCCGCCGCGCGGAAATCACCTTAATGGCCCAGACAATAAGACTCCCTCACCTGCCGGTACCCGACAGGGGGCGCGTGATTGTGGCTGAACTATTTAAAAGCGCGGTTATAAAATCACTTAACAAGCTCGAATTAAAAGCGCCTTAGGTTTTAATTGCGGGCGAAGCCTTTATAGCCGACTGTTAGCCGCAGTTGGCTCAAATAGGTTTATGGTTATGCAGCTACCAATTGACTTTTGTATTACTCATAGTGCGCGAGAGCTAATCACTTGCGGCGCGCGGCGGCGGCGGGAAGTGCAAGAATGCCGGAGACAGAACTAAGTTAAATAAATACCAAGTTTTGTGTCACTTCTTCTCCCCTTTCTCTCACCAACGATGAAACTTTACTGACAATTTATTTCCCACGATACCCGTAGAGTCTGCGAGTTCTACCGGTTGCCACGTGTGGTTGACTTACAAAGTAACTAATTACATTTCAATCACGTTCATTATTGTGTAACTACGTTTCTTACTCATATAATATCCTCAATCCTCAACCCCAACCTCAACAACCTGTATTGGTCCACTGCTGGACGCAGGCCTTCCCCTGATAAGCGCCATATTGGCTTTTAACTAATGGGGCTACTACCCATAATCCCCACGCTGGACATGCGGGTTGGGATCTCTGTTTGGTTGTAGAATTGTTCTCCACGGAGCGCTGCTGCCCGCCCCTCGGTGGATATCCCTTAGTCGCTTCTTACGATTATTCTAATCTTATTAGAGAGGCCCTCACGTTGGCTGTAGGTTTGTACAGGTCTTATTAGTACTTTAATCGATGATTTTTCTTCTTAAATATTATATTCTGTCAGTATTATCTATAAACAATCCTATTTTTATGGTAATTTATTTCGTCGAAAAGTAAACCTACAAAATCGTACAAAATGAAGGCGCATAAATTGTTGGTCGAACAAATGTTTCTACTGTGAACGCTGCTTACTTCAATAGACCACTGCACAACATTGTCCTCGTAAATTCTGCATTCAAACCGTTTCGAAAAATATCTATTTCCACCTCATCATCCGGGCAATTGTTTTTTCAATATTCTAATTACAAATCCAAATTTTGTCAATGGTCAAATTATTATAACTCAGACGATTTAACAATTACTTGTTGAAACAAAATAACCAATAGCAATTATAATAAATGATTTAAATTTAATGTTAAGTCTGCGGCCGTAATTCGATCAATTTAATTTTAATTTTAATTGTGGCAAGTGGCAATAAGCTTGCGGCTTTTTTAACCCTGAAAAGTTCTCTAGGCTATTTTTGAGTTTTTTCCAGCAAGGAATTCTTAGAAAGCAGTCAGTCAAGTTGAAGTCCTACCTGCGAACATATCGCTGGAGTGTGCGCGGAACTGGTGGTGGCGCGGCGCGGCGCCCGGCCGGTGCAGCTGCGGGATGAGGTGCAGCCACAGCGCCATCTTGTGTCCGCGGTAGTGACTCTTCACGCGCAACTTCGTACCTGCGGAACAATCAGCACATTCAGCACTCGACAAACTGCACTCCAACTCCGACCAGACTACTTATTATAGACTAACTTCGCACACAGAAAGTTATGACAGGCGGGCAGGGTACGAGTAGCTATAGAAAAATGATGTTGAGACTAAAATAAAACAGAAGGCCTTTTATCGCCACAGTTACGTGAACATCCGCCACTGAATTACATTTGTACAACTTTAGAAATGTACGTTGTAGAGTATGAACTCACCGATGCTGAGATACTGCTGCGTGTTGAGTTCGTACCGCGGCCAAGCGTCATGGTGGCGGTCCGCGGGGACGGAGGCGGGGGCGCCGGTCTTGGCGAAGGAGGCCAGCAGGCCCACGGCGGCCTCCGCCACCGCCACGTCGCCGCGCGAGTAGTTGTGCGGCGCCCAGGGCGGGCCGCCCACCAGCGGGAGGCCCAGGAAGTACGGAAGCGTCTCGCTCGTCGTGCTACCCAGGCGCTAGGGGAACACGAACTTCGTTAAATATTAGAAGCTCAACTGCTCTTCCAATAATGATCATGATCGTCGCGGATCAAAGTGAAGCGTTGGTGGTGACTCAAGCCGATTCAAAGCCACACAACATCGTTTTGAATATCCGCAAGATACCTGAGGGTAGTCGGAGTCCTTGGTCTGATGCGCGAAGTGCGCGAGGTAGGTGGGCGCGCCGCGGCGCGCGTGCAGCTGTGCGAGGCGCAGCGCGGGCGCGGCGGCGGCGGCGTCGCCCAGCGCCTCCAGCGTGGCGTCGCGGATGTTGATGGGGTGCTGGATGGGCCGCTCCCAGTCCGTGTACTCGTTGCGCACCGCCGCGAAGATCTCGTTCCGGTGGAAGCGGTACACGTTGCGGACGTACGTGCGCAGGATGCGGTTCCTGCGGGGAGGCGGGCTTGTACCTACTGCAGCAGTGACTGAAGACGTATGGCTACGCTCTAGAGTACGAACTGTGTTAAAATAAGCTACCTGTGCTCCTCTTCGAAGCCGTGTCGGATATCCTCTTCATTGAAAAACTGGTAACTTTCCGTGGTCGCAACGACTATGGCCAGCGCGCACTCTAAGAACACGTCGCTGGCGTGCAGTGCGCGTACGGGCGCCCCCGCGCCCCCCGCGTCCCCCGCCGCGGGCACGGAGGGCGCCCAGCCCGCCAGGAAGCGCGCGCGTGGCGCCTCCACCGCCAGCAGCGCCGCCAGCGGCCGCGCGCGGATGCACTCCACAAACCTAGATTATTGAACCAATCAGACTTATTTATGTACTTCCTCAATGTAACCTGATTTTAGCTCAGATGAATGGTGAAATAAGAGATGTTACCAGTTGTCGTCATGTTCGGGCTCGGGCACGCAGCGCAGCGCCTGCGCCGCGTGCTGGCGCGCCAGCGCCGCGTCGGGCGCCAGCGCCGCCGGGGCCAGCGCCGACCCGCTCAGCAGCAGCACGCGGGATATCAGCCCTGGGTTATTTAGAGAATCACTCAACTCATTTTATTTCAAATAAAATAAACTTTTTTATCACAGTTAACGAAATTTAGAAATTTTAAATGCGTAAAAGGTGTGCGAGTTGCTACTCGCACACCTTTTACGCATTTAAAATTTCTAAACAGCAGAGGAGAATTTGAATAGAACCTGATGACCAGCATTTCTTGCTAACCGCCAGCGTCTTGCAAGAGGTGACTTGCTCTCCCTCTAAAGTTTTTCGTCTGTTCCCAAGGTTTTCGTCTGTCATAATCCTTGAAGACAACCTGCCACGTTGGCTTGCACCTCGTTACCTTTTGTGTCGGGTAGCATGAGCAGCGCGTTGGCGAGCGCGGCGCCGGCGGCGTGGCCCGCCAGCGTGACGCGCGCGGGGTCGCCGCCGAAGGCCGCCACGTTGTCGCGCGTCCAGCGCAGCGCCGCCACCACGTCCAGCAGCGCCGCGCCGCCAGCACGCGTCACCGCGTCCGCACCAGACGACGTCGTAAGATAACCTACGGGAAAGACACATGTTCTAATTTTCCTTGGAGTCGTGATGAGTTTACGGCGGTGCCATAAAATTGTCAACGTCAGCAGGAGGACCTAGTGAGTTATGTCACCAAGAATAGCTGCAGTCTCGCTCACCTAGTAGTCCAACCCTGTAGTTGAGCGTGAGCACCAGCAGACTGGTGCGCGCGGCCAGCACGGCGGCGTCCAGCGCGTTGCCGGAGCCCCACTCGTGCGCGGCGCCCGCCCACACCACCACGGCGTACGGCGCCTCCACGCCGCGCGCGCCTGCAACACAACCAGGGGTACCACATCATGATCCTCACATGTGACCATGCTCACATGTGAGGATCATCCATGACGTCTCATTTTTGTCGCCAACGAAAATATATTATAAAACAAAGTCGCTTCCCGCTGTCTGTCTGTCCCTATGTATGCTTAGATCTTTTAAACTACGCAACAGATTTTGATGCGAATTTTTTTATTAGATAGAGTGATTCAAGAGAAATGTTTATCTATATCCCTAATAAAACCTATTCACAAGAAAAACTCAACAACCGATCCTAATAACGACCGGCCCATATCACTACTGCTCACTTCATCAGAAATATTAGAGAAAGTAATGTGTAATCGAGTTTATTGTTATTTTGAAAAATTTAATCTATTTGACGAAGCACAATGCGGATTTAGAAAAAACCACTCGACTACCTTAGCGGTTTATAAATACGTAGAAAAAGTTTTAGGTATCCTTGACAATAAACAATACGCAATAGGTCTATTAAGTACTAGATATGTCTAAAGCCTACGACAAAGTACAGTTCGACTTGTTGTTACGGAAACTGTATTCAATAGGTACAAGAGGAACGGTTCACGAATGGTTTAAGTCTTACCTAAAAAATCGGCTACAATACGTAGAAATAGAACATTTTGACTCCAACGCAGGAACTATTCGGAATATAAGATCCAAGGCACATCTCGATCCCACAGGGCAGTGTGCTAGGATGTTTATTATATTTGATTCTTATAAACGATCTGCTCAAGCACATAAAAACAACATGTGTTTTATTCGCGGACGATATTTCTTTGATAATGCCATGCACTAGTACCAAAAACGTAAATGATACAACGAACACCCTCTCACAGAAGTAGTTAATTGGACGGCGGACGACGGCTTACTAATCAATTACGAAAAAACAAAAGTTATGGAATTTAGACCCTTTCAAAAAAAATCGCTATTGGAATGCGTAAACAGTTTTTCACTACTCGGCATCACGATAGACACTTAAATTTTGACCTTGCCATCAATTTATATATTAGAATTATGTCAAATTGTTCGAAAATACCCAACGTTCTACAAAACACTCGGAGAACTTCCCAGAAAATACCCACTTAGACCAGGCAGAAATAAAATCATACAACCTTCATCAAACCTGTGTATGCACAGTACCGGCCCTTATAAAATGTCTATAAAAATCTATAACAAGTTACCAAAAATATTAAAAGACATCCAATCCAATTCCCTATTCACAAATAAATTAAAACATTGTTTAATTGACAAATGCTTTTATGACCTAAATGAATGTTTCTATATTTATAAAAAAAAGTCGTGTTAGTTACACTATTTATAACTCAAGAACGGCAGAACCGATTTGGCTGAAAATTAGCGGGGAGGTAGCTTAGAACTAGGAGACGGACATAGGATAGTTTTTATTTCGTTCCCAGCTGAACAAATCTTGATGAAATTTGGCAGGGAGGTAAACGGTATCCCGGGGACGGACATCATAGCTACTTGAATAGAACGTGCGAAGCCGCGGGCAAAAACTAGTTTATAATACATCCGCATTGCACCCCTGCAAAGCCGGGGCTGGTCGCTAGTTTCTTATAAAACGGATTGACCGTTGTAGGGGCCGAGTCACAGCGCCCTATGATATTGGTTATTCCGGTTTTCCCCTTGACAAGTCCCCTTAGGGAGAAAACTGGAATGATTTTTTTAAGAACCTTGAGATAAAAATGGAGGACAACTGGTTGCTTTTTAAATTTCAGTTTTTCTCTCAAAGATTTTTCGAGTTCCAGTTTTCCCCCTTCGGAGAATGAAACCAAAGAGAAACAATTTATTATTACACATTTAGTACATGTCATATCAGTTAAATCAATTTTCTCTCTCTGATCTTATTACTAATTTAAACGATATTCTTCATTTAAAGGAGACAGGACGTCGTATTCATGAAAAATACAGGGCGACAGCAAGTTCAAAACCTCAGGGGCAGTGACAATAAATGGTAGAGTAAGTATACTCAGCTGACCGAGCATACGTTGTAGGATAGGGACATTGTGTTTAACTGACTATCAGTGTTGTCTCTGGAGGATGGCTGCGGTCCGAGCTCAAAGGAACGCAAAGATGTACTCAATCGATTGTCAAGTTACGGTTACGAGCCGTCTCTTGGAAAGGTTAATAGTCAATTAGACTCGCTTCAGATTCACCTTTATCAAGATTTGTGTAATTGAATTATAGTCGAGAGGTTATCTCTGATTCCGAGGGCGCCTCACTCACCGCTACCGGGCACGTAGATGTTGAGGTACAGGCAGTCCTCGCTCTGGTTGCCCAGCAGTGGGACCGCGGCCCGCAGCTCCTTGTACACGCCCAGCGGCATCTTGGACAGCGCCGCGCTCCTGCCCACAACAGAGAGGTTACAGCACACGAGGACCTTCGTCATGCCTCAAGGTGTATGCCAGACTTGTACGAGTATCTTACTTGTTGGATATATCTGGGTATCGTTGCGGACAGACTGGCGCGAAGGTGTCCGCCAAGCGCGTGCCGGGCCAGGACCGCGGCGGCGGCGGGGGGCCCAGCCGCGCGGGGGGCCCGGCGTACGGGACCCCCAGGAACACCTCCACCGGCTCCAGGCGACGGGAGGCCGGCTCCACTATGATGCCTCGTATCGCTCCTGCATACAAACCATTTTTTTAAATTATTTTTATATAGGTGGGTAAGTATTTTATTATTATGTCCACAATTAAAGTATAGGACTGACGCTAACGCTGCACCCGCTGTGCCTCTGGAGCCCGTCACATCGGCGAAGTTGGTTTAGTCAAATTCTTCTGTTCTTTTTAAATGCGTCACCCGAATCTGATGAGCTATTATTAGATTCATTGGACCGTACGAAATTTGTTGCTGAATTTTCCGGAAGTTTTATGAAATTAGCACGGGTCGACTGGCTGGTACAGATGCGCGAGTCATCAGCCCCCGCGCGCCCCGCGCCCCGCGGCCGGCAGATGGCTCGCGGGGCCCCGGGCCGCAGGGGCGGGGGCGGGGGGCTGGAATCAGATAAATTGGCCGCGTCATGCGCCCTATCATTTGGGAAGGCACCGCTTATCCCATTCGGAAAGGTTTCGGGCTCGAGACCTTCCAAACAATAATTAATTTGATCTCGAGTCGTGTACAAACGTAACGACGTCGTTTGGTGGCGATGTCACGGGAGCCGCCTGATTGGATTGTCCGGGACCGCGGCATTAGAGGGATCCGCCGGAGGGTCGCCCCGGCCGCCGACATCTCACGACCAAACTATATATTTATTCAATTAAGGAACGCCGCAAGCGAGGACGCCACCCGAACTACTCGTGGCGATCCTCTGTGATCTATGTGATGGCCGGAGTTGAGTGACCAGTGTGTGTGTGTGTATGTGTACCTGTGTGCGTGTGCACGATGCGCGAGCTGTAGCGCGGGCCGGCGGCGCACAGCGACGCGAGCGCCAGCGCCGCCCAGCACCACGCCCGCCGCCAGCGATCCATGCGCCATCACGCGACGATTATCTGCCAACAAACAAACAAACAATACGTCATACTCTGTCCCAACCCAACTAAAATGAAGAAAAAAAGAAGTTTAATATTCCTATGTCAATCGAAGTATATGCATGTATATGGCTATTAGCTCACAGAGGCCTCATAACGTGAGGTTTCCACTCTCGCATCCCGCGGGAAATCCCGACATGATGGCCGCGAGACCCGCGAGACGCGCATCGCGGCGACCTGGCCGCTTTCTTGACAAGCTTGTTTAAATTCAGTTTGCAGTGAACGCCACCTCCGCTCGCGCCGCCGCTGCCGGTAGAATTTATTGTTTTTCATCACCAACACTGTATCGCAATGTAAATTAAATTTCACAGCGTTTTACATGAATTTGTAACCACATTTATCAAACCCTACATCACACCCGACGCGACGGTTAAAACGTGTTGAAATAATTTATTATAGTGCTTGTCTAGGGTTGGTTTTTCGGAGGAGCATGGTTCGGGGCAGCATAGATTCAACCGCGGATTTTTCGTCTATTTCTACCCCGCGCGTTTATAAAAAACTGTCCCCTCCCACTGTTTGCCGTACTGATTAGGAAATTTCGTCGATGATAGTGCATCTAACTTTGAAAAAAGTTCATGTTAGTATTCAGAGCACAGCTTTCATAATCACAGTCATGGGTTTGCTGACTGGGTACCTGTAATAGCCTGAGGCACCTGATCAAACGTGTTTTATTCCGTTAAGAGAACGAGAGGAATGTGAATCCTCCCGCGTAATGTAATCACCCGAGAGCCTTCCAATCTGAGATCACTCCGCATCTCCGCGTTATAGCTCCGCACCGCACCTATCTTTCACAGTCACCACACCGCTCACCTTGCAGGTACTTGTACCTACCTATATGTAGGTAGGTATACTTATGAAGGCAAGTACCGATCATTAGTAGCTGAGCAACTCCGCTGGCCAAAAACATTCGAGGATCGAGGATAGCTAGAGTATGTGACTCTAGCTATCCTCGATCCTCGAATGTTTGACTGCCATCACAATGTGACATTTAACGAGATTTTTAAGTACCTACCTAATCACTGTGAACCAAATTTTAATAACTGATATTTGGGCACGTGAAAATTTACCTTCTATCAAAAGATGGATGACTTGTGGACAACACAATTTAAGTGAATTAGAGTCAATTACACCTTGTTTGTTATTTAATATTACCTCAATATCCTGTATTGGTCCACTGCTGGACGCAGGCCTCCCCCTGATAAGCGCCTTCGCTGGCTTTTATCTCATGGAGGGTATACCTACTAAAAAAATTAGTTGTGTAAGTGCTTATTTTGGAAATCTAAAAAAATAAACGATTTGACTTTGACTCTGACTCTGTAAGGCAAACACCATCGTAGAAATTTTAAATTGTAAACCATTTACCTATAAATCAACCCACGAACACCAAATCTCGCTTAGATATGTGTTACGCCTACGCACATGCATGGCTCATCTACTGTATCATAATATGGGAAAGTTTCAAAGAAAACAAAATAAATTTAAATTGCTCGTAGAATCCGGGGTACAGGTACAACCATTGATTATTTAAAAAGGGAAGATAGGTTACGTCCTCCGAGCGCTTACTCAAAAATTGGCATGTGTTACAACTACACGCAAACACATACGCTCACAGTTATATTTCCAGTCCTGTGCAATACAAAGAACAACAAAGACGGAAAGACCGAAGTGAGACCGAGACAACAATATTTCACGCGAATCACGACCGCCCGTGCCGCCGGTCCGACGGTGACTGAGGTAGGAGCACACAATTTTACACAATATTAGGTTGCCATTTTCGAGAAACTAGGACCTCATCTTCACTTTTTTATTAATCAATGGGTACATCCTCCACAGAGAACTAAAAGTAGTTTATATCAATTTGAAATCAATGTGTGTAGTTTGTTTGTGTCTTGTCTATCTTAAAATGTAGGTACAGTATAGTTTGTATGTAGAATGTGCGGCCAGGACCCGCCGCCGCCGCCGCGCCGCCGCGACAACACGACGAGCAAGTTTTTCAATTATCCCTCAGCGGCGGCGGCGCGGCGGCGGCGCCTTGTTCGCTCCGACCACACGCTCCCACACAGAGACCGGCCACTACTAAACTTATCAGTTTATAGACAAATGCTTGATACATACATGTCTAGTAGTTACTCTAGTGGGTCGTTTGCAAATGAAGTTAGGCGATCAATTTAATAAACTTTCAAAACAAATATAATACATTTAGACCTCTTCTGCTCCAGTGTCAACTCCGTGAGGCGACGGCTCAGCACCGATTTTTTCTCACCCTCCTATATTATATTTTTCTGCTTTGTTTAATGTATTCCATTGTTTGTAGCTTTCAGTTTACTCAGCTTGTTCACACTTTTCATGTAACTATTATTATTTTTAACCGTGAAAACCTCATAATAGCCTCCTGTTTCGATGATTTATTTTTAATTTGTATGTATGTGCTGCTGGTTTTCCTTAAATAAATAAAAAAGAAAAAGTTCTTCGAAAGGTTATACCCAGCTAATAGGTAAATGAAACAGTGAAAAAACAAGTAAATAGTGTGTTTCAATCTACCAAGGACTAGTGACAACGTTGTCTTGATACAATTATTATAAATTAAAGCCAAAAACAGTGATAAAAAACTATAAAGACGATCGTATCAAAACAATAACAAACAGTGCTAGTTAAGTGAAAAACTGTGAATTAGTAAATATCAATCACGTACTTTAGAATAATTCAATAGTGAACTAGTCCAAAATAAGTCAAAACTACGAAAGACACCACAAAAACAAGTACAAAGTGATTACAAACGATTACAAAAAGTGTTTGAACTTTATCATTTTAATTTTTGACGGTCGCCGCAAAAACTTTTTATCTTACCGTTAGAAAAGCCAAACGATTCTGTTATTTCGACTTAGGTCCACACAGGCACGTTGGTGTCGGGGTTAACGCACCTCCTCTGACATCGTAGACTCCGTGACCGCTGGTTCAAACCCCGCTTTAGAAAATACTCTTTTTGCACACATATTTTTATAAAAGCAATAAATTGGATATGGATGCGCTCATGAAGGCTATTACTGCAATTGGCCTACAAATCCAGGAGACGGACACGAAACTATCCTGTAAAATAGATGAACTTAATGGAAAAATAAGTGATCTTCAACCTCAGCTCGACGAATTAAAATTAAACCAACAGAAGCAAGAGGAACGCCTTGATTATCTCGAGAAAGAGGTGAGGATCCGGAACCTGGTTTTTTTCAAGATCAAGAGAATTCCTACTTAGAACTAGAAAACTTAATCCTGAAAATCCTTAATTATGACCTACAAATACAAAGCAGCTGCAGCGAAATCCAACACGTTCGACGCATCGGGAAAAAAGGGGATAAACCTAGGCCCATAAACGTGGGTCTTACAACGTATGGCAAGAAAATATTAATTTTAAAAAATAAACATAAACTAATTCCAACCGGCTTTTACGTTAAAGAAGATTTCCCGCCAAAAGTTTTACAAGAACGAAAACTACTACAGGAGCAGCTAAAAAAGGAAAATGAAAATGGAAATCAGTCGTTTATTAAGTATAATAAATTAATTGTTCGTGGACCAAGATCTCCACTGAAAAGAAAACCTGAAAAGGAAACTAATTCGAAGAAGAGAACTCTTCCTAATGTTATTGCGTCAAATTCAAAGAACAAAGTCAGAGCAGCCAAGAAGAATAAAATGTATAATGGGAATAGAAACATAAAAGAATATCTGACAACGCATACGGGAGAAAACAGCACAGCATAGCAATTAGCGCCGCCCCATTTAGAACTTAAAAACACAACACTAAAACTAAAACCAAATCAAGCATCCCAACCCAATACGGCTGGTCACCGCGGGACAGCTAGACCACAACCCTCCAGCTCAGGAAAAAATAGACAGAAAGAAGAATATTTTATCTACACATACTTACAAAATAAAATCACTGTCTACCGAAGAAAAAATTAAATATGAAATTCCAGACATCAATAATGAAAAACCTAAACGATATTGGAAGAGAAACATTCATTCGAGAAGTCTACGAACATCTAAGATCTGGAGGAGGCCTGTACCCGAAAGGGGTCCTATCTAATTAAATAATGTTTAAAAAAAAATAATTTAGTAATCAAATTTTAATTATTTTAATTCAATTATAATGTATTAATTATGCATGCTATTTATAAATTATATTATTGAATCTACCTATTCACTCCATTATAAACCATTGAAAAAAAAGTATTAAAGATAAAAGCAATTATATGTTAATTTGATTGATTGTTGTAATTTAGATTATGGAATAAATGGCTTTTTTATTTTTATTTTATTTTATAATAGGTAAATACCAGCTCTGATTCCCTTGTGAGTGTGTCCACAGCGTCGTTGCCGAGAGAGCTACTTGTGTCTCAGATAAATGCTTATTGTAGGTATTTTCCTAACACTTGGACAAAAGAGTTTAGTTTTATACTTACGATGTTGATGTGGACCCGGACACCTCCCGGCTATCTCCCTGGCAAACTCTCTCAGATCCATTCAGGTGTGAAAGTACAGACAAAATGCTCCTATAATATTACTATAGACTTGATAATCATTTAATTTATATAATTCAATAGGTAATCATTCATTAGTCGTCTATGAATGAGCTTATTTTGAGTGGGCCTAAATTATAAATAAGCAGTATTCTTTTCTGATGATGAGATATTAATGGTGTATCTATCTGACCTGCAACTCCGTTAAAAAATACATAATTGTAGTGGGAATAAAATAAAAATAACATTTTTGCAAGATCCAAAACGGAATTGAAAAAGACAAAAAGTTTTCACAAAATACACATTATATCAGCGCCGCCCTAGTGAGCGAATACAACCAGCTAAAACCATTGCCACCAAGTTTCGAACTTTGAACAGAAAACCGTATCGTAATCAGTCGAGCAGCTTGGGAATAATTGGGAGCATGAACAAATTGCACACACAAACAAATAAACAACATCACACCCTAAACGCATATTATTTATACCGTCTCCGTTCCGTCGTCGTCGTCGTCGGGGTACAAATTAAACACAACGCTACAACAATCAGATAAGCAAATCACAAAAGAATTCAAAAATACGCTCGGCTCAAACGTCCACTAAATGCGTAGATAGCAGGCCGTTGGCAGAACAAAGCTCCCGAAGCAGCGAGCCAGCACTGTTTCCTCCCATTAGATAGTATCAGAACCAATTCCTCTCTCATTCGGAGGAAGTTCGCGCAAGTTTGCACAAAGTACGGCTATTCACAGCGACGTTTCCCACTTGGCAGCTCGCTACATCTCGCCGACACAAAAGAAAATAACTCAAAGTTGTCGCCATTAACCTACATATCGGCGATATGATCTGAGCGAACATGTTCTCTACAAGGTCGCGCCCCCGCGCCCGCCCCCACCCCCGCGGGGGCTGCCCGACGCACTCATGCTTCTAAACTAATGTTGCACTTACAGTGTTCTACGGTTATACGAGAATGTGCATCGTATTGAAATTAACCACTCACCAAAAAAATATAACGATTTCAGGAAGTAGTATTTTGAAAATCATTCATTTCAGATTCGTTTGCGCGAGATCAGCTCCGAGCTTTGATCTCGCGAGTAGCTCAGCGGCACGCAGGCTCCTACACAGACAAGCGGCGCTCTCGCGTCTGCAGGGTACCAACAACCGAGAGCGAGATGATCATTCATCCTAATTATTTGTTCACGTGAAGTTCCTCACTTGCAGACATGTTTGGGTAATTACGAGCAGTTCTGTAGCGCGGCTGGTTTCTCTGTGCGTTGCGTACCTACACTACTTTGTATAATTTGCTACGAGTATTTGTGCGAGTCGTATGCCAGAGCCGAATTTATTACTAACTAGTTACCATCGAGTTAGAATCCTACTAATATTTACGAATGTCTTTCAATCTCAGTGACAGCGGTGCGCAGAGCTCGGCACATTGTTTGCGTTCTTTCTATTAAGGTTTCTCCAGTAGGTAGGTACTAGGTAGGTAGGTATAGGTAGTTATGTTGTATGAGATATTTTCGTGGAGATGTGTGCGCAGTAAATCTGTGTAATCCATCCGACCTGTATGTAATAGAATGTTATTCCATCAATTTGGATCGAGTACATGCGTCGAGGGCCCGCCGCCCCCCGCGCCGCCCCGCCCGCGCCGCGCGCTCCTCACACGATCACAGTCAGAGTATGCCAGCATTACAACTACTACCGGGTGGGTTACAATCACACTCACAGAAATCGTAATAACAAGGCACATACCAACCTACATTATAACGATTTCTGTGATCACACCTCATTTGAGTTCAGTTTCAAACATTGATTTATTAAAAAGGGAAGATGAGGTACTGGTTTCTCGGAAGTGGCAACCTCAAATTGTGTAAAATTGTGTGCTCCCACCTCAGTCACCGTCTGACCGGCGGCATTGGCGGTCGTACTAGCGAGAAATATTGTTGTCTCGGGTCTCATTTCGGTTTTAGGTACGTCTTTCCGTCTTTGTTGTTCTATGTATTGCACAGGACTGGAAATGTAACTGTGAGCGTACCTATGTGGTTGCGTGCCAATTTTTGAGTAAGCGCTGGGAGAACGTAACCTATCTTCCCTTTTTAATTAATCAATGGTTTCAAAACATCTATTTGTGAATAAAGATTGAAGAAGAAGCAAAATGATTGTACGGACCGAGTGTAGGTACTGTTGCTATATTTGAAGGTACTTGTATACTTTCACATGAAGTATGATAATCTGGGTTCAATAGAATGAGAGAACACGCGCGTCGATCCAGCGGAGCAGAAATGTGACACTGATAATACGTATCAAGATCGTTGCCATTTGCCGCAGGCTATTGAGCACGGCGCGGCTTATAGATTGCAGGTTCGGTGTCCGACGAGGCCTTCAGCGCTCCGGGACAATAACTCAGTTCCTCCCAGGGTCGCGGGTTCGGTCCCGCCCGTCATTAGGGCCGCGTGGGGGCGACCGGGCCACCTACGGAGCGCCGGGACACGAGGTGGCTGACTCACTACGTACCTAACTATTGAGGCTGTATCTACAACGAGGAGTCATCCGGGTGTACGGTACCCGCGCAAACACAGCCATAGAGGTGTATGAGCTAGTCTCTAGCTAGGAGGTTGAGTCTTCCACCTCGTTGTGGACTGACACATTCGTCAGCCACTTGAGCGGAGTGCGCCAGCTGCGCGGCTGTGCGTCCTGTGTCCTCATCTGCATGCGAATGTGGGCTCGGAACGGCCGCCGCGATGGGCTCCAGATGAAACGCAAGGAAATACGTGGTTTCCCTAAAAATACGTGGTTGCCTCAAAAACGATTCTTTTCGAACATAAGACCCGCCGGGATGGGGACATTACCCGGGTTGCTTGGGCGATGCACCTTTGGGTTCGATCAAAAAGCTCTTATCTGAATAGGTTTTTGAAGGTAAATTCAAATACGGATGTATGTATACCCACGTATAGCACATCTGTGTTTGCTTCGACGGAATTCAATCAAAAGCAGGTTCTATTGGGAAAATGTCGTTCTCATCTTGATTTGATTCGGCTTTGATTTTGGAATAAGGAAGGAACGAGGAGGTGCCTCGCGAGCGCGGATCCGTCTCCAGCCCTCGGCTATAAAAGCAATCCGAGCTGGCGCTGAACAAATTGATGGAATGGAGGGTCCTCGGAGGAGAGGAGACAATTAATTCAATCGCATTATCTCGAGAGTTACCTTGATCATCGCCACTCTGAATAATAACCGTTGTTTTCGTCGGCCGGCGGCGGCGGCGGCAGGCGGCCGGATCGTTCAATAGGTAGATACTGTTTGATTCAAATTATTGAGAATCCTAAGTACCTACATAATCACAAAAATAACGATTCTATGGTTATGAAAAACTTAGTTGGCTTCATGGTTTTCATTGAAAACTTTACAGTTTGCCTCAAAACACAATTAAATGCCATTATACTCTCGGATGGTGAACGCTTTCGAGATTTTAGTTAAAGGAGAAAACAGTTCCGTTGTAGCGCCGACTTTATGGCTGTTTAATATTACTCTACTCTATCAGATATTTCCGCAATTTACATTTGTACAATTTGAATATATAAATTACCGCACCGAATGCTTAGCGGTTAGTAAATAGTATAACGCATAAGTTTCTGCCCGCGGAGGAATAGGTACCTGCCGTGGTCGCGAGGAGTGGAGCAGACCGACCACACGACACTAATCATTTGAACGCGGAGTCTTTGTTTGCAGATCTTGTTTGACTTTGTAAAATTAAATGGTATTTGCGCGTGTAAGATTATTGTAATTTATTTAATAATAGATATGTAATATTGTAAGTATATATAGTGATAAACAATATATCAATAGATATTCAATTATAAAATGTGACAGGCTTGATATTTCCTGTTTGCTTTCCCGCTCAAATTCAAAATCCAATACAAATCAGCTTCATTAATGAGTAAGCTATTTCATATTGCATTATATTCTTGGTGCTGTGTATTCTAAATTATTAACTAAAATTTAAGAGCATTTGTTATAGATATTTTGTAAGAGATTATACAAAATATTTATTAATTAGAAGTAAAATGTGCGTCGCTTATAGCGACGGATTGACGAGACAGTTTCGTGACGAGGATTTTAGTTGTTGTGAGGGGATATTAATAAGACCTGTAGGCTGAACACGCCACTTTTTGGTGAGCGACAGAACGAGAAACATCTGTTATGGTACGTAATACTTATATGGTAATTTATGAAACCCCTATCTATTTAGATGTGTCCACAGAACAATAGATCACTAAGAAATGTCTTACCTAGATGATTTAAGCATAACAATTAGGTACCTATTAAAGGTTCTATTTTAAGGCTATCTTATTATGTAAGTATGTCTTTAATAATAAGGTTTTATATACTTGCTAGTGGTTTCTTGTTTACTTCTTCCACTAGTGGACATAAGATTGAAGTGAACAGAATCTCAATAACACCTTGTTTCTATTTGTACACCATGTTTATCGGTCAACCTAAAGAAATAAAGTTATTGAATTCTGACTTCTGATTTCATTATTTTCTACCCCCAAATTGTTAGGTTGCGTCGTAAGGCAGGTAATTTCATGATTCTATCATAATAAGATAATTGTCTATCTAGGAGAGCATTGAAATCTATCACGCGCGACTCGCGACTGTTGCCGAGCCCTGGGGGAGCTCTCCGGGTCACGAAGCACCATCTCAGATGGCGGGACCCTCCACTCAGCTCACGAAGGAACACGGGACATTTCATTAGATCACTGACGTTGGACTCAGCCTCATCGATCTACTAAAAGTAGAGCAGAAGGTAACATCCAGTAAAAAAACCCATGCATAACATTGAAGGCACACCACACCACGCTCCTCGAGACAAGTGTCTTGTTACACGGCAGGCGCGCGGTGGTGATGCATGATTGATGACGTCACCGTGATGAATGATTCACGCGTACGCCGCGACACGTGTCGCCTGATTGATTCGCGGCTCGGGCGGGGCTTGTTAGCCGAGTGTGTCGTGTCTTCACACGCGACCAACGCGGCCACGGGACCGCCCGCGACTGCGACCAGCTACTGTCCTGTCTTTTTAGGAGCTGTTAAATGCCAACGCGGCTGCAGGAGAGAGTAACAGTTTATGACGTAGCATAATGAATGTCGTAAAGAGATTCTGACGCCATGCAATCGCGACTTTATGCGTGTCCGGGGCGATAAGGAGCGGATGTGCAGATCAGTTTTATTACTCGACTCGGCTGAGGCTGAGATTGCTCCGGCGGGCGACGCGGCGGCGGCGCGGCGCGGGCGGGCGTCCTTTTACTGCTTTTATTGAAATTTATGTATTTTTATTCATGGCCCGTAAAGATAAGTCATTTGTACATTTTTATTGGAACAGAATTAATCTAACTCGTTTGCCGTTTTATTCGCAAAAATAAAAGGTTTAGTATGATTGGCGCCGGGACGAGTTTACATAAAATTATGAGTTTATCAACAAAGCTGTAACGGAATACAATTATGCCTTTCAGAGCGCACCGCGCGCTCTCCTCACCACCACGCAGTCAGATGCTGAGCTACTCCCCAGTGGGACTATAATTTCCTTCAAACGCTAAAACATTATGAATTAGTTATATCCGTGCGGGGAAGTTAGTTGTTACAACGACGCAGCGTCTATAGCGGCTCGTTCGCTCGAGCAAGTGGCTCGCGCGAGTGTCCGGGGCTCGCTGCTCGCGCGAGTGTCCGGGGCTCGCTGCTCGCGCGAGTGGGCACCCGGCCATCTACGAGTACCTACGAGTACATGCTTCATAAACAGTAGCAGAATTATTGTAGCAAACAGATCCCAGCCGCCGCCACGCCGCCGCCACGCCGCCGTCGCGCTAATTACGCGCGGACTTCCGCTGGACAGAATTCAATTATCGACGTTTGGTTAATAACGTTTTATAAAATTACGTCCTTATCATAATGGCTGTATCCTACATAAATCATTAAAAAAAGACGTGTGGCACTCGGGGACTGCCGCGGTAAAGCTATTGCATAGCATTTTGTATCAACTTATGCAATTATAATTTTACTTTTTTATTTTTTTCATGCAGTATTGCTTTTTCTTTGATATTAATTCAAGTTACACTTTTTGAGCCGAGCGTGGTGACCGATAAGAAAACAAATTTAAAATCAGCAATGTATTTAAAACACTGCCAACCTCTCACTCGAAAGCTAGTACACGTGCACTCGCTGTCCACAGCTGTAATCCGCCGCGGTCGTTCACCCGCCCGACACGTAAAACTCCCGCCGCCGCCGCCCGCGCCCGTGCGAGACTAGGTACCTAACCTACCTACCTACAAACTTATCATTCCATAAATTGACCTAACTACTACCTAACCTACCTACGATTAAATTTCCGGTCATGGCCTTGAGCATGCCTATCATTGATTAGAAATAAAAAAAAACACATTTAATTATGTCTAAAATACCCTCGGACACCCGCAGGCTATACCCCATAGCCTACGATACGAGAGTATTTTAGACAAAATTTAATGTGTTTTTTTGGTAGGGCCACAGCCACAACAGCACAGCTGAAATCCGTGGTTGTTCTCCCGCCCGACACGTAAACTCCCGCCCGAGCGAAACAAGGTACCTACAAACTTATCTTTGCATAAATAATTACCTAGTAGGTAGGTAGGTAACCTACTATTTAATCAGCGGCCATGGCCTTGAAAGCATGCCCATAATTGATGATAACTTAAAAATGTAAAACACATTTAATTCACATTCACATTTTGCCTTAAATAAGTACCTACCTACCCACTAGTAGGTACCCACTCGTACACCCACAGCCACAGCTGAATTCTGCGGTCATTCACCCGCCCGACACGTAAAGAGGAGCGAGCGTTTATTAGGTAGGTATGTCCGCGCTACCCTGCGGCCACAGGCGCCGAAGTCATCGCATTTTCGAATCATTCATCATAAAATAATAGGTAGGTACATAGGCAACCCCGCGCAAATATCCGCACCGCCGCATTTTACTCAAATCCTTTAGACTCACGGATTCCGGCGGAAGCGGCTCGGAAGGATGCGCCCTGATGCGCTTTAACAGCAGTCGGCGACAACAGCCGACTGCAGGTGACGGCAGCCGACTGCAAAGGTCGACAGCCGACGACCGTTCGGCCAGGTGGGATGATGATCAGATAAAGACTGCAGCTGCCTGCAATCTTTAGAAGATCGTCTGCATGCTGGATACATCAAGCTGAAGACAGAGCGCTATGGCGCTCATTAGGGAGGCCGACCTATGTGCATCTGTGGATTAGTTATAGGCTGATGATGGTGATGATGCCTTTCCGTTAATTCTGGAGGGCAGGAACACATGCCCTACGATAGTCCTCTGATGGATCCCTACCTACCCAGATGTTTACCAAACATCTCACTTGATGCCCGCAGTTTATCGATAGCTACCTAGGTAAGCATTTGTCCATACCTACTCCCTCGCACTAAACATAATGTAATCATGATAAAAAAAACACTAACCTTATTAAATGCCTCCTCTAAGGATAACTATTATCTAACAAACTCACAATAATAAAACACACAACACCAATAATTAATAGGTATAGGTACACACATGATCTGCCTAGCCAACGCGCTGCGGCCAACGGCAAACATAAACTTATCTGCCTAGCCAACTAATAATTAACAAAAGAAAATCACGAAACATAAACATACTAACCATGTTTATGCACCGCGCAACTGTTCAGACTGAACAACGAACACGTAGGTACTAGGTACTATACTAACTAAAATGGTTTTTCGGTAAAAGTCAAAGAGTTTACACGCGCGTATGCGGCCTTTGCTTAGCCCGCCCGCCCCGCCGCGCCACGCCATGCCCCAAACGTACAAACGTAGGTTATAGGTATGTGTGTATGTACAAACGTAGGTAGTTACTTATTGTAGACAAAGTAAAATGTGTTTAAAATCATGGACCTAGCAAAATTCACGGACGGAGTCTCATTAAGAAATAAAATGAAGCACTCGATAGTCTGTCCACCCTCAGTACGTACACGAACACACTCACACATTGATATCATAGTCTGTCCATCGACTGCCAGCCATTACGGCTTTAGACGTCAACAGATGTACAGCGTTGTAAACAAATGTAAATAACGAAAAATGCATTCTTGTCTTCTTGTCGTGAAATGTCGCGGAAACCACAGTCGTTTCGTCAACATAAAACACGGGATCACATCCACAAATAAATTTATTGGTTCATCAACATATTACTTTGATGTGACACAAAATTATTATCAACAGAAAAATCAAAACAAAAACAAAAACTGTCTTCACTTTTGAATCTGTAGGATTCCGTCCGTAAATTTATCTACGTCCATGTTTAAAACATTGATTAATTAAAAAGGGAAGATAGGTTACGTTCTCCCAGCGCTTACTCAAAAATTGGCATGTGTTAGAACTACACGCAAACACATACGCTCACAGTTATATTTCCAGCCCTGTGCAATACAAAGAAGAACAAAGACGGAAAGACGTATCTAAGTCCGAAGTGAGACCGAGACAACAATATTTCACGCGAATCACGACCGCCCGTGCCGCCGCCGCCGCCGCCGGTCAGACGGTGACTAAGGTTGGAGCACACAATTTTACACAATATGAGGTTGCCATTTTTGAGAAACTAGTACCTCATCTTCCCTTTTTAATTAATCAATGGTTTAAAATGTTAAAGTTTCTAATGAATTATTGGCATACTTCAAGGTCATGGCTGCAAATTAAAGTACGTATGGTTTATCCATATTGAATGAAGCATGTTAGTTAACAAAATACGACACAAATAACAAAATCTCACTTGCTTGGCGTCGAGTTTCAGATATAATTGTAAGCAATTTTTATTGAAGGCAGGATCTAAAATCGACAAGTAATGTAAATTACGTATGCGTATACGGACGCGCCAACGTATGTTTACGTTTATGCCCCATTCAAAATGGACACGGTATAGGTAGGTACAAATCACACTAATATTATAAATGTGAAAGTTTCTATGTACCTATGTATGTATGTTACTTCTTCAAGCCAAAACTACTGGACGGATCTGACTGAAATTTTGCATACAGATAATTCTAATCCTGGAATCAAACATAGTCTACTTTTTATTCCATAAATCAGTCCCGTGGGATAAAAATCACCTTTTAACGTTTCCACAGGAACAACGCGTGCAAAGCCGCGGGGTGCAGCTAGTTATTTACGAAAAGATAAGTTTGTAGTCTCGTCTCGGGAGTTCTAGGGCATTTACACGGACTACAAGTTGACACGGACTGCAAGTTGTACACGCATCGACTGCGGTCGACGGCTTCCATTGGCTGCAGTCGACTGCAGGCGAGGCGTCGCCTGCAGTCGACTGCAGTGCAACCAATGGAAGCAGCCAATGAAGTGCCGTCGCGACGGCACTACCCGGCACGGGCCCCGGCCCATGCCGCGTGCCCGTGCCGCACGGCGGCGCGCCGCCGGGGCGCGCGCAAGGGCGTGGCGCGGGCGCGGGCGGCGGGGCTACCCGAAGGCCTTACGCGCGCGCGTCTTTGATTTTTACCGACAAAATTTAAAAAAAGGAAACTTGAGTCTTATGATTATTACATTAGAACTCATAGGAGATATGACAGCGCGATTTCGGTCGGCGGCTACTCAAAGAAATATTCGGCTTTTATAAAGGGATATAAATAATTTTACCTAATTTCACGAATGTTTTTATTATTTTGTTTTAGTACGTGATCTGATCACTAACTGGTCTGAATAGTCGCGCGCGGTGTTAACGTAGGTACTGACCGTTTCGTGTATTTTTTGATAATTATTAGAAGCAGTTTAGTTTATTAAGTTTTCAGTATTTTATTGAGTTAGTGTTATTTTTATTTATTATTGTTAGGAAGGTACCTACCTACCTACATTATGTTTAGTGCGAGGGAGTATGGACAAATGCTTATGTGCTACGGTGAAGCTAGAGGAAATGCGTCACAAGCCTTGCGAATTTACCGGGATAGGTACCCAAACCGGCAACATCCGGTTGATGCTAGAGTCATCACGGCGGCCTATCAGAGGGTTCTGAGTGATGACCGGATTACTCCTCAAAGGCGCGGGGATGGCAGAGAGGTAGGAGTTCAGGTGCAAGAACGGGTCTTGGACCTTGTCAGGAGAAACCCTCGTGTAGGAACGCGGACTGCAGCAAATCTGCTTAGAGGTCGTGGAACCGTAGTATCCCACCCGACTGTGGTGACAGGATCTTAAATAAAATGTATGTATATAGAGTACCTACTCACTCATTTTCTTTCACTATTTTTTCGTGACTTTCTTCATTAATAATAATTGCACTTTGTTCATTCATATTCAAAACACTTTATACACAAATTTTACAAGTACAGCTATTCACTGTTGTACATAAATACCTATGCACCTATATACTTTCTCATAAACAGCTGCATAAGTATTCGTCCGATTATATTATACGACGCACACAACCCGTGCCGAAGACTGCCGAACTGAAACGACGTTAGACGATGCGATGCACGGCCTTCAAGCCACACCTCCTTGCCCGGCGGAGTGGGGGGACCTCAGGTTTTTGCGTTACGGAATTTCTGGATTCGGTCCCCGCGCTCAAGGCCCGCGATAGAAGCTATGCAATAGCTTAAAAATTAATCTACTTATTACAAACAGTTTGAGAGCTGTATCTGGGACAGCGCATCAGCATTGCCGTACAGCGAGGTACAAACAACTGCAACCCCGGTGCAGCACAGCGCAGCATAGGACGCCGCTGTGCAGAGCTCATACTCGTCTGCCCACGCGTGTAGCTGGTGCGCACACAGACTGGGTAGGTAACATTGAACACAACATACAACTCGGGAAGTCACAGTAAGTACTTAAACTTATGCACAACTTTGCCAAATTAATACTACATAATTGTAGTTCCACTGACATCCCATTATAAGTTTTCCTATTCGAGAGGCACTTGTCCCCCTACGCACCCACGCACCCACGCACCCACGCACCCACTTTTCTGGTTGACCCGCGCGTCGCACGATTTGGAACCCTGCTGCACTGGCTTGAGTGTGCACTTGCTCGTAAATGCGGCATCAACCAGAAAAAAAAAATTGCTTTGAAATTCTCACAGAGTTATCTAGCCCCAAGCTAACTGCAGCTTGTGTTACGTATGGCTACTAGATGACTGATATACCTAATACAATTCGTAGAAAACACCCAGAAAAAATATATAATGCAAAACAATCTGCAACAGCTGTGTAGGTTGAGGTGCTTACTATAAAATCAATCCAATGACTAATAACTGAAAAAATAACGTCAGGTATATGGTCAGTGTGCACCGGGCCACCGGCCACCGGCCACCGGCCACCGGCCACCGCGTCCATCTGAATGCCCGATGTCGACGGCGGCTTCTAACTATAATTTCGCTATAAATAAAAAATTAGACCACGTCTTTGGTGCGGCGGGGGAGGGTGGGTCCACCTGCGACGAAGGACGACAATAGTACAGCTGAGGGAAGTTGGTGGAAGAATTGTTCTGTAGGAGGCGCTGCTTCGTGCCCCCGGTAGATATCCCTTAGTCGCCTCTTACGACATCTGCGGGAAGCGTTGGGGTGGCGCAAATTCTAAGCCGGTACAACGCGGCACGGTTTGAGTATACAAAAAAATTATTACGTTGATCATCAAGACCACTAATCGAATCCAAAAAAATCAAAGGTTAAGTGTGGGGGTGAATTATATATTTCTCGTCATGTTCTCGTGCGGAGTATCGTTGACTGGGATGAAAGTGTGTTCACACAAACGTTGTAACAATACACCAACGGCGCGCCTAATTAAATGTGTCCCGTCCGGCGTGCTACCGTGTTTTACTTTGAAAATTACACAAACGCCATTTTGATTCCGTTTAGCGCGACGCTAATTAGTTTTAACATTTAGTTCCGCTCTGATTCTGAAAATAAAACTATGCATCCGGTTGCGGCGCGGCTGCAGCGCGGCGGCGGCGGTGCGGTGGCGGCGCGGCGGCGGCACGTGTCGAGCGCGGCGTGCGTGACCCACGAACTAAACTCGTTTGGTATTTGGGCCGCTCTCGGGTAATTCACGTCAAACTTTCCCCAAGTTGCCGAATAAGTTGCTGAATTCCCCTAATTTATTTAACGCGGAACGCTAAGCGAAGAATGTAAGTTATTTAATTTATCAATTTTGTAGTTAGACGCGCTGACGTGCCGCCCGCCCCGCCACCCGCGCCGTGGGGCGGGGGTGGGGCCGCTCGCTTACAAGTAAAAGACTGTCTATACATATAACTGCTGAAAGAGTCTTTGTAATATTGTATTATCAAATGAAGACCGGCGTTCATTAAATCACAATCGTCGAAACAAATACCTTCAGCACCTCGGTTGTTCCGGGCCGGCGTCGATCAGCGCGGTCCAATTAAAACAGGATTTTTCTCAGCTCAAGCTCAGCTCCGCAAGTGTGGGCTCAGCGCTTCCGGCGCTCCGTAAACAACAGTAATGACGGGCGCGGCGTGACGTGGCGTCACTAATTGAACTAAAAGCGTCATTACGACGACAGCGTCAATCTGACGATCCCTCCGCCTCGCCTCAGCGTTCACAGATGCTACGATGTCAGGATTGCTAGCTAACTATTGCACAGCCTCAGCCGTGCCCCGGACCGCACTCACAGCTCATTTTATAGATACAAAGTCAACTAATATTCAAGCGCTCGTTTTAAGTAGAAAGTAAAGAGTTACAAAAAACATACAAAGCATGTAAAACATTAGAGAGTTTACATGAAAACGCTGGTTTGGTTTAAAATAAACGCGAGTCACGTCGCATCTCTACTTCTTCAGCTTTAGCTCTAAGTTGTAGTTTTGGCGCTACGTCGTAGCTTTTGGTCCACGTCGTTTTATTCATTTTGCCAATTTTAAAAAAACCATCGTAGTTTTACGAACTAAAAGACTTCGAAAATGACGGATACAATGGGCGGGCTAACCTTATAGTAGTTCTGAAACGTCAGTGCTCTTCCAATGCAAGTGAGGCTCGTAGTTACAACCCGCTTACACCCGCGAAGATCTTGCACAGTACATAAACAGTGAAGCAGTTGATATAGCACGAACTATCCATCCAATGTACAAATAACATGAGTGTAGTGATCTAACGGGATGGATTAAATCGGTGAATATTAATGATTTTGGATTGCTCTGCTCGAATCCCAGAGCGAGTGTTCCAGGCGTGTGGTTAACGGGGTGGCTGGAGGAAAGGTCGATGCTTTTACCATATAACACAGAAGGAAACTTCGTCATTTGATACAGTGGGAACTATTTCTACGGGTGACCATACTTATTTCAGAAGCCGCACACCATTTTGTTAGTCTTCCTTCAAGATATTAATTTCTGGATGACCATTATTAAGTTCACACCAATATAATATCGAATAACGAATACAATTTGCTTCGACGAGTTCAAAATAAAACTTTACCGTGTTCACATCGTTCTCATCGTGCGGTCCGCGAAGTCTCGCAAGGCGCCGCCGCCGCCTCGAGTACTCATGAAGTCTCGCAAGGCGCCGCCGCCGCCGCCTCGAGTACTCATGAAGTCTCGCAAGGCGCCGCCGCCGCCGCCTCGAGTACTCATGAGTACTCATGAAGCGAGCAATGAAGCTCTCATCTCATTCATTAGCAAATCTAATAAATATTCAGCGATGAAAAATCGTCTCCATCATTAATAAGGAAGGCAAACATCGGAGACTCGCAGCGCCGAGCGCCATTTATCTTGAATCTCATTACCACGACTCGGTTGATTCGCTGCTTGCGCCCGTCGCGCCGCGTCCCGCGTCCGTCCCGGCACCGGCCCGCCTCGCATAATAATATTCATCTATGATATAAGGCATATACAGAATCATTGCTAAGTAATCTGTGGTGGTTGACTCTAAGTGATGCCGACAGAGTGGTCCGGTAGTCTGCTTGTGTGCGCTGCCGTTGGATCACAATAATTGCTGGAACTGACTGGGATCGGCTGATCACAGTCGCTTTGGGCTGCGAGTGGTCTGCGGGCGCGCTGCTGGCTGGCTGCGGGCGCGCTGCTGGCAGGCTGCGGGCGCGCGGGCGGCGCGGCCCCTTCCTGCGAGAAACGACTCCGGTAATCCGCGACGAGCTCCGCCGAAATATTTCGTTTAAACTTACATGCGGATAAAGTACTAATCCTCCGCAGCTGGATTGTGGCTGCTTTAGAAAATGAGCCTTTCTTTTTATTCCCTTTTAATAAATATTCTAAACAAACCTCGACAGCTTCTCTTTAAAAGGTTAAACGTTTCTAATTACAGAAATAAAGCGTCTTTGAAGTCTTGAAGTCGTCTCCAGATTGAAACGGATTGTTATAATAGCGAAGTTATTAGTGAAAGGTAAAGTTTGAACAAGTAAACGGTTTCTTTTAATGGAGTCCATCGTCCGTCGCGGCTTTGCGGAGACTAATTGAATACAAACTGAATGTAAGCGTCATTGTGGCAGCACAATGCGGCGGCTTAGCGACGCGGCGGCGGAGCGACCGGCTCGCCGCCACGGTCGCGGGTTCAGGACGAGCCCGCTCCTCTTACAATGGGCACCACATTGTAAGAGGAGCTAAACCTCAAAGCTGTTTCAATTACTTTATAACATGTGGTCGCGGGTCTGTTCGTATTTTCAATGAATGAGTTTAGATTAGAGCTCCGTTCCCCGGAGGGCGCCTCCCGTCCCGCCCGGAGATAAGTTCGCACAAAACCATGACGTCACAGAACCCTTATAATCTAACTCGCGAAAGATTAAATCAAAACTTTGTAAGTTTCCCTCCGTATCATTTCCGCCGCAGCCCGCCCCTCGCCCCGCGCCCCGCGCCCCCGCCCCTGACAGATGCTTCGGGAAGCTGAACGCCTCTCACATTATCGTCAACTTTTTTGCGTAAATGGAAACAAGTTTTTTGTCCGTCCGTCCGTCCGTCCGTCCGTCCGGCCCGAGACGCCGCGCGCCGGTCGAGGTCAACAGCTTGCTAAATAAATTGAACGCGGCATGAGCCAACCTTTTACGGATAAATGATTTTTTGCTTTCAAAGGAGTAAACTGGATGTTGATGTGTTGTTATTATATATTGGTAACCCTATCATAAAGTCCTGTGATTGCATCTGTAACCTCTTGCAGTGCGCGTTCTAGCTCCAGGCGTGGTGTCGGAGTCTCCAGACGTGTCGGTAGCTCCACGAGACTCGTCTCCGCCGGTTCTCCCTTCCTTCGATCTGTTATCGGCTCTAATCTATTGAGAAAACCAAAAAAATATCATATCGCAATATGTAAAGGGAGGACAAAGCGGTTTCACCTCGGTGGTACCTGCACGACCTCATAACTATCCGTTTCCTTTGCTAACTTATTCAGGACCCTTTTTTGAATGACACCGCGAGCGATAGGCCCGAGGCCGAGCCGCGCCATATTCTGACAAACTAATATTAGTCGGGGTGGCCCGTTATTACATTCCGCTCGTATGCAAATATTTTCTTATCATATTTTATGTAGAAATATATTTCGATCGGATAACTTTCATGTAGATTTAGCTAATACCTATTAGCGGATAAATTGTAGTTAGATGTTATTGTCGTTGTCAAATGAATCTCGTGAGTGCGTGTTCTCAATATAGGGTCAGCCCAACGCCCCCTCTACGAGAATCGAAGTTACGGGTGATGCTGGAGGAATCGGTGTGCGCGGAACAATTCACTCCTCCCATTATATTTGGGGCACTCTGGGGCGATTTTGTTCGAAGTTAAGCTCATTTCCCTTTAAGTAGACAGTGACATTTTGTAGAGAAGTTTATTCCATACGAAATGATGGTTTGCATCCAGGTGGTTGACCTCATCCTCTTCTTCCTTCTTCCATAGCTTAAACGTTTTAACCCTTGTGGTCTTCGGTTCCAACGAAAACAGTTTTTCCGCATTAAGCGCCTTATTCCAGTTACTTTAAAGGTCCCTCGGATGTATTTGTATTGGATTCTATCAGTCTCGTAACACCGCCAGCGCATTTCGTTTCTGCGCGTTTGTCCGACCGTTGAGCGCTCATTAGTAAACTTTACATCAGCGCTGGATCTATCGAAATGAATGTCCGCGTCGGACCCAAACCCGCGGCCCTCGGATTTACATATTAATCTATTAAGTTCTCCAGGAGGGATTCGAAACGATCCTCTTTCGTTCCGCCATTGTTCCTTTGTGGGGCCGGATAATGTTTCTCCTTTTTATATTGTTATATTGTTTGTCGCGCTGCACCGCGCCGCCGCCGCGCCGCCGCCAGCGCATTCAAACTACTCTTTAAAATCATATTATTATCTAAGTAATACTTCCAAGGTGTATAAAGGGTACTCAGGGAACCCAAAAAATTCTATCGCGTTTTTTAAATAAATTTACAGTCCTACCTTACGTCTTTCACTAAAATGTATGTCTAACTATTCTATTACAATAAAACGTTGCCTGTATTGTGGGACGATGTACCAAGACATATAATGTGCGTCTGAGAGAGGTTCACGTCCCTTGTTCCGTGAGACAAGTTTCTATTAAAACGATAGATGTGGCGCCCCCTCGAGGCCGCGGGCCCGGGGCGAGCGCCCCTGCGAGCGCCCCTGCGAGCGCAACTGCGAGCGCCCCTGCGAGCGCCCCTAGACCCGACTCTGCCTACTTACTATTAAACTGTAAACAACAACTGTTTCCCTCACCATCTCGTGATATATTAGAGTTAGACAAACAACGAAGGGAACGTAATAAAGATTGATCACTTTGAGCTGTCATTTTAGTAACCGTCGATAAAACAAAAAATTCAGATTTATACGAGTATGTTTGCGATCAGTAATAAGGTTTTCGAGAGTGAGTAATACCTATAACGTAATGGTCGTGGCGTGGCGTGGCGTGGCTCTGGCGGCGCGCGACAGAACATTATAAAAATTAATTGTAAAAAGGATCACGAGCTCCGTTGATTGGATCGTCCGCTCGACATATTCATATTATTCGGTATAAAACACAAACATTGAAGATTGATCGCTCCGGGTAAATGGACCGCTCATTCATTGGAACAACGAAGGCTACTCCGCATCAGCCGCAGGAAGCCGGAGATCAGCAGAGTTGGGGATGAGGTGGCGTGCGTGCAGCACGGCGCGTGCAGGCGCGGGCTGAGATTACTGCACTAACATCTCTAAAGTGCACCGCAGAGATATTCGAATACAGAGGGGCTGATAAGGTATCTAAAGAAATACCGGACAGATTGTATGCATATGTTTGATTAGTCGGAGACTAATAAATATTGAATCAGCAGAATAACTACTAAAAAATATATGAAAAATTCACGCAAGAAACATATAAAGAGAATTGGTTTTTTTTTTGTGCTCATTTCGTCCGCCGCGCGATCTGCAATATGAAGGCGGAACGAGTCAGCTAGCTATGTACTTACTACAATCAAGAGTCAATATTTCTTCGACACTTATTCGAACTATATTAGTCTATCAATCGCTCTTGATCTGGATTCACCTATTTTGGAGATTGCAGTTATTCAGGGACACTGGGACCTCTTGTAGTTTCTGCCGGCACTTCGCACGCGATTCTGTACAAATCACTCATACCCATCTATCTACCTGTGTCCAAAATTTCAGCCTCACCTGTTCAACAGATTTGGCGTGAAGAGGTAACGAAATTGAAATTAAATTTATGGGTATAAAACACATATTTATTTCAACAAAAACTATTTATGCACCGACCGTGCATTCTCTTCTGCGTTATCCAGCGCTCGGTCCACTTTACTAGCGACGACACCTAGTTTATTTTATCGGAACCAAAAACGTCACGTCACGACAAGTCACGTGGTTATAAGACTAAACACACATGTTGCTATCTAAACATTGGATTCTGTACGAAAAAGGGAATTTCTTATACATTAAATAATTGGGTTTGTTTTAAAAAACCGACTTATAATTCTTCCAGGCGCGGCATCTAGATAAAATTCGAGGCGAATTTAGTTTGATGTGATGACACATGGATGAAACGACGAATGAAAGAAAGGCTTACTTCGAAACACGAAATACGAACTTTCGGTTGACGTTCGATCCAAACGAACAACCTTACTGCTAAACCTGTAAACGTGCGTTGCTTCGGGCGCGTCAATAAATGACTCATTTGTTTTTGGATCTCTAAGAAATAAAAGTCATTTCATCTTTTCAGTAAAGTTATATACATTTTTTACCACTATAATGTACAATTATTGCTCTTACCTCAAGAAATCGGCTTTGAAAATTATTTGTTACATTGCATTAGCTATTTTTTTTTACTTTGTTCTACATTCATGAATAGAGAGGATATTTTTCTTATATACATTTACAGGTACATATTTATTTTATGTGTTCTTGCGTATATTTTTTTTATCTAAAAAGACGAGTTTTCATATCGATAATACTGATTTAAACATTAATAAAAAAGTATTAGATTATTATTCTATTTTGGTTTTTTTATATTTTTGTTGCACTAACTCAGAAACAGTTCTGTGACTTCTCTTAATTCTCTTAACTTACATAACTATTTGCTGTCCGTTATAAATGATTTTTATATTATTTTATTTGTAATTAGAAGGAACCTAATGAATTTTAAAATGATACTACAAGGTAACGGTATGATTGACAGATTTATCCTGTAAAAACACAGTTTTGTTATTTTTAGTTGCCTACCTACTTACAAAATAAATTAAATACGACTCCACTAATCTCTTGTTCCGTATGCAAAAACCTTGTCAAGCTCTGCGCAAACTGTCTGCGTGAAAAAAACAAGTCGTAGACAATTTTGAGTGTCATTTTCGTAAGGGTCTAGGTATCTACGGGGGAGGCCGCGAAATTTTTGATCGATGTTCTTTATCTATATATAGAATGATCTGGAGGTGGTAATAGTGCAGGAAAGAAACAACAAAATCGGTTAAACATGAAAAAGAAAGAGATATCATGTAATATACATACATAAAAATAAAAAAACACGCTACGAATTGAGAACCTCCTCCTTTTTCGAAGCTGGTTAAAAAAAATTAAGACATAATGTTGTTTCGAGTAAAAGTAGAAGTGGCTGTAATACCCGGGCTGATTTATCTGCGCGTCCGTCGTCTCGCGACAAACAAGTTTAACGAGCCTCTCCGACATAAATCTCTATCGAATCTGTCCGGATCCGGATCCGGACTACATACAGCCTTCCGTAAATCATTTCTAAGTGAACGGAACAAGGGCGGCGGCGGCGGGGCCCGCCGCTGGACGCCGCGCCCTCGCCTCGCTGAACTTGATCCCTGTTATTGGGAACAAATATTCACAAATTTCTTCATGAGTTTGTTTGACAACTTTTGGGTGGTATTGAATTTCATCCAAATACCCATTTAATTATCAGATAATAAGAGAACAAGTTGTTGGTTCATCATAAAATATTAAATAACAAGTCTACTGAAATTCAAAAGAGAGACACTATGTCACTCTTTCCCCTTAAATTGGCTCAATCTAGTCTTTATGGACTTCCCCATAATGACTAGACTGAGCCATTTTAAAACGAGAGTCAGAATGTATTGACAACCGTTTACGGCGGTGGCGCGGCGGTGGCGCGGCGGCGGCGCGGCGGCGGCGCGGCGGCGGCGCGGCGGTGGCGCGGCGGCGAGGGCGCTGCATGTTACATTCCTCACGCGGCACCAACACGGCGACATTCCTTTATGGAATCGACCTCGCGGATCTCTGGGTGTCGAAGTAAAAGATAAAAGGCTTAAAGAATATTAGAGGGAATTCGCGCACTTTGGCACACTTTGCGAGTTTCGTAGTGCGCGAGATTGGCCTCGTTCGCTGGCGCGAGCTCGCGAACGGATATAATTCAGCATTATTGAAGGCACACATGAGTAGGCACTTCCACAATATCCGCGACTTTCATGTTACGTGCTCCGAGAATTATTATCATAATCCCCCTTTGAATCCATCTCGACTCGTGACACTTGTATCAGCAGATAGACATGTGAGCCGCGCCCTCCGCCCCCGCCCCCGCCCCCGCCCCCGCCCGGCACAAGTCAACCAGAAGGTTCGCTACCAAATACATACATAACTGTCAAAGAGTGAAATCCGATAAATCATGCCGCGTTCTTGGATGCAAACAATTTTCAAAAATATAAATTGTTCATAATGTTTCTTCGCCTACTGTACTTACATTATAACCGCGGGTACAAAAGTACGTAGTTCGGGCTAGTTACACGCTTCCGTATTTGATAGGCCATTTTTTCCCGAAGACTATTGGCCCTATTGCTTCTCGTCGAATCGTTCTAATATTTCGGCAAATATTTATTGGGTTCGTAAATAGGAATTGCGAGTAGGTTGTCGCCGCTCCGCCTCTCATTGTTTATGGCTTCTGTTTCTAATAATAACTTCAACCTATTTTTCAGAAGAGTTGAGTTTTCCTGTTCTGTCAGTAAAAACGCGCTTTGCTCAACGTTTTAGCGATTCTGTAATGGCTTTTGTCTATCTTGTGTGATATCACACTAATATTGTAAATACGAAAGTTTGTATGGATGTATGGATGTATGGATGGATGATCGGATGGATGTTTGTTATCTCTCCACGCCAAAACAGCCAAACGGATCGGGCTGAAATTTTGCACACAGGTAATTGATAGAATGAGATTGCATCCGAATTAGTTTTTAGTTCGGTTTCCACCCCTCTGGTGGCGACACTGTCCTTCCTTCTTACTTACGTCCGCTCTCGATGTGTGTGCATTTGCTCGTATTCTTTTTCTATAATAAAACTCAGTTCTCCAATTACAAAACGCTCTTTATTTGCCTAAAACCTACAGTAATCCTAATCCTGGAATCAAACAAAGGCTTACATACTTTTTATCCCATAAATAGGTTCCCGTGGGTTATAAATCACATTTAAACGTTTTCATTGAATCAAAACGTGCGAAGCCGCGGGGCGCAGCTAGTTAAAAATAAATCTCTTCTTGAGGCAAAACGCTCAATTAACAAATGTTTACTAAGCCTAACTTATGACTCTACCAAAGATTTTTCTTGGTGATTGTTTCATGCTAATAATGTATATTTTTTGTCTTGAATATTTATTATTTTCATAGGTCATCTCCTGTATAGATGACCTATGAAAATAATATATGTATAAATATTCCAAATAAAAATTTATTAAAAATAATAAATATTCCGCCATACAGCGCACATACGGTAAATTGATACTTAAATTAAAAATATCGCTGTTTTTTATTATTTTTTGTGTTTATTTGATTAATAACCTTTCGCTATGATATGAATTCCTATTTTGTGCGTTTTTCATACGTACAAGAAATATACTTCCGATTTGCGTAATATTAGCACCAATAATGTTAGGTGTCATTCGTGGTGTCTTGGTTTAAGAAGATGCTTACGAGCGTAATTTCACCCTATATAAGTATATCTAATGATATGATAAGAAAATAAGGTCCTGCGCTAGTTGAAGTGAATTAGAGTCAATTGCATCTTATTTCTTGTTTGATAGTAATAACTATTTATCAAGCTGTTTATATTAGTAAAAATTTGACTTATAATAATTCATCTTTCATTTATTGTTTGTGAATCCGGTAGTTTACAGTCAGTACATAAGACTTATTTTAGATCCCTGAATTCTGCCGTAGGCGTACAAACATATCTTTAAACATTTTAAAGTATTGTGACTAACAATCAGTATTTTTTTAAAAGCATGCAATTATAATATTATAGTTTACATTTACAACTTTATCACTTACAATCAATTAATTGCAATATTATGAAACTTAATAATAATATAATATATTATACTTAATTAATTAATCAATGTCAAAATCAGGAGATGAATATGTCAAAAGTGAAAGTTAATTTGGTCAATTTATAAAAACAATGTCAAATAATAGTGCTGTCATTAAATTTCATAACTTGGATAAACAAATAATTTTAAATTGAGAAATAAAATAAAGTAGAAATAATTTCATAACAAATTCAAGTTACATAGTCAATTAAATATAAATTTCAAACAATATGGTCATTTAAAAAATCATTTACTGTATAATATGCTTTTTCAATTAGAAAGTTATTAAGTTTAGCACTAAATTGGTTGCTGGACAAATCACGAACAACTTTTGGAATTTTGTTAAAGATTTTTGGTGCCATACAAAATACACTTGAACGCAACAATTTTGTTTTACATGGCACATTGCGTAGTCTGCCCTCAGACCGGCTTCCAATTGCAAATTCTTCAAATAAGCCGGGATTGTTTTTAACAAAAACTGAACTTTTCTTAGTACTTATTTTGTAAGTCTAAAGAAATAAACGATTTGACTCTGACTCTGACTCAGTCGAAATTGTAGCAGAATAAGTGTTGTAATAGAAACATAACGTAGGATCCTTTGAGACGTTACATATAAGTGACAATGGTGTCTATTCAGATATCGTCAAAACTAAACTAATTTGACAGGACTGAATACATATGTCGCTGTCCCTGTCATAACGATAAGGATGGCATCAGTTTATATGTATAAGGAAGGCACCACTGCTGGACGTAGGCCTCCTTCTGAAAAACGCCTTATTGGTTGTAATCTCGTGGTAGGGTAGTACCCATAATCCCCACGCTGGGCATGCGGGTTTGGGATCGCAGGTTGGTGGTAGAATAGTTATGCAGGAGGCGCTGCTGCTCGCCCCCGGTAGATATCCCTTAGTCGCCTCTTACGACACACGCGGGAAGAGTTGGGATGGTGCAAATTCTATGCCGGCACTACACGGTAATGAGGATTTGCCATAAAAACTTTAAACTGTATGTTAATTAATACTTGGTTTAACACATTCACTGCCCACTACTGGGCGTGCGGATGCACAGGTGCGTCGTGGGCCGTGAGTGGGGCAAGGTACTAAGCATTTGATAACTGTCCTCGCCTAAAAGCCTTTTGGGGTAAACATTTACATTTATCACGAAGACGATGGAGATTCTTCACAAGGATTTACCATTTTATTTTGTATTCTCAAAGTGTTGTGTGTAGTCTATTAATCTCGTAAAGGAAAAATGCAGCTTTGTGACCGGACGGGAACGGACTTTGTACATTGGGTATTTGTTTGCGACCGCCGCCGCCGCACCCCACACCCCGTCCCCCAGCTCTTACTTAGATAAAATAAGCTGCTTTATATAAAGTAAAAATACATTTATTTTTGTTGTCATTAGCTGCGAGGTGCCAACGGTTTGTGGGCAGAAATAAATTTAACAAAGCGAGTCTCCGCCAAAACAAGGCATCTTTATTTTATGTTATTTATGTTTATTAGGTAGGTAATACACAAAACAAATTATCAAGCGATTATTATCACAATTTTTTTTAGCAAATACGAACTGGGTCGAGTAACCCAACGAGTACTAGCATGACATTTTTAAAGATCTACGTAGAGGGTCTATGCATGGTCTACGGCGTAGAGGCTCTACGCATGGTCTACGGCGTAGAGGCTCTATGCATGGTTTACTACGTAGAGGCTCTACGCATGGTCTACGGCGGAGAGACTCTACGCATGGTCTACGGCGTAGAGGCTCTACGCATGGTCTACGGCGTAGAGGCTCTACGCATGGTCTACGGCGTAGAGGCTCTACGCATGGTCTACGGGGTAGAGGCTCTATGCTTGGTTTACTGCGTAGAGGCTCTATGCATGGTCTACTGCGTAGAGGCTCTACGCATGGTCTACGGCGTAGAGGCTCTACGGCGCAGCACATATCCGTAGATCGCGTGCTGGCCGCTCGCTGTACATCAACTTTATAAATTGGTAATTTGGGTCAATCTAATCCAAATCCATATTTTTTAAGCTATTGCATAGCTTCTATCGCGGGCCTTGAGCGCGGGGACCGAATCCGGAAATTCCGTAACGAAAAAACCTCACGCTCCTCACTCCGACCGGAACAGCGGTGATACTTTTTAGTTTTGCCATTTATCGATGAATAGTAGAACTTTTAATGACTTTTTGAAATATGACGTTTGTCTCTTTAGTTCAGCAACTCGCCTCTAGATGGCATTGCAATAGCTGTACCGCGGCAGTCCCCGAGTGCCACACGTCTTTTTTGTAAATAAAAAAAAATCGCTATAATTTTCTGCTTAATAATGAAAATAATGTCCCTACTTTTCTGATAAGACGCTTGTTTATTTCCTTTGATGTTGGATCCTGCTAGCTCAGCAATATTTGATGAAAGCCCTAATAAAACATTCAGAACGTTATTTGACCGAAAAAAATCGTATAACATCAAAACGATCCCCCTTACTATCTCCACATGACAAAGAAGAATCGAGTGGCGGCGGCGGCGGCGGGAAAGGGGTATACGTAGCGGCCGGTCCGGTCTGCCGCTGGGCTGCCGCCGGGCCGCCGCCGAGCCGCCGACGAACCGCCGCGGCGGCGACATCTTATACGCCTCATAAGCGTTTGAACTGTGATGGCCTCACTCGCGCGCTTGCTCCAAATTTTACAGATGTTGACCATTGATCTCTAGAAAAATTAGCTACGAACATGCATCTGGTGAAATAACTAATATAATGTACTCGTTGTGCTCACTACGCGCACTTACATCAATGTTATTTGATTGAACAACTCAACAACAGCAACGAACATTAATAATGACAAGATCAGAGACAGCTCTCAATAAAAATAAAGAAATACATAGCAAAATATTAATTCTGAAATATTCAAAATTGCTCTTGAAAGTAATCTTCAGTGTTCGGAGGCGTGAAATTGATAATATCAAAAGAAATTCATTGGCAAACAAAGCGCTCCCGCAGCGACGAGGTGCGGCGTGGCGGCGGCGTGGCGGCGGGAACAATAGATATCGAGGGCGCGCGCTGTGGCGGTAATACTTACATAATATCATAGTAGTAGACATGATATAATGTGACGGGAGACGAATAGAAAATTGACGATTTAAGACGTTCGCGCTTCGGGTAAAGGTTTATTGATGACCGAGGAGCGATCGGCCATTTGTCCTTTCAGACAATCTATACGCCTCGTTCTTTATTCAGTTTAGCAATAGGATAAGCTGTGAAGCTAAACTTAATAAAGAACTACCACCACTACCGTGAGGTAGTGGTGGTAGTTCTTCTCTCCCGCCGTGCTCTCGCCGAGCCCGTGACTCGACGTACAACACATAATATTAGGTCCTTACATATGAAATTGGCGTTTTTCGTACTGGCCACTTTAATCACAAATTTCTCCTCTTTGGTAAGAAATTCCAAATTCAAATTGGTACACCTATAGACTCATGTATTTGTGCTTCGATGATCGTCATTCATTTGTTTTTTTTCTTCTGTTTTTTTCTGTTTGCGTCACTCATTTTACAAAATGGAAAACTTAAAATATCGCATTATTTACGAGTACGAGTTCCGCCGTGGCACTAGTGCTGCGGAAACAACTCGAAGGGTGAATGATGTGTATGGCGGTCGTGTTGCAAAAGAAAACACAGTTCGTTTTTCGTTCCAACGTTTTCGTTCTGGAAATTTCGACCTGCAGAACAAGCCCCGTGGACGGCCTGAGACTCAAGTTGATAATGAAGAGTTGAAGGCTATTGTGGAAGCGGATCCATCGCAAACCACGTCTGAGTTAGCTGCAGGCTGCGATGTTAGTGATAAAACTGTTTTAATTCACTTGAAGCAAATTGGAAAGATTAAAAAGCTTGAAAGGTGGGTACCTCACGAATTGACTGAAGCAAACCGGCAAACGCGCGTCGACTGCTGCGTTACATTACTAAACCGGCACAATAATGAAGGTATTTTAAACCGAATCATTACCTGTGATGAAAAATGGGTTCTTTACGATAATCGGAAGCGCTCAGCGCAATGGTTGGATCCTGGCCAGCCAGCCAAATCCTGCCCCAAGCGAAAATTAACCCCAAAAAAGTTACTTGTAAGCGTTTGGTGGACAAGTGCCGGTATTGTTCATTACAGTTTTCTCAAATCTGGCCAGACTATTACGGCTGATGTCTATTGTCAGCAATTGCAAACCATGATGGAAAAGCTAGCGGCTAAACAACCTAGGCTGGTCAATCGCTCCACGCCACTGCTGCTTCACGACAACGCTAGACCACACACTGCGCAACAGACGGCTACTAAATTAGAAGAGCTTCAATTGGAAAGTCTAAGACATCCTCCGTACTCCCCGGACCTTGCTCCAACAGATTACCATTTTTTTCGAAATTTGGATAACTTCTTGCAAGGGAAAAAATTCAACTCCGATGGGGCAGTCCAAATCGCCTTCAAAGATTTTATTGATTCCCGTCCGACTGGTTTTTTTAGTAAAGGGATCAATGAACTACCTATAAGATGGCAAAAGTGCATAGAAAATAATGGTTCATACTTTGATTATTTAAATATATTATATTAAAAAATATTCGACTTTTTGTTCCTCCCATACAAAACGCCAATTTCATATGTAAGGACCTAATATATAATGCAGTGCAATGAAGTCGCTCACTCCCGGGCAGGCGCGTGTGTGCTCGCGCTGCTCGTGGAGTGACACGCTCACCCTCTGCATTATTGCGAGCCGTGACGTCACTCACCTTAACTCGTTCAATAGTTTAGCAGCGTCGCCGCCACGTGTACACACCTTACACGGAAACACTTCGCCTTCAAAGGTTACTAAAATATTTGAATATGAAATTGTTGTTTTCCGGACCTACTTTTGACCGCAATCTTAATTGAACTTTCTACGAGTATAACTTCCCTAAAGTTTTCCGACGTTGTTGATACAAATCAATATAGTTAAAGCGACACAGTAGTAGACATATCGTTGTTGGTACAAATCAATACAGTTAAAGCGACACAGTAGTAGACATATCGTTGTTGGTACAAATCAATATAGTTAAAGCGACACAGTAGTAGACATATCGTTGTTGGTACAAATCAATATAGTTAAAGCGACACAGTAGTAGACATATCGTTGTTGGTACAAATCAATACAGTTAAAGCGACACAGTAGTAGACATATCGTTGTTGGTACAAATCAATACAGTTAAAGCGACACAGTAGTAGACATATCGTTGTTGGTACAAATCAATATAGTTAAAGCGACACAGTAGTAGACATATCGTTGTTGGTACAAATCAATATAGTTAAAGCGACACAGTAGTAGACATATCGTTGTTGGTACAAATCAATATAGTTAAAGCGACACAGTAGTAGACATATCGTTGTTGGTACAAATCAATACAGTTAAAGCGACACAGTAGTAGACATCTTGTTTGCAACCTCAGAGTGCAAATTAGCTGATAGTCAAAATCTTATTAACTCGCGTCTTTTCATCCTAAATAGCTATGTTTAATGTAGAGCTGAAGACGAGCGGAGCCGCGGGCGGGCGCGCGTGCGCCGGCTGGCTGCCGGGAGTGCAAGACGTCGGCCATCAGCGGCGGTTTATTTCGCCGCCATTGTTTATGGTGAACAATAGTTCCGCAAATGGCGTATTCAAGCGTAACAGATATATCTTTTGTCGGGCGTCCAATTACAGGATGCTTACATTGTGTCGGCATTGGCTGGCGGTGCACGCGTGGACGTGTGGAGGCGACGCTAGTTAGTCCTTTGATACGGGCGATAGCAATATATAAGGTATCTAGTATTTCAGGTTAATTTACATATTTAGGGAGGTTTTTTCTGTAATAATTCATGTCTAGTCAAAAATTTTTATTATAAAAAAAATCGCTAAAATATTCCGAACGAAATTAAATAAATGAATGAATGATGATTGAGTCAAAGAGCATTACCTATCTTCATGGGTCTATTGTATTGTATATATTTAAGTATTTATTATACATATGTATAATTACTGTATTTGGACATATTTATACAGTATTATATTAGGTCCTTACATATGAAATTGGCGTTTTGTATGGGAGGAACAAAAAGTCGAATATTTTTTAATAAAATATATTTAATTAATCAAAGTATGAACCATTATTTTCTATGCACTTTTGCCATCTTATAGGTAGTTCATTGATCCCTTTACTAAAAAAACCAGTCGGACGGGAATCAATAAAATCTTTGAAGGCGATTTGGACTGCCCCATCGGAGTTGAATTTTTTCCCTTGCAAGAAGTTATCCAAATTTCGAAAAAAATGGTAATCTGTTGGAGCAAGGTCCGGGGAGTACGGAGGATGTCTTAGACTTTCCAATTGAAGCTCTTCTAATTTAGTAGCCGTCTGTTGCGCAGTGTGTGGTCTAGCGTTGTCGTGAAGCAGCAGTGGCGTGGAGCGATTGACCAGCCTAGGTTATTTAGCCGCTAGCTTTTCCATCATGGTTTGCAATTGCTGACAATAGACATCAGCCGTAATAGTCTGGCCAGATTTGAGAAAACTGTAATGAACAATACCGGCACTAGTCCACCAAACGCTTACAAGTAACTTTTTTGGGGTTAATTTTCGCTTGGGGCAGGATTTGGCTGGCTGGCCAGGATCCAACCATTGCGCTAAGCGCTTCCGATTATCGTAAAGAACCCATTTTTCATCACAGGTAATGATTCGGTTTAAAATACCTTCATTATTGTGCCGGTTTAGTAATGTAACGCAGCAGTCGACGCGCGTTTGCCGGTTTGCTTCAGTCAATTCGAGAGGTACCCACCTTTCAAGCTTTTTAATCTTCCCAATTTGCTTCAAGTGAATTAAACAGTTTTATCACTAACATCGCAGCCTGCAGCTAACTCGGACGTGGTTTGCGATGGATCCGCTTCCACAATAGCCTTCAACTCTTCATTATCAACTTGAGTCTCAGGCCGTCCACGGGGCTTGTTCTGCAGGTCGAAATTTCCAGAACGAAAACGTTGGAACCAAAAACGAACTGTGTTTTCTTTTGCAACACGACCGCCATACACATCATTCACCCTTCGAGTTGTTTCCGCAGCACTAGTGCCACGGCGGAACTCGTACTCGTAAATAATGCGATATTTTAAGTTTTCCATTTTGTAAAATGAGTGACGCAAACAGAAAAAAACAATGATGTGACCTTCACTATTGTACTCGGATATACAAAGACGCGACACACTTGTAGACATGAATGGCTGGTTTCAGTTAGATTTAATCGAATTGGCATCGTCGTGAAACAGAGTAGTGTCTTTATTTAATAATCCGAGGTCCGTTTGATTGAATTTATGGACCGAATTTATGGGCGCGATGCTTTCCGCAGAAATAATTGAGATGAGTGAAATTGAGCTCTACTTTGCAATTAAATTCAAATTTGATTGAGGGGTTCTATTCAAAATAAAGGTAATTTTGAATTTATTGCTTTTCTAAAGAACTGTTTTGATTGCGCTCTCAAGGAAGTTTAACTGGAGGCGCACGTAAAACAAGAATGTTTTCAAAATACTTTACAAAGGGCTTTTTAACGTTTCCTTGCGATACCTTCAGGCTCTCTGAGTCGAACATCACAGAAGTATTTAAATGGGTCATCGCAGAGATATCCAGCTCGGTGGAGCCCTGCGCTCTGATCGTCCTACTCGCAAGAACTCCGCGCCGGGCGTCACGTCGCGTCGCGTCCCGTCATCGCACAGATTCAATATAAAAGCCATCAAATACAATTTGCGTTGCCAAAGCAAACCTTATTTCTTGAAATTCAATTGGACCAAAGAAACTCTAACCAATTTTACATGGAGAATGGAGTCCCGGGAAGTTTCCGACGGAGTTTAAGAGCATTCAGCGGAGCGGAGTCGCGGCCGCGGCCGGATGCGGATGTGGTCTGAGAGCACACTATTGAAATACTTTCAAATCAAATGATGATGGAAAAATTACAGATTTATTTTGAATAAGTTAATAATTAATTTTGTTTTAATAAAATATAAAAATAATAATAAACTGACTTCAATTTTTATAGTATTTTCATGGATTTTCATGGATCCATTGTCAGAACTGAATTAAATTAAAACAGGACCAAGGAAAAGTCCATCAATTTGTAAAACTTAAATGAAAGCTGGCATAACCCCTAGACTAGGGCTCTCGGGTCGCTTGAATAATTATTCTGGCATATAATATATCTCAAGAACTACTAACTACCTTTGTTTTTATTATAGAATTTTGTAGACGATGCTCAAAAACTACTCAGATGTATCCAGTTCGCTAGAAAACATTGTTACAGAGTTACAAAAGTATAACTAGTTCTCTCGGATCAGTACTAAAAATGTTCAATACCTTTTATGTGCATCTACAGATTACAGACTTTTATTGTAGTTCTTCACACGGGTGCTAACCCGTGGACTTGTGAGACGTTTTAAAGTCGTACGTCGTCGACTTAGCACATTTAAAAAACAGCTCATCGCCGGGTGTCTCCGCCGACGACTGGTCCGTGTTCCCGGAGGGCACGAGACAGCCGTCTATTGGCTAGAAGCCGAAGGTTTCCGTGTACCTATAGTGGTATCTAAAGTTAGCCCCAAGTTATAAAAAGATAATGAGCCGAAGGGATTCCGACGACGCTCGTGGCGAATCGGCGGAGCAGCGCGGTCGCTCGCCTGCAGAGCGACGCTGGCGGCGGCGGCGGCGGCGGCGGAGGGAAGACCATAAATTCACATTAGCACAGATTCGTTCCATTCCCTGCCGCTCATGCGGGAAATCCCACAGAGGTGCTTTGCTTTATTATTGTTTACGTGCAGAAGGAAAAATATTTAATCATCTTAATTTACTTCTTAACGAGATGCCAGAAATATATAATTACTCTCCTTAAGTGGGGTCGCAAATTTCAAATTTTAATTGAAACCGGCTTAACTTTTAATGAAGGGAAGGAAAAAGTATAGTATGAGCCTCCCCTTGCGACGCGACGGTTGCTGGCGGTGCGACGCGACGGTTGCTGGCGGTGCGACGCGGTAAAGATCTCAGCTATGCGGGGGTTCGCCTAAAGTTGCTAAATTTTGCCCTCACTGTAGTAAAATTATATTTCTTAAACTAATTTAATATGATTTTTCTATTTTTATTTTGTATGTTATGAAACTTATCATAATAATATTAACCAATGACTGCTCTACATTTTGTATTCCACCTTCATAAAACCCAAACAATTGATAAATTTATTTTGTGGCATCGTATGGCCACCCAGGTTGCAGGATCTCATCGCTATGGGCATTTTTCTGCAGAAGCACGGGTCGGGGTACGATCTTAATCTTGGAGAGAAGATGCGAGATTACTATGAATAATATTAGGGAGCAATGTAAGGTCGCGGGTCTACGAAGCTTCCAGCTAAGCAGATGGTGGCGTCTGCAACTCAGTGTAGTCGTAATCGGGAATGTTATATTTCTGTTTAAAATTAAGATGTCTTAGGAATTTCCTTTGTATATTAGTTATGGAGTCAATGTATTTGTTATACCGCAGATTCCAAACTTGCGAAGCATAGTCCAGTTTACTCCTCACTAACGAGCAGTAGATAATTTTGAGAGATTTCGTTGTATGATGAATGTGCTTGTGGAACAAAAGCTTAGAGTCAAGTATCACACCTAGATCGACCACCTGGTTCGTTTTAATAAGTGATTGATTATTGAGTCTATAATCGTATGTTAATGGGTGTTCGGATCTAGTGAACGAGACACTGTGACACTTAGAAAATGTTTAGTTACAGCTTATGAGACAGGCTATAGCTATGTAGGTTGTCTAGGTCTGTTTACGGCTGTTTACGTTATAATCAGTAAACATGGCGTCAACTTGACCACCTGATTCCATGATAGCGCCAAGTGATAGCGCATCGGTAAAAGAGACCAAGTTACCGTAGACCTACCACTCAGGAAGCCATGCTGCTGTTCCAAGTAGGATATGATTTAGGGAGTTGTGTAATCTGTTCGCTTACATTTTTTTTCTGAGACTTTAGCTAGAAAGCATAACATAGATATCGGCCTGTAATTTGTTATTTCTCTTTTTAACCATTCATTATAACCAGAATATATTATTATGCCAATACTAGATAATGCCATTTTACAGCAGCACCATATTTTTCTGCCTTGTCTGTTGTATAGTCTTGATTACACCACATTTGTAAAGCCATAATATGCCTTGTGCTCCTACAGCGAACAAATGAGTATAAGTACACCTAGACGTAGGCATTCGACATCGTAAAATGTGAAAACTTGTGCTAATTACACAGACAATTATAATAATGGCTGCAAAAACAATTACGCAAATAATTAAGAACAAACGAACTGACGTGAGTCAGCTTGAAGTTGGTAATTAGGTTTATATGAACTTGCTGCTTAGTTCTGCAATAGTTCAGGTCGCAGAGGAGCGATCGCGTGCCGACATCGCGATTGGTGTTGGGATCGCAAAGTGTTTCTGCTAAGAAGTAGCGGACCGATGGGGCGTAGCGGCCGGCGCGGCCAGTCCGCCGCCCACGATGCTCCCCGACATCGGGTGGCTCAAAGTTTGTTTTTTCGTCGGTTTTCCCGAACGCGATTTGATTTGAGCTGGCCATTTTGTGTTCACGGAAATTGACTTTGAGATTTTGATCTGACTTCTTTATAATTTGTATTCGGATGGAAATATCTTAAGAATTCATTTTCGAGTTGCGCCATTTTTCAATTAGAATAAATTTAAAAAAGGACTGCAAAAATGAGCTCATTTCTGAGGCTTTCTGTTGCGAAGGTCTTCGCGATAAAGCCGGCTTGCATCTCACATAATCTGAAGCTCTTTGTTCGTCCAAATAAATTGTTTTCTGTCAGCTCAAATACGTTAAAACAAAATTAAATTTAAAATGTCTATTACATCAAATTATACTGTCTAGTACCAACGTACTTAATGAAATTCGCGAGTTCATTACGTGATGCAAATGATGACGGCCAGCGCTGCGCCCCACGCCCGACGTCCAGCGCTACGCCCCACGCCCGACGTCCAGCGCTGCGCCCCACGCCCGACGTCCAGCGCTGCGCCCCACGCCCCGCGACCCGTGGGCATACTTGCGATCATTATTCTTGGAGAGATCAAATTTCATCTATACTAATACTATATACTAATAATATTTTAAAGAGGAAAGATTTGACTGTTTGTTTGTTTGTATTGAATAGGCTTCATAATTTTCCTGTATATTAATTATTATATAGGTAGTACCCATAACACAAGCTCTGTTTAGTTTGGGGTGAAGTGGTGCTGTGTGGATGGTCCAGCATTATTTATTGAATTATTGACATTCCTGTATGACTGGGCTGTTCCACATGTGATTCTCCGGTATAATTGAACGAATCCATCAATGTCTGGGGATTTTATCGTCAAATAGAGCTGAGCGAGGTTCCTGGCGACATTGTCTGCGGGGCGCAGCCTCCACCCGGCTCCCTGCCTGCTCGGGGAGAGAGTCTCCTGCCTGATGGCCTCACTAAGACTGTTCAATACAACATTAGCTCCAGAGAATATATATTTTAGAACAAGGCAAAACAGTTTGAAAGTAGGTACAAGTCTCCGCGGAGTCAGAGCGAATCTGCGATAGAAGTGTTCTGCAGTGATGAATACCAATGAGGACGTTATAAATTATGGTTTCATAAAAACTGTTGGAAAGTTTTTACTACTTCGAATATTTTACAATTCGTCCATTTTATGAAAGCCGTAACCGAGGAGGACAAAATGTATGCAGCTCAGTGCATGTGCATCAGCGACAACTTAAAATATGAACCGATGAACATGCCAGCACCAGCAGTACTTCGACAGCCGAGCCCTGACTGCTGCAGGGCACTGCACCCCGTGTCGGAGCCCGCTCTGAACGGCAGGACTCGGGCTTACCTATCCTCGTACCTAAAGACGTTATCATTGTGTCGCAGACACTTCTGGAGGATCAAGATAGTACGCGAGAGAAACCCGTCGCTTAGAAATATTAAGTTAGTCTACCTTGGTCTTTGTTGTCTTCGCTGTGTTAACTGACGAGGTAAACTAACTCTGTCAAAGGATGTAAATATTAGTTATGATTACAGTCGACAAGGAGCCAAGCCACCTTGCCTGGCCTCATCACAATTAACAAGAGCATGATTATGATGATCAAAACTAAATCAAACTTTGGGAGTACAAAAAGTTATTTAATGTACCGGAAAAACACAGTGAATTTATAATGCAGTTCAAGATTATCAAAATATGCCCATCACATGTTTCTATGTGATTAAAATATGATTTTAATTATAGAATTGTGACAAAAGTCACAAGCTCCTCCTATTATTATCCGGTATTTTGTCTGTCTTGGAGATAACAGCCCGCTTTCCGTGGTCTTTAATCTCTCTTGGAGATGGCAGCCCACTTTCCGCGGTTTTTCGTCTCACTTTAAGATGGGAGCCTACTTCCCGTGGTTTTTCGTCTCACTTTAAGATGGGAGCCTACTTCCCGCGGTTTTTCGTCTCACTTTGAGATGGCAGCTCACTTCCCGTGGTCTTTAGTCTCTTTTGCAGATGGCAGCCCACTTCCCGTGGTTTGTTATCTATCTTGGAGATGGCAACTCACTTCTCGCGGCCTTTAGTCTCTCACAGAGATGGCAGCCCACATTCCCCGGAGGGGCGCCTCTCGCTCTCATCTCTTGCAGAGGCAGGAGTACCCACTTGCAGGCTACCAGTCATCAGAGTGACATAATTTAGGGCTGTAAATCGGCAAGACAGAGATTCTGTCGAATCAAGGAACACATCGCACAATAAATATACCTAAGTAGGTTTTCAATTCAAATTTGGCGTTCCGTTTTACCATTTTCACAAACGACATTCAAATTAAATTCTCAAACGAGCCATTTGATGACATTTGATGACGCCGACACTTCTCCAAAAAACGTTACTAATATTCTAAACAGCCTCGCGAAGTTTCAAAGCTAACGAACTGATTCCGTAAAGAAATCACAATTTGCTCGCTGTTTACAAAGTCACGGACGAGCCTTCAAAGGAAATTAAAATTATAAATCCACTTTCCTGTTTCACTCTCGATTAACGTCGTTTACGTTTTCATGAGACCAATTTCTGCACAATCTGGTGCTCGACTTACTGAGTTGTAGTTAATGTATAAGAATGAATCAAAAAATAATGGCCAGCCCAGCCAGGTGGCCATGTGGCCCAGGCTTTCGATGAATAGAGGAGGGTCTGGCCGGCGCGGCGCTACCGTGGGACTCTTATCAAATAAACACATAAAGGAGATCCTCCCTGCTGCAGGCGAGGTCTCGGAGCACTCTGCAACCAGCACCCACCTCCAGCGGCGTCCGCTCCCGAGGCCGCTCCGACCTAGCATGCACTCCGCACTTGCATTGCTATTCACTCGCTCACTGCACGTCACTCGCGCCACACTCGCGCTACACTCGCGCGCCTCGCTCTCGCCTCGCCCGCACGTGCTGTCGGCCCGAGCTCCGCCGTGTGACTGCCGCCGCCGCGCCGTGCTACACTACGCTGCAGCGCGGTGTCCTACGCGGCAGATCTGGGTGCGAACGCGAAGCAGCGCGGTGCGGCGCGGTGCGGCGCAAAAAGTAATCAGGCAGGCACCTACCTACCCATACCACGCACGGCAGGTAGGTACTTAAAAAGGCATATTCATGGGAAGTGTCATATAATTTGTATCAGGTCTGTCCCCAGGGTGTATCTCATGAAACGTGATAGTTAGACAGTTGCAGATGATGTATTTTTGTTGACGCTATAACAAAAAATACTTACTAAAAACATCAAACATTAAATATTTAAGGAGACAACGGAACGGACATGATTTTTTTGCCGTTTTTATATGTAGATAATGGTACGGAACCCATCATGCGCGAGTCAGACACGCACTTGTCCGGTTTTACTTATTATACATAGAAAATACCCAGAACAAAGATTTGCAGAATTTTTTAATAAGGCGGGAATCGAACCCGCACTCTTGCGTCGCAGGCAGGATTACATTTTTGTTTGATTGAATAAGCCCAGCGCCCGTACTGTGAAACACCAGAAGTTAACACCCTGTGCGATGAGTTGATGACGTCATCAGTAGTCGACTTTCAAAGCTCCTAGCCAGCGTACTGTAGGTAGTGTGTCTAACGAGGCTTTGAAATGAAGGTGTCAATCTGTCATCAATCATCTGTGAACATTTCAACTGTCTAACTATCTTGCTTTGAAAAACGCAGATATTTTTGTTTTAAAGCTATTATGATAGAGCCTGATAGATGATGATAATAAAACATAAAAATATGCAGTATTATGGGCTTGATTTTAATATTTTTAGATATTATTGAAAAAGTCACCGGCCCTTTGTTTTTGAGTAATTCGTAATTTTATCGTAAAATTAAAATTAATATTTACAGTGGAAACAATTGAGCTAACTGCAGACTGTTGCAAGCAATTTACAGCTCAACTGATCCATATCAATACCAGTCGGCCAAGTACCAAGCGTATCAAACACGCAGACTGCATCGCCCCGCGCGCTGTATGGCAATTAGATTTGATGTGTGAGTCAATAATACTATAACAAGGGATGAAAGTAACTTATTTAATCCCAAGACAGGGTTTGGCTCCCAAGCGTAGCGAAAGCGCTAATTATATGTGGGATTTAATAAGTTACTTTCACCCGAGGCTGTACTTTTCATTAAGACTACAAGGAAAGTAATAACAAATAAGTATTAAATAGCCAAGTCATAAATAATTACAATATGTAATTTAAAAAACTCATCCATATTGTTAGCTGATTTAAAATTAATGTTGTTATTTTAGATGCTTCGTATACAAATTAATACGTACATATTTACCATCTATTTCAAAAATAAGTTGCTGCATGTACTTTGTAATATTGATCAAAGCGGAAACTCTCGACAAAAATAGAATATTAATTTGTGAAATCAACTGATAAATTATATAAGCTCATATTTTTAAAGTGATTATTCAAATACTTAATTATTTCGCAGCTCAAACGCCAACTGACATTCCATTCAAAAAGAGTCAGCCGAGAGCTAGAGTATTGTGCGGACACTGTACCGCGCGCTTGGGAAGACGGACAGTCTACGATGAGCTACGGAATTAGAAGGTTGTCTTGAAACCGATAATGTAACTCAGCAAAAATTTTAATAAAAGTGAAGTGAAACCTTGGACGTTATTATTCTCGTGGAAAGTTTGATTTATCAATACCAATACCAGTCTGAAGCGTAAACAAACTACAGGTAGCTCAACTGATCCATAGTAATACTGGTCGGAAGCATAATAATAAATCATGAATTACCTAAAGAACATAATGAGTGAAATCAGACGTTTAATCCATATCTGAATCAGATGAACTCAATATATTACAAATTTCTGCTAAACGGAAGTATAAACAAAACTCAACAACTCGAAAAACCAAATGAAGATGCCGCTTTCCCGCTTCATTTTTTGCCACAAGCAAAGACTAGTTGTTGTAGATGTTGATAGTGGGCTCTCAAAGAGAGTTGACTATCAAATAATATACCAAGATCCTTAACAATGTCAGAACGATCGAGAGCAGTCTATTGTATATGTATTAATGATCTTTTTATGCTTATTTGTATACATTTATTTGTTTAAACTAGGTAACGAGTTTAAAATTAGGATGACAGCTCTAAAATTAGATTGATAGATCTAATACAACTTAACTTAGTTAAAAGTGGCTTTAACCCTATTCTTTGATTTACATTTTAGCTTTGGTTAGAAACGTCTTCCCAATTTTAGCAGGCATCTACTTAGTCATGATTAAAATTTATCGATTTTAAACTGGTATTGGTTTGAATTTCTAAACGATTTCTCATAATGAACTGTTTGACCCATGTAAAGAGGTATTTTGAAGAACATTTTAGATGAAACATATTTTGGTCACAGCAACTCACCCAACTACCTACTCAACTCAGAGAAGTTTTGCGATTTTGAAAAACGTTCTAATATAGGTATTTTTAGGACCTGTCTAGAGAATACCATAATTTTTGAGTCTACCTAGCATAGAAAAATTAGAAATCTTGAAATTTTGGTTAGGAATCCTAAAACAACAGAATCGACACCATTGTCTCTTTCGTATTAACGCGGCCGGGTACAACAAACTTTCGCGTTTAAAATAATAGTAGGAAGTAGGATGGACGACACAGGACCTAGTTCAGAGTTTGTTGTGATTGATATTAATGTGGTTGGCAAACCTCTTATTAAAGAAATGGGTGATTCTTCGAAAACTCAGTTTTTGTCTGACTTTCGTGGCACATTTTTTTTTGTTGAAATTACACATGATGATGAAATATTCTATATGTAGATTTGATTACTAATTTATTGGTAGTGGAGGGAACTTTATTGGTCTAACGGTTACGAAGTTATTCAATTTTAAAATTATGGTGTCCATGGAAATTAACATTCATACCACCGAAATCAAGTATACAAAATTATTGAACTTTAATGTGTTGAAATGTACGTTTTGTTTGAACTAGCCTATTACAATCATTCTAAGAAGGAATTTCGGGTAGGTTTATAATAAAAAAGGTAGTAAGCAGATAAAAATATATTAATTTTCTTAAAACTAAGGAACAAAATTAAATATTGTTATTAAATATTTAAACTAAGAGAGTATTACAAAAAATCTAACATCAATTATCACGTTTTTTCAATCACATGATCACATGGGATCAAACAATCTTATAAATAATCAGTCACGTTTCTAGATACTAACGATGGAGTTATGATAAAGATAAAGATAAAGATAGTTTATTTGCTTGAACACAATGTAGGTTACACAGATGTTAATATTATTTAAGTTTCAATTATGTTCTACTAAGACTAGCATGCAAATGTTACAGTAGATAAGTTAAAATGTTAAAATTATGCCTAAATTACTAGTAAAATAGGCTTATCTAATCCCTCCCATATTCATTGGTTATATGTATGTATGTATAAGCTATATGTATTTACTTCGAGCATTGCAATTTGAGCAACCCTGGCTGAAGTTATTTTGTTTATATGAGATAAAACAAATTATTAACAAAAATCACAATAACAATATTATCTATGTATGAAAGTTTATATAATCAGTATCAGCTGGTCGATTAAGATGTATTCGTGAATATATCACTCATACTATTTTCGCAACTTATTAGCTGAATTTTAATTACTAATGAGCGGCGAAAATAGTATTATGAGTGATACACTCAAGACAAGAAACGTAAGCCGTGTTATACAATACATTAACAAAATTAAATGTTAATAAGCCTGCAAACTTGATTTTCGTGGGTTTCACTGACCTTTCGTGTACTTTTTGTCCACGAAAAACATGGAAATCAAAACCACGAAAATCAGAAAAAAGTTGAAAATCCTAAATAATTTCTTAATTTGCTGGTTTATGTTACATTGATGTCTGCAGTAGCAGTAGCAGTGCAGTATACCAAGCCACGGAAAGTGATTACTTACCGTAATTTCGAAGCGACGCGGAGCAATGGACACGTGCTGTTCTCACCACTGATGGATCGCGACTGACAGTTTGTCTCTGTCTAACAACTATTCACGTAGTTACCAAAGTACAGTTTTTATGAATGAATTAGTGCGCGCCATGGCTATCAGAGCTAAACGTCGGACGCGAAGTTATCTAGTTGTATCTTATTAACTAAAGCAAATTTTTGCGTAGTAATAGTGTCAGTTAAGCTAGTAACTATCTGGGTTATTGTGAACCTGTGTGAAATAGTGCTATTACTTATAGGAAATGAGATAAAAAATTATTAACACTAGAACATGAGGTCCGGACGCACCACGAAAATCAGTATTTCCAAGGTTTTTATTTATTTTTACTTATTTAGAATAGGAAAATTAAAAAACTAAAATAGGCCCCCCCCTATTACTTTTGGCTAATCTACTACCTGAAAAAGAATCATAGGACTACGGATACTTTTTATGTGTTTTTTCGAGTCGGACACGTATTTTTGAGCCCTTTGAGAATTACCCAAATAAATCAAAAGTCCTCTTTGTTTTGTGTGCTTTCTGAATTCCAAATAACATTCTAGCTCAACGGGAAGTAGATTTACATTTATTTGTTTTGCTCATAATGTAGATAGTCCGGTACGAGTATATACAGCTTAGGTCCTAATGTCAGCTAACGTCAACAGTACATGTGCTCTGTAGGACACTGTAAGAGAATTTATACATTTCGGTAAAAAAGTAATTCGTAGCTAATAATTTATACGAAGAGTTGGGGTGGTGCAAATTCTAAGCCAGCACCACACCGCTGTTGCGTACCTATTTGGTGATAATTTGAACTCGATGCCTCCATGCGTTCCTGGGAAAAGGGACTGGACAGACGGACAGATAAACAACAAAGTGATGATGCTTTATGGGTTTCTATTTTAATTCTTAGGTACAAAACCTTTAAAAAAATGTTTTATTTTTTATGCAGAATATTGTTTTTAGTATAATTATATTTTTTGCAACTGTCGCTTGTCAATGTTTACTCAGCTTTACTGATAATTCGTTTTTCTGAGTAAAGAAAGGCACTGCTACACAGGTACACACAAAAAGCCAAGGGGTCGCCTTTAACGTTGAAAGGGTTTAGTCTCGAGTAAAGATGGATGGCAAGGTTCCATACATCTGCTGACCCAACTTTATGGCGACGAGCATCACCCCGGCCTTATAAAATAAACAATACGTACCTAAGGGATTCAGAAATTAAAAGAATAAACCTTTTACAAGTTGGGAGAAAAAAGTTATTTTAGGTTACATGACTATTAGGCTGCATTTTCATCCGCCAAAGAGGATGATTCTAACACGAGATACCCGATGCCGACAATTAATACATCGCAAAGACATCTTTATTTAGATCTTCAGTCACTCCAATCGTAATGTAATCTAATCAATTTATCCAGGAGAATGCCGTGATATCAATTTGTAAGATTTTGGTAAAAAAAAAAAGTAGGTAGACAACAAATCTATCTACTCGCCAGGAGACAATGATGTCTATTCAGATGTTGCCAAAACTAGACTAAACTAATCTGACAGGACTGAAAATGATGCCATCCTTATTATTTTTATCGTTATGTCAGGGACAGCGACATTTTTAGAACTGTCAAATTGGTTTAGTTTAGTTTTGGCGATATCTGAATCTTGATTTACGATGACATTGACAGTCACAAAAGAAGTCACGTTCTAAGCTTTATGTCGGCTACCTAGCGTTTCTTTGTCGCACAAAATAAAAATAAAAATATATTTTGACTCCCAACAGCTAAAAATGTAAGTGATGGTTAGAAAAATCTTTAAAAAAATTATTTATCCGTCATTAGTTATTACATGTCTGCACAGCCCTTGTTTGTTTTTATTCGTGCAGGGGCGGGTGTTGCCATCCTTCTTTAGAGAGAAAAGGGTTTGTATTTTTAGCGCGAGGAGAATAACAATGTATTACAAGCGGCTGGTCGAGCACCCTGGCGTCTCGCGAGCAGCTCACGAGCTGCGAGCCGGCTGCCCGCGCGTACTGCTCTGCAGCCGGCAGAGCAGTACGGATGCAGTTCAACAGTGCAGCTCCGAGTGTGCCTTTTCCATCACTTTATAATAATATTGTAAAATAATATAATATTGCAAATATTTTCTTTACATTTACAATTTATGAGTAGGTTCATTATGAACGCCCAAAATTCAGGTAAAATTAGTGCAAAAAAGCTGGCAGGCTTTTTGCAAGCTTTTACTGTATTCGTTTCTCCAAACTGTAATTTTTTGTTAGGATAGTAACCTAAATATAGTGCACAAGGTACCTATTAGTTAAAATGATTAACTAATACTTAAACACAAACTCAATTTAAAACTCGCCTTAGAATACCTATACATTTTGTATAGGTATTCTAAGGCGAGCGGCAATAATAAATAATTTAAATAATTTGAATAATTTGAAATTTGAATTTTAAAAGCAGTTCATAAAAAAATGTGATCCCTTAGTTATTGCGTAATTTTATAATCCAGAATTTGTGTTAGTGTGCGTGTGCCTTTATTTTGCTCTGTACAGTATTGTTGTTATCTAACCACAGCGATTTAATTTTTAGCTCGTACCGAACTACTAACAATAAATAATAAAGCTTAATTTGTGTAGGGTGCGTAGTGAGCCCCCTACAATCCTATAAGTTGTTGGTAGAGTTTAAAGTTAAAAGAGTTTGTTAAGTTTCACGGTTTAATCGTACGTAAGTTTGAAGTTAAGTTAGTGGTCGCGAGTGTACGCCGTGACGTGTTGCCCAGAGAGCAGTTGTTTGCGACTGGCTGTAATTAGCCGTTGATGCACGTCATAACGTAAACTGCTGACCCGCGGGAACATGCAGCGCTGTATGGTATGCAAACCGTACATGTTCCCGAGGGCGAGTTGAGATGAAAGTACACATCTTAAAAGTAATAAGTATAGTTCAAGCAAAAAGTAAAAGCGATAAAAACTATGTATAAAAGTAAAAGTAAAATAAGGACACAAAATATAAAATTCAACTTATAAAATGTCACTTATAAATTTCAATCACTTGCACTAAAAAGTCTTTTGATAGTAGGTGAGGTCGCCTTGTCCACACGGGCGTGTGGACGATGAGTCACGCTAGTATCAGGTTCGATGCTCGTCGTAGGCACGCTCGAAGTAGGTCCCGCCGCCGCCGTAGGTACCACAGGTAGGTCTACAAGTTGTATGGCGGTCTCGAAGCGCTGTATGCCCTCTCGGTTCGTCGCTGGGAGCGTCGCCAAGCGGCGGGCGAGCATGCGCCGCCAGCAGTAGAGGATCGAGGCCAAGAGTGCGGCACCAGCCAGTAGGTACAGTACCACAAACTGATGGACGTCATGTGTGGATAGTTGAATGTTTTCGCCTTGCTTTTCCATCTGTTTGATTTGCTCTCCGATGTTGTTTATCTCCTTCTTAAAGCCTTGTGTTTCCTTTCTCTCAAAAGTTTGAGTAGGTATAGTCAAGTTGAAGATAGTGTTAATAGATGGTATATCTATCTTGAGTAGGTCGGGCTGAACTTCCAAGTTGTTGGATTGTTTAGTGTGTGAGTATATCGTGAAGCTTTCGCCCTTGATGACACAGCCATTCCCAAGGCTGATAAGGCCGGCCATGTTGAGTCGCTCAGCTGTTACCTGCCGTTCGCATAGTATTCTTATCGTTCGCTGTTTACAACAGAAGTACATATACGCATTTGTTTTGTAAAGCTCAATCCACACGTCCCTGCAGATTGTATGTTTTGTTGCGCATTGTTCCGTTTCTTCCTTCATAGTACATAGGCTGTTTTCAGACTTCAGTTGATAGATAGGTCGTTGTAGTTTGCACATAAGGGTATCCATGTTGTATGGTGTGCATGTTTGTAGTTCGTTTTTGGACATCGGTATGTAGGCGTCCTTTTGTAGATTTATGGAAACGTAGTCTGCAATCGGTAGAATAGTCACCATAGTTTTGTGTATCAGTTGAGGGACTGCGATAAGGTTGTAAATCTCGTAGGCATCCCGAGTTATTAAAGGAATTTTGACTTCGAATATGAAGTACTTCAGAGTCATCCTTGCCTTCACGTAGAGTAAATGATAGAGTTTCCGAAGATCCACTTGAATGTTTTCAATAGGTAGAGTTAAGTCCTTCGAAAGTTGACCAGAAATTATGTTAAGCTTTTCTGTAAGCTACTGAGGACTTAACAGATGGACGTTGAATTTTCCGTAGTGAATTTCCGTAATAGTCTCCAAAAGTGTCTCTTGAAGACCTTTCAAGTTCATCAACATATTGTTAGCGATGATCGACATCATTGTAAAGTCATTGTTTGTTTTGACCTCTCTCATTTCAATCGCTTGTGTGTTCACGGCCTTATTCAATGTTATCATGTGTTGGTTATACATTTTATATTGTTTGTCGACGGAGTCCTCTATTCTCTTTAGTACGTTGTTCTCGGCTTCTAGAATGGAAGTTTGATTTTTCCACAATAAAGCGAGGTGTTGTTCGTTTGATCGGATGCTGTCGATGTCCATTTCGTATTTTTCTGCAAAGTGATCATCCAGCACTCCAAACAAGCTGTTGGCGAGGTACCCAACGCCGTTGATGAGCCCTCTTCGTATTCTGTTGTTCATTCGTTTTCGATCCAAAAGCAGGTTGCTGTAATGCATCAGTTCCGTGTAGCCGTGTTGCAATTGAAGTAGTATTATGTTACATTGATTGTGTGTTTCAATGTTAGTACATGTTTGTTGTAGTGTAGAAATGTAGCTTTTGAAAGCATCTATTCCTTGCCAATAAGGCTGCATATCGTAGTAGACGATTAGTTTCCATTCGTCGCGTACTAGGTGCATATCAGTGACCTTATCAAAGTACATACGTTGGTTGTTGTTTATGTTAGCTAGGCTGAGTCACACCGAACGGGATTTATTATGGCAAAAATGCATAAAATTGCCCAAATTAAGTTGCATGACGTTTTGTTTTGTTTTCTTGTACGTTTATTTTGTGGTTGTTTTTGTTGTGTTTGTTCTTTTTGTGTTTGTTTAGCCACTAAGTCTTCTTCTTCTTCCGCGTTCGTTTTTTTTGGTAGTTTAGATAGTTTAGTTATAGGTCGTTTCATGATCCCATTCTTTGTTCGAAGACTAACCACGCGAACGCAGCCGTCTTTTCCTTCGTGTAGCTCGACCACTCGTCCTAGGGCCCATTTCCCCGGAGGAAGATTGGAGTCATGTATGACTACGAGGTCGTCGATGCTCATGTTAGGTTTTCGATGCTGCCACTTGCTCAGCGGTGTAAGTTGGGTCAAGTATTCGGACTGCCATCTTTTCCAAATGTCTTTGAATATTTTTTGGATAAGTTGCCATCGCGTTCGTTCGTCTCTTTCCGTTTCGACGATGGTCAGTGTAGGCCCGCTGGAGAGGAAGTGAGCTGGCGTCAAAAAGTCGATGTCTTCGGGATCTTCCGTGAGTGCTTGGAGTGGTCTTGAATTGAGGCAAGCTTCGAGTTCTGCCAGGAGTGTCGATAGTTCTTCGTATGTCAGTTTTTGTTCTCCGACGACTCTTTTGAGGTGGAACTTCATGCTCTTGACTGCCCCCTCCCAGAGGCCTCCAGCACTTGCCCATGTAGGGGCGTTAAAATGCCATTCAATGTTCATGTCAGTGATGGCAGAGTAGAACTCAGGGTCTAATGTGTCCTTCAAATCGATGAATTCTTCATTTATTGTGCGACTTGATTTTGTGAAGTTTGTGGCGTTATCACTGTAGATGTGACGTAGTGCTCCTCGTCGAGCAGAGAGTCTTCGCAGTGCCGCCAGGAAGGCCGATGAGGTAAGGTCCGAGACGAGTTCTAGGTGTACTGCCTTCGTAGCCAAGCAGATGAAGACAGCGACGTATCCCTTTGTTGTCTTGACTCCTCGGCCCTTGTTGTACTTTACGTCTATGTATCCACTTAGGTCCGTTCCTGTATGGTAGAAGGGACGGGAAGGGTTGCATCGGGCTCGGGGTAATTGGCCCATTTGTTGAGTTTGTTGTATAGGGTTGTGCCTTCTGCACTTAACACAGTTGAAAATGTGTTTCTTTACAGCCCTGTTCCCTCCAATTATCCAGTAATGTTTTCGTAGTCTTGCTGACGTAACACGAGGACCTCCGTGGAATGTCCTGTCATGCGCGTTGTCAATCAAAATCTCAGTAAAGTGACCGTCATGAGGTATAATGACTGGATTTTTCTGTTCTGCATCTATGTATGCGTTGTTGATCCTTCCCCCCACTCTAAGTAGTCCTTCTCCGTCGAGATAGGGATTTAGGGGAAGGAGTTTGCTTTTTCGGCTTAGCTCTTTTTTCCGTTTTATAGTGTTGATCTCATCTTCAAAAGAAGTCAGTTGTATATGTTTTATCAGTAACCGTCTTGCCTTTTGTATTTCGTTTATAGTTAGGTAGTTAGGTAGCTTCTTGTCTCGACGCGCTATCGCCCGCAGTATCCAAGCGACGACACGTGTAACTCGAGTAAGGCAGCTGTGTTTAGCAAGTAGGTCCTTGATGATGTCATCGTTGTGACGTTGTGTTGTAACGTTTGTTTTGTACTTTTTTATCTCTTCGTCCGTTTCGTAGGTTTCAGAGCTTTCTGTGGGTTGAAACGTAGAGAGCCAATTTGGTCCGTTCCACCAAAGTTGATGTGTTTTTAGTTGAGTAGGAAATATACCACGACTAGCACAATCCGCCGGATTTTCCGCGGATTTGACGTAGCGCCAGCAGTTTGAAGGCATTATTTCTGTTATTTTCTTCACCCTGTGAGACACAAATGCATTCCAGCGATTGTGATCAACGTTTAGCCATCCTAAGACAGCAGTAGAGTCCGACCATCCGTAGAGGGTTAGATTGTGTGTTGATAGGCATCCTTGAACCTTTTTCATCAAAGTAGATAGTAGAGCGGCTGCAAGGAGTTCAAGTCTCGGTAAAGAAATGGTTTTGTTTTTGGGCACAAGTCGTGACTTCGCGGCGAGGATCACGACGGAACCGTTTGTTGTTTTTGTGTAAATAACGCAAGCGTAGGAATTTATGCTTGCATCGCAAAATCCATGTACTTCGACATTATCATTTAGTGTAAGTTGTAACCATCTTGGTATTTTTAGTTCGAGGATTGCTGTTAGTTGTAGTTTGACCTTTTCCCATTCTTTGTTTATAGGTTCAGGTACTTTGTCGTCCCACTTTAGGTCTTCTTCCCACACCTTTTGAAATATTAGTTTTAGTTTCGTTGTCACTGGGCTCAACCATCCCAGTGGGTCAAAAATTTTGGAAATTTCTGACAGTAGTAGTCTTTTTGTGACTGTTTTCGTAGATGTGGTGTCGATTGTCAGCTGGAAGGTGAAGTTGTCTTCAGAAGGGTTCCAGCGTAGACCTAGTGTTTTTGTAGACTCTTGGTGCCGGAAGTTGTAAGCTTCCGGTGTGTTACTGGTAGGTTCCTCGTCTTGCAGTAGTTCGGCTTCGTTAGACGACCACTTTCGTAGATTGAACCCTCCAGCTTGAAGTAGTTTTGTTAGGTCTCTCTTTATGCGTAGAGCAGTGAGGATGTCGTCAGTGTTGCACAGAAGATCATCCATGTAGAAACACGTTTCGAGAATAGCTTTCAGGATAGTTTTGTCACTCGTCGTTGGCCAGTTGTTTTAGAGTCATCATAGCTAGAAATGGCGAGGCCTTGTTTCCGTAGATGATCGTAGAAAGTTGGTATTCCCGAAGAGGTTCGTTAGTGCTTTCTCTCCATAATATTCTTTGATAGTTTTGGTCGTCTTTGTGACATAGAATTTGTCGAAACATCTTCTCTATATCAGCCGTAAAGGCAACCTTGAATTGTCTCCACTTCAAAATAAGTGAAAATAAATCAGTTTGTAAGTAAGGGCCGCTGTAGGTTACGTCATTTAAACTTTTGACAGAAGTTGTTTTCGCCAAAGCGTTGAAAATGACACGAAACGGAGTTGTTGATGAGTCGTTGCACACAGTGATGTGGGATGTAGTAGCTCGGTTTAATATTATCTTCGCATAATTGCATGTGGTGTAAGTTGATATATTCAAGCATAAATGATAAATGAGGTTCTAAACCTTTTTTCGAGTTGTAGAAATTGTGCCGTTGCTTTAGGTCGAGATTCGCCGAGTTTTTCTTCTACGTCTGCGTGTAAAGGTAGCCTCACGGTGTAACGGCCATCTTCTTGTCGTTTAGTTTCCGTTTTGTATTGTTGGAGACAGTAGGCATCTTCTGTAGATAATTGAGAGCATTCCGCCCCAATATCTTCTATCTCCCAAAATTGTTTGATTTCGTCCAAATTGTTGAGGACGACGTTGCATTGGTAGGATTTAATGTTGCCACATAAGATCCAACCGAGTTGAGATTGTTGAGCCATCGGTTGTGTTTCATCCCCTTTGATTATGCCACCTAGGATGATAGTAGAGTAGACATCTGCCCCAAAAAGTATGTCGACAGGTCGGCTGATGTTGTAATCAGGGTCGGCCAGTGGTATCCCTTCCAAGTGTGTCCACGTAGTTGGTTTGGAGAAGGATCTGTTAGGTAGTTTGTTAACTAGTTTTTTCATGACAAATACTTGGAAGGCAAATGTGTAGTTTTTGTTGATAGATGTGCATGTTAGGTTGACGACTCCTTTGCAGTTATTTTCGCTCGTCCCCACGCCGAAAATAACGCCGTTGCATCTCATCCGTGGTAGTCCCAGCAGTTGAGCGGTTTTTTCCGTTATGATGGATATCTGTGATCCTTGATCGATGAGGGCACGTAGAGTGACTTCTGACCCGTCGTTAGTTTTGACCTTGACCTGAGCCGTAGCTAAAAGTGTTTCGGAAATGTTTTCCATTGAAGATACATTGCTACTTGCACCTTTGTTTTTGTCATTTGAGCTGTTGCTAGGTTTGTCTATGTCTATGTCCCTTATCTGTGTTTTCTGCGAAGCGTCGTGTAGCAAGGTGTGATGATTTGAATTACACTGCAGGCAGCGTTTTTCGGACGTGCATTGTCTGTCTTTGTGGTCGAACAAACAATTGTTAATGTTGAGTTTTGTAACCAAACTCCTTCGGTCCGCCGTTTTCAATTTGATAAACTCGCTACAATTGTATAATCCATGCTCGATGCTCGTTCCTGCAATGCGGACACTTCACGTGTTTAGGTACTTGTTTGTTCATCGTAGAGTTATATGCGTTATTATAGTTTTTAGGTTTGTTATTATAAGAGTTACCCCCGGTTTCTCGAACGCTTGTCACATTGAATGGATAGTCAACGGCTTGTTATATACGCACTGCGTGAATTTTAATCTCGCGGAATATAACCTGCGTGCTTAACGTAACTTACACGTACGACGAATAAAATTCCTTGCTATTTTAGCTACCTACAACTTTATAGTGCTCCAAACATTCATATTTTTCCGCAAGTGAACTTCTATTAAGTTACAGAATTCTGCAAAAAAAACCACGCGAGTAATAAAAGCAGTGCGTGTACAGCCTGACAAATTGTCAACAATTTGTCAAAATAATAAGCGTTCGAGAAACCGGGGGTTAGAACCAGATTTATTTTGTTGTTGATTTTTGTTGTTATTATTGTTGTTCATCGTCTGGTCAATGAGATTAATACAGCTTATGAACAAAAGAAATACAGTTCCGCTGCTTTCCTGGATATCTCTCAGGCTTTTGACCGCGTTTGGCATGAAGGCCTCCTATACAAAATCCTAAAAACCTTACCAATAAACTACTTCCTTTTTATAAAATCTTACCTAAGCCAGAGAAACTTCTATGTAAAGCAAGGCGAGGAAATAACAAACCTTAACAGTATTCGTGCTGGTGTCCCCCAGGGCAGCGTCATGGGGCCAGTACTGTACCTAATCTACACCTCAGACCTACCAACGACGGAAGGAGTACTCGTGGGTACATTTGCCGATGACACGGCTCTTATTGCCACCCACGAAAACCTTAATACAGCATCGGAAATGCTACAGCGTAGCCTAAACGACATCACAACTTGGCTAAGAGACTGGCGTATCAAGGCTAACGAATCAAAATCGGTCCATGTAACCTTCACCCTCCGACACGGCTTGTGCCCTCCCGTACAGCTGAACGGGATTCAAATACCACAGTCTGAAGACGTGCGGTACCTCGGTTTATACCTAGATAGACGCCTAAATTGGAAGAAGCACATTTTCACCAAAAGAAAAGCCCTAGGTCTGCAACTGAGGAAACTGTTCTGTATTCTGGGAAAAAAATCGAATCTGTCGCTAGACAATAAACTGCTTATCTATAAATGCATATTAAAACCGATTTGGTCTTATGGAGCTGAGCTATGGGGTACCGCGGCTAACACAAACCTGGACATCTTGCAACGCTTTCAATCAAAAATGCTTCGCCTAATATCAAATGCTCCATGGTTCGTGACAAATGACCAACTGCACCACGATCTACACACACAGACAGTCAGGGAGGATATCGCCACCAAACTGAAATCCTATGCCCAACGTCTGGAATCCCACCCAAATAAGCTAGCTAATGATCTAATGAAGAAAGACACAACATCACGACGACTCAAGAGAATAACACCTCAAGACCTAATATGAAAACACCAAAGAAATGGATATGCCGATGGGCATATACCATACATGACATGGCTGGCAGCAAGCATAATACAACTCTTAGCCCAATGCCCACATGGGCAGATAGCAAGAAAAAAAAAAGAGAATAAAAAAAAAAAAAAAAAAAATTATTGTTGTTGGAGGAACCCCGCTGTTGTTGGTTATCCGAAGAGCGTTCTTGTTTACGTCGTACGGACTCCAAGGCCGTAAATTTCGTTTCAAGGAAGTTCATGAACTCGGCCAAGTTAGGTAGTTCTCGCGGTTCCTTCACTGATTCCACGTAATCGCTGTACGTGTCAGTATCTAGTTTCAGCGAGAGAAGGTGTACCAGGATAGGGTCCCATGTTGAGATATCGACGCCGAGCTTCGCTATCGCGTTCAAGCATTCGTTCGCCGTATCGTGTATTTTCTTTATAGAAGCACCAGTTTGATTTTGTAAAATTTGTAGGTTTAGGATAGTGTTAAGATGCGACATAAAAATTTGTTTTTTGTTGTTGTACCTGTTGTTTAGTATGTCCCAGCATACCTGGTAGTTGTCGGTGCTGATCGTTAGGTGTTGAATTAGCTTTTCTGCTTCACCCTTTACCTTGGATTTTAGGTACTGCATCTTCTGTGCACCTGATAGTGTTCTGTTGTCGTGGATTACCTCTTTAAACAAGTCCTTGAAGGATGTCCAGTGTTGGTAGGATCCAGAGAAAGTAGGTAACTCCATTTTAGGAGTAGATTTTTCCATGTGAGAAACAGACCACATTTTTGTGTTAATGGCTTTCTTCATGGAGCGGTATTGTTGTTCGTAGATCTCAAAGATCGGTTCGTAATCTTGGTCGAGCGCGTTTTCACTGTCGATCTCCCAGTGCAGAGAGTCGATGGTTCTCCACCTAGATTCAAGAGTTTTGAGGGCGTCCTCGAACTCCCAGTTTTCGTTGATTTGTTCGATGTTTATTGTTGATAGTGTCCTAGCAAAAGCCCTAAAGTTGCTTTTTTGTTTTCGCAGTAGATCTTCAGACTTGCTAGGATTACCTCGGGATTGCGTTGTTTCATGTGCAGGAGCTACGTCACCTGCTTGTTGTTGAGAAGTTGATTGTTCTCCCGAAGGTTGTTGTGCGTCAGATGCCTGTTCAGAAGGAATCTCCGTCGGAGATCTTTCTCTTGGCTGAGAAGTGACCTCGTACTATTCGATGAACGCTCGAGCTTCAGCGTAAATCTGTTGAGTGTGTGTTGGAAGTGGTTATCCGTGAAGTACTCATATTCACGATCTTCACCTTGATAGAGTTTTGTGTGGTTAATCTGAAATTCCTTCCAGTAGGAATCCAGAACTTCTAGTTGTTTCTTCAAATAAAGCGGAGTTTTTCGCTCACCTCCATCTTTCTTGAAGTTGCGTAGGAGTCTTTGTATGTTCCCTTGCAGTAAAGATTGGTTTGTTAGGATTTCTTCGATATCCATGGTTGTGTTGTTGTTTGTACCTAGTTGTAAAGTAGGTAGTTGTTATGGGTGGTGTGGTACTGCTACCTCTCAGTATGTGCGACTTCTCAATCCAACCGGTGAGACCCGCTTGTGGGAGGCCGGTCGAATCGATCCGCTACCGATTAGCAATAGTACCGATTACCTAGTATTAAAGTACTCAATCACCCAGTTGTTGTTGTAGTTAGTCCTTGTAAAACTCACCGCACTCACTGTAATTGTTATTCGTGTCGCGCACGATAGAGTCCACAAGAAAAAAAAAAAAAAACAAAGATGTAGGGTGCGTAGTGAGCCCCCTACAATCCTATAAGTTGTTGGTAGAGTTTAAAGTTAAAAGAGTTTGTTAAGTTTCACGGTTTAATCGTACGTAAGTTTGAAGTTAAGTTAGTGGTCGCGAGTGTACGCCGTGACGTGTTGCCCAGAGAGCAGTTGTTTGCGACTGGCTGTAATTAGCCGTTGATGCACGTCATAACGTAAACTGCTGACCCGCGGGAACATGCAGCGCTGTATGGTATGCAAACCGTACAATTTGTTTCTCACCAGTTAATCATTTGAGAAATAAATAAAGAAGTTAAAATAAAAAGTACCTGGTAGTAACAGAGATAAAAAAGGCATTTTTTTTTTGTAATCCAATGTCTCGAAGACAGTTTAGTATGGAGCAGGTGTTTCACATAAAAATTAGTAATTATCATAAATCGTTATCATTTTATTCAGTAGATAATTTTACAATTGTGTTTGAGCGTGGTACACATACCATGCAATATAATTAAGGAGAAATAATGTCAATTATTACTTAAATATTAATATTTTTTTTTTGTAATTCATATTAAATAAAAGGCATGTTCAAACCTAGTTAGTCAAACAATGAAAAGATATGAGCAGAAACCCCTTACAAAGGCGGCGGCGGCGGCGCGGTGCGGCGCGGGAGAACAAAAGCCCCAAACAGAACAATCCATTTCATTATCAGGTTTTTTCAATGAACCGCGGTCGGTGAATTTCCAATTTGGAATCAATTAATTCTGTGATTACCCGCGTTTCATCTCGTCTCCCCCCGCCCCCGCTCCTGCCCCGCGGCGTCCTTCCGTCGTCGGTCCCTTCGATCTAAGGTCCATGAGGAGGTATAGTTCATGTGGAATATTATTCTATATTGCTTATTGTTGTACTTGAAGGCTCACTCGGCGGACCCTGCAATGCTATAAATTTCAATTACAAGATAATAATGAGAACTCTTTACATTGAGATCGGTCACGGTAATGTTAGTGGATCGGTCTACGATGAAGCTCTCTTTTAGCTAGCCGCCACGCCTGGTTCGTAGTCATAGAGATTATAATAGTACTAGCCATAGCCATAGCCATAGAGATACTCTATGGCCTGTTCCTCCCAATGCCCAGCGGAGACAGGAGAACCTAATTGACACCTGCAATGGATAGGGATGGATAAATATGCGCGCTACTAGGTATGCGTAAAATTTATGTCGAGAAAAATTCAATTCTTGTGAAATCGAGTACGTACATGGTAACCAAGGTAAGTCTTAAAAAACTATGATTGTTCTCAATAGTTTATCCTTTCAGACTTTCAGACATACACTATCTAATTATAAAAAAACTTAGTTAGCAAAAAGCTAGATAAAAGTAAATTCTAAATTAAAGTTAAGATAAGGGTAGCATAATTAACTTTATTTCTATGAATAGGGTGAAATCGGCAGGTTACGGTGAAGTGCGAGGTTCATGTGTTCCCGCGTCCCACCCCTGTTTCACCCCCGTGAAACGAGTTTTTATTTAATTATTTTACGGTAAAAAATTGCTAACCGTTAGTAGGTATGTGATGCGATAATTTAATTAAGTCATCGTCCCGCTATAATTTTCACATAGATTTATGGCGCATTTAACCATTTTTCAGCCACAAAAAAATAATCTGTAATAACGACTGTTCACACAGCTGGTTCTCACCTGAATAATTTGTCATTCAAATTTGACAAATCGGTACATCATCGATTTGTCAAATTTGAATGACAAACATGACACTTTTGTCCATTCGATTAAAGGGTGAACTAGCGCTCTATTTATTTTTTTATTTTTTTTTGTTTTATTTGGGAAATATACAGTTCATAATACTTAAAATTAAAAACTTAAGATAAACTTAAACCAAAGGAATTTCCGCCATTACATCACACAATTACAGCTAAATGAACTTACTTACTTACTTACTATTGTGGCGCATCGACCCCGAAGTGGTCTTGGCCTCCGACACAATAGATCGCCACCGGCTTCTGTCCTGCGCCGCCTCCATCCAGTCCGGTGCGAAGATATGAAGCGAGCGAAGGTCCTTCTCCACTTCATCCTTCCACATGTACCGGGGCCGCCCGACTGGTCGTCGGCCATTCGGCACTCCCAGGAAAGCCCGTTTTGCCGCCCGATCCTCCTCCATTCGTAGCACGTGGCCGAGCCAGCGCAGCCTGTGTGATTTTGTTTCGCCAATGATGTTGGGCTCGGCCACTAGTTCCGAGATCTCCCGGTTCTTCCGCACCCTCCAGGATCCGTCTTCTCGTCGGATAGGACCTAGGATCTTTCTGAGCACTTTTCTTTCCGTCACCAGAAGCTTGTGTTCTTCCTTCTGGGTAAGTGTCCAGGCTTCACATCCGTACATCAAGATCGGGCGAATGATTTTCTTATAAATGCGGATCTTGGTTCTTCGGGAAAGGAGCTTAGACACCAAGACTTTGTGAAGCGCTGCACTGCATCGGAGCGTGTTCTGGGCTCGTATGTCTATTTCATCGCCTCTGGTGTTAGTGTCCGTTACAGTGCATCCCAGGTACCTAAATCTATCCACTCCCTTGAAGGTTGAGTTGCCAACCTCGATGTCCTCGCGGCGTTGACGAAGGTTCCTAGCACGCCGTATGAATGAAAAAATTTTTTTTTTACGAGCAGACTATCGGGGGCAATGAAAATAAATATTTTCTAGTAAAAATGGTGAGTCAACTTAATCAAATAAAATTTTATATAAAAACACTTGATCTCTAATAATTCTGCGGCTTTGTAGGCTGGTCAAGGTCATGTCATCAATTGCGAAATGAGGGAAACGATATTTGCAATGTTTAAGAAGTTTGTTCTGAATTCTATCAATTTTGTTGATATGAATGTTATAATATTGCGGGTTCCAGACCGTCGATGCGTATTCAAGAATGGATCTGACGAAACTATTGTATAAAACTAACTATTAGAGGCATACCTGCAGAAACCCCTCCCGAAGCCATCATGGAAGATTTCCGCACACAGGGCTTCGAGCCAGAGGTCATCCGCCCAATCAGGACCAGCAAGGGCCGACCAGGATGCATCTTCCTCGGCATCTTCAAGCCCTCGCCGAACCTGCTACCGGCCATTTACAATATCACCGAAGTCCTGTGTATGCCGGGAATCCAAGTGGAGAGCTGGAGGGGTAAGAAGGGCCCCGCCCAATGCCACCGCTGTCAAGGCTTCCGGCACTCGAGCCACAATTGCCACCGCCCGCGGGCCTGCGTCCGCTGCGGAGGACCGCACCACGCAGGCGAGTGCACGCGGAGCCGGGAGGAGCCCCCCACGTGCGCGAACTACAAGGGCCCACACACGGCGAACAGCACCAGCTGCCCCGTGCTGAAAAAGGAGGCGAGGAACAAAAAGGCCGGCTCGACGGCCTTTTCAGTACGCAACATGCCGAAACCCGCACCACCAACAACACAAGCCGCCCCACCGCCACTCCAGCCAGAGCCCCAGCTGGAGTACAGTTCAAACCTGATGGCCCCGGCGAACATACCAACGCCCAGGACAAACCGCCTGCCTAAGCTGAGGAAGAAGCCGAAGAGGACCGCCACCGAGTCCGAAACAGACACTGCCCATCACCCGGCTCCTCGGCGGGGCCCGCCTGCAGTAAGCCGCCCAGCGCCAGCTGCACCCATTCTGGGGACCACCCTTCCCCCCCGGACCATCCCAACACCACAAGAGGCGCCACCACACTACCAGCCCATAGCCCAGGACCAGTCCTCCCTGGAAGTCTTGGAAGTGGCACTGGGTGTACTGCAGGACATACTAAAGGCCCTAAAAGCGGGGACGAACCCGACCCCGCTCATACTAAGCGGGATAGCGAGACTGGTGCAACTCCAGATCCGCTAGGCCGCACACAAGCGTGGATAGAAAATAAATGAGGGCGCCACAATGGTTTACAATTTACATGGTATCACCATATACTAGTCACAGGGCGGGCGGACTTGGCTTGTGCTACCTGGCACAAGCCAAGTCCGCCCGCCCTGAGACCTCAACTAGCCAAGCCCCGGCTAACGAGGACAGCGGAAGCGTACCGAGAGGGCAAGCACAGAAAACCGAGATTCCGTAAAGCCGCAGGCAGCCATGCTCCACAGGAGAACGGCAACCCGAAGGTCCAGAATGGACCGACCCAATGACCCCTCGTCTTTAGGCGAGGGCGGATGCGCTCCGCAGTAAAAGGCTCAAGCCTGAAACTGCCTCCCCCACGCCGGCTTCGCCGGCGCGTGAGATGACAGCGTCGATCGAATGGACATTCTCGCTTCGGAGCTTGCTCAGTGCACACGCTATCGTAGTGCTCAGGCCTTACTTGTTGTACAAAAATTGCTAATTATTGTAAATGAGATTATTTCGATTGTGATTGTGATTATGATATAAATTATCGAGACTATAAATCCGAGTTTTTTTCCCGACGTCTGAGCTTCCTCCTACATATATAATAAAAAACATTTCTACTTTACTTTACTATAGCATAGTGGGTTTTATTCTTATTCAGGACAAACCTTTATGTGATGAGCAAAAATATTTGATGTAAAAATTTATAAAATAAGAACTGCAATGTGTTATAAATATATTTTGAAAATATTCAGTATCAAAACGTAGTAGCCATAGTATAATAATATGGTGATACCATGTAAATTGTAAACCATTGTGGCGCCCTCATTTATTTTCTACTCTTTCCGGTCGGACTTGTATGTACAAACCTTGTCAAAGACAAAGAAGTTTAGACTCATTTCGTTGTATGGTGGTCCCGTCTCTTCGTAAGTAGTTATCAAAGTAGTTATTTATTGTCTTTGGACGCTAGTTTATCTTGTTTTTTATGAAGTTATTGTATTCTCTTTGTTTTTTTATCTTGAATGCTCGATGCTTTAATTCGTTCTTCGATCGTAGGTTTTATAGAATTGTTATTTTTTTGAAAAACCTACTCTGTGTTTTTAGATCGTCCTTGTACAAGAGTGGAGGTTGTGCAATGGATGTCGTATTCCAATACTCGAAGATGCGCAGCCGCTTCGGGCGCCAGCCGCTGTACTGCGAGGCGGGCCCCGTCATGTGCGACTCCATTACCTCGGCGGCGCTCGAGCAGCGCCACTACGCGCTGCGCAACCCGGTGCACGAGGCTGTGCAGCACGGGCCCGTCTTCAGCCAGCACCACGTCAACACGTTCCGGTGAGTGCGGTGTCCGTGCAGCCTGCGTGCAGCCAGCGCGCAGTCCGCGGCCTGCCAGTCACCGCGCCCTCTCTGTGCAGCGCCGAGGTGGTGTCGTCCGGCGCCAACCACAGCGAGGGCGGCTGGCCCAAGGACGTGCCGTACACCGACCCCGAGGCTACGCAGCGCTACCGCCGCAAGATTGAGAAGGAGGACACCTACATCCACTGCGTCACCAGCACCAGCGCCGTGAGTATCCTCCTCGAATCCGCGACTGCCTTCTAACCCTGTTCCTCGGTCACAGCTCCGGCTCGTATCCGCAGGAGGTGGACCACTACATCCTCCAGAACAACGCGATCGACATGTATGGCGTGTACTTCTGCAACATGGCCCACTCCGAGCCGCAAGGCAAGGCGTCGTGTCGCACCGTGAACGTGTACCGCATGCCGGCGCCCGCGCAGCCCGTGTCCTCCGTGTGCTGGCAGCCCGAGCTGGGTCACCAGTTCGCGGTGGCGTACGTGGACTTGAGCCTGTCGCGCGCGGTGGGCACTCCCTTCTACTCGTACATCTGGGACGCGGAGAAGGCCAACGAGCCGACGCTGCGCCTGCAGCCGCCGTGTCCGCTGCTGGACCTGCAGTACAACCCGCGCGAGGAGCAGACGCTGGTGGCGGGCCTGCTGTCGGGCCAGGTGGCAGCATGGGACACGCGCGCCGGCCCGCTGGCGCAGGCCGTGTCAGAGCCGCATACGGCGCACCGTGATCTCGTGCGCCAGGTGCTATTCATCAACGCCAAGTCAGGGCAGGAGTTGTTCTCTGCGTCACCAGACGGCTGCTGCAAGTGGTGGGACCTGCGAGCGCTGGCCGAGCCCACAGACCAGCTCATCATCGACGTGGTCAAAGGCAACGAGGAGCCGAGCATGGCGCACGCCAACGGCATCAGCGCGCTGGAGTTCGAGCCGACCATCCCGACGCGCTTCATGGTGGGCACCGAGAACGGCCTGGTGCTCGCTGGCAACCGGAAAGGAAAGACGGCCGCCGATAAATTGCCTGTTAAGGTGAGTACGTTTTCTCTGGTTAAAAGTGATAGCGTTATTTTCAATGCCCCGATGTCCAATGTAAGTCGAACGTACGTCTGCCGCGCCACATCGGTCGTCGTTACTATTTCATGCTTTATTTTGAATGCTCTGTTGGCCAATAACTGCGCAGCTGTTGAAGCCAACTTCACAGAGCCCAGAAAGATTGGCGTACTCTTGTAAGGTAGTTAATAAGTAGTTTTAAGTTATTTCAAAATACTTTGACGACCTCGTCTTTTCTTCGCCAATTTTCTTCACCACATGACATCACATTTTCATTCAATGACATAACTCCTGTTTATGTCATAAAAATTATCGATAGTCTGAAATGTAAAAACTCATGTGACCTATGGGATATATCGACCTCATTAATAAAATCACTAAAATTAGAATTAGCTTTTTCTCTGGCAAACATTATAAATAATTGTATACAAAATGATGATTTCCCAGATTTACTTAAATCGGCTAAAGCCATACCACTTTATAAAAAAGGCTCACATTCGGATACTTATAACTATAGACCCATCTCTCTTCTACCAGTTTTATTTATTTTATTTATTTATCTTTGGGAAACAAAACGCTGTAAATCGAAAAGTATAAACACGTAAAAATTGGAAAATTAAGCTAAGCAGCTTCCACGCATAATAAGAGTATAAATTATCCAAAAGTAATATACAAAACACAAGATGTTCTTTAAAAAAAATGTTTAGAGAGTTTAAGAAGCCATACAACCTAAAGGGAAAGGATAGCATGATACCTTTGCAGTATAACCAACTAAATATATCTGTACCTACTAGATACCTTTTGTTAGTAGAATTATACGTTTATATAATTAAACATGTAAGATGTAAGGTAATAAATATAAAAATAAGAATATTAATAGATTGTAGCATTGTTAAGCAGTAAGTGGATTAAATTAATGTAGGTGGTAGTGTTGAGCCAAAGAAACTAGTGTTAATTATTTTTTTAAGTGCATTAGGTCTGGGGCCTAATTCTACTATTTTTTAAACAAAATGCTATAATGGCGCCATAATGGTGCCATACGATTAAGATAGAGATTTAGTCGTAAAGGAGGATGGGCATTTTGGGCCTTTTGGGTACTTTGTCCAATCAAGATGAGTCATACGTCGTTGGATAGCTCTTTTCAATAGGACAAAAAAATTATACTACGATAAAACTGTTGCAGTTGTCCGTTTTGAAATATACTCGAAAAAAGATGTTGAATTTTTATCACAAATAGAATAACAAAATCCTATTATCTTATCACGTTCATCGTTTTAACTGCACTACTTTATATTATACATAAGAAATGATACAAAAAATATATTGAATCTTAATTAAGTAAAACAGTACAACGGGCGGCCTTATCGCTATAACCAATTTCTTCCAGGCAATCAATTTCAGCATTTTTTCGAAAATCACTGAGTGTAGATGTTCTATTTATAAACCTCTCCTAATTTTAATTAATTGCTACAAGTTTTTTTCCGAATCAGTGAATTACTCTAGGTAGGTACTACTTAGTGAATCATTAACTGGTATTCGTTGTTCGCCGGCTCCCTGACACGGCGCAGCATTTTTGGACATAATAGACTGATTAGAGTAGAGAACTTATCTGTCACTAATACCTACTATACGGCAGATATGGTCCGCTTACGTCTTTCGTTCTTTTTTTCAATTTTTAACCGACTTAAAAAAAGGAGGAGATTCTCAATTCGACTATATTTTTTTTGTTCCTAAAGCGGAAGAAGCCTATAACATGTAGCGACCTGAACGTAAAAACAATTTCTCGTTTGACCTTTTATCAAAACAACTATGTATGTATGTACCGGGTGATATAAAAAAAAACATATACCTAATGGATAATGGAGTCATACAGCTATCCGTCCTTTCTTTTGTAACAACGGTAATGGCGTACTTTTGATGAGCTTATTCCTTTTTAACCGACTTCAAAAAAAGGAGGAGGTTCTTAATTCGACTGTATTTTTTAAATGTTTGTTACCTCATAACTTTTGACTGGGTGGTCCGATTTTCATAATTATTTTTTTATATGAAAGCTGGTGCTTCTCGTGTGGTCCCATTTTTATTTGGTCCAGTTCTGACATGGGATCTATATAATTGAAGTCGGTTTATAGTTTTTATAAACCAAATCAATTATTCATTACTCATACTCGAAAAGTTGCCTGAGGAGCGGGTTGAAAATAATACTTTTCAGCCCTATATCTATCCCTATAAAAGTATTAGATATAAAAACTATTGGCACGCTGCCTTCCCCGTGTCGGGACTAAATAATTTACTTTCGCTCTTAGTGAAACAATGTACTATTCTAGTATGTAAAAAGTTGCAAATGATTTTTATTTTGCACCTTTTTTAATTTGTTTTTATTACCGATTATATTGCAATGTATCGTGACCGGAACTGTGTAATGTGCCGAAGAGAGCTAGATCAAGGCAAATACCAAACGTCTTTTTGAGTCAAGACTACGACTTGACAAACGTATGTAGGACGCCATCTGGCTAGGTGGGATGAAGACCTGCGAAAGACTGCAGGCAGATGTTGGATGCGTCAAGCTGAAGACAGGGCGCTATTGTGCTCATTAGGGGAGGCCTATGTCCAGCAGTGGACTAATATAGGCTGATGGGTGGTGATGATGATGTTATATTGTGAATACAATACAATCGTAAATGTTAAAAAAACTGATTTACTGAGGTAGGCATGCACCGTTTTAGTAGTACTTTAATAGAAAGGGTCAAAAACTCATCAAATAAACAACTTTCAAAGTGGAATTACTCAAAATGGACAACGAACCGGGAGTAGCCCCTTAGATATTCTTATTTTTCAGGAACAGAGCTTTCCAACGACATATCAATCAGTTCGATTGGTGCCAGGCCCAGGCGCCATACATTTGTGCCTTTATTTGGTATTCCAATACCATAAGATTACAATCTCTATGACTTATAATATCGTGTCAATAATGTGGTGGGGCATTTAATCATAATCGTAATAGTTATAGATATGGCATAAACAAAAAAAGATCGTGTTAGTAGAATACGAAAAGGTGTCAATGGCGGTGATTGTAACGCGATAATGAAGCGATAATAGTGTCATAGTGAGGCGATTGTGTTAGTGGAATCAGGCCCCTGGATGGAAAGAGATCGAAGTCCGCTGTGCTGTATGCGCTATTAAAGAGATCAGCAGTCCGAGAGATGAAGGAGTTCTTGCGATAGTTCGTCACACAACAGGTAGGAACATGCAGCTTTAGGTAGTTACGTCTTGTGGAAGCACGGGTCGGGGCTATGATCTTAATCTTAGAGAGAAGATGCGAGCTGTCAATCCTACTATGGATAATATTATGGAAGAATGTAAGGTCGGCGGCATCTCTACGAAGTTTCAAGGTAAGTAAATATAAATAAGTTTTCAGCAAAATGTTTGAAAAATATATTGTTCAGGCACTACAGTACCCAAATGAAACTCCCGAAATGATCAGATAACTTGTATTAATAACTTTACAGTGTTTTTGGGATAAGGGTTTAAGATGGACAATCGTTTAGCTCCATGAGTCAGAGTCGAATGAATGAACTGTCAAAAAATATACAAATGCCTGCACTAAACACAAACTGTCTTTTAAAATTGCTCTTCACTTTCGTCAGGCGTAAACATATATTGTAAACGAGCTAGTATGCGTTTGTAGAATCAAATAAAATTATAAATAGCAGACAATTAGGTTTTCAAAAGCATAAAAGTACTACCCATGCAATTAATACCTAACTCGTTCTAGTTCTCTGGGACTTGGACAGTTCTAAAAACACATACGGCTTGTTTTGTGACTTATCTAAGGCTTTCGATTTCATAAAATTCTCTTGGCAAAATTACATAATTACGGCGTGCGAAATAAAGAGCTTTCTGTAATTACTTCTTATGTACCTCTCCTGTTTATTCTGTACTTAGACGATCTTGTAACTTGTGTTGAAAACGAAACTGACATTGTATTATTCGCAATGACACTACTGTCATTGTCAGCGATAAAAATAAAGGAAAGGTCTTCATAAAGCTCGATAAATTAGTTTTATGTATAAATCAATGGTATAGGGCAAATAACCTTTAAATATGGATAATGAAATCTGTGGCGCGCTGGGCGAAGGTCCGCCTGCGCCGCAGGCGGTTGCGGGTTCGATTTTCGCCTCGGGAAAAATGTGTGCACGATCTCCAGATATTTGTTGATATTCGTCCTTAATACTCCTCGGTACCTCAAAGTACGGTTCAAGTGTATCAAACCCATGCCCGATCCCTTCGCTCCACTGAAACCCTTTCGCTGCAAACTCCCCGCCCGTTCCAAGCGTACAGCTCCATAGCTCCAGCTCATCGTTCACCGTACATGCCACCAAATTATGGAATGCCTTACCTACCCCAACAAAACAAGCTAAATCTTTCCCTATATTTAAACATATATAATGGTCTATGAACACTTTCTGACTTCAGTTTCAAATAATTAATATAAAATATAATAATAATGTATTTTAATATAGACGGGGTGGGGCAAACTTTTGGCCCCTTAAGGGGGGGAGCTCTCGTTTCTTTTGTAGTTCGAAAGTTCTCTTCTTAGGAACTTTCTATGTTATTTCGAAGAAAAAATATTGCCTTCTATAGTGTTTTGAAAATGTACGGTTCTCCCAAAATATATGTAGACGAGGCCTGTATTTTAGGTAGCCTACAGGGGTTGTATGATAGACAATTCTAAGGCTGATTAACCTCTTTGCAGTAAGCCTTTGCAATATTTGGGTGTTTATGGTTCTGTTCGTCCAAATCAACGGTTCTGAAGAGGTTCTGAATGTAACAGACAATCTTTATGAAACGGATACGACGTTCAATATTGACAACTGTCGAGTGGTCTTGTCGGATTGGGAGCTATGATGGCGGTGAGCAAACAACGAGGACCATCTTAGACCGATCAATGAAAAGAATGCTCGTTATTATCAGTTGTTATTGAAATTTATAGCATTCAGGGCTCCACCGTGTGCGTGAGTCTTCATCAGAAGTGGGATAAACCCATGTTTTACGCTCACAGATGTTTTACCAAGAATGTAAAAGTTCGATGGATTCACATCAAAATGGTGACACTCAACAGGTCGACATTTTATGCTGTGACAAATCTGAGCTGGCGACCAAACCTGAATTCTTACGAGAATTTAACTAAGAAGCTTTATGGATGTACAGTAATACAATTGGTTTGTAATGATGTGATGGCTGATAAGGGTATGTATGTTTTACACTAAAATTACCGGTTTTTATAATGCACCTGGATTGATTTGTACGTAGGTACCTAGACTAGGTAGCATGGTTATTACTATGTAAGCAGTTCCATTTTCATGAGTTTTATTGTGATATGAACCAACGTTTGCTTGATGTTAATTAATCTTGAGAAAGAAATGACTCAAATATCTCGTACAGTTCGTACCTAGCTAGCCAAAGCTGATCAAGTGGCTTTTCCCAAGGATAAAGCATAGCAGGTAAAGATAATTATGTCCTATAGTGTTATTGATGATAGCCTGTGTCGTGTCAATTGCACAACATGCCTGTCGGATGCATTTTTCTGTTGTGATTTATTGGTTTCAGGCTTCAGTAGAAGTGGAGGATGCCAGACAGTACATGTTTGCAGGTCACATGGATCATAGAGGCAAATAAAGATTTTATGATTGGCATTGGTTGGAGCCAAAACTACGGGTGATGATACCAGCCAAAGGATTAACTTTGCCTGGAACGACTGGGAATTAAGGGTCCTCATCACAACGCTAAGCGCACACCTACCTACTTCTGAATGGTTTCAGTTCCAAAGTTAGTGGTTGTTCATTTGAAAAAGAAAGTGAAACAATAAAATTTGTTTGTGTTGATTATTTTGTTATACCTACTGCCCTACTGCTTAATATTGTCTCGCATTATGTTGTTCTGTTGTGTGTTATTTTGTAACGCTCTTGTATTTACTTGTTTGGTTTTGATCTTTGTTTCTGCTATGCTGTTTTTGCTGGAAGTTGAGGTCTTTTTGTGGTATCTTGGACATGGTGGTGATTAGCAGAAGTGGTGTGAACATCTTGGGTTTTTACACTCAGAATAGATCCTTGAGATGTGATTGGTAGCCGTCTGCTTAGACGCGTGTGAGCATATTGAGTACGGTGTCTCAATATTAGTTCTACAAGCATACGGTGTTGCTTGGCAGAACAGTTGTGAGCATCTTGGGTTGCTACACCCAAGATTATCCTTCAGACATGCACGGTGGCTGTCTGCTTGGATGTGTGTGTGCGTATTGAGTACGGTGTCTCAATTAGACTTGTGTAGTTCGCGAACGATTGAAGGAAATGAACTACTTCACTTCGCAAAATAAACTTGTCTTTCATTCAGTAGTCATTCAAATATATCTCTACTTCATTTAGTTCAATCTTTCGAAATCCTTCTTTGCACGAACTTATCTTGGCGCTCGTACACGTCGTACACGCCTGAATTATGTACTTTCTGCTATGACGTTAAAGTATTATTTCATGAAGGATTGTTGTTTTTCTATGTAGGGCATAAATCAGTTCCCGTGGGATAGAAATCACCTTTAAACGTTTCCATAAGAACAACGCGTGCGAAGCCACGGGGCGCAGCTAGTAATTTATAGTTTTGCTTTCATTTCATTGTTGATAAGCCTGTCAAACTCAAACTCAAAAATGCTTTATTTCCATAAATACAATAAATGTACACTTAGAAAAGGTCAAATCATATTAAAAAAACAAAGAAGGAAGGAAAATCCAGATTAGAATGAAAGTGAAATACAATACCTAAGTTGTGTCATTCATTATTCGTAACTCGAGCAACTCCTAGAGAGTGTGATAGGTAGGTACACTACGCGAGCTCCATATCTCTCTTTATGTCGTTCTGATATGCTGAACTAAATGAACTAGTGAACTAAATGAGTGGACTACTTCGTTGAGCAAAAAGATATACTTCATTCATTTCTTTTCAATGACACATTTTGCGCAACGCTAGTCTCAATATTAGTTCTACAAGCATACTGTGTTGCTTGGCAGAACAGTTGTGAGCATCTTGGGTTGCTACACCCATGATTATCCTTCAGACGTGAACGGTGTCCGTCTGCTTGGATGTGTGTGTGCGTATTGAGGACGGTGTCTCAATATTAGTTCTACAAGCATACGGCGTTGCTTGGCAGAGCTGTTGTGGGCGTCTTGGGTCCCTACACCCAAGACTCCAGACATACACGGTGGATGTCTGGCTAGATGTTGTTTTGTGGCATTGAGTTGAATATTGTAAGTTTGTTGTCGTCTGACCTAGTGTCATGTTTAGTAAATTTGTTGTTGGCTTGTGGTCAAGCAGTTCCTTGTTTTGGGTCCCCTGATATATCTGGTGGTGCCACCGCGGATCTCATCTGTGGTCGGTAACTACCATTGGTTGATCTGTTGGTATGTTCGTGCCTAGAGTACGTTGTTCTCGAGAAATGAGACAATTGGCTGGAGTTCTTTATGTTTGTTGTATATTGATGATTTGTCTGTTTGCAGCTGACTGAAGCTAGGTGTAGGGAATTGGTGGAGTAACCGGGCTGCGGTGACTAGAGCGACGCGACGGTGCAGACATGCGTTTGCTGGTCTGTGCATTGATCATACCTAGAAGAATGATGTCAGGTTGGACGAGCGATTTTATGACTTTATCGGAGCCTGCCGTTCTTTATTAATTATTTGTGCGCCCCGTGGTAAGTACAGGGAGTGCAGATGCCCCAGGGTGAGTCTGTTTTTATTATCTTCAATTTTATTGCAATGTTCAACAAAAACAAACTATACGCTGAGTTTGTTAACGAGGCCATTTCTACTCGCGGCGGTTGGCCGAGGCGATAGCTGTTTCGTTCTCCGGAGTGCAGGCACGGATCTGGCAGTGTTGTGCTTACTTCTACTGCCGCTGCTGTCCCCAAACGAAAATGCTTTTTTGTGGAGCATCAGCTATACACCCTCGCAAGGACATTCCAGCTCGAGATGCTACATGCATAAAGTGTAATAGAAATGGCCACTATGGAAAAGTCTGTCGTAGCAGGACACCAACAGCTGCTTCAACAACGGCAACAGATGACTGCGGCCACTGCAGTATAATATCTGCGGCGGCACCGACTTCACTGCGCAAGGCAATGGTGACGGTTATTATTAAGGGAGTTCGAGCAGAAGCCTTGATTGACACCGGGAGCTCCCTGAGCTTCGTCAATGAGGACTTTGCCAATCTCTGTCAACTGAAGAAGAGGCGTTGCGACCAAACTATTTCTATGGCTTCCTTATCTCACAAGTCATAGGTTAACGGCTCGACTCTCCAGAATGTTAGGATCGGAGACAATGTCTTTAACAACGTCAATCTCCTGATTGTGAATAACTTATGTGCCGACGTTATAATTGGCCATGACGTCTTAGAATCACACTCGACTCTAGAATTCAAATTTGGTGGACAGAAAGATAAGTTAAAGGTTTGCAGCGTAGCTGCAGCCTCTGTCCCTGCTGTACCCCTATTTTCTAATGTCACGGCGGACTGCAAACCTATCGCTGCGAAATGAAGGAAACACACCAAAAAAAAGGAAGGAATCATAGAAGAAAGTCTGTCACCTTGGCGAGCGCAGGTTTTAATCACGAAAAATGCAAATCACAAGAGGCGGATGGTAATAGATTACTCGCAAACCATCAACAAATATACACAACTGGATGCCTTTACCTACCCGTTACCCAACATTGAAGAGATGGTAACAAAGGTAGCTAAATACGCGATTATTAGCGCTATAGATTTACAGAGCGCATACCACCACGTGCCCATCTTGCCTGACGAAAAAAACCTTCACAGCTTTCGAGACATGTGGTAACCTGTATCATTTTCGTAGAATTCCGTTTGGTGTTACCAACGGTGTGTCTAGTTTCCAAAGAACTGTCGACTGGCTCATCAGAACCGAAAACCTAAACGGTACTTTTGCCTACATTAATGATATTACTGTATGTGGAAAGACACAGGAAGAGCACGATAAAAATCTTAGACTATTTGTCAAAGCTGTGGAGAAGTACAACCTTACCCTAAACAAAGAAAAGAGCAAGTTCACACAGTCGACTATAAACATTCTTGGCTATACATTTGAAAATCATGTTATTAAGCCAGTTAGTGAGCGACTGAAACCGCTTCTAAATATGCCCTCACCCAATGATGTAGCTTCTCTTCGAAGGACTCTCGGTATGTTCGCACACTATTTGAAGTGGATTCCTAGTTTTTCATAGAGAATCTATCCTATGGTGCATACCAAAAGTTTCCCCTTAAGCTCAGACGCAGTAAAATGTTTCGAGGACCTGAAATCTGTTATAGCAAAGTCACGCCATAGACGACAAGTTACCTTTTAGTGTCGAGACTGACGCTTCCGAACATTCCATCGCCGCTACATTATCACAGAATTCGAGGCCCATCGCCTTTTACTCAAGGACCCTCAATCAGAGCGAGCGAAATCACTCAGCGGTAGAGAAAGAAGCCTATGCCATCGTTGAAGCTCTGGAGATTTTTTTTTTTTTTTTTTTTTTTTTTTATTTAAATGTAAATATCTATAAATAAATAAGTACATCATGAACGACAAATAGAGCGAATGAGCAGTAACAGGAAGAGCGAGAACGAAGCTATCGGACCATCTTTGCCGCCAATGTGGATGACGCAACAATTTCCATTTTCTTCAACACCAAAAACGATGGCGAATATTGCTAAAGATGGAGAGTGGAAGCCAGTCCAAACCCGTAAGGCACGGAGGAGTGCGAACAAGTTCATGGGGCGGACGGGTGCAGCCTGCCTTGCACCAGATTTCAACTTCAAAGCGGCGGATTTGCATGTACCTCTCTTTATATCGAACGTCGACATTCAAACAACACAGGAGGACATTGCGGCTTACATCACTGCGAAAACTGGGCAGCAGGTGACGCTGAGCAAAATCAATATGAAGGACCGAAAGAGGCACAACGCTTTCAAAATAATGGTGTCCAAACAGAAGCTATCGCTGTTTCTGGATGAGAAACTTTGGCCAGAAGGCATCATCTTTCGTCGCTTCCTGCCTCAGAAGCCACCAGGAGTAGCCGGTGGTAAAGAAGTGATCGAACTCACCACTCAACATGGATAGTTGCATCCTTAGTAGTTTTAACTGTAAGAATATCAAACGTTCGATCGAACATGTAAGTGAACTTTGTACCGTAGCAGACATTGTTGCGCTTCAGGAAACGTGGCTCTACCCTCATGATCTCATGTACCTTAACTCTATCAGCCAGGAGTTTGGCAGCACAGGAACCTCAGCCATTGATACTTCAGCAGGAATCCTCACCGGCAGGCCACATGGAGGGACGGCCCTGCTATGGAGGAAAAGTATTTTCTCCTCGGTTTCAGTCATTGAGTGCAACCACCCTAGGCTTTGTGGTATTAAAGTGTCAGTGAGTGATAAGTTTTTCCTAGTCTTTTGTGTGTATATGCCCACAGACTGCGTTTACAACTTACCTGAGTTTACACAGTGTTTAAGTGCGTTGAATGCTTTGATTGAGAACATTAACATCGAAAATGTGTTTATACTAGGTGACTTCAATGCACATCCGTATGAATCCTTTTGTAAAGAATTACTCAGTTACTGTGAAGAACAAGAGTGGTTGTGTGCGGACTTTGAAAAGTTAGGTATAGACTCAGACTGCTACACGTTTGTAAGTGAAGCCCATGGCTCAAGGAGATGGTTAGATCACTGCATTGTTACCAATGCGGCATGGGCTACTGTGTCGGATATTTATGTAATGCATGATGTGTTCTGGTCAGATCATTACCCCTTGATTATAAACTGCAAACTAGAAGTCATTTGTCACAAAACTTTTAAACATATCAATACAAATAAAAATTCTGCTATATGGGGGGATAGGAAGCCAGAACAAATCAAAAGTTATACTATGAAATGTCATGAAATGTTAAGACTGATAAAATTCCCTGAAACACTGGGTATTTGTTGTGATAAATTTTGCCATAACTTAGAACATAGAATTATTATAGATAATTTATATAAGGATATTGTTTTGTCAATCACTACAGCTGCATCACTCTCCCATCATTGTTCTAAGAGAGGCAAGGCAAAAAAGAGTCATATAACCGGCTGGAACAAGCATGTTGCTGGTGCTCACAGGCAAGCGAGGCTGAAATTTGAATCTTGGGTTTTTCAAGGTAAGCCAATGTTAGGTACAGTGTATGATGAAATGTGCAGTAGTAGAAGAACTTTCAAGTCAAAACTGAAATGGTGTCAGACACATCAGGAACAGATAAAGTTAGATATGCTGGCAACTCTTAGACCAATCTCACTGGCAACAATTATAGCAAAGGTTTTTGACAGTCTATTAAACAAGGAGTTGGATAAGTATATAGTTTTACAGGATTCTCAGTTTGGTTTCCGAGCTGGACTTTCCACGGAAAGTGCTATTATGTGTCTAAAGGAAACAGTAAGTTACTATACAAAGAGAAAGACACCTGTATTTGCCTGCTTTCTTGATCTGTCAAAAGCATTTGGCACAGGCACCAAATGCCCACCTTATGTCTACCCTGTGTCTCTCAACGGAACACAACTGAAGAGAGTGTATGTTTTCAAGTACCTTGGGCACTTGGTAACAGAATCCTTGTCGGATGAGGAAGATGTTGAACGTGAGCGAAGGGCACTCTCAACTAGGGCAAATATGGTAGCACAGCGATTTCGCTGTTGTTCAGTTCCTGTTAAAATAACATTATTTAAAGCATTTTGCACATCACTTTATACATGTAGTCTGTGGACTAACTACACCAAAAGGTCTATGAGTGCCCTTCGTGTACAATTCAATAACTCCTTCCGGGCGTTGTTGCGGCTGCCGCGCTGGTGCAGTGCGTCGGGCATGTTTGCTGACGCGGGCGTGGACAGCTTTCCAGCTGTGCTAAGAGCCCGCTGCGCCGCCTCGCTGTGTCGCCTGCGCGCCAGCCGCAACAGCCTCCTCGCAGCAGTAGCTGAGGACATGAACGGCCGATTCCTGCGGCATTGGGTAGGGGTGCATTCAGTGCTTGCAACCTACACCTGGCACTGAGTGCACACCTGCAGCTGTAAGCAATGTTGTGTTAATGTTATTTTCTTTTCTAAATGTGTAATTTATTGTAAAATGTACCGATATGGACCATGCCGGTCTGAAATAAATGATTTTTATTTTATTTTTTTATTTATAGTATTACAATCTAGTCTAAGACTAATAAGTAATTTAAATTTGACCTAAACTGCTAAAATACTCAAATAATAAGAATGTGTCCATTAACACGTTTCTTAATGTCTCTATTTAAGGCGAAGACACTTTGTTCATGTGTTCTTTTTATAGCACTCACTATTTTTCACTTGCACATCACTAAACCAACTCAAAAGGTTTTGTCCTTTTCAGTCGTCTTAATATGTCTGTATTGTCGAGGAGCTGGATAGCTTCGACATTCACGTGGTGTAGAAGTCTCCGTTCGTGAGCTTCGGCAAACTTTTTAATAACACTAACAACAAGTTCCACTTTAAGGTCCCTGTGGAGGTCGTCGTTTCTTATGTACCAGGGGGCATTAACGATGCCCCTCAGTACTTTATTCTGAAAGCGCTGAATAATTTGAATGTTCTGAGCGGTACAACCCCACAGCTGTATACCATAAGTCCAGATCGGCATAAGGACTTGTTTGTATATCAATAGTTTATTGGGCACTGGTAGTGATGAATGTCTTCCGAGCAGCCAGTACATGTTTTTGTACCGAAGGTTCAGTTTATTCTGTTTCTTTTTGACATGAGCTTTCCAGCGGAGCTTAGCATCCAATGTCATCCCTAAGTATTTCGCTGTATTCTCATATGGTAAAGCAACACCATTGATATGCACCGGATGGTAGTTCTCTTTTTTATTGGTAAAGTCAATATGGACTGATTTACTTTCATTTAATTTGATTCTCCACCGCTTAGTCCAATCAATGAAGGTGTTTAGAGCGGCTTGTACTTTTTCTGTTGCTTCTTCATGAGTGACTCCTGTAGCCATAATTGCTGTGTCATCTGCAAAGGTCGCAATAGTAGTCTTTTCTAGCTTAGGGATGTCACAGGTGTACAGTAGGTAGAGGACCGGAACAAGTACACTCCCTTGTGGCACGCCAGATTTAATTTCCTTAAGTACTGAATATGCATCATCTTGTCTTACTCTAAACATTCTGTGTGTTAAGTAGGACTCAAGAATATTTGCAATTTTGTATGGTAACATGGTTCTTAGCTTATGGATAAGGCCTTTATGCCATACCTTATCGAATGCTGGTGCAACATCAAGAAAAACTGTAGAACAAACTTTTCCTTTCTCGAGAGCTTTTTCTATAGTATTAGTAATTCTGTGTACCTGATCTAGGGTTGAGTGTTTTTCTCTAAAACCGAACTGATAATCTGGAATTAAGGTTTTTCTTTCTATGATAGGCTTAAGTCGCCTTAATAAGAGTTTTTCAAATAATTTGGATATGATTGGTAGCAGTGAAATCGGTCTATATGATGTTACTTCATGGGATGGCTTACCAGGTTTGGGAATCATTATGACCTCAGCAACTTTCCACATATCAGGTACGTACTGGAATCGAAACGCAGCATTGATAAGGGTGGTGAGTTTTACTATGGCTTTTCGGGAGAGGTTTTGCAACACTTCTCCAGTAATAAGATCATAGCCAGGAGTTTTTTTCCGACTCAGATGTTTGATTTCGCTGTACACTTCTTTTGGTGTAACTAGTCTTATGTCTGTATCTAGATCGAGGTTTTCTATAGGCAGAGTGTCATATGTACCTTCATTGATTTCATTTTCTTCAAAAGTTAGTTCTAAGTGCTGAGCGAAGCGTGTAGCTTTTTCTTCACTACTGGCTGCCCAGCTACCATTTTCTTTTCTTATAGGAGGAATCTGCATTATCGGTTTCTTTAGGTTTTTCGTCATTTTCCACAGTGAATAATCTGTAGTTTTATCACTGGTTAGTTGAGTTAAATAATTATTCATATTTTCATCGTTAAAACTCTTTATTTCTCTGCTCAATTTCTTAGTGAGATTATTAAGTACTTTTTTGTCTTCCGGGTCTCTAGTCATGTGCCACTTTTGCCTTTGTTTTCTTTTCCCTACTAAAAGATCTATAATATATTTCGGATAAGTATTCCCTCTCCTTTTGATGTTAAATTTTGGTGTATTTTCCCACGCACATTGTTGGATTGTTTTTATGAATTGTTCTACATCTGTGTCCAATTGCTCTGGGGTCTTTAGTGGTACATTCAGCTTAATAACCGAGTCTAACTCCTTTGTAAAATTCTCCCAATCTGTGTTTTTATTTACTAGGGCAGGATTACTTATTTTTGTTATAATGGTCTCGCTAAGTGTAAGTATTATTGGCGAGTGGTCTGAATTCATATCATAACCTTCCTCTATATTAATGAGCTCTGGAGAAATGGCGCCATTTTCTTATTGGTAGACCGTTCAAACTCATCACGGACCAACAATCGATTTCCTTCATGTTTGTTCCAAAACATACAAGTAAAATTAAAAATGAGATGATCCAGAGATGGCGGCTGGAACTGGCACCATACAGATATGATTTTAGTTTATACATTCACGTGGCATTGCGACTAGCAGAACTACGGCCTACAATCCTCAAGGCAACGGCCAAGTCGAGAAATTGAATTCCACGCTATGGAAAACAGTACAGCTCTCTCTGCGTTCGCTCAACATGCCTATAGAAAATTGGGAGCATGTACTTAATGTGGCTCTCCACTAGATTAGATCGCTCTTATGCACAGCTACTAACTGCACGCCACATGAGCGCCTGTTCACACATCCGCAAAGATCAATGAATGGTCACAGTATTCCAACATGGCTAACCAATTCGGGGCAAGTCCTCATGCGCCGTTTTGACCGTTCTAATAAGTATCAGCCTGTGGTGGAAGAAGTGGAGCTGCTTCAAGCGAATCCAGATTACTCATATGTGAGACTCAGAGATGGAAGAGAAACCACCGTCTCGAATCGACACCTTGCGCCTGTCGAAGGGCAAGGGGAAATTATTTTGGATCAACCGGATGTAATCTAAGTATCGTAAGGTCGGCCAACTGTGTCGGTTCTGATACGTCTGCTGGCGTGGTGGCCAAAAGCTGTATTAGTTACCCTATGGCGTCCGTGGACTGACGCATTGTCAGGCATTGGCCGTGTAGACGAGGCCTGTATTTTAGGTAGCCTACAGGGGTTGTATGATAGACAATTCTAAGGCTGATTAACCTCTTTGCAGTAAGCCTTTGCAATATTTGGGTGTTTATGGTTCTGTTCGTCCAAATCAACGGTTCTGAAGAGGTTCTGAATGTAACAGACAATCTTTATGAAACGGATACGACGTTCAATATTGACAACTGTCGAGTGGTCTTGTCGGATTGGGAGCTATGATGGCGGTGAGCAAACAACGAGGACCATCTTAGACCGATCAATGAAAAGAATGCTCGTTATTATCAGTTGTTATTGAAATTTATAGCATTCAGGGCTCCGCCGTGTGCGTGAGCAGTGAGTGTATAAAAAAAAACAAGTTGGTCTTAATCGACTCTGTTTCCAACCAGAAACACTTTTCCCAAAGTAGCATACCAAGTCAAATCGTTAGTTTTGGCAATAATTAAAAAAAAAAACAATTTCCATACATTTTCTATGAAAAAACGAGTAAGTGAAAACAACAATGTCACTATATAGCCTGCGGGTGTCCTGTCGAGTGAGAGGTTGGCAGTGTTTTAAATACATTGCTGATTTTAAATTTGTTTTCTTATCGGTCACCACGCTCAAAAAGTGTAACTTGAATTAATATCAAAGAAAAAGCAATACTGCATGAATAAAATAAATAAGTAAAAAATTATAATTGCATAAGTTGATACAAAATGCTATGCAATAGCTTTACCGCGGCAGTCCCCGAGTGCCACACGTCTTTTTTAACCGAGAAATGATTAGACGCTCACTGAATTTCGCATTAACAAGGTAAAATAAACAAATCAAAACTACAATCATTTTCGGGTGATAAAAACGCTGCCATATTGGCGACATGTTTATTTGACGTCTACGTTCACTCACACTCGATTAAAACCTTTTGTGACGACCTCGGTAGTAGTCATCTCAGGAAAGAGGTTTTTCGATTAAGCTGAAAATAACCGACCATACTAAATGTGAAGTGGGCAGAATGGTGTCAAATCATGGTGCAGCAAGCAGAATAAAAAAAGTAGAAATGTGAACAGCGATTTCACGTCCGCTCTAGTCAATGGCCTAGCGTTTTGAAATTTTGCGATTGAGGTTTAAAATATCAATTTTTCAATGGTTAAATTATACAATAAAAACATCTCAAAATGCTAAAACATATAATGTAGATATGTTTCTATAACAATAGAGAATACGTTATAAAAACCCCCCTATTTTTGTGTTGGAAATTTAACTTCTTAAACTTCCTACTTATTCCTTATACCTATGTGTCTAGGATGAACCGAATGTAGAATTAATGAATATTCTGGCCAATGATCGTTTAGTTAGTGGTAGGACTCTACGTTGTGTTGTGGTAGTACCTGGGGTCTTTTAGGTGTTAAAGACAAACGAACGAATACTAAAATTAGCTAAATCTCTTACGTTCTTCGTATTATCTATTAAGTTATCTAAAATTTAATGATGTGAAGTTTGTATGTGCTAATATTATATGATAAGCGTACTACTTTAGTAGAAGTTCAGATAAGTAGTTTCTTTAATTTTCTGTACTTAGGTCATTAACAGTTGAGTAGTTTTGTAGATACTAAAGTAATCATTCTTCATTCTTTCTCACTGAATTTAATAACGGCACAGGATAGAAGCCCCTCCTTCCGCTCCTACCAGTAGTTTCCGTCGCCTTCCTGGATAAATTCCTCCGTATAAAGTCTACAAACTAATAGGCTAAACTATCAGTTTGTGACTAGGGGGCACATCACAAATAGTTATAGTCATAATGTTAGTCATCAGTCAGTCTGGGGACAAGAGGACTTAATTTTTTATCAAAATTCCTAAGTCTCGTTATGGTCAGTTAAAATTTAGGTGCATTCACAGGGAAATTTACTTTGTGATGTTTAATTCAAAACGTTAACGTAACTTTCACACTAAACAGTCTCAGTTCTCTAGTTACTCTAGTCTGCGGAACCTAACTCTACCAAGCTAATCTAGCCTAGTACCGAAAGGTCCCTATTTTCACACACTGAGTGCATGCACTAAAGCTTCAACCCACAGCTCTTCATTCGGCTATTTCAAGGCTAATGCTTTCTATTCGTTATAGAATAGATGATGGACTTTAGGTCCTCTAGGAATTTATTCCCATAATTTATAAGGCCTCTTTACATAGAGATTATGCCCAAAAGTCTAAGGCTTTTAAGAGGTAATGAAATTATAAATTTCAGGTTTTCCTTATTAGGAATTATTTTCATGATAGTAATGTAAAATATAATGATTCATCCAATCGAGATTATTTCTCATAGCTTATAAAGGCTTTTCCCACATTCGGAGATTATTGCCTAGGTGACGTTTGCACCAAGCTATAATTAGATTGATCAAAATATAAATATCTCTCTACCGGAGACAACTGTGAATACAGCTAAAATTGTAATGTAAATCATAGTCATACCTGAAACCAGAATACACTACTATGCTAGTTTTATTCAACTTTAATAATTAGTTAATTTAAACACTCTTATTAATATTAGATTAATCAAATCAATATATTGGACTTAGAGTCCTATAGGAATTAATTCCCATAATTTAGGCCTCTTAACCTAGAGATTTTGCCCAGTAGTCTACCGCTTTTAATAGAAATAAAGGTCTAATACTCTCATCAATATTAGATCAATTAATCTCTTTCGTTAACATAGAATATTTCCTGTAATAAATAAGGGAAAGCACAGTGAAATTCAATAATCGCTCTTAAATATAACATTTCCTGTAAATCACACAATGAAAACATAAAACAGAAAACAGAAATGAAATTCAATAGTCGTTCTTAAATATAACATTTCCTGTAAATACAATGAAAACGTAAAACACAAATAAATTCAATATATGTATAATAAACACAACTCCTTCCATAAGAAACACATTGAAAATATATTAAATAGAGAGTTAAAAAATACATTTGATGTAAGTCAGCATTATTTTGTACTTTTATGTGAGTTATTTAACCCTTGGTTTAGGTAACAGTATTCTGAAAAGTAGTTGAAACTTGACAAATATCAGACGTATTTTTAGTAATAAAACATGCGACTTAGCTATCGCCGGATCCAGCTTTGGTACCTGAAACACTGACTCTACTCTACACTCAGTTGATTACTTGAACTAGTGTCAAAAATCCCAACACCAACTCTAATTTAATCAATAAAATTAAAGGTAGGATAATTATGTAATAAATTCAATGTAATTGGGTATATCAAAATTAACACAGACTTTACAGTTAACACTTATTCTATCTTTACATTAATCAACACTGATTTTATTCAATTACTTTTGTTTGACAAAGATACCGTTAATGCCCTTAACGTCAAAAGGTCGTCCTCTCTTTAGGGTCTCCAAATCCGAACTCCCGAATATCCTCCGTCACAAATCCCTCCTCCTTGGGCGTCGCCCGCGCATTCTTCGTTACATCTAATGGTCCTTGGTTTTTTAAAGTTTGATTTAAACCTTGACCCTACTCAAAACTGTTCAATATTTATCTACTAGATGGCGTTAGTTGTATTTTAAACACTACTTGGTATCATTATAATATGAATGAAATAAGCAAATAATAATAGATGTGTATTATTTATAGGTAGTTCTCCTTGGGTGCTGTGCTCGCACGATCTACAACTACTCCACGAACAAAATACTTTTAAAAATTGTAATTCTAGTCTAAAGAGAGAAAATAACATCAAAAAGTGTAAAATAACCTACCACGGATCAGTGAAAACGTTATCTCGGCGAAATACTGTATAGTATACATATAAAACTGTGAAATAAAAATAACAAAAAACTAATCGTCAACAATAACAAAAAGTGCTAGAAAAGTGTAACAAACTATAAAATACCACAATCAGTCACGAAAATATAAAGAAGACAATATCCAAAATAAGAAATAACATCGAAAAGCCTGTGAAATCCAAAAATCATTTTTAACAAACAGTGTTATTTGTGCTCCGTCATTTTTATTACTAGACGGTTGTCGCAAAAACTTTATCAAGACCGTTAGTACCTATATCGCAAGCAATCCACTATTTCGACCACATTTACAACTGTACGGTTGGTGTGGTGGAATAAGACACTGAATGCCGACGCGTCTCATCGTGACCGCTGCTAGTTCGATCCCCGAACAAATTTTCTGAACAAAACTTCTCTTTTTGCATTTTTTGTTTTCGTTTCCAAAGTTATTAAGTATGGATGCGATTATAAAGGCTATAGCTGCGATTGGACAACAGATTCAGGACATTGACAACAAACTCTCATCAAAAATTGATATTCTGGATAGAAAAATAAGCGCGCTTCAACCACAACTTAACGAATTAAAAATAAACCAGCAGAGACAGGAGGAACGCCTAGACTATCTCGAAAAAGAAGTGAGGAGCCGGAACTTGGTGCTATTCGGTGTACCGGAGGAAGAAGAATCCTATACAGAGTTGGAAACATTAATGCTGAATATTTTGAACAATGACCTACACTTAAAAAGTAATGCAAGCGAAATCCAGCATGTACGACGCATAGGGAAAAAAGGAGAGAAACCAAGACCCATAAATGTGGGATTTTCAACTTATAGCAAGAAAATTCTTATACTAAAAAATAAACACAAACTTAACCAATCTGGCTACTACATAAAAGAAGATTTTGCACCTAAAATCCTACAAGAAAGAAAACAGTTACAGGAAGAGTTGAAAACCGAATTAAAAAAAGGAAATCAAGCGTTTATTAGATACAATAAGCTGATAATTCGAGCACCTACCTCTCCGCTGAAAAAAATACGTAATAAAGAAAATAATTTTGAGAGGACATTACATAATGAAAATGGCCCGAAGATGAGCAAAAAGGACATTAACGGAGCTGCAAAAAAACATAAAATATACAACGAAAACAGAAGCATAACGCAGTATTTAACGACACATACAATAGAAATACCTAAAACACAAAAAGCAGATAGCGCCACCTCTTCCAAATACTAAAAAAATTATATTTAAAAAACACAAAATCGTAAACAAGCATCCCAATACGGCTGGTCACCGCGGGAGAGCTAGACCGAAACCCTCCAGCTCAGAAAATGCATTCAACGTTTAGTATTTTATATTTTGCCGAATGCCAATGGAAGAATAAGAAGAATAATTTAGATAAAATCAAGATAAAACGTGGCAACTTACCAGGACAACGCTAGATTCAAAAAAACTGCGATTATAATGTATATGAACTGGAGGAGGCCTGTACCCGAAAGGGGTCCAAACCAACAAAAATATGTACTATAATTTTAATCGACGTAAAGTTATATTTATTTATAGAATGAATGCAATTGTAATTAGTAACAAATTTATGACATCTAGGTAATTTTGTCTAATTAAATATATTTTTAAAATAATAGTAAAATGTAATCAATATAATTAAATTAAATTAAATCTGGGTAGGCAATTGTTTAATTGTATTTTTTTATTCATTTTATATGACTTTAATTTGAAAAACTTTGTTTAGAAGCAATATTATTTTATAATTTATATTATTTTTAGTTATTGATTGCTGTACACGATAATTATTATCTACTTATGGTTTTGGAATAAATGGCTTTTTTATTTTATTTTATTTATTATTTATAGGCTCGAGCAAAGACTTCGCTAAATTATCATTGATTTAATACTAAAATTCCATAATAATGGTTATTGTTATTTTCTCCTGAAATCGAATTCCCGATAGTTTAATGCTATCTATAATGGGAATTATTTCATTATTCGTGATTATTGTTGTAATACCTATTTTTCATTTCACATAAAATTTTGTCGTTTATGGTTTATAAGTTTCAAATTTACCCTAATTATTTTACGCACTTTTGTTTATCGTTTTGAAGTGTTTAATTTTTTTGCTTCTAGGAAGGTCTACGTTCCCACATTTGGCGTTTCACATTCCATAAAACCACTTGTTACAAATTGGTTCAAATAAAAAACTGGCGACACAAAATATCTTATTGTATTTGTAAACGTACTTGAACACCCATTAATGTCACGTAAGTAGTTGGTGTTAAAATAGAGCGCTGATAAAATATTAACGGTCCCAAAATATAAATAATTTCGAGTGTCGGATAACCAGCCCTGTTGTATTAAATTGCAGTGAATGTAAAAAATCTCATAAATAGGGTTATTTATTATAGTAGATAACACAAACTTGCATTCAAACACTTATTTGATAATGATTTGTTAGAAACAAATCGACCTGTGAAAAGTTGTTATCGTTGATAGATATTTTAAATCTGTTAAGGGACAAAAGTAGCAGTTTTAAATCCTGATATTTTAATCTGTAATTCTTATAAGTACTTAATTCAGTTTATATTTGCAAACAACAGGCTGATTATTATCTGACCTGTTACAACGTATATATATTTTTTTTTAGCCATTTTGAAATAACATGCATAATAATAATTATACCCTATTTTGAAGCCTTATGTCTCTACCCATGTTGGGCTAACGACGATGGTTTATACATACAAGAAAAAAAATTGGCCCCTAAAGGTTCCAACCAGGAACACTTTTTCCAAAGTACCATACCAAATCAAATCGTAGGTTTTGGCAATAATTAAAAAAAAACCCATACATTTTCCTAAGAAGCGCTTTGTTGCCGAATGCCGCAACAAAGTCATGCCACTCATGCATACCATTCGAACACGGAAAGCATTTTGTTCTAAATTCAAATTGTAAATTATAAGTTCATACTGGCATAAGGACTATAGGTATGTAAAATAAGAGATTTTGCTGTGTACTTTTACAGGGTAATTTCTTCCAAGCAACTACGTCCTTTTTCTTATTAACTTCACACTTTCCAAGGTAGTTTGACGTCAAGCGTCAAACCCAAATATTTTGCCGTATTTTCATACGGGATGAGCTTGTTGTTAATAAAAACGCCAAAGTTCAATATCTTAAAAACGGTTAAGTTTGGGGTAGGGTGTTTCATAGTCAAATTAGTCAGAAATGATGGAAACTACAACCCCCACCAGGATCTTGGTCGACTTATCCTGTAACTCTGTATTATTCTATAATTCATTATTAAGTTACATTTTTGTAGGTATGCACTCATTTTCCGTGTGAATGTGAATAGATACGTGTCTATCCAAAGGTTGCCTGGAAGAAATCACTTTTAGCAATAAGGCCACTCATTGTGCAACTGTATTTTATGTTTGTGTTTTTTCTTTTCTTATTTTCTGTATCGTGGTGTGCAATAAAGAGCATTTGTATTGTATTGTGTTGTGTTGTGTTGTTAGTCAGTTATCGAGTAGCGAGTACCCATAATAACACAAGCTCTTTACTGGTCTAATTTACTGGTCTCCACGATACAGGCTTTGCCTAATGTGGAGGCCGCAGAAATATTACTGTAAGATTGGTATCCCAAAAATAAATATAATAATATATTATTATTATATTATATTTGTTTCGTTTATTGACCGCTGTCAATATTAAAACGTCCGGTTTAAGAGTAAAAATGAAGAACGAATCGATAGGAGCTCAACGAAGGCACCGCTCGGATCATTCAAGACCACGTTCGGACAGAGGGCGCGTGGCGTGCGTGTGCCGTGCGTGCGGCGTGCGTGCGGCATACGATGCACGGGTGGTATTTCAAGGGCTCGGCGTGTTCCAGTTCGAGGCGCACGTGGGACCGGTCTACTCGTTGCAGCGCAACCCCGGCTTCCTGAAGAACTTCCTGACGGTGGGGGACTTCACCGCGCGTGTCTGGAGCGAGGACTGTCGCGAGTCCTCTATCCTGTGGACGCCGCCGCAGCGCCGCAAGCTGAACGCCGGCTGCTGGAGCCCAACGAGGTGAGTAGGGTGTGTTGCAACACAGTCGCTCTGGTGCTCCGCGCCTGCAGCGTGTGCTCTTGTTGCAGGACGTCGCTGGTGCTGCTGGCGCAGAACGACGGCGTGCTGGCGCTGTGGGAGCTGCTGCGGCGTCAGCACGCGCCCGCGCTCTCCATGCAGGTCTGCGACGAGCCGCTCACGCAGGTCGTTCCGCACGAGGCCGTACGTACATGCTGCTTACATTTTATTTATTTAATTATATATTAATATTGCCATTATATTTTAGCACCAATGCGACAGTGAAATATAAAATAAATACATTGTAACTGTACGGTGCAGCGCAACCGTGCATTTAGGTATAAGCCAGCATATTATTGTCAAATCAGGGATAATATTAAGGTCGATTGTTACACGCGCCTTCCACTTCAGTTATTGCATCAGTTCACGTTTTCACCTCATCATGGTAGGCGCGTGCTCAAATATCAATCAATTATAAAAGTATCAATATAAGAGTTTTATCATATACTCTTCTTATCATTTATCTATATCAACTAAAGGTGTCCCGTACATCTTTTTGGTCCTTCGAACCTTCGAGCCTTTTTGGTCATCCGACTAAGGGCTACTTACAGTGGGCTAATAACAGTGTTCGCGTAAGTGGGTATTACCAGCATATGGATTGCAGTGCATAAGGAGGAAGGATACACCTACTCTAGAGGACTGCAAGCAGCACACAAGTAAGATCTTTCCTTTTACTCTCTACCATTGACATCTCTATCACTTCAACCATGGAAGATCTTATTGTGACCCAAAATAAGCTCATGGGAGCTATGAATCAACTCCTTGTGAATTTTAAGAAAGACGGGGCCGATCGAAAGACCGCTCCGTATATCAAGAAAAGGCTGGAAACTCTTGAAACATATTGGCAGGAATTCCAAGCTAATCATAGCAGATTACTAGAGAGTCAGGAACAATCGCATGCATATTTTCAAGAATATTGCTACGAACGTACCTTAGCCTTTATACTCAAACTCAAACTCAAACTCAAAAATGCTTTATTTCCATAAATACAATAAATGTACACTTAGAAAAGGTCAAATCATAGTAAAAAATACACTGACACGGAAATAAAGTGGTATTTTTGATTTCGATCGCTTCGGTATGTAGACTAAAGTAAAGAAACGACGAAGAAACCTTTAGCCTGTTAGTTGTTATTTTTCGAGTTGGAGCAAAATCCGTCCCAAGCTTTTTTATCATCTAGATAATCTGATATTTTATAGTAAGCCTTTTTGCATAATAAAGTTTTGACAATTTGTTTGAATTTATTTACTGATAATTTTTGCAGCTCAGTAGGGGTTTTGTTGTAGAAGCGTATACATTGCCCTTTAAAAGATACATTAATTTTATGCAGCCTAGTTGTGGGTACAGCGAGTTTATGTTTATTTCTAGTATTTACATTATGTATATCGCAATTTTTTGGGAAACTATTGATATTTTTATGAGTATACAACAAGTTTTCATAAATATATTGACTTGGTACTGTCATTATATTTATTTCTTTGAATTTATCACGTAGGGATTCTCTGGGACCCATTTTATAGATGGCACGAACAGCCCGCTTCTGCAGCACAAATATGGTGTTAATATCTGCAGCGTTCCCCCAAAGCAGTATACCATAAGACATAATACTATGGAAGTAGCTGAAATAAACTAGTCTAGATGTGTCCACGTCTGTGAGATCACGGATTTTTTTGACTGCATATGCTGCAGAACTAAGTCTCTTCGATAGCTTATCTATGTGTGGGCCCCAATGAAGTTTATTATCTAAGGTGATTCCTAAGAATACGGTACTTTCTATAATTTCTAACGTTTCTCCATTTACGTTTACATCAGCCTTAACTTGTTTTACATTAGGTAGAGTAAATCTAATACATTTCGTTTTGGTTCCGTTAAGCAAAAGATTGTTGACACTAAACCAATGAACTACCTTTGAGATTGCATTGTTTACATCGTCGAAATTAGTGTTTTGTCGTTTCATTTTAAAAATTAATGAAGTATCATCAGCAAACAATACAATCTCGTGACTATTCTTGACAAGATGAGGCAGGTCGTTAATATAAACTAAAAATAGGAAAGGACCGAGGATAGATCCCTGCGGTACACCCATTGTAACTACAGACCCCGAAGACCGTTTCCCATTTATGTCAACTCTTTGTATCCTATCACTCAAATAAGATGTGAGAAGATCCAAGGAGGTGTTCCTTATTCCATAGTGATGTAGTTTCCTGATTAATGTTTCATGGTGTACGCAATCGAATGCTTTCGACAAGTCGCAAAAAATGCCTAAGGCATCTTGCGACTTCTCCCAAGCATCAAAAATATGCGATACTAACTCTATACCGGCATCAGTAGTTGACCTGCCGCGAGTAAACCCGAATTGCTTACTATGAAGCAGGTCATTGCAATTGAAATAACTGAGCAATTGATGTAAAATAAGTTTTTCAAAAACTTTGCTGAATGTTGGCAGTACTGATATTGGTCTAAAGTTAGTGGGGTCAGACCTACTACCTGATTTAAACAGTGGGATTATTTTGCTACATTTCATTAGATCAGGAAATACACCACAATCAATAGACTCATTAAATATAAAAGCTAGATCTGGTGCAATGGTATCAATCAAAGGTTTAATAATTCTAACGGAAATGCCCCAGAGATCTGCAGTTTTCTTTATATTTAAAAGTTTAAAGACTTTTATAATATCTTTTTCATTAACGTGGTTGAAATTAAATTTATTTTCGCATTTAGGTACATTTTCTATCAGTAAAGACTCGGCAATTGCTTGAGAAGAATTAAGGGACTTTGTGGTAGAGATTGGAATGTCAGTAAAAAAGTTTTCAAAAGCTTGGGCTACTTCAATGTCATTTTTGATTGTGCTAATCTTTAAATTGTAATCATTATCGTAGGTGCTGACCTTTCCAGTCTCACTATTTATTATTTTCCATGTTGATTTTATTACATTTTCACTGTTTTTAATTTTGGAGCTAATATAATTTGATTTTGCTATTTGACAAACTTTTCTAAACATTTTTGAGTAATTTTTTACTTTTTCTTTGAAGTCCTTGTTAAAATTATATTGTTTTTCACTATATAGTTCATACAAAGTTACTCTACTTTTATGTATACCCACTGTTGCCCACTCACTAAAGTTAAGTTTTTCTGAGACCATCCTCGATTTGGGTGTGAATATTGAATTGAACGCATTGGTGAATTTATTAAAAAAACTACAATACGACTCATTTGGGTTGTTAAGTGAGTAATCAGGTGATGGTTTAGAATCCCAATCCAATTTCAACCGTTCAAATCGACTTGTGGTCACAGGTGTATATTTAATTTTTTGTTTACAATTATAGTTTTTAACTTGTATTTCTAGTTTAATTAGTTGACCCAAGTGGTCTGATTTTAAATTGCTTATAATTTTTTTACTTAATACTTTTTCATTTTGACAAACAAATATATTATCTATACATTTTGCTGAGGTTTCAGTTATTCTAGTTGGTTCCATAAATATTGGCCTTAAATTATAACAATTAAATAAATTAGTTAATCTACTACTGAGGGAGTAGACTTCTAAAAGATCAATATTAAAGTCTCCACATACCAAGACATTTTTATGTGATTTTGATATTTTATACAAGATATCATCCATGATTCTTTCAAATATTTCAAAGGAGGCGGATGGTGGGCTGTATACGCTTACTACAATACTTTGCTCCAGCTCAACACATGCTACTTCGATGTGGCTTTCAACGGATAAGTTTATTATGTCTTTACGTTCTTTGAACTTTATGAGTTTATTTAGTAATATTAGACAGCCTCCACGAATAGCATGTGATCTGCAAAAAGAACTACCAACCTGGTGGTTACTGAAGTTAAACATGAGCTCATAGCTTTTCAGCCAGTGTTCTGTTAAGCAGATGATGTCAATATCAAATGAGTTCATGTACAATGAAGAAGTATAATGACACACGAGCATTTTTTAACAACTATTTGTTGGAAATTACGAAGGAGAAACCTCTCCTAAAGCCCCCAACTCCCTTCATGAGAAAGTTTGATAACCCAGGCCCATCATCATCACCAGCAGCGGAAGGTCATTCCGGTGCGTCTACACCGCAGCAGCAGACCATATCGTTTGAATTTCCCGCGGTACCTAGCTCACGCCCTCCTCAATTTTCTTCTAGTGGTAATAATAGTAAATTAGACGAGATGTTGCGCTTTCAAAAAAGTTACTTCAAAGCATTTTCCCGTTCTATTTCTAACGTCAATTACTCCAACATGACTGAAAACTACGAATTAGAAGATTTTTTGAGAACTATAAACTTGCGTTGGTCTACTATCGACTCTCTACACTGGAAAATCGATAGTGAACTGCAGGAAGAAAATCAAGAATATGAAGAAACATTCAACAGGTATGAACAAAGGTATCTAGAAATCAAGAAGGAGGTCACTCTGAAGATTTCATCGGCAAGCCACAGAGAAAGATTTACAAGCATGTTTTCAATTAAATCCTACCACAAAACTATGCGAGGTTCAGAGCCCCATCTATCACAGGCATAGCGATCAAAACTTGTGTGTCAAGGACAATACACTGGAGAGATGTCAAACCATCACAAGGATGTGCCAAAACAACTGGATTGCATTAAATAAATTAAACAATTATTTATTTTATTGCTGCGACCAATGTACACTGCGATTGATGTGCAGCGATCATGTCACATTCGAACACATCAGCAAGGGCGGCGTGCTATCCATGGGCAATGACTGTACGTTGAGAGCCGATTCATTCATGATATATTCACACAATCACCACATGAATGAGATGCACGCAAAATCCGACTTATTATCAATCGATATCCCTGCAGTAAACAATATCATAAATTTAACTGTGCCCATCGATGATAGCGAGAATCGATCAAACGTCGAAGCCAACGACAGACAGACGTCTTTGAAGAAGATCGGACAACAGATCGAGCAGATGAAATCGAAACGCAGTGAAATCGAGCAGATTTCCAGCCACGACATCCATCATTACGCGGTCATATATATTTTGGTCGCGGTTGGGTGCGTCGCAGGCGTCGCGTTCCTGTGGAGGCGAAGGCGGGCGGGGGTGCGCGCGGGCCGCGGGGAGCGGGCCGCTGCTGCCACCGCCGCCACTGCTGCTGCTGCTCCGGCGCCACAGCCGGCGCCGAGGGTCTCCTTCGGCGACAACAATAGTGCTAGTGCCAGTGAAAGTGTTCAATCAGTGAAAAGTGTATCATCTAGTTTAGTCGAAAAACCGCGAGTTGTTTCGGTGTTGTATAAAAATCAAAAAATACAAATGATTGATAAGGCAACAACACCAACGAGAGTTTTTCCCACTTTTCACCAAAATGATGTGGACGACATCTAACTAACATATCGTTTAAGATTAAATTTACTTAGGCTAACGCATCTTATCATTTTATCATTAGATATATATTACACCCTATCATTTATCATACAGCATCTTCACCTACATCTCTCGCCCGGGAGCATGTACGGTGCAGCGCAACCGTGCATTTAGGTATAAGCCAGCATATTATTGTCAAATCAGGGATAATATTAAGGTCAATTGTTACACGCGCCTTCCACTTCAGTTATTGCATCAGTTCACGTTTTCACCTCATCATGGTAGGCGCGTGCTCAAATATCAATCAATTATAAAAGTATCAATATAAGAGTTTTTATCATATACTCTTCTTATCATTTATCTATATCAACTAAAGGTGTCCCGTACAGTAACACTTATATAAAAAAATACAATTATAAAATTACAACAAAACTCCATGTCCGGCTTCGTGAAGGCGACTCGTGCTTGATAACAATCTACCGCATTGTCTCATAGTTATGAACCTACGTTGTACGCTGCTGCTGGGCTGAGGTCTCCCCGAACTGTTCTCACGCCCGCCAGCTATGATGACTCTGGTCGAGATGGTCTCGCCGACGCCTCCCGGGCCTGCCCTGCGTCTCCGGCCACGACTGCCTGTACTTACTATACAGGGTGGCACATTCAAACGGGTCAGTATGGGAAAGTCTGAAACATAAGATATATGAATACGAAGAATAAGATATACGAAGTTCTCTTCTAAGGAACCATGTCATCGATTTTAGTAACAAGAAAAACTGCATTCATGATCTTCGTATGTATGTCGTAAGTCATACAGTTTCAGACTTTCCCATACAGACCGATCTAAACATGCCACCCTGTATAATGATTGTTGTATTGCAGGGCCACATGGTGGCGCTGGGGAGCCAGAAGGGAAGCGTCTACATGATCGAGCTGTCGGAGTCCTTGGTGCAGACCGACAAGCACGACAAAGTACATCTAAGTGCGGTAAGGTTCCATGTATTCCGTCCATCAGATGGGATTGTGATCAGAACAGCGTGAATTGGTCGTAGTCAACACAAGTGTAAGCAGACGTGGACCCGACGGCGTCGGCGGTGTTCGGTTGGTTCGAAGGCGACTGAGATAAAAAACATTAATGTAACATTAAGCCAAGTCTTGTCTCGCAGAACTGAGATCGCGAGATAGGCCAGTTCAGCAATTAAATAACTTTCGAGTAATTCGCCAACTTCATAGTCGGAAGATAATACAATATACTTCATGGAATCAGCGGAAAAGGGAAGTTAGCGCAGGTTCACTCTCGTACACAGGTTTTGTCAAGACTACTGCCAAAACTTGGGTGGTCGCAATCAGACCCAAGATCCTAAAAATATTTCGCGTAAACGATAAATGTGTTGACCCATCGACGTCCTTTTTAAGTTTTCTCTAGGTAGTACACCCATAGTATAACACTAAGAACATATCTATCTAATTAACTAATTTAAATAATCAAATAAAATGCAATGTATTCCAAAACACAAGTCCCGTACTCTCGCTGTCTCGCCGTGCCCTGCCTGCCGTGCCGTGCCCGCACTCGCTGTCCACGGTCTCTTACCCGACTGACGGTCCGCCGCCGTTCACCCGACGCACGTGAATGTCCCGCGACTACGAACGTATCAGAGATCAGCCAGCCCAGCTGCCGTGCCGTGGCCTCCGTACGTGACTAAACCCGCGGGCGTGCACTATATTCTCCGCGCACACGGAACTGCTGTGCCATGCGCGAGGAGGAGCAAAGCTTGAGCCATTTCTGGTTTGACCGAAACTACGACGGAATTAGGTAAGTAAGTACTAAGTACAAACAAACCTAAGAACTGCGTTATTTGGCATTTGAAAACTCACGTGTACATTGCTGGCTAGGTAAAGAAAAGAAAACCTTAATAATTAATTTTGTTTTAAAAAACTATAAGTCGTCTTAAATTTTTATAGTTTTTTTTAATGGATTTTCATGGAACCCTTTGTCAAAATAGGACCAAATTAAAATGAGACCAGACGGGACGCACCAGCTTTCATATAAAAAAAGAATCATGAAAATTAGACCACCCAGTCAAAAGTTCTGAGGTAACAAACATAAAAAAGTTGAAGAAAGGCGGAGGTGAGAACCTCCGCCTTTCTTCAACTTTTTTATGTTCTTAAAGTCGGTTAAAACTCTACATCCGGCTACAAATTTTTTTTCGGACAACAATTTTTTTCATTCTTTTCTTGGGTGATGCACCATTTCCCTTGCCTTCGTAGTAGTCTTGACACACGCTGTATAATATACAGGTTGTAACTAAAGGGGTGGATCAACGGTGTGGCACCAATCGATTTACCCCCATTATAATGTTCTGCGATATTCAGCGGTTCAAAGCCAGATTTAGTGGTCGCATGTGGCGAGTCAGTGTCGCTCTGTTGAGTAGGTCAGTCCTTCCGCGAGGCACGGCGCAGTGCGCACAGAGGCGGTCGCCTGCGCCCCGCGTCCTCGTCCTTAGTGGTCGCATGTGGCGAGTCAGTGTCGCTCTGTTGAGTAGGTCAGTCCTTCCGCGAGGCACGGCGCAGTGCGCACAGAGGCGGTCGCCTGCGCCCCGCGTCCTCGTCCTTAGTGGTCGCATGTTGGCGAGTCAGTGTCGCTCTGTTGAGTAGGTCAGTCCTTCCGCGAGGCACGGCGCAGTGCGCACAGAGGCGGTCGCCTGCGCCCCGCGTCATCGTCCTTAGTGGTCGCATGTGGCGAGTCAGTGTCGCTCTGTTGAGTAGGTCAGTCCTTCCGCGAGGCACGGCGCAGTGCGCACAGAGGCGGTCGCCTGCGCCCCGCGTCCTCGTCCTTAGTGGTCGCATGTGGCGAGTCAGTGTCGCTCTGTTGAGTAGGTCAGTCCTTCCGCGAGGCACGGCGCAGTGCGCACAGAGGCGGTTGCCTGCGCCCCGCGTCCTCGTCCTTAGTGGTCGCATGTGGCGAGTCAGTGTCGCTCTGTTGAGTAGGTCAGTCCTTCCGCGAGGCACGGCGAAGTGCGCACAGAGGTGGTCCGCGTCCTCGTCCGGTACGCACGCACAGCCGTATCATATTCAAAATGGTCAGGTCCGTTTTCTTCTCCCGAAAAACCCTAACTACATACAGCGCAAGCGCCATATCCCCCTGATTTCCAACTTGTTAGGTACCAAACCCTTTGCCGTGTGGTGCCAGCTTAGATATTGCACCACCCGTGTACCCCAATTCTTCTCACGGGTGTCGTAAGAGGCGACTAAGGGATATCTACCGAGCAGGCAGCAGCGCCTCCTATAAAACAATTGTATGTACCACCGACCCGCATGAAAAGCGTGGGAATTATGTTACTCCTCTTGAGAGATACAGCTGATAGAAGAGATATAGCTATGAGAGAATAGCCAATGAGGCGCTTATCAGGGAGAGGCCTGCGTCCAGCCGTGGACCATTAGAGGCTGCATGTTGAAGTTGAGGTACTTAACCGAGTGATGACACGCATACAACATGATCCGGTGATTGTGTCCGTGCAGATATTCGAACGCGAGGCGAAACGGGAGCGCATCCTGGAGGCGCGGCTGCGCGAGATCAAGTTGAAACTGAAGCAGGCAGAGGAGGGGGGCGGCTCGCCGGCGGGCGGGGGGTCCGCCACCGAGCTGGAGGCCACGGTGGGGGACCGCGACCTGACCGAGGCCGCCGCCGAGTACTTCCACCAGGTCAAGAAGGAGCTCGCCAGCTGCTGACCGCCGGCGCCGGGTGTCCCACTGCATGCTTCACAAGCACTGCTAGTGCATGCAGATCATTTGTGCGATATTGATATTATGTTCCTATCCTACCTCTATTTACTTTTACGAATTGGTCTATTCATTTTTAAGTTAGTAGGTTTACATGATGTTTAATAAGTTCTTTCTAGTTTTAGATTGCTTAAGATTTTTTTTCTTCGATTTTTAATTTAGGTAGTTCTTTATTACTTTGATAAAGTATTAATACATATCGTCCACGTAGTTGAAAAATATATAAACCATACATTTTGCGTTATTTCATTTTCATAAAGCTTAATATAATGTTATTTGTTTTATTTATTAATGATATACATGTTTTAACTACTCTAACTTCTTGTTATTTGCCCTTAATATTTGTCTATAAAATCAACAACCGAGGTTTGACTAAAACTAGCAGCGTTATTGACCTCGATATACATAGGTAACTATTGATTGACGAATATCATTGACAAGTAGTGACAGCTGTCACGTCACATTTCTATTGAACCCAAGATTGAACCATGCATTCGAACTTTATACAGCCCCTCTACTACAACTTGTTGTGAGATGGCTTCTGCGTCTGGTTAAACGCAATTCATACAGCCATTCAATTTACAGCGCGATGTAAAATTGAAATAACATAAAGTTAAGTAAATTACTATAAAATTGATATTATGGGGGTTTCTGGCCTTCCTTCGGTAGCGGATCTCGATTCTGTCATCCTGTTTGTCGAGATTTTTGAATATGCTTCCGTTTTGGTTCTTCAGGGCGTTGGTGACATCCTCGTCACTATGGAAATTTAGAACGTCCTTGAGGATCAGAAGTGGGTCTTTATTCTGGATCTCCTCGACATTCAGGTATGACTCCATCTTTTTTAACCTTTCTTTCACCTTCTCCCTTTCTGCCTCTGTCCGGCATCCTACTATAATTTTTCCATCTTTTACCTGTCTTACTCTATCTACCTGTATCCCGCCTTCTTTGGCATTCACTGCTGTTCTTATTCTGCTGAGGATCTCTTCTCCTGTTTCCTTCTCGTTTTTGGAGGAGACCTTTACCGAGTGTAGTGCAGTCCGCTCGTGGGGCTGCTTCCTGTGCAGGCCTGCGGCTACTCCTGCGTATGAGGTTCTCTCCTGGGTCTCCTCATTCTGTTTCCTTATCTCCTCTGTCAGGCTTTCCATCTTTTCCATATTTTCCTTCAGCAGTTTACTGTTCTCTTCCAGCTGTTTCACTAATTCATCTTCACCGATTCTTCTTGCTCCTGCTCCTGTATTTTCTGTTTCTTTTCCTTTTTCTTCTTGGTTTATCTTCTCTGTCACTGCAGCTTTTCCTTTTATGTTTTTAGACTCTGCCTCTGCCTCCTTAACTAGCTCGAACAATCGGTCTACAGCTTGTATGACACTCGCTTTAATGTCCGTTTTCAGGTTCCTCGAGAGTTCAAGATTCGTCTTGGCTTTGCTGAGACATGCCCTTGCTTCGGCCGTCCTATTTGGGAATCTGTCATTTTTTGTCGCTGTCAGCTTTCCTTCTTGGGAGAACAGTTTTGGTTTTGGGGCTAGGGCCGTCTTCCTCGGTGGGGTCGGTGTCTTGGGTTGTAGTGAGGTAGATTTTCTGCCCTTTACTAATTCCCACTCTCCCACGCTCCGCCTCACATTGGAGGTCTGCGGCTGCTCTTCTGCCTGCTGTGAGGGACCTACCTAATTATTAAATATAAATATTTAGTTATATTCAAATAAAATAGAACTAAATTGACTTATAAATATAAATATTTAGTTATGTTCAAATAAAATAGAACAAAATTAACTTTTTGAGCCTCAATATAATCATTAAAATTTAAGCGGGTAAGGAATTACTAATTCTCATACATAATCAATGCAGCAATCAAGGTAGTTTGTTGATTTCAGGCCTCTGGGATATTAATTTATACTTGTATCATGATGAAAAGAGGAAATGTATAAAAGATAGATATTTTTAATAAATACATATAGAGATAAAACTATTAAGTCGTAGGGAATATACTAGCATTGCGGCACGCAAGCGGCCGCGAAGGCGCAACCACAAGCGTCTCGACGCGGAGCCGGTGGTGGCGCCCACGCGCTCCCCCGATGCCGCAGCGCGACACAAGCAGCCGCGAAGGCGCAACTCCAAGCGTCTCGACGCGGCGCCGGCGGTGGCGCCCACGCACTCCCCCGATGCCGCGGCGCGACACAAGCAGCCGCGAAGGCGCAACTCCAAGCGACTCGACGCGGCCTAATATTTATATATATTAATATTTACGGTCTAATATTTATAGTCTATTAATAATACTCGTACATCAACAAATTAACAGTGGTGGCGAGATTTCGGAATTTCAAATAGATGAAAATGATATAATAGTTAAAAAAAAAAAAAAAAAAAAAAAAAATTTGCTGACATGTTTAAAATTTTGGATAACAGCTCTAGGTACATTTAAGCTGACAGACCTAAAACAGCTGAATTTAGTGAAAAGTGTCTATAACTATATTCCTTGGATAAAATTTTAGTTGCTTGAGATATTAAACTAACAGTCTTAAAATTAGGATGTCAGCTCTAAAATTTGATTAATAGATCCAAAAGAACTTAACTTAGTTAAAAGTAGCTTTGACCTGTTCTTTGCATTACATTTTAGCTATGGTTAGAAACGTCTACCTAATTTCAACAGGCATCCAATTAGATCATGATTAAGAAATTTTTCGATTTTAAACAGGCATCGATTTGACTTCTAAATGATTACTCATAATGCAATAGTGCAATATGCAATAGCACATACAAATGGGTGAACTGTTTGAACCATGCTAAGAAGTATTGAGATAACATTTTAGGAAGTGAAAACCTATTTTTGTTCACACTGACACACAACTACAGCACTACAGCTCATTTGCAATTTTGAAAAACTTTCAATATATACCTATATTTTTAGGACCTGTATAGAAAATACCATAATTTTTAGGTCTACCTAGCATAGAAAAATTAGAAATCTGTATCTTTTCGTAGAATTCCGTTTGGTGTTACCAACGGTGTGTCTAGTTTCCAAAGAACTGTCGACTGGCTCATCAGAACCGAAAACCTAAACGGTACTTTTGCCTACATTAATGATATTACTGTATGTGGAAAGACACAGGAAGAGCACGATAAAAATCTTAGACTATTTGTCAAAGCTGTGGAGAAGTACAACCTTACCCTAAACAAAGAAAAGAGCAAGTTCACACAGTCGACTATAAACAGTCTTGGCTATACATTTGAAAATCATGTTATTAAGCCAGTTAGTGAGCGACTGAAACCGCTTCTAAATATGCCCCCACCCAATGATGTAGTTTCTCTTCGAAGGACTCTCGGTATGTTCGCACACTATTTGTAGTGGTTTCCTAGTTTTTCATAGAGAATCTATCCTATGGTGCATATCAAAAGTTTCCCCTTATGCTCAGCCGCAGTAAAATGTTTCGAGGACCTGAAATCTGTTATAGCAAAGTCACGCCATAGACGACAAGTTACCTTTTAGTGTCGAGACTGACGCTTCCGAGCATTCCATCGCCGCTACATTATCACAGTATTCGAGGCCCATCTCCTTTTACTCAAGGACCCTCAATCAGAGCGAGCGAAATCACTCAGCGGTAGAAGAAAGCCTATGACATCGTTGAAGCTCTGAAGAAATGGCGCCATTTTCTTATCGGTAGACCGTTCAAACTCATCATGGACCAACGATCGGTTTCCTTCATGTTTGTTGCAAAACATACAAGTAAAATTAAAAATGAGAAGATCCAGAGATGGCAGCTGGAACTGGCACCATACAGATATGATATTAGTTTCTACATTCACGTGGCATTGCGACTAGCAGAACTACGGCCTACAATCCTCAAGGCAACGGCCAAGTCGAGAAATTAAATTCCACGCTATGGAAAACAGTACAGCTCTCTCTGCGTTCGCTCAACATGCCTATAGAAAATTGGGAGCATGTACTTAATGTGGCTCTCCACTAGATTAGATCGCTCTTATGCACAATGAATGGTCACAGTATTCCAACATGGCTAACCAATTCGGGGCAAGTCCTCATGCGCTGTTTTGACCGTTCTAATAAGTATCAGCCTGTGGTGGAAGAAGTGGAGCTGCTTCAAGCGAATCCAGATCACACTAATATTATAAAGGCGAAAGTTTGGATGGATGTATGGATGGATGTTTGTTACCTCTTCACGCCAAAACTACTGAACGGATCTGGTTGAAATTTTGCAAACAGGTAATTCTAATACTGGAATAAGACATAGGCTACTTTTTATCCCATAAATCTGTTCACGTGGAATGAAAATCACCTTTTAATGTTTTCATAGGAACATCGCGTGCGAAGCCGCGGGGCGCAGCTAGTTACTCATATTTGAGACTTAGAGATGGAAGAGAAACCACCGTACCACGTAACCACAGGGGAAATTATTTTGGATCAACCGGATGTAATCTAAGTATCGTAAGGTCGGCCAACTGTGTCGGTTCTGATACGTTTGCTGGCGTGGTGGCCAAAAGCTGTATTAGTTACCCTATGGCGTCCGTGGACTGACGCATTGTCAGGCATTGGCCGTGTAGACGAGGCCTGTATTCTAGGTAGCCTACAGGGGTTGTATGATAGACAATTCTAAGGCTGATTAACCTCTTTGCAGTAAGCCTTTGCAATATTTGGGTGTTTATGGTTCTGTTCGTCCAAATCAACGGTTCTGAAGAGGTTCTGAATGTAACAGACAATCTTTATGAAACGGATACGACGTTCAATATTGACAACTGTCGAGTGGTCTTGTCGGATTGGGAGCTATGATGGCAGTTAGCAAACAACTAGGACCATCTTAGACCGATCAATGAAAAGAATGCTCGTTATTATCAGTTGTTATTGAAATTTATAGCATTCAGGGCTCCGCCGTGTGCGTGAGTCTTTAAGTAGAATGGAGTGGTCGATGCGGTCGAAAGCTTTACTATAGTCAGTGTAAATTGTATCTACCTGACTACCCGACTCCATTTGATCAGTGACAAAGTCAACAAAACATAAGAGATTAGTAGTAGTAGACCTTCCGCTTAGAAAACCATGTTGCTGGTTGATGAAAGTTGACTTCAAGGCTGAGTATTTGTTCGTGGACAACCTTTTCTAGGATTTTGGCTAGGACACACAATTTTGAGATAGGTCTATAGTTGCAAATGTCTCGTTTCGATCCCTTTTTGTGAACGGGTGTAACAGCTGCCAGTTTCCAAATCGATGGCACAGTCCCTTCTGTTATAGAACGGCAAAAAAGTAGGCATATGGGATAGTATAAAGACTTAGCGCAGTTTTTGAACAAAAAAGGATGCAGACCATCAGGACCAGCTGATTTGCTACAATCGAGGGTTTCCAGCAGTTGCATAATTCGTGGAGGAGATATTTCTATGGTACTCAAGTCAGAAGAGGATGAAGATATAGACTCGGCCGCTGATAGCTGAGCTGAAAAAGAGGATGAAGGTAGAAGGTAATTAGAATTAAAAAAATCAGCAAATGAGTTGCAGATGTTGCTGCCCTCATTAACGTCTATATTCATGTAAGTCATGGAAGAAGGATATGAGTTATGTTGCTTATTAGATTTAATATAAGACCAAAATGCCTTCGGATTAGATTTAATAGAATTTTCTACTGTAGATATTTATGTAGTTTAAATAGCATTCCTGTTCGACTCTTTTCACTCTGGCTCTTAATACCATGAAAGAGTTCTTATCAGTTTTATTTGCATAAATTTTAATTTTCCTATGGTACTTATTCTTTTCCTTTAAAATGTGTAACAATGCCGGTGAGTACCATGGGGGATAGTGCTTTCGCCTGACGTGTTTTTGTGGAATGTACTTATCACGAAGTTCAGATACCACTTTGTTAAATAATAGAACTGCATCATCCACTGAACCGTTCAAAAGAGCCGTGTCCCAGTGGTAGGTATCGAGTTCTTTACTTAAGGCTGTGTAATCACCTGCATTGTATTCGAGACAGATAAAACACTTTCACAGAAATTTGTGAGTTGAGAAGAGAACGATAAACCTTGATTTTGCGCACACAAATATACACAACCTAGATGTAGGTTCAAAGCCGGCATAATTTTACTCTTCGTAAAACGTATGGAAATCCAAATATCCTCCGCCGTGGAGTGCCACTCAGGGCGCGCGCACGCAGCTAGAACCCGTTTGACAGCTATGAGGACCCCGCCCCCACGCGCCTGCCTTGTCACTTCGCAGTCCCGGTCTCGCCGCCACACCGTATACACGTCGCTAAAGAGTTCCTCAGTTCGGATACCGTCATGTAGCCAGGTCTCGGTCAAAACAATAACATCGTAATTACTTAGGTGAATGTTTCTCTTGAATTCAACTGTCTTTGTTCGCAAACCCCTAACATTTTGGTAATAGATACTAAAAACCATAACCACATTCCAGCCGGGAAAAAGCGCGGCTGGAAGGTGAGTTGATATTTGTAATGATATTGTAAGATTTGTTCGTGTTAGGGGTTAGCGGACAAGACAGCATAGCCAGTGTTTCTGCACAGATGTTATGTCTAACTGGCGTAAGTGTTAAGTAGGTAAAAAAGTAGGCATATAATGTAAGAAAGTTACGCGAGACCTTGACTAACATGACAGTGTTAAGTGTTATCGTTAGAAATAGTTCTTTAAGGATGATAACTAGAATTGGTGTGGCGGTTGGGATAACTATGCATGCATGCCTACTTGTGAGGTACAATGAGGTATAAGTATGAATCAGTGAGGTGAGAATAATATGAGGGTGAAATGTTTTGGACATGGTGAGCACAACAAATAATACAAGTAGGTAGGTAGTATTGGGTACACAGAGGGTTTTATTTTGTATTAGGTAGTAAAGGGAGAGTTGATTAGGTAGGTTAATATTGAAGTTATCTGACAAACAGGAGATTACATAATAGGGCACATTTGGACTAATAGAACGGGAAACAAATGGTAGGTACACAACACAAACATATAGGATCCGCTTATTACTAAGAAATAGTCACTGGATTTTCGCTAGGTCTCCTTCATTCAGGATAGGTATGATGGGTGACTTGTCACCCTTTCTGGTAAGTATCTTGCAGTTCTACACCCAGACGTGCTGGTGCCCTTTCTCGCGGGCCAGCAGCTTGGCGCGGGTCAGCAAACGCTTGTTTTCGGGAGTAAGGTGGTCGTTCAACTAGAGCCTGCTAGTAACGCCCGAGAAGCCGACGTTATCCGCAGTTAGTGTCTTGAAAGCCCTTGCAGCAGCGACAAAGTTTTCTTTTGTGTATCTATTCACGAAGCCGACAATAATTGATTTCGTTTTGGTAGATGAGCGAGCTCGCGTTATGAAGTTTATATCGCTTTTGGACGTAGACTGCCCTATGATTTCACCGATTTTGCTGACGAGTACGAACAGGTTTTCGTTATGCTTTTCAGGAACTCCTTTCAGTTCGATGTTGTTAAGTCTTAGGAACTGATCCTTAGCAGCTAGCTCTGATGTTAACTGGGCGAGTTTAGAGTTGACTAGCTCGTTGTCGCAGGCATCCTGGGGACGGACTTCAAGTTGGTGTATGCGTTTGCTGAAGTCGACGATAGTAGCATCGTGTAGTGTTACGTCTTTTTTGATGTCGCAGATGGAATCTTCGATGCCAGCTAGATTGACCTTAAGCTCCTTTATATCATTAATGAGGGTAGGAAGCTGCGAGTCAAGACGGCCGTTTATACTGCTTATTCCGTGACGCAGTTCAGCCAATACCTGGTCCAAGGTAGTAGGGGAGTGAGCAGCAGCACATGACCCAGCAGGTTTTGGTGAAGATGAAGCTAGGGTTTCGTTTTTGCATGATCCGCATAGGAGGGTAGATAGCCTCGCTGAACTAAGTTTTCTGTAGTTCGTTTCCGTGATGTTGGCGCACGAAAAACAATAGTACTGACGACACTTGGAACAGTTTACACCGTCCGAGTGATGAACATTACACCCAGGGCAACTATACATGGTTTAATGATAAATTCCGATCCGAGACTGAGCGCGAAATGTGTGATATCACGGCGATGGTTTGCGATTACGTGCTCACGGTAGGCGGTCGCGGAGCGGACTAAATAAAAAACTGAATATTTCACTTTATTGTAAGTAATTGGTACAAATTACTTGTTCTAAACACTTTATATTAGCTAAATCACTCAAATATCCACAAAAAACATAAAATAAATTTGTATCAGCTGATTGACACGTCTGACTTTCAGTGTTGCCACCTGATGAATATCTCTCAAGACTCCAGCAACGTCCAAAATGGTTGAAGACTGAAAAGGAACTGAAACTTGGAGATGTAGTCTTGATAAAAACAGATGGATTACCCCCTGGAAAATGGTCAATGGGGCGTATAGTAGACAAACACCCAGGCTCTGATGGACTCACAAGAGTTTATAGTGTCAAGAATGGCTCATCCGTCACAAGAAGACCTATAACTAAGTTAATATGTCAATTACCGATTGATAACGACTAAATTTCTAAATTTAAATCAACTTCAATAAGCTCAATTGAAGCTTTTGTTCAATATTATTGTTAAGTTAGTTTGATTCAAATCTTAGAAATCTATCTAAGTTTAAAGTAGTAATTTTAATGTTGTAAAGTACGAGTATTTCAGCATTATGTGAACAAACCTGCATGTATTTTTGGAAGTAAAAGGACCTTATGTCCTACAGTTCGTTAATGTTAAGATCAGGTTTGTTAACCCTCTACCACCTACCACCTAATCTTGTCACACAACCACCTACCATACGTCTCCTAGACGGGCGAGTGAAAAGTGCTTTATATGTAAAATCTAAGGGTGAAAGGTTTGGTTTTTTATTAAAATTTATCAAAATACTATCGAAGTATTTATTAAAGCAAACAAGGCACAGAAATCACAATACATTTTCTTAAAATCTTAATTTATTAAAAACTAGTTACTCTTAATTTTAGCAAAAAAAAATTGTTATTCAGAAAACGAGTTCTATAAAAATAATCACATGAGATAGGAACTTTTTTCTTTCTGTTTATAAAAAATGAATAATCAACAAGACATATAAAATCGACACTTTCTCATTATAATCACATCTTTTGCAAAATTGCAAATCATCAATCTAACAGATTTTCCCGACGAAAATTCTTAGAAATAGTTTTTTTTTCGAAGTCTCGGAACGCATTTGTCACAAAGGCTCTTCATCTTCTGTAAAACTTGAGGTTGAGACAATAATGCCATGATTCTCCTAAGAATTCGATTCTTCACTTTCCGGATTCGATTCGCAACTATTTTCCAATACGTCGTTACCTTCATCATTTGGTAAGTTTTCGTCGTCAGATGGATCTTGCTCTAACCAACGTTCAATAACACTATTAGTAAAAGCCATTTAAAACCAAAACACAAAAAAACAAGATTTGAAAAAAGTCACGCAACCACCTACCAACCGTCCCACATACGGACAACAACAGTTTTTTAGTTACCAGTAACAAACGCGCGCACCTCTGACCACGACGAGCGTTTGCGTGCCACCGAGGGACGAGGCGAGAAGGTACAGGGACGCACAAGTTGACACGTGCTTTGCACGCCAAAATATTCGCGATTTTAATTTACTTGCGTCTGTGAGACGTATGTCAGGTGGTTAAGGGTTAAGGTAAGGTATCAGAATTTTACTAGTTGTTCCGGAATGTATCATATCTAGGGCAATTTATTTGTAACTTATTACGTAATATGACCTTAAGTCCTGTCGTTATCATTATTGTTATGTTATCTACCTTTTATGTAAAAGGACACTAGGTCCTTTGGTGGGCGGTATGTTCGTCTATTTGTTAATCTCCCTCACGTAGAAATAGTGATGGCCGCCTGTCACCTATCACGAGTCGAAACTAATTCGCAAATAAACCAGCATCATTTATAAAATCAAAATCTTTTCATCATAAACAATCCCAAAGAACAACTGGATTTGTATTCCTCTTATTACTAGTAGTTCTCCGAACAGTGAACCTCGTGAACACTAACTATTTTTAAACCGTACCTACCCCTTTTTTTAATACACGGGTATCGGGTAAAATTTTTCATATAATATAATATATAATAATGTAATATAATTATATATTATATTATATAACTGGGTATTTGCATTTTTTCAGAAAAACAGGCAAATTTTCTTATACCTATGTAATAGTTTGCGGCTATGATCTATATTTTGTCATATAGCTGCAAAGTACTTATGTCAACAGATCCTAATAACATAAATTAAAATTCACATGCTTTGCGTCGAGACAAAGAGATATAGGTAGGTACCTACCTTGAAGAATGAATCTCAAATCAGCAAGTACGTAGGAACCCACCTACTTTTACCATAATAATAATCCTCATCAGATTTTCATCAATTATTTATGAGTGTAAATTACCTCTTTAGTGTTTACCTACTACCTGTGCTACTAACTATGAAATAATCTTTGAAACCAAAACTCTTTCAATTAAGTACATGAGCGCCATCTCTGTAAAAATCAATGTAGTTCGTACTGCACAAACTGCAAGTATGCGCGTGAACGTGATAGGAGGTTAATACTCTTGAAATGTTACGCGACGGGCGCGACGCTTACATATTGCATTTTGCGTCTATTGATCTGCTGGTCGTGCCTAAGATACTGATCAAATCTTTACCTTTTTATTATGAGAATTATATAAAATATCTATATTTTATTTAAAAATAAAATCATCGAAATAAAATATCTCAAAGCGGAGATATTCTAAAGCCCCCTTTTTGCCTTTTTTTGGGGAAGTACCTACAACTTTAACCAAAAATCCCCGAAGACAAATAAATCTATAAAATCGGTGAATCTGTACACGAAATTTCGTAACGATCGGTTGTAAAATACGACCTGTAGAGGAGTACAGACATACAGACAAAAAAACGAGAATGTTGACCCAGGTATGAACTTCGTTCACTGCGTTCACTCGGTTCGAAATAAATAAAGACCCCTTAAAACTGAACTGAACTATCTTATTAAAGGGCGGGATGAAATCAAAACACATGGGTACTGTGAAAGTTACTAGCTTTATTGTAACAAAAAAACAAAATAAACCAATGCACACACATACACACACACCCTCGCCATCTCTAATTAGTTTTTATCGGATGTTAACTTTATAGCATAACTGTTGCATGGAAGGGGTTAAACTTAACCTTGGAGCCGGGCTTGTCACACGGAGAAGGCTTGTTCTTACACGGACAAGAGGGGACCTTTCTGGGCTTCGAGGGGGCAGCGGGGAGCTTGGGGGGGCACGCGGGGGCAGCGGGGCGGCAGGGGTTAGGCGTAGAGGGACACTTGGACGGTTTGCCGCCCCCGCACCCTGCGAACTTTCCACGGATCGATCCAATCGACAGCCAAGAGGCGCGTCGCCGCGGCGGCGCCGGGGGCAGCTCGCCCTCGCCCCGGCGCGCGCGCTGCCCCCCGCCCGGTGCGCTCATCGTCACGAGAACGTTGACTCGAGACGCGCCCGCCGGCACCGCCAGCTCGAGGCGGCCGGTGGCCGGCGGCGGCAGCGGCGGGACTCCATCGGCGCACGGGACCCGCGTGCGGCCCAGCCCAGCTTCCCGCAGTCCAGGTGCAGCGGCGGTGTGCAGGCTGCGCTCCGGCGGCCGCTCGCCGCGCAGGCCCGTCAAAATGCGCTCCGTGTGGTGACGCGGGGGGCGGCGCGGAGGGGCGCACGTGCCAGGCGTGCGCGGCTCCGGCAGCGCGGTGGGCGCTGGCGGCAGCGCAGGGGAGGGGAGGGACGAGCTGCGGTCCACGTGCAGGAACACGGGCGGGCGGTGCGCGCACGGGTCCGTCTCGCGCTCGAGGCGGCAGCCGGGCTGGCGCGCCAGCGGCACGGCGCGCGAGGGCGGTGGCTCGCGCCCAGGGCCGCAGCGCGCGAGCGGCGGCAAGCGGCACGGCAAAGAGTACGTGCGACCGTCCACGGCGCGCAGGCATTCCCGCGCAGCGCCCGGCGCGTACTCGGCGGAGGGCGCCGGCGCGGTGCTGCACACCGCGCGCTGCGCCGCCTCCTGCTCGTAATGGCGGCGGCGCGCGTCATCGGCGGCGGCCAGGCGCACCGCGACGCGGTCCTGTCCGCCGCACGGCTCCTCACAAGCCTCGACGGGGCTCGTTGCTCTCTGCAACGGAGGGATCGGTGAGCGGTGCTGTGCGGTGCGGACGGTGAGCACACTCCGTCGTCGGTCGGATCACTCACCCGGGCGGCGGCGCAGGTGCGCGGTGCGGCGGGCGGGCGCGCGGGGCAGGGCGGCTGACGCGCGCGCTGTGGCGCGCAGCATACGCGGCGCTCGGCGATGGAGTCGCGGCAGGAGGGCGGCGGGCGGCAGGCAGGGCGCGGGCGGCGCGCGCAGGCCGGCTCGGCGGCCGGCGGGTTCTCTCCGTTGCAGGAGCGCCCGATGGCACGCGCGCTCACCTGCGGGCGGGGGCGGGTGAGTGTGCGTGCGTGGCGGGGCGCGGGGCGCGGGGGGCGGGGGGGCTACTCACGGTCGCGGTGCGGAGGGGCGCGTGCAGCAGGCGCAGGGCGGCGAGGCGGGACATGGTGCGGCGTGTGTGCGTGCTGTGCGGCGCGCTGTGCTCTAGTGGGCCGCGCGCACTCTCGGCGGCCGCGGCGCGGCGCGGAGGCGTCACTCGGCCCCGCTCTCGTTCTCGCTCTCGTGCGGTGTCCGCTCTCGCTCTCGCGCGTCTCGACCGTCGCATTCCCCATCTACCGGTGCTCTACTTCTCCACGTCTGGACGCACAGATATTCACTAAGTGACAGATTACATTCGGTAGTGTTACTTCGTAAGTAAAGTGTTGCGATGGCGAGAAGAGACGACTCAGCCATATTGTTTCCTTTGATAATGATGTTAACAAATCATCAACTGTTCATCTTTTCATACAGTAGTAGAATAAAAAAGTAGTTTGTAGTAAAATTACATTTGAGTTCATAATTATTTATTTTATTTTATTATCCATGGAAAACAAACAGCTTGTAAAACTTAAAATAGGTAGTTAAAACAATCGTGTTAAAACTAAAGCTAATAGTTTCACATAAAGAAAATTTTTATGCTTAAAATATAATCTAGGCAGGTATAATCTGATCACAGGGTGAGTAAAGTACCTACAAGTTAATAACGAATAAGTAAACCGAGTTTGCCATTAGTTTGCATCTGCATCAAAAAAAAAATTTTAAAATTTTAAAATTTTAAATATTTTTATATATGATATATTATATGTATAATTATTGTCGTGCGTGGCTGTATGAATTGAGTCAAATCAGACGCAGAAACCATTTCACAAGGAGTTGAAATTGAGTGGCTGTATAGAAAGTTCGAATGCATGGTGAAGTGACAGCTGTCACTACTTGTTAAAAATTTTGTTAACCAATCGTCGGGTACTTACATGTATCTCTCCTCCGGCCAGCAGCAGCAGCAGGGGACGAGTGCGGGGTGGCGCGGGGGGGAGCAGCGCCACCAGCGCGGGCGCGGGCAGGGGCGGGGCGCGGGCGGGGGGGCAGCACGCGCCGCTCAGTGCGCTCCACCGGCCGCTGCCGCTGCGGACCAGACATTATGACGTCACGCACCGCCGCGGCCGGACTCGCTCGACTCACGACCGAGGGGAAAGTTCATTCACCTGACGAAATACATGTCCGACAGTGCGGGCTGTTCGTAGTGCAGAGGGGGCCGGGGGGGTGCGGTGTCGGGGGCGCGGAGCCGCCGCAGCGGGCGCAGCGCTGGCAGCGAGGCGCACCACGCGCCGCCGTCACCCAGCGACGCCCACACGAAGCGCCCGCTGGAACATTACGAGACGAAAATGTAGGTAGGATGCGATTCAACCTAAGAACATACAGTTCGCGAACAAGCAGACGGGTCACCTGCGATGCACCACCAGGCCGGTGGGTGGCGCCGGGAGCGCGCACTCGTGCGTCGGCGACGCGCAGAGAGCGCGCACGGCGCAGGCGTCGGGCGGCGACGCGTCGGGCGCGGCTGTGGCGGCGGCGGCGGCGGCGGCGCGGCGGGCGCGGCGCGCGCGCAGGTCGCCGCCGTCCGCGGCGCGCTGCGGCTTCGGCGTGGCGCGGGCGGCGTCCAGCGGCCACGCGCGCAGCAAACCGCCGCCGTGGACGCCGCTCCCCGCCACGAGGAAAGGCGACGAAAGATTGCAACCGACGCCGCGAACCAGCCGGGGCGATCGTTCATATCTCTCCATAATGATGCTACCCTCGAATCCGCGATCGGAATCATCCGATTCCATCTCGGCCGCACCCTGTGGGCGCAGGTCCCCGGGCGCGTGCTCGGGCTCCTCCGGCGGCACCTCCGCGACGGTCACCAGCCTGCGACAGAAGGAACATGACCGACGTACCGGGGCTGGGTGTTAGCCGCGCGCGCGTCCGCCGAGTGCTCACGATATGTGCGCGCCCTCCTCGCAGTAGATCCGCAGCAGCCGGCTCGTCACGCCGGCGAACTCCGAGTCCGTCTCCTGCGGGGGGAGCGAGAGGCGTAAGATCCTGGGGCGGGTGCAGGGGCGGGGGCTCGGACGGGGGCGCAGGCGCGGGTCGTCTCACCTGCGTCGCTGCGTTCAGCCAGACCGTGGTGAGGGCTTGGCGCGGCGCGAGCAGGCACAGCTCCAGCGAGAGGTAGGCGCGGCCGGCCGCGCTGGCCCAGCAGCCGCCGGCGCCAGGCGAGCATCGCGCGCGCGACAGCACGCGCACGCACCCCTCCTCTTGTACCTCCAGCGCAAGCAACTCCTGCGCGCGCACAAGCGCGAGCGCGCCCAGCACTAGTAGGCGCGTGCCGCCCGCCGCCCAGGCGGAGCGCTCGGCGCCCGCCCAGCCGCGCGCGCACAGGTCCACCTTGCAGCTGCAGCGCCACGCCTCTGATCCGGACCCTTCCGGCGCCTCCCAAATCTAGACAAAGCAAGAACACCCTATTATCTCCTATCCTATTCTTTGAACCTCTTTTATTCTAATGGTATCTAATAGTACATTTTCCTAATGGATTTGTTAAAAAAACTAGGATCTCAGTAATCACGGGATCCCCGACGTAAAAGACAAGAATGACATAGAAATCAACATTTACTCTTCGGTTCTCTGGTTGTGAAAACAGGATTCATTAAAAAAAACGATTAAAAGACATCATGAAAGTGCACTGTTTTGCACCTAATTTGGTCTAGATCTCAGGAACCGCAGACTATAGAAAATATTTTTGTGTTGATTCGTCGTAGTTCATTACTAATTCTTTGGTTCCTCGGTTGGGTTTTCTCGTGTGTAGTTTTCTTGTAAATATTATAAAAAAAACATTTTTGCACCTACGCTGTTCCAAAAGCGTATGCTCTGTCCCGCTCCTATGAACGCCAAGTCCTATGAATATCCTGTTCCAAAAGCGTATGCTCTGTCCCGCTCCTATGAACGCCAAGTCCTATGAATATCCTGTTCCAAAAGCGTATGCTCTGTTCCGCTCCTATGAACGCCAAGTCCTATGAATATCCTGTTCCAAAAGCGTATGCTCTGTCCCGCTCCGATGAACGCCAAGTCCTATGAACATCCTGATCCAAAAGCGTATGCTCTGTCCCGCTCCTATGAACGCCAAGTCCTATGAATATCCTGTTCCAAAAGCGTATGCTCTGTCCCGCTCCTATGAACGCCAAGTCCTATGAATATCCTGTTCCCAAAGCGTATGCTCTGTCCCGCTCCTATGAACGCCAAGTCCTATGAATATCCTGTTCCAAAAGCGTATGCTCTGTCCTGCTCCTATGAACGCCAAGTCCTATGAATATCCTGTTCCAAAAGCGTATGCTCTGTCCCGCTCCTATGAACGCCAAGTCCTATGAATATCCTGTTCCAAAAGCGTATGCTCTGTCCCGCTCCTATGAACGCCAAGTCCTATGAATATCCTGTTCCAAAAGCGTATGCTCTGTCCCGCTCCTATGAACGCCAAGTCCTATGAATATCCTGTTCCAAAAGCGTATGCTCTGTCCCGCTCCTATAAACGCCAAGTCCTATGAATATCCTGTTCCAAAAGCGTATGCTCTGTCCCGCTCCTATGAACGCCAAGTCCTATGAATATCCTGTTCCAAAAGCGTATGCTCTGTCCCGCTCCTATAAACGCCAAGTCCTATGAATATCCTGTTCCAAAAGCGTATGCTCTGTCCCGCTCCTATAAACGCCAAGTCCTATGAATATCCTGTTCCAAAAGCGTATGCTCTGTCCCGCTCCTATGAACGCCAAGTCCTATGAATATCCTGTTCCAAAAGCGTATGCTCTGTCCCGCTCCTATAAACGCCAAGTCCTATGAATATCCTGTTCCAAAAGCGTATGCTCTGTCCCGCTCCTATGAACGCCAAGTCCTATGAATATCCTGTTCCAAAAGCGTATGCTCTGTCCCGCTCCTATGAACGCCAAGTCCTATGAATATCCTGTTCCAAAAGCGTATGCTCTGTCCCGCTCCTATGAACGCCAAATCCTATGACTATCCTTTAATACAGAAACGGAAGCTCGGTGGTTCGCTTGGTATGATGACGTCACCTTTCAGAACAACGAGATTTGTAAAATTGGTCGCACGCTTGGTCCATTGCCCCGGAGGACTAGTTTCTACTGATTTATATTTATTTACTATACCCACATTTAAAAGAGATAATTTTAGTAAGCGGATATGACTACCTAACTAACATGGAGCAATAAACAAAACTCGAGAGAGTGCAGTCAGACATAGTCAGCGTGGTAAGAAAAACATGAAATAATAGCCCATTTTTAGAAATGGCTGAAATAACCAAAAACTTTAGCTAAACCTTAAGTTCTGTTAATGTTACGAGATTTTGACAAGTTTTCATTGATAAATGCCTTTGTTGACATAGAATATCTTGGATTCTGAATGGGAGTATAGTACCTACAATAGGTAGGTATAAGTTCAGTGTTTCGCGGTCTTTCTCGCTTTTTTCAGATAGGTTAGGTAGACGTTTTAGTTAAATGCGACAGGTAGTTAGGTAAGGTAAATAGGTACTTTTATTAGTTTTTAGAGTGTCGTAGGTCGTAAGAAGGGTAAAACGGGACCCTCTATTACTAAGCCTCCGCTGTCCATCTATCCGTCTGTCCGTCTGTCACCAGCCATCTGCTGTATCTCATGAACCGTGATAACTAGACTGGTTAAATATTCACAAATGATGTAACTTTGTTGCCGCTATAACAATTAAATAATAAAAGTTAAATAGTTTAATAATTAAGAGGGACAACGTCCTTGTGACCTTGTGAACCATGCAACGTTGGGCGCGGTCAGTACTTGAACGGGTGCATGACCGCGTCACGTTGACTTTTGGAAGGATAGATTTGTATTTTTTTTTTATAGATAATGGTACGGAGCACTTCTCGCACTTGGCCGGTTTTGTGGGATGTTACATGTCTGTCTACCCAATAAAAATAATACAGCGCCCTAACGATCGTCTCGAAAATATACCAAAAAAACTCGATTTTTGTATAACCCCCTCTTCATTATTAATTATATTACATTTTTAATAAGTGCTGATTTAGCGGCAATCTAAATACACATTTTGTAAAAATTTAAACTATCTACCTTTTACGGTTCTTAAGATACAGCCCGCTGACGGACACACTGGGCGGAATGCATGGGGTTTCATAAGATACGGTCCGTGACGCACACACTGGGCGGAATGCATGGGGTTTCATAAGATACGGCCCGTGACGCACACACTGGGCGGAATGCATGGGGTTTCATAAGATACAGCCCACTGACGCACACACTGGGCGGAATGCATGGGGTTTCATAAGACACAGCCCGCTGACGGACACACTGGGCGGAATGCATGGGGTTTCATAAGACACAGCCCGCTGACGGACACACTGGGCGGAATGCATGGGGTTTCATAAGACACAGCCCGCTGACGGACACACTGGGCGGAATGCATGGGGTTTCATAAGATACAGCCCGCTGACGGACACACTGGGCGGAATGCATGGGGTTTCATAAGATACGGTCCGTGACGCACACACTGGGCGGAATGCATGGGGTTTCATAAGATACGGCGCGTGACGCACACACTGGGCGGAATGCATGGGGTTTCATAAGATACAGCCCACTGACGCACACACTGGGCGGAATGCATGGGGTTTCATAAGACACAGCCCGCTGACGGACACACTGGGCGGAATGCATGGGGTTTCATAAGACACAGCCCGCTGACGGACACACTGGGCGGAATGCATGGGGTTTCATAAGACACAGCCCGCTGACGGACACACTGGGCGGAATGCATGGGGTTTCATAAGACACAGCCCGCTGACGGACACACTGGGCGGAATGCATGGGGTTTCATAAGATACAGCCCGCTGACGCACACACTGGGAGGAATGCATGGGGTTTCATAAGATACGGTCCGTGACGCACACACTGGGCGGAATGCATGGGGTTTCATAAGATACGGTCCGTGACGCACACACTGGGCGGAATGCATGGGGTTTCATAAGATACGGCCCGTGACGCACACACTGGGCGGAATGCATGGGGTTTCATAAGATACAGCCCACTGACGCACACACTGGGCGGAATGCATGGGGTCTCATAAGACACAGCCCGCTGACGGACACACTGGGTGGAATGCATGGGGTTTCATAAGATACAGCCCACTGACGCACACACTGGGCGGAATGCATGGGGTCTCATAAGACACAGCCCGCTGACGGACACACTGGGTGGAATGCATGGGGTTTCATATAAGATACAGCCTGCTGACGGACACACTGGGCGGAATGCATGGGGTTTCATAAGATACAGCCCACTGACGCACACACTGGGCGGAATGTATGGGGTCTCATAAGACACAGCCCGCTGACGGACACACTGGGTGGAATGCATGGGGTTTCATATAAGATACAGCCCGCTGACGGACACACTGGGCGAAATGCATGGGGTCTCATAAGACACAGCCCGCTGACGGACACACTGGGTGGAATGCATGGGGTTTCATATAAGATACAGCCCGCTGACGGACACACTGGGCGGAATGCATGGGGTTTCATAAGATACAGCCCACTGACGCACACACTGGGCGGAATGTATGGGGTCTCATAAGACACAGCCCGCTGACGGACACACTGGGTGGAATGCATGGGGTTTCATATAAGATACAGCCCGCTGACGGACACACTGGGCGAAATGCATGGGGTTTCATAAGATACAACCCGCTGACCGACACACTGGGCGGAATGCATGGCGTGGCAGAGGTTTAGTATAATAATTTACGATACGGAATCCTTCAAGTATTATAATATGTAAAATCTATCATTGAAACATAAAAGTCTTTAGCCTGTTAGTTGTTAAAATTCGAGTTGGATCAAAATGTGTCAAAATGGTTCTACTGAGCCCATCAATCAGTGCCCTGAGACGGCTAATAAAGGTTTGTGAGACATACGCAGCGGCCCATGGACTCAGGTATAATGTAAAAAAGAGTGAATTGCTTCTCTTCAAAACCGGTAGGAAGAGCTACTCTGTACCACCGGTCTCACTTTACGGTACTCCTCTTAACTGGGTCAAACAATTTAAATACCTGGGTCACTGGGTCACTGAGGATATGAATGACAATGTGGATGTTGAAAGGGAACGTAGGGCGTTGTCGGTGAGGTGTAATATGGTGGCTCGCAGATTCGCACGTTGTACAACGTGTCAAAATAACACTTTTTAAGGCATATTGTACTTCTTTCTACACGTGCAGTCTGTGGGCCAGATATACACAAAAAAACCTACAACGCCTTACGCGTCCAGTACAATAACGGCTTCAGGATGTTGTTGTGGCTGCCGCGGTACTGTAGCGCATCAGGGATGTTCGCGGACGCGCACGTGCATGGTTTCCACGCAATCATGCGCAAGCGGGTTGCATTCCTGGTGGACCGCATGCGCCGCAGCTCCAACAGCCTCCTGGCTGCCGTGGCGCAGGACCTCCGCTGCGGTATCATGGGCCACTGGATGATGATGCTGAAACCCGTATCATCGCTGGTGGCTCAATGATCTGTCTGAGCCGCCGGTCACACGATTGACATGTAATATTTAATTTAATTTAATGACTAATACACAGTTCTTATCATCCTTATTGTATACTGCTGTGGGGGAACGCTGCAGATATTAACACCGTATTTGTGCTGCAGAAGAGGGCTGTTCGTGCCATCTATAAAATATGTCACAGAGAATCCTTACGTGATAATTTCAAAAAATAAATATAATGACAGTACCAAGTCAATATATTATTTAAGAAAACTTGTTGTATACACATAAAAATATCAATATTTTCACAAAAATAGTGATATACATAATGTAAATACTAGAAATAAACATAAAGTTCATAGTTCATAGTTAATTTATTAATAACTATTATGATACATGTCGCACACAAAAACATAAATTATATAATGTACGGGTATAATCCACAATGGATTTATCTTTAATATACATTAATACAAAGATTACATAAAATTGAATAATTAGTTACATTTTATAGTCATAAATTCATCAATGTCATATATCGATTGATACAGCCACTTTTTCAATCTAAACTTTCAAGTTTAGATAAGTGATAAGAAAAGTGGCTGATATCAATCGATTGTGTACCTGTACATTATATAATTTATGTTTTTGTGTGTAAAATAATACTATGGAAGAAGCTGAAATAAACAAGTCTAGATGTGTCCACGCCAATAAGATGACGGATTTTTTGACTGCATATGCTGAAAAACGAAGTCTCTTCGATAGCTTATCTATGTGTGGGGCCCCATTGAAGTTTATTATTATGGTGATTCCTAAAAATACGGTATTTTCTACAAGTTTTCACATTTCTCCTTTTACAGCTTTAACTTGTTTAACATTAGGTAGAATAAATTTTACGTTTCGGTTTCGTTAATCAAAACATTGTTGACACTGAACCGATTAACTCCTTTTGTGTTTGCATTATTCACGTCGTCGATAATAGTGTTTTGTTGTTTCATTTTAAAAATTAATGAAGTATCACCAGCAAACAATACAATCTCGTGATTATTCTTAACAAGATGAGGCAGGTCGTTAATATAAACTAGAAATAGGAAAGGACCGAGGATAGATCCCTGCGGTAAATAAGCCCATTGTAACTACAGACCCCGAAGACAGTTTCATATTTTTTTTATTGTTTTTTAAGCTATTGCATAGCTTCTATCGCGGGCCTTGAGCGCGGGGACCGAATCCAGAAATTCCGTAACGAAAAAACCTTGACGTTTGTCTCTTTAGTTCAGCAACTCGCCTCTAGATGGCATTGCAATAGCTTTACCGCGGCAGTCCCCGAGTGCCACACGTCTTTTTTTATTTATTTGGGAAACAAAAATTAATTTTAGGTGACTGTAAGTTCTTAAAAACTAATACAAATGAAGCTAAAAACAGTTTCCACTCGTAATAATTATGTCAACTTTTTGTATCCTATCGCATAAATAAAGGTGTGAGAAGATCCAAGGAGGTGTTCTTTATTTTTTATTTTTTTTATTCCATAGTGATCTAGTTTCCTGATGAATTTTTCATAGTGTACGCAATCGAACGATTTTGAAAAGGCATCTTGCGACGTCTCCCAAGCATCAAAAATATGCGATACTATGTTGTTACGACATAGAGTGGTGGAGGGATTACCGCGAGCTCCGCGTGCTCGGAGACGAGTGCGAGGCGACGCGCACCGCGCGCCAGCGCCGCGTGCTGCGCGCCCCGCAGCGCCGGCGCCGCGCCCGCGCCCCGCCCGCAGCGCTCCCAGCCCGCGAACACGCGCACGTACTCAGCTCGCCACGACACTGTGCACACAGAACACGATCAATCAATAGCGCCGACATGTCGCCTCACACACCGCCCACCGCGCACCTCCAGCCTCGAGAACACCTGCGACACTGACCTGTGTTGTCCAGCTGGGCGGGCGCCAGCCTCGCGTCGCGCGCCAGCAGTCGGCGCCACAGCGCGGGCGCGTGTGCCGCCTCACGCCACGCGCGACACACGCCGCCCGCCGCGCACAGCGCGCGTGCTTCCAGCCACGAGAACACCTGCAACACACGCACCGTACCATTCCGATCGACTTTACGTTCATTTCTCTTTTATTAAACCTCGCCACTGGATCGTTAGCATAACCAATTTCCTATAGTACTAACCAGTACCTAAGTAATGTGTCATCGGATAAAATAAATAGATTGTAAGTATGTACCTCGTGCAGTACAGCGGCGCACAACCCCGCGTCGCGCTGCCAGCGGCCGGCGGCGGCCCGCGCGCCCGCGTGCGCTCCGCCGCTCTCGTGCATTCCGCAGCGGTCGCTCCTCGACTGCTATTAATACTCGGAGCGCGCGCTGTCGTCGTCGTCGGCCACTGTTGCGTATTTTACCGATTCATTCATTATTTTAAATATAAACTTTTAGCACAAATCTAGCCAAAACGTGTAAGTAAAAAGTGGGCCAAGGAAGTGTACGAATCTCGCTCCGAGTGTCCTGGAGTACCCACGAGTAGCGAGTGCATGTGACTTGAAAATATCTTATTATTTTTTACACATTCTCTATTGATACAGAATATATTTATTACACCTTATGTAACATGTTAACAAAAAAATTATCGTATTAATATTAATTAATTATTAACACAATTTATATAAAATATACATTTCAAGAGCGGCAGCTCTAAGTACTCCTCAAGACTGATTCCGTCAGGAACTTTTTAGCCTTATTTTAAAGGCAGGCTTAGAAGGTGCGTCACGTATCTTTTCTGGCAATCGGTTACATACGGATATAGAAATATATCTCTATAATTTTATTTTTGTTGTACGAAGACGTACTAGGTAGATGTAAGTGTCTAATTGGACTGAATCGGCATATTTGCGCCCTACCTATCTAACCAGTGCGACACTGACCGCGACGCGATACAAACCTACGAAGGATTGTTTACTAACCTACTTTGTATGTGTTTTACGTGATTTCAATAAACTTTTGGAAAGTGATCAGTGACAATTTTAACTTTGCACTCAACCTACTTAACTTACTTACTTTTAATGTACGATACGTCCGTACATTTGTATATTTTTTATTATGAAATTTAATCATTGAACAGCAGATATTTGAATCTCAAGATATGTTGGGATTTATGTACATACTCCTACTCCTTACCAAACCTCTAGGTTCCACAAAATACTTATAAGCATTTTATATAAAATCAAAATAAAATTTTGAAAAACCCACGACGGATATAATAAATAGTACTTATGTACTTAATCGAAAAAGGAAGAAATAATTTTTGCAAAACCCTCGACTAAATGGAATTGAAAATGACAATTAAATTACCTTTAGTTACAATTATAGCTTCCTAAATTTTTTCACCTATCCATTACTACAAAGCCAAAAAAATCCGTCGGGTGGCTGCAGACAACAGGTAATCTATACGTTTTTTCAACTGTAAATTCAACATATAGTTCAAATTTGTATCTATTAATTGACTGTATGAGATAATCTTTATACCTACTCATTTAAATTCAGGAACCTCAACCTCAACAGCCCGGATTGGTCCACTGCTGTACTGACCACTGATAAACGCCTTATTGACGTTTAGCTCATGGGGGTAGTGGCCATAATCCCCACGTTGGGCATGCGAGTTGGGGATCGCAGTTCGGTGGTAGAATTGTTCTGTACGGGACGCTGCTGTCCGCCATCGGTGGATATCCCATCTTACGACACCCACGGAAAGAGATGGAGGTGGTGGTGCAAATTCTAAGCCAGCGCCACACTGGGTACCGGAAAATTCAGAAAATAGATGGCAATTGGCTATCGGAAATGGCAGCCCCCCCCGACGGATTTTTTTGGCTTTGTAGTAATGGATAGGTAAAAAAATTTAGGAAGCTATAATTGTAACTAAAGGTAATTTAATTGTCATTTTCAATTCCATTTAATCGAGGGTTTTGCAAAAATTATTTCTTCCTTTTTCGATTAAGTACATAAGTACTATTTATTACATCCGTCGTGGGTTTTTCAAAATTTTATTTTGATTTTATTTTAAACTTTTTAGAGATTTTCTACTTTACTTACAGCCGATTTTTCGAAAGCAGATCATCCTTTTCATTAATGAATCAATGGTCAACTCTTTAATCAAGTGTATTTTTAACAAGTCAGAATTAAACACGTCATGGTTTTTGACAGTTTTCAATGAAAATCTGTCAAAAATTCCTCACTTGAGATGTGAGACGTGCATGAATTTCAGTTGTGTTTGAATACTCGGAAGTTTAACTTTCGGAAACTGAACTGAGGGGTGAGTTTGACGACAATATCGAGACGTCTCAGTTTCTCATAGATTTTAGTATAGCGCCCCATCTCCCCGTATCGTGCGGACTGGGAACTACGTAAATCCCATACAAATATGAGACGTTACGATCATGTCTCGTTACTATCGTCAAATAGGCTTTCTTTTTGTTAAGTTTTGAAATCGTTGCGTTTCGTTTCACAATAACCGTCAAAACAACAAAAAAAGAAAATTGTGATAGTCAGGTTGATAAGGTCAAGGAACGCTTTTCGCCTAGATAAATGTGTAGACCATAGACAAAATTCAACTCACTTTAAGTAGAGATTTAGGTAGTGCAACTAGCTAAGTAGCGTCAGAGTTACGTTCTTTAATAAAGATTTACTTGACTAGAGATTCTAAGCTTGAGTAGAACTCACGAAATGACTGCATCAGTAAAGCATGGAGAAGCCTATACAATACGGACCTTAGTGAAGCAAGCTGAGTGAACCTTACATTTTTAGTAGTATACCGACGACAGAGGCACGCCGCCCTTTTTGTATTTATTTTATTTCAATTATTAAGTTATTATTAAATAAGCAACGCATCGCGTTGTCTAGCAACGGAATGTGTTGGCAAACATGTCTATAAAGGTACAAAGGTTGCCTGGATGAAATCGCTCTTAGCGATAAGGCCGCCCATTGTGCAACTGTTTTTGTGTTTGTATTTTCTTTTCTGTATTTCTGTTTCTTGGTGTGCAATAAAGAGTATTTGTACTGTATTGTACAAAAATATTTTTTTTAAACGTCGATTGCAGCGCCCCCTGGTGAGCAAACACCATAAAACTTTGCTAAGAACCATTGCCAATGAACCCCATACCTTATACTGAAAACTGTGTCTCAATCGAACAAACCGTTCTGGAGATAAATGGCAACATTGGTTTTCACTAAATACACATATAACAGCGCCCCCTGGTGAGTGAAGACAATAAAAACTAGCTAAGAATCATCGCCACCTAATTTCAAACCCGAAACTGAAAACCGCACCGTAATCGGTCAAGCCGTTTGGGAGATAATTGGGAACATTGCAAATTGCACATATATACATACATACATACATACATACAAACATACATACATACATACATACATACATACATACATACATACATACAAACATACATACATACATACATACATACATACATACATACAAACATACATACATACATACATACATACATACAAACATACATACATACATACAAACAACATCACACCCTAAACGCATATACCGTCTCCGTTCCGTCGCGGGTAAAAAGAACATAACTTGAAGTGTATGTATGTATTATTATGATAAGTTTTAATGTTTGGCATGTGAATATAATATGGTATGAGTTTGATAATGTGTTTGTGTGCCTATGGTTAAACATGATTGGAAAATTGAATGCAATATGGAGTTAGAGCGTTATTGAGAAATAAAGGTGTATAATCACACACTAAAACACTGTGATACCATTCAATATTCATTTATTTAGTCTTGCCTCTAGTTTTATATTATTATCACCCGTTGATTGATAACATTCCTTCTTCTTCCCTTCGCGCCATCTTCGCTAGTGTTTACACCTTAACTTCCCATAAACTCCTTATATTGGTAGCATTGCCAACTCATACACTAAAAATATTATTCTAAAATATTCATCAGCCTACAATCGGCCAGACTGACTCTACCCGCACGCGCCCTCGCGTGTTTATTAAGGTACAGTATGCTTCAATGACAATTATTATAAGAAATTTCTAGGTTAAATTACATCTAATGTAGATACAATTTATATTTAAGTAATTTAGGAAATCAATATATCAGAAAATAAACAAAAGCAAAAGGGTACTTATTTATCTAAGTTATTTATCAGTCTGTATCATAGTTAAAAAAAACACAGAATATAAAACAATAACGTAAATGCATCCTAGGATTCAGATTCGATGGGTTATAGTCGCTCACTTAACCGAATCTAGTGAAAACAGATTATGTGAAATACTTTATAACAGCACAATAAAGACCAAACATAAACTTTTCTTATCATAACATTTTTATACATGGTGGCTTATGAATACACATAATTGAATAAAATAATAATCGCTAGTAACGCCCACAGGGGCTAGTAACGCCCACAAGGGCTAGTAACGCCCACAAGGGCTAGTAATGCCCACAAGGGCTAGTAACGCCCACAAGGGCTAGTAACGCCCACAAGGGCTAGTAACGCCCACACGGGCTAACGACGCCCACATGGGCTGGTTACATTTTTTTTTAAACACGCCTGCAAGGTTATCGCCGACTAGGGCTAAATCACAAAATATCAACAATGCACGCGGGCTAGTAATATAACACCCACGAGGGCTTATAACGTCAATACAGGCTAAAAATTTAACGCCCACGAGTGCTTAGAACGCCAATACAGGCTAATAATTTAACGCCCACGAGTGCTTATAACGCCAATACAGGCTAAATATTTAATGCCTACGAGTGCTTATAACGCCCATATAAGCTAATAATATAACGTCCACGAGTGCTTATAACGACAATACGGGCTAATAATAATAACAAGTTATATTCACGAAAGTGCTAACAACATAAAGCCTACGGGGCTTATTATAACGCCAATGCAGGCTTATGGTAAATGGTGACAAGTAACGCCCAAGAGTTATTACAACGCTAATACAAGCTTGAGTAACCGTTTTCTACAAGAAACGCCCACTAGGGCTATTCGGATGATATTAAATAATATCCCAAAATATTTCGACTTCAACAGAACTTGATCCCGCGTCCTTCTTCCAGTATGAGAATGTGATAACCATTACACATAGTTCTTAATTAATTGCCACAATAGCCATATGCAATTGGTTCATTCATCATTGAATCGTCCTTCAGAACCACTATCTAAACTTCTAAAGGATCATGAGAAAACACCAAGCATTTGTAAAAAGATTTTATGCTTTTCCTTGTTATCTGGGGTATCTTCAATTTTCGTATCGATCATTCATTACTTATTCATAACCGTTTATCCGTCACAGCTTTGTAAAGCCATTAACCCTCACAACTTTGTATGGCCCCTGCATTTCGGAAGCAATTTTTTTTTTTTGTGTTTGTCCTCACATGATATTGGTTAATCGAACGCTTATTATTTTGACAAATTGTTGACAATTTGTCAGGCTGTACACGCACTGCTTTTATTACTCTCGTGGTTTTTTTTGCTAAATTCTGTAACTTAATGGAAGTTCACTAGCGGAAAAATATGAATGTTTGGAGCACTATAAAGTTGTAGGTAGCTAAAATAGCAAGGAATTTTATTCGTCGTACGTGTAAGTTAAGTACGCAGGTTATATTCCGCGAGATTAAAATTCACGCTGTGAGATTCCGCAGTGCGTATATAACAAGCCGGTGACTATCCATTCAATGTGACAAGCGTTCGAGAAACCGGCGGTTAGCCTAAACACACTTCACACTAATATTATAAATGCGAAAGTTTGTATGTATGTATGGATGGATGGATGGATGTTTGTTACCTCTTCACGCCAAAACTACTGAACGGATCTGGCTGAAATATTGCATACAGGTAATTCTAATCCTGGAATCAAACATAGGCTACTTTTTATCCTATAAATCTGTTCCCGTGGGATAAAAATCACCTTTTAACAACGCGTGCCAAGCCGCGGGGCGCAGCTTGTTTAGTTATAATCTTAAAATATTAGACTTTAGTCATCGAGTTAGGATTTATAGAGTCCCAATCTCTTACTGACGGCAAACAAAAAATGTCCAAACGCCGTTCTACATACCTATACATTTGTTATTATATAGTTCACAGTGACCTTTATGCAAATTTAGACGCTATCTTCGTTGCATAATGTTCAATGTCGCTTGTACGCAATGTCATAATAATGCACCGAAGAAGACCGAAAATTACCGAATACCCGTTCGTACGCCATGCGTACGAACGGGAACAGGGCGTTAGAGGAGACGCTATTTGTACTAAAAAACTACCTACGTACTATAATAGCTGTTTGTGAAATGTGAGCTTGTGAGTTTATAATTTATAAAATTATATATATAATGACTCGCGGAACTAAACATCCGATTTCAAAAGTTATTTCACCAATATTTAGAATGGACATCAAATTTTCAGGTTTAATTATTTATTTATTTATTATTAATTATAATCCCAGTATCAAAAATAGGCTACTTTTTTCCCCATAAATCAGTTCACGTGGGATAAAACTCACTTTTGAACGTGTCCATAGGAACAACGCATGCGAAGCCGCGGGGCGCAGCTAGTTGGCTATAATTACATTAATTACCTAGGAGGAGCCGGGTCGAGTCAGCTAGTCACACTGATGTTACCTACTTTTTATCCCGGAATAAGAATAAGAATAAGAATAAGAATATTTTTATTGTAAAAATTGTGTACATCATACATAAGTAAGGGTCTTAAATCAAATTAAAGTAGGTATCAACAATCATATCCATTTCGGACATACAATATTTTACAACTCATTTGTATGAAATTGTTGGGGTAGGCAATGGGTACCTAGTCTAGAATGGATCTAGGCTAATTATTAACTAGTATTATCAAAAAACTCCTTAAGGTTATAGTGTACACTATTTACAAGCCATTTCCTTAATCTAGTTTTGAACATATTTCCATGGAGCTGTTTTATATCTAATGGTAAATTATTATATACTTTAATAGCCGTTATATACGTGCTTTTGTGGAACATGGTGTTATTTACTTGGGGTATACATAAGTTAAATTTATATTTATTTCTTAAGCTCTCTGATCGATTTGATTTAATATTAAAGAAAGATGGATTATTTTTAACAAAGAAACATATTTCCAGAACATAAATACCTGTTAGAGTAAGGATATCATTTTCTTTAAATATATTGCGTAATGATTGGGTACTTTCTAAATTAAAAATAGCTCTAATACACTTTTTCTGCATCAGAAACACCGATTGGACTTCCACTGAGTTTCCCCAAAAGATCACACCGTAAGACAATTGAGGAAAAACATGTCCATAATATGCATTTTTTGCTACCATTTTAGATGAAACGTTACTTAAGATATAGAGTGCATAACAGTATTTAGAAATTTTATTATTAATTTTTACTATATGAGATTTCCAATTTAAGCAGCTGTCAATTTTTATTCCAAGGAAATTAATTTCGGTGACTTCTTCCACGCGATCGCCCTTGTTAGAAATATTTAAACTTATTGTTGGCGTTTTATAATTTTTAAATCTAAGAAATTTGGTTTTATCAATATTAACTTTTAAATTTAGGACATCTAGCCAATTTACTATATCTTCGAGGGTTTTATTTATTTCATTTTCAAAATCTTGTATATTATCATTTAGTTGGGGTATGAAGATAGTAGCGTCATCTGCAAACATGACACAAAGATGTTTTGTGATGTATGGCAAATTATTTATATATATAAGGAACAAAAGTGGACCCAGGACACTGCCCTGAGGAACACCCAGTGAAATGGGTTCTGAACTAGAATATATATACTCAATGGTTTTATTTTTCTTATTATATATTTCTATGACAGTTGATTGTCTCCTATCTTCTAAATATGATTTGAATAGAGAAAGGGCTAGTCCTCTAATACCGATTTCTTCTAGTTTGCCTAAGAGTATGTTATGGTCAACACAATCGAACGCTTTAGATAAATCTAAAAATAACGCAACACCATGCCGTTTTTTATTAATTTCTTCCCACGCTTGTTTTAGAGTTTTAAATATTGCAAGTGTAGTATTTTTCCCTTGTCGGAAACCATATTGATTAGGGTTAAGTATATTGTTTGCATCTAAAAATGTTATCACTCTATTGTAAATTACTTTTTCATAGATTTTAGACATACATGGAAGAATAGCTATGGGTCTAAAATTACCCATGTCAGATTTTGTGCCCTTTTTATGTAATGGTTTGATAATAGCTTTTTTTAGGTTTAAGGGAAAACAACCATGCTCAATGGATAGATTTATAATATGTACAATAGGTTTTACTAATATATCAATACTACTTTTTATAACCTGAACGGGGATCGAGTCATGTCCAGAGCTCTTTGTATTTTTTAGTTTTTTTACGATATTCTTAATTTCATTCGCATCAACCGGTGCGAGAAATATACTTCTATAGTTTGATTGTTTTGTTTTATTTATAAGTGGATTGTTAATAGCTGTATATACTGATTTGTTAATGTTAAGGTTAATGTAGTGTTCATTAAAAAGTTTAGCAATTTCTATGGGATCATTTATTTCTTGATCTCCAGTTTTAATTTTTTCTATAGTCATTCTAATTGCATTTGTGTTACTTGTGTATTGTTTAATAATTCCCCACGTGGCTTTTGTTTTATTAGTGCTCTTATTTATATATCTTATGTTAGATATTTTCTTTGAAACTCGAATAACTCGCTTTAGTATTTTATTGTATTTTATGTAATTTTCACTATTTCTTTCATTTCTGATATTTTTATTCTGTAAAAATAATCGACGTTTCGTTTTACTTGATAAAATAATACCTTTAGATTTCCAGTTTTGTTTTCTTTTATATGTTATTTTACATTTTTGTATTGGTATACAGAGATTAAATATCATTTGTATTAGTTCTATAAATTTATCATATGCTGCATCTGGTTCAAGTGCACAATATACTTCGTCAAAATTGAGCTGACTTAAATATTTAGTAAATATATTTAGATGAACGTCAACGTTCCTCCTTTCTATATACCAAAACTTTTCAGAGAAACTGATGTTTGTTGGTATGCTTATAGTTTGTGCAGTATGATCCGAAATGCCTAAGTTAAGGACTTTGACATCGTAACGTTTTATATTTGTGATAATATTATCAATACACGTACTTGAATGGGCGGTATTTCTAGTAGGTTCATTGATAGTAAGATGTAAGTTAAACATTTTCAAGGTATTTCTAAATTGTTCACTTTTTTTGTTATTTTCAAGAGTATTTATGTTAAAATCACCTAATATAATGACTTTCTTTTTATTATTTCTTAATTTTATCAAGACTTTATGACAGATAAACTCTAATGTTTGTATAAATAGGTCGTAATTGCTGTTTGGTGTTCTATATAAGCAAATAACTATAATATTTAGTTCTGTTAATAATATTCCACAACACTCAAAATGACGTTCTATTGATAATTCGGTAATCCAATCTAATTTTGTGAAATTTAATGAGTATTTAAGATAAATAGCGACACCACCACGAGCTTTATTTTTTCTTGAAAAATGAGAGGCTATATGATAACCATCTATTTGTATTGTTGAATTTTCATCGTTTTTAATAAATGTTTCACTAAAACATAGTATATCGTTGTTTTGGTTTTGTGTAATGATTTCTAATTGATCTATTTTTGATCTCAACCCTTGTACATTTAGATGCATTATATTAACAGAGTTGACGAAAAAACTTTTCAGGTGTAAGTTCAGGCTTACCAGGTTGTTTTACCGATTGTGTATTTAGTCGCGGTGCTTTTCCATAGTAAAATGGAACGTTAATACCCGGGGATTTGGTTACATCATTTATTGTTTCAACTGTTTCGTGTTTATCAGTTGGAGCAACAGCGTCATTTTTATTTTGAAGAATTTTTCGCATTCTATCAAAATAAAAAGGTATGGTACCTGGTTTCATGTGATTTTTGTCTTTGCCTGTAGATTTTGTGGTTTTAGATTGAGGTGCTGTTTTTATGTTTTCGTATTTAATTCTCATTTTGTTTATATTTTTTCCCAAGAAGCAGTCACCATAGTCCTTTTTGTTGATATAATTGTTCACAATTTCATCTAAGTTTTTATTGTTAGCGATATTCCCCCCCTTAATTTTATAGTTGTTTTTTTGTAAAGTTAAAAAGTGACAGTTGCTAAAATTGTTGGCAATGACTTTTAATTTAGAGTTTAGTTTCTCCTCATTTATGAAGCGATTCCGTGCTACTTCAGTTACTATGATGTTGGATATGGCTATTTTTTTACATAGTGTTGAGATTTCTGAAAAAAACCGTGTTGGGTTATTATCGTTTGAGGAAAACACAAGTGATCCCGCGTGCAGCTATATATTAAAAATAAAACAAGATTAATGTATTACGAGAGTTTTATTAGGTTAAGTACTAATTTGAACCTACTGACGAATAATAAATAATACAGAACAAAATAATTTAATTACCTTGAAATAATGTTAATTTATTGTAACGGTGCCTTTTAAATAGTATTTTTATTTTTTCCTTCGTTCACCGTGCCACAGAGGTCGTCAGTGGGTCGTCGTGTTTGCCGAGGTTTGTACCGACTCTTTTGATGTAATATCACCATTATTACGGATATACATACAGGATGCTTTTTAGCACTCTAAAAAGCATCCTGTATATCGGTCAAATTTTATTGCCCTGTAACCCAACATTAAAGAACAAAATCTTTGTTTAAATTAAGAGATACTAAACCCTAGCCGTGTACTAACAAAATAGACTAAAGGTGTCTGCATTTTTTTTTATTCTTTAAGCATTAAAGAGGAATAGACAACAATATACTTACGTGCAAAATGAGTTTTGCTTTTTTGTTAAGCCTACTGAAACCTTTTTTTGTTGAATAAATGTCTGAAGCAGGAAAGTGATTACAGCAAACAACCGACTCTTTACATGGCTAGTAGTTTATTTCGCTTCGGGCTTTTGCTAATATGACTCTTCATTCTGAGCACCTTATGGAGTTTCGAGGAAAACTAAAAACAAGGTAATTTACACTAAAAAAAAACGACATCGACACATCTGCTTTTTGTTCGAAATACTAAAAAATAAAGCTTTTGTTTAATAAAAATATGTAAAAATATTTAGTATCAATCCACTCCATAGTTTTGTCGTTCGAACACAATGTGCGCGTCCCAAGATCACGCGAGGCTTGATCTCTCTTTTACTCTTACGTATTTGTTTAACGTGTGAAAGAGATACTGCTACGAGGCTCTGTGGGCGTTTTATTTTGCTTGAATTTTAACTGGAAATTCGTACTGTGGATACATAAATTCATGAATATGTTATGGTACTTACCTAAAATACGAAACACCATCCTTTTTTAGCACGTATTTGCTGTTATTTGGGCAGGAACTCATCGAACACTTTGGCATCGCGGACGTTGTAAGAGAACAGCGGTCGCCTTACAACTAAACAACAACTCTGCGCCGAGCGTAGCGGGTGCCGAGTTTTGGCGCGAGCATTTTATTTCTGTGATTGTTACTCTATAAATCCTAACTCGATGACTTTAGTTCATATTAATTTGTCATTGCCCTTGCCAGTCCACCTGACACCCGACGCACACATCACTAAGCACTGCGCATGTGCATCACCCGACACACCGACAACAAAAACCATATCTGAATCAGGTGGAACTCATTTATTACAAATCTATACGGATTATATTAGGTCCTTACATATGAAATTGGCGTTTTGTATGGGAGGAACAAAAAGTCGAATATTTTTTAATATAATATATTTAATTAATCAAAGTATGAACCATTATTTTCTATGCACTTTTGCCATCTTATAGGTAGTTCATTGATCCCTTTACTAAAAAAACCAGTCGGACGGGAATCAATAAAATCTTTGAAGGCGATTTGGACTGCCCCATCGGAGTTGAATTTTTTCCCTTGCAAGAAGTTATCCAAATTTCGAAAAAAATGGTAATCTGTTGGAGCAAGGTCCGGGGAGTACGGAGGATGTCTTAGACTTTCCAATTGAAGCTCTTCTAATTTAGTAGCCGTCTGTTGCGCAGTGTGTGGTCTAGCGTTGTCGTGAAGCAGCAGAGGCGTGGAGCGATTGACCAGCCTAGGTTGTTTAGCCGCTAGCTTTTCCATCATGGTTTGCAATTGCTGACAATAGACATCAGCCGTAATAGTCTGGCCAGATTTGAGAAAACTGTAATGAACAATACCGGCACTAGTCCACCAAACGCTTACAAGTAACTTTTTTGGGGTTAATTTTCGCTTGGGGCAGGATTTGGCTGGCTGGCCAGGATCCAACCATTGCGCTGAGCGCTTCCGATTATCGTAAAGAACCCATTTTTCATCACAGGTAATGATTCAGTTTAAAATACCTTCATTATTGTGCCGGTTTAGTAATGTAACGCAGCAGTCGACGCGCGTTTGCCGGTTTGCTTCAGTCAATTCGTGAGGTACCCACCTTTCAAGCTTTTTAATCTTTCCAATTTGCTTCAAGTGAATTAAAACAGTTTTATCACTAACATCGCAGCCTGCAGCTAACTCGGACGTGGTTTGCGATGGATCCGCTTCCACAATAGCCTTCAACTCTTCATTATCAACTTGAGTCTCAGGCCGTCCACGGGGCTTGTTCTGCAGGTCGAAATTTCCAGAACGAAAACGTTGGAACCAAAAACGAACTGTGTTTTCTTTTGCAACACGACCGCCATACAACATCATTCACCCTTCGAGTTGTTTCCGCAGCACTAGTGCCACGGCGGAACTCGTACTCGTAAATAATGCGATATTTTAAGTTTTCCATTTTGTAAAATGAGTGACGCAAACAGAAAAAAACAGAAGAAAAAAAACAAATGAATGACGATCATCGAAGCACAAATACATGAGTCTATAGCTGTACAAATTTGAATTTGGAATTCCTTACCAAAGAGGAGAAATTTGTGATTAAAGTGGCCAGTACGAAAAACGCCAATTTCATTATGTAAGGACCTAATATAAACAAAACTCTGCAACTCGAAACAATAACTGAAGACCGGATTGTCGCTTTTCCGCTTTATTTTTTTATCGATAGGCAGAGGCTAGTCTCTGCTGAATTGTAGAATAGCTCTCGTCTCTAGAGATGGCAGAATAGCCTTGGCAGAATTTAGATATTCTACCATTGATTTATTAAAAACGAAGATGAGGTACTGGTTGCTCGAAAGTGGCAACCTCAAATTGTATAAAATTGTGTTTTCCCACATCAGTCACCGTCTGACCGGCGGCACGGGCGGTCGTGATTCGCGTGAAATATTGTTGTCTCAGTCTCACTTCGGTCCTAGATACCTACGTCTTTCCGTCTTTGTTCTTCTTTGTATTGCACAGGACTGGAAATATAACTGTGAGCGTATGTGTTTGCGTGTTGTTACACACAATTTTTGAGTAAGCGCTGCAAGAACGTAACCTATCTTCCCTTTTTAAATCAATGTATTCTACCATTAATTTTCATTTTCAACATAAGTCAATTTCTCCGAGTTCTTTGTTATTTCAAAGAAATAGTTGAAAGTAAATAATATGTGCCACATCATCATCAAGGTTTCCCCCAAAATCTGGAACCTAATGATGGAGGTGGGAGAGGTTCACGTTGACCTACAGCGAGTGAAGGTAGCGGACCAATCACCGCTGGTTCAGTGCTCTTTGTGCCTTGGGTATGGCCACGGCCGACGCCACTGCAGAGAGAGCATTGAAAAGTGCAGCCACTGTGGGGGCCCCCACATGAGGTCCAAATGTGAGGACTGGCTGAGCGGCATAGCACCTTCCTGCTGCAACTGCAGGCACGCGAAGCTAGATGCAACGGAGCATAATGCTTTCAGTGACCAGTGTGCAGTAAGGCGAAGGTGGGATGCCATGGCACGAGCCTCTGTGGCGTACTGCTAAGGGCACCACCGGCGTACACTCTGTTGTAACCCCAGCTGAGGAGAAACCCTACCGCGTCCTCCAGGCCAACCTCCAACGGATGCAAACAGCCACCAATGAGCTGATGATTGAAGCCGATAAGAGAAAGGTGGCATTTGCATTGCTCCAGGAGCCGTATGTGGGTAGCATCGGTAGAATGAGAGGACACAGAGGGGCGAGGATCTACCAGAGCACCGAGCAAGGAGAAGGGACTGTTAAGGCGGCAATAGCCGTGTTTGACCACGACCTTGACGTCTTGCAGTGCCCAGAACTCACCACAAACAACATCGTTGTGGTAAGGATCCGAACCGGTGCCTGGCAGATCGTTGCCGTTTCATTCTACTTCGAGCCAACCCAACCCATAGAGCCATACCTGGAGCAAATCAAGAAGATCACGGAGCAGGTTGGCCCGAGAAGAATCATCATTGGAGGAGACGCGAACGCAAAGAGTACCTGGTGGGGCGGCACTGGAGTCGATGACAGAGGAGAGAACATGTCGGGCACTCTCGAAGAACTGGGTCTGCAGGTGCTGAATGAGGGAGACACCCCAACTTTCGATACCATTAGAGGAGGGGTATCCTACACCAGCCATCCCGATATAACTGCCTGCTCTATGGACATGCTGGCCGTGATAAATGGGTGGAGAGTGATGGATGACTTGACGAACTCGGACCACAACGGAATCACTTTTAACGTTGCGCTAAGGAAAGCAAAAGGGGTAAGTATAAGCAGAACCACCAGGCTGTACAAAACCAAGAAGGCTAATTGGAGCCAATTTCATGAGAAATTGGCCCAATTTAAAATAGAAAACAATATAAACAAAGAAGCAATAGAAAATATAACAGACGCAACACAATTAGAACATGCAATAGCCAAATACATTAATACAATAACGGAGACATGTAAACAAACATTAAAAAAGAAGAAAACAGAAGAGAAACTTACCTTTCCGTGGTGGTCCGAAGAACTCGCCAAGCTGAAGAGACACTCCATCACCTTGAAGCGCCGCATCCGAAGTGCAGCAGACAACCGAAGACCCAGAGTTATAGACGAGTACCTGGAAGCAAGGAAAAACTTTTTACAGGAGGTGGAAAAAGCGAAGACAGAAAGCTGGAAGGACTTCTGTGGAAAGCAGGATAAAGAAGGATTATGGGAGGGGATCTATCGTGTGATTGGTAGAACATCCACACGACAGGAGGACATACCCCTTGTGAAAGATGGGAGGCCAATAGACCCAAAGGAGTCCGCAAAAACCTTGGCAGACATTTTCTACCCGGAGGACAGAGAGGAAGAAGATAATGCCGACCACCGACTGACCAGAATAAAAGCAGACCAAGTAAACGGTTCTGTGCATAATGAGTCTCATGACCCACCGTTTACAATGGAGGAGCTTAGAGCAGCGGTGGAAGACTTCAACCCCAAAAAAGCTCCGGGAGCGGATGGTCTCACTGCCGACATCTGCAGCCAAGCTATAGGGAGTGATCCAGAGGTATTCCTGGCATTGGCAAACAAGTGCCTGGCTCTCTCACATTTCCCGACCATCTGGAAGGATGCCACGGTGGTGGTATTGAGGAAGCCAGGAAAGGATGACTACACCAACCCAAAATCCTACAGACCCATAGGGTTGTTGCCGGTGCCAGGAAAGATCCTCGAGAAGATGATCGTGGCGCGAATAAAATGGCACCTTATACCAAGGATGAGCACCCGTCAGTACGGCTTCATGCCCAAGAGAAGCACCGAGGACTCCCTCTATGACATGATACACCATATAAAAGACAAGCTCAGACAAAAGAAGATCGTTGTCATGATATCATTGGACATAGAGGGAGCCTTCGATAGCGCCTGGTGGCCCGCGGTAAGGTGCAGGCTGGCGGAAATGGAGACTCCCGTTAATATAAGAAGGCTAGTGGACAGCTATCTTTCCGATAGGCAGGTCAGGTCAGGTACGCGGGGGAAGAGCACGTTAAGGTAACGAGTAAGGGTTGCGTCCAGGGATCGATAGGGGGTCCCATTTTGTGGAACCTCCTCTTAGATCCACTACTCAAAGGACTAGAGGATAGGCAGGACTACTGTCAGGCATTTGCGGATGACGTGGTTCTTTTGTTTGATGGGGACACGGCTCTGGAGGTCCAGCGACGGGCGAACGCCGCCCTCGCCTATGTAAGGGAGTGGGGTATCGGAATGAAGTTAAAGTTCGCACCGCACAAGACCAATGCGATGGTCATAACTAAAAAACTGAAGTATGATACACCACTCCTTAGTATGGGCGGGGTCGACATTTGCCTGTCGTCGGAGTTCAAGATCCTGGGGCTCACGATAGATAACAAGCTGACGTTCAACAGCCACGCTGCCAATGTGTGCAGGAAGGCGTTGAACATTTACAAGCAGTTGTCTAGAGCTGCCAGGATCAGCTGGGGCCTGAACCCTGAAGTTGTTAGGGTCATTTACACGGCGGCGGTAGAGCCAGTTATCATGTATGCAGCCAGCGTCTGGGCACCGGCAACAAAGAAGATAGGGATCCAAAAGCAGTTAAACGCGGTCCAACGTGGATTTGCCCAGAAGCTTACAAGAGCGTACCGCACTGTTTCCCTGAACTCTGCCCTGACTCTGGCCGGAATACTCATACTCGATCTCCGCATACAGGAGGCAGCCGCCCTGTATGAGGCAAGGAGAGGAGTATCTCGACCAGAGCTAGTAAAAAGGGAGGTGGAAAAACTTGTGCCGTACGCCGAGACGAAGCACCCAGCGGAGCATATATGCCTGGAGTTCGGCTTGATAGACCAAGAACCATGACTCATCAGTAAAAATTTACACAGATGGCAGTAAGATTGAGGGTGAAGTCGGAGCAGCACTTTCCCTTTGGGTTGGTGATGCTGAGATCCAAGCCCTCAAGCTTAAACTGCCATCATACTGCACGGTCTATCAGGCGGAACTCCTGGCGATATGCAAAGCTACGCGGGAAATCCTCAAGCGTAAAGAGCTGTCTTTTGGGATCTATAGCGACTCAAGGTCAGCGCTGCAATCAGTGACGAACAATGTTAGGTTCGGTTAGGTTAGGTTAGGTTAGGTTAGGTTAGGTTAGGTTTTTTTTTTTTTTTTTTTTTTTATTTCTCCATCCTACCCCTAGCTTTACCAGGGACCTGGTCTACACTACCCTTTCATTCCAGTTCTCACATGAATGCTTCTCGCACTTTCATTCCGCATACGTTGTCTTTCTTGTATCCATCTCCATTCTTACAATATTATGACCTACTCTATCGTTTCGTCCTTATTTCTTTGCATTACAGGGATTATGGAAAGACAGTGTGACATTTTCTTTATTGGCTTACATTTGTTTCTTAATTTCTATCATATATCTAATTATATCTATAATATCTATTTACTACTTATTTAATGCGTACTGATTAATTTACTTTCTTTATATATACTTTTGTAATTAACATAATACACAAATTATATATAAATAAATTTCAATCTTATAATTTACATCTTAAATGAATTGCCAATATTGATGTATGGAAATATCATAAGATAATCCTACTCAATATTTTCTTATATATCTATTTGTTCCTACTTATTGCCTTACTTGCTATTTTTATACATAATTCTATAAATTTATCTTTCAAATATTTATCTGTTATTAAGTAACTTAGCGTACTTAATTCTATTTTCTCTCCTGATTCTTGCTCGAATTTAAAACGTTCGGGACCGTAGGCGGGGCATTCTATCAACATGTGTGGTACCGTCTCATCCTTATTGGGCTCGCAGATGCATGATGGGCTGTCCCTGCACTTAAAACGGTTCAAGTACATGGCGAACCCACCGTGCCCCGTCAGAACTTGCGTTAGTATACCTGTGGTGTTTAGTCCTCTTATCACTTTAAAAGCCGAGACTACGTCGGGAAAAAACAATTTTGTTGTGGACGCCGTGGATCCAGACTTGTATCTCCGATTCCATTCGCCAAGCGAGGCCCTACGTATTTCTCGCTTAGCGAATGATATCGGAATCATGTCGTATGCTGGTTTCGTCTTCTTTGAAGCCGCCTCCTTGGCTAGTTGATCTGCTCTCTCATTCCCCTCGAGTCCCGCGTGTGCCTTGATCCAGAAGAGTTCAACTTTTTTGGAGACTTGTAGGCATCTTCTTAGATTTTCACGGATTTTGACTGCTAGGGGATTGAGAGAGAAACCGTTTACTATCGCCTCTAAAGATGATCTGGAGTCGCTGAAAACTCCGAAACTCGTATCCGGACTTCTGAGCACCTCCTCAGTTGCTTTGAATATGGCCAGCAATTCAGCCTGGTAAACCGTGCAGTAAGACGACAGCTTCAATTTCAGGCTTTTAGTTTCGGCACCATTAGTCCAGAGGGACAATGCTGCTCCAACTTTGCCATCGATTTTGCTGCCGTCTGTGTAAATTTGGACTGCTTGACCACTGTTCCTTTCAACGTCATCTTGGTTTACCAGGCATATGAATTTCAAGCTCATATGGAGCGATGGGTGAGGAGTGTCGGCAAACGTTGTCATTCGCTCGATCTCACCATCTGCAAATGCTGTCTCTGGTATACCCCTTTTCATCTCGTACAGAGCGGCTGCTTCTTGTATCCTGAGATCAAGGGGTAGTAACCCAGCAAGAGCCAGTGCCGCGTTTAGAGAGACCGTGCGATAGGCTTTGGTCAATTTCTGAGCAAAGCCCCTTTGGACAACGTTTAGCTGCTTCTGTATCCCGAGCTTCTTTGTTGCCGGCGCCCAGACAGACGAAGCGTACATGATTATCGGCTCCACGACGGCCACATATATGGTGCGTATGATTTCTGGTTGTAGGCCCCAGCTGATTCTGGCGGCTTTGGACAACTGTTTGTAGACGTTTAAGGCCTTTCTGCATAATATGTGGCTTGCATGGCTATTAAACGTCAATTTGTTATCAATCCAAAGCCCCAGGACCTTAAATTCTGAAGACATGGCAATGTCGATCCCTCCCATGGTCAGAAGCGGGGTATCGTGCTTTAATTTCCGCGTTAGTAGCATTGCGTTTGTCTTATGCGGTGCAAACTTCAGTTTGTGTTTAATACCCCACTTCTGAACATAGGCAAGGGTGGCATTCGCTTGTCGTTGGACCTCTAACGCGGTGTTTCCGTCAAACACCAGCACCACGTCATCAGCAAAAGCTTGGCAGTAATCTCCACGGTCCTCCATCCCCTTAAGCAAGGAGTCGAGGAGGAGGTTCCAGAGTATCGGGCCCCCAATGGAGCCCTGTACACAACCCTTCGTTGTTTCCTTTGCAACCTCCTCACCGGCATACCTCACTCTCACTCTTCTCTCTCTCAGATAGCTGTCCATTATCCTTCTTATGTTTATCGGACACTGTTCCTCAGCCAGTCGGACTCTTATTGCGGGCCACCAAGCGCTGTCGAAGGCTCCCTCTATGTCCAATGATACGACCGTGATAATTTTTCTTTGGTCCAGCTTTGATCTTACATGTTTTATCAGGTCATAAAGGGAGTCTTCGGTGCTTCTTTGTGGCATGAATCCGTACTGGCGAGGACTCATCCTGGGGATAAGGTGCCATTTCAGTCTTTTTACTATCATTTTTTCCAAGATCTTTCCCATCACCGGAAGGAGGCCAATGGGCCTATAAGATTTTGGGCTAGAATAATTATCCTTTCCGGGTTTTCGGAGGACTATTACAGTGGCCTCCTTCCAGATGATAGGAAAGTAGCTCAGCTGTAGGCATTTGTTTGCTATCGAGAGATAGAGGCGAGGATCGTGGAGAACCGCCTTTTTACAAATGTCTGCCGTGAGGCCATCCGCACCAGGAGCCTTTTTCGGGTTAAAGCTTTCCAACGTCTCAGTCAGTTCTTCCAGCGTAAACGGGGGGTCATGCTCATCATGACTATCCCTGTTTACTTGGTCAGCTTTTTGCCTAATCAGTCGGTGGTCTGCATTATCCTCTGTTTCGAGGTCCTCCGGGTAGAATGTCTCTGTAAGTGCTTTTGCAGATTCTCGGGAATTCAGTTGCCGGTCCCGCTGAATAAGAGGTTGATCTTCTTGCCTCTTTTTTGTTCTTCCTATTACTCTGTATATACCCTCCCATAATCCTTCGCGATCCTGTTTTCCACAAAACTGCTTCCAACTCTCAATTTGTGCCTTCTTTGTTTCTGACTCATATTTTATTTTTACTTCCAGGTACTCAGCGATGACCTTCTCTCTTCGAACCTGCGCTGCACACCGGATCCTGCGTTTTCTGGTGGCGACCTCCTGCTTCAATTTAGCGAGTTCCTCGGACCACCACGGTAAGTTTCCCTTGTCTTTTTGTTTTATTTTTGGAATACTGTTTCTGCATGATTCTATTATTATATTTACATATTTTATTATTTCATTTTCTAATTCTTCTACTGCTTTTATATGTTCAATTTTAATTTGCTTTTCTTGCAGCAACTGGGCCATTTTCGCATGAAACTGGTCCCAGTTAGCTTTTTTGCTGTTATATACTCTTGTAGTTCTATTTATGTTAATTCCTTTTGATTTAGATAGTTTTATGCCAAAAAGTATTGTGTTGTGGTCCGAGCTCGTCATACCCTCGTCTATTCGCCAGTCCTCAACAAGACACAGGAGTTCCGACGTGCAGGCCGTAACGTCGACAAAGCTGGAGTATATTTGTCCTCCCCTAATGGTGAAAAAGGTAGGAGTATTACCATCGTTGAGCACCTGTAGGTCCATTTCTTCCAGGGCGCCAGCCACGTCCCCCCCCCTATCGTCCGTAGTTGGGCTGCCCCACCAAGAGTTTTTGGCGTTTGCGTCTCCCCCTATGATGACATTTTTGCAAAAGTGCTTCATGATCCTGTCTAGCTGCTCCAGGTATGGCGCTATCGGTTCCGGGTGTGGCTCAAAATAGAAGGATACGACGAGTATCTCCCATGCACTTGTCCTTATCTTTACCACTGAGATGTTGGGTGTAGTAAATTCCGGACATTGAACTACATCTAAGTCTCGGTCAAAGACCGCTATGGCTGCTTTGACTGGTCCCTCGTCTGGTTTAGTGCTTTGGAAGATTCTCGCATCTCTGTAATCCTTTACTCGGCCTATCCCCCCGATATAGGGCTCCTGGAGCAGTGCGAAGGCCATCTTTTTGCTGTGCGCCTCGAGCATAAGCTCATTTGTTGCTAATTCCATCCTTCGCAAGTTTGCTTGGGCTACAAGGTATGGCCTTCTGCTTTCAGAGACAGGATTTCCGCTGGGGACCACCTTAGCAATATGCTACTGCCGCTCTAGCTAATGCGTCCCACCTCCTTCTAACTGGGCACTCCTGGTTGAAGGCATTGTGGTCAATCGTGCTCAGCTTTGCGTGCAGGCAATTGCAGCAGGATGGGGCTGCTCCGGCAAGCCAGTCAGGGCATGCAGCCCTCATGTGAGGTCCTCCGCAGTGGCTGCACTTTTCGATCCTCTCAGTGCAGAATCGCCTGCCGTGCCCGTACCCTAGACAGAGCGAACACTGCACAAGCGGAGATTGATCTGCCACTCTGATCCTTTGCAGGTCAATGTGGACCTCACCCGCATCCAGCATACGGTTCCAAAGTGCTGGCGACACTCGAACCACGACGTGGCATGTATGGGGGTTACGAGTTTTCCTCCTATACCTGACTTCTACTCTGTCATCCTCCTTGTCGAGGTTTTTATAAATGTTTCCGTTTTGATTCCTCAGGGCGCTCAGAATGTCAGTATCGTTATTAAACTGCAATACGTCCCTGAGGATCAAGAGAGGGTCCTTGTTTTTGATATCCTCGACATTGAGGTGTTCTTCTGCCTTTTTCAGTCGCTCCTTCACTATTTGTCTTTCTTCTTCTGTTCTGCACCCAACTATAATCTTCCTATCTTTTGCTTTCCGTATTCTATCCACTTTTACTCCTCCTTCTTTAGCATTAACGGTTTGTCTTATTCTTTTCAGAATTTCTTCTCCTGTCTCAGTTTCATCTTTAGCGGAGACGACCACTGAGTGGAGTGCTGCAGGTCCCGGTATCTGCACTCTAGTAGCTGTCGCCGTTACGCTTGCGTAAGTTTTTCTTTCTAAACTTTCCATTAGCTTTTCCATTTTCTCGTTGTTCTCTCTTATCAGTTCTGATTGTTTTTCCATTAGTTTCTCCAATTTTCTTGTGTCTACTTTTCTTTTTGTTTCATCTTCTATTTCCTTTTGGACGTTCTCTTTATTCAGATCGGGTTTGCTAGGGGTGTTTCTGCCTTTAACGGCATCCACTTCCTTTACAAGCTGATATAGTCTTTCCAGTGCCTCCAGGACTCCGGTTTTAATATCAGTTTTCAGATTCCGGGAGTTATTTATATGCAGTTTGGCCTTGACGAGGCAGGCCTTTGCCTCCGCCACTCTATCAGAATATTTACTGCCGCCAGTTGATGGCGGGCTGTCCATTGCTTCCACTGCTAGCTTCCGCACAGCCGCTGGTTTGGGTTTTGAGGGGGCCGCTGACATGGTTGTTTTAAGGGGTGTCAGGCTAGTTCTTTTCGGTTTTCCGGCCTCTATTTCCGCAATGCTCTTTCTGACACTAGGTGCCGAGCTTGACGGGCCTGCCTTGTCTTGGTCTTGTATAACTTTTTCAGCTGGAACATCTTTATCAGGGGACTTCGTCTGTTTTGCAGGTGTCCTATATCCGAAACCCATTTTGTTTGCAAAGGTGTGTCAATTTTTTGTTTTTTTTTTTTTTTTTTTTTTGGACTAATCGATGTTTTTATTTTTCAGATATGCCGCGATAGATTCCCGCAACGAGTCTTAAAAAGGTTTGTAAGAGTTAAAAAGGGTCTAATTTATCTATGTTTTTATGTTGCAGGTACGTCACAATATGGATAGAATGTCCGCACCGAGTCTAAGTATGCTAATAGGTTTGTATAAGTTATATAATGTAAGCTGTTAAGCTACTTAAAACTACTTACGAACTATGATAGAGTAACTCTATCTTTACGTCAAAATGGCTTCAGAGAGTTAATTTTGACTCTATGTAGAGCCGGTCCAAATTGTTTGAAATATTCTTAAACTTGTCTATTTCTATAAGATTTCTATTTTCAGGCTCGTCTCGCCAGTGTTGCAAGTTAGCACTTTACGAAGGTAAAATATCGTACTTAAAAAGGACTCTATGTAGAATGCCAGCCACTACACAGTTAAAAAGAAAACGATAAGATGGTCTCGCATGAAATCCGAAAAACAAGTAAAGAAATAAAATCTGGTCAAAATAACTAGGTAGAGCTGACTCTACCAAAGTCGCTATAAAAAGGTTGCACTGGGTTTATTTGTTTCTATAAATTGGCAAAATAGAAGATTTTGAAACAAAAAAAAAAATTTCTCGACTCTATGTAGAGTCTTCGGACTCTACTTAAAAATTGAACAATCCAAAGCCCAGCAGTATGCAAAAAACCGCACTACTGTAGGACTTTTAGTTTCGCAGATATTAAATTTTCAAGTTGAGCCGAATCTAACAAATTTAGGGGTTTCAACCCCTAAAAACTTCCCAAAAACGACTTCTGTAAAACAATATGCCTAAGTTTTATTATGAACTACAGGTAAGCTGCAAAATTTTTATTTTTAAAAGAGATTTTTAATTTGTGTTTTCGAAAATTTTTCTAAGTCCAAAGTCGTTTTTGGGGGTAGGGGGTTGAAACTAGGTCCAAATGATTAGGGGAGGGCCCGAGGGTATCCGGCTTCTGGATACCGTGGGGGGCGGTTTGGGGGGGGGGACCAGGATAAAAACGTCAAATTTGGTCTAGCACCCCTAGTTTCGCCCCAAAATGGAAAACAAGTTTATTTGCGGTTGGTAGAGAGGTAAAGTACTTTTTGTAAAATCGATATTAAATAAATTTATGGGGCTGAAAAATCTGGAAAAATTTAGGGAGTTATAGGATGAGTTGTTGTAACCTAATTTGAATTTGGAAGAAATTTTTTACCTTAAAAATTTTTGGGGGGGGCTCTCTAAAGTTAAGGGATGAAAAACCAACAACCGCAAATAGACACAAAAAAATTTTTTCCTGTTCACCCCTGGCTCGGGAAAATTCTGGAAAAAAGGGTGGTGATAGCTGATAATATAAGAAATGAAAAAACGTTTGAAATTTTGAAAAAAGTACAGTGCAACTATGTTTAAAAAAATCCCAAAACTACCCCTTAATTTTTGACTTTTTGTAACCGTTTATTATCGTAACCCAGTGCGTAAATTGTATCGAGTTTGGGCTCTAAGGACTCGTCTTTGTTTAAGGAATTCAATTCCGTTGTCAAAATATTTTTAATACATATATATAAATAGTTTGTGCCTATAAATGATACCTAAGTATCACACTGGCAATTTACCTTGAAATACTAAAAATAATTATTTGAAAAATCTTAAAATTACCTATATGTGTATATTTAGATATTCTACCTTATAATTTCACCAAAATACCTAATATATAAAATTAAAATTACATAATAAAGACCACGTGACGTCACACTGGTTGTATGTGGATCTTAAAGAGATCGTATCTTAAAAACTACTAATCACAAAAATCTGAAATTTTGCACAGTGGTCCAGTAATATTAAAGGTATATTATTAAGTTTCAAAAACACAAGGTCATCGATCTTTTTTCAGAGCTAGAAAAGGTCAAAGTGTACATAAAATTAAAAACCTTGTATCTTCCAGGGGAGTAGTCCGATCAGGGTGTTCGAGGTGTTTTCTGTAAGGTCTTGATGTTCTCCACAGAATTCCGTTTCTAGATTTGGCCCCAGAAGTCTGGAACCTGGACCACGTGCCACGTGGTTTTAGGGTTTTTCGTCAATAAGTCAGCGAGTTCGAATGGGAAAAATCCAGGACTCAGCTGCAGGGTAGATCCACTCGAGGCGCGTCGAGGTGCAGTAGAAAAATGGGGGGTTGTCGCTCAAAAACGTGCAGCGTTGCAGTGTGAAGATCCAGATTATGGTGGAATTTCGGTTTTTTCAATGTGGTGGCTCCAAAACTGGTCCAATTTGAAAAAAATTTTCAACACTGCAATCCTTGCGTCAGCACGCATCCAATAACGTATCACACTGCACAATTCGACGTAAAAAGCCCGTTTCAACGATTTTTCGAACGCGGAGCGACTCAATTTCGTGGCGCTCGGGCTCGCGGCTCGAGTGGAACTGGGTTAGGTTAGGTTAGGTTAGGTTAGGTTAGGTTAGGTTAGGTTAGGTTAGGTTAGGTTAGGTTAGGTTAGGTTAGGTTAGGTTAGGTTAGGTTAGGTTAGGTTAGGTTAGGTTAGGTTAGGTTAGGTTAGGTTAGGTTTTTTTTTTTTTTTTTTTTTTTTTTTTTTTTTTTTTTCTCCATCCTACCCCTAGCTTTACCAGGGACCTGGTTTAGCAATAATTTTCTTTCATGCGTTCTCACTTTTATTCCTCTCGCACTTGCATTCTTCATACTTTATCTTTCTTTTATACATCATCATTTATACATATTTACCTACCTGTTCTTTGCCTCCTTTCTTTATTGTTGCAAGGGTATAAAGAAATAACACTTTCGATTTATTTATAGGTTGACTGGTTTTCTTAATTCTAACATTGCTTATTATTAAAGTTTTATACACACATTTTAGTACAGTTACAGGTTTACAGGTCTTATAGTTTTATGTTATATTATGTACATTTATTCGTTTTCCTATTTTAAGACAGTTTTATCATATTATGCTTAATATATATAATTATTATATATATACATCATATTTTACTTATGCTATTTATTTCTTATTATAACCTTGTTTGTAATATTGGTACAATATTCCAAAAACCTAGGACGTTTAACATTGTCCTCCATAATCTCATGGATATTTTTAACGTCTAATTTTACATCCATTGCCTGTTCTACCTCATATCTCTCATAACCATACGCGGGGCACTCCAGCAAAAGATGCGGTACCGTCTCGTCCTTCCCGGGTTCGCAAATGCACGATGGGCTCTCCTTGCGCTTAAACCGGTTCAGGTATTCGGAGAACCCACCGTGCCCCGTCATTACCTGTGTGACGACGCCAGTAGGCTGGATTTTCCTGACAATTTTGTAAGCTTTTACGGCGTCCGGGAAAAATAATTTTGTGACTGCAGCAGTTTTTCCAGACGAGTACCTCTGATTCCATTCGTCAAGTGACTCCGAACGGATTTGTCGCTTGACGAATGAAATCGGGCACCAGTCATAGTCTGGTTTTTTCTTTGTGTAGTGCGCCGCGTCCTTAGCTAGTTGGTCAGCACGCTCGTTTCCTTCAAGGCCCGCGTGTGCTTTTATCCAGAATAAGGTAATCACCTTTTTCTGGAGTCGGGCTTCTTTTATATTCCGCCTGGTCTCTACCGCCAGGGCATGAAGGGATCCAGTGTTAGTTATTGATTCTAACGAGGATCGTGAGTCACTATAAATACCAAAGGTACCTTCTTTGCTTTTAAGGATTACCCTCGTGGCCTTACATATGGCTAGGAGTTCCGCCTGATAGACCGTGCAGTAAGATGGTAGTTTTAGTTTGATGGCTTTGGTTTCGGCTTCGTTATTCCATAAGGATAACGCTGCCCCAACCTGACCATCAATTTTACTACCATCGGTGAATATTCTAACTGCTTGGTCATTGTGTTCATTCACTTGTTGTTGGTCTAACAGGCTCACGAACTCCAGGCTCATATGTTCTGCCGGGTGATCCGTCTGGTCATACGGCACCATGCGCTCTACATCCCTGTCTCCTAGTCCTAGCCGGGGCACACCTCTTTTGGCCTCGTAAAGGGATGCTGCCTCCTTTATCCTTAGGTCAAGCGGTAGAATCCCGGCCAGCACCAGAGCAGAGTTCAGCGAGACGGTACGGTAAGCCCTGCAAAGTTTCTGAGCGAATCCTCTTTGCACTGCGTTGAGCTTTCTCTGCACCCCCAGTTTGTCGGTTGCCTGCATCCAGGCACTGGCAGCGTACATTATTACTGGCTCGACTGTTGCTGTATAGATAGTTCTCACAACCTCTGGATGGAGCCCCCAGCTAACCTTTGCCGCTCTGGAGAGCTGCTTGTACATGTTCAGGGCTTTCCTGCAGACCTCTGCGACGTGGCTATTGAAGGTGAGCTTTTGATCAATGGTAAGACCCAAGATTTTTATTTCAGGAGACATGCCTATGTCTACCCCACCCATCCGCAGCAGTGGTGTGTCATATTTTAGCTTTCTTGTAATAAGCATAGCTTTAGTTTTATGAGGAGCAAATTTAAGCTTATTTTTGACACCCCACTCCTGCACATGGGCGAGGGCGGCATTTGCCTGTCTCTGAACCTCCAGTGCCGTGTCTCCGTCGAAGATCAAAACCACATCGTCAGCAAAGGCCTGGCAGTAATCGCCCCGAGTTCCTAGTTCCTTTAGCAAAGGGTCCAGAAGAAGGTTCCACAGGATAGGCCCGCCAATCGAACCCTGCACACATCCTTTGCTAGTACTCTTCATGTACTCCTCTCCCGCGTACCTCACTCTCACCCTTCTATTCGTTAGGTAACTATGTATTATCCTCCGTATATTTACGGGGCATTCCTCTTCAGCCAAACGTGCTTTGATAGCGGGCCACCATGCGCTGTCGAAGGCTCCCTCTATGTCCAGTGATATCATTGTGATAAGTTTCTTATTTTCCAGTTTTCCGCGTATGTATTTCATCAGGTCATAAAGGGAGTCTTCGGTGCTCTTTTGGGGCATAAAGCCGTATTGGCGAGGACTCATCTTAGGGAGGAGGTGCCACTTCAGCCTTCTCACGACTACTTTTTCCAGAATCTTGCCCATCACTGGAAGAAGGCCAATGGGTCTATAGGATTTTGGGTTGGTGTAAGTTTCCTTACCCGGCTTCCTGAGGACTACAACCGTGGCCTCCTTCCAGATGGTGGGGAAGTGGTGCAGTTCCAGGCATTTGTTCATTATCGCAAGGTTCAACTGAAGGTCACAGAACACGACGCGTCTGCATATGTCAGCCGTAAATCCATCAGCTCCTGGGGCCTTCTTCGGGTTAAAGCTTTCCGTGGCAGACTGCAGCTCTTCTTTTGTAAACGGTGGGTCATATTTTTCACTATCGACCATAACGTTTACCTGGTTCGCTATTTGCCTAGTCTGCCTGTGGATTGCATTTTCTCCGTTTTCGGAGTCCTCGGGATAAAAGGTCTCAGCCAGTAATCTGACAGACTCTCCAGCATCTAGTATTCTCCCGTCTTTTTCCAGGGGCAGGTCCTCCTGCCGTTTGGTCGTTCTTCCTATTACCCTATAGATTCCCTCCCAGAGTCCCTCTTTATCCTGTTTTTCACAGAATCCTTTCCAACTACCCACTTGAGCCTTTTTGGCTGCACTCTCGTAATTTTCTTTTTCTTGCAGGTACTCTTTGATGACCTTCGCCTTCCGGACCGGCGCCGCACATCGGATTCTACGCTTCATAGTGGTGACCTTCTTCTTCATGACAGCGAGTTCTTCGGACCACCACGGCAAGGTAAGTTTTTCGTTTGCTTTCTTTCTAGGTATCGCTTCTTTGCATGCTTTCTTAACTATATTCATATATTTATTTACTGTTTGTTCTAACTCTTCTTTACTGTTAATTTTATCTATTTCCTCTATATTAATATTATATTCTGTTTTTAATTGGTCCAGTTTCTCATTAAACTTGTTCCAATTTGCCTTTTTGGTGTTATATATTCTGGTTGTTCTATCTACGTTTATGCCTACTGATTTTACCAGATTGATTTTGAATGTAATGCCGTTGTGGTCCGAACTTACAAGGTCATCTTCGACTTTCCAATCCTCCACCATGCCAAGCAGGCCCTCAGTGCAGGCCGTCACGTCAACGTAGCTAGCGTAAGTCTGGTTCCCTCTGATGGTGTCAAAGGTAGGAGTGTCGCCCTCATTGAGTACCTGCAAGCTCATATCTTCCAACGCACCAGCCATTTCTTCCCCCCTGTAGTCAACTACTTTACTGCCCCACCATGGGCTTTTTGCATTAGTATCGCCCCCCATTATAATCTTAATCGGCCCAAGCTCTTCTACAATCTTTTTGAGCTGCTCCAGGTACGGCTCTATGGGCTGGTCTGGCTCGAAGTAGTAAGAGACAACTGCTATCTCCCAGGCACTGGTGCGGATCCTCACCACCGCGATGTTCTTCGTGGTGAGTCCTGGGTATTGAAAAACGTCAAGCTGGTGATTGAAGACAGCTATTGCTGCTTTAACGTTCCCTTCTCCTTGTTCAGTGTTCTGGTAGATTCTGACGCCTCTGTAGCTCTTCATACTCTTAACCCCTCCCACGTACGGTTCCTGAAGCAGCGCAAAAGCCATATCTCTTTCGCTAGCCTTAATCATTAGCTCATGTGTAGCTAACTCTTTTCTTTGTAGATTTGCCTGGGCCACTAAATAGGGGTTGCTGACGGTGGAGGTGCTGGATGTATTTGCTGTATTGACGCCCTTAGCAATATGCCACAGTGGCTCGCGCCAAGGCATCCCACTTCCGCCTCACTGCACACTCCTGGCTAAAGGCGTTGTGCTCCACTGCGTCCAGTTTAGCATTTCTGCAGTTGCAGCAGGTTGGGGCCGTTCCAGCGATCCATTCTGCGCATTCGGCCTTCATATGCGGGCCCCCGCAATGGCTGCATTTCGCAATCGACCCCTTGCAGTAGCGCCTGCCATGCCCGTATCCAAGGCACAGCGAGCACTGCACAAGGGGAGACTGGTCAGCCACTCTTATTCTTTGGAGGTCAATATGAACCTCCCCTGCTTCTACCAGCAGGTTCCATACCTTCGGAGATACTCGAAGCACGACATGGCAAGCGTAGGGATTCCTCGCCTTCTTTCTGAATCGGACTTCAATCCGGTCGTCCTCTGTGCTGAGGTTTCCAAGAATATGACCATTTTGATTCCTCAAGGCACTCAGGACGTCTTCGTCTTTGTTGAACAGTAGAACGTCCTTGAGGATCAGAAGCGGATCTTTATTCTTGACTTCCTCAACACAGAGGTGCGACTCCGCTTTCTTCAGCCTTTCCTTCACTTTCTGCCGTTCTTCTTCTGTTTTGCATCCAACAATGATTTTTCTATCCTTCGCCTTCCTAACTCTGTCCACCTTGATCCATCCATCCCTTGCGTTTACGGCTTCTCTAACTCTATTCAGTACCTCTTCCCCAGTCTCCGTCTCGTCTTTAGAGGATATGACTACGGAATGCAGCGCGGTTTGACTCACGGGCGGCTTCCTTGTAGGGCCAGCTGCCACGTTTGCGTACGACATTTCCTCCAGGGCCTTTTGTTGCTTAGTCATCGCCTCCTTTAGCCCTTCCATTCTCTCGTTACTGTCTTTAATGAGCTTGCTGTGCTCTTCCAGTCTCCTTATTATCTCTGCTTCTGGTTCCGTTCTGAATACAGTAGGCAGAGGGGGAGAAGAGACCAGTGAATCCTCCTCCCCCTCCCACCTCCTGTTCAGACTCTCTTTATCTTTCCCTTTCCCTACCTCTGCCTCTTTCACCAGCTGGTACAGTCGCTCTATTGCTAAGGTGACCTCGGTTTTTATGTCGGTCCTTAAGTTTCGCGCACTGCCGAGCTGTATTTTTGCTCTCTTCAGGCAGGCCTGAGCCTCCGCTATTCTACTGGCGTATTTGGGTTTTTCGGGCTTTGACGGGCTTCCCGCCGCGTCTACAGAGGTTCTGCGCGTCGGTTGGGTCTCCTGGGGGAGCATCATCTTTGCTTTAGGTTTGGGAAGTCCCGCCGAGGCCAGCGGTGTCTTTTTCGGGGAGGTCTTAGGTTGGGCGTCTGTTTTTCCCGTCTCCCACTCTCCAATGCTGCGCCTAACTTTGGAGATTTCGTTCGGTTCGCGTGAAGGTCCTGCCTTGTCTGTCAAGTTAGGGGACTTGTGGGTGTCGGGATCCAAGGTCTTTTGTGCAGGTTTGACTGGTGTACGGATTCCGAACATGTTTGACATCAAAATAAAATAAAATAGTAAATAAACCGAAGTTTTAAAGTCAGAAATAGTGTCTTATATAAGGTTTGTAAAAGTTACAAATAATCTATGTTTTATATTTCAGATTTCTGGGTCATCAGCCAACCAGCGTCGCTCACAGGCAAGTGCACAGGTAAGTGCTTTATTCGTTTTTGTAAACTAGGTAGACTCTACCTAGAGTCGATTTTAGTATCTTATGTATGTATATTTTAGTAATCGAATGCCTTTTGTTCCCAGGTTCGTTGCGCTGGGGTTACTGGTCGGCGCTAAACGAAGGTAAATAGCCGTAATTTTAGGAACTCTATGTAGAGTACGGGCCTCTACATAAGTTTGGAGATAAAGTACGGATTAGGTAGTCGAAACGTCACAAGCCTGAAAAGCAGGTACGAAATTTGGTTTCAGTCAATAAATTTTTTAAAAGACTACCTAGAGTCTTATTGTCAACACTTAATTACTAATTTGCTTAAAGTCTATATCACGCAAAAAACGCCGCCAAAATGAGTGTGTCGGTTTGAGAGATATGAGGCTCTTAAATATAGGGGGGTGGGGAAAAGAAAATTAGGGGGGGGAAATTTGAGACCCAAAATAACGAAACGTGGGTATATATTTAATATTTATTAAATATAAAATCTGTGGTCAAATTCGAGCTATCTCGCTCCGTTTCTGAGATATAAGAGTTTCAAATTTCCGAATTAAATTTGAGGGGGGTTGATGGGGGGGGGGTAAAGGATAAAAGGATGAATTTGTATTAATAAAAATAGTGGCTAAGTAGCAAAATTACTAAAGCCGGATATAACCAAAAATTAAAGCAAAATTATTTTATACTAAAAGAGGGGGTAGTGAAGGGGGGGGATTTTACATTAAAATTAAAGCTAAATATTTATATAACAAACAAATGAAATTGAAAATTTTACAAATACAAACTTTTCTTAAAGAAAATTGAAGAATTTCAAAATTTTAATTTTTATAAAGAAAATTTTTAAGGGGGGTTTCATAAAGGATATCAAATTTTGGGATCGATAACATATATTATATTATAATATATGAAACCTGGTCTCAAAACCTGGCTATCTATCACCGTTTAGGAGATGCAAGGTTATGAAGTTATTTGCGGTTGGTGAAAAATTCTTAAATTAAATAATTCCTAAACCGCTCTTTCTAAAAATCCAATTTAAAGACCTTAATTATCTACGTTAAGAACTTAATAATATATATAAAAATAAGAGTAGGTTGTCGCTGAAGATTTTGAAAAATCGAGTGTCCAAAAAGTCTCTTGACCGCACAAAATTTAAGATGTTAATATCTTCGTCACCACTTATCTGACAGAAATTTTGGTGGTGCCTCCTGAGTCCTGGTGGTGTCTTCTTCGATATGGCGTTATCACTTGAAGCCGAGCGCCTCTCCTTCGGTGACCTCGTGTCCACGTGGAAGTTGTTTTTTTGCTGATTACTTCGCAATGGTAAGCGGGAAAAATCAGCAAAAACGTCCAAAGTGTAGGTTTTCAAAGGGTCCTCCCCTGGGTCAATAAAAATTTGTAGGTTGCCGCTGCAGATCGCAAGAAAAATCGACTTAAATTTTCAAAAATTTGAAAATTTCACTTTTTCACTTCTAACTTCATGAAAAAAGCACTTATCACCACGCGGTTTTCACTGGCGTGTGCGCCTTCACTTTGCGCGTCTTTTGGTGTATCACACGTCACTAAATCAGCAAATAAACCGATTTTCTTGATTTTTCGCGTGCGGAACGGCTTATTTTCGTGGCGCTTTCGACGGCGTTCGAAGCGCGACTGGTTAGGTTTTTTTTTTTTTTTTTTTTATAATGTTGCCGACTAGTAAACTCAACAGATCAAAGGATCAGTGAGTGCGCTAGCCTGCTGTTACTTTTAAAATCCGTAATAACCTGTTGCTGTCAAATGCAACATCATTATAGACATGGAACTTTGAATTATACCTGTAATTAAAATAAAAATAACAACAATAGTACCTACTACATTTCTTAAAAACTAAGGACATTCACACAATATCACACACTCATTCATACAACCATTCACCCCTAAATTACATAGTTTACAGAATCAATATTGTATACATTATTGAGTAATATTTATTCTTTTCTGCAATATAACTACTTATCATCTATTACGTTTACTTAATATATACAGCCTTGGCCATAAGTATTGAGCACCCCTTACATTTTAATTTTTTAAAAGAAATATCAAACAGAAGTTAAATGAAACGATTTATATAGATTTATATAACTATTTATTCATAAAATAATAATATTTTGTGGGTCCACCCTTTGCCTTTATAACAGCAGAATTTTTTCTTGGAATTGAGCGTACAAGTTTCTCGCAGTCTTCGGTAGTAATTGAGCTCCATTTCAGGCGCAGACAATGATTAAGGTCTTCTTTGTTGCTATTCGTGTGGCGCCTGACTCTGCGCTATAATAAACTTCATAAATGCTCAATGGGGTTCAGATTCTTCAGATCCGGAGACTGGGCTGGCCACCTCAATAACTCAATGTCGTTTTCCTGAAACCATGTCATTGTGAGGGCTGATTTGTGACATGGTGCGTTATCCTGTTGGAATTTAACGCCATCCATGTTCGTATCGCCAAAAAGTGTCGTTAATGACGGCATCAAAGCAGATTCTAGTACATTTATGTACTTGGTAGAGTTCATTCCGCCGTCGCATACGATTAATTCACCAACTCCAGAGCTGGTCATGCAACCCCAGACCATAATGCTGCCGCCGCCGTGTTTTACGGTCGGTACCACACAATCTGGCCTAAATTCTTCACCTACCCGGCGACGCACTAAAGTCACACCAGGGGTCCCAAAAATCTGCAACAAAGAGAAAAACGTGAGTTTCGAAAAAAGTACATTTAAATTTATGTAGGCGATTACTTTCTAATAATTTTACTAAATGTTGTTAGATAATTAAATGGATAAACTCACCTCAAAGTTTGATTCGTCTGACCACACAACATTGCACCAATCTTCTGTGGTGAAGTGTTAGTGTTCTAAGGCCCATGCATACCGCGCTATTTTGTTGTTCTCCGAGAGCCATGGCTTCTTTCGAGCTTTACAACCTTTCAGGCCAGCTTCTAGAAGTCTTCGACGAGCAGTTCGACCAGAAATTATTTCATCAATTTCAACTGACAACTCAGCAGCGAGCTCCAAAGACGTTTTCTTCCTATTTTTCAAAGACTCTCTTAGCAACTGACGGTCCTCACGGTCGGTGATGATGCGTTTGCGCCCAGTTCTAGGTCTATTTTGATGTGATCCGGTAGCAGCGAATCGCTCAATAGCATATTGCACTGATCGGCGCGAACATTTCACTGCTTTGGATATCACCACTTGGGTTTTCCCTTGCCTATGCAGAAGCTGTATCTGCACACGTTGCTCTAATGAAAGTTCGTTTTTTTTTTGCATTTTACAAAGATATCACTGGAATCTAACGAAAAAAAAACAAATAACCGCACTAGATCACTTGATGTTCACGTCTCGTCGTCTAAGATCGAATTGATGAATAATTACAAAAATCGTTAAAATGACAAACTTTACTGCTCCCAGGTGTTTTATTGCTAGGTGCGGTATAGGTCATTGTTTTAAGCCTTTTCAGATGCTGACAAAAGGATACGTAAACAATAGATTTGGTTTATTACTTTACTTTCCGTACAGGAGCAAAATGTAAGGGGTGCTCAATACTTATGGCCAAGGCTGTATATTTTTTTTCCTGTTTTTTTTTTATATTAATATTATTATTATTTGTTTTTTTTTTTTTGTTTTTTTTTGTTCTATTTTTTTTTTTTCTTTTCCCCCTTTGGCATCATTTTCTTTTTTTGTTTTTTTTTGATCAAATTTTTCCATTGTTTATCTTATTCTAAAATATCCTTTTAATCATATTGTAAACAATAAATTATTAATATAATTATTTTTAATGAAACACTGTAAATACATAATAAATGAATACAAATTTTAACCAATACATCTGTAGAAATAATAAGTATATTTCTCAGAGTACCGATTTAACAGAACAAAATAATAGAAATATATAATTGATAAATCTGAAATTAATTGTAATATACTAAGTATAATTATCTGATTCATAGACAATAGAATGTTATTATTATTATTATTATTTTTAAAGTTAAATTTAATACAATTTTTTTCAGAAATACATCCGTAGAATTATCAATTTAATCCTTGGAGTACCAATGAAAGAAATAACAAATACAAATTATATAAATAATTCATTATATTTTACTAAATTCATTGTAATAAGTATTTTACTTTATATATAAACAAATCAAAAATTTGCGTAACAAATTCGATTAATAATTAATAAATATTATTCATTAAATTATAATACATAGTAATGTTCAAAATAAAATAAAATCGACAAACTTATCTCTAAATTAACATTAAGCATGTACCTAAGTGATTACTAAGCCTCATAAATTATGAATGCAGCTATTAAGGTAGTTTGTTGATTTCAGGCCTCAGTTAATTTATATTTGTAGCATGAGGGGAAAGAGGATAATATATATAAAAAATAAGATGGAACAATCCAATAAAATACATATAGCTAGTAAAAAGTAGGGAATATACTCCAAGCGCCTAAACGCGGCGCCGGCGGTGGCGCCCACGCACACCCTCGATGCCGCGGCGCGACACAAGCAGCAGCTAAGGCACAGCCCTAAGCGCCTCAACGCGGCGCCGGCGGCGGCGCTCACGTACACCCCCGATGCCGCGGCGCGGCACAAGTAGCCCCTAAGGCACAACTCCAAGCGCCTCGACGCGGCGCCGGTGGCGGCGATCACGCACACCCCCAATGCCGCGGCGCGGCGCAAGTAGCCGCTAAGGCACAACTCCAAGTGCCTCGACGCGGCGCCGGCGGCGGAACCCACGCACACCCCCGATGCCGCGGCGCGGCACAAGTAGCCGCTAAGGCACAACTCCAAGTGCCTCGACGCGGCGCCGGCGGCGGCACCCACGCACACCCCCGATGCCGCGGCGCGGCACAAGTAGCCGCTAAGGCACAACTCCAAGTGCCTCGACGCGGCGCCGGTGGCGGCAATCACGCACACCCTCCTGACATGTTTCAAATTTAGGATAACAGCTTTAAATTTGAGCTGACAGACCTAAAACAACTCAATTTAGTTAAAATGGCTATAATCATATTTATTCCTTGCGTAACCTTTTAGTTGCTTGAAAAATTCAACTATTAAACTAACGGTCTTAAAATTAGGATAGCAGCTCTAAAATTTTATTGATAGATCCAAGAGAACTTAACTTAGTTAAAAGTAGCTTTAACCCTATTCTTAGCATTACATTTTAGGTATAGTTAGAAATGTCTACCTAATTTCAGCAGGCATCCAATTAGGCCATGATTAAAATTTTTCACTTTTAAACTGGTATCAATTTGACTTCTAAACGATTTCTCATACAAATGGATGAACTGTTTGAATCATACTAAGAAGTATTTTGAAATAACATTTTAGAAAAAGAAACCATATTTTTGTTCAACACACAACTGCTCAACTCAGAGAGTTTTGCGATTTTGAAAAACGTTTTAATATAGGTATTTTAGGACCTGTATAGAAATATAGAAAATACCATAACTTTTAGGTCTACCTAGCATAGAAAAATCAGAAATCCCAAAGTTTAAGTAAGAAATCACAAAACAACAAAACCGACACCAGTGTGTCGGTTTGTAATAGTTCCCTCTTAATGTGCCAAACTCCATGGGCAGCCCGTGCAACTCAACTCAATCCATCCTACACCTACACAAACCAAAGACTGACTGCTATGCTCCCACGCTACCTAAACCGATGAAGCGGAACAGAGCCAAACCACATCAACACCAGTGCCACACTCCAGCGAGCCCAGGAGTGAGGGAGCGTGCAAGCATGCATACACCCATGCATATCATATACATATATTTAATACATGTACATTATATGCACAGACATACCTATGAACACCCCCTCATCCAATCATACAATACAACGTGCGACACCAATACCAGTGCCGTCTAGCCCCACTCCGCCACGCCAGCCACAACAACGCTAGAACACAACAGTCCATACCTATTCTACTCTATTTAATCTGTAGAAGTGTAAAACTAAATTAACCGCACGGGCTCACAAAACACTACCATAATTCTATCAATAATTCACCGAAAAATGATCCAGGCTCAATGTGATAGATTTATACCCTAAAAAACATACAGCATTCCGTGTCTATTAGTGTGTTGAGTAGATATTGGTAGATATTATCAAATCTACACCAATTTACTGTCTCAATAAACTGTAAACAACCAAAACAAGGCAGGGCAGACACGAATTGAAGTTATGATTCCGTCATCTGTCAGCCCTGAAATCTACTTCCCTGTCAAAGTCAAACTCCCATGTCAAAGGCAACGACCAAGGGTGATTTCCTTCGTCCGTGGTCAGAGGGAATAAAATCTCACATTTATAAACAAAATTAGCATACTAACAAAATACGAAGGTTTAAATAAATAAAAATAGAAAATAAGTTAATTTGTTTTAGGGAAAGTTTAATAAATTATAAATTTTTTAATTGAATTTCTTAGACTTCTAAGTTCCGACCACAGCAAAATAAACCAGAGATTATAAACAGCCGGGCCTCAATCACAAGTACAATTTTTGCCCGTAAACTAAAACTGGAACTATTTAGATAATAGGCAACTTAAGACAAATAAATTTAAACAAAAGAAGTTAAAACGAGAAAATTTATAATTTAAAAATACCTTCCTATAATCCCGACCCAACCACGGCAGCAGACTAGACTGACCGACGACCGACGTCGACGGTTTGCAACCAAGAGCACAATGTGGAGTCAACCAAATACGATTCCATCCAAATAAAAAAGAAGAAGAAGACTCAGTGCTAAATCAAAACAAACAAACGAAGTCGAATCACAACAAAACAATTAATGAAAATTAAAATGAAAGTGAACTATTGCAGATAGCAGAAATAACAAAATTAAATACGTAAGTACTAATTATTTTCAATAAAAGACCCATTCTCTCTGCCGATTATGCGAAGAATATTCTTCGCAAACGACAGGAAGATAGGTCTGTAGTTATTATCACTAATTATTTCCTCTAAATTATCAACATTAATATCGATATCCATTGTACTCTCGCAGTCGTGCCTTAACAATCCAAACCTGCCACATTCCAACAAAAGATGCTGTACAGATTGGTCAGTATCGTTACCGCAAGAGCACAATGGAGAATGCGTTAAGCCGAACCTAAATAGATATGAATTAAAGCCGCCATGCCCGGTAAGAATTTGACAGTAATAATTATCTAGGCTAACTTTTGTCAGTGTCCTATATGCCAATGAAACGTCCTTGAAAAATAACTTTGTTGTACTGCCTGTCTGGGATGAATCATATACCCGTTGCCACTCATCAATACTGCTCGACCTCGCCAAGCCCTTAGCATAGGACAGAGGGAACCTGTCGTAGAATGGCTGTCTTCGATCTCTCAGGGCCGCTTGCTTCGCCAACTCATCGGCCCTCTCATTGCCCTCAATACCGCAATGGGCTTTAACCCAGTACAAAGAAATAGTTTTACCATCCTGGGCAAGCATTAACATTTTTTCCTTGATTGCAGCGACCAATGGATGAAGCGAATTAGGGTCGCTCACTGCCTCGAGGCTGGACCTAGAATCGCTGGCGATACTGAAAGTGGGCTCCCGTCTGCTTTCAACCAATTGGAGAGCTCTCAGTATCGCACACAGCTCTGCCTGGAATACACTGCAGAAGCTTTCCAGCCGGAATCTAGTGTGTCGGACTTCACGCCCCCCGGACCAAATGGTAACAGCACCGCCCACCTTGCCCTCCAGCTTGCTGCCATCTGTGTAAAGGATGGGCTCATCGCTCCCTAGACTCAATGCTACCTCCTGAGACTCGATAAGCCCAAACCTTATGCACTTTCTTTCCGCAGGGTGGGGTAAGGAGAATGGACTTATCCTGAGCTCCATACTACGCCCCGGCAAACCCGTTAATGGCTCTCCTCTCTTTACTCTGTAGATAAGTGCATTCTCCCTCAACCTCAAGGGCAGAGGCAGCAGTCTCGACAGCAGGACACTAGACACCAAAGATGTTGTGCGGTGAGCTTTGCTTATTTTGATTGCAAATGATCTAGTGAGGCTGTTTAGAATTTTTTGTGCAAAAACCCTATCGGAGACATCCGCCCAACTACTGGCCGCATATAGGACCGTAGGTTCCACCACAGCAATATAGATAAGTCTCAAAATATCAGAATTGAGACCCCATTGTGCACGTGCCGCTCTAGAGACTACCTTATAAAATGCAATCGATTTATTGGTAACTGTCTCTAGATGCATTCTGAAATTAAGAATGGGGTCTATAGTTAATCCTAATATTTTGAGACCTGATCCATAGGCTATAGGGACACCCTCCATAATAATACTGGGAGTATGGTACCTGAGCTTCTTTGTTATGAGCAGTGCCTGCGTTTTATCAGGAGCAAATTTTAATTTCAGGCCTTCTCCCCACCGGGTGATCACCTCCAGCGCCCGGTTGACCATGCCCTCCAACTCAACTCCATCGGCTGCGGCGGCGATCATCAGGAGGTCGTCCGCGAAGGCCTGCACCCTGACGCCCCCGTACTGCGTCTGCTCCAGCACCGGCTCCAGCTGAAGGTTCCAGAGGATCGGCCCGCAGGTGGACCCCTGTATACAACCCATGCTGGTGTTTCTGTGTACTACTTGCCCAGCATATTTAAGTACTATTTTTCTGTCTGATAGGTAATTAAGAATGAGGCGCGCCACCTCAGTATCTACATTGTTAGCCCTTAGCTGTTCTATAATAGCGGGCCACCAGGTATTGTCGAAGGCGCCTTGAATATCTAGAGAGACTAACGCGATAACCTTCTTTTGTTCCAGGCTCGAGCGAACAACGGACATGGCGTCGAATAAGGCGTCCTCTGCGCTTCGCTGCGGAGTGAACCCGTACTGGAAGGGGCCCAGGCGACCCTCCTTGCCGAGCTGCCACTGCAATCGGTTCACGAACAGCTTCTCGAGCATCTTCCCGAAGACGGGAAGAAGCCCGATCGGCCTGTACGACTTGGGAGTGGAGTAAGTATCTTTGCCCGGCTTGGGGATCACCTTTACGGTCGCCACCTTCCACGATGTAGGGAAACAGCCTAGCCGAAGGCACTGCGAATACAGCCCCACAAGCAGGGCCTTGTCGCATCTGTAGGCCCTGAGGCAGATGTCCAGCGTGAGCCCGTCGCCCCCGGGCGCTCTCTTAGGGCTCATCGTTCGCAGTACCGTCTCCAGCTCCGTTTCAGTGAAGGCGACGTGAGGCGTGTCCGTCTCCGCGAGCTCCGCGGCCCAGGCGCGCACGGCGGCGCGGCGCGCGTCGTGCTGCGGCGTGTCCCGCCGCGGGTCGTCGCAGCGGTAGAAGGTGTCGGCCAGCAGCGCCGCCGACTGCGCCTCGTCCAGCGCGCTCCCGTCCGCCGCCGCCATCAGCGCATCCTCCGAGCGCGCCCGCGCTCCGCACGCCTTCATAATGCGGTACGACCTCCGCCATATTCCCTCCACCGTCTCGCCCGTGCAGAACTCCTTCCAGCTGGCGGTCATGGCCGACTCTATCGCGGCCCTGTACTCGGTCCTAGCCTCCAGGTACCGGTCGACCACGTACCGCCTCCTGGCAGGGTTCGCCTTCGCGATCTTCCTCCTGCGGCGCACCATCTCGGCCTTCAGTCCGGCCAGCTCGGGCGTCCACCAGCGGCAGGCCCTGCGGAGTCTCTTGGGCGGGATGCGAGGGATGGCCCTCTCGCAGGCCGCGAGCACGCACCCGGTGTACAGGTCGGCGGCTCTGTCGGCCGCCTCCCCGTCCAGCGCGCCCACGGCGGCGCTCAGCTCGGCGCGCGAGATCTCCCGCTCGAGCTCCTCCTCGAACAGAGTCCAGTTGGCCTTCCCCGTGTTGTAGATCCTGGTGGTGGGCGGGGGGGGCGCGGGGTCCGGGCGGTGCGCGCCCAGTCGCAGCGTGAAGGTGACCGGCCTGTGGTCGGAGAGCGTGCAGAGCGCGGGGTCGACGCGCCAGCCGGCGAGCGCGGGCAGCAGCGCGGCGGAGCAGGCGGTCACGTCGACGATGCTGGCGGCGGGCGCGCCGTGCCGGTAGGCGAAGAAGGTCGGCTCGCGGCCCTCGTTACACACCTCGAGCCCGAGCTCCGCGAACAGGTCCGCGAGCGCGGCGCCGCGCGCGTCCTCCTCCGCGCAGCCCCACCACGCGCTGCGAGCGTTCACGTCGCCCGCCACCACCACCCGCGAGCATGCCATGTCTCGTACTAAGGTTTTTATTTTATTAAGATAAATATCTAAATCTAATTCCCTATCCAAATAGACGCTGATTATACCTATATCTAAATTTTGAATTTTTACGACTACGCCCGATATGTCCTCAGTAATATAATTATTGTTTTCAGAGTATCGAATGTTCGGGTCCGTGATGACGATGGCGGCGCGCACCGGCGCGTCGGCGCTCCCCGCCGCGCTCTGCACCACCATGCAGCCCGTCGGCGGCGCCATGCGGCCGCGCGCCCCGACATAAGGTTCCTGCAGAAGCAGCAATTGAAAACCCGCGGAGGTGGCCTCTCTCAGGCACTCGTGCGTCGCCGCCCGGCCCCTGCCCAGGTTGTATTGCAGTATTTTAATATGTACGTTCATCTGCGCAGATGGCTCGGTGCCCTCAGCAGTAGCGCACGGCGAGGCGCGCTATGCGGTCCCAGCGGCGCCACTCGGGGCAGTCGGCGCTGTAGGCGGGGTGCTCCGCCCCCGGCAGCCGGCGCGCCGCGCAGTTGGTGCAGTGGGGCGGCGCCGTGCCGCGGGCGGTGCACGCGCGCGTGTCGTGCTCGCCCGCGCAGTATCCGCAGCGCGGCGCCGGCGCGCGGCACTCGGACACGCGGTGGGAGAAGCCGAGGCAGCGGTAGCACTGCACGAGCGGCGACTGGTCGAGCGCCGTCACCACCTGGTAGCCGAGCCGCACGCGCCGCTCGAGCAGCGCGCGCCACAGCGCGGGGCTCGCCTGCACGACCACGTTGTTGAGGCCCGCGTTCCTTCCCTTGATGCGCCTCACCACTCGGACGCTGCGCTCGGTCTCGGGCACGGCGGCGAGGAGCGCCTCGTTCTGTCGGAGCAGGGCCGAGGCGAGGCGCTCGTCCGTGAGCTCCGCGACGACGCCGACGAGCCGCAGCTGCGGGTCTCGGAGGCGAGGCTCCGACACGCTGTAGTCGTCGCCGAGCGCGCGGATGGCGCCCTCCATCACCTCTCTCTCGCGCGCACTCTCCAGTGAGATGGCGACGCCGCCGCCGCGACACTTGCGCACGCCGTTCACCCCGACGCCCAGCCCGATCACGTCCACGTTCCGCTTGATGTGCTGCAGGATATCGTCGCCGGTGTGCGTCGGGTTCTTCGACTTCACCATCAGCGGGTGTCGGACGACGCGCGCGTACGAGGCGCGACTCGGCGGCGGCGCGCTCTCTACCGCCGGCGCGGCGTGCAGCGGCATATCACGCTCCGCAAGGCGCGCAGGCGGCATCGGCGAGTTGGAGCACTCCTCGCGGATGGCGTGCGCCTCCTCGAGCAGCTGGCCCACCAGCCGCAGACTGGCCGTCTCCTCGGGCGGGCGCGCGTCCAGTCTCTCGCCGAGGTGCTCCGCGGCACGGCGCGCGGCCTCGGCCTCCTGCGCCGCCTTGCCGGTCGTGTGCCGCAGCTCGTCCAGACTGCTCTGCAGGCACTCGGTGATCGCCTCCAGCTTGTTCGCGTACACCTGCTGCTGCAGAGCGCACTGCCCCTCGGCGAGCGAGCGCGCGCGCTCCTTCTCGAGGAGGTGCCGCGCGCGCGAGTCCGCGAGGCGCAACACCATGCCGTGGAGCCCGCGCACGCCCGCCAGCACCGCCTCCTTGATGTCTCGGTTGAGGTTGCGTGACTTCTCGAGCTCGGCCACCGTGCTCTGCAGCAGACGGTTCGCGAGGCGCGGCGCGTCCTGCACCGGCTCGCCCGCCGCCAGCACGGACGTCTCCAGGAAGGAAGGCGGCGCGGCGCCGGCGGGCGAACCCGAGCGCGAGCGCGGCGTCGCGGGCGCCTCGTCTCCGCGGGGGGCGTCGGGCGCGGGCGGGTCGTCGGCCGGCGTGCCCTGTCCCAGCCGGAAGGATAACTCGCTGGCTTCAGAACTAGGTGGGTGGTAAGTCGGCGGGTCGGAGATGGACTCTAGTCTTTTCCTTATTGTGCCTACGATGTTAACCGGCCATTCGTTTCCAGACTTTGGATTCCTGTCGACGGCGCCCCGCGGCTGAGAGAGGAACGTCGGCAGCGCCGAGCGAGCCGCGGCCGGCGGCGCCAGTCCGCCGGACGATCCGGCCGCCAGTGACGACGACAGCGCTCCATCATCCTCCCGCGTTTTCGCCGCTCTCGGTGAAGCAAACCTTCCCGACTTGAGCTGCCCGCCAGCCCTACCCTTTAATTTTAAGTCTTTAGTCTTATAAGACATTTTACCTACGAGTTGTATTAATTACTTACTTACCTACCAAATCAATATTCAATAAAAAATTTATACAAATTAAATTAAATCAATCAATTACCTACTTGCCTTGTTTTATTAATGACTACCTATAATTATTATCCTACCTAGCACTATCTATCTTAGTAGGTGCCGAACACCTATAAATTAACACAATCTAAGTGTTTTTCTCATAATATTATAAATATTATATGATATATAGGGAAATATAATTTGAAATAAATATATTGATGGCCTACTGTAAAACAGTTATTTGATCCTACTTACTGAAAAATTATAATATATTGAGACGGCCAGAACTTTACACTGAGCTCGATTATTTTTTACCCCGACAATCAAAATACCTAAAATCCAAGTATAATACTGTTACAAAATGATTCAATAAATAAAAATAAGTTGAATTAGTAGCCCCTTATTACAGTAGAAGTAACCAGACTCTAAGATTAACTGTCTTGAATGATATTATAAGTATTAATTTAAAACAGACCTTTTATGGTTGAAATGAACCCTGAAATCAACAAAATCAACCTATAAACTAAGAGCTGAAGAAGTTTTTATGTAAGCTCTGTGTAAGACTAGCTATAACACATAATAAATACAGCTAGCCAGCAAAAGAAACACCCAAATTTATAAAATATGAACTAAATATTTAGGTGAGTGACCATTCACCGCTGGCTGAAATATCAAAAATGGCCTTTTTATCTGTATTTTCAATATAAAATGAATAAATTAAAGACCTATATAATAAATATCGTTTAAATTGATATAATACTTTATGTATTGAAACCAAACTTGCAATAAATTAGACTTAAAATAAAAGTTTTGGTTTACCTCTAAACCTTTTGTTTATATTGGGTTGTTTTACAAGTTAGTTAAATATATTTTTGCTTATATCACAAGAACTGCTCCATATACTAAAGTGAAATTTTGAATATATATAAAACTATATTGAATTTAAATAAAATTTGCAAATTGAACAAAAAATTAACTGTTTTTAAGCTATGGTAATAAATTAATGTTTACAAGTTCTTGTGAAACAAACAAATACCTGTATATCAGCAACCACTGGACCGATCTGGACAGCGAAAGCAGCCCCAAGTAGCTCCAACAATTTTCCTTCTTCTACAGCACTTTCCAGACTTCTGGGTTTCTTCCGTTCTGGACCAAAATTTGTATGGTCTCCAGAAAATCGTCGAAAACTCAGCACTGGTTAGCGCTAAAAATACGGTTGAGGTGCCTATTGAAAGGGCTCCCAATGACGCTACTCTCAAGCTACTCCAATATCGGTGTTGCCACTGGATTTTCCAAATAAAATGTTGTTTACCTTTCACATGAAAATTTGCGAAATTAATTTTGCTCTATCTCCGCGAGTTTTGCTCCTATTTTGAAAATTCTTTCACCTTTGTGATCACAAAACACTTCTGCTTCGAGTAAAACAAAACAGAACGAAAAACAAAGCACTTTTTGTCACTTTAACTCGCGGAGCAAAATCAAAGCAGCTCGCTCAGTGGCGGTCAGGAGGCAACTCCCGACTGGTTAGGTTAGGTTAGGTTAGGTTAGGTTAGGTTAGGTTAGGTTAGGTTAGGTTAGGTTAGGTTAGGTTAGGTTAGGTTAGGTTAGGTTAGGTTAGGTTAGGTTAGGTTAGGTTAGGTTAGGTTAGGTTAGGTTAGGTTAGGTTAGGTTAGGTTAGGTTAGGTTAGGTTAGGTTAGGTTAGGTTAGGTTAGGTTAGGTTAGGTTAGGTTAGGTTAGGTTAGGTTAGGTTAGGTTAGGTTAGGTTAGGTTAGGTTAGGTTAGGTTAGGTTAGGTTAGGTTAGGTTAGGTTAGGTTAGGTTAGGTTAGGTTAGGTTAGGTTAGGTTAGGTTAGGTTAGGTTAGGTTAGGTTAGGTTAGGTTAGGTTAGGTTAGGTTAGGTTAGGTTAGGTTAGGTTAGGTTAGGTTAGGTTAGGTTTTTTTTTTTTTTTTTTTTTTTTTTTTAATACGTGTTGCAAACTAGTTAACTCATCTGATCATAGGACCAGCGAGTGTGCTAGTCTGCGTTTGATTTTTAAAACCTGAGGCAACCTGTTGCTATTAAGTGCAACAACATTAAATTACCTACTAAGGAATTATACACATTTTTTTTTTTTTTTTTATTTAATCAAATCTTTGCACACACACACACACACACACACCCACACACATTCACACACATGCACTCTCATCCACAAAATACACAAGAATACAGAAAAAAAATACAAATACACATTTTACGAAAGTCAAGAGGAAGAGTTACAAGAACAAAAACAGTCATACACAGAGTAGAAAAATAATTTCAGATAGATATTCACAACACTAAAACATAAAATAATACAATAACCTATCTCAATATAATGACAACGCTTATTATTTTGATAATTACGCTTATTATATTGCACATACACATGCCCATTTAAACTGAGCAGTTGTTTGGTGTTCAAACAATGCCAATTTTTATACATAATATTATTAAATTAACACAAATATCAAAAGAAAATTATACAATTTTTATAAGAATGAAAATCTCGTGAAGTACCTACGATGCTATTTTACAAGATAAAATAGTAAATTTGTACATTCGCGTTAAATAAATAGCATTAAATACATTATGAGACAATCAATTAGTAATTATTACAGTAACGCCACTTCCTCAATTCATTTGTGAACAATTTCAATCTTTAACTTATTTTGTACTTAGCTTCTATTCTTCATTGACTTTTTCAGTATATACATATCTTTTTTTTTTTAATTTTTTTTTTATTATGTTATTCTTTTTCATTTCTTTTTGTTTTTTTGTTTTTTTTTTTTTTTTTTCTTTTTTTTCCCTTGTATATAAAGACATTAAAATTAATATTACAAAATAATAAAACAATATTAACAACATTGTGAAAGACAATAGAAATTAAATTAAATAGCTGACTAGGGAGCAAGATAAGAAATTAAACAAAACTACGTCAATTAAAATAGATTAAAACGAGGATAAAATGTCACAAGATAAGAGGAATGACAATATTTAAGTCAAACAGTTATAAATAATTCAAAACTTCAATAAATACAATAAGTAGGACACACAAAGTGAGCCATATTCAAACAAGTCAAAATAAAATCAATTCAATTCATATAAAGCTAGTCCTTACCGCTATGCCTCCAAAAATGACCCATTCTCTCTGCCAATTATGCGAAGAATATTCTTCGCAAACGACAGAAAGATAGGTCTGTAGTTGTTATCACTAATTATAACCTCTAAATTGTAAACATTAATATCGATATCCATTGCACTCTCGCAGTCGTGCCTTAACAGTCCAAACCTGCCACATTCCAACAAAAGATGCTGTACAGATTGGTAGGCGTCGTCACCGCAAGAGCACAATGGAGAATGTGATAAGCCGAATCTAAACAGATATGCGTTAAAGCCGCCATGGCCAGTGAGAATTTGACTGTAGTAATTATCTAAGCTAATTTTTGACAGTGTTCTATATGCCGATGAAACATCCTTGAAGAATAACTTGGTTGTACTGCCTGTCTGGGATGAGTCATATGCACATTGCCACTCATCAATACTCAACGACCTCACAAAACCCTTGGCATAGGACAGAGGGAACCTATCATAGAACGGCTGTCTTCTATCTCTTAGGGCCGCTTGCTTTGCCAACTCGTCGGCTCTCTCATTGCCCTCGATACCACAATGGGCCTTGACCCAGTACAAAGAGATAGTTTTGCCGTCTTGGGCAAGCATTAACATTTTTTCTTTGATTGCAGCTACCAATGGATGAAGTGAACCCGGATCACTCACCGCCTCGAGGCTGGACCTAGAATCGCTAGCGATACTGAAGGCGGGCTCCCTTCTGCCTTCAACCAATTGGAGAGCTCGTAGTATCGCACAAAGCTCTGCCTGGAACACACTGCAGAAGCTACCCAATCGAAATCTAGTGTGGCGGACTTCACGCCCCCCGGACCAAAATGAAACAGCACCGCCCACCTTGCCCTCCAGTTTACTACCGTCTGTGTAAAGGATGGGCTCATCGGTACCCAGATTCAACGCTACCTCCTGAGACTCAATAAGCCCAAACTTTACGCACTTTCTTTCCGCAGGGTGGGGTAAGGAGAATGGACTTATCCTGAGCTCCATACTACGCCCCGGTAAGCTGGTTAATGGCTCTCCTCTCTTGACTCTGTAAATAAGTGCATTCTCCCTCAATCTCAAGGGCAGAGGCAGCAGTCTTGACAGTAGAACACTAGACACGAAAGACGTTGTTCGGTGAGCTTTACTAATCTTGATAGCAAAAGATCTAATGAGGCTATTCAAAGTCTTTTCTGCGTAAACCCTATCCGAGACATCCGCCCAACTACTAGCTGCATAAAGGATCGTGGGTTCCACCACAGCGATATAGATAAGTCTCAAAATATCAGAATTAAGACCCCATTGTGCACGAGCTGCTCTAGAGACTACCTTATAAAATGCAATAGCTTTGTTGGTTACTGTCTCTAGGTGCCTTCTGAAGTTAAGAATGGGGTCTATAGTTAATCCTAATATTCTGAGACTCGATCCATAAGCTATAGGGACACCCTCCATGACGATCCTAGGAGTATGATATCTCATCTTCTTCGTTATAAGAAGTGCCTGCGTTTTACCCGGAGCAAATTTTAGTTTAAGGTCTTCTCCCCACCGAGTGATCACCTCCAGCGCCCGGTTGACCATGCCCTCCAATTCAACTCCATCGGCTGCGGCGGCGATCATCAGGAGGTCGTCCGCGAAGGCCTGCACCCTGACACCCCCGTACTGCGTCTGCTCCAGCACCGGCTCCAGTTGGAGGTTCCAGAGGATCGGCCCGCAGGTGGACCCTTGGATACAACCCATACTAGTATTTTTCTGTATTACTTGCCCAGCATATTTAAGTACAATTTTCCTCTCGGAGAGGTAATTAAGAATGAGGCGCGCCACCTCAGTATCCACATTGTTAGCCCTAAGCCGCTCTATAATAGCGGGCCACCAGGTGTTGTCGAAAGCGCCCTGAATATCTAACGAGATTAATGCGATAACTTTCTTTTGTTCCAGGCTCGAGCGAACAATGGACATGGCGTCAAATAAGGCATCCTCCGCGCTCCGCTGAGGAGTGAACCCGTACTGGAAGGGCCCCAGGCGACCCTCCTTGCCGAGCTGCCACTGCAATCGGCTAACAAACAGCTTCTCGAGCATCTTCCCGAAGACGGGAAGAAGCCCGATCGGTCTGTACGACTTGGGAGTTGAGTATGATTCTTTGCCCGGCTTGGGGATCACCTTAACGGTCGCCACCTTCCACGATGTAGGGAAACATCCCAGCCGAAGGCACTGCGAATACATCCCCACAAGTAGGGCCTTGTCACATCTGTAGGCCCGGAGGCAGATGTCCAGCGTGAGCCCGTCGCCCCCAGGCGCTCTCTTAGGGCTCATCGTTCGCAGTACCGTCTCAAGCTCCGTTTCTGTGAAGGCGACGTGAGGCGCGTCCGTCTCTGCAAGTTCAGCGGCCCAGGCTTGCACTGCGGCTCGGCGCTCAGAGTGCTGGAGCGTGTCCCGCCGCGGGTCGTCACAGCGGTAGAAAGTGTCGGCCAGCATCGCCGCCGACTGCACCTCGTTGAGCACGCGCCCGTCTTCCGCCACCAGCAGCGTGTCCTCCGAGCTCACCCGCACCCCACACGCCTTCATGATACGGTATGACCTCCGCCATATTCCCTCCACCGTCTCGTCCGTGCAGAAGGCCTTCCAGCTAGCGGTCATGGCGGACTCTATCGCTCTTCTGTACTCCGTCCTGGCCTCCAAGTACTGATCCACCACGTAACGCCTCCTGGTAGGGTTTGCTTTCGCGACTCTTCTCCGGCGGCGCATCATCTCAGATTTCAGCTCGGTCAGCTCAGCGCTCCACCAACGGCAGGACCCACCAAGTCTACGAAGTGGTATGCGCGGGATGGCCCTCTCGCAAGCTGCGAGCACACACTCGGTATATAAGTCTGCGGCTCGGTTGACCGCTTCTCCGTCTTCCAGCGCGTCTATGGTGGCACTTAATTCAGCGCGAGAGATCTCCAGCTCGAACACCTCCTCAAATAGTGCCCAATTTGCCTTTGCCGTGTTATATATTCTCGTACTGGCACCACGCGTCTCCTTCCCGCCGTGCACACTCAGCTGCAGCGTAAATGTGATCGGCCTGTGGTCGGACAGCATGCAGAGCGCGGGATCCACGCGCCAGTCGGCGAGCACATTCAGCAGTGCAGCGGAGCAGGCCGTCACATCGATTATACTGGCTGCGGGCGCGCCATGTCGGTAAGCGAGGAAGGTCGGCTCGTCGCCTTCGTTGCGGACCTCAAGCCCGAGTTCCGCGAACAGCTCCGCGACCGCAGCTCCGCGCGCGTCCTCAGCCGCGCAACCCCACCATGGACTGGCCGCATTCACGTCACCCGCCACCACCACCCGCGAGCAAGCCATGCTCTGCACCATTCGCTTGATTCTATACAGGTACGTGTCCAGATCTAACTCCTTGTCTAAATAAATGCTTATAAGCCCTATGTCTATGTTATTAACTCTTACGATAAGCCCCAGCAAGTCCTCACTAATAAAATTTAAATTTTCGGAGTACCGCAAATTAGGGTCCGTGATAACTACGGCGGCTCGCACCGGAGCGTCGGGTCCCCCCGTCGCGCTCTGTATCACCCTGCAACCAGTCGGCAGCATCATGCGGCCCCTCGCCCCTACGTAAGGTTCTTGTAATAATAAAATATTAATACCCCTTCTAGTGGCCTCCCTCAGACACTCGTGCGTCGCCGCCCTGCCCCTGCCCAAATTGTACTGCATAATTTTGAGATGGACGTTCATCTGTACCGACGGATCAGTGCCCTCAGCAGTAGCGCACGCTGAGACGCGCTATGCGGTCCCAACGGCGCCACTCGGGACAGTCGGCGCTGTACGCGGGATGTTCCCGGTCTGGCAGCCGGCGTGCCGTGCAGTTGGTGGTTAGGTTAGGTTAGGTTAGGTTAGGTTAGGTTAGGTTAGGTTAGGTTAGGTTAGGTTAGGTTAGGTTAGGTTAGGTTAGGTTAGGTTAGGTTAGGTTAGGTTAGGTTAGGTTAGGTTAGGTTAGGTTAGGTTAGGTTAGGTTAGGTTAGGTTAGGTTAGGTTAGGTTAGGTTAGGTTAGGTTAGGTTAGGTTAGGTTAGGTTAGGTTAGGTTAGGTTAGGTTAGGTTAGGTTTTTTTTTTTTTTTTTTTTTTTTTTTTTTTTGTTTTTGTTGTTGTACTCAGGTTGGGAACGCGGCGCTAATGGGATACACGTTGTTCCCAACTGTGTGAGTGTGAGTGGGGTTTGGAAGATGTGAATGTAGGTGTAAAAGAAGTTTTGTGTTCGCGTTGTTGTGATGTTTCTGTATGTTTTGTGTGTTTTGTAGGTTTGTGTGTGTTTGTGTGGGTATTGGAGGGAGAGGAGTTTTTGGGGAGTAAGATCGTTTTATTTATTTATTGTAAATAGTTAAAATGTAAGGTTACAGATAATTTACAGACATATCATTTGTTACAGTTAGTGCCAGTAGATACATGTTGTGTTTTTAGCATGGTTGTTAAGATATACATTAATTTGTACATGAAAGATTATTACAGCAAGTTCAGCAAGTTCTCTTGCCAGCTTGCCGGCAGGTGATATAATTACAATTAATTAAAGACATATCTTTTGTTATGGCTAGTTGCTACATGTTATGCTTCTAGCATGGTTTGTTAAGATTTACATTTATTTGTACATGAAGTAGTTATATAAGACAATTGCAGCAAGTTCAGCAACTTCTCTTGCCAGCTTGCCGGCAGGTGATATAATTACAATTATTTAAAGACATATCTTTTGTTATGGCTAGTTGCTACATGTTATGCTTCTAGCATGGTTTGTTAAGATTTACATTTATTTGTACATGAAGTAGTTATATAAGATAATTATAGCAAGTTCAGCAAGTTCTCTTGCCAGCTTGCCGGCAGGTGATATAATTACAATTAATTAAAGACATATCTTTTGTTATGGCTAGTTGCTACATGTTATGCTTCTAGCATGGTTTGTTAAGATTTACATTTATTTGTACATGAAGTAGTTATATAAGACAATTGCAGCAAGTTCAGCAACTTCTCTTGCCAGCTTGCCGGCAGGTGATATAATTACAATTATTTAAAGACATATCTTTTGTTATGGCTAGTTGCTACATGTTATGCTTCTAGCATGGTTTGTTAAGATTTACATTTATTTGTACATGAAGTAGTTATATAAGATAATTATAGCAAGTTCAGCAAGTTCTCTTGCCAGCTTGCCGGCAGGTGATATATTCACAATTATTTATAGACATATCTTTTGCTATGGCTAGTTGCCAGCAGATACAAGGTATGCTTTTAGCATGGTTTTTGTTAAGATTTACATTATCCATTCATGAAGTAATTAATATAAGATTATTGCAGCAAGTTTTCTTGCCACTTTGCCGGCAGGTGGTATATTTACATTTATATAAGGACATATATTTTGTTATGGCTAGTTGCCAGCACATTAATGTTATGCTTTTATCATTGTTTGTTAAAATATACATTTATTCATACATGAAAAAGTTATATAAGATTATTGCGGCAAGTTCTCTTGCCAGCTTGCCGGCTGGTGATATATTTACAATTATTTAAAGACATATGTTATTATGGGTAGTTGCCAGCAGATGGCTAGTTGCCAGCGGATTGCTAGTTGCCAGCAGATACAAGGTATGCTTTTAGCATGGTTTGTGTTAAAATTTACATTATTCATTCATGAACTAGTTATATAAGATTATTGCGGCAAGTCATCTTGCCAGCTTGCCGGCTGGTGATATATTTACAAGTATTTAAAGACATATCTTATTATGGCTAGTTGCCAGCAGATGGCTATGTATGCTTTTAGCATGGTTTGTGTTAAAATTTACATTATTCATTCATGAACTAGTTATATAAGATTATTGCGGCAAGTTAACTTGCCAGCTTGCCGGCAGGTGATTAACATATCTTTTTTTTTTTTTTTTTTTTTTTTTTTTTTTTTTTTTTTTTTTTTTTTTTTTTTAACTGTTACTTATTCTGAACTTAGTCTAATCAAACAATAAAAACAAGCAATAAAAATAAAATGTAAGATCATTATAAAGTAAACAGCTTTGTAAATCCGAGGTCACTGCGGCGATGGGGGGTGTTCACTAGTTATATAAGATTATTGCAGCAAGTCATCTTGCCAGCTTGCCGGCAGGTGATATATTGACAATTATTTAAAGACATATCTTTTGTTATGGCTAGTTGCCAGTTTTTTTTTTATTTTTTTTTTTTTTTTTTTTTTTTATAATAAACTGTTACTTATTCTAAACTTAGTCTAATCAAACAATAAAAACAAACAATTAAAAAAAAAAAAAACTAAGATCATTATAAAGTAAACAGCTTTGTAAATCCGAGGTCACTGCGGCGATGGGGGGTGTTCACGAGTTGCTTTTTATTGGGTGAACCAGGAAGCGATTACAGTCTGGAGGGGTGTTATGCATGTGGAAAAGAAGCTCATGGAGTGCATTTCTGCAACGAGCTAAATTGATTTGCAGGAGATTGAGGGTTTTATGCGCCATAGTTTACCCGTTGGAGAGTTTTGTGCTGCATGGCAAGCTTTCGGGGGCAGAATTTAGAAGTGGCGCTATGGGCTGCACTTTTGTTGTGGATGTTATGTTTATTGTTGTACGTTGTGCAGTTGTGGCAATTTGATTTTGTGTGATCGGCTTTGGTTGGGCAATCGCGATAAGTGTGGTCGGTCGATGAGCAGTGGGAGCAAATAGAGTGGGTTTTCTCGCATCGATTGGTGGTATGGCCGAATTGTAGACATTTATAGCATTGAAGGAGGGGGATGTGATTTGAGACGTGTACCCTTTGGTGATTTATGTTTAGGTGGGCAGCCTCAGTGACGGCTTTCCAGATAGCAGGGGTGGTCATGAAAATAGCGTTATAGAGATTTTCGTTTCTGTTACGTTGGATGGCTTTAAGTGTTATATCATTTTGGCTTAGGAGATTCTTTTTGATGCAATCATTTTGCCCGCAAATGGTGTCAATGATGCTTTCTGTACATATATTTTTTGATATCCCCTTTAGGATGAACATTGGTTTTAAGCTAATTGCTTGCCTAGCAGTGACCTCGGAGTTGGCGGTGTTTGTTTTTTGGAGGGCAGTTTCGATATGCCCAGTTTGGTCAAATTCGACGACAATCTTGTTATTGGGTATATATTTGATGTTAGCTGGCGAGAAGTTTGTGTCTGAAAAGCAGACGCTCTTCCTCCAGGCCGCAAGGGTGTCAGTGTGACTTGCAACTTCCCCTTTGGGGGATATAATAATTGCAGGCCTGTAGGTATGCTGGTTGATATTATTATTAAGACTACTTACAGCTATGATGTTGTTGTTGCTGGGTTGGGCAGGAGATTCATCTTGATGTAGGTGGGTGGAGTTTGGATGTTGCGTGCTGGAGGTGTTCTGGATGATGAGCTTCTTAATTTCAGCAAGTTCAGTTTCCATGTTGATTTTAAGAGCTTCTATGGCCTCGAGAGCATGCGGAGGCGAGTCGTGAGGTCTGGCCTCAGTTTCGTTTTCGGTGAGTTGATCGGTGGAGAAGTCCTGCGAGGATGATATGAGTCCATCGCATAAGTTGAATATTCTCGCTTTATCTTCTTTGGTTAGGCTCTTGTGGAGTGTTAAGACGACTTTGATTTCCTGGGCAGAGGCTAAGACCGCACTGAGGTAGGAGTTGAGAGGGTTGCTGGTGGTGGTCGGAGAGCCTTCGGTCTGCGACAAATGCAGCTGGAAATCTGGAGTATCCTGGGTAGTGGTGGTATTTGATGTTAACTCCTGTGCAGCGGGTATCGAGAGGGAGGGAGTTGAGGAGTTGTCGGTTTCTGGGAAGTGCTGCTGCCAGGTGTCAGGGCAGTCAGAGTCCCGCCAGGAAGTCCCTTGCGTTCCAGAGGCAGGTGGTGGGTCCTGGATTGGGGATTTCATGTTAGGTTTGGCGGTGGGATCCTGTGGCAGTGGTCCTCCGTCCGTGGAGTTCTGGGAGAGAACGCGCTGCGACTTGCGCGTTGTTGGTGGTGACCTATGAATGGGCATGGCTTCGTTCGGCGAGGAGAAAATTGAGGATGTAGATCTGCCGCAGAGACTTGCACTTTGGTCCGCCAAAGCAAGATGGATTGCTACTTTGGCAAGTAAAGTTGCAGATTTGCCGGACTTGCACTTCGTCCAGTAGAGCAAGTTAAGTTGCTATTTTGCCAAACTTGCACTTTTGTCCACTTTGGCAACCAAAGTTGCACTTTTGGCAAGAGAACTTGCACTTTGGGAAAGGAAACTTGCACTTTTGTCCGATTTGGAGAGTAAAGTTGCGCTTTTGGCAAGAGAACTTGCACTTTTTTCCACCTCGGCAACTGAAGTTGCAGTTTTGGAAAGGAAACTTGCACTTTTTTCCGCTTTGGCAACTGAAGTTGTAGTTTTGGCAAGAGAACTTGCACGTTCGGAAAGGAAACTTGCACTTTTTTCCACTTCGGCAACTGAAGTTGCAGTTCTGGAAAGTAAACTTGCACTTTTTTCCACTTCGGCAACTGAACTTGCAGTTTTGGCAAGGGAACTTGCACTTACGGAAAGGAAACTTGCACTTTTGGAAAATTTGGGAAGTTAAATTGCTTTACTTGCTTTAAAAAGTGGGTTGGGGCAAGTTAAGCAAGTTGCGGAACTTGCTTGCCCTGCCGCTCTCGGGAGTGGCTAGCTGCAGACTGGGGGTTAGGTTAGGTTAGGTTAGGTTAGGTTAGGTTAGGTTAGGTTAGGTTAGGTTAGGTTAGGTTAGGTTAGGTTAGGTTAGGTTAGGTTAGGTTAGGTTAGGTTAGGTTAGGTTAGGTTAGGTTAGGTTAGGTTAGGTTAGGTTAGGTTAGGTTAGGTTAGGTTAGGTTAGGTTAGGTTAGGTTAGGTTAGGTTAGGTTAGGTTAGGTTAGGTTAGGTTAGGTTAGGTTAGGTTAGGTTAGGTTAGGTTAGGTTAGGTTAGGTTAGGTTAGGTTAGGTTAGGTTAGGTTAGGTTAGGTTAGGTTAGGTTAGGTTAGGTTAGGTTAGGTTAGGTTAGGTTAGGTTAGGTTAGGTTAGGTTAGGTTAGGTTAGGTTAGGTTAGGTTAGGTTAGGTTAGGTTAGGTTAGGTTAGGTTAGGTTAGGTTAGGTTAGGTTAGGTTAGGTTAGGTTAGGTTAGGTTAGGTTAGGTTAGGTTAGGTTAGGTTAGGTTAGGTTAGGTTAGGTTAGGTTAGGTTAGGTTAGGTTAGGTTAGGTTAGGTTAGGTTAGGTTAGGTTAGGTTAGGTTAGGTTAGGTTAGGTTAGGTTAGGTTAGGTTAGGTTAGGTTAGGTTAGGTTAGGTTAGGTTTTTTTTTTTTTTTTTTTTTTTTTTTTTTTTTTTTTTATTTTTCTCCATCCTACCCCTAGCTTTACCAGGGACCTGGTCTACACACTACCCATTCATACAAGTTCTCACATATATGCTTCTCGTACTTTCATGCTTCATACCGTGTCTTTCATTTATCCGTCTCCTTTCAGACGTTTTTACCTACACTTGTTTTCTTGTTTTCTTTATGTTCAGGTTTAATAAGAGACAGTCAGACAACTTTTTTATTGTTACAATATTAGACTTACATAATTACAGTATTTTTCTTAAACTTATGTTTTTAACTATTTTATTCTATCATACTTATTATCTACTTATTTTACGCATCTTATATAATTCTATGCTTATTATATATATATGCAATATATATTTAAACATAACTTATCTATCTCTATTTCTTTTTATAACTTTTTCTGCAATTTTAATACAATAGGACAAAAACTTATCTCTTATATATTTATTTTCAATTAATTTAGCTACAGTACTCGCTTCTATTGTGATTTCTAAGTTTTGTTCTGTCTCATATCTTTCGTAACAATTTAAAGGGCAATCTAAAAGGACATGCTCAACGGTTTCCTCTTTGTCAGGGTCACATATGCAGGAAGGGCTTTCCTTGCACCTGAAACGATTCAGGTACATTGAGAACCCCCCATGCCCCGTTAACACTTGTGTCAATACTCCCGTGGGCCTGATTTTATTTATTATTTTATAAGCTTCTATAGCATCGGGGAAAAACAGTTTTGTAGTAGCCGCCGTTTCACCTGCAGTGTACCTCCGATTCCATTCGCCGAGCGTGCCCTTGCGGATCTGGCGCTTGACGAATGAGATCGGACACTTATCGTAGTTAGCCTTGGTTTTAAGTTTCAATGCAGCATCCTTGGCCAACTCATCCGCTCTTTCGTTTTCTTTGAGTCCTGCATGAGCTTTGACCCAATAGAGTGCGACATTTTTCCCCTGTGTTTTACACTTCCCTAAGTTGCTGCGAATTTCGACTGCTAGCGGATTAAGCGACCAATAGTTCACCACTGCTTCCAGTGAGGATCTAGAGTCACTATATATGCCGTAGGTGTCCTCTGGGCGTCTTAGGATCTCCCTAGTGGCTTCACATATAGCCAGTAATTCCGCCTGGTAGACCGTACAATAGGACGACAGCTTCAACTTTCGGCTCTTGGTTTCCGCCTCATTGTTCCAAAGAGACAATGAGGCTCCAACCTTGCCCTCAATTTTGCTGCCGTCCGTGAAAATGCGCACTGCGTGTGAATTGTGCGCGTTGACCTGCTCCTGGTCTACCAGACACATGAATCCAAGGTCCATATGATCGGCTGGGTGAGGTGTGCAAGCGTATGCGATTACCTTTTCTACCTCCCCGTCTCCTGGCGCTAATTGGGACACACCTCTCTTTGCCTCATACAGGGCAGCTGCCTCCTGTATTCTGAGGTCAAGAGGTAGTATTCCGGTCAGCACCAGTACCGAGTTTAGGGAGGCAGTCCGATATGACTTGCAAATTTTTTGGGCAAAGCCTCTTTGGACTGCATTTAGTGGTTTTTGCACACAGATCTTTTTGGTAGAGTGCGCCCAGACACTCGCGGCATACACAATGATCGGCTCTACTACTGCTGTGTAGATCGTTTTGATGACGTCGGGATGGAGACCCCAGCTGATCTTTGCGGCTCTTGACAGCTGCCTATACAGGTTTAACGCCTTCTTGCACACGTTTGCTGCGTGGCTGTTAAACGTCAGCTTCTCGTCTATAGTGAGCCCTAGGATCTTTAACTCTTTAGACATGCCAATGCCGATCCCTCCCATGCTCAGGATTGGAGTGTCATATTTGAGCTTTCGCGTAAATAGCATGGCGTTTGTTTTATGCGGCGCGAACTTGAGCTTGTTTCTGACACCCCACTCCCGGACATAGGCTAGAGCGGCATTTGCACGTCTTTGAATTTCGATTGCTGTGTCCCCATCAAATACCATGACGACGTCGTCGGCGAAGGCTTGGCAGTAGTCTCCTCGCCGATCCATTTCCTGGAGCAGTGGATCAATCAATATGTTCCATAGTATGGGTCCGCCGATTGAACCCTGGACACATCCCTTGCTGGTTTCTCTCGTGACCTCTTCGCCTGCGTAACGGACCCTTACCTTTCTGCTTCGAAGGTAGCTATCAATCAGCCGTCTAAGGTTAGTTGGACACTTCTCCTCAGCCAGTCTGGTTCTGATTGCGGGCCACCATGCGCTGTCGAAAGCTCCCTCTATGTCTAAGGATATTAGGGTAACGAGTTTTTTCATCTGCATCTTTTTACGTATGTGATTGATTAGGACATAGAGGGAGTCCTCGGTGCTCCGCTGGGGCATGAAACCAAACTGGCGAGTACTCATCCTCGGGAGTATGTGCCATTTGATCCTACCCACGAGCATCTTCTCCAGGATTTTTCCCATCACTGGCAACAATCCAATTGGCCTGTATGATTTGGGTTCGGTGTAGTTAGTTTTCCCCGGTTTTCGAAGAATAACCACCGTTGCTTCCTTCCAGATTTTCGGGAAGTAGCCCAGTTCCAGGCATTTGTTGGCCAGCGATAGGAAGAAGTCCGGATCGTGGTTTATCGAGTGCTCGCAGATGTCCGCTGTGAGGCCGTCTGAGCCAGGGGCTTTCTTGGCGCTGAAGCTATATGCTGCGGACTTGAGTTCCTCAATGGTAAATGGCGGGTCATGGTTTTCATCATGGCCCGGACCATTTATTTGTTCGGTTAGGTTAGGTTAGGTTAGGTTAGGTTAGGTTAGGTTAGGTTAGGTTAGGTTAGGTTAGGTTAGGTTAGGTTAGGTTAGGTTAGGTTAGGTTAGGTTAGGTTAGGTTAGGTTAGGTTAGGTTAGGTTAGGTTAGGTTAGGTTAGGTTAGGTTAGGTTAGGTTAGGTTAGGTTAGGTTAGGTTAGGTTAGGTTAGGTTAGGTTAGGTTAGGTTAGGTTAGGTTAGGTTAGGTTAGGTTAGGTTAGGTTAGGTTAGGTTAGGTTAGGTTAGGTTAGGTTAGGTTAGGTTAGGTTAGGTTAGGTTAGGTTAGGTTAGGTTAGGTTAGGTTAGGTTAGGTTAGGTTAGGTTAGGTTAGGTTAGGTTAGGTTAGGTTAGGTTAGGTTAGGTTAGGTTAGGTTAGGTTAGGTTAGGTTAGGTTAGGTTAGGTTAGGTTAGGTTAGGTTAGGTTAGGTTAGGTTAGGTTAGGTTAGGTTAGGTTAGGTTAGGTTAGGTTAGGTTAGGTTAGGTTAGGTTAGGTTAGGTTAGGTTAGGTTAGGTTAGGTTAGGTTAGGTTAGGTTAGGTTAGGTTAGGTTAGG